>CM036913.1:2127799-3327799 GCA_020800305.1 Porphyrio hochstetteri | reverse complement strand
CTCACCACCCTCAGAGTGAAGAATTTCTTCCTAATATCCAATCTAAATCTACCACCTTCCAATTTAAAACCATTTTCCCCCCCCTCCCCCCCCAATCACTCTATGTCCTTCTAAAAAGTCCCTCCCCAGCTTTCCTGTAGGCCCCTTTAGGGACTGAAAGGCTGCTAGGAGATCTCCCTGGAGCCTTCTCCAGGCTGAATAGGCCCAACTCTCTCAGCCTGGCTCCACAGGAGAGGTGCTCCAGCCCTCCAGTCATCTTCATGGTTCTCCTCTGGACCTGTTCCAACAGCTCCATGTCCTTCTTGTGTTGGGGACCCCAGAGCTGGACACAGCCCTGCAGGTGGGGTCTCCCCAGAGCAGAGCAGAGGGGCAGAATCCCCTCCCTGACCTGCTGGCCACGCTCCTTCAGATGCAGCCCAGGATACAACTGGCCTTCTGGGCTGTGAGCACCCACTGTCAGCTCATGTGGAGCTTCTCATCCACCAGCACCCCCAAGTCCTTCTCTGCAGGGCTGCTCTCTAGCACATCATCTCCCAGCCTCTACTGATGACAAGGATCACCCCAACCCAGGTGCAGAACCCTTGCACTTGTGATGATGGGGGAACCAGGTATTCTAGCAAGTACCCTGCTGCACTGCACTGCTCTGGTACTGGCACAGTTGGTCAGGGTTTTCTGCTCTCTTCCCCCTTATTACATAGGAAAAGATTTCCTGACATACTCCACATAAAGCCAGTTATCCCTTGGTCAGCTGCAGCCCAACAGAAGCACTCCCTCAGCACTGCTGTCTGCACAGCCTGCATTTTGCTTACAAGCATGTTCCTTGCTGAGGCAGAGCAGCACAGAGAAAAAGCCTTTGTGCACCAACAGATCTCCCTTGTCAGTAATGTCTTCTAGTCAAAGTACAAGAACACTTTGTTCTGAAAAGGAGCTTTTCCCCCTCCCTTTCCTTGGGCCATGCTTGCAGTGATGAGAACAAGCCTCTGCCCTCCTGAAACAAGCAGGAATGGATTTATTTTTACTGGCAGGAGAAAAAAAAAAATTCAAGTTTTAAGTCCAGTATCATCCTCAGCTTGTTCCACACCACAGCCTGGACAGCTGAACACCACAGGCTCATTTTTACAGGGCTTGTTTCATCTGACAGGACAGTGGAGCAGCAGACAAACCCCAGCAAAACACAGACTCTCCAGCTACTCAGTCACTGGACTGTGGTGCTCAAATTGACCCTCACAACAGATGAGCTTTAATAAATTCCATGTTGCTACCTCTGTAGGAAGCAAACCACACAGACACTGTGTCCTCCAAGCAGGCAAAGTCAGAAATCAACTTGGTATCCAGCTGGGGTGCACAGCCACCACTTTGCAGACAGTTCTAGCTCATCAAAGAGGCGATGAAGGCAGCAGCACCATCCTAAATGCTCTGCAAGTCCAAGAGCTCATCCTCCTGCAAAGAAAACAGGGGAGACCACCTAGAAGATCCAGAGGAAGCTTAAGGAAGCTATTAGGTTCACCACTTGCTGAAAAAGGCCTCAACCATCAGAGATTGCAGATACTAGGACTCAGTGTAGCCACAAAACAGACTGCTGCTTCTCAGAAGAAAGCCTGTACACTCAGGTCAACAGACCAGAAGTTTCAGACACCTGGACATCTGCAGAAATAAAGCTATGTATTTCACACTTTCCACTGTCACCAGGGTTTTTGGCAGGGAAGTGCAGCAACAAGTATCTGCAGGGACTCTCACAGGCACTGCTTGGAGCTGGCTGGCAGATTATCACATCTCTCTGTTAGGATGCTAACCAAAACACCAAGGAACAGGAGACATTTCACAACACAACACTTTGTGTCAGGGATTCTCCCCATGCAGGCATTCTGAGGGCATAAAGAACTCCCAGACCAAGTGAGATAAGTGGATTACCCAGGTGGGCTGAGCTTCATCAACCTTCTAAGTCTAATTTACCAGACTTCTCAGAATGCTTCCCAAATTCTCATTGGCTTTTCATATATAATATTTATGTACAACAGAAGTATTTAAAATTATCTATTTTATTATAATGTACATCAGATAATTCCAGAAAGTATTTCATGCCAAAGTAACAGCAACTCTCATGAAAAGTCATTATTTCCACCCTTGGGCATCAGAAGAACTCTTACAATTCACCATCATCAATATATACAATCAACTGCCTCTCCATACTTCTACTCAGGCTGTTTTGGGGCACCTTTTGTCACCAAATTTGATGACGCTAAAAGAAAATAATGATTAATGATCTTAGCATAAAGAATGCAAATTGTGGTTAATGATAGGTGAAGGCAAATGATCCAAACAAGACTATCTCACCAGGCCATCTGGCTTGCTCCCTCAGGCCATCGTGACCTTTGTCTCCTCAACTTCTGCTATGCAAAAATTCTTTTCAGTAACAACTGTGTCTTCTTAACAGCTATTCTCACACCACTCAGGACCCCAGAAAGTCCTTCTAGCACGTTCCTTCTCACCAAAAGCCTTAAAACACTGTAACTTAAGATGCATTTAACAGTTGCCACTTTTATTAGGTGGCTGGTGGGCTTTATCTTAGACAAGCACCAAGGATCCAGAAAGCAAGGTTGACTGAAAACATTGTACAACAAGAAATTCAACAAAACCTCCTTTCCAAGGGGTATCACATTGCCTGACTGTGCCTTGTGTCAATTTACTTTTCCACCTAGGAGTATGATGTTGGTTTGGGTACCCCTCCTCCTTGGGATTAATAATAAGGACTTAAACCAGCTCGTTTCCACCAGCCATTTTAAAACAATGCTTCCTCACCACCATGCGCTTCAGAGGGATGAGGTTGGCCAGGGAGGTGGTGGAGTCCCTCAGGGCGTTCAAGGAAAGGTTGGTGGAGTCACTCAGGGTATTCAAGGAAAGGTTGGTGGAGTCACTCAGGGTGTTCAAGGAAAGGTTGGTGGAGTCACTCAGGGTGTTCAAGGAAAGGTTGGTGGAGTCACTCAGGGTGTTCAAGGAAAGGTTGGTGGAAGTGCTTAGGGACACGGGTTAGTGAGTAATATAGGTGGTATGGGAATGGTTGGACTGGATGACCTCAGAGGGCTTTTCCAACCTTAATAGAATCATAGACTGGTCTGGGTGGGAAGGGACCCTAAGGATCATGGAGCTCCAACCCCCCCAGACACAGGCAGGGCCACCAACCTCCAGGCCTGGAGCTACACAAGGTTGCCCAGGGCCCCAGCCAACCTGGTCCTGAACACCCCCAGACACAGGGCACCCACCGCCTCTCTGGGCAGCCCCTTCCAGCCCCTCCCCACTCCCTCTGCAAAGAACTTCCCCCTCAGATCTAATGATTCTGTGGTTGTCACAGACACGAACCATGCCCCATCCAGAAAGCAAGAAACTCCCAGAGAATTTGTGGGAAGGTGGCAACCGAGGTGCTGGACACACTCAGCTGAGATGGGAGCGTGTGGCGCAGAGTGTCAGCACCCCTGGCACTTGCTGGTGCAGGCACTGGGATCCCTGCCAGATATTTATATCCTCCATGAGCAGGACCCAGCTCTGCTCCTCTCAGGTGGGGAACAGCTGACACCAGGCAGATAGCCGCGCCCAGGACAGGGTACAGCCATGGGTAACAAGGTTTATTCCACACTCCTACAGGTTCAAGGAGCACAGGCCAGAGTCTACACCACCACTAAACCCACACGGATTTGGGATTCTGCCTGAGGGCTTCAACTGCAAGCGGACACAGGTGATGCCAGGCAGGACGTTACCCACCGCCCTCCTCCCTGGCCCCTGAGGTGGATCAGGCGGACAGGCGCCTCTCTGAGCTTCCCAAAACCGGGCAGGCCGTCCCCATGCCCTCACACCTGCCCCCAGGGCCTTCCCACCCGCACCAGGGGACCGCCACAGGCCCAGGGCGCGGCTGGAGGCGGCGGCAACCGAGTTAACGCGTCCTGCAGCCGGAGGGAGCCGGCGGGGCCCGCCTGGTCTCCTCAGGACTAAGAGCAAACGCGCCGGCGCTGCTGGGCCGAAAGGCGCCGCCGAAGAGAAGCAGCCCGGGCCGGGGGAAGCGAAGACAGATCCAGCCTCCCCCAGGGCTGCCCGCCGCCTCACACCGGCCCCAGGTGACACCTCACTGCGGACGCCATTGTGAAGCCCCCCCCCCCACCTCCACCGCCCGCCTACCCCCGGCGTCCCCCACTCCCCCCCCCGCGGCGCGACCCGGCATGTGAGGGAGGACGCCGGCCTGAGGGGTCGGCGCCCCCCGCCTACCTCCAGCGTCTTCATCAGGACCTTCATGTAAGCCTCCGAGATGCCCAGCGAGACCCCCAGCGCCGAGGGCAACACGATGAGGGCGAACACCAGCGCCAGCCACACCGCGCCCACCCGCGCCGCCGCCAGCCCCACGTCCTCCATCGCGGGCAGCGCCCGACGACGCCGCTGCCACCACTGAGAGAGAAGGAGGGAGAAAGGGGGAAGGTGGATACTACCGCCCGGCGCCCTAAAACCCCGCGGCCGCCCCCGCTCCGCCCCCGACCCGCCCCGCTCCGCCCGCCCGGGGCCGGGCAAGGGCAGCGGCGGTGCTGGCAGGAAGGGTGAACTCTGAGGGGAAAGGGGATGTTTTCTTTAAGTGGGTGTTTCTACCAACGAGTGTCTGGTGAAGAGGAGCGGCGCTCCTTACCCAACGCGTCCCTCTGGAAGCGCGGTGCCAGGGAGAGCGGGCTCCGCCTCTTCGGGGGGCGGGAAGCAGCCAAAAATAGGCCCCGTCCGCGCTGGAAACTCTTCGTGTGGGAGAAACGGCTCCTGCGGAGACTGTCCAGAGAGGCTGGGGAGTCTCCTTCTTTGGAGACATTCAAACCCGCCTGGATGTGTCCCTGTGGGATTTAGTCTGGGTGATCCTGCTCTGGCAGGGGGGTTGGACTGGATGGTCTCCAGAGGTCACTTCCAACTCCTGACAGCCTGTGATAGCCCCCTGGTCAGGCCCCACCTGGAGTGTTGTGTCCAGTGCTGGGCTCCCTGGGACAGAACAGCCAGGGATCTCCTGGAGAGAGTCCAGTGGAGGCTGCCAAGGGGATGAAGGGCCTGGAGCATCTCCCCTGCCAGGAAAGGCTGAGTGAGCTGGGGCTGTTCAGCCTGGAGAGAAGAGACTGAGAGGGGAGCTGAGCAATGGGGATCAATAGCTGAAGGGTGGCACACAGGGGGACATGGGCAGCCTCTGCTCAGTGGCTGTGGGGACAGGACAAGGGGCGATGGGCTCAAGTTGGAGCAGGGGAAGTTCCACCCCAATGTGGGGAAGAACTTCTTCCCGGTGAGGGTGAGGGAGCCCTGGGACAGGCTGCCCAGGGGGTGTGGAGTCTCCTTCTCTGGAGAGATTCCAGCCCTGCCCTGTCCTAGGGACCCTGCTTTGGCAGGGGGTTGGACCCCATGGGCTCTGGAGGCCCCTTCCCACCCCTATGATTCTGGGATTCTGTGAGCTGGGCAGGAGGATGGCCAGAGCACAGCGCTGTGCTTCATGGCAGGAAAGCCATAGGAAGCCCAGACATTACAGCTCAGGGAGTAGGAAAGGTAAATTGGGGAAAGTTCCTGGATCTATGAACAATAAAGTAGACAAGAACAGCTAAAAAGCAAACAGGGACAAGGGCTGCATATCAGCCAGCAGCGTGCTTGCTGTTGTGGCTGCCTTGAGCTGAGGAGAGGAGTTCACTGAGGGACTGGCCTCAAGAGTACCAAGGCAGGCACTAGGCACCTGCCAAGAGAAACAAAATATTGTGGAAAACAGCCAGAAGAAGGTTTAGCTGCCTGGGCCTCTGCACAGCAGTCACATAGCACTTGGCATGACACAGTCTGTACTAAGAAAGCAGTGTTAGCAGAAAGGCTGAAGTAGAAGAGGGATGGCAGCCTTGCTGAGGCATCCCGAGGGAAGGGAAGGGAAGGGAAGGGAAAGGAAGGGAAGGGAAGGGAAAGGAAAGATATTTTCATCCAGGGAAAAGGCCTACAATGAATGTCCACATGCATCTTTCACAGATGTCCCCTACAAAAGGGACATCTGATTTCCCCCTCCATATTCCAGAGGTCAGAAATGTATCTAAAAGCCAAGTGCTTGGGATCCCAAGAAAAACCTGAATTAGACTGCAAGGCCTGAAGAACTATTTCCAGCAGAGTCATGTGGACAAGGGCGTTGGATTCTGGCTCCTATTTTTGGCTCTGCCACTGTGTCATCTTGGACAAGTCTGCTGTTGACACCTCAGCACAATGTATGTCAAACATGGAGCCACACACCAAATTCCCAGGTCCCAGAGGGCTGAAATCCATCAGTAATCCTGAAGCATCAAAAGAACATTCTGGAAACCTCTGATTATAATATTAATTGCATGGAATTATGGCATTTTCTGCTGCAATAACCCAGCTATTGGACCTACTGCTGCTCCATAAACAAGTAGTAGGAAACCAGCAGTCTCCACCAACGTCTGTGTGGGAAGGGGACTGGTGTGATCCCTGCTGCCCTTACACAACACTGGGAAAAAACGCTGTGGAGAAGGTGTTTTGATGGGAGGAAAGCTGTTCTGTGTAAGCTGAAGAGAAGCAGGACAGAGGCAAGACTGGGCTCTGTCAGAAGATGGGTGGCAGCAGGGACAGGGAGGGGATTGTCCCTCTCTGCTCTGCCCTCAGGAGGCCCCAGCTGGAGTCCTGTGTCCAGAGCTGGGGCCCCCAGTGCAAGAGAGATGTGGGGCTGTTGGAGAGGGGTCAGAGGAGCCACGGAGATGCTCAGAGGGCTGGAGCAGCTCCCCTATGGAAAGAGGCTGAGGGAGCTGGGCTGGGTCAGCCTGGAGAAGAGAAGGCTGTGGGGGGACCTCATTGCAGCCTCCCCGTCCCTGAAGGGAGCAGAGGAACAGGAGGGGAATCAGCTTGTTCAAGGGCAGAGACTGGCAGGACAAGGGGGATGGATTAAAGATAAAGGAAGGAAGGTTTAAAATAGGTATTAGGAGGAAGTGTTTTACAGAGAGTGGTGAGGGGCTGGAAGGGGCTGCCCAGAGAGGTGGTGGATGCTCCATCCCTGGGGGTGTTGAAGGCCAGGTTGGCTGGGGCCCTGGGCAACCTTGTGTAGCTCCAGGCCTGGAGGTTGGTGGCCCTGCCTGTGGCAGGGGGTTGGAGCTCTGTGATCCTTGGGGGTCCCTTCCAACCCAGCCCAGTCTGGGATTCTATGAAAACTCACACATAAGCAGAGACTCATTGCATCCTGGTTTCCCCTCCATGCTTGTATGAATAATTCACAAACCCAGTAGTGTTAACTGGGGGGAAAAAATCAATTCTGTTCTTGTGTTGCTTCAAGAACCACCCGCTCTGCCTAGGAGAGCAGGGAGAGAATGTGCCTGCTAACCCCACAGCTTCCTCCTAGTCACAGAGCTGCTGGCAATGTACCCTCATGAACACACTGAAGTTCATCTTTTGCTGGTATCTCCCACTCCTATCAAAGAAGAGCTGGCTGTTAGCTGCAAAAACTGTTGACTTTAAAGAAAAAAAGCTTGCTCTCTCTGCCAAGTAGCCTTTGTCTTTTAAAAAGATAGAGCTGTTACAAACCACTGATCACCTATCTACTGATAAAGTAGTTTCAAATTAATTCCATCATTACATTTTATCTGTTTGCTCTGTAACCTGTGAGAACATGCAATTTCTCTGCCTCACTTTTACCAGGGAGCCTGTTTTCCTAAGAGAGGAGGGCTGTTTCTTCTTGGAGCACTGGGACCATACTGTCACAGCATCACAAGACCATAGGGGTTGAAAGGGCCCTCCAGAGCCCATGGGGTCCAGCCCCCTGCCAAAGCAGGGTCCCTAGGACAGGGCAGGGCTGGAATCTCTCCAGAGAAGGAGACTCCACACCCCCTGGGCAGCCTGTCCCAGGGCTCCCTCACCCTCACCGGGAAGAAGTTCTTCCCCACATTGGGGTGGAACTTCCCCTGCTCCAACTTGAGCCCATCGCCCCTTGTCCTGTCCCCACAGACACTGAGCAGAGGCTGCCCATGTCCCCCTGTGTCCTACCCTTCAGCTATTGATCCCCATTGATCAGCTCCCCTCTCAGTCTCTTCTCTCTAGGCTGAACAGCCCCAGCTCACTCAGCCTTTCCTCATTCAGCACAGGTAAGACAGCATGGTTCCACTGTAGAGCAGAAAAAGGGCTACTTCTAACAATTTTCCATGTCTTCTTTTTCCTTTTAAGACCTAAGTTGATAAAGTTGGAAGAAAACATTTTCCTATATCCTTCTTTTTCAGATTATTTCACAAAGCACAGTGCATACCAAAAAAGAGCTTCAGTTGAAATGAGATTGCTTTAAGTTTATCTAAATCAGGTGCTCCCAATGGATCCAGAAAGCTTGGTTTGTCTTTTAGCTTGGTGAGAAGTCATCAAGATTCATCATGTCTGGTCTATAAACACCAGTAATGTGTTTTTATGTGAGAATACATTTACATTTATTGCCTTAATATACACAGCTATGTAATATAAAGCATGATTTCAACAGGGAGATAAAGAGTGACACAAAGATTGAGAAAAACCATGTGCAAAATGCTCATCAGTCTCCCCACACTGCTTTTCTGACCTATTTATTTTCATCTTCCTTAGTCTATGCTTCTTTTATCCCACTTTATTGGAGCTTACCAAGTTCTGGCAGCGTGGAGCCAGCTTGGTTTCCAGGATGAGGGAGACCTTGCTTCACGTGGCAGTCGTGCTCTCCCTTTGCTGAATTACTGCACTCATTATTGGCTGCTGGTAGGTCAGATCTAATAAGAAGGAGCTTTTCATTTGTCTCCTGTCACTGGAGCCAGGCAGCTTCAGCATATCAAACAGTCTGATTTCATGTGAATAGCAGTATGTTATTGGAAATAAATAGGGTCAGGGTAGTTATCCTAGTAGTCCCTTTTATCTTCTGCTGTTGGGGAATGGCAGGTAGCCAGCAAACCACTCTGGGGAATTCTGCACTCTGTCTTCAGGCTTCAAGCTGAAAGAGGGGAGGGTTAGATGAGATGTTAGGAAGGAATTCTTTACTCTGAGGGTGGGGAGGCCCTGGCACAGGGTGCCCAGAGAAGCTGTGGAAGCCCCTGGAGCCCTGGCAGGGCTCAAGGCTAGATTGGATGGGGCTTTGGGCTGCCTGGTCTAGTGAGGGTGTCCCTGCCCATGGCAGAGGGTTGGACTTAGATGGGCTTTGAGATCCCTTCCAACCCAAAGCATTCTGTGAGTTCAGCAACCCAGCTACAATTAAAACCCTGTTAAAAGTCCTCTTGTTCCTCTGCTCCCTTCAGGGACGGGGAGGCTGCAATGAGGTCCCCCCACAGCCTTCTCTTCTCCAGGCTGACCCAGCCCAGCTCCCTCAGCCTCTCTCCGTAGGGGAGCTGCTCCAGCCCTCTGAGCATCTCTGTGGCTCCTCTGACCCCTCTCCAACAGCCCCACATCTCTCTTGCATTGGGGGCCCCAGCTCTGGACACAGGACTCCAGCTGGGGCGTCCCGAGGGCAGAGCAGAGAGGGACAATCCCCTCCCTGTCCCTGCTGCCACCCCTCTGCTGATGGAGCCCAGGATCCCATCGCCCTTCCCAGCTGCAGGAGCCACTGCTGGCTCCTGGGAAGCTTCTCACCCACCAGAACCCCCAGGTCCTGCTCAGCTGGGCTGCTCCCCAGGAGCTCTTCTCCCAGGCTGTATCTATGTCTGGGATTCCTCCAGCCCAAGTGCAAGGCCTGATGCTTCACAGTGTTGAAACTCATTAGGTTCCCCCAGGCCACCTTTCCAGCCTGTCCAGATCCCTCTGGATGTCTCCTTTCCTTCTGTTGTGCCAACCACACCACTCAAGTTGGTGTCATCCATGAGCTTGCTGAGGGTGCACTCAATTCCATCACTGGTGTCATTGATAAAGATGTTAAAGAGCACCAGTCCCAAGCCAGACCCCTGGGGGACACTGCTTGTCACCAGCCTCCACCTGGACACAGAGCCATTGACCACCACCCTTTGCCTGCTCATCTGTGCTTAACTGATCAAACCACACAGGAACCCTCACCATGGTGTTCCTGCAGAAGGGGTTCCTGAGTATCTGAGCAGATCTATGCACCAGGCACAGGAGGTGGTGCAGACACCATCATCAGGGCAAACATGTGACAGCCAACCCAGCAGACATGCAAGAACCTGTGGCATCCACACAAGGAGCGTGCTGCGAGGGTGGCACCTTCTTCTACTGTCCACCAAGACCTGAGCCCTGCCTTTCTGCTGCACTTGGAGAGGAGAAATGGTGAAGAAATACAAGTTCTACTCCAGAACTTCATGTTCCCTTTAATGAATTAGGCTTCCAATGCAGCAGAATGACCACTTTAAAGGACACCAGACTCCCCATGCCAGTATTTTAAGGAAAGACTTAATTAACTTATCTTTTAATTTGATTTTCTCTTAAGTGATATTAAGCCTTGTCTTCCCAAAAGAGCTTCCATAGGGTTCTGGTCCTCATGGCAGCGTCAGACACACATACAGTGCTGCCACCTCCTGGTCCCACAGCAAGAGCCACCCGGCCCAGTGTGACGGGTGACACAGTCACCTATGTGCTTGATGTGCCCACTGACCTCCTGTACCACATGTACAGTGCCCAGGGTGAAGGGGTGACAGGCACCCAAGCGTGTAAGACAGGATCTGGAGAGGAGATCAGCCTCAGAATCAGAATATAGATGTACTTTTTAGTTAGATCTCTCCTCTTAATCAGAACATAGATGTATTTTTTAGTTAAATCTCTCTCCTTAATAACATAAATGCAAATTTTTTGTTAGATATCTGTCCTTAATTAGAAGAGAAATGCATGTTTTAGTTAGATATCTCTCCTTCCAACCCCTGCTTGGGTGTATATTATAAAATGGTGTCGATATAAAACATGAGACAGATGGAGCAGTTACTTGAAGTGTAACATACAGTTTATTGAACGTGCTTACATGAAGTTATAAATTACAGGGGTAAAGGAGACATCCCTTAGCCATGTATGGTGAGAATTTTTTTTAAAAATCTATTATATAATTGATAAATGCAGTATTTAATGTATGAACAAATCACAGAATCACAGAACTGTAGGGCTTGGAAGGGACCTCAAGAGACCATCAAGTGCAACCCCCACATGAATACTTATCATAGAATCATAGAATCCCAGACTGGGCTGGGTTGGAAGGGACCCCAAGGAGCACAGAGCTCCAACCCCCTGCCACAGGCAGGGCCACCAACCTCCAGGCCTGGAGCTACACAAGGTTGCCCAGGGCCCCAGCCAACCTGGCCTTCAACACCCCCAGGGACGGGGCACCCACCCCCTCTCTGGGCAGCCCCTTCCAGCCCCTCCCCACTCTCTCTGCACAGAACTTCCCCCTCAGATTCCCTCTCACCCTTCCCTCCTCCAGCTTCACTCCAGCCCCCTTGTCCTGCCAGTCTCTGCCCTTGAACAAGCTGATTCCCCTCCTGTTCCTCTGCTCCCTTCAGGGACGGGGAGGCTGCAATGAGGTCCCCCCACAGCCTTCTCTGCTCCAGGCTGACCCAGCCCAGCACCCTCAGCCTCTCTCTGTAGGGGAGCTGCTCCAGCCCTCTCAGCATCTCCGTGGCCCTAATACTTATGACAGAGTTACAGAACAAGCTGTTTAACAGTTGTCTCTATGAACTTAAAAAGTAGTATTTAATAGCTACACCATATAAAAAAAAAAGAAATACACCTCTCTAAATTACCTAATAACCTTTTTCTTGCAAGCCTGATAGATGAGGATACAGTATTTTCCCCAACCCTGTAGATATATCAATGTGTCTCTCTTCCACATAGTCAAACACAACCACCGAGGGGATAGCAGCCGACGTCAATAACCCACCCCTGCACACAGATCATGCCTACCCATTAGTGAAGCAATTATCATATTAAAAGAGTTCAGCAGGGCTCAGCACACTGTAAAATTAGAAATCAGTCAGGAAACTCAGTCTGCTCCAGAAAAAAGAAGAAACACACCTTTCTAACATAGCTAATCACCTAGTAATTAAAAGCCTGATGTGTGAGGATATGGTATTTTCCCCACCTTGGTGGATATCAAGTGTTTCACCACATACATCTTCCATAGAGGCTGATGGAGACACCAAAGGGATATCAAGTGATGTCAATAACCCACCCCTGCACACAAATCATGCCTCCTGATTAGTAAAGCAATTATCATATTAAAAGAGTTCAGGGGGGCTCAGCATACTGTAAAATTAGAACCTGGTCGATACAAGGGCCGGTATATAGAGCATCATTGATTGGATGCACCAAACAGGAGCCTTGATGACAATTGATCATGATGAACCCTGCTCACAAAGGAGCGCGGCACGCTAATTGAGGAGCCATGGTTAAAGAGAATTAATAAATAGAGAAGGAGGAGGGGAGAGGAGAAATGGCTGCAGAGGTAAGGTCCTTCCTGCATGTGCAAACACAGCCATAAAAAAGCTAAGAGACAGGAAGGTTGGGCCCCACCTGGAGTGTTGTGCCCAGTGCTGGGCTCCCTGGGACAGAACAGCCAGGGATCTCCTGGAGAGAGTCCAGCGGAGGCTGCGAAGGGGATGAAGGGCCTGGAACATCTCCCCTGCCAGGAAAGGCTGAGGGAGCTGGGGCTGTTCAGCCTGGAGAGAAGAGACTGAGAGGGGAGCTGATCCATGGGGATCAACAGCTGAAGGGTGGGACACAGGGGGACATGGGCAGCCTCTGCTCAGTGTCTGTGGGGACAGGACAAGGGGCGATGGGCTCAAGTTGGAGCACAGGGAGTTCCACCTCAATGTGGGGAAGAACTTCTTCCCGGTGAGGGTGAGGGAGCCCTGGGACAGGCTGCCCAGGGGGTGTGGAGTCTCCTTCTCTGGAGAGATTCCAGCCCTGCCCTGTCCTAGGGACCCTGCTTTGGCAGGGGGTTGGACCCCATGGGCTCTGGAGGCCCCTTCCAACCCCTGTGATCCTGTGAAGGCCTCTGTCTCTGCTGCGTGTCTACGAACCTCTAAGCCTGTTTTTCTAACAGGCAAATGGGCCTGTGAACACCTTGCAGGTCATCTCCAAAACCTGCACCACAGCTGGGAACCGTGCTCAGAGGAGCCTGAGCAGCAGGTATTTCACCATAGCACAACCACTTCCCAAAGCAAATCCTGCTGGAAAGCTCAGAGGTCCCACCCATAACACATCTGTGACCTACCTCCGTGGGCCTACTTGGAGTTAGGCATCAGACTGCACACATAGCCAAAATGTGTTCCTTAAAGAGCCTGGAGGCTAAAAACCTGGTGAAGAGCTGCCCAGGCTGTGCTCCTCGCTTGCATTCGGGGCAGGCTGCACGAGGAAGAGTCTGAGTAAAACTCTGGGTCATCAAATGCAGCACTAACTGCTCAGTGTTCTCACTGCAGCTCAAGGAGATATGTCCTGGTAGAAAACAAGCTTAGAACATCTCCCTTACTCTTCTGAAAACATTTTCTTCTGACAGTGTCCCCAGTCCCAGATCAGGAGGAATAGTGTCAAGGTACTGAGGAAACTCATCACAGCAAATGCCTCCAGTAACATCCCAGCCTTGTTAGACCCATCACAGAACCACAGACTGTGAGGAGTTGGAAGGGACCCGGAAAGCTCATCCAGTCCAACCCCCCTGCCAGAGCAGGATCACCCAGACTAAATCCCACAGGAACACATCCAGGGGGGTTTGAATGTCTCCAGAGAAGGAGACTCCCCAGCCTCTCTGGGCAGCCTGTCCCAGGGCTCCCTCACCCTCACAGGGACAAAGTTCCTCCTTATGTTCCCATGGAACCTCCTCTGCTCCAGCTGCACCCGCTGCCCCTTGTCCTGTGGCTGCCACCCCTGAGCAGAGCCTGGCTCCAGCCTCCTGACTCTCACCCTTCACACACTGACAGACAGTGATGAGGTCACCCCTCAGTCTCCTCCAGGCTAAAGAGGCCCAGCTCCAGCCTCTCCTCATAAGGAAGGGGTAACACTCCCTCCATCAGCCCTGACTGGGCTCTTTCCAGGAGTTCCTATCTGTGGTTTATCACCAGGTAGAGACAGCCCAGGGAAACCACACAGCACAGCCTGACCAGCAACGCACGATGCGGTGTTTGGGGTGTACAGAGTTATTGTGGTTTAACTGGAGATGTAGAAGAAACACCAGGCTCATTCATCGGAATTTAGGGCAACTCTGCATTGAACAACAGTTGGGAAAGCTCCGCAAGGGAGAGCTTGCTGCCACCAAGCAGATGCCACAAGAGGGCAACCTTTGAACAGCTCTTAACAACACACGGGGGTACGATCACTGAAACGCGGCTTCAAACAACAGTGAGACAGGGAAAAAGGCGTCTCCCCAGAATGGAAAGCAGATCAGGGGAGGTCAGAGAGGGAAGAGCTTTTCAGGTGGTCCCAAAGACAAGCCGCAGCTGTAGAAAAAGACATTTGGAGTCAGGAGAATAAAGGATTCCAGCTACACCCATCACCCTGAGCATGCAGGCACGTTACAGAGAGGATATCTGAGGTGTTAACAAACTCCAGTTCAGTTCTCCCAGAGGACAAGAGGTCACCAAGCTGCTTATCATGACATCCTCTAACATTCCATACTATTTGTGCTGTGATAACTCACCTTTCTCCAGTCTGCCCAACAATCCCTACAGCCAGGTGGTGCTCAGGCATCCCTTATATACACAGAAAGTGTCTTCACTGAGGGAAAAATCAAGCCTGATGGACTTGGTGGCCACCTATGATGAGGTTACAGTGCTGGGGGATAAGGGAAGTGCAACCTGGGCTTGCACAAAGCATCTGACACTGTCCCACCCATTATCCTCATCTCTAAACTGGAGGAATTGGGTTTGTTGGATGGACTGCTCTGGGGCTGAGGAAGTGGTTGGATGGTTGCACCCAGGGAGTTGCTGTCAATGGCTTAATGTCCAAATGGAGACCAGTGATGAGTGGTGCTCCTCAGGGGTCAGTACTGGGTTTGGTGGGATGGAGTGTACCCTCAGCAACTTGCTGGTGGCATCAAGCTGGGTGGTGCAGTTGCTACATTGAAGGGAAAGGATGCCATGCAGAGGGACCTTGACAGGACTGGGAGGTGGGCCCTCATGAAGTTCAACAGGGCCAAGGTGGAGAATGGAGTGCAGCCCTGAGGAAAAGGACTTGGGGATGTTGGTTGATGAAAAGCTTGACATGAGCCAGTAAAATGCATTTTCAACCCAGAAAGCAAAGTGTATCAAAAGAGGCCTGACCAGCAGATTAAGGAAGGTGATTCTGCCCCTCTGCTCTGGTGAGACTCCACCTGCAGTGCTGCATCCAGCTCTGGTCCCCCAACATAAGGAGGAAATCGAGCTGTGGGAACAGGTCCAGAGGAGGTCATGAGAATGACTTGAGGGCTGGAGCACCTCTCCTGTGAAGCCAGGCTGAGAGAGTTGGGCTGGCTCAGCCTGGAGAAGAGAAGGCTCTGGGGAGACCTTAGAGCCCCTTCCAGTCCCTGAAGTGGCTCCAGGAAAGCTGGGGAGGGACTGTTTGTAAGGACATGGAGGAACAGGACAAGGAGCAATGGGTTTGTACTGCAGGAGGGGAGATTTAGATTAGCTAAAACCCGTTCCTGCAACACCAGTGGAAGATGAGCAAAGAGGAGTAGTGACACCAGTGTGAATTCTTTGACTGGGAAAAGTCAGCTGCAGCTTACCAGCTCCCCACTCATGCGTTATCAGGAGAATGTGCTCTTCTTACTGTTCCCATGCCCTCCTGCTTGAGGAGAACACACTGCTCTGTGGAGTCCTTTGGGGAAACAATTGATTCCTCCATAACCTCAGGACTCTAAGGGCAAGATACAACTTCAATTAACACCAAGTGCCAAGGCTGCTGCTGCTGCTAAATGCAAATGAAATGTGGAATATCAAAAGAAAGGGTGAGATGAAAGGCAGGTGAAGAAAGCACCACCAAAAACCTTCCTTCAAAGCAGGGCAAGACAAAGTGGTCTCTGTTTTGAAACAGAGATGTTATTAATAGGGTGTATTTGTGCTCCCCACAACAGCTCCTCATCTCTGTGGGGACCTCAGTCAAGGGGGTGCCGTCACATAAAGGTTATTAGCCATCCTTACCAACTCATCCCTCTTAAAATGTCCCTGGCAAAACAGCAGCTACTCACATGTGCTTCTTTAGTGATGTTCAGCTCATTAAAGAGGACAGATTCTTCCATGTGGGAGCTACTTAACAGGAGAGAAAATATGTTCTATCAAGAAATACTGTAGGTATGGAACTATTTCCATCTCAGCCCCCTGAAGTGCACCTGCTCCACTTATTTCTGGAGGGTGGGCTTTTCAGAGAGCAAACCAGCAGCCTTCATGTCAAGTGGTAACAGAAGTAGGGGCCTATCCAGAAATAATTACAGCAGAGGGGAACAGAGGTCACAGCATGATACTCCTTTAATGTGTGTCAAGCAACAACCAGGCACAGAAAGGGACACAGCAGGAGACACAGTGTCATGGTGTCTGTGGCTGCCTGCCCAGGGGAGCGAAGGGGCAGCGCCCATCTCTCTCCTCTCTGTGGGGCCCAGGGCTGGAACCCGAGGGGACGGCGTGAAGCTGCCAGGGGAGGGTCAGGCTGGGTGTCAGGAAGAGGGTCTGTGCTGAGAGGGGGGTCGGGCGCTGGCACAGGCTCCCCAGGGAAGGGGTCCCAGCCCCGAGCTGGGCTGAGGGCAAGAAGCGTCTGGCCGCTGCGCTCAGTGCCCTGCTCTGCCTGGGCTGGGCTGTGTGGGGCCAGGGGTGGCACTGATGAGCCTTCGGGGTCCCTCCAAACTCAGGGGGTTCTGAGATCCTATTTAAGTTTAAAAACACATCATAATTTTCTACAGCACTGTACTTAGCTGTGAGTGACTTATCCCAGCTTCACACCCTCAGGCACGAGGGCTGCACTGCCCCAGACACTGCTCCACTCTTCATCCACAGGACCCTGGAAAACTTCCTCTGCTGCCATTCCTGGTCTCCTGACAAGGAGGGGGAAGTCAGCAACTGCCTCCTTTCCTCCAGCATCCAACACTCCCTCTCCAGCTTGCAATTTGGAAAATAGAGTTTGGGGAACTGCTTAATATCTTCTGACAGCAGGAGATCATAGAACCACAGACTGGTCTGGGTTGGAAGGGACCCCAAGGATCATAGAGCTCCAACCCCCTGCCACAGGCAGAGATCTACATCTACAGCAACACAGTGACCAGGACTCACAGGAGAACTGCTGCTCCCAGGCACTGACAGAGGCTAGGACAGCAGAGGGGGTTTATTAGGAGTTAAGATGTTCCCACTGAAGTCTTCAGGGTAACTCAAAGGCTTAAAAAAATTACAGTGTTTTAATAAACCTAAGTAATTTTATTGCAGATTCTTCTCACTCAGCATCAGAGACAACTGTTCCAGTATATTTTAAATCTTCCTATTTATAAAGTTGTATCCTTATTTAATACAAAACACTCTCTTTTTATGCTTTCCCTGCTGTGTCGTATGCAAACTATCTTACAGGAGACAAAGTAAAGTGTTGGTGTAAAAAATACCCCTTTTTCTGGTGGAGGGAAGCCATGGCAGAGTGAGATAAAAGAAATACCATTTAACAAGCACTTCTGTTTCCCACAGATCCGTTTCCTATCACTATCTGGCAGTACTTTTTCTGCTGCTCTTCCTTGAAAGACTCTTTGACCTTCTTCCTTTTCAGTCCCCCATCCCTGAAAGATACAGAGAAGAAACAGCATTGAGCTCCCTTCAGGGTCAGGGCAGAAGGATGTTACAATCTTCAGGCTACCTGGTGAAAGCAGCTTTCACCCTAAATGTTGCCTTTTGCAATAGAATGCTGCATGACCCATATCACCAAGCCTTGCCACACAACACAAACGATGCTTTTCATTTAATTAAGCATTTAACAAGCAAATAATTTCTTTCCACCAAGTGCTACCTGCTGGCTAGGTCCACCTGTCAGCTTCATTTCTCTTTTTATAGCAGTCTGTATGTTCTAGTGAACTGTTTTAGGGATAAAGTACTATTTTCTAACCCAGAGTCAGCAAGGGTGATGGGCTACAGTGCAAGCAAAGGAATTCTGGAAGATGTTTTAAAAGATTCCAGGCTAATATTTCAAAATACAGAACACCTAAACATGCTTTAAACCCAACCTCAGAGGTGTTGCTTCTTACCAAGGAAGCACAGACATTCCTCCCTGAGCAGCAATGACAGCCTTGACCCTGTTGGCAAAGTGAACAGCATCTTCTTCTTCCTGGGGAAAAAGAGCCCAACAACATAAATTGGTTATCAATAGCTGAAGGGTGGGACACAGGGGGACATGGGCAGCCTCTGCTCAGTGGCTGTGGGGACAGGACAAGGGGCGATGGGCTCAAGTTGGAGCAGGGGAAGTTCCACCCCAATGTGGGGAAGAACTTCTTCCCGGTGAGGGTGAGGGAGCCCTGGGACAGGCTGCCCAGGGGGGTGTGGAGTCTCCTTCTCTGGAGAGATTCCAGCCCTGCCCTGCCCTAGGGACCCTGCTTTGGCAGGGGGTTGGACCCCCTGGGCTCTGGAGGGCCCTTCCAACCCCTTCTGTGATTCTGGGATTCTGTGAAGGCCTGAATCTGTATATCACTTTGGGTCTAAGAAAGGGATGTCCGGGCCAGGTCAAAGGGCAGGACTCCTGCTGCCTAAAACCACAGTTTAGCATCTTTTCCAGTCTCTGGGAAGCAGAGAAAAGCACAGCAGCTGCACCCAAGTAAAGAAGCTGTTGGGGAACAATAAGGAGCAGGGTGCAGAAGCATCTGAATTTCTGCAAGGGTAATTTTTACTTGAAGATAACTAACTCACCTACATCTCTGCTTACTTTTAAAGCTACACTGTTGCTTTTCAGCCTTTGTCCATTAAGTTGAGATAAAGACTCACAAACATAAAGCCACCAGGGCCTGTGCAGTGATGCAGCCTTCCCATCCCTGAATGGATGGATTAAAGCTAAAGGAAGGAAGGTTTAAATTAGACCTCTGGGGGAAGTTCTTTGCAGAGAGAGTGGTGAGGGGCTGGAAGGGGCTGCCCAGAGAGGGGGTGGGTGCCCCGTGTCTGGGGGTGTTGAAGGCCAGGTTGGATGGGGCCCTGGGCAACCTTGTGTAGCTCCAGGCCTGGAGGTTGGTGGCCCTGCCTGTGGCAGGGGGTTGGAGCTCTGTGCTCCTTGGGGTCCTTCCCAACCCAGCCCAGTCTGGGATTCTATGAGAGTTTTCCAAACACAGGGCAGTGTAAGTACCTCTTTGACCATGGGTGGCAGGTACCACACGTTGCAGACAAGGGCCCAGCTGGTCATCACATTGAAGGTGTATGTCAACATGGAATACTTTGTGCTGTTCCAGAACACATCTGCAAAGCGGGGGTCATACTGGAAGGCAAGAAGAATAAGTGAAAGGGCATGACCTGCTTACAGAATCACACAGCCACAAGGTTGGAAAAGACTTTTAAGAGCATCAAGTCCAACCATCCCTGTCCTGTGCTGACCCAGATCTCTCAGCACCTCATCTCCCCATCTGTTAAACACCCCCAGGGGTGGGGACTCAGCCCCCTCCCTGGGCAGCCTGTGCCACAGCCCCACAACTCTGCCAGGGAAGAACTTTGCCCTCCCAGCTGAGCTGACCCTGCCCTGGGGCAGCTTGAGCCCATTGCCCCTCGTCCCATCTCCTGTCCCCTGGCTGAAGAGACCATCACCCACCTTAGTTTAAATCACATAAGCTGCATTTTGGCCACAAAGTCACAGTTCAACTTGTTAAATCAGAGGCAAATCTAATCATACCTCCTAAAAGGCAGGAGTAAACTCAGAGTAAATCTCCACATTTCAACATTTATTACAAGTTTCTAACCTTTACAAGCAATGCAGGACCCCAGAATGTGACAGACCCTTTGAAATACATCTCAACTCTTCACATTTTGAGTAGATCTATCTGGTTTGACTTTGTAGTCAGCATGTCTGGAGGTGACAAAGGTTTCCATGAAAACACTCACACCAGTTTATATAATTTTCACAAGATTAGGCAGTGTCACAGTTTTAGAACAAAGTAACATCTCTAAAGCCAGGGTGGCTTGGCTAAATCTACTCAGAAAGCCTTCAAAGTGCCAAGAAAAGTGCCTTTACCCCCAAATAACATAAGACCCAGAAGCACAAGGACAAAAAGAGTGGGCAGAACTGAATGTGCAGCATAGCAACAGCAACCATGCTTTGCAGTTTGCTCCTAATCAGCTTTAAAGACACTTGGTGAAACATCTCCCATGCTGCAGTGAACTGCAGGACACTGTGTACTGTGAAAAGTTTCTTGTTTTCATAACTCACAAAGAATAAAGCCCTTTTTTAAGGTTTAAACACAAACAGCTTCTCTGGTAGGAGAAGCTTCAGCAAATAATCCTTCCAGGTTTGGAAACCTGCAGGTAGCTTACCTTGATTGCTACTGGATGGATGGTCCCTCCTACCTCAAAGCTTCCCTTCTTAAACATCATTACTGAGGTGTTGTTTATGCAGGTACCTGGTCAGAATTGAAACAGATGAAGAGAGTTTGAATCCACTCAAAGAAAAAGCATCAGCAAATGAATCCTAAACTGTCTTAAGGAGGCTTAAGTTGCTGAAGGAGAAAGTGAGCTTTAGTCACTTTAATCCCAGAGCCTGTTCTCTCTCCCATTAAACTATGTGCTAAAGCAAACAGATGGTTTTAAAGCTGCTATAAAATATTAGAAGCTGACTTTCAGTGTCTCACAAGAGCTAAATAATTGTACAAACCAAAACCAACCCACTCACTTGTACAGACCAAGCATAATAAACTGTACTTAGTGGCAAGAGGAGAGAAGAGCAATAAAATCAACACAATTATCTCCTACCTTCTGGGAAAATTAAAATGGGCAATTTGGCCTTATCTGCAATGTGCTCTCTGATTCTGTGGAGGAAAAGAAATACAAGTTCAGCACAGGCTTCATTTTCCTAGAAGATTCCTACTTGTATTTGGCCTAGAATCTAGGATCCATTGCCTCTCTGTAAGGATTGTGTGGCTCAGAGTCCCACAAACAGGTTTCATGATGCCCAGAGCACCAGGCGACTCGTGAGGGGGTCGTTAATCAGCCTTGGATTGGCTTGAGGCCCCATCTCTGCAGGGACACCTCAGGGGGAGCTGTGTAGACAGCTCAAATTGAGTTGTCCTGTAAACCCAGACTTAACAGTGAAGTGCTGCATAACTCACAGAATCACAAGGTTGGAAAAGGCCTTTAAGAGCATCAAGTCCAACTGTCCCTGTCCTGTGCTAAACCAGATCTCTGAGCACCTCTCCTCCCCATCTGTTAAACACCCCCAGGGGAGGTGACTCAGCCCCCTCCCCCTGGGCAGCCTACATCACAAAAATAGGTTTCCTACAAAACGCTGTACAGTTTTATTTCACCATTTTAACCCAATTAACACCAATTAAGCCAGAGACCAGTGGTACTTGAAGGATGTAAAAATGGCTTCCCATTTACCAGTGACAGGTCTCAGCTATGAGCACAGCCAAACTTCTCTTCTGACTGAGGTCCATAGTTCAAGCTTTCCTGTCTTCTCAGTATTTTATGAATTTAACAGATCCCTAATGTTTCTCTGCAGCTAGTTAAGAGACAGGCCCCTAATTTACAGGGTTTGCTGCATCACTTGGTAACAAGGGTATTATCAGTGAGCAGATGACTAATACCCAGAGCCTGTTGTTTTCTGACACCTGTGTTTCCTATGACTTGGGATCACACAGTTCCTCTCCAGTCTGCACTGGGTAACAAAACCCATCTGGCATCAAAAGAAGGAGAGAATGATCCAGCATGTGGTGCCTTCTCCATTTTTCTAAGGATATTCTATCACAGACACTTAATGTTAGCTGTGTTGCACTCCATTTCATGCAAGGTCCTGCACCTGGGTCAAGGCAATCATCATCAGTAGAGGCTGGGAGATGATGTGCTAGAGAGCAGCCCTGCAGAGAAGGACTTGGGGGTGCTGGTGGATGAGAAGCTCCACATGAGCTGACAGTGGGTGCTCACAGCCCAGAAGGCCAGTTGTATCCTGGGCTGCATCTGAAGGAGCGTGGCCAGCAGGTCAGGGAGGGGATTCTGCCCCTCTGCTCTGCTCTGGGGAGACCCCACCTGCAGTGCTGTGTCCAGCTCTGGGGTCCCCAACACAAGAAGGACGTGGAGCTGTTGGAATGGGTCCAGAGGAGGCCATGAAGATGACTGGAGGGCTGGAGCACCTCTCCTGTGGAGCCAGGCTGAGCAAGCTGGGCTTGTTCAGCCTGCAGAAGAGAAGGCTCCAGGGAGATCTCCTAGCAGCCTTCCAGTCCCTGAAGGGGCCTACAAGAAAGCTGGGGAGGGACCTTTTAGAAGGGCCTGGACTGATAGGATGAGTGGGATAGTTTTAAATTGGAAGGGGGTAGATTTAGATTGGATATGAGGAAGAAATTCTCCACTATGAGGGTCATAAGGCACTGGCACAGGGTGCCCAGGGAGGTGGTGGCTGCCCCCTCCCTGGAGGTGTTCAAGGCCAGGTTGGATGAGGCCTTGAGCAGCCTGGGCTGGTGAGAGGTGTCCCTGCCTATGGCCAACAATCAAAAGTCCAGTAAGTTGTTACTGCGCCCTGCACCTTCATTGATGGAGCAGTTCCAAATGGTGGTGACAACCTACAGCTGCCCACCAAAAGGAAGACACAGGGTGCAAACAGTCTCAACTCACTCTCAGACCTCACATTAATTGACCTGATGGGACAATTAAGCAAACACCTCCTGACCTTACTTTTTCCTCACCAGGTGACGGTCTTTCAGTTCCGAGCGCTCGAACAAGACGTGCTGAGAGGTTTGCATGCAACTTCTCTGAATAAGTCCCAGAAGGCCCCCATGTGCCTGGCCAACCTGCAGGCCCAAAAGAAACTGGTCACTATGCAAACACACAAAGAACACAGACACATCAGCTTCTAAGCTCCTTCACAAATTACACCAATCCTCTTGGTCAAAAGTGTGCAGGCACCTTGATGTGTCTACTATTCTGCAGTCCTGAATGCTATCAAATTCCATTTTTTCTCTCCAAAAATTTATCTTATTACCCAAAATGACATCTATGGCATCTCTACATTACCTATATGTTATTGACCCTCTGGTTCATACCAAGGAATAGCATCCATCGCTGGTGAGGATTAGAACATCTAGTGGAGACGTGTGGTTGGCTACACAGATGCCTCCTTCCTGGGGTCTGTTTTCCCTGCAGTGACAACCATAGAAGTAATTGCTTGACATTTATCCTCCAGACTGTAGGCCCCAGCAGGTGACACACCTGAGCTGTCACACATCCACAACTGAGATGCTGGTTGACAAAGGTGTTTCAGGCCCGTAGCTCACGTGCAGATCCACAGAGAGTGGAAGAGAAAACATTTGAACAGAGTAATATTACTGCTTATTCAAACATCTGGTGATGCATTCCAGGGGGTGAGGCACCTTTCCTCATACCCTCAAGAGTCATAGAATCATAGAATCATAGGGGTTGGAAGGGGCCTCCAGAGCCCATGGGGTCCAACCCCCTGCCAAAGCAGGGTCCCTAGGACAGGGCAGGGCTGGAATCTCTCCAGAGAAGGAGACTCCACACCCCCTGGGCAGCCTGTCCCAGGGCTCCCTCACCCTCACCGGGAAGAAGTTCTTCCCCACATTGGGGTGGAACTTCCCCTGCTCCAACTTGAGCCCATCGCCCCTTGTCCTGTCCCCACAGCCACTGAGCAGAGGCTGCCCATGTCCCCCTGTGTCCCACCCTTCAGCTATTGATCCCCATGGATCAGCTCCCCTCTCAGTCTCTTCTCTCCAGGCTGAACAGCCCCAGCTCACTCAGCCTTTCCTGGCAGGGGAGATGCTCCAGGCCCTTCATCCCCTTCGCAGCCTCCACTGGACTCTCTCCAGGAGATCCCTGGCTTTTTGATCCCAGGGAGCCCAGCACTGGGCACAAGAGTCCCTCCCCATTCAGTAGTTTTGGCATTTTACCAAAGCTGGTTCCCTTTTAGCTGAGGACACCAGCTTTCATTGGAATCAGCATCCCAGCTACTCCACAAAGCCTACTTGGACACCAGAACTGTACAAACAAAAGGCACTGGAGCATGACTTTGCTTGTTTTCTAAAGCACAAACAAAAATACCTCAGAAGCTTCCTCTATTACATAAACCTCCACCCCTAAGCAAGCAAGATACCACAGAAACTTGCTGAAGTGCCATCCATAACTTTAGGAGAGATTGTGAAGAATTAGTTACCAAAGAAGTCAGGCAATAGGACAGTCAAACGTTTTATGGTGAGTTTCCTGAGTGTAACAACACCACACTCATGGCAAGGCTGAGAAAAAACACCTCAGTGCATATTTAATCAAGCACACAGAACTACTCAACCTTTGCATGCTCCACCAATACAGAACAGAACACACCAGTAGAGCATGCAAACATCTTGGCAGAGTCTAGATGATCTAATGTAGCTCCTTAGATCACATTGCACTATCAGGGTACCCATTCAATAATGGGATAAGGATCCTGCTCTGAAAGTTGAGGTATTGAGTACCATAAGAAACCAACACCAACCCAAGGAGAGCAGAGGGCACTACTCACCTGTTGTGGAAGCGAACGAGACCCCCCAGGCATCGAACACCTAACGTGGCACATACCATCTGGACCTGGTTGCTCAGCCAGCATTTAAGTCTGCAAGGAATGAAGGCAGATGTACAGTCCCAGGTCTGTGCAGTCATTCATAAAACAACAGTGTAAACTCCCCAAATTACTCCAAATAGTTGTTACTGCAAAGAGCAGTAACTGAGAGTCACAGAATCAGTAAGGTTGGAAAAGACCTCCAAGTCCATCCAGTCCAACCAGCCCCCTACCACCTCTAGTACTCACTAAGCCACATCCCTAAGGACCTCATCCATCCTTTCCTTCAACACCCTGAGGGATGGTGACTCCACCACCTCCCTGGGCAGCCCCTTCCAATGTCCAACAGCTCTTGCTGAGAAGAAATTTCTCCTCATTTCTAACCTGAACCTCCCCTGGCACAACTTGCAGCCATTCCCTCTTGTCCTGTCACCAGTTATCTATGAGAAGAGGCTGAGCCCCAGCTCACCACAACCTCCTGTCAGGGAGTTGTAGAGAGCAAGAAGGTCCCCCCTGAGCCTCCTCTTCTCCAGACTGAACAGTCCCAGCTCCTCATCAGGCTTGTGTCCCAGCCCCTTCCCCAGCTTCATTGCCCTTCTCTGGCCTCTCTCCAGGGCCTCAATGTCTGTCTTACAGTGACTCTCATAGAATCTCTCTCTCTCTTACTGCTCCCTAAGTCTACAGTAGAGAAAATAAAATAAAACCACCCACATGTGCTCCCTGCACACACACCAACAGTGCCTTCCTTACACTGGGGAGGGGGTGTGGGTCCTCCTGTGGCCCTGGCCCCAAAAGGCCCTGTACCCCAAATCCAGGCCCACCAGAGAGTGGAGGACAGGACATCCTAATCCCTACTCACTCAGCTGGGTGGTTGGTGTGCTGGCTCTGCCAGTGGCTCAGCACAGAGAGGGGAACCTGCAAAGCACCCAGAGAAACTGGGGTTGCCTCTGGCAGGGCTCAGGGCTGGGTTGGATGGGGCTTTGGGCACCCTGGGCTGGTGGGGGGTGTCCCAGCCCATGGCAGGGGGTTGGAACTAGATGGGCTTTGAGGTCTTTCCAACCCAGACCAGTCTGGGATTTTATAAAAGGCCACATGTCCACATTAATCCTCCACAGTAATCCTCCAGACTGAAGCAGATTAATATTTCACCACAGAAATTCAAATCCTTAAAAGAAATAAACAAAGAAATTGAAAGAACCCTCAGCAAACACCTACCTGCCATTTGGAAACTGTCCTACTACTGTAGTGGCAAAGACCAGCAAGAGGATAGTGAAAACAGCCAAGCAGATGCTACAAGGTAAAATAATTGTAATTAAACTCTGAGAAGCAAAACTAGAAGAGCAACCAAGAAAAACCTTTTACTTAACACTGTGATCCACTTCACAACGCTTCCCTCCACCATTAATAGCACCTAACTAGGAACAGAAACCAGTCAAGGCCAACAGAAACCAGTCAAGGCCAACAGAAACCAGTCAAGGCCAACAGAAACCAGTCAAGGCCAACAGGATAACATGAGCACGTTTTCACTCAGCCCTACTCCGAGTAAGGCTCTGGGCAACACAAGGTGTTTGACTTCCAAAAAATGATGCCCAGATCTGAAGTGCTCTCATGGTGAAGCAGCCATCACATCCAAAGAGGATGGTGAGCAGTGGCTAGTGTTCTTTAATGCATGTGAGACCCACTCAGTGCCAAAAAGCACCCAGCATTCCATTTCCAAAAGCCTGCCTGGAAAGTTTGGTACACATTTCTACCCCAAGCAGTAAGCTACTATAGAGTCACAAAAATTAAGAGCCACTGGTTACTAATGGCTTAGAAAAAACCCACTATTGAAGCCATTTCTATAGAAATGTTGAATTTTTAAGCTGCATAATGCAAGTTTACATGCCTGGGGGTGTTCAAGGCCGGGTTGGATGGGGCCCTGGGCAACCTTGTGTAGCTCTAGGCCTGGAGGTTGGTGGCCCTGCCTGTGGCAGGGGGTTGGAGCTCTGTGCTCCTTGGGGTCCCTTCCAACTCAGACCAGTCTGGGATTCTATGATGCTATGTGACTGACTGGTATGAAAGCCCTCTGTGGGCTATGGCTGGGTTGCACATGTTGTTCTCCCACCTAAGAGACTTCAATAGTTCCCCCTCTTTATGAGGACACATGAATATTTGGAAACTGTTTGATCACTATGATAAAAGTCTGGGTTTATTTAAAAAAAAAAAAAGGTTTAGAAGTCTGAAGATTTAATTCATTCCAAGTGGCTGTATCTCCTTTCTATCCAGCCTGTCCCCCAACACTGTCTCTGCTCCAAATCCCAAGTGTCCAGGATACTGTTTGGTTCTTATTCAGAGAGGTAGAGCCTCATCCTCTCAGTTGTAACTTCACATTACAGAAATGATCCAGAGATAACTAAGTTTTCCTGGATTTTAAATCCAAACCAATCAGTAATTAACCACATGAAACTTGAGAAATTTACACCTGCAGCATCTTTTTTATCTTTTTTTCTTCTTCTGGGAATAATTAAGTTTTGGTGGCATCTTGGAAAACAAGTTCATGCCAGGTTCTCCTTTCTGCACTAGATAATAACATCCTCTCACATCTTTTTTAAGTGATATGGAAACCCAGCCCCAGCAAGTGACATGTGGCTCACCGAAAAGGCACCAGGAGGCAGTAGCGAATTAGGATCCCGATGAGCCACACGCTGCTCAGCTGCCAGCTGACGTGGTGCAAGTTGGTGTTGGTCCTGCTGAGGAGATTCCAGGACACCAGCTCCTCAGAGGAGAACCTCTGGGTGACTTCATCTTCTGCAACAGCTTCACAGCCCTTCTTGGAGAAGTACATAACATCAGCAAGGCTGAAGCATCCTCGGTGATGGCCAGCGATCTCCTCTTCCATGGAGGTTTCCTCTCTCTGGATTATCCCTGTGTGAGGAAATGAGTCTTCCTTCCACATGGTGGAATGGACAATATGGGTTCCAACACGAGTAAAACATACATCACATGTGCTTTTTACACAGCTCTCCTCTTCCTCCAAGCACCATAGGACAAGACATAACCATTGTTATGGCTCATTTACATACTGGCATCTACTTCCAGAAGTTACTTCTCTAATCCTATGCCACACACCACCACTGAAATGTGGAAGAAAGGAGAAGAGTACTCAGAGCAAGCTGTGAGCAGAACCTTGAGCACAACCACCTACTTCATTGCCATTTACCAAACAACACACGCACACACACGTCAGCAGTGCACTGCCAATCTGCAGATCTCCTAGTGCCTCAACTCAAGTTCAGGGGCATTTCTATATTGTTCTTGCTTTTACCCAGCTTTAACAAACATTTTCCTCTGAGATTTCCCCCTCTGCTCTGCTCTGCCCTGGTCAGGCCCCACCTGGAGTGTTGTGCCCAGTGCTGGCTCCCTGGGACAGAACAGCCAGGGATCTCCTGGAGAGAGTCCAGCGGAGGCTGCCAAGGGGATGAAGGGCCTGGAGCATCTCCCCTGCCAGGAAAGGCTGAGGGAGCTGGGGCTGTTCAGCCTGGAGAGAAGAGACTGAGAGGGGAGCTGAGCAATGGGGATCAATAGCTGAAGGGTGGGACACAGGGGGACATGGGCAGCCTCTGCTCAGTGCCTGTGGGGACAGGACAAGGGGCAATGGGCTCAAGTTGGAGCAGGGGAAGTTCCACCCCAATGTGGGGAAGAACTTCTTCCTGGTGAGGGAGCCCTGGGACAGGCTGCCCAGGGGGTGTGGAGTCTCCTTCTCTGGAGAGATTCCAGCCCTGCCCTGTCCTAGGGACCCTGCTTTGGCAGGGGGTTGGACCCCATGGGCTCTAGAGGTCCCTTCCAACCCCTGTGATTCTGGGATTCTGTGATTTTTTTCCCCTCAGTCTCCTCTTTTCCCCCCATCCCTTCTCCTTTAAGGGCTGCTTCATTAACAATGAACTTCAAAGCATCTATGAAGGTTATTGGTATTGTGTCTGGAACACAAGTCTGATGAGGGGGAACTGGCCTGGAGAAGAGGAGGCTGAGGGGAGACCTCATCATTCTCTACAACTCCCTGAGAGGAGGTTGTGGTGAGCTGGGGGTCTGCCCCTTCTCGCAGACAGGTAGTGATGGAAGAAGAGGGAATGGCTGCAAGTTGTGCCAGGGGAGGTTCAGGTTAGAAATGAGGAGAAATTTCTTCTCCCCAAGAGCAGTTGGGCATTGGAACGGGCTGCCCAGGGAGATGGTAGAGTCACCGTCCTTTGGGGTGTTGAAGAAAGATTGGATGAGGTACTTAGGGACATGGGTTAGGGAGTAATATAGATGGTAAGGGACAGTTGGACTAGATGATCTTGGAGGTCTTTTCCAGCCTTAATGATTCCAGGATTCTGTGATTTTCCCCCTGAGCATTAAGCAGTGTAACACAGAAGCATCGTGCAGGAAGAATGACAACACATTCATGCTCCGTATCTGTAAAATGACACTTCATGGGACAGCCACACAGCAGGTCTCAGTGAAGTTTACTGAGGTCACTCTGAGACTAGATTCCTCTCTGGCTGGTCACAGTGACCAAAACAGTATGATTCACATCAGCTAAGACATGCTTTCTTGTTTGGCTTTATTTTTTTCAGGGGAGTTGGTACTGGATGACATGAAATATGCATTATGCAAATTAATTTCATTTATCTCAGTCAACACACTCTGATCAGAATGGCAACACTTTTCTCCACCTGTACTTCACTCACATCTTCACAGAATCACTAGGTTGGGAAAGATCTTTGGGATCATCTTCACAATGTCCAGGCAATCAAATTCATCAGCCAACAAACCAAACAGCCTATGTGACTAATGACTAAACACAGGACTACAAGTAAAAGGATTGTTAGGAGAACCTAATCTCATTCCCTTCAGTGAAAGGAGAAAGGAAAAATAGTTGGGAAGAGGAAAAAAATAAATACTGGTGTCACATTTTAACCCCATGCCTAGAGAAGAGGGCAAATTGTAAGTATCTGTGGGATGGTGTAGCTCCTTTGCTTGGCTTTTTGCACACTACGAGTTACAAGGAGGAAAAGAAGATCCATAAAGAGCAAAAAACCACAATTCCTCCTCATCTTGTAAAGAGAGAGCAGATAAACAGGGACAGCATCTCAGATGCTTTCATGAGTATTTTATCTGCTCATTTTATCAATGTTCACAGACTTACACCAGCCTCTAACAGCTTTTATTCAGGAGACTCCATTGTTGTCTTGCTTCTAATACAAACCTACAAAAGGAGCCCTGAAGTAACCTCAGCAGTTATTTGCCCATCGAGCTCCAGTTTGGTCATTCCAGTTTTCTTACCTAATGTCAGATGCAATTTACATTTCTGCTTAGTTTTTCTAGACCAGATATTAAAATATTGGGGTTTTTTTTCCTAGACCAGATATTAAAATATTGGGGTTTTTTCCCCTAGACCAGATATTAAAATATTGGGGTTTTTTCCCCTAGACCAGATATTAAAATATTGGGGTTTTTCCCCTAGACCAGATATTAAAATATTGGGGTTTTTTCCCCTAGACCAGATATTAAAATATTGGGGTTTTTTCCCCTAGACCAGATATTAAAATATTGGGGGTTTTCCCCTAGACCAGATATTAAAATATTGGGGGTTTTCCCCTAGACCAGATATTAAAATATTGGGGGTTTTTTTTCCTAGACCAGGTATTAAAATATTGGGGGTTTTTTTTTCCTAGACCAGGTATTAAAATATTGGGGTTTTTCCTAGACCAGATATTAAAATATTGGGTTTTTCCTAGACCAGATATTAAAATATTCACTTCTTCCTAGACCAGATATTAAAATAGTCGCTTCTTTCTAGACCAGATACTCAAATAGCTGACTCTTTACAAGACAAATAGATCCAGGTCACCTTCGTTCAGAGCTCTTACCAGTGGAGATTAAATTGCCAAGGGTCAGCGCCTTCTGCTTTTTCACTCCCTCCTCAATCTGCAGAGTGACCCACTGTTCCCAAAACAAGAAAAGGAGATGTTGATGGGTTTCATATGCTCATTTCCAGGCATTCTGTAATCCTGCTAGATGAACCCAGCCTCTTTTATTGAAGCTACCTCTCAGATTGTCATCTCCAAATGCAGGCTGAAGGCTGCCCCCCCTGTGCCTCCCATTTAATCCGTTACAGAGATTTCCTTTGCCATTGGTCAGGAAAAAAGAGTTTGGCTCAAACTTCTTTTCAGGACACAGGGAGTTGTTGGGGTTTTCCCTCTCTGGGGCCTTTTGTTGTTTTGGTTGGTTGGGTTTTTTTAAGCAAGTAAAACAAACCCAAAGCCCCTCCAACTTTCTGAGCTACCCAAGAGACTATGAGGTCCATGGGTCCAAAACTCTCTCTTCCTTAGTTAGCTTGAAGCAACAGATTGATGCCAAGTGTGTCACTGACATTACAGACAGGCTGGGAAAGAGATCTAAGCATGGATTTTGAGAAATAAGGGATTACCCCAGCTTTAGAGCATGCAGTTTTTGTTACAAGAAGACAGAGGGACCACTTGATACCCATAATATTTTAGAAGCAGTAGCTGGGGTAAGCTTTCACCCTTATCTTTCACCTTTTTGAGCTAAACCAAGTTTCTCCTTCCATAAAATTCCTTCATTAGCAAAATTAATTAATACCAACATGCCTAACTGTTGAAGTTTTCATGGCTTTCAATGTTTTCATCATATATACATACATAGACCTATAAATAGTAGCTCTTGTGAGGACTTGATGATTTTAAAGGTCTTTTCCAACCTTGTAATTCTGTGACTAGATCTTCTTGTACTGACATCAAGATACATGCCATAACAGGGGACATGGGATGCTTGTGTGTAGGCTCTGCTCATTACTAAGGAATCAGTGACCCACTCATCACCTGCTATGAAGGCTTCCCAGATAAGGGAAGCAGATAAGGACATGTCCTCCTGCTTCAGGAAGGGGAAAAGCAGAATGGGCAGTGATGTGGTATGTTAAACTCCATGCAAATCATCTACTGTTAAAAATATATAAACCTTCAGCTTGTCTATGGTTCCCAGTTATTCCTTAGGGAAGGTAAATTGGTACATCAGCCCTTTCAACCTTTTGCAATACCTGAAGAGTCATTCAGAAGTGGGCAGCCAGGAGATGTCATGAAAACAGCAGCCCACACCCTGAGAAATGAAAGAATATATGGCACAGGAACAATAACATTGCAAAAGAGAGGAAAGGCAGATGGGGCAAATTTAACCTCTTCATAGCATATTCTGGCCCTCATCCCTTCCCCAATGTCCTTTAAGATGGTTGTATGGCCTGAGGGAGGAAAAAATTAATTAAAAGTCACCTAGCCCAGCAAAGAAAGCCTTTATTCTCTGCTGTCCTGTCTGCCACCCATATCTCACCCATCACAGTCCTCCCACACAAACAGGCACCTGCCAGTTGGCAAGCACCACCAGAAATCAGCTTGCTCATACTATCTCAAAGGGTTTGGAATACATCAAGGAGGCTGGAGTTTGAATCCCAGGTAGAAAAAGGGTGAGAATCATTGACCAAGCTGTCCCATAAGAATATGTTAATTAATTCAAATGAGTGAGCAAGACCAGTCAAGAAAAACCCAAACAAAAAATGTATAACATTGACTAGTGAGGTGTAAAGTCCTGCCAGGGTATTACCTGGTGCCTCCCAGCACAGAGAAAGAGGACAAGGCAACTGAGGAACAGCTTTCCACAGGTGAATGGTTGCACAGGGCTCGTTAGCTTGGAAAAGATCTGACTGAGACAGAGTATGACAGAGGCCTACAAAACCTGACTGGCACAGAGTGGGTGCCTAAGGAACAGCTACCCACTTCCTCTTCTGATCCAAGAGCTGGGAAGCATCACATGGAAGGGTTGGGCAGGGTGTTGATGATCTTAAAGGTCTTTTCCAGCCTTGTGATTCTGTGTATGAGCAAGGGAAACATAATGTACTTCCACAAAACGCTGTTAAGTGATGGAGTTCATTGCACAGGTCATATTCATAGAATCACAGAGTGGTTTAGGCTGGAAGGGACCTTAAAGATCATCCAGTCCCAACCCCCTGCCATGGGCAGGGACACCTCTCACCAGCCCAGGCTGCTCAAGGCCCCATCCAACCCGGCCTTGAACACTTCCAGGGAGGGGGCAGCCACCACCTCCCTGGGCACCCTGTGCCAGGGCCTCACCACCCTCAGAGGGAAGAATTTCTTCCTAATATCCAATCTAAATCTACCCCCTTCCAATTTAAACCCATTCCCCCTCGTCCTATCCTATGCCCTAACTCCATGCCTTACTCCAGGCCTTACTAAAAAGTCCCTCCCCATCTTTCTTGTAGGCCACTTCAGGGACTGGAAGGCCACTATAAGGTCTCCCCAGAGCCTCCTCTTCTCCAGGCTGAACAACCCCAACTCTCTCAGCCAGAGATCAACTGAAACAGGAGTGGTTACATAAAGCATGGATGAAAATCAACACAAAACTCTCCCAACTCATGAAGCAGCATGGGAGGCTGAAGCAACAAGCAGCTAGGGAAGTATTTTCCTGGCAACATGGTCATATCATCACCCAGCTCTCAGGCTTTTCATCTAGCTGATGCCTGTCAAAGCCAGGCTACCTGTCTGGGTCCAACTCTGGACTGACCCAGCAGAGTTTACACATCCTTCTGCATTTGGTGACATCTACATGTTTAATTTGTTTTTAAAGTATGAAATAAGGTTTTGTGATCACCTTTGTTTTGCAGAGTATTGAGACAGAGCTGTCACACTGGTCTTTGTTGCCAAACCCTAATGAAAGGATGTTGTAAATACCTTTCAAAAACCCAGATGTTGCAATGAACACTGAATTTGTCAAAGGGAGCAACAGACCAAATGAGAACTGGGGTGCTGTGCTTCCCTCCCTCCCATTCCTGAGGTCCTCATCACAAGGAGTCCAAACATTAAGGAGGTGATCCCAGCTGGAACACTGAACACATGAAACCTTAACCTCAACAGCTCGTTTAGTTGAGGTTTCCTATAATTATCTTCCCAACAAAATAATACTTCATTATATTAATTACTGTCTCCATAGTACCTGACATGAAAAGCTACACAATGTGGGGTGTTCATGTTTTTAAATCTCACTTTCTGGGGGGTTTTTTTCCTCCATTTTTCAAGTACAGCTCAGTATGTTGTTCAGCACCCTGTTTCTCTATACTGTATAATTAATTTTGGCCTCTCTTCCTTTATTTACCCAAGTTTTACTACCTCTTCTCCCACCTTCCCATAAAAAGCTTCTTCTAACCACTCCTTACACTGGCTTTTCTCAATGCTCAGGGATTTTTTTTGCCTCATACATGACAAAGGCCTTGGGGCAATGATTCCATGTAAAAATCTTCAGATATAATTACAAGGAGAAGGTCAGTGGGTTTTTAGCACAAGCTAAAATCACCATCTAAGACCCTTCCATCCAACAGTCCTTTCTGTCTGGCCTCACGCCCCCTTTTACACCCCACACAGGAACCCAGATCTGCATGTTATAGAGCAGGTCTGAGAGGATGTGTGAGCAGCAGATGTCCACAATCCAACAGATCTCCTAGCTGCTCTAGTGACAGCAGGTGAAATAGGCTGAGAAGGGTCCCAAACATTTATTTGGGCTAAAACATGACACACACATGCTCCAGTGGAAGTTGACAGCACATTAGCTGCATTAACAGAATCACAAGGTTGGAAAAGACTTTCAAGAGCATCAAGTCCAACTGTCCCTGTCCTGTGCTAAACCAGATCCCTGAGCACCTCATCTCCCCAGCTGTTAAACACCCCCAGGGGTGGGGACTCAGCCCCCTCCCTGGGCAGCCTGTGCCACAGCCCCACAACTCTGCCAGGGAAGAACTTTGCCCTCCCAGCTGAGCTGACCCTGCCCTGGCACAGCTTGAGCCCATTGCCCCTCGTCCCATCTCCTGTCCCCTGGCTGAAGAGACCATCACCCACCTCTCTGCACCCTCCTGGCAGGGCAGGGGAGGTGGGGAGAAGGTCTCCCCTCAGCCTCCTCTTCTCCAGGCTGAACACCCCCAGCTCCCTCAGCTGCTCCTCAGAGGATTTGCCCTCCAGCCCCTTCCCCAGCCTGGTTGCCCTTCTCTGGACTCGCTCCAGGACCTCCATGTCCTTCTTATGGTGAGGAGAGTTGCCCAAAGATCTCCTCAGGTTTGCTTTTGGTATGAGAGTGCCCAATGAAATCGATTCCTTGAGTCTCTTGCTCAGGGTACCAATGAGAATGTAATTAGCATACCACTGGCTGAAAGCTTTTTATCACATAAAAATACTGATATTACATATATAAGTCATTTCCCATCAGCATCTGAAAATAAACAAGTAACCCCTAAAGTTTGCAGTCATGGGCACTATGCTAAGTGATGCTTGTAGAGCTGAAGACATTCCTGCCCAAGGGCTCTTAATCAAGTATTAAAAAAAACCCCACAAACCCCCAACAAAACCCAGAGGAATTATAAGTAGACAGAAAGAAGACAGAATTGGCAAGGCATGGTGGATCAGATTAACTGCATTACATCCTTACAGACATGTTCTGCTGCACAAATAGATAGCTAACAGCTTAGTAATAGTATTAATACTAGCAGTAAGTTTTCTATGACAAGCAGAAATTATATTAATGAAAAGCAGGTTTATGCCTGAGAGACAAAATTAATCCACTGGAAAATAGAAACGTTTCACCACTCAGTATGATGAATTCACAGCACTTTTGGCCAACTTGATGGATTTAAAAAGTAAGGCTTGAGAAATTAAATGCAATTCCTGCTTATTAAAAGCCCCAGAAAGTTTTTACTGATTATCAGCAGGATCAGGATCCTCTCCATGACCTGCTCATCTCTCTAGAAAATCTACAGGTTGAGAAGGTTGCAGGGATTTCTCAAGTCTCACACAGCAGAATTTGTGACTGCTGGATACCTCAGGTTTATAACTGGAGGAAGCAAACACACAGTCAGTATTCTCTAGACCAGTACTCATTAATTCCATATAACTACAACAACACAAAGGAGACCACTGAAAATTAGGTGCATCTAAAATCATAGAATGACATGGGTTGGAAGGGACCCCAGGGATCACAGAGTTCCAACCCCCCTGCCACAGGCAGGGCCACCAATCCATTTTCTTGTTACTTATCAATTCCTATTAACTAACACATCCTTTTCTTTATACCTGTTTCACCACAAGCATAGCACAAAGTATTCCAACCAGCCTGAACCAGAAGCCATATATCATGAAAGTCCTACTACAAGCCAAGAAAACCCCTAACTGGTACTAGCTTATAACCCAGCACATAAGAAAACCCCTAACTGGTACTAGCTTATAACCCAGCACATAAGAAAACCCCTAACTGGTACTAGCTTATAACCCAGCACATAAGAAAACCCCTAACTGGTACTAGCTTATAACCCAGCACATAAGAAAACCCCTAACTGGTACTAGCTTATAACCCAGCACATAAGAAAACCCCTAACTGGTACTAGCTTATAACCCAGCACATAAGAAAACCCCTAACTGGTACTAGCTTATAACCCAGCACATAAGAAAACCCCTAACTGGTACTAGCTTATAACCCAGCATGTAGCTAGATATTATTAAAGACACCATTAAAAACAACTACCATGGAAGTTAAACCTGCAAGCAACACATCCAAGATCATGGAATTCTTCCTACTAACACTTTTAGCATCTGTATCAAAACTATAGATTTAAATTTGTTTTATTAAACACACCCTGTAGCAAACACATTCTCTTTTAAACCCAATTCTCAACTTACCTCTAATATTTTTATTAAAATTTTCACATAGAAATGAGAAATCCCCAATGACACTCTAAACACTGAAGGCAACAAGACAAGCACCACAAACAAAATCATCCAGATAGGTAAAACCTTGCCCTCTGCAAGACCACGGCCCTCTCTGATTTCTTCTGTGCTTGCTCCTTCAAACTGCCAGCCCACTTCAAGAACTAGAAGCAAATAAAAATTACACATTCTAGAGAGCCAAAACTATCTCTCAGAGAAGGCTGCTGCCCTCTGAAACCTGCTACAAGTGCTCTCTGGGATAAGGTAATCTCTACCCCTTGTCCCACCCTAACTCCACCCAGTTCCTTGGAGCTGATAAGCATTTTCTCACCAGATAGACTGCAGGGGAGAAGGAAGAAAAAACATGGTAAATAATAATATACATTAGGTAATAAGATGCTGTCAATAAGGCAACTTAGCAATTTCTCAACTAGTTTTCACAAGGCATCCCACCAATAAATGACAATACAGGGCCAAGCAGGCACCAGGCTGCCTAAAATCTTCTATTCTAAGACTCATTTCATGCACAAGAAGCACATCTCCAGGTGATACTTGCTCAAATCAATGACTTACATGGTCAGGAATTCTACTTCATGGTGAAATAGAGCTTTGGTGTTTGACCAAAGGAACCAAACTGAAGCTTGAGGTGCAAGTCAGGGGTTATTTTATTTTATTTTAATAACACCTGGGCAGCAGCAGTGCAAATATCAGCAGGCAGGAATCAGCTCTACAATAAAACCTGCTCCTACCACTGCTCTGTAGGAAATGAGCCAAACTCTATTGCAGGGTTACAAAATGTTCTGTGGTGAAGTAACAAGTCACCTACCTTTGCATCTATTTGACTGCTGGCTTTTAATACAGCAGATAAACAGGTTTTTCTTTCTATCCTATCAAATGGCAATAATTTAATTCCATATTTTTAGGAAAGACCCAGTTAGGCTCCTTAGACACCCCTCTCCTGCCTTTTTGTATGCCTCACAGAAGTCAACTGCATCTCTAGGACCTAAATGGGGCATCAGCAGCTCAGTGACAAGCTTATGCAGAATAAATTTTCCTAACTTTGGTGGAATAAGCAGTTGGGGCATAGCTTCCAAGATAGTGACATGCAGGTCCACAAAAGACTTTGCCTTTCCATGTGCTTACAGTAGTGTGTTTGTCTAAAGCTGGGGCTGTTTGGAGCCCCCAAGGATGCTCTGTAGAAGCATAGAAGCACACCCAGTACTCTCCAGACAGGAAGAGAAGCACAGGTATCAGTGGGCTGCACCACCATGAGGTCCTCTAGTCTCCACCAGACACTAACAAGCAGGCTCCTGACATGTTAACAACCTCATGTGATACCATGACATACTTCAGATGCGTGAGTCAAGTGGCTTTTCTGTCTTCAGATAGGCTGCCATCCCTCAGGTCTTTGTAACTCCATTGCATCTTCTTCTACTCTACTCTACTCCACCCCACCCCTCTAATCAGCAATCTAACTTTCCTTTTCCATCTTCATTATTTATCTGCTTTACTTTCTCTCCCCTTACCCACCTCCTTCTGAGACTTCTGTGTCTTCTACAAAGCCTCACTGGTTTGGTCTGTAATCATTTCTGCCTTCCCATCGCTCCTTCTCTCAATGGCACCCTCAAGCCCCTCATTCTCTTCTTACACTGCAGCTGCCAGGCACATGACTACCCACTATTTCTCACCTGCCTCACCTAGCTCTAGTTTTAAGCTTCTCTAGGAATTACGTTTGTTTGTAAAATAACTTTGCTCAGCCATTCCTTACCTTCTCATTCCTGGTGTCTTCCTCAAGTGGCTTGTCCAGGGGGACATGGCCAGCCTCTTCTCAGGGTCTGTGGGGCAGGACAAGGGGCGATGGCCTCAAGTTGGAGCACAGGGAGTTCCACCCCAATGTGGGGAAGAACTTCTTCCCAGTGAGGGTGAGGGAGCCCTGGGACAGGCTGCCCAGGGGGTGTGGAGTCTCCTTCTCTGGAGAGATTCCAGCCCCGTCTGGATGCCGACCTGTGTGCCCTGTCCTAGGGACCCGGCTTTGGCAGGGGGTTGGACTGGATGGGCTCTGGGGGGCCCTTCCAATCCCTGCAATCCTGTGATTCTGCTAACAGATATTCCCTAAGGTAGCATACAGCAGGGATCTGGATGAGCAGGCATCGATCATCTAGGGTAATGCAGCTCATCTCTGAAGAGCCACCTTCAGCCTCGGCACAGGGGATCGGCACTTGAGACGCCTGGGTGATAAGAACTTTGTAGGCAGGAGGGTGGAGGTAGTTTCTGGGACCTAATTTGAGGCAGGAAAGGTGGGCCAAATGAAGTATTTGGAACACACTGGGGAGTACAGGAAGGTGAGGTGCCTCTCTTACTGGGATGCCTCAGAAATGGATCGTTTCTTTACAGGAGAGGGAGAGGAAGACAGGCTTCGCTACCCTGAGGGGAGGAAGAAGAGGTTTCCTCTCCTGAAGGAGGGAGAATTGTTTTCTGTGCTGTGAGACCTTGTCATTTGCACTGCCTAACCCTTACAGTCATCCTCCCTGCCACACCAGAAACACAGACCCCGTAATCCTTCCCTTCTCTGCCTCTTAAAGAAAATAGAGACCAAGCACACCCCTCCAAGGCTAGCCTCTCCATGAGGCTGAACGATGGGATGGCCGCCCTTTGCCAGCTATCATTTTCCTTGGCAAACCACTCTGTCCAAGACATCTGAGGTTTTCTTGACGGGTGCTGAGACACCTATGACAGGCATATCCCAAAAAATGCCAGACAGATTTGGGGTGGGACACCAATAAAAGAGACTTTGTGAGTCTATTGCTTTTGACTCAACGCTGCGTTTGCCACACAGCAAAAGTCAATTCCTACACCCACCCCACACAGTTTGCTCTGGGTTGGTCTGGGTTAGAAGGGACCCCAAGGATAACAGAGCTCCCACCCCCTGCCACAGGCAGGGCCACCAACCTCCAGGCCTGGAGCTACACAAGGTTGCCCAGGGCCCCAGCCAACCTGGCCCTGAACACCCCCAGGGACGGGGCACCCACCCCCTCTCTGGGCAGCCCCTTCCAGCCCCTCCCCACTCTCTCTGCACAGAACTTCCCCCTCAGATCTCCTCTCACCCTTCCCTCCTCCAGCTTCACTCCAGCCCCCTTGTCCTGCCAGTCTCTGCCCTGGAACAAGCTGATTCCCCTCCTGTTCCTCTGCTCCCTTCAGGGATGGGGAGGCTGCAATGAGGTCTCCCCACAGCCTTCTCTTCTCCAGGCTGACCCAGCCCAGCTCCCTCAGCCTCTCTTAAGGCGAGCCCAAAGGGCCGGTTGTGCCGTAGGCCCCGCCGGGCTGGAGGCGGGAAAATGCCGGGAGAGCGAAGCCTAAGGCGGGCGCGGAGAAGACCGGCAGCTGAGAGAGAGTTCGCACCTCACAACTGCCTCACGGGACGGGATGTGGCCGCCCGGGCCCGGCCCTGCCCTGCCGCAGGCAGCCGCTGGGGGCTCCCGCCGCCGCGGCGCAGCCCGCCATTGTCGGGGACATGGAGGGCGAGAGCACGTCAGCCCTGCTCTCGGGCTTCGTCTTCGGCGCCCTCGCCTTCCAGCACCTCAGCACCGACTCGGACACGGTGGGTGCCCCGGGCTCCGCCGCCGGGAGGGGCGGCAGGCGCCGGGGCGGGACATTGAGGGCCGGCGGGCGGGAGGAGCGGAGGAGGGAGGGGCGGTGATGGGTCATGGCGGATCCCGCCGCCCGGCCTTGCTGTGGCCGTGAGGGGAGCGCGGTGTGTCCCGCCGCCGCCCGGCTCCCGGGGAGGCTGGGGGACACCCAGCCCATCGCTGCATGCGGTGCTGGACACACGGTGGTGCAGCGGTCCCTCCCCGCCGCAATGGAGGTGTTTTTCCGCGCTAATGCCGGCATATTAGGGGCGGATTTTGCTTTATAAAGGACCCAGCGTGGGCCGCTGAGTGCCCAGTCCGGTAGCGGCAGCGCTGTGGCGGCCACAGGCTGGTTGAAGGGCCGGTCAGGGCGTCTGGCCCCAGCCCCAGAGGCTGGAGGGTATCCTCCTTACAGCCCCACGCTGTTGGCTTGGGAACCAAAATGTGGGATGGGGGGAAACAGCCGAGTCCCAGCGGGTTTCTTTTTCTTGTTACAGACAGGTATTGACAGATGAGTTTTAAAGAAGTTCATTTTGACAGCTTTTTTCCTTCTGGTGACAGCTTTTATACTGCTAATACCAGAGGGGAAGCCCAGTTCAGTGCTACTCTTAATGCAGATTTCTTTTCTCCCCCTGTAAAGGAAGGTTTTCTCCTCGGAGATGTCAAAGGTGAAGCCAAGAACAGCATTACTGACTCGCAGATGGATGATGTTGAAGTTGTTTATACAATCGGTTAGTCTGTCCACGTTTCTAAAGCCACACTTGGTTTCAGGCAATCAGCAGCTGCTCACAGCTTTGAATGAGGGCAGTCAGCACTGTACCTCCAGTGCTGGGTCCAGTTCTGGGCTCCTCACCATCAGAAGGACATTGAGGTCCTGGAGGGTGTCCAGAGAAGGGCAACCAGGCTGGGGAAGGGGCTGGAGGGCAAATCCTCTGAGGAGCAGCTGAGGGAGCTGGGGGTGTTGAGCCTGGAGAAGAGGAGGCTGAGGGGAGACCTTCTCCCCACCTCCCCTGCCCTGCCAGGAGGGTGCAGAGAGGTGGGGGATGGTCTGGTCAGCCAGGGGACAGGAGATGGGACGAGGGGCAATGGGCTCAAGCTGTGCCAGGGCAGGGTCAGCTCAGCTGGGAGGGCAAAGTTCTTCCCTGGCAGAGTTGTGGGGCTGTGGCACAGGCTGCCCAGGGAGGGGGCTGAGTCCCCACCCCTGGGGGTGTTTAACAGCTGGGGAGATGAGGTGCTCAGGGATCTGGTTTAGCACAGGACAGGGATGGTTGGACTTGATGATCTTAAAGGTCTTTTCCAACCTTGTGATTCTGTAATTTAGGGCTTAGTCTCCTTTAACTGTGTTACAAACTCTCCAGGACTACAGTTGCCCTGGAAAAACTCAGCCTGTTTCAGTGATGTGAACTGTAATGTGTTGGCATCTGTTACCGAATTGGGAGCTTATAAAGTGCTGTGTGTGAAGGCTGCAAACTATTAATGCATTTGAGCAGATGCCAGGTATTTTTCTTTATAATCTTCATGGAATTTGGAGTGGATATGCATTTCATACTAGCCCACAACAAAAACAGACATCTACATGCACAGTAACTCCCATTCCTTTAAAATGCAGGTATACAAAAAGAGAGAACAAGGTGATACAGCTTGTGCCTTATTTCCAATTTTCCTGAAAGTATTGTAGGGAAAAAATGCATCCCATTTTCTAGTTTTACTCTAGGATACAATAAAGAAACACTTTCCTCCAGTAAGTCTCACAGCTGAACCAATTTTTTGTGGTGGCATCATTGATGTTACCCAGAATCTCACCATCACATTCTCATAGACAGAGCTGGTTGCTCCAAAGTTTGATGTTTTGGGGTTGGTTTTTTTTTTAGTTAACTTGTGAAAATGAAAGTAGGTGAAGACAGGGATTAGAATGCCATTAGATAATCTTCCTTTCTTCTGTTCCTGGTAGTCAGTCTTTCAGTTCTCTTCTACCCTATGGGTTTCTGGTCTCCAGTCCCATCTTTCTTACTAATAGCATCCATGTCTTGCTAAAAAGTAACTCAAATGAAACTTTTAATATTACATACCACACCTGTATTTGACAGAACTGATGGATAAATAATAGGCTAATTTTGATATTTCACTTGAAAAAAATGGGAAAAGAATTTAAAATACAGTTTATTTAAGTAGTTCTATTTACATTCCAAAAAAAGTTCTTTAAACATTTCCATATCCTTATTTAATTAGCTACTAATGCATCTGATTAAGAAATTATAGTATGTATAATTCTTGGTTCTACCAGCTAAATTCTGATCATAGCATACAAAAGAGTCCACATCTTGAACTTAGGAATCCAGAGTAATATTACCTTATCTTTCCAGATATACAGAAGCATCTTCCATGCCACCAGTTATTCAGGTAAGAATCTTAAGTGAACAGATATGAAAAAGTTAAAATTAACCCTAACTCAAACTCTTAAGAATCAAACTTAATGTTACTGAGAAAAATCCCCTGGCTGTAACTGCATTAGCCATATCAGTCCCTTGGAGTTACAGAAACAAAATGCATTATGTTATTGCTGGTTTGGTTCTTCATGGCCTTTTTTGGTGGTTTTTTAATGTATATAGGAATAAAGATGCAGCCCAGTGCACCTCCTGGTGAGCTGTGATACCATATAAACCAGAGAATGATGTCAACATAGTGGGGAAAAAAAAACCCCAAAACAATATTGCTTTTCTAAAAGGATAGAGGAGACACAGATCCTGCCTTTAACTCATCTCCCAGTAGCACTGGGCTGTACAGGATCACCTACATAGCTGTTTGAGTCATGAAATTACCCTTGCAGAGAAGCAATGTCAGCCTGTCTCTATGCTTACCCAGGAAATAAAGCTGTTCAAAAAGATTGTTGCCAAACTGCTACAGAATAACTATTTCTACAGCAGCATCTTTCCTCCTCTAATTATCCTAATTTTCTTCTAGCTTTTATAATTCTGCAGGAGAACTGAATGAACTTGCCCTGAAGAAAATACTATCAGGCTGTAAGAAGGTATTTTATTTTCAAACCTAAACCATACTAAGGACCTTGCTCAGGTTTTGGGGACTGTTCTGGATGCTTCCTGTGTAAAGCTTGCTTTCCACCCCTCTTTTTAAGTCTTGTATTTAGTCCCTCACACTGCTGATTGCCTATATATATGTTATACATTTATTTTTTGTATTTATTTCTCAGGTGAACAGTTCATATATCCATAAAGAATTCCACTGATTACTAGCTTAGTTGAGGTCAGCTCACTCAAGTGGTTGAGCATCACTTGACCAAAGGAAAAATAACATCACAGCCTTCTTCATAGAATAAAGAGGCTTGGAACAGGCTGCCCAGGGAGGGGGTTGAGTCACCTTCCCTGGATATGTTTAAAAAAAGAGTAGATGAGGTACTTTATGGTTTAGCATAGGATGGGAATGGTTGAACTTGATGATCTTAAAGGTCTTTTCCAACCTTGTGATTCTGGGATAAAGTTTCACAAGGGGAAGGTAGAAGCTGGAAAGACCCAACTAGGGAAGTAGTTGAAGTTTCAGCTTGAGCACAAGCTTAGGGATATGGTTTAGTTTAGGATGAAGTTTCAGCCTGAGCACGAGCTTGGGGATATGGTTTAGTTTAGGATGAAGTTTCAGCCTGAGCACAAGCTTGGGGATATGGTTTAGTTTAGGATGAGAATGGTTGGACTTGATGATCTTCAAAGGTCTTTTCCAACCTTGTGATTCTGTAATATGAGCCAGGGAGCTGCTTTGGCAGGGGGTTGGACCTGATGATTTCTCAAGGCCCCTTCCAACCCCTGTGATTCTTTGATCCTGTGAAAATTGGCCACATCAACACCTGGTTTTGAAGGCGACAAAGCAGCTGTCACACTGGAATTAAGCTTAGATGTTTAATTAAGAGCTGGAAGTTAGGCCACTGCTTGAATCACACACACATCACCACACCAGTCAGATCAGTGGCTTCACACTGAAACCTCTCACTTGCTTCAACTCAGCAGCAATAATGGCTTTTCTCTTCTGCCCACAGAGTGTGATAGGATGGTACAAATTCAGGAGGAACACGGACCAGACCATGACATTCCGGGAGAGACTCCTTCACAAGAATTTACAGTCACACCTAGCAAACCAGGGCCTTGTGTTCCTTCTACTCACCTCCAGTGTGATGACAGAGAGTTGTTCTACATACAGACTGGAACATGCCTTGCATCGGCCACAAGAAGGGTAATTGGCTCGTTTTCCAGTTGATTTTAACAAAGCAGGAGCACAGGATGTACACTGTAACTTAAAGCAGTTGTTTGCTTCGTTGCAACTGAATTAACATCTGTTTTACCTTTGAAACTCACACATTAAATAAGGTCATTCCTTACATGGGTCATTCCTGGGTCCAGTCTTGTTTCCTGGGCCTTTGTTAAACTTCATCCCATTGGTCTCAGCCCATCAGTCCAGTCTGTTCAGATCCCTCTGAAGAGCCTCCCTACCCTCAGGCAGATCAATACTTCCTCCCAGCTTAATGTCACCCACAAATTTACTGAGGGAACATTCAACCCCTTCATCCAGCTCATTGATAAAGATGTTGAACAAGACTGGACCCAGGGAACAAGACTGGACCCAGGAAACACTGGATGTGTTCAAAAAAAGGGTAGATGAGGTACTTAGAGATATGGTTTAGTTTAGGATGAGATTGGTTGGAATTGATGATCTTCAAAGGTCTTTTCCAGCCTTGTGAGTCTGTGATTGCTAGAGCCTGGTTGGAATCTCACCCTGGAGTTCTGCTGAGGGATTTGCCTTTGTTACTGCCAATAGTGCCAGTGTTGACAGGCAGATGCTGTCATTCATTTATGCAAATAAGCTTGTTATTGATACATTTGTGTATAGTACAGTGTTCTTGATTGATTTGTGTATAGTGCTTCAACAACACATGGGAACCTTCATGTATCATGGAAATACTTAAATTGGGGGTGACTTGCAGTAAACTTGAGAGCCCTGCTGCCCCTAGGTTAGGCTTAACAAGCAAGTATGGCAGGATTATATACTCCAAATAACAGTGTTGCTCAGCCTTGTTGCCTTTGCAGTTTGTCTTTAGCCACAGTCATCTGTGTGCTACCAAGGGAAGCTGGTGAAGGGGCTGGAGCACAAGTCCTGTGAGGAGCAGCTAAGGGAACTGGGGCTTTTTAACCTTAAGGAGGCTGAGGGGAGACCTTACCGCTCTCTACGACTGCTGCAAGGAGGGTGTAGAGAGGTGTGGGGGTCTCTACTCTCAGGTAACAAGTGATAGGACAAGAGGAAATGGTTTCAAACTGCCCCAGGGGAGACTTAGGTCAGGTATCAGGATGAATTTCTTTACTGAAAGGGTGGTCAGGCTTTGGAACAGGCTGCCCAGGGGGGTGGTGGAGTCACCATCCCTGGAGGGATTTAAAAGGTGCATAACGGTGTGCTTGGGGACATGGTCTAGAGGTGGGCTGGGCAGGGTTAGGCTGTGGTTGGACTCTGTGATCTTGAAGGTCTCTTCCAATCCAAGTGATTCTAGAATACACCTAGCAAGGACTGCTCTGTAAACCTCCATCTGGGCTCCTTAATGGCCAAGAAACTTTAGAGAGGCCTTCTGGATGTTAAACTGTTTCCATGCTTCTACTTTAAGCCTTTTCCAGAAAGTTCCTTTGGTGGTTACCAACCTGGGTATGGCAGAACAGCAAGGTTACAGAACAGTGTCTGGTTCCTGCATATCTTCTGGCTTTGTGAGAGCAGTAAGACAGCACAGGTACAGTATATGCTGTATTTATTAGATGTAGCTTTCACTTCAGTATAGTTTTCTTTCTATAAAAGTATTCCAGTGCTTTTGCAAATGCTCCAGTCATACCCTGCTCACTCCTTGACCTGTTTCCTCCAGTTTACTTTTCCAAGATGCTTGGAAATGAATTAAAGTCCCATACTTTTGTCATGAGAGCAGCTGACACACACCTAATGGAAGCTCAAAAATGCTTCTTTATTACAGCTCCTACTAAGCAAGCACCAGCATCATTAATTTACACTTAAACAATGACATCCTTGGCCCACAGGTCAGAGTTCTTTCATGAAGATGGATCCTTACAAGAGGTTCGTAAGATCAATGAGATGTATGTCACCCTGCAGGAAGAACTGAAGGTAAGTCAGGTGTACCTGCCAACAGTTACTTTCCACAGTGCTACAAAAGCAAGTCAGGCAAAAGGGTACATCCTCTTGCATTAAAGGAGAAACAAAGCTGTCTTGGAAAGGCACATTGGAAGAAGATACTGGAACAGGCTGCCCAGGGAAGTGGTTGAGTCACCATCCCTGGAGGTGTTTAAAAGAAGAGTAGATGTTGTGTGTGGTGACATGGTCTGGTGTTGGACCTAGTAGGGCTGGATAGACAGTTGGACTCGATCTTGAAGGTCTTTTCCAACCAAAACCATTCTATGACTGTGGAGATCTCTTGACTATTAGTACCTGCACACCAAGTTCTCAAAGTTAAAAATCTAAGTTTCAAAAGTACACCGATAAATCCTCACTGATGGGGTCTCACAAGCCTATTTCAAAGGAGCTGTTCTCACAGCTCCTTTGCTTAGCTGGGAACAAGTAAAACACCTTGTACCTCATTCAACATGAGGTTTGTTACAGCTAAAACCCCCATCAAGCTCATCACTTAAGCTTTTTACTACTCTGTGTCCAACATGAGTACCTTTAAGGATTTAAGAAGGTTGAAGGCAGCTTCTGTGAACACTTTTAATCCCATCAAATGCCCTTTTCCTTACAGAAAATATGCTCAACAGTAGAAGTCAGTGAGCGATCTGTGGAGAAGCTTTTAGCTGAGGTGAGCCAATTAAAAGAAGAAGTAAAGAGGAAGAAGCAGCAAAGCTGTTCAGGTGAGTTCAATCCACACAGTGCCAGTCATTGATGACTGATGTGGCAGGAGCACCCAGCAGTTCTGAACTGGAGGCAGCCAGAACAGGAGCAGTGGAGGTGTTGCAAGAGGGACTGCAACTCTGGCTTTTCTTTTTCAGAAGATGGAGACCATCCAGGAGAGCCAGAAGAGAATGTTCTCCTTTGTCAGGCACTGCAGGCATTCTTCCCCAATTCTGGACTTCAAGCATGTATTGTTTCCTTCAAAGGCCAACAGATAACCAAAAACTGCTGTAACACTGACCATAAGATCAACATCATGGACAAACTGACTCTGATGGTAGAAGAACAAGACTTCACTGAAGCTGAAAGAAGACCCCTAACCAAGCGTAAAGGCAGAGGCACCACCACAGCATCAAAGTCATTCAAGAAATCCAGATCCCTGCAGCTTCACCAGAAATCACTTCGAGACCAAGAAGACACTGACCAGGAAAGGAAACTTACACTGAGCAGCACTGAAACAGATGAGGACACTTTGGAAAAAGTTAGGGACACAAATGAATACCCACAGTCTCCTACTTTCTGATCTGGTAATTATTTGTCCAGATGACTTTGCACATTCAAGTGACAGCTCAATTTATGGCATCACAGGGATAAAAATCAGTGTGGTTTTGCAAGACACACAGGTTTGGGGTTCCCCCCTCCCCTCAATGCATTAATCCTGTTGTAACACAGAGGTGAGTTCAGATGACATTCCCTTGTTTTGCCTTCCAGAGGTCAGTCTGTGTTTGCTCTCTCAGGGTTTAGACACTGCTAGCAGGATGTCAGCAGTCACATTATCACCTCAAACGTTGTCTTGGAGTAATACTTCAACCTGCTCCTGAAGAAGCAGTACCTCTCTTCCCTCAGCAGAGGCAGGGAGCAGCAAATGAACACAGGTAACATGCTTTACAGAATTAGATGGCTGTAAGATGTCACAATTGAAATAATTTATGCTTACCTATTTGGTCCTTATTGCCCAGTGAGCAGTGTGGTACACACAGGTGGCAATTCCTCCTAGTGTTTTCATCCTTCACACTTCAGACAATTTGAGGGGCCAGACATTCCATAGAAAACCAACTGACATCCACACTTCATTCAGCAATGCATTATGCTAGCTAGCCACATTGCCAATAAACAAGTCCATAAACATGAAAAGTAGTTTTATTCTTTATTTCTTTAGTATGTTACTCTGGATACTTGACATTACATATCTTGGGGTCTGTGAGAAACGATGGGTGCTTATACATAACTGGCATAAGCCCTGTAAAAAGATAAGATAGAAGGAAGGGTTTAATAGAAAAGGCAGGCTTGACTTGCAGAATTCAGATGTATCATTGTACTTACCAAATACATGAGCTCTTCTAATGGCTTTTGCAATTTCCTTCTGCTTCTTGTTGCACAAGCCTAAAGAGAAATCATAATCTTAGACTGGTCTGGGTTGGAAAGGACCCCATGGATCACAGAGTGCCAACCCCCTGCCACAGGCAGGGCCACCAACCTCCAGGCCTGGAGCTACACAAGGTTGCCCAGGGCCCCAGCCAACCTGGCCTTCAACACCCCCAGACACGGGGCACCCACCCCCTCTCTGGGCAGCCCCTTCCAGCCCCTCACCACTCTCTCTGCAAAGAACTTCCCCCTCAGATCTCCTCTCCCCCTTCCCTCCTCCAGCTTCACTCCAGCCCCCTTGTCCTGCCAGTCTCTGCCCTTGAACAAGCTGATTCCCCTCCTGTTCCTCTGCTCCCTTCAGGGACGGGGAGGCTGCAATGAGGTCCCCCCACAGCCTTCTCTGCTCCAGGCTGACCCAGCCCAGCTCCCTCAGCCTCTCTCCGTAGGGGAGCTGCTCCAGCCCTCTGAGCATCTCCGTGGCTCCTCTGACCCCTCTCCAACAGCCCCACATCCCTCTTGCATTGGGGGCCCAGCTCTGGACACAGGACTCCAGCTGGGGCCTCCTGAGGGCAGAGCAGAGAGGGACAATCCCCTCCCTGTCCCTGCTGCCACCCCTCTGCTGATGGAGCCCAGGATCCCATCGCCCTTCCCAGCTGCAGGAGCCACTGCTGGCTCCTGGGAAGCTTCTCACCCACCAGAACCCCCAGGCCCTGCTCAGCAGGGACTTCCAGTCTCTCAAATAACAGTGACTGAACAGTTTAAAGACTGAAATGCAGATCACTGCCAATTCCCTCCAGCTCTGTCAAAGTCCTCCCAGAAAAATGCCTGTGTGCTTTTACTATTAAATAAAAAACAGAACTAAGGGATCTTTTAATTCTGTGGTGAAGGCTACTAAATCAGAGAAACACTATAGAGCTGGTAGTAGCTGCTTCTCAAGATAGCTAATGTTCTTACAAGCCCTTGTACCTGTAGTATTAACCAGTAAGTGATGTAATTAATACTTCACATACCTGTTATATGCCTGCCATAAATGCAGCCAGTGTGGGGAGAAACAAACTGGGACAGAAGCTATTGAAAATTAAGAAATCCAAAGTCAGTTGAAGAACTTACTCAGTGAGCTTTACATTGATTTCCTACTTGATGCTACTTCTCAGGCTTGGAGCTGCTTTTACAGAGCTTGATTCTACCTAGAGACAGAGTAGCTATAGCTTAGAGTTAGCCAGTGTCTCATATGCCACAACATTTACATTCTCTGACAGTGGAATTAGAATCAAGGACTCTGGTTTGGACACCTTACCAAAGGACTAGTAGATTGAACAGCTTCTGCAACACCATTATGTGGCCATTACTCACACACATACTAACAAGTCGTACATGTAGAGGTTTAAAAATGAGTTTTTCATGTTTTATCACAGAATCACAAGGTTGGAAAAGACCTTTAAGAGCATCAAGTCCAACCATCCCTGTCCTGTGCTAAACCAGATCCCTGAGCACCTCATCTCCCCAACTGTTAAAAACCCCCAGGGGTGGGACTCAGCCCCCTCCCTGGGCAGCCTGTGCCACAGCCCCACAACTCTGCCAGGGAAGAACTTTTCCCTCCCAGCTGAGCTGACCCTGCCCTGGCACAGCTTGAGCCCATTGCCCCTCATCCCATCTCCTGTCCCCTGGCTGAAGAGACCATCACCCACCTCTCTGCACCCTCCTGGCAGGGCAGGGGAGGTGGGGAGAAGGTCTCCCCTCAGCCTCCTCTTCTCCAGGCTCAACACCCCCAGCTCCCTCAGCTGCTCCTCAGAGGATTTGCCCTCCAGCCCCTTCCCCAGCCTGGTTGCCCTTCTCTGGACTCGCTCCAGGACCTCCATGTCCTTCTGATGGTGAGGTGCCCAGAACTGGACCCAGCACTCAAGGTGCAGCCTCCCCAGTGCCCAGTGCAGGGGCACAATCCCCTCCCCAGACCTGCTGGCCACAGTTTCTGATACAAGCCAGGATGCCATCATCCTCATGGACTCCCTACACACACAGGACAGGGTTTTTCAGACTCACCTGCACATTCTTGTAGTCCACATTTATTCCACATAAGATGCATCTTTTAGGAGGCTCACTGTAGGGGTTCTCCATTTGTATGGGCTGAAATGAGAAAAGTTCATAACATCTGTAAGTTTCTCCCCAAGAAATCACCACTATTTGTATCTTCTGGGCAAAACACATCCCAAAACCAAGAGGTATTCCATGCATGAGTGAAGCTTGGCAATAAATTCCTGATCTCTCTAACACACCTGGCAACCTAAAAGACTTCTCACACTACACAGCCTTTCACTCCTTAATCACAGGGGTTGTAAGGGCCCTCCAGAGCCCATGGGGTCCAACCCCCTGCCAAAACAGGGTCCCTAGGACAGGGCAGGGCTGGAATCTCTCCAGAGAAGGAGACTCCACACCCCCTGGGCAGCCTGTCCCAGGGCTCCCTCACCCTCACTGGGAAGAGGTTCTTCCCCACATTGGGGTGGAACTTCCTGTGCTCCAAAATGAGAGTGTGCCAATTAAAGCCATCAGTAAAAGAGTGCTTACCTCCTTTAGATGGCAACATCTACACAACCTGGCACTAAGGTTCTTCTGTCTGATAGCTCACAACAGCCATGTGGGAAGGAGTTGCAAAGCACGTGGCCTAAAGGAGCTCCTGCCTGCTCACACGCTTCAGAGAGACTCTCCAGCACCCCCCCAAGCCCTGAAAGGCTCCTTCAGCTTCAGAACACCCCAACATCAAACCTTTGGAGCACAGGAGCAAGGTGAGCAGTTTCATTTTTGCAGACAAAGATAGAATTTGAGGACAGCACATTTTTCATTACTTTTGCTGGTACCAGAGATGTGTTATCCTGGTGACATAAGCACACCCAAGGTGTTAAGTGGTTTTGTCAGCCACATGCAGGAAATCAGCACTGCCAAAGGTTCTGCTGCATGTGATGGGTGGACTCAATGGCCTCAAAGGTCTTTTCCAACCTACTGATTCTGTGTTCCTGAAATGCTGGATTAAGTGACCACAGGTCAGTTAGTAGCACCTTGGCTTTGAATTCTAGAATCTCCTGGGTATTAAATAAGGATACAACTTTATAAATAGGAAGATTTAAAATATACTGGAACAGTTGTCTCTGATGCTGTGAGAAGAATCTGCAATAAAATTACTTAGGTTTATTAAAACACTGTAATTTTTTTAAGCCTTTGAGTTACCCTGAAGACTTCAGTGGGAACATCTTAACTCCTAATAAACCCCCTCTGCTGTCCTAGCCTCTGTCAGTGCCTGGGAGCAGCAGTTCTCCTGTGAGTCCTGGTCACTGTGTTGCTGTAGATGTAGATCTCTGCCTGTGGCAGGGGGTTGGAGCTCTATGATCCTTGGGGTCCCTTCCAACCCAGACCAGTCTGTGGTTCTATGATCTCCTGCTGTCAGAAGATATTAAGCAGTTCCCCAAACTCTATTTTCCAAATTGCAAGCTGGAGAGGGAGTGTTGGATGCTGGAGGAAAGGAGGCAGTTGCTGACTTCCCCCTCCATGTCAGGAGACCAGGAATGGCAGCAGAGGAAGTTTTCCAGGGTCCTGTGGATGAAGAGTGGAGCAGTGTCTGGGGCAGTGCAGCCCTCGTGCCTGAGGGTGTGAAGCTGGGATAAGTCACTCACAGCTAAGTACAGTGCTGTAGAAAATTATGATGTGTTTTTAAACTTAAATAGGATCTCAGAACCCCCTGAGTTTGGAGGGACCCCGAAGGCTCATCAGTGCCACCCCTGGCCCCACACAGCCCAGCCCAGGCAGAGCAGGGCACTGAGCGCAGCGGCCAGACGCTTCTTGCCCTCAGCCCAGCTCGGGGCTGGGACCCCTTCCCTGGGGAGCCTGTGCCAGCGCCCGACCCCCCTCTCAGCACAGACCCTCTTCCTGACACCCAGCCTGACCCTCCCCTGGCAGCTTCACGCCGTCCCCTCGGGTTGCAGCCCTGGGCCCCACAGAGAGGAGAGAGATGGGTGCTGCCCCTTCGCTCCCCTGGGCAGGCAGCCACAGAGCGCGGTGAGGCCTCCCCTCAGCCCCCCTTCCCCAGGCCGGACACCCCCTGACCTCCCCCAGCGCCCAGCTCCAGCTCTGCAACCAACCCAGGCTTTCCAGGAGCCCGAGCTGAACGCTCCAGAGATGCGCTCCCAGCCGACCCAGCCTGTCCGGAGCCCTTATGGGTGAGGGCGACAGCAGCCCCGAGCAGCCCGTGCGCGGAGCCCCGCCGGGGCCTCACCTGGTCGGCCTGGTCACTGTACTGCAGGCGGTGCGGCCGCTCCCACAGCGCCGCTGCAAGGGAAAGAGCCACAGGATGAGCGAAAGGAGAGGAGAACCCGGCCTCCCCACCCGCCCCACCCCCGGCGGCCCGACAAGGGGAGCGGGACACACACCCGGCACCAGCCTCCGCCAAGCGCTCCCCGCCGCTACCACCCGCGCCGCCATCTTGTCCCCCCACAAACAGCACCGCTTCCTTCCGGCTCCAATTGCGAGGCGCTGGCCAATGGCGTGGCAGCTTGCGCTACTTGCGGCAGGCGATTGGCTGTTGCCTAGCGACACCTCAGCTGCCCCCCGGCCCTCGGGCGGAAGTGATGCTGTGGCGGCAGAGCGCCGGTAGCCTTATGGCGGGCTGCTCCTTCTCCAGCGGCCTGGCTCTTCCCCGCCGGGCCCCGCACCGGCCCTGACCGTCTCCCCACAGCCCCGGGCCGGCGGCCGCCCTCACTCCCAGCTCCACGGGGCGCTGGCTATGGCTGAGCCCGGTCTCGCCGTGCGGAGGAGGAGCCGCCTCGGCTCTGCCCGTAAGCGGGGCCGCGCCCCGGCGCAGCCCGGCGCTGTTTGCTCGCCGGTGGCTCGAAAGAGACCGAGCTCCGGCGGTGAGGGCCCTGTGGGGGAAGCCCCGGTACGTGACAAGCGCGGGCGGTGTGGTTAGGGGTGTGAGGGTGCTCTGGGAGGCTGGCTCAGGCCCGGCGCGGCCTGTGCAGTGGTGCTCGGTAGAACCCTGCCTGAGGCGGGGGTTCGGAAGCGTTATCCCCCAGAGAATCACAGGGGTTGGAAGGGACCCCGAGAGATCATCGGGTCCAAACCCTGTGCCAATGCAGCTCCCTAACTCATATTGCACAGATAGGCATCCAGATGGGTCTTGAATATCTCCAGAGATGGAGACTCCACCACCTCCCTGGGTGTCACATTTGTGCTTAGGTTGTGTTTCCCACACACACCTCGAGTGCTGGGTCCAGTTCTGGGCTCCTCACCATAAGAAGGACACTGAGGTCCTGGAGCGAGTCCAGAGAAGGGCAACCAGGCTGGGGAAGGGGCTGGAGGGCAAATCCTCTGAGGAGCAGCTGAGGGAGCTGGGGGTGTTGAGCCTGGAGAAGAGGAGGCTGAGGGGAGACCTTCTCCCCACCTACAACTACCTGAAGGGAGGTTGTAGAGAGGTAGGTGATGGTCTCTTCAGCCAGGGGACAGGAGATGGGACGAGGGGCAATGGGCTCAAGCTGTGCCAGGGCAGGGTCAGCTCAGCTGGGAGGGCAAAGTTCTTCCCTGGCAGAGTTGTGGGGCTGTGGCACAGGCTGCCCAGGGAGGGGGCTGAGTCACCTTCCCTGGATGTGTTCAAAAAAAGGGTAGATGAGGTACTTAGGGATATGGTTTAGTTTAGGATGAGAATGATTGGACTTGATGATCTTAAAGCTCTTTTCCAACCTTGTGATTCTGTGTTTCCCTGAGTCACAGCAGTGAAACCAGGGGCTGCCTGCAGCCTCCTGCCAGAAGAACCCTCACTGTGGCCTCCTGAAGCTAAAAGCCTTCACCTGGGGGGTGTGCTGTGTGGGTTGTGCTGTGTAGGTTGTTCTGCCTGCTTTGGTCTTGCCCTGAGCACTAACACCCCTTGTTCTGTTTCATACAGTGCAGTGATGGGAGTGAGGAAGACCTGTTTGGTGGCTATGACAGCTTCTATGGCAACGACTCCTTGCTAGCACAGGTGGCTGACATGGAGCACAGGTGCCTGCAGGGCAGTGATACAGATGGTAAAGCAGCAGGAGACATTGTGCTTGGGAATCCTCAGTCAGGAGTTCACCAGGATGACCCTTCTGCTTCAGGAAACACAGCTGTCCCTAAAGCTGACAGAGAGGGTGCCCTCCAAGTCAATGAAAATGACCTGGTGGGTGGCAATCAAGAGCTGAGTGAGTCTCTTCTAGAGGACTTGCCATCATCACAGCTTTTATACTTTGAGAGTATGGGTGAGCCTTCTGGTTGTAGAGTATCTCCAGGCTCAGAAAGGAGGAGTAAACCTGTGAATTCTTCCTTGGACAAAATCAACAGTCCATCACCTTTTTATCCTGATGCTGGAGCCAAGAATGGACCCAATGACTTTCCCTCAGACTCTAAGTGTGATTTATTGAAACCTGAGAGTCTTAAAGATCATCTGAAAAGCACAATGACTGGAAATGCCAAAGCCCAGACTCTGCAGGTCTCTAAGGCCAAACAGCTTAAAGAAGCTCTTTTATCTGAGGAGATTTGTGTTGCTGAGAGAGCCACAGAAGCTTCTTTTGTTGACATAGGCCCTTTTTATGGGTTGCCTAGCAAGGTTAAAGATCTCTTCAGACAGCTTCGAGGGATCGAAAGGCTTTATGGTAACATAACTAATGGTGGGTTTGGGGAAGGGAGGGGGGAGTTGCTAGTCATGTTTGGCCTGTTACACTGTGAAATATTTAAGTTAAGGTAGGATTTAATGTAAAAACCATGTTGCAAAGCAGCTGGTTTGGGTTATTAAGTGGTTATTTTGGATTTTTAGCTTAGTGGGAGAGGCTGATAGGGTTTGTAGAATACCTTGGATTCTCAAACACTGAAACCTTTTAGCTGTTTATTGAAGACAAACTCTCAAACACTAAAATATTCTGAGCCATTTTAATATTAACATGCCCTGGGGGTAGCTGCTAACTCTCTTTTTTTTTCAATTCCACAGCCTGGCAGCATGATTGCTTGATGTTAGAGTCCCTGCAGCAAAGGAAGAACTTGATATACTCCTTGCCAACCAGCGGTGGCAAAACACTTGTGGCTGAAATAATAATTCTCCAAGAATTACTCTGTAGGCAGAGGGATGTGCTGATGATCCTGCCATATGTTGCCATTGTCCAAGAAAAGGTCTGCCTACAGGGTTTCTGATAGTGCTTATCTCTTCTGATATGCCTTGTTGGTTAGAACCATGGGATGCTTTGGGTTGGAAGGGACCTTAGATATTGAGTCCCACCCCCTGCCATGGGCAGGGACACCTCTCACCAGCCCAGGCTGCTCAAGGGCCCATCCAACCCAACCTTGAACACCTCCAGGGAAGGGGCAGCCACCACCAGCCTGGGCACCCTGTGCCAGGGCCTCACCACCCTCAGAGTGAAGATTTTCTTCCTAATATCCAATCTAAATCTACCCCCTTTCAATTTAAACCCATTCCCCCTCCTCCTGTCACTCCAGGCCCTTCTAAGAAGTCCCTCCCCAGCTTCCTTGGAGAACCCACCAGGTACTGAGCTTCTGCAGGCTGAACAGGCCCAACTCTCTCAGCCAGGCTCCACAGGAGAGCTGCTCCAGCCCTCTAATCGTCTTCATGGTTCTCCTCTGGACCTGTTCCAACAGCTCCATGTCCTTCTTGTGTTGGGGACCCCAGAGCTGGACACAGCCCTGCAGGTGGGGTCTCCCCAGAGCAGAGCAGAGGGGCAGAATCCCCTCCCTGACCTGCTGGCCACGCTCCTTCAGATGCAGCCCAGGATACAACTGGCCTTCTGGGCTGTGAGCACCCACTGTCAGCTCATGTGGAGCTTCTCATCCACCAGCACCCCCAAGTCCTTCTCTGCAGGGCTGCTCTCTAGCACATCATCTCCCAGCCTCTGTTAATGATGAGAATGGCCTCAACCCATGTGCAGGACCCTGCACTTGGCCTTGTTGAACCTCCTGAGGTTCACATGGAGCCACTTCTCCAGCTTATCCAGGTCCCTCTGGATGACATCCCATCCTTCTGGCATGTCAGCTGCACCATCCAGCTTGGTGCCATCTGCAAACCTGCTGGGGGTGCACTCAATCCCACTGTCAATGTCACTGATGAATAATCCTGGTCCCAGTACAGACCCCTGAGGGACACCTTGTCCCATCTCTCTCTCTGGACATTGAGCCATTGACAACTACTCTCTGATGCCACCATCCAACCAATCCCTTACCCACCAAACAGTCCACTCACCAAATCTGTATCTCTCCAGTTTAGAGAGAGGGATGTTGTGGGGGAGTGTGTCACAGGCCTTCTAGAAGTCCAGATAGATGACACCCATTGCTCTTCCTGTGTCCACCAATGCTCTCACCCCATCCTAGAAAGCCACTAGGTTGGTCAGGCAGGATTTCCCCCTGGAGAAGCCATGCTGGCTGTCTCAAATCAACTCCTGGTCTTCCATGTGCCTTCACATAGCTTCTACTTGGCTGGTTTTAATGCTAATTTTAGTAAATTTCATGATTTCCATAAATATATGTTGGAAAGTGAGTACCTGCTCTCCTAAATGGTCTCTTAGGGTCAGTGATTTCTTAGTAAAATAGACTTTTGAGGTGAAGATGCTGACTTAAAGTACCCTGAATTTTTAAATAGCTCTTTCCAAGGCTACCTTAGAGCTGCACTGCCCAACTTGCTAAAGAAATGCTCTTGAAATAAAACCTAATTACCTTCTTTCTGTAGTGGAAACATTAATTTTGGAGACCAGGTGTAACCCCAAGCTTGGTGATACTCATAAACACCTCAGCATTGCAATTACAAAGGGTAATTACAGAAGTGCTAATGGTTTCACTGCCTGGCTGTGATGTGGGTTGGCTGTAGAAGCATGTTGACCTCTTGAGGCAGCTCTGAAGTCCTCACTGAGCATGTGTTTGTTCTCTAAATCTCCTCTATTCTTTTTCCAGGTTAGGGGGTTATCAAGTTTTGGGATAGAATTGGGGTTCCTGGTTGAAGAATATGCAGGAAGTAAAGGAAGGTTCCCCCCAATCAAGAGGAGAACAAAGAAGTCCCTTTACATTGCTACTATTGAGAAGGGACATGCCCTAGTGAATTCCTTGATTGAAACAGAAAGGATTGATGACCTTGGTCTGGTTGTAGTAGATGAGGTATGCTGCAAGGTTTACTCTGGTTTATTATGTGCCATTTTTATATATTCTAGGCAATTCTTAGCCAAAAGCTGGCTTTTTATTACTTGGTTTTGCTTTAGAGTGTTTATCATTGAATGATTACTAATTAACAACTGGTTTTTTCCTTATTGGGTCATAATTCTGTAATATTTAAAGTTATTTTTCTTTAACTGAAGCATTTGTTACTCTTAAAGAATCATAGAATCCCAGCCTGGGCTGGGTTGGGAGGGACCCCAAGGATCATACAGTTCCAACCCCCTGCCACAGGCAGGGCCACCAACCTCCAGGCCTGGAGCTACACAAGGTTGCCCAGGGTCCCATCCACCCTGCCCTTGGGCACCCCCAGGGATGGGGCACCCACCCCCTCTCTGGGCAGCCCCTTCCAGCCCCTCCCCACTCCCTCAGGGCAATACATTATTGAGAGCTGTGTGAGTGGTTGGGGGTGAATTACTTGGTGACTCTTTATGAGTTCAGCATCTCTAAGGGATTAGAAAAAACATAAATCATTTGAATCATGTGGAATCTGTTTTCTGAATCCCAGAACTGAACTCCTGAAGATCTGGACTCCTAAAGATCAAATCATGAGACTCTGAGCTGGGAGTTGCACTTGGCTGATCCTTATGGATCCCTTCCAATTCAGTCATTAATACAGAATCAGAAAATATCCTTAAATAAAGCATGAAAGAAAGGGAAATATCAAGTAATCCTTAATTCTGAGAATTTCCCCTTATTTTACTGGGGTGTGGCTGAGTTGTGCTGCTAATTGTTGGGTTCAATCACACATCTAACAGGGATATTTAACTCATGGAAAGCTCCAGGCTGAGCTTACTCAAACACAGCAGCTTCTAAACAGAAGGCAGCTGAATTATTCACTTCTGTTTTTCCTGAAAGTAGCTAATTACTAGAAACCTTTTTATTACTAAACTTCCAACGTGACTTAAAACAAAGCTCTATTTAAACCTGCTTCTGGCTGATGAATGCAGAGATCTCCACACTGACTGTTCAGTGTCAGGAGTTAATTCTTTGTCAGTTAGGGTCTGGTTAAGTGTATTGTGAAATCTCCTTGTCCACATTTGCTCTTGAGTCTGTTTCCTGTGATGCTTAAATGTCTTTTCAGTCAGGCTCTATCTCCAGGAGGAGTCTAGCAGTCCAGTGGGATACCATAAGGAAGTCCCCAACAAGGATATTATTGTAATACTTACTCAGGACTATGTAATTTGGGGTGGATTGGGGTTTTTTTTTTTATCCCCCAAAATACTCTTAATTCAGTAATATTCTCCCATCTTCTGTTCCCCTTCTGTGCACAGCTGCATATGCTGGGGGAGGGGAGTCGTGGAGCCATGCTGGAAATCAGCCTTGCAAAGATCCTCTACACCAGCAGTAAGTGCTGATGGGGGAGAGGTTATTGAAATGTTGTAGCCTCTCTAGGGAGAAGCCATTCCTCTGGCTCTCTAGGCCAGTTACTCCTCTGGCTCTCTGGATCCTTCATGTTCAGACTGCTTTTGAAAATCACAGCATGACTCACAGAGCCACAGGGGTTGGAAGGGGCGTCCAGAGCCCATGGGGTCCAACCCCCTGCCAAAGCAGGGTCCCTAGGACAGGGCAGGGCTGGAATCTCTCCAGAGAAGGAGACTCCACACCCCCTGGGCAGCCTGTCCCAGGGCTCCCTCACCCTCACCGGGAAGAAGTTCTTCCCCACATTGGGGTGGAACTTCCCCTGCTCCAACTTGAGCCCATCGCCCCTTGTCCTGTCCCCACAGACACTGAGCAGAGGCTGCCCATGTCCCCCTGTGTCCCACCCTTCAGCTATTGATCCCCATTGCTCAGCTCCCCTCTCAGTCTCTTCTCTCCAGGCTGAACAGCCCCAGCTCCCTCAGCCTTTCCTGGCAGGGGAGATGCTCCAGGCCCTTCATCCCCTTCGCAGCCTCCGCTGGACTCTCTCCAGGAGATCCCTGGCTGTTTTATCCCAGGGAGCCCAGCACTGGGCACAACACTCCAGGTGGGGCCTGGCCAGGGCAGAGCAGAGGGGGAGGATCCCCTTGTGTGACCTGCTGGCCACACTCCTTTTAATAACCCCCAGGATCCCACTGGCTCTCTCAGCCCCCAGGGCACACTGCTGCCTCATGGCCAACTCCACACAGTACCCCTTGTTACTCATCTCACTGTTAGCCAGTTGACCCTGTAATGATGGGCTGGGTGTTTTTGAAGCTTTTTTGATACTTCTTTGAGAAACCCCAAGTCTGTGCCTTCCATTTCTTCTAGGAGCCCCTTAGCCATTCCAATTAAATGCTCCTATAGGGAAGGATTCCTCTATGTTTACCTCTCAGGTGATATTTCATAGCTGTATCCCCCTTCAAACATGCTACTTGGGCATTTAAAGACACTGAAGGTGAAGAAGCAGCCTTAGGGATTAAATATGGAAGAGAAGCTTTCAAAATGTGAACTTGGCAATAAATTACCTTCAACTTCTCTCTTACAGAAAACACACAGATCATTGGGATGAGTGCAACCTTAAATAATGTTGGAGACCTGCAGAAGTTCCTGCAAGCAGAGTACTATACTAATAACTTCAGACCAGTGAGTATACAACATTCCAACAGCAAGTAAAGATGATGTTTGCCTTTAAAATAAGAACAGATCAATTCAGGATCATATCCAGCTGTTGTGCTTAATTTCATTGTGTAATTACACTGTGTGATGTAATTGCTGTTCTGCTTCCAACTGTGCCAGTGCAGTAAGCAGTGCTACATACCTGTAAGCACCTAAAGGCAAGTACCTTTGTGTTGTAATTAAGACATTTTCTCACTTAATGTTTTAAAAATAATACTTGATGGGGTGGAATGCTTGCTCCTGTGCATGTATCACAGAATCCCAAGGTTGGAAAAGACCTTTAAGAGCATCAAGTCCAACCATCCCTGTCCTGTGCTAAACCAGATCCCTGAGCACCTCATCTCCCCAGCTGTTAAACACCCCCAGGGGTGGGGACTCAGCCCCCTCCCTGGGCAGCCTGTGCCACAGCCCCACAACTCTGCCAGGGAAGAACTTTGCCCTCCCAGCTGAGCTGACCCTGCCCTGGCACAGCTTGAGCCCATTGCCCCTCGTCCCATCTCCTGTCCCCTGGCTGAAGAGACCATCGCCCACCTCTCTGCACCCTCCTGGCAGGGCAGGGGAGGTGGGGAGAAGGTCTCCCCTCAGCGTCCTCTTCTCCAGGCTGAACACCCCCAGCTCCCTCAGCTGCTCCTCAGAGGATTTGCCCCCCAGCCCCTTCCCCAGCCTGGTTGCCCTTCTCTAGACTCACTCAAGGTATGCATGATGTGTGATGCTTAGAGAAGAAACCTTAGCTGTGCATCAGTAAGAGCTTAATCAGAGAAGACTTGGCAGTTTAAGTAACACTTCTGTTTGTGGCTTCTGTCTCCTAGGTAGAACTAAAGGAATATGTGAAGATAAGAGACACCATCTATGCAGTGGATGGCAGTACAGAAAATGGCTTTACTTTTGCAAGGCTCCTTGATTTCAAGGTGAAACCAAAGTGCTTGTAGTCTCTTTGAAACTTAGTTATGAAATATATTTGTTTACACTGATGTCTTCACAGAGCTTTTATTGAAGAAACTACTTAAATGTGATAGTTTGTAATGCCCATGACAAAGAAAATGGTGTGATGTGGAGAGGGGGGGTGGGGAAAGGCTTTAAAATACCAAACACTTAACTGGATTTTCACTTCTTTACTGTTCTTTTAAGGCTTTTTCTGTATTTTGACATATGAAGAGCAATGGGTTTGGGTGTTCCAGATACTCAGTGCTTTATGGTTTTGGGTAGGCTTTCTCAGTGGCTCATCACTCTTAGACAAAACTGAAAGATGATGGGTTTTTTTGGGTAGGGTTTGGGTTTTTTGGCTTGTTTCTGCCTTGTAGAGATTTATTTCACCCTTTAAAAAGAAAAACATGTCTTGTGGTAGGCTGCCACTAGCATAGGTCACATCACTATGGTGTTGATAAAAGAATCACAGAGCCACAGGGGTGGGAAGGGGCCTCCAGACCCCATGGGGTCCAACCCCCTGCCAAAGCAGGGTCCTTAGGACAGGGCAGGGCTGGAATCTCTCCAGAGAAGGAGACTCCACACCCCCTGGGCAGCCTGTCCCAGGGCTCCCTCACCCTCACCGGGAAGAAGTTCTTCCCCACATTGGGGTGGAACTTCCCCTGCTCCAACTTGAGCCCATCGCCCCTTGTCCTGTCCCCACAGACACTGAGCAGAGGCTGCCCATGTCCCCCTGTGTGCCACCCTTCAGCTATTGATCCCCATTGCTCAGCTCCCCTCTCAGTCTCTTCTCTCCAGGCTGAACAGCCCCAGCTCCCTCAGCCTTTCCTGGCAGGGGAGATGCTCCAGGCCCTTCATCCCCTTGGCAGCCTCCGCTGGACTCTCTCCAGGAGATCCCTGGCTGTTCTGTCCCAGGGAGCCCAGCACTGGGCACAACACTCCAGGTGGGGCCTGAGCAGGGCAGAGCAGAGGGGGAGGATCCCCTCCTTTGACCTGCTCCCCACACTCCTTTTGATGCCCCTCATTTCAAGCCAGATGTGTTTCAGAACTCTCCTGAGTCAGGACTGGGAGAGAAGTTTATCCTACAATTTCTTAGAATCATGTCACATTAGAGCAAACAAGAGTATTCTAGTGAATGCTGAGAACAAGTCTTGGATGCTTAATCTGTGCCTTAATTCCCAAGTTTAAATATTTGTCTATCTGTGTTTATGACAGTACTCAAGTACTCTGGAGAAAGCAGATCCTGACCACATCATTGCACTGGTTACTGAAGTTATCCCTCAATATTCCTGCCTCATCTTTTGTCCCACTAAAAAGAACTGTGAAAATGTGGCTTCCATGGTATGCAGGTACCTCAAGAAGTAAGTCTGTCATGATTATTTTAATTACATAGGGAATAATTGGTCAGAATTTAGGATTTATCTTCAGTTTGCAGTGATTTTTCCTGGTGATGAGAAGTAAATAATGTTCATTATGGAAGTTGCTTACTGCATAAATGATAGCAAACTGCCCAGTGCTCATTAAACAAGTGTTTTACCCAAAAAACTACTCTTATTTTACACAAACTAGTTGAAATAATGGTTATTATGAGACAAATAATAGGTTTGCTCTTTAGTCAATTGAGTATCTATTCCTTGAGATACTCTAGAGACTGAGTATCTCTCTCTTACATTCTACTTTGTGACTGTAAGTTGTAAAATCTAAACCAGGCTTCCTTAATAAACAAGAAAAGGACTTTGATTTAGTTTCATTTAAATGTAATTTGATAATGGTTTGGCAAGGATAAATTTTCTGGAGGAAGAAATTGTATTAAACTGTTGAGGTTTGGCCCCAGCTGAGAGCCAAACACCACACAGCTGCTTGTTCTTTAAGGGGGGGGAATTGTGGGATGGGAAAGGGAGGGAGAAGAAAACCCAAGGAACCAAAACCTTGTGGGTTGGGATAAGGAGAGTTTACTGGGATGGCAGAAGGATAGATACAATAATAACAACAGGACTTTATAGCAAAATATATGAAACTGGTGATACACAATGCAGTGTCTCACTGAACTGCACAGCTCAGGCCCTACAGCTCAGAACCATCCCAAAACCCTGTGTCCTGGAGCTGCCTGTTCCTCCCTCCACCAGCCCCCTTTATGCTGAGCATGACATAACTGGCATGGAATACCCCCTTTGATGAGTTTGGGTCACCTGTCCTGGCTGTGTCTCCTCTCTTCTTGTTAGTGGGGAAATATGAACAACTGAAAAGTCCTTGATTGTTTGGCAACAGCTGGAAACATCAGGGTGTTATCAGCACTGCTCCCATCCCAACTCCCAAACTCTCACCCCAGCTCCCAAACCTGGCATCCCACCCACTGCTAGAAAAGAAATGAACTCCATCCTGGCCAAAACCAGGACAATCAGTCTAAAGAAGTGCTTTTTCTTCTTCCAAGAGAATTTAAAGCTCACAGGGAGACAGAGAAACAAGCTCTCCTCAAGAACCTCAAGGATATTGGCAATGGAAGTGTCTGCCCTGTTCTGAAACAAACAATCCCTTTTGGTGTTGCCTATCACCACAGTGGCCTTACAAATGATGAAAGAAAGAGTATAGAGGAAGCATATTCTTCAGGTGTCCTGTGTCTCCTTGCTTGCACAGCTACTTTAGCTGCTGGAGTCAACCTGCCAGCTAGAAGGTCAGTGATGGAAACACATCTCATTGTCACATTGGGTTTTGCTTCCTAAAAGAATTCCTTGAACTTGGAGATGTTGGTGCTATTGAAAGGGGCTTCTGCTTTTCCTCCCAAGCTGGAAGCATCAGGGGGTTGAGTTCAGCTCAGGCTGCCAAGCTTTCAAGTAGGAAGTGTGACTCAGCAGTGTGTCCCTCTACTGAGGAAGCATGAGGAATTCACAGTGGTTTCTTTAGATACTGTCATAGAATCCCAGCCTGGGCTGGGTTGGAAGGGACCCCAAGGATCACAGAGCTCCAACCCCCTGACACAGGCAGGGCCACCAACCTCCAGGCCTGGAGCTACACAAGGTTGCCCAGGGCCCCAGCCAACCTGGCCTTCAACACCCCCAGGGATGGGGCACCCACCCCCTCTCTGGGCAGCCCCTTCCAGCCCCTCCCCACTCTCTCTGCACAGAACTTCCCCCTAAGATCTCCTCTCACCCTTCCCTCCTCCAGCTTCACTCCAGCCCCCTTGTCCTGCCAGTCTCTGCCCTTGAACAAGCTGATTCCCCTCCTGTTCCTCTGCTCCCTTCAGGGATGGGGAGGCTGCAGTGAGGTCCCCCCACAGCCTTCTCTTCTCCAGGCTGACCCAGCCCAGCTCCCTCAGCCTCTCTCCGTAGGGGAGCTGCTCCAGCCCTCTGAGCATCTCCGTGGCTCCTCTGACCCCTCTCCAACAGCCCCACATCTCTCTTGCACTGGGGGCCCCAGCTCTGGACACAGGACTCCAGCTGGGGCCTCCTGAGGGCAGAGCAGAGAGGGACAATCCCCTCCCTGTCCCTGCTGCCACCCCTCTGCTGATGGAGCCCAGGATCCCATCGCCCTTCCCAGCTGCAGGAGCCACTGCTGGCTCCTGGGAAGCTTCTCACCCACCAGAGCCCCCAGGCCCTGCTCAGCAGGGCTGCTCTCATGCCCTAAGAGCAGGGCTTCAATTGTAAAATCTTGCTGGAGGAGAAACACTTTGAATGTGTTTCAGCACAGGTGTGTCTGTGTGATCCAGTAGCTGTGCTCTGTACAACCAAAGACTCTGGTTTTGAGTGCATCAGTGTTGGAATACAGCACCTAAGGGAGCGTTGTAAGGAGAGGCTGAGGGAGCTGGGCCTCTTTAGCCTGGAGAAGAGGAGCCTGAGGGGTGACCCCATCACTGTCTGTCAGTGTGTGAAGGGTGAGAGTCAGGAGGCTGGAGCCAGGCTCTGCTCAGGGGTGGCAGCCACAGGACAAGGGGCAGCGGGTGCAGCTGGAGCAGAGGAGGTTCCATGGGAACATAAGGAGGAACTTTGTCCCTGTGAGGGTGATGGAGCCCTGGGACAGGCTGCCCAGAGAGGCTGGGGAGTCTCCTTCTCTGGAGACATTCAAACCACCTGGATGTGTTGCTGTGGGATTTAGTCTGGGTGATCCTGCTCTGGCAGGGGGGTTGGACTGGATGAGCTTTCCAGGTCCCTTCCAACTCCTGATGGTCTGTGAGTCTGTAAAGCCTAGTTTCAGAGGTTCTGCAAAACATTAAACCAGGCTTATCCTTTAATAAACCTTAATTCCTTGTTAATTGCTTTCCTGGCTGATTTAAACATCTGTTCAAACAGCTGCTTTTGATATTTTTATGAGCAAGGGGTGTATAATAAAGCAAGTGTCTGTAAAACTTTATTGCTGCTTTAATAATTTCAATATAAAGCCTAACTCACTACAAACTTCTTCACAGGGTCATCCTCAGAGCTCCTTATGTGGCTAAGGACTTCCTGAAGAAGAACCAGTATAAACAAATGATTGGCAGAGCTGGTCGAGCTGGTATCGACAGTGCTGGGGAGAGTATTCTCATAGCACAAGAAAAAGACAAACACTTGGTAATTTGGACAAAGCTGTTGGTAATTTAAATTGTTGGGATGAAGCTGGTGGGATCAACAGGAGGAGCTGAGCTACTCAGCTTCATTTTTGATCACTGCTTAATGCTCCAAGTGTTTCACTTGTGTCCTAATACCTATAAACTACCTCTGTGTGGATTGGGTTTGTATATTTGCAAAGTATACACTTGTTTTCCCTGAGCTTAATACATTTCTTGCTCTCTTTAGGTTCAGGATTTGGTTAACAGTCCTTTAGAGAACTGTTACAGCAATCTTCTGCTGGAGCTGACCAAGGGAATTCAGAGCCTGTTGTTGTCTTTGGTTGGACTGAAGGTATCAGTTAACTCTTCCATGAGTATCCTGTATGCTTTGGGAATGGAAAGAAAATCTTTACCTGTTGATTCTAGAAAAAAACAGGAGGCTTTTTAAACAGATGAGCTTAAAGTTCAGAATAGCTTCTGGTCAGATAACACTTTGATTGGCCTTGGCACTGGTCATGTTATGTGATGACTTGATATCTTCCCTATGTGTAATAGTCAATGACACCTACTTCATGATTCATTATTAATAACTCTTACATTTCTGATACTTGATGAGAAGTAAGGTGGAAAAACAAGACAAGGGAGGGTCAGGCTGGGTGTCAGGAAGAGGGTCTGTGCTGAGAGGGGGGTCGGGCGCTGGCACAGGCTCCCCAGGGAAGGGGTCCCAGCCCCGAGCTGGGCTGAGGGCAAGAAGCGTCTGGCCGCTGCGCTCAGTGCCCTGCTCTGCCTGGGCTGGGCTGTGTGGGGCCAGGGGTGGGGCTGATGTGCCTTAGGGGTCCCTCCCAGCTCAGGGGGTTCTGGGATTCTCAGTTAACATGATGTGGCAGCTGGATTAATAGAACCAGAGATCAGACCCATCATAGACCATCTGTCCTTCCATTTGCTATCATGGATTCCTGTAGGAGCACATTAACAGGATCCCAAACTGCTTTTCAGTTGTTTTACATATATATATATATATATATAAAAATATATATTTTTTTTATAAATATATATAAAAATATAGATATATTTATTTTATGTATATTATATATATATATATATATCTTATGATAGAATCATAGACTGGTCTGGGTTGGAAGGGACCCCAAGGAGCACAGAGCTCCAACCCCCTGCCACAGGCAGGGCCACCAACCTCCAGGCCTGGAGCTACACAAGGTTGCCCAGGGCCCCATCCAACCTGGCCTTGAACACCCCCAGGGATGGGGCACCCACCCCCTCTCTAGGCAGCCCCTTCCAGCCCCTCCCCACTCTCTCTGCAAAGAACTTCTCCCTAATATCTAATCTAAACCTTCCCTCCTTCAGCTTCACTCCATCCCCCTTGTCCTGCCGTTGTCTGATCTCTTAAAAAGTTGATTCCCCTTATGACATGTGTCACTTCACACCTTTCCACCTCCCAATCCCTTCCAAACCTGATGCAGATAGCAGTTACCCACGAGGAAGTCGAGAACTTTATGTGCAGCACACTGCTGGGTGTTCAGCAGCAGCTCCTGTCTAAAGAGAAGAGCCTCTCAGAGGTAATTAAAGATGGGTTAGAAAATCTAATTAAAAAAGGACTCCTAAAAGGAAGACTATCTGAGAAGGACCACAACTCCCAGTGCACACTAACAATCACACCGTTGGGTAAAGCTACCTACAAAGGTAAGACTTTCTTACTCTTCTTGTACTCTTTATTCCAACAAACCCTTTCACCTCAGCCTCATCTCAGTCCCTTTTCCCATCTTCAGTCTGAAACAGGAGTGAAAAATAAGTTGCAGAGACAGTTTGGTTACTTAAATGATGCACTGAAAATGGGGATGAGCAGGTGACCAAACTCGATGGGGATGAAGGGTAGTGTCATCATTTACAACAGGAGTAAAACCAGAACTGAACCCCCCCCCAAGACTTGATGTAGTTGTGATCAAAATGACTCTCAACCTTGGTTTGTGATTGTCATCAACAGGGGATTTCATGACAGGGAGAAGGACCTGGGGGTCCTGGTGGGTGACAGGGTGGCCACGAGCCAGCAGTGTGCCCTGGTGGCTAAGAGAGCCAATGGGATCCTGAGGGGCATCAAGAGGAGTGTGGGGAGCAGGTCACAGGAGGGGACCCTCCCCCTCTACTCTGCCCTGGTCAGGCCCCACCTGGAGTGTTGTGTCCAGTGCTGGGCTCCCTGGGACAGAACAGCCAGGGATCTCCTGGAGAGAGTCCAGAGGAGGCTGCCAAGGGGATGAAGGGCCTGGAGCATCTCCCCTGCCAGGAAAGGCTGAGTGAGCTGGGGCTGTTCAGCCTGGAGAGAAGAGACTGAGAGGGGAGCTGATCAATGGGGATCAATAGCTGAAGGGTGGGACACAGGGGGACATGGGCAGCCTCTGCTCAGTGGCTGTCGGGACAGGACAAGGGGCAATGGGCTCAAGTTGGAGCAGGGGAAGTTCCACCCCAATGTGGGGAAGAACTTCTTCCCGGTGAGGGTGAGGGAGCCCTGGGACAGGCTGCCCAGGGGGTGTGGAGTCTCCTTCTCTGGAGAGATTCCAGCCCTGCCCTGTCCTAGGGACCCTGCTTTGGCAGGGGTTTGGACCCCATGGGCTCTGGAGGTCCCTTCCAACCCCTGTGGCTCTGTGATGCTGTGACATGTAGAGCAGGGGTAATCAGAGTATTTTGGGAAGTTCTCCTTTCCTGTCATAGCATAAAGACCTGGGGTATGGAACACAGAGTAGGAGGCATCTCTGAAAGATTCCCTCAGTCTACAAGGCAGCTGCAGGACTCCATGAAAGCCAAGACACTTCACCCCCACACTGAAGCCATGCACAGAGCAGACATGGGGACAGGTGACTGCCTTTCCACCATCCTGTTCCACTCCTCATGTGAAGTTCAAGCAGTCCTCCAGTTTCCAGATATTTCTCTTCAATTCAGGTGGCACAACAGGCTTTGGTGGAAGAGAAAGGAAACAGAACTCTGAAAATCTCTTTGCACCCCATTCTGGATGCCTGTTTAAACCTGCAATACATTGTGTGCTTATTATAGGGTCTATAGACTTGGCATACTGCAATCTTCTTTACAGAGAACTGAAGAAAGGTTTGGAAGGGCTGATTCTTGAGAGCAACCTTCATCTTCTCTATCTGGCAACTCCTTATGATCTGACCTCTAGCTGTAGCCCAGACTGGATGATATACTTGAGACAGGTGAGAGTTTACTAGCAAACATGCATTGGGGCTTTTATTAATCCTGCTTAATGAATCTTAAGTCAGTTTATACACAGAGAAGATGGGGGGTTGGACTTGAGGATCTCTGGAGGTTCCTTCCAACCTCCCCAATTCTGTGATATATTGTTAGTGGGCTAACAATCTGTTGCAAAATTAAGACATGCTGGTTTCTTTTCAGTCAAAGGGCACAAAAGCTTTCCTATCTTGCATTAAAAACCCAACTTCTCTTTTGCATCTATAATATTTCACCCTCTCTGGGGGCAAACAGCAGCAGGAAACACACCTTGAGTTGCCAGGACTCCAAATCCTTGATGCTGAAATGTATTTGATTTTAAAACATGGTGATCAGAGAGGGGCAGCTACAGGTAGTTGAGATAAGTACACAAAGAAGCTGTAAATCTGTCTAGTGAGTGCTGTTCAGAGATACTGCAAGGCATTATTTCACTTCAGAAACATGAGTTTATGACTTGATATCAGGAGAACTAAAGATCTGAAAACTCCTTTTATAACATTTTCTTTCAGTTCAACCAGTTAAGTGCAGCAGAACAAAAAGTAGCAGATATTGTGGGAGTGCCTGAAAGCTTCATCACCAAAAAGGCTTCTGGCCAAGCCATCAGGAAGGTAGGCTGGGGTTTTCTCATACCTGAGAGGACAGTTTAGGCATTTAGTTTCACTGTTGACCATTTCTAGATGATTTTTCTCCTGGCATTCTTTATTACTGTCCTACTTAGGGCTCTGTTAACCTCACTGGTTTTCTTAATGTTGTTTCATGTCTTTGGGTATAATATTGTTGTCAGGGCCTGGAACAGGCTGCCCAGGGAGGGGGTTGAGTCACCATCCCTGGATGTGTTTAAAAAAAGGGGTAGATGAGGTACTTAGAGATATGGTTTAACTTATGATGGGAACAGTTGGACTTGATGATCTTAAAGGTCTTTGCCAACCTTGTGGTTCTGTGAATATAGACATGTTTTGGGGATGGGAAGGGAGTATGGATCAGAACATACTTGTAGCACTACCAGAACACCTTGAATGTGATGCTGGCTCTGAATTCTAACATGTTTCCTTCCTAGAATGTGGATGGTGCTGTGGTAAACAGGCTCTACCTCTCACTTGTCCTTTACACCCTGCTGAAAGAGACCAACATCTGGAGTGTTTCAGAGAGATTTAATATGTCCCGTGGATATGTCCAAAATCTCCTCAGTTCTGCTGCCTCCTTCACCTCCTGTGTCCTGCATTTCTGTGAGGTAACATGAAAGGGATTCCAGCAAGTTCTTTGGGATTGGTTTTGCAAAACCTGGAGCTTTGTTCTCTTATGTTGGGAGGCTCTTCAGAGGGATCTGAACAGGCTGGATCGATGGGCTGGGACCAACGGGATGAGGTTTAACAAGGCCAAGTGCAGAGTGCTGCACATGGAACATAACAACCCCATGCAGCTACAGGCTGGGGAGACTGGCTGGAGAGCTGTCAGGCAGAGAAGGACCTGGGGGTGTTGGGTGACTGCAGGCTGAACATGAGCCAGCAGTGTGCCCAGGCGGCCAGGGAGGCCAATGGCATCCTGGCTTGTGTCAGAAATAGTGTGGCCAGCAGGTCTGGGGAGGGGATTGTGCCCCTGCACTGGGCACTGGTGAGGCTGCACCTCGAGTGCTGGGTCCAGTTCTGGGCTCCTCACCATCAGAAGGACATGGAGGTCCTGGAGCGAGTCCAGAGAAGGGCAACCAGGCTGGGGAAGGGGCTGGAGGGCAAATCCTCTGAGGAGCAGCTGAGGGAGCTGGGGGTGTTGAGCCTGGAGAAGAGGAGGCTGAGGGGAGACCTTCTCCCCACCTCCCCTGCCCTGCCAGGAGGGTGCAGAGAGGTGGGCGATGGTCTCTTCAGCCAGGGGACAGGAGATGGGACGAGGGGCAAAGGGCTCAAGCTGTGCCAGGGCAGGGTCAGCTCAGCTGGGAGGGCAAAGTTCTTCCCTGGCAGAGTTGTGGGGCTGTGGCACAGGCTGCCCAGGGAGGGGGCTGAGTCCCCACCCCTGGGGGTGTTTAACAGATGGGGAGATGAGGTGCTCAGGGATCTGGTTTAGCACAGGACAGGGACGGTTGGACTTGATGATCTTAAAGGTCTTTTCCAACCTTGTGACTCCGTGAAACCCATTTGGTGTGTTGCAAGCCCATGGTTCTTCACCTTTCCTGTTGAAAAGGACTTTTCCTGTTCAGAAAAGCATGACTCACCCAGGGATATTTCTGATTTCTCTTCCTCTGCAGGAGCTGGAGGAATTCTGGGTTTATAAAGCCTTGCTGGCAGAACTTACCAAGCGGTTGACATACTGTGTTAAGACAGAACTCATCCCTCTGATGGAGGTAGCAGGGGTTCTAGAGGTTAGTACACTTGGCTCTCTGAGAATTTCCAAGGTAAACTTGCCTGTTCTAATAATAATACCCCAATTTTGGATTTGCAGGCACGAGCCAAACAGCTTTATAACGCTGGGTACAAAACTTTAGCCCACTTGGCCAACGCAAATCCAGAGGATCTGGTGAAGAGGATCGAGCACCTGTCACGACGTCAAGCCAAGCAGATAGTTTCTTCTGCAAAGGTAAGAAACCAAGGTATGAAAACCTACTGCAGAATGTCAGAAGTTTGGATGACATCACAGAATCCCAGGGGTTGGAAGGGCCCTCCAGAGCCCATGGGGTCCAACCCCCTGCCAAAGCAGGGTACCTAAGACAGGGCAGGGCTGGAATCTCTCCAGAGAAGGAGACTCCACACCCCCCCTGGAAGGGAAGAGCTTGCCCAGAGAAGTTGTGGATGTCCCCTCACTAGAGGTGTCCCCAGAACTAGATGATCTTTGGAAGTCCCTTCTAACCCAAGCCATGGGTTTCTATGGAATCAGCTGCTTCACAGGCACAACTTACAAATGTTTATTCCAACATGGAAAAGAAATGTTTAAGGTGAGAAAAGCTCCTGTGAAGAGTTCAGCTTAAAACTCCATGTATCCTGTAAGCTTTGTGTATTATGGGATGGCAGGAACTGTGGGACATCCCTGCCCTGTAGGAAGTTTTGTGGGGTTTTTTGAAGGTTTTAGGTTCAGCTCAGCTGGGAGGGCAAAGTTCTTCCCTGGCAGAGTTGTGGGGCTGTGGCACAGGCTGCCCAGGGAGGGGGCTGAGTCCCCACCCCTGGGGGTGTTTAACAGCTGGGGAGATGAGGTGCTCAGGGATCTGGTTTAGCACAAGACAGGGATGGTTGGACTTGATCTTAAAGGTCTTTTCCAACCTTGTGAGTCTCACTTTCATATGGGTGTACACTGACCAGTCAAACACTTGTAGTTGTACTTAGGAAAACGTTCATCCCTTGAGGAGAAGGTACCATGGTCCTGTGAGCAGCAGCAGAAGGATTTTTACAGACCAGATGTGAACTTGGGAAGAAACCTCAGAGTTTTGACCTCTGACAAACAGTTTCTATACCTAATGCTTGTATCTTCCTTCTCATGTTGGGGTTTGTTGTTACAGATGCTGCTGAGTGAAAAAGCGGAGGCTTTGCAAGAAGAAGTTGAAGAACTCTTCAAGGTGCCAGCAGACATCCCAAGGACCTGCTGATACTGTCAGGAAGAGAAACCAGGAATCCAAAAATCGTGGAAACTTTTAAATTTTTAACTTATCTGTATAAAACTGCTGGAATTATAATAAATATTTCATGACTTTTTATGCCTCAGCTTTGTGAGTTCTGAGGTCAGAGTGTTTGAGAAAGCTGACTTCATTCAATCATGAACCTCTTGAGCGATGGGTTGGAATGAGAAGATATGATCTGAATTCATTCCTGGGTTTAGACTGTAACCCTAGGAGAACTTTAAGCTCTGGACTAACTGCCTGGTGTGTACTTCTGCCTGGAGTTTAGGTCCAGAGCTGACTTAAATAAAGCCTTTACATTGGACTGTCCCCTGTAGGACCCAACTGCTTGAGTGACTCAAATTCCTACTTGCCAGGAACCTTTGTAATGCAGGTGTAGCTAAGGAAAGGAGAGAAACAGAGGTGCAATTCATGGAACCACAGAAGGTTAGGAGCTGGACCTGGAAAGCTCATCCAGTCCAACCCCCTGCCAGAGCAGGATCATCCAGACTAAATCCCACAGGGACACATCCAGGGGGGTTTGAATGTCTCCAGAGAAGGAGACTCCCCAGCCTCTCTGGGCAGCCTGTCCCAGGGCTCCAGCACCCTCACAGGGACAAAGTTCCTCCTTATGTTCCCATGGCACCTCCTCTGCTCCAGCTGCACCCGCTGCCCCTTGTCCTGTGGCTGCCACCCCTGAGCAGAGCCTGGCTCCAGCCTCCTGACTCTCACCCTTCACACACTGACAGACAGTGATGAGCTCACCCCTCAGGCTCCTCTTCTCCAGGCTAAAGAGGCCCAGCTCCCTCAGCCTCTCCTCATGAGGAAGGGGTTCCACTCCCTCCATCAGCCCTGGCCAGGCTCTCTCAAGGAGTTCTGTGTCCTTCTGGAACTGAGGGGCCCAGAACTGGACCCAATATTCCAGGTGGGGTCTCAGCAGGGCAGAGCAGAGGGGGAGGAGAACCTCCCTTGACCTGCAGGCCATGCTCTTCCTAATACACCCCAGCTACCACTGACCTTCCTGGCCCTGAGGGCACACTGATGGTCATGGAGAGCCTCTTGTCCACCTTCTCTGCAGCGCTGCTTCCCAGCAGATGGACCCCAACCTGTACTGGTGCCTGGGGTTCCCCCTCCCCAGGCAGAGGGAATACTGGAGCCCCTTTGGGAGACAGCAGCAAAAGCCTGGTGGAAACAAATCAAGTGGTCTCAGGTTTGTGTGAAGCTGGCCTGGAGGGAAACCAAGGTGGCCATTCATTGTCTCCACCACCCTCTTTGTGCAGACCCTCCCCTGGGGCCCTCCTGTGGCATAGCTGGTGCTCAGGGGGAGTTTGGGGTGTTCTGGCACGCTGGGATGTCTCACTGGCTCCACTGGGATGTTTACATCCGAAAGGGAAAGCAGTGATAACCAAAATTTATCCACATGAAGTAACAGCAGATGATTCAAAGGTGAGGGAGGTCATAAAGATACACCCCACAGGACCTTCCTGCCAATTTCTTTGCATCCCATAGTAATTCTGGCCAAAGCTATGGTGTGTGTAAGTCTCTTCAGGTTGTGTTTAGTGCAGCATAATGCCCTGACCCAGAACTCTGGAGCACATCTCTTGGGCTTTATGTCCATTCCTTACATCCATTGCCCACACAGACCAGTTGTCCTGTCTGTGTGGTTCCCTTCCTTCCCCCAAGTACAGAATTCCATCCTTCCAGGAACTCCTGTGTGTAACTCACTGAGAATTGTCTCTCTGGAAGGTCTGACAAGAGCATCAGGCTCCAATTAACATTTAGCTGTTAATTTTCATCATGCCAACAAGGCCCATTGTGTTCCTGTGCTCTGGAGTGAAGCTGGAGGAGGGAAGGGGGAGAGGAGATCTCAGGGGGAAGTTCTTTGCAGAGAGAGTGGGGAGGGGCTGGAAGGGGCTGCCCAGAGAGGGGGTGGGTGCCCCGTGTCTGGGGGTGTTGAAGGCCAGGTTGGCTGGGGCCCTGGGCAACCTTGTGTAGCTCCAGGCCTGGAGGTTGGTGGCCCTGCCTGTGGCAGGGGGTTGGAGCTCTGTGCTCCTTGGGGTCCCTCCCAGCCCAGCCCAGGCTGGGGTTCTATGCTTCCTGAGCTGGTCCTGCCGAGGCAGCTCCCATTTGTCCCTCCTTTGAAAGCATCATTTCATCTCTTTCATGGAGACCTAATTGCAGCCTCCCAATCCTTAAAGTGGTCCTGCAGGAACGTGGGAGAGGGGCTGGTCACCAGGCAGTGCAGGGAGAGGACACAGGGTGATGGCTTCAAGCTGAACCAGGGCAGGGTTAGGTTAGATGTGAGGAAGGAATTCTTACTCTGAGGGTGGGGAGGCCCTGGCACAGGGTGCCCAGAGAGGCTGTGGGAGCCCCTGGATCCCTGGCAGGGCTCAAGGCCAGGTTGGATGGGGCTTTGGGCACCCTGGGCTAGTGAGGGTGTCCCTGCCCATGGCAGTGGGTTGGAGCTAGATGGGCTTTGAGATCCCTTCCAACCCAAACCAGTCTGTGACTCTGTGATCAGCTCTGCTCATCCACCCAAACGCTGCTAAGTAAGAGAAATGGGGGTCTTTTTTTGCTTTTTGTATAGAAAACTCCTCCCTTCTGAACCCCTTTAATAAGCTTGGGCAAAGCCCTGAGATGGAGACACACCTCAGCTCCTGGTTCATGCCCAGGGACAGCAGCAGGTCGCTGCCAGCAGCAGCGTGGTGCTGGTGCTGCTGCTGGCAGGCAGTTGAAATTCCTGGTAAGGTTTATTTTTAGCTCTTCCTACTTGCCAAGAGCCAGTTGGCTCAGTGTGTCTGTTATCCTGCTGGCACAGGAGGAGCTGAACTGCCTGAGAGGAGATCTCCTCTGCTGAGTGGGGGGGACACTGGCCTGACCCCCACCCTGGGTTATCCCACCACAGCAGCACATTGAGGAAGTTAAGGGAGAACAGGAACCCATCCACCCCCATGCCCACCCCCTGTGCACAGGCTGCATCTCAACTGGTGCCTGTTAGGATCTTTGGTACAGAATCCCAGACTCACCAGGTTGGAAAAGACCTTTAAGAGCATCAAGTCCAACCATCCCTGTCCTGTGCTAAACCAGATCCCTGAGCACCTCATCTCCCCAGCTGTTAAACACCCCCAGGGGTGGGGACTCAGCCCCCTCCCTGGGCAGCCTGTGCCACAGCCCCACAACTCTGCCAGGGAAGAACTTTGCCCTCCCAGCTGAGCTGCCCCTGCCCTGGGGCAGCTTGAGCCCATTGCCCCTCGTCCCATCTCCTGTCCCCTGGCTGCAGAGACCATCGCCCACCTCTCTGCACCCTCCTGGCAGGGCAGGGGAGGTGGGGAGAAGGTCTCCCCTCAGCCTCCTCTTCTCCAGGCTGAACACCCCCAGCTCCCTCAGCTGCTCCTCATGAGGTTTGTACCTGGGGTGATGACCACAACCTGGTCTGTGAGCCACATTCTTCAATCCTTATCTCACTGGTGGGGCTGGGCACTTCACTCTGCTCCAGGCATCTGCTGATAGGTGAGTGCTCACAGGTAGTCACCTTCCTGTGGGTGTAGGCACCTAATTGGGGGTGTAGCCCTGCAACAGGAAGTGTGACACTGACTAAGGTACCCAGGCTGCTAGGGGTGTCACCAATGATGGTTCCAGCAGAGCTGTTGGGTGTGTTTATCAGAATCAGTCGGTTCAGTCAAGTCAGAAATGCAGCACAGGGAGGGACAGGGACAGGGACAGGGACAGGGACAGGGAGGGCCAGGAAAGGCCAGGCAGGTGCACACAGATGGCAGGCATGAGGAGCACTGCACCCCGACATGGGGAACCCAGAGGGATGGGACACTCCAGGGTGTGTTCCAGCAGGAGACTCTTTTGAGAACAAACTTGGTAAGATCACTTGATGTGATGGAGGAAAAGGACTCGGGGTAGTGATAGATGCAGAGCTGAACAGGAGCCACCAACAGGCACTTGCAGCCCAGAGATCAATGGCATCCTGGGCTCCATCCCCAGGAGTGTGGGCAGCAGATGGAGAGAGGGGATTCTGTCCCCTGTTCTGCTCTGGGGAGACCTCCCCTGCAGTGCTGGGTCCAGCTCTGGAGCCCTCAGCACAAGGACATGGACCTGTTGGAGCAGGTTCAGAGGAGGCTGAACCCAAGGTTCACAGCACCTCTCCTGTGAAGCCAGGCTGGGAGAGTTGAGGTGGGTCAGCCTGGAGAAGAGAAGGCTCTGGGGAGACCTCAGAGCCCCTTCCAGTCCCTGGAGGTACCTACAGGAAAGCTGGGCAGGGCTGTTTGTAAGGGCATGGAGTGACAGGACAAAGGGAAATGGTTTAAATTAGGGCAGGGTTAGACAAGACCTGAGGAAGAAGTTCTTCCCTCTGAGGGTAGTGAGACCCTGGCCCAGGGTGCCCAGAGAGGTGGTGGAGGCCCCATCCCTGGAGATATTCAAGGTCAGGGTGGATGGGGCTCTGAGCACCCTGCTCTAGTGAAGATGTCCCCGCTCACTGCAGGGTGGGACTGGATGGGCTTTGAAGGACCCTTCCCACCTAACACAGTGTGGGATTCTAAGAAACATGGATGCTTCAGGATGAACTGGCAAATGGAATGGTGATGTTAAGTGTTTAAGAGTTTAAAAACTCCTCACCTGTTTCCACAGTGTGCAGCTGAAGCAACACCCACCCCGGGGCTGCAGCAGGCTGTTTCCCAACACAGCTCCCTGTTGCCACAGCTGAGGGACCTTCAGCCAGGGCTGGAGAGCTGGGAACACCCCCAGGGCAGCCCCAGAGCCTGCTTGAGTCTGCTGTTGTGACAGCAATTCCAGGTTGCAGCTGGCTGCCATTGAGCAATACCCTCACTGCAACGCTTTCAGCATGAGGAAGAAGCTCTTCCCTCTGAGGGTGGTGAGACCCTGGCCCAGGGTGCCCAGAGAGGTGGTGGAGACCCCATCCCTGGGGACATTCAAGGTCAGGCTGGATGAAGCCTGATTTCTGGGAGAAGCTGCTGGGAGCTTCCCCCAGGTCCCACAGAGCCAACACTGACCAACCCAAGGACAGACCTGCTGCTGGCCAAAGCTGAGCCCATCAGGGATGTGGAACAGAGTTAAAGAGGGGAAAATAACCCAAAACCCAAACAGCAGCGTTCTGCCACCAAAGGTGGGAGAAGATGTGAGGAATTCTGCAGCCCCCCCCAGGTCAGGAGGGACAGGAGGTCACCAGAGATTCCCTTGCAGCCCCTGGAGAAGACCCTGGTGAGGGAAGCTGTGTGCTCCTGGAGGAGGGTGATGGAGCAGAGACCCCAGTTACACCCTATGGAGGACCCCACAGTGGGGCAGGTGGGGACACATGAAGGATGGAGACACCTGAAGGATGCTGTGGTGGGAAGCTCCCAGCAGGACCTGCAGCCTGTGGAGAGAAAGAGAAACAGGGAATAAAGCCGACCCTGGGGAAGAAGAGAGGGGCGGGGGAGAGGCGAGTTAAATTTGGGGTTGTCTCTCATTACCCTGCTCTGTCTGATTGGGCAATAAATGAGATGCTCAGCCTGGTTTGCCCCACCGGTAATTGCTGAACCATCTCTCCTGCCCTTATCTCGACCTTCTCGTTATCTCTCCTCCCCCTGCCCAGCTGAGGAAGGGACGGACAGCCGGACAGCCAGCCAGCCAGCCAGCCAGCCAGCGGGGCTCTGGGGAGGGTGCCGCCCCCCACCAAGGGTTTAAACCCCTCCGGAGGGTACAGCCTGTCCCTGCTTTGGCTACTCACGACCGCCCCATCCTTCCCTAACCCTCCCCCGGGCCGGGCCCGCCCTCCGCGGGGTGGGCGGTGCGGTGGGGCCGGGAGCGGAGGATGCTGCTGGTGCTGCTGCTGCTGGTGGGGGGGCTGCGGGCGGCCGTGCTGCGGCTGGGGCTGAGGGGCAGCCCCCGCGGGGAGGTGAGCCCGGCTTTCCTCTCCCTCACCCTGGACGCCAGCCTGGCCCGGGACCCGCGATATGTCGCCTTGCTCAGGTGAGCCGCCCCCCTGCCCAAAAGTGCGGGGGGGGGGGGGGGGGGGAAGGACTAGGGGAGGGGGGCAGCATCCAGGGCATCCCGGAGGGGTGAGGGAAAGGAGCTGCTGCCCGGCGTGATGCGGTGGGGAGTGAGCTGGGGGGCCTGGGGAGACCCCATCCTTGAAGGTGGAGTGGGGAGCCCCCCATCCCCGGAGCTGGGGGGCGGGGAAAGGACCGGGGAGCCCCCCATCCCCGGAGCTGGGGGGGGGGGGGAACGGACCGGACCGGGGAGCCCCCATCCCCGGAGCTGGGGGGCGGGGAAAGGACCGGGGAGCCCCCATCCCCGGAGCTGGAGGGGGCAGGGAGAGCCCCCGTCTCCGGAGCTGGAGGGAGGAGGGGGAGACGGGACGGGACAGACGACTGGGGAGAGCCCCCATCCCCGGAGCTGGAGGCAGGATGGGGGGCCGGGGAGAGCCCCCCCATCCCTGGAGCTGGAGGCTGCCCAGGGGGTGTGGAGTCTCCTTCTCTGGAGAGATTCCAGCCCTGCCCTGTCCTAGGGACCCTGCTTTGGCAGGGGGTTGGACCCCATGGGCTCTGGAGGGCCCTTCCAACCCCTCCAGCTCTGTGATTCCATCTTCCTCACACAGGCAGGAGAAAGGTGACTCCAGTTTTACTGGGATAGCGCTCAGCTTTCTGACCTCACATCTTGGGGTGCAGTCTGGGGCTGGCCCCACCATCAGAAGGAGCAGGAAGCACTTGGTGGCTTCTAATCTCCTGCATGTCCCCACCAAGCAGATAGTGCCTGTGCAACCAGCATCCTCCAGTGCCTCCTGGTTCCCCCCAGCGAAGGGTGGGTGTCAGCACCACACATCCTGTGCTGAAGTCACAGGGGCAGAGCTTGTCACAGACTGGGCTGGATTGGAAGGGACCCCAAGGGTCACAGAGCTCCAACCCCCTGCCACAGGCAGGGCCACCAACCTCCAGGCCTGGAGCTACACAAGGTTGCCCAGGGCCCCATCCAGCCTGGCCTTGAATGCCCCCAGACACGGGGCACCCACCACTTCCCTGCTTATGTTAGTGTGTAAATGCAGCCCCAGGTCACCTTCTGCAGCACCTCTGAGCCCTTCCCATGTTTAACCTCCACCCCAAAGCCATAGCTGGCATGAATATAGGGTGTCTTCTCTTCTTGTCCCTCCCACAGCAACCCCAAACTGCGTGCCCTGGCCACGGCCCTGTCCCCAGGCTTCCTGAGGTTTGGTGGCACCGAGACGGATTTTCTCATCTTTGATCCCAACAAGGATTCAACTGCAGAAGAAAAAATCCTCTGGGAACTCCAGGCCCAGCAAGGTACAACGGGCATTGATGTGTTGGACTCGAAACTATCCTGGGTTTAGGAGGTGGCTTTGGTGCTGGCTGGGGATGCCTCAAGGGCATGGCAGCAGTGCTGGGGGTTCTCCATGGGGTCAGCGTTGTTCTCCTCCATGGAGAAGAGATCTGTGGACCTACAGCCCAGCTTGTGGGAGATATTCCAGCCGTGGGAAAGCAGGGAGAGGCACAGGTGGCCTCATGTCCACCCTGGCATCTGTGGAGACCCTCCCTTTGCCACCCCGTGCTCCCCGCAGCAGCCTTGGGAATGAGCTCTCCTCCCACGCAGGAGGCAGCCAAGGTTGGGTCCAATTAATTCTTAATTTATGATTATGGAAGAAATAATCTGCTGAGAACAGAGCATCTCTTCTCTCTACCTCAGCCAAAGCCGGAGCTAAGCTTGAGGGCACAACCTTGCCCCCCCATCCCTTTGACAGGGCAAGTGCAAGCCCACCAGACCCCTGCCAACTGCCAGAGCTTGGTCCTGGTGTGTGAGGCTTCCCACCGCCTTGAAGTCTTTCCCTGAGAGAGTTGTGGGGCTGTGGCACAGGCTGCCCAGGGAGGGGGCTGAGTCCCCACCCCTGGGGGTGTTTAACAGATGGGGAGATGAGGTGGTGGGTGCTCCATCCCTGGGGGTGTTCAAGGCCAGGATGGATGGAGCCCTGGGCAACCTTGTGTAGCTCCAGGCCTGGAGGTTGTTGTCCCTGCCTGTGGCAGGGGGTTGGAGCTCTGTGCTCCTTGGGGTCCCTCCCAACCCAGACCAGGCTGGGATTCTGGGATTCTATGAGGCACTTGGGGATGGTTTAGCACAGGACAGGAACAGTTTGACTCAATCTTAAAGGTCTTTTCCAACCTTGGGATGGATTCTGTGAAGTCCATTCCCTCTTCATACTCAGCACAAACCCTTCTAGAGGCGGGTCAGGTTAAAGTATTCCCACCTATCCCTGTGGAATGGAGCTCAAGAGCACAGCCATGTGTCGCTGGCCATCCTTGGGTTTGAAGTCAAGTGGTACTTTACCCCCTTTGCTGAGCAGCCGCCTCCTCTCTGGGTCATGGTGGCTCCAGCTTGGGCCTTCCTCTCTGGTCACGCCTTGTCCCTGCTTTACATGCTCCCCATCCTCCATCCCTGTCACCTTCAATTGAGTTTTATGATGTATATTTCCCTAATAGGTATTTATAAAGATCTCATTTCTAGATAGCTATTGATCAACATGCACCTAAATATTAAATATAGAAATAAATATGAATTTATATAACTATAAAGGTCTAATTTCTAAAGTTAAATTTTAAAATATGAAGTGAAATATCGAATTTCTGAGGTTAATTGCAGTTAAATTTTTAAAATATGAAGTGAAATATCGAATTTCTGAGGTTAATTGCAGTTAAATTTTTAAAAATATGAAGTGAAATATCTAATTTATAAAGTTAATTACAGGTAATATAATTCATAATAGATAAATTAAGTATTTATAAGTACATTATAATACATTATTTAATATATTATTTATAGAATGTAGTCACGTTATATAAAAATATATGTTATATATTTATAAGTATACTAGAAATAGATATATTTATAAATAGACTATAATCCATTTTATATAATTATATATTCATAAACATAGTGAAATATTTACAAATTAGATGTTTATAAATATATTATTAAGGTGACTATAATTCATCATCTATTTATAAATACCTGGTAAATATGTTACAAATTATATCAGGTATTTATAAATATGCTATGAATTATATTTAAATATAATTCACTTTCATTATATTTCACTTTAATGATACAATAATTATATATTGATCCATACATTGATATAAGTTGTATTAATTTATAAGCATATTGATATGTAATAAATATGTTAGATGTTTCTAGATATTAGATTAGATTTGTAAATGTTAGGGGGTTTATTAGATTTATAGATATTTCTAAACATTATTCATAAATACCTATTTTTATATCTATATTTACAGAGATATATGTAAATATCTATAGACAATATTTATATCCAGGATTATATTGAAATATATATTGAGAATATATATAAATATTCCTATAAAATCTTGATATCTAAATATCTATGTTTATAAATGCCTAATACTAGATTAATTTGATTTATATTTGATGTATTTAGCTTTATCAATATCTAATATTTGATGTTTATAGCTCTCTAATAGCTGTTCCAGCACTGAGCCCCCTGTGGGGGTCACGCTGAGAGAGGGAGGGGTGTGGGTGCCTCGGTGCTCAGCCTGGCACCGAGCAGTTGGGCATCCTCCTGAGGGATGGAGCCCTCTGTGTGCTGGTGCCTGGCCCTGAAGATGAAGGGTTTCATTGCTCTCCACCTTCTCCTGCCCTGCAGAGGCTTGTGGCTCCAAGCCTGCGTTTGCTGCTGTTGGGAAGGTGCTGCTGGCCCAGTGGCCCAGCCAGGAGAAGCTGATTCTTGTGGAGCATCACCGGAAAAAGCACAGGAACACCACCATCACCAGTAAGACCTCTCTTTTCTGCCAGGCCTTATGACCAAGTCTCTGCCCCGTGGTGAAAGTCAGCTGTTTGGAGCTGAAACCACTGGAAATGGGTGTTTTTCTAAGTGGGTGTAATGTTTCTAAGAGGTATTTTTTCCTGTTGTCTGAGACACCTTGTGTTTACCGGCCTTCAGCTGCTGCAGGGGTTGGGAGGATCTCAGCACTCTGCATCCAGCTCTGCAGCCCTCAGCACAGGGAGGACATGGACCTCGTAGAGTGGGTCCAGAGGAGGCCATGAGGATGGTCTGAAGGGCTGGAGAACCTCTGCTATGAAGCCAGGCTGAGAGAGTTTGGCTTGTTGAGCCTGGAGAAGAGAAGGTTCCAGAGAGACCTCCGAGCCCCTTCCAGTCCCTGAAGGGACCTGCAGAAAAGCTGGGCAGGGCTGTTTGTAAGGGCATGGAGCAATAGGATGAGGGGCAGTGGTTTAAACTAGGGCAGGGCAGGGTTAGATGAGACCTGAGGAAGAAGTTCTTCCCTCTGAGGGTGGTGAGTCACTGGCCCAGGGTGCCCAGAGAGGTGGTGGAGGCCCCATCCCTGGAGACATTCAAGCTCAGGCTTGATGGGGCTCTGAGCAACCTGCTCTAGTGAAGATGTCCCTGCTCACTGCAGGGTGGGACTGGATGGGCTTTGAAGATCTCTCCCAGCCTAACACCTCCTATGGTGTGTAGTAAGGTCTGGGCTCTCTTTTCCACCTGGGAGCACTTGGCACAACAGTAGCACCCGGCTAAATAAACACAGGCAGGAAAGATTGTCGCTTGGCTGGAGCTCAACCAGCCATGACCTTGAGATAAACATCCTCCCCCCTCTTCTCCTCCATGCAGGAAACACTCTGGATATCCTCTACAGCTTTGCAAACTGCTCAGGGTTTCACCTGGTCTTCGGGCTCAACGCCTTGCTGCGGAAAGGTGGCTTGCAGTGGGACAGCTGGAACGCCCGGGAGCTGCTGGGGTACTGTGCCTCACGGAGGTACAACATCTCCTGGGAGCTTGGGAATGGTACGTGCCAGAGCTGCTTGTAGGGAGAAGGACCTGGGGGTCCTGGTGGGTGACAGGGTGGCCATGAGCCAGCAGTGTGAGGGACAATGGGATTTTGGGATACGACAAAAGGAGTGTGGGGAGCAGGTCAAACTCTGCTCTGCCCTGCTCAGGCCCCACCTGGAGTGTTGTGCCCAGTGCTGGGCTCCCTGGGACAGAACAGCCAGGGATCTCCTGGAGAGAGTCCAGCGGAGGCTGCCAAGGGGATGAAGGGCCTGGAGCATCTCCCCTGCCAGGAAAGGCTGAGGGAGCTGGGGCTGTTCAGCCTGGAGAGAAGAGACTGAGAGGGGAGCTGAGCAATGGGGATCAATAGCTGAAGGGTGGGACACAGGGGGACATGGGCAGCCTCTGCTCAGTGGCTGTGGGGACAGGACAAGGGGCGATGGGCTCAAGTTGGAGCAGGGGAAGTTCCACCCCAATGTGGGGAAGAACCTCTTCCCGGTGAGGGTGAGGGAGCCCTGGGACAGGCTGCCCAGGGGGTGTGGAGTCTCCTTCTCTGGAGAGATTCCAGCCCTGCCCTGTCCTAGGGACCCTGCTTTGGCAGGGGGTTGGACCCCCTGGGCTCTGGAGGCCCCTTCCAACCCCTATGATTCTGTGATTAAGGTTCCTCCCTCAAGGAGGGATTTCACAGAAGGCCTGATGAACGAGCAAATAGAGATGGTTTCGCTGCTCTTCCCAAGGCTGTGGGATGAGGTGAACAATGCTCTGTGAGGATGTCACCTACAGGGACTGGCTCAGCCAGAGCACTGGAGAGCAGCATGCTGCATCACCCAGGCTTTTGATTTCACACTCCAACATCTCTCCTGCACCACACCACCTCATGAGAAGCCACAGAGGCTTGCTACTCCCTGAGTGGAACCAGCTACCCTATCTTGTTCCCCAAAACAAGAGTACAGTGCTGATGTCCTTGTGTCTTCTCCAGAGCCCAACAGCTTCAGGAAAAAATCTGGCATCTACATCGATGGATTCCAGCTGGGGCAAGATTTTATTCACCTACGGCAGCTTCTGAGTAACTCCACCTTCTACCAGCAGGCGAAGCTCTACGGGCCCGACACCGGGCAGCCCCGAAAGCACACGCAGAGACTGCTGAGAAGGTGGGGCTGTGGGGCCAGGGCAGCGTGTCCCAGGGTGGGGGTGTGTGGATAGGGGTGGCTCATCTGCACCCAGGTGCAGGGGGCATGAGGAGGCAAGGGGGCAGGGGTTTAAGGATCTTCTGCTTTAAATCACTAGTAGGGGTGTGTGAACGGACACACACCTGGGATATCAGAACAGATTTCCTGTGTTTTTCCTTTAATGAGAAATGTGGGGATTTCTATTTTTCTCCTTGATGGGTGATGCTGGAAATCATACATGAGTGAGCTGGAGGTAGGCTTCAACACTCAGCCAGTTGAAATCATAGAATCCCAGACTGGGCTGGGTTGGGAGGGACCCCAAGGAGCACAGAGCTCCAACCCCCTGCCACAGGCAGGGCCACCAACCTCCAGGCCTGGAGCTACACAAGGTTGCCCAGGGCCCCAGCCAACCTGGCCTTCAACACCCCCAGACACGGGGCACCCACCCCCTCTCTGGGCAGCCCCTTCCAGCCCCTCACCACTCTCTCTGCAAAGAACTTCCCCCTCAGATCTCCTCTCCCCCTTCCCTCCTCCAGCTTCACTCCAGCCCCCTTGTCCTGCCAGTCTCTGCCCTTGAACAAGCTGATTCCCCTCCTGTTCCTCTGCTCCCTTCAGGGACGGGGAGGCTGCAATGAGGTCCCCCCACAGCCTTCTCTGCTCCAGGCTGACCCAGCCCAGCTCCCTCAGCCTCTCTCCATAGGGGAGCTGCTCCAGCCCTCTGAGCATCTTTGTGGCCTCCTTTCAGTTGAGCACTGGCTTTAGCACTGTGTTCATAAGGGCTTTCCACCTTAGAAGCATCAAGTCATCCTCCTGGTTGCCCAAAGCCCCTTTACAAGCCATTGCAAGCATGGCTTCAAAGCAGTTCACCATCACTACTGCTAGCTGGGGAGGAGGAGGGGAGGGCGTCTTCCTCATGGGGAGGTTCGTGACCTAACACTGGTACCCACTAACCCCACACTGCATCCCCTCTGCTTGCAGCTTCCTGAAATCAGGAGGGAAGGTCATCGACTCTGTCACATGGCACCAGTAAGTACAGCTTGGGGACTGTCTCCTGTTTTCTTTACAAAACACCAATTTTCAAAGCTCAGCTGGAGGGAGGGGGGAAACCCCCCTTTTTAGCAGCCCCTTGGGTGCCTCCCCACCGACTCCTCAGCTCAGAAGAAGAGATGAGGGAGTGCAAGACTTGGGGGAGGAGAACAAGAGTTGAGGGAACACAAGAGATGAGTTGGGGAGCTGTTATGGAGAAGGTCTCCAAAGAGGTGATGGTGCAGAGACCCCAAAAACTGGCAGTGGGAGTTTGTAATGTAGGCAGTGCTATGGGGAAGGAGACATGGGACAAGGCAGTTGGTGGCTTTGCTTGCTAAATGTGTGGCCTGAGAAAAACAGAAGTGGGATGTGAAGAAGAAGATGTCATGGCAGCTTTATTTCTCAGAAGAGCATGTGAGGGTAGGTCACAGCTTTCCCCTCCTAGGAGAGTTTCTGCAGAGGTTGAGTCTTTTTTTGCACATGCTGTGTCTTCAAACACCCACCAAAAGCAACTGGGAGCAGCACCCCCCGTTGCTCCAAAGCTCCAAGATGTCCTATAAAAGGTAGCTCAGATTTACTCAGCAGAGATGCCTCTGCTGCTTTTCTGCAGGAGCAGAAGGCTTTGAACATAAGGTTTTAAACAACCCATGGGTAGGTGGGCTTCAAAATGAAGTCATCCCCCTGATGTTGGTGTTCTCCTTGGCACTGGCAAGTCAGAACCTGCTGGAGTGAAATCTTTGCTCCCTAGAAGCAAAGTCAAGGAGTCACTGGTGCTCACTTATCTTTATTTATGTCTGTTTAATGTGAATCCTAGAATGGCACAGGTTGGAAGGGACCCCAAGGATGGTAGAGTTCCAACCCCCCTGCCACAGGCAGGGCCACCAACCTCCAGACCTGGATCTGCAGGTCTGGCTGACCCTTACCAGCTTCTCCTGCTCCCTTACATCTGCTCTGCAAGTTAGGTCAGGTTGTGTGGGGGTTACCCACCCTCAGATCCCACCAGCCCTTCGCTGCTGTGCCGTGGCTGAGGGGCAGTTGTAAAGCACTCGGGTGGGCAGTGGGGTGGGTTGGCCCCAGGGCTCCTGGGTGAACTCTAAGTGTCTGGAAGGGGCTTCCATGTGAAGGTGTCGGATGCAATGTGGTGACAGGTAGCAGAAGGGAAAAGCATGCACACACTTGGGCCATAGATGTGTATACATCTGTGACTTGTCTCTGTATTTTATGTATAATATCTATATGTTTAATACATATACATAGAGAGAGAGTTTTAGGTCTGGTTTGCCCAAATAAAGGATGCAAAACCGGGATCTTTGTGGGTTTTGCATTTTTCATCACGCTGTCACTCAGCCTTAGCAGAAGGAGCTGAGCTCTTCCTGCCACAAAAGGAAGCTCACACCCCATCATCCTAAATTAGCAAAGAAAATGATGCGTGCCCTCTGAAAGCAGCCACGGGGCAAGAGCTTCCCAGGAAGGGGAGAGGACACATTCTGTGCCTTGCCAGCAGCTCAAAATAGAATCATAGACTGTTCTGGGTTGGAAGGGACCCCCAAGGAGCACAGAGCTCCAACCCCCTGCCACAGGCAGGGCCACCAACCTCCAGGCCTGGAGCTACACAAGGTTGCCCAGGGCCCCAGCCAACCTGGCCTGGAACACCCCCAGACACAGGGCACCCACCCCCTCTCTGGGCAGCCCCTTCCAGCCCCTCCCCACTCTCTCTGCAAAGAACTTCCCCTAAAATCTATAGATATTATATATAAAATACACATTATATATAAATAGATATAATATCTAGATATAGTAGATATAACATATATCTATAATATATTCCATATATTACATTATAGATTATATTTGTACATTTTATAATGTATACTATAATCTATATAATGTATAATATAATCTATAATATTATGTTATATTGTAATATATAATTATACATTATGTATGTCATCCTATATAATGATGATTTATTATGTTATATTAGAATGATATATAATATATATTTTATATATTGCATTGTATATAATATCTATATGGCTGGAATATCTATATAGATATATATCTATATAGATATATGTGGCTGGAATATATCTATATAGATATATTATATACCTATATAATATTATTATAATATAATATATCTCATAGATGTATTATTATAATATTATAATAATATATTATTATAGATATGTAATATTATTATATGTAATAACATTCTATATTATTATATATAATAATATTATACTGTATCTATATATTCTTGTCTATAATATGATATTTAATATTATAGATATATAATAATATTATATATCTATATCTAGGGGTATATATATCTATATAGATATATTCCAGCCATATATGTCTATATAGATATTACATATCTATATTATGTATATTATATATAATAATATATAAGTAATGTATATATAATATATCTCATATTCCTGAATTTTGGCTGCATGATGGGTTTTCTTCCCCATTTCCAGTTACTATGTGAATGGACGAAGTGCAACGAGGGAGGATTTCTTAAGCCCTGAAGTGCTGGATACCTTTGCCACAGCTGTAGATGAAGTGCTGGAGGTACCTTGCCCCATTCAATCATTCCCATGTTCAGTTTCCAGGGGGTTAGCAGAGAATCTGGAATCAGGTATGGTTTCTCACCAGCAGTGAACAGGGATCCTCCAAGTTTGAGTGCTGCTGTCATTGTAATTTTAAAGAGAAATTAGCAATGCTACTACTAAATCAGCCCTGATAGTTTGCCCTGCAGCAAACGTGGTCCCAAATCCAGCAGAAGTTGTAACATCCTCATTTATCAGCATGGTCATTACTCAGGGGTGTAATTTATGGTCATACCTCCTCCCAAATTCCTTTGGATTTTGAGATTCCTGAGAACCCTGTAACACAGAGGCCACTACAATGCAGCATGAGAAGACTTCTAGGACCTGGTTTTGGTGGTTTGTCTCTTAGAACCACGTGTGTAGACATGGTATTTTGGGGTTTTTTTTTGAGAGAGGAGAAGTAAATCTGCTTCCAGTCCTCTTGCTCATCATTTCTGTGACATCCCACCTCAGTTGGCATTATCCCTTACCTTGTGCAGGTGCATTTGGCTAAAGCCCAAAACTCTGATTGCCCATTATTCCAGTAGCCCAAAAACCTAAGTGTTGTCTCTTTCTCTTCTTCCCTACCCCACCAGATTGTTGGTGGGACTGTGCCTGACAAGAAGGTCTGGCTAGGAGAGACGAGCTCTGCCTATGGTGGAGGAGCTCCCAGGCTGTCCAACACCTACATTGCTGGCTTTATGTGAGTACTACATCATAGATGTGGGGGAATGACACGTTTTACCAGCTGAAGGAGTACCCCATGGGAGGAAATTTTCCAGAAAGTGGCATTTCTGCCCTCAAAATCTGCAATGCAAACCCCACCCTGTTGTGAGGATGGAAAGTCAATCACAAGATGGTGCCCTTTCCTGATTGCATCCTTCAAACACCGTGACATAACTTCCCAAAGGGAGATTTAGTCATGAAAATAATCTTCTCCAGAAACTTCTCCAGTCATAGCATTTTGTTCCAACAAAAGAATTTGGGCTCTTTGGACCCTTGGCTTGGTCAGGAGCATCCACTGCTGCTCCTGGTTTCCATCACCTGCATACAATGGAGTAGAGCAGCTGTTCCCACCCACTTGGACCTCCAGAGGTGGTCTGAAAGTATTTTTTTTAATATAGTCAATGCAAGACTCAAATTGAAATGAGTTGAGTGATTTTTATGGAGGTCAGCAGCATCATGCCCAAATTCTTGTTTCCCTACTTCCCAAGCTGGTTGGAGAAGGGACATGATGTGGAGCTGAGGTCAGCAATTCCATCTGCATCTCATTTGGCTCGGTTTTTTTTGGCAGGTGGTTGGACAAACTTGGGCTTTCAGCCAGGCATGGGATTGATGTGGTGATGAGACAGGTTTTCTTCGGGGCAGGGACCTACCACCTGGTGGATGCCAACTTTGAGCCCTTGCCGGTACGTACGCAACCCCGCTACCACCCTCTGAATGTTGTGTGGGCCACGCTGGGTGTGGAGACACAAGTCAGCTGTTTTAACACCACAGGAGAGCAACAGATGGTGTAGGAGAGTCACAGGTACCCCCCACACACCTGAAGTTACCCCGTGTTGATGTACCACACACATATCTAAAGATGCTTCTTGCCAGCTGCAGGGATGCAGCTGGTCTTCACCACAGCAGGGACCGGTTTCAGGGACGTGATGCTCACCACATCCTGATCTCTAAATTGGAGACATGTGGATTTGAAGAGTGGACCATCCAGTGGTTGAAAGAACACAGACAAAGGGTGGTGGTCAATGGCTCTGTGTCCAGGTGGAGGGTGGTAACAAGCAGTGTCCCCCAGGGGTCTGGCTTGGGACTGGTGCTCTTTAACATCTTTATCAATGACACCAGTGATGGAATTGAGTGCACCCTCAGCAAGCTCATGGATGACACCAACTTGAGTGGTGTGGTTGGCACAACAGAAGGAAAGGAGCCATCCAGAGGGATCTGGACAGGCTGGAAAGGTGGCCTGGGGGAACCTAATGAGTTTCAACACTGTGAAGTGTCAGGTGTTGCACTTGGGCTGGAGGAATCCCAGCCATAGATATAGCCTGGGAGAAGAGCTCCTGGGGAGCAGCCCTGCTGAGAAGGACCTGGGGGTTCTGGTGGGTGAGAAGCTTCCCATGAGCCAGCAGTGGCTCTTGCAGCTGGGAAGGGCGATGGGATCCTGGGCTCCATCAGCAGAGGGGTGGCAGCAGGGACAGGGAGGGGATTGTCCCTCTCTGCTCTGCCCTCCCCAGCTGGAGTCCTGTGTCCAGAGCTGGGGCCCCAATGCAAGAGAGATGTGGGGCTGTTGGAGAGGGGTCAGAGGAGCCACGGAGATGCTCAGAGGGCTGGAGCAGCTCCCCTACAGAGAGAGGCTGAGGGAGCTGGGCTGGGTCAGCCTGGAGAAGAGAAGGCTGTGGGGGGACCTCATTGCAGCCTCCCCGTCCCTGAAGGGAGCAGAGGAACAGGAGGGGAATCAGCTTGTTCAAGGGCAGAGACTGGCAGGACAAGGGGGCTGGGGGGAAGCTGGAGGAGGGAAGGGGGAGAGGAGATCTTAGGGGGAAGTTCTTTGCAGAGAGAGTGGTGAGGGGCTGGAAGGGGCTGCCCAGAGAGGGGGTGGGTGCCCCGTGTCTGGGGGTGTTGAAGGCCAGGTTGGCTGGGGCCCTGGGCAACCTTGTGTAGCTCCAGGCCTGGAGGTTGGTGGCCCTGCCTGTGGCAGGGGGTTGGAGCTCTGTGCTCCTTGGGGTCCCTTCCAACCCAGACCAGTCTGTGATTATATGATGTGCCTTGTTCCTTGCCTACAGGCAGTGTGTATGCTAATTTAAGCTAAAGATGCTTTAGAGGCAGGGAAATCCCAACCCGGGCCCATCAGTTTTAGTTAGTGTGGAAATGAAGCAGCACAGTGGGGTCAGAAGGCCACATGTCCTCACAGCGGGGCCGAGCACGTAGGCTGATAGGAAAAGTCACTTCTCTGGGCTTGGGGTGAGTCAGAAGAGAAACACAGCCATTTTCCTGCTAGAAAAACCACACAGACAGACATGAGCTGGGAGAAGCTCTCTGCAACCTACCAGCTGGAGGAAATCCTCCCCTGGAGCTACTCCTGAAGAAGTGATACTGCAAAATGCAGCTCGTGTCCCAGAACACATCAGCACAGGCCACACGCTCACTTTGGGATGGTCACGGGTTTCCTACAGGAAAAGTAGTTGTCAAGATGCAAGGAAAAGCAGATCTGGAAAGAAATGAGTCTGAGCTGGGCTTCACCCTGATCCTGGGCATTGTTCTGAGGTGTTGGAGGATTTAATCTTGACTGGTGGTGAGAAATTAATCCTGAGCCCAGCTCAAAAGCATGATGTTAGTTAGGGAGAGGCATAAAAGTTGCCAGGGTTGTTTTTTTCTGGGCAGCTATGGATTGGGCAGAGGTTTTCCCATGGGAAGGGCAGCTCAGCCCTTATGGGTTCAGCCCAGAAGAGCTCAGTACCATGCAGAAGGGTGTTTCCAAAATGCCACCAGTCTCTCCACCGCTGGAAGATGTCTGAGTGAAGGGGAAGATGACTTGAGGGTGCCTTATCAACATGCTGCTCTGCAGCCTGGAGGCAGGGTTTCTCTGGGGCTGTGCTGTTGGTGGGAATTTAAATAGATACTGTGGAAAAATTATGGGGTGGGGGGGAACCCTGAAATTCCCCTCAAAATGAATGTTATATTAATTACCACGTGGAGTGGCTGGTGTGTACATGAGTGTTTACATGTGACTTTGTGCCTCCCAGGACTACTGGCTCTCGCTGCTCTACAAGAAGCTGGTGGGTACCAAGGTGCTGCAGGTCAGCCTGGTGGGAGCTGACAAGAGGAAGCTCCGTGTCTACCTCCACTGCACGAACACCCTCCAGTAAGCTTCCAAAAAAAGGCTGAAATACCCCCAAAACCGAAGCCACAGCCACCCCCAAGCCAGCAAAACCAATTTGGGGCAACACAGACATGTGTTTGCTTTGGTGGCCAAGAAGGCCAGTGGGAACCTGGGGGGCATTAAAAGGACAGCAGGTCACAGGAGGGGATCCTCCCCCTCTGCTCTGCCCTGCTCAGGCTCCACCTGGAGTGTTGTGCCCAGTTCTGGGCTCCCTGGGATAAAACAGCCAGGGATCTCCTGGAGAGAGTCCAGCGGAGGCTGCGAAGGGGATGAAGGGCCTGGAGCATCTCCCCTGCCAGGAAAGGCTGAGTGAGCTGGGGCTGTTCAGCCTGGAGAGAAGAGACTGAGAGGGGAGCTGATCAATGGGGATCAATAGCTGAAGGGTGGGACACAGGGGGACATGGGCAGCCTCTGCTCAGTGCCTGTGGGGACAGGACAAGGGGCGATGGGCTCAAGTTGGAGCAGGGGAAGTTCCACCCCAATGTGGGGAAGAACTTCTTCCCGGTGAGGGTGAGGGAGCCCTGGGACAGGCTGCCCAGGGGGTGTGGAGTCTCCTTCTCTGGAGAGATTCCAGCCCTGCCCTGTCCTAGGGACCCTGCTTTGGCAGGGGGTTGGACCCCATGGGCTCTGGAGGTCCCTTCCAACCCCTATGAGTCTGTGATTCTGTTACTTCTCCAAAACCTTTCTCTCCTGATCCCATCATCTTCTCTTGCCTTGCAGCCCAAAGTACAGGGAAGGGGATGTGACGCTGTTTGCCTTAAACCTCTACAATGTTACCCAGCATTTGGAGCTACCGAATTACTTATCAAGCAAGCATGTGGACCAGTACCTCTTACTGCCTCATGGCAAAGAGAATATACTTTCCAGGTAAGCATCCAATTCCTCCCATCTGCAGAAAGATGGTGAGCAGAGTTATATGCTCTCTAAAACCTCGCCTTGTTCAACTGGCGAAGTTGCAGTGGGGAAGAGTAGGTTCCCATTCCATCATCTGGGTTGCCTTTTCTAAGGTCTGACTTGTTATATCAATTCTCCTAAAATCAGGCTGCTGAAAGCTCGTTAAGGTACGAGGATGATTGTTTGGTGTTAAGAAGCTTTTCCCTAGCAGGCTTCAGGGCTCTGGACCAGCTGCTGAAGTCTTTTCTCTTTTGCACCAGCACAGTTATACTGGTTTCCTGAGTGCTGGCTCCTGCCTTAGAGTAACACGTTCCAGCTTTGTAAGGTTTCTCCCAGACATAGATACAGCCTGGGAGAAGAGCTCCTGGGGAGCAGCCCTGCTGAGAAGGACCTGGGGGCTCTGGTGGGTGAGAAAATTCCCATGAGCCAGCAGTGGCTCCTGCAGCTGGGAAGGGCGACGGGATCCCGGACTCCATCAGCAGAGGGGTGGCAGCAGGGACAGGGAGGGGATTGTCCCTCTCTGCTCTACCCTCCTGAGGCCCCAGCTGGAGTCCTGTGTCCAGAGCTGGGGCCCCCAATGCAAGAGAGATGTGGGGCTGTTGGGGAAGGGTCAGAGGAGCCACGGAGATGCTCAGAGGGCTGGAGCAGCTCCCCTACGGAGAGAGGCTGAGGGAGCTGGGCTGGGTCAGCCTGGAGAAGAGAAGGCTGTGGGGGGACCTCACTGCAGCCTCCCCGTCCCTGAAGGGAGCAGAGGAACAGGAGGGGAATCAGCTTGTTCAAGGGCAGAGACTGGCAGGACAAGGGGGCTGGAGTGAAGCTGGAGGAGGGAAGGGGGAGAGGAGATCTGAGGGGGAAGTTCTTTGCAGAGAGAGTGGGGAGGGGCTGGAAGGGGCTGCCCAGAGAGGGGGTGGGTGCCCCGTGTCTGGGGGTGTTCAAGGCCAGGTTGGCTGGGGCTCTGGGCAACCTTGTGTAGCTCCAGGCCTGGAGGTTGGTGGCCCTGCCTGTGGCAGGGGGTGGGAACTCTGTGATCCTCGGGGTCCCTTCCAACCCAGGCCATTCTATGATTGTGGTGTTATTGCTGATGCATCAGCACAGGAAGGATCTGCTCTGTGGACATAGAAGGTATCTTAATATTTACAGGGGGGAAAAAACCAATTTAAAGTTGTACTTTTCAAAGCATGTTCTGCTGCTCACCTTGCTAGGAGAGCAGGAAACATGCAACTTGCTTGTGCTACTGAAGTAGAGTCCGTGCAAAGAGAGAGAGCACACTGCATATAAACCTTCCAGAGATGTTTAGTTTGGCTTTGGGACAAGTTTGTGTTTACACTGAGGTCTGGAGCCATTTACACTCAATGGCAAACAGAGCACAGCCACCCAAAACAGTCTCTCTGTCCCTCTCCAGGTCTATTGAGCTGAACGGCCACGTGCTACGCATGGTGGATGATGAAACCTTGCCAGAGCTTATGGAGAAACCCCTTGGTCCAGGCAGTGTGCTTGGCCTTCCAGCCTTCACTTATGGCTTTTACGTTATCAAGAATGCCAAAGCTATTGCTTGCATTTAAAGGGTTAAGACACACGCAGGATAAATGTAAAGCACTTGGCTAGTAGGGAAGTTTAATCCTAGAAATTCACTGTTCTTGCCATGAGATTTAATTCTAGCAAGGGATGTAAACGTAGCGGCTCTGGTATGGCCTGTGGGCTGGGTCAGACGTGAGGTCCCAGTGGATAACTGGTAAGTGGAAGATGCTTGTTAAGCTCCCAGGATGATTATTGAGGTAGAACAAGCCCAGGCAAGGGCTGGTTTTGCTCTGGGACCGGCCTGTGTCGATGGACTCGAGTGCAGGGCCTGCTTCCGCACCATGTGTGGAGCTATGCCAGCTTCTCACGCTGCGCTTGGGGTTCTGCCAGGGAGGAACTGCAACCTCCCCTCTCGCTCTCAGTTCTGCAAGTACAGTTCCTTCAAAGGCTGGCCTTCAGAGAGGGCCACCAGGGCTTTATTTTAGCTGTACAGCTGGGATTTCTTTCTTCCTGCGCTGTGTGGAGAAGTCCCAGGAGGGGTTGTGGTTGCTGAGGGCCATCTCGAGGTGGACAAACCGAGGTTGGGGTGCCTGAGGCGGGGTGGGGAGAATGCCTTGCCAGGGACCCAGGTCGTCCATGGGATTTGGGGCAGCACGGCAGGCTTTCCCCAAACTAGAGGAGTTCAGTCACAAGATGGAGCTGTGGCTGCGTGCTTTCCAAGGGCGGGTTTTTGAGGCGGGAAGTGAGGCCGTTCCTGAGGAGTGGTCTGCCTCTGCCTTTGCTGTCCCCAGGAGAAAGGAGGGGAGCCCACCAGCGCTCAGGCAGACCCTCCACAGTAAGGGCTCATGCTTCCACTCGCCTTCACAACCTTGCAGGTGGTCCAGCCAGAGAGGACCTCCCTGAACCTATCTGCAAGGAAAGCTCTGCTTTATGCTTCCCACCTCCCTCCAGTCTCTTCTGCCCTCAGGAACCAGGAGAGCCAAGAGACTGAGCAAACCACCCTCACCTCAACTGTGTGGCCTTAAGATCATGGTGGGGACCAACCTGCCCAGCCAGGCTGACATCCCTCCTGCTGGGAAACAGCTGATTCACCCAGGAATCTGTGTCAGTGATGCCTTTCCTCCCGAGCTGTGCCTTCCCTGTGCAGGTTGGCATGTTCACAGCCCCTTTTCTTCTGGGATACGGGGTGCAAGGTAGCAAAAAGCCTCAGACAATACCCGTGGCCTCCTGCACACACTTATTTCCATCTGCATTTCTTGCTATATAACCTGTGCCACTGTGAAAACCTTACGGTACTGTGAGTGCAGCGAGGGAAAACAACGCTGTGTAGCTGTTATTTCACTACCAGCTACACAGGGTTTCATCAGGGTGGGGAAAAGGGGGGACTTATTTTTTTAAAGAGATTAAAATAGCCATACTTGTGAAGCTGGGATGAAACATCTCACCACAGAAAGGGTTATATAGAAGTTCAGCGTGTGAGGGAATGTTTGTGTCCGCAGATGCGTTCTGTTATCAGAGGGTAATACAACCCAGAAGTGAGAATAAGGAAGGTGAGGTTTGTTTACACTGTCCAAGTTCAATAAAAGGAGTAAAGAGAACATAAACTGGAGTGGGAAGCCTTACATACGGTTAACGTAAAGCTGGCAATAAATTATTGTTGTCTAAGTAACAGCTAAGATACCAAAGAGATTGTTTGCCTGGTCGCTTCCTTTTTAGACCTTTTCTAACAGTTTGGTTTATTCCAACGCTTGTGACTTTTTGTATTTGAACATTTTAATTAAAGTGATTTACACCAGCTTTTGGCAATCTTATTTTTTCATTATTTTCTTTTTTTAAGGCTCCTCTTTGGCATACTGGTACTGCAAAACTCACTGTATTTCTTTCAGTCATACCTCCCACGTGCTTTGTACAATTCCCAACAAGAGTATGTAAGTAAATAAAAATGAAAGAGTATATCTAAGTGGAGCTGAACTTCAGAAGCCCTTCAACCCTTCTCTTTACAAAGTATTGTATGTTGAGCTGATAAGCACTGTTAGCTCTGTACAAAGCAGGAGGGAGAGGAGTGTAGGAAATGAGATGCTGGATTCCAGCACAGAATCAGAGTTGTAGGGGTTGGAAGGGCCCTCCAGAGCTCATCAGGTCCAACCCCCTGCCAAAGCAGGGTCCCTAGGACAGGGCAGGGCTGGAATCTCTCCAGAGAAGGAGACTCCACACCCCCTGGGCAGCCTGTCCCAGGGCTCCCTCACCCTCACCGGGAAGAAGTTCTTCCCCACATTGGGGTGGAACTTCCCCTGCTCCAACTTGAGGCCATCACCCCTTGTCCTGTCCCCACAGACACTGAGCAGAGGCTGCCCATGTCCCCCTGTGTCCCACCCTTCAGCTATTGATCCCCATTGCTCAGCTCCCCTCTCAGTCTCTTCTCTCCAGGCTGAACAGCCCCAGCTCACTCAGCCTTTCCTGGCAGGGGAGATGCTCCAGGACCTTAAATGACCTTCATAGCCCTCCGCTGGACTCTCTTCAGGAGATCCCTGGCTTTTTTTTGTCCTGGGGAGCCCAGCACTGGGCACAACACTCCAGGTGGGAAAGGTATGGTCAGAATGAGAAGCAAACACCACCCTCACAGGACCCATCTGCAGCAGCAATGCCTGCCCCATGGGCACCTTGTCTCTTTTTTTCTGTCCTCTGTGAATGTCATAAACTTTGGGGTCTCAACCTTGAAGGTCGGTATCTCCACACACACGACTTATCTGAGACCAGAACAATGATTCTCCCACGCAGTTCAATTAACATTTTTAACTCTGGCACTTGGATTACTCATCTTGGATTTACTGTGCATCAGTTCCTGGAAGGTGGAGGAAGTTGCATCATGAGACCTTTGCATAGGTGAACATTTAATGTATGTGAAAATAAGGAAATTGGTCATAATTGCTGGCTGTCAACTCGGGTTTGAGTCAACCAAGACAGTGGGAACTTAATTCCTTCTGAGGACTTTTCAAAGCCTGGAATGTGCTATTTGCTAGAGGTTTTTTTTTCAATCAGGGGCCAAGCAGCTTATAAATTACTGTTGTGGTTTTGTGTGGTGGGGTTCTGGTGTAGAGGGGGCTGCAGGAAGAAGCAGTGAGCTTTCCCTAGGCCTGACAGTAAACACCAGCCGGCTCAAGGCCGGAGTCACTGCTGACCAAGGCAAAGCCCAAGCCCATCAGCAATGGTCAGACCGTGTCTGGGAATCACATTTAGGAGGAAAAAAACCTGCAAGCAGCTGCTTTTTGCCCCCAGAGAGGGAATGAGAAGGTGTGGGCAGCTGTGCAGGCACCAAGGGCAGGGAAGGGCAGGATGAGGCGCCTCAGGTGCCGCAGAGAAAGATGTCCCTGGAGAAACCCATGGTGGAGCGGCTGTCCCCCCACAGCCCATGGACAAGGCCCAGACCCCACCTGCAGCCCCTGGAGAGGCCCCACGCTGGAGACAGACAGGAGTGATCTGGTTACACTTCTCATCACCCGACTCTGGTGTCGCTGGGGGTGTGATATAATGTAATAAATTAGTTTTCTTTCCTTTATTCTGTGGTGGGTCTGTTCTGCCTGTGACACTGATTGTGGAATGATCTGTCCCTGACCTTATCTCCACTCCTGAGCCTTGCAATTTGTATCTTCTTCCTTGTCCAGCTGAAAAGGGGAGTGACAGAGAGGCTTGGGTAGGTGGCTGGCCTCCAGCCAGGGCCAAACCACCACAGTTACCAATCTAGCAACAGTTTTCTGCTTTACTTTCATGAGCTCCTTAAAAATTGCTAGCAGATGGTCCAGGGTTTGTCCCACACACACATCCCAAAAACAAACTGTAACAAAACAAGGCCATAGTGTCTTCACAGGACCCGGCAGGCATTTCTGGGATGTACCCACTGCCCTTCAGCTTGCACCCTTCAAACACACCTCAAGCGCTCACCCATACCTGAGTAAACCCCACAACGATTGGCCTCCTCAGCATGGAACAGAGCTGAGGTCACAGACACCCACAAAGAAGTAATAAAAAATGAACTATACTTTCACCCAGAGTTGAGCAACTGTTCCCTTTATGGCCCTGTGTGAATGGTTTTACTGCTGATTAAGGCGGCGAAGGGAGAAACATGAAAGTCCCTTCTCCATCACCTTGGGGTTTTTCACTTCCTCCTGGTAGTTCGGGAAATTATAAATTGAAAACCGTTTTCCCTTGATTCCATCAGCATGCCAGTTGTTCAGGAAGCAGGGAGTGAAGAAGTCACCAGAGGGACTGTGAATTCTCCAAGAAATCTGGCTGCAAATCCTGGGACATGTCATGGCTGAAACGATGCCATGGCAAGGGGAAAGATTTTAGTGCTCTGCCCAAAGCTGCCCCCCTCCCTGGTTTATGCACCAGCTCATGTAAGGCGGTGGGAGAATGGAGTGAATAGAGGACAGGGATGCAAAGGCCAACTGTGAAAGAAAAAAAAAAGGAGGAAGGTTTAGATTAGATCTTAGGGGGAAGTTTTTTATAGAAAGAGTGGTGAGGGGCTGGAAGGGGCTGCTCAGAGAGGGGGTGGGTGCCCCGTGTCTGGGGGTGTTCAAGGCCAGGTTGGATGGGGCACTGGGCAACCTTGTGTAGCTCCAGGCCTGGAGGTTGGTGGCCCTGCCTGTGGCAGGGGGTTGGAACTCTGTGATCCTTGGGGTCCCTCCCAACCCAGACCATTCTGTGATTAACTACAGGGGATGAGATGTAAGCTGATGCATGTGCACGCCTCTCGGCATTATGTTCGAGGCGATACCATCACCTACATGATCTCAACAAATAGCACGGAAGACTCTGAAGCAATTTAGCAGCAAACAGCAGATGTGGTTTGGTGAGGTGCTGCTGAGGGGCAGTGACTCAGGATTATCATAGAATCACAGAGTGGTTTGGGCTGGAAGGGACCTTAAAGATCATCCAGTCCCAACCCCCTGCCATGGGCAGGGACACCTCTCACCAGCCCAGGCTGCTCAAGGCCCCATCCAACCCGGCCTTGAACACCTGCAGGGAGGGGGCAGCCACCACCTCCCTGGGCACCCTGTGCCAGGGCCTCACCACCCTCAGAGTGAGGAATTTCTTCCTAATATCCAATCTAAATCTACCCCCTTCCAATTTAAACCCATTCCCTCTCATCCTATCAACAACCCCAACTCTCTCAGCCTGGCTTCATAGGAGAGGTGCTCCAGCCCTTTGAGGGACCCGCCTCAGAGCTCCTAGACCCGCCTCAGAGACCCCAGACCCGCCTCAGAGACCCTTGACCCGCCTCAGAGACCCCAGACCCAGCTGAGAGCCCTCAGACCTGCCCCAGAGCCCCCAGACCCGCCTCAGAGCCCCCAGACCCGCCTCAGAGCCCCCAGACCCAGCTGAGAGCCCTCAGACCTGCCCCAGAGCTCCTAGACCCGCCCCAGAGCTCCCAGACCCGCCTCAGAGCTCCTAGACCCGCCCCAGAGCCCCCAGACCCGCCCCAGAGCCCCCAGACCCGCCCCAGAGACCCCAGACCCAGCTGAGAGCCCTCAGACCCGCCCCAGAGACCCCTGACCCGCCCCAGAGCCCCTAGACCCGCCTCAGAGACCCTTGACCCGCCTCAGAGCCCCCAGACCCGCCTCAGAGCCCCCAGACCCAGCTGAGAGCCCTCAGACCCGCCCCAGAGCCCCCAGACCCGCCCCAGAGCCCCTAGACCCGCCCCAGAGCCCCGACTCTGACCCCGTCCCCGTCCCCGTCCCCGTCCCCATCCCGCCCGGCCCGGCGCGGGAAACTGCGCCTGCGCGGAGCCGCCTGACACAGCCCCGCCGGAAGCGCGGCGGCGGCGGCAAGATGGCGGCGCTGTTGGCGCGGCTCTGCCGGGGTGCTCCCGGCCTCCGCGCCGCCCGCCCGCCCCTCGCCGCCGCCGCCGCTGCTCCCCCGCTGCTGCGCCGCCCCTCAGCCCCATCAGGACCCCCGAGGCCTCTCAGCTTTTCGGCGGCCGAGCTAGTGCGCGCCGCGCCGGGCCCGCTGCAGCCCTACCTGCGCCTCATGAGGCTGCACCAGCCCGCCGGTGAGCGAGGCGGTGACGCGGGGGATGAGGGGGGTCCTGCTGCCGGGGGGCTGTAGCTGCCCTTCCCCCGGGCCACCCCGCTTCGGGAGGAGGGTTTGGCGTGTGTCCGCCGGGTGAGGCAGTCACTCGGCAGGCAGCGAGCCGCTGTCACCTCCCTGCGGCCCCCCCCCAACTCCTCCTTTCTCCTCATCGCCTCACCCAACGGACGGGTTTTTGTCTCCCCCTCAGGGACGTGGCTGCTCTACCTGCCGTGTACCTGGAGCATCGGCTTGGCGGCCGAGCCGGGCTGCCTCCCGGACTGGCACATGCTGGGCCTGTTCGGCGTGGGAGCGGTGCTCATGCGTGGAGCCGGCTGCACCATCAATGACATGTGGGATCGTGACTATGACAGAAAGGTAGAGAAACACACACCCTCCCACACCCCCAACCTGCCCTGCCGACTTCCAGAGACCCAGGGAAGTGAGTTGCTGGTTCATTAACCAAGTACACGTTCAGTCATCCCTGACATCACCACCGGTTCCATGTTTAGGGCCCAGGTTCAGAAATACCTCAGTGTTTATATTGGAGATGCAATTCATTTGTCAATATTTCCTCCTAAAATAGGAGAAATCATTTTATAGAATGTTTCTCTGCTTAGGGCTGTAATGTCTTCTATGGTACTTGCCTGTGTGTAAGATGGAATCACAGAACTACCTTGGTTGGAAGGGACCTTTGAGATCATCAAGTCCAACCATCACCCTAACCTGCCATCCACCACTAACCCATGTCCCTCAGCACCACATCTACCCAGCTTTTAAATCCCTCCAGGGATGGAGACTCCCCCACTTCCCTGAGCAGCCTGTTCAATGCCTGACAACCCTCTCTAGGAAGAAGGTTCTCCTAATATCCAAACTAAACCACCCCTGGCACAACTTGATGCCAGTTCATGTTGTCAGCTGTGCTTAAACAACTTTATTCATCGACTTCATTTTACATAGCAAAATAAAACAGCCCTTTTTATGCTACACTTGCTGGTAGCAAATCAACTTGCTGGTTACCATCTACCCAAGAAGGCACCCCACCCTTTTTAATTCTCATGCCCAGGGTTTCCTGGAGTATTGTTAACATGAGAATGGCTGTTCAAGAGTGTCATGCCCAACCCAGAGCTAATTCTCTTCTATTATGTTGTATTTTCACACCTCCCTTTTGTTCAGAAGAAGGAAACATGCAAAAGATGTTGAAATGTGCATAGGTGCAGGGCTTGGGTGGGAGTATCCTGCTGATGCTTCACTGTTTGTTTGTTGTGTTTTGTAGTGCTCGATTGTTGCTGTGGTTTTGGGTTTCAGGGCTGGCAGGAGGTGGGATAATGAGCAATCTGATAATGTGAAGTTCTTCTTCAAGCACTGTTGTGTTACAAGTGTCCTGCACTTTGGTCACAGTTAACCCCAGGCAGCGCTACAGGCTGGGGGCAGAGTGGCTGGAGGAGAAGGACCTGGGGGTGTTCGTGGAACGTGAGCCAGCAGTGTGCCCAGGTGGCCAAGAAGGCCAACAGCATCCTGGCTTGTGTCAGGAATGGTGTGACCACCAGGAGAAGGGAGGTGATTGGTCCATTGTACTCAGCTCTGGTGAGGCTGCACCTCAAGTGCTGGGTCCAGTTTTGGGCCCTTTGCTACAAGAAGGATGCTGAGATGCTGGAGTGTGTCCAGAGAAGCAATGAAGCTGGTGAAGGGATTGGAACACAAATCCTGTGAGGAGCAGCTGAGGGAACTGGGGCTTTTTAGCCTTAAGAAAAGGAGGCTGAGGGGAGACCTTATTGCTCTTTATAACTACCTGCAAGGAGGGTGTAGAGAGGTGTGGGGGTCTCTTCTCTCAGGTAACAAGTGAGAGGACGAGAGGAAATGGTTTCAAACTGCCCCAGGGGACAGGTCTGATATGAGGAAGAATTTCTGTACTGAAGGGGTTGTCAGGCATTGGAACAGGCTGCCCAGGGAGGTGGTGGAGTCACCATCCCTGGAGGGATTTAAAAGCAGTGTAGATGTTGTGCTTGAGGACATGATCTGTAGGTGGGCTGGGCAGGGTTAGGCTGTGGTTGGACTCAGTGATCTTGAAGATCTCTTCCAACCCAAGTGATTCTATGATTCCTGCTGTTGGGAAAGCAGTGAATCAACCCAAGTTCTGTGGCACCTTTGGGTTTGGAGCACACCTACTTGTGCTACAAATGTTTGACATGGTGAGGTGTGTGATTAGCAAGGTGGAATTTTCAATAGAATTCAATCTAAGTTCAATATAATTAATTCCTTTATGCATTGGCATCATGTGGTTAGATGGCAAGTTGTAAAACCTCTCATCACAGCTCTTCCTTCCATACCTTAACAAAGTACCCTCAGAACACACACAGCAGAGGTGAGGTCAGCAGCAGGATGTTGGCTCGTGGTGGTGGTGGTGACTTGGGGTACTGGTAAATGTTTTCTTTAGGTGAAACATCCCATATTTGGTTGTGATGTGCAGTGGGATTGGTCACAGTGTAAGTGCAAAAGCAGGGTTTGATGTTTAACATAACTTTGTTTGGTGTGGGGGGAGAGAACAAGCTAAAAGAGTTTATTTAAATGCAGGTTATTAAATCATATGAAGGGAGCAGAGGAACAGGAGGGGAATCAGCTTGTTCAAGGGCAGAAACTGGCAGGACAATGGGGCTGGAGTGAAGCTGGAGGAGGGAAGGGGGAGAGGAGATCTGAGGGGGAAGTTCTTTGCAGAGAGAGTGGTGAGGGGCTGGAAGGGGCTGCCCAGAGAGGGGGTGGGTGCCCCGTCCCTGGGGGTGTTCCAGGCCAGGTTGGCTGGGGCCCTGGGCAACCTTGTGTAGCTCCAGGCCTGGAGGTTGGTGGCCCTGCCTGTGGCAGGGGGTTGGAGCTCTGTGCTCCTTGGGGTCCCTTCCAACCCAGCCCAGTCTGGGATTCTATGATTCTGTGATATGCAGAACACTTTATACACACACAGTATTCTGTAAAAAGCTGGCTTTCAAACCTCTTTGAGTAGACTTCACACCATTTTCATCAGCATGCAAAACTTCTGTCTTTTATGGGTTGTTTTTTTCCCAACAGTCACCTTTGGCAAGTAACTCACTGTACATTTCAGTTTAACTCTTCCTCTGGAACTTGTTTCTCCCTTCAGTTTGCCTTGTATGATTCCTCCTTCCAGACAGAGGTTCTAAACTCCACTGTATCCCCACTGGGATTAAATTAACCATCCTTTCACTGTTACTCACAGTGGCTGTGGGTGCTAGAGGAGTCCTGCATCTTTACAATATCTATACCCAGTAATCACTTTAAAGCATGCAAGCACAGAAGAGCTGCTTGAAATTGGGCTAGTTACCTCACAACTCTTTAATAAATAAAGTTTATCTATCTAAATAGTTTTTTCTCTTTGGAAGAAAACACTTGTGTGCTTTGATAACCCACTGTGATGTACATCTTAGTTCTTTAAGTCTGATTTTTTTTTCCTCTAATGTAATAAGATTCATACACAAGATGCCTACAGTGTTTCTAATCAGCCTCTTGCACTCAAGCAGCTCTTTCTTTTTGCTCTAGTTTCTAATCCCTGCCTGACTAATGTGCTGCAGCTTAGAAATACAGCCCATGTCCACCATGACAATAAGTTTGTAGGTTTGGATCATTGAAGGAACCCCACCTCATACATTCTGTGACTTGTTTCTGTTCATTTTTTGGCTTATATGCCAATGGTGTGAGTTTTCGTTTCAGGAAACATTGGAAAGTGTTATGATGGATTAATTATTGACATTATTCTTTCCATTTTTAGGTTGCAAGGACAGCAAGTAGGCCCTTGGCAGCTGGAGATATCTCCACTTTTCAGGCCTTTACTTTTCTTGGAGGACAGCTTAGCTTGGCACTTTGTGTGCTTCTCTGTCTGAATTACTACAGGTGAGATACAAACTACCTTCCATTTCATAAACTTTGATTTTAAGGGTTAAGCACAGAGATTTCCATCAGAAATGCTGTTGGGGGCAGAGGGGGGAGGTTATAAGCCACAGAATTGCATTGGAAAGGACAAACTTCAGTACTGCATAGGAGTCCTGCAGTGCTGTGCTCTAGCTCATGATCTTTAGACTGGCAAACAATAAAAACTTTTGGTACTTTTTGCAGTATTGGTCTGGGAGCAGCCTCTTTATCTCTTGTGATCACCTACCCTCTGATGAAGAGAATAACATACTGGCCACAGTTAGTTTTGGGTGAGCTGGAAATACTCTCTTTTTTTTTTTTTACTCATTTTTTCTTCAGATGTAGTTTTTGGGGTGTTTTACAAATTAGTAGTTGAACTTCAGCAATCTGATTGATTGATTTATATATATATATATGTATATTTTTATAACTGTTGTGGTTTAACCCAGCAGGCAGCTAAATCAACCACACAGTTGTTTGCTCAATCCCCACCCTGAAGTGGGATGGGGGAGAGAATTGGGGGGGTTGGGGGGAAGAAAAGGTAAACCTTGTGGGTTGAGATAAAGACAGTTTAATGCCACAGAAAAATGAACATTATGATGACAATAGTAATAATGATAAAAGAATGTAGAAAAGCATTGATGCACAGCATGATTGCTCACCACTCACAGACCACTGGTGCCCTGCTAGTTCCTGAGCCACAGTCTAAACCCCTTGGCCAACTTCCTCCACATTACATACTGAGCATGACCTCACAGGGTATGTAACAGCCCTTTGGTCAGTTGGGGTCAGCTGTCCTGGCTGTGTCCCCTCCCAGCTTTTTGTGCACCCCCAGACCACTCCCTGCAGGGCAGTGTGAGAAGCTGAAAAGCCCTTGACTGCACAATTAAACCACCAGTGTGTTATCAACATGATTCTCATCCTAAATCCAAGCACAGCACCACACCAGCTGCTAGGAAGGAAATGAATCCTATCCCATCCAAAACCAGGATATAATTTTAAGGTATCTTTATTTTAATATATAAACAAAGCCCTGTTATGCCAGAAGCTGCATCAACAATTTGTAACACCCGTAAGAGTTGATTTATGGGTTTGGTTTGGTTTATTTTGGGGTTTTTTTTTGACTGAGGGGTGGGAAAAAATAAACATTTCTCATCTGAGAATCAGCTTTAGTTTTGGGGTTATCTCAGAACCTTTCTTCAACAGGCATTTCTCCTGCATTTCAGTCCTCAGCCCCTAAAACCACTCCTGCACAGGAACTGATGGTGCTTCAGCCTCTAAAACCACTCCTGCACAGGAATTGATGGTGCTTCAGCCCCTAAAACCACTCCTGCACAGGAACTGATGGTGCTTCAGCCTCTAAAACCACTCCTGCACAGGAATTGATGGTGCTTCAGCCTCTAAAACAACTCCTGCACAGGAATTGATGGTGCTTCAGCCTCTAAAACCACTCCTGCACAGGAATTGATGGTGCTTCAGCCTCTAAAACAACTCCTGCACAGGAATTGATGGTGCATCAGCCTGTAAAACAACTCCTGCACAGGAATTGATGGTGCTTCAGCCTGTAAAACAACTCCTGCACAGGAATTGATGGTGCTTCAGCCTCTAAAACAACTCCTGCACAGGAATTGATGGTGCTTCAGCCTCTAAAACAACTCCTGCACAGGAATTGATGGTGCTTCAGCCTCTAAAACAACTCCTGCACAGGAATTGATGGTGCTTCAGCCTCTAAAACCACTCCTGCACAGGAATTGATGGTGCTTCAGCCTCTAAAACCACTCCTGCACAGGAATTGATGGTGCTTCAGCCTCTAAAACAACTCCTGCACAGGAATTGATGGTGCTTCAGCCTGTAAAACCACTCCTGCACAGGAATTGATGGTGCTTCAGCCTCTAAAACAACTCCTGCACAGGAATTGATGGTGCTTCAGCCTGTAAAACAACTCCTGCACAGGAACTGATGGTGCTTCAGCCTCTAAAACAACTCCTGCACAGGAATTGATGGTGCTTCAGCCTGTAAAACAACTCCTGCACAGGAACTGATGGTGCTTGTAGTTCGGGTTGAGCTCCTAAACCACATCTTTCTATCTTGGCCTTTACATTGCAGCTGCTTTCAGCTTTTTCAGCCCAAACTTCTTGTTTTCAGCCTTAAATCACCACAGCTGGCTGCTCCTCACTCTTTTACAGTCACACTGACATCTTACAGTGACATCTGAATGTTTTAACTTCAGACCCATTGTTTGAGTACTCCAGAATAGTTCTGTGCAAACATTTCCCTTGCCTAACAAAGTCAAGTTTAAATTGGAGAAATATGCCTGGTTATATGTACTTCTCCTTGTAGATCCAAAGTATTTAACATCAAATTACTTGTATTTATTACCTGACTGAAAATAAGTGGTGGAAAAACTACAGGTGCTGGTATTGTGCAAGAAGCTGCTGCTGTGATACTCAAACAAATCATCATTAATTCTCTAGGTGTAATTTAGATTGCTCCTGGCAAAATCTTGTAACTTTTTGCCTTGTGTTTTGTTTTACTCTCTCTTTGTGTTTTCAGGACTGACATTTAATTGGGGAGCCCTTCTGGGCTGGTCAGCCATCAGAGGGTCGTGTGAGTGGTCTGTGTGTTTACCCTTGTATGCAGCTGGAGTAATGTGGACTCTGGTATATGACACCATTTATGCACATCAGGTAACAGTGTCTCTGTGTTTGTGTGTTTAATTTACAGCTTTGCTGCCAAAGAGCAATACTAACCTGTCATAGTTCTTCACCCTCAGCTAAACTAACCAAAGACACCCCAGCCCTTGGACCTTTTATTGCTGTCTGCAAATATTTTACATAAGCAGGTAGAAAGCTGGAAGCATGAAGCACTTTGTATTGTGTAAATAAGGTTGGTATTAGCTCTTGGTGGCTAAAGCAGCTCTAAGGACCAACCTTTTAGTTTCAGTTTTAATGTAAGGAGCAACAAATGCACTTAAGTTGGGTTATTAAGTGCTGAAAACTTAAGTGAGGTTCTCCTGGAGTGGCCAGCAGGGACAGGGAGGAGATTGTCCCTCTCTGCTTTGCCCTGTGAGGCCCCAGCTGGAGTCCTGTGTCCAGAGCTGGGCCCCCAATGCAAGAGAGATGTGGGGCTGTTGGAGAGGGATCAGAGGAGCCACAGAGATGCACAGAGGGCTGGAGCAGCTCCCCTACGGAGAGAGGCTGAGGTAGCTGGGCTGGGTCAGCCTGGAGAAGAGAAGGCTGTGGGGGGACCTCATTGCAGCCTCCCCATCCCTGAAGGGAGCAGAGGAACAGGAGGGGAATCAGCTTGTTCAAGGGCAGAGACTGGCAGGACAAGGGGGCTGGAGTGAAGCTGGAGGAGGGAAGGGGGAGAGGAGATCTTAGGGGGAAGTTCTTTGCAGAGAGAGTGGTGAGGGGCTGGAAGGGGCTGCCCAGAGAGGGGGTGGGTGCCCCGTGTCTGGGGGTGTTGAAGGCCAGGTTGGATGGGGCACTGGGCAACCTTGTGTAGCTCCAGGCCTGGAGGTTGGTGGCCCTGCCTGTGGCAGGGGGTTGGAGCTCTGTGCTCCTTGGGGTCCCTCCCAACCCAGCCCAGTCTGGGATTCTATGATTCCTTAGGCAGTGGCTGTTGGATTCTGGAGGTTCTGCTAATTCATCCTTTCATTCTAGGATAAGAAGGACGACATGGCTATCGGCGTGAAGTCAACAGCGTTACAGTTCAGGGAGGACACCAAGCAGTGGCTCAGCGGCTTCAGCCTGGTGATGCTCCTGAGTTTGTGCATAGCAGGAGTGAATTGTAACCAGACCTTCCCCTATTACTCAGCTGTGGCTGCCATTGGGGCTCACCTAGCACACCAGGTTTGATGGATTTATTTATGCTTTTACCCTCTGGAAGTTTCTTGATATGAAATCAGAGCGAGATTTCTTATTTCACTGAAATATTTCTTGATAAGAAATTTCTTCATAAGAAATCTGAACCCCCAGAAATTGTCCAACTCCATTAAAAAGCCCCTAAATAATTCCTATAAAGAAAACTGAACTCTTCTGCTGGTAAGCTTGCTGCTTGTCCTGGGTTTGGCTAGGATAGGATTGATTTTCACCAGAAATTGGGATGGGACACAGCCAGGACAGGTACCCAGCTACCCAAAGGGGGTATTCCATACCATATGAAGTCATGCTCAGTATAAAAGGGGGCTTAATTGGGGAGGGACACACAGCTTGGGGACAGTCCAGCTTAGGGACAGGTCTGAGCTGTACAGTCTGAGTCGTACAGTTGGGTCAGGAGCTTCATTGTGTGTCACCAGTTTTATATAATCTGTTTTAAGTCCCACTGTTGTTACTCACCCCTCCCTGTGCTGTCCCAGTAAACTCCCCTCATCCCAACCCACCAGCTTTGCCTTTATCTCCCCATTCTCTGACCGAGCAGCCGTGTGGTGCTCAGCTGCAGCAAGGACTGAACCCTGACACTTCTCTCAAGTACCACAGGCTGCAGAGCACCACTTTGCAATCTCTCCCTAACCAGGACAACCACCTTGTGTTAAGCTGTGATCTCAAACAGGTTTCTTCTCACTTCCAGTAGCAGCTGCAGCTAGACCCACCTCGATACCCTACTAGTTTTTATTGTTCTGACACAGTTCTTGCTACATCTGCCACCTTATGTTCCCAGACAGCAATCGATGCACATCATGATTCATCACTTGCTTTAAAAGATACAGTCTACAGGGTCAAGGCCACATGCAGGCTGGTTTTATAACATGCTGTACAGTAGCTGTATGATAGTGAACATTCCACATTCTGCTCAGTTAATTTTATATCTGAATAATTGCTGTGTGCTGTGGTCTGGAGCTTCACCCAGGATCCGATAGTAAATCAAACTTATCAGTGGCTGATTTGCTACCACCTGTAGCAGATGTTAATACTATAATTTTATGCTGCTTGGCAGCTCTAATTGACAGCAGAGAACAATCCAGTTCAATCTTGTATTAGTTTAGAAACTTTAATGAATAGCAGAAAGGTAGAAATTACCTTTGTCAGTAGCAGAAGCAGATGGGAACTCATTACCCTTTCTTTTCTGAATCCTCACCCCCTTGTTGCCCAGTCTTGTAGTGACAGGTCAGTCTCTCTGAAAATTAATTGCTGGTCTTGATAGGTGAGTGATAGCAAAGAGGTTTGTGTTGCAAGTAGTAAAACTATCCACAGTCAGAAGTTTCCTGTGAACGTGGAACTTCTCAAAGTACAGTAGCCTTAGGCTACTCTTTAATGGGGGCAGCTCCTGGAGGTGATGGATATTAAACATACCTCTGAGCAAGAGAATTCTTGCATGATGTAGCCTGGTACTTGTCAGCCACTGCTTTTCATAGCAATTGTGTTTGGAAAGCTCCAAGGGAAAGAATATTCATCATTTAGTAATCATTTACAGTTTGGATCATCAGAGAAGCTTTACATTGTAGTTTTAGCACAGGTGGCAATGACTTTCACAAGCTCACTGATAACGTGCTTGCTTTACATTTCTGAAGGTACAGCTCTTGCCTTGGCTGCTGTAGGGTTTTATTTGTCAGCTGTTTTCAGTTCCCTGTGCTTGAGCAGCTGAAAGGTTTTCAAGGGTGTGGATAATAGGGCTTAGAAGCTTGTGGACAGTGTTTCAGATGACTTGGTTAGAACCCAGCCCTGTCAGCTCTGTGCAGCTGGTGAGGAACAGGTTTCCCAGGGAAGTTTTCACTACTGGATACTTTCTATTTTGCCTTCCTCAGTGGCTGAACTGAAGGTTTGAGGTTTTGTGGGGTACTTTTCTATTAATCCTTTCACTTCTTTTGCTCAACATTTGTCATCCATCCCAGGACTTTTGTCCCAAGTTTTATTTGTAGGAATATTTTTCCGGTAACTTTACTCTTCCTGGAATGTGGGGGGGGGGGGGGGTTTACCACCTTTACTTGTGACTCACAGCAGACAGCTGCCAAGCTGAGCAAACCTTTCTTTTGAGGTGTTGTTTCAGGTGTTCTGCTGCTTTTGATCAGACACTGCTATGGGTGACTGCCTGGACTAAACCAGCCCTGCATGACCTTGCTGTGCATTCCAGTTGGCCAGGTTCTGTGCTGGCATGCCAGGCTCTCCTGAAAGCAACACCTTGCAGCAAAGATTTAAAGGTGCAGGCAGGTTTGGGCAGGTGGTGTTATTTTTACTTCAAATTCCCATCAGAGATTGAGGTGGCTTCCTCCTGAGGAATATCTCAGAAAGATTTCTGTTCTTTCTGGTTTTAAATATCAAACCAGACATGTTCCTTCATTGAAGGGACCCTGGAATCATGTTCATATGGGATCCTTGACTTTGCTGCTGTGTGTTGAATATATCATAGAATGTGTAAGGTTGGAAGGGACCTTCAGAGTCCATCTAGTCCCACCCTGCAGTGAGCAGGGGCATCTTCACTAGAGCAGGTTGCTCAGAGCCCCATCAAGCCTGAGCTTGAATATCTCCAGGGATGGGGCCTCCACCACCTCTCTGGGTACCCTGGGCCAGTGACTCACCACCCTCAGAGTGAAGAACTTTTTCCTAATGCCCAACCTAAACCTCCCCTTTTCCAGTTTAAACCCATCACACCTCGTCCTATCGCTCCCTGCCCTTGGGAACAGTTCTTCCCAGCTTCCTACAGGCACCTTTCAGGGACTGGAAAGCTGCTATAAGGTCTCCCTGGAGCCTTCTCTTCTCCAGGCTGAGCCAGCCCAACTCTCTCAGCCTGGCTTCACAGCAGAGCTGCTGCAGCCCTTGGGTCATTTCTGTGGCTCCTCTGGACCTGCTCCAACAGGTCCCTGTCCTTGTGCTGAGGGCTCCAGAGCTGGACCCAGCACTGCAGGGGAGGTCTCCCCAGAGCAGAGCAGAGAGGCAGAATCCCCTCTCTCCATCTGCTGCCCGCACTCCTGGGGATGCAGCCCAGGATGGGGTTGGCATCTGTGGCAGATGCACATTGGTGGCTCCTGTCCAGCTTCTCCACCACGAGTCCCCCCAAGTCCTTTCCCTCAGGGCTGCTTTCCAGCCCATCATCTGACCTGTCTGGATAATGGGGGTTGTCCCAGTCCAAGTGCAGGACCCTGCCCTTGGCTTTGTTGAACCTCATGAGATCCACCTGAGCCCACTTCTCCAGCCTGCCCAGGTCCCTCTGGATGGCATCTCATCCCTCTGGCACATTAACCTCACCACTCACCTTGGTGTCATCAGCAAACTTGCTGAGGGTGCACTTAATCCCACTGTCAGTATCATTAATAAATATAATAAACAGCACTAGTCCCAGTAGAGACCCTTGAGGAACATCACTTGTCATCACCTTCCATCTGGACATGAAACCATTGACCACCACCAGCCAATTCCATGTGACCATCCAGCCAATTCCTTATCCACTGAACAGCCCACCCAGCAAATCCATATCTCTCCAACTTAGAGAGAAGGATGTTGTAGGGAACCTTGTCAGAGACCTTGCAGAAAGCCAGATAGACAATGTCCATCATCCATCAAGTAGATCAGTCCAGTAAACATAGATGCCAGTTCTGCAAACCAAAAACCCTTGGAAGCACCATTTCTGGTGGAGCTGAGCATTGATTTTAAACTTTAAGATTGAGTTTATGAAGTCACAGACCTTTTTTGTGTCATCTTGTGATGTGCAGAACATTGATGAGCCACTAGAAGAATAATACTAGAATGTCATACTCTGGTTTTTTGCAGATTTACACTTTGGACATTGACAAACCTGAAGATTGCTGGAAGAAATTCACTTCCAATCGTACTGTAGGAGTTCTGCTCTTCTTGGGGATCATGCTTGGGAATTTATGGAAACAAAAAGACTCCAAATATGTAGAAGAGCCCTTAGAAAACAGGTACTTGAAATTACAATGAATACTGAAGGTTTAGCCCAGCTAAAATAGAAGTATTGAATGAAGGAAAACAACCCAACTACAGCTGCTCTACATTGTTTATTTATAAAAGCTGGTGAAAATGTTCCTGTTTCAAAAACTTGGTTCAAAACCATGCAAATTAGATTATCCTACAAGTTTTCATTATCCATAAATGACTTCAACCTCCATAGAAGCTTCAACAGGTAAAGCTGCTCTCCTGAGCCTGTGTGGTACAAGGAAACTTCAGGCAAGCTGGCAAGACTTTGAGCCCAAGATGTCTCTTAGTTGACAGCACCTGGGAAAACCCAGAGTGATTTCAGGAGGTAAATAAAACCTGGCTGTACCTGGTTGGTGTTCTGATTGCATTTGCAGTTTGAGTTGAAGTTTGTTGCAATAAAAATGTTGATTTTGAGGTGTCTGGGAGCAGTCAGGACTGAGTGGGAGAGGGCTGGAATATGAGAAGTATTTAAAATGACCTTTTTCTTGTGCTGGGATTGCTGGAAGTGGTTCCTTTTCATGTGAAAAGAGCTGTGAAGTGGCCTGCATGAAGTGACCTGACCTTGTTGATCGATTTGAACATGGACTTTAAAACCAGAGGGGCCCAGAACCGTTGCCAGGTGTCCATGGCTGACAGCTGACTCTGAGCTGTGAATTTATCATTTAAAAACAACAGCATTTTTTAAATTTTTATTTGTAAATCCTACTCATTTTCCCTTATTCCTGCCAGGTTTCCTTGCAGGAAGAGCTCCTTTACAGGAGAATACCTATAAACAATTCAATTAGCAGGCTAACAATTACCTCCCTCCAAACCCTTCCTATTTTCACCTAGTTTATGCTCTCCCAGTTACATGGTTTGCACAGTCGTTGACCTTTGACTCCTGGTGTTACAGAGCCTGTGTGGTGTGTTCTGGACTTCAGAAGGAGCAGTGGAACATCACAAATCAGAGCCACCCATTCAGGGTTCACTAACTGTAGCTTTGTGTTACTGGTGATGATGAAGAGGCCAAAAGGTTCCTGTAACCCCCCCACCCCCCCAGGAATGTAACATCCCTGTGATGTTGGTCTCAGAAGATACTTTTTGGGGCTGGAACAGACATCCCAGAATCTTAGGGGTTGGAAGGGACCTCCAAAGCCCATGGGGTCCAACCCCCTGCCAAAGCAGGGTCCCTAGGACAGGGCAGGGCTTGTCCCTGTTTGCTTTTTAGCTGTCCTTATCTACCTTATTGTTCATAGATCCAGGAACTTTCCCCAATTTACCTTTCCTACTCCCTGAGCTGCAGTGTCTGGGCTTCCTATGGCTTTCCTGCCATGAAGCACAGCGCTGTGCTCTGGCCATCCTCCTGCCCAGCTCACAGAATCCCAGAATTATAGGGGTTGGAAGGGGCCTCCAGAGCCCATGAGGTCCAACCCCCTGCCAAAGCAGGGTCCCTAGGACAGGGCAGGGCTGGAATCTCTCCAGAGAAGGAGACTCCACACCCCCTGGGCAGCCTGTCCCAGGGCTCCCTCACCCTCACTGGAAAGAAGTTCTTCCCCACATTGGGGTGGAACTCCCTGTGCTCCAACTTGAGCCCATCGCCCCTTGTCCTGTCCCCACAGCCACTGAGCAGAGGCTGCCCATGTCCCCCTGTGTCCCACCCTTCAGCTCTTGATCCCCATTGATCAGCTCCCCTCTCAGTCTCTTCTCTCCAGGCTGAACAGCCCCAGCTCACTCAGCCTTTCCTGGCAGGGGAGATGCTCCAGGCCCTTCATCCCCTTCACAGCCTCCTCTGGACTCTCTCCAGGAGATCCCTGTGTTTTTTATCCCAGGGAGCCCAGCACTGGACTTTCTGTAGGTTCTGAACTCTTCTTTTTAATCAACACCTCAAAAAGTTGGGTTTGTTTTTTTTTTTCTTTTACTATTTAAAGAAGTGATGTCAAATATATTTTGAGCTAATCAGAAAGAGAGCTCACTGCACCCAACATAAAAACATGTGGGAACATTGAGAAGCATCACTGCTTTTAGGGCATCCTTGGCCTTAAACAGGAAGTGTTCCTAAATAGTGTCTATAATTTTGAGGTGGGGGAAGTGTCAAGCTGAAGGAAAGCAGGTTAATAATGAAGAAAAAGAAGTTCCTGACCAATTGTGTGATGACAGGGTTGCATTTTGTAGAGTTAGATAGACCCAACTTCATGTTGAACTTTGCCTGTGAGGCATTTCCTAGTAATAAAAAAGTCTTGTTAACCTTATCAGCGTGGACCTATTTATTAATACTTGTAATACCACCTTAGAGAGGTTGTGGCACAAGTTTTTAACACATTAAAGTGTCTTAGATTTGGGAATTGCTCACAGTTTGTAGTCCCTTGGAAGCTTTGTCTGATGACAGCTCATCACAAGTGGTTTGTCATGTAAGGAAGAGGAAGAAACAGGGGTGGAGCAGAAATTCAAAGCAGTCCCCATGCCCTGACCTTGAAAATCATTGTGTTTTCTGTAGGGTTTGTCCAAATCAATCCCAAAATGCATTTTAAAAACATAAACCATGGCTTTATTTTAGGTTTGCTGCCTGAAAAATGAGGAAAGATTCCAGATTTTAGGCTGTATTCCTGAGAGTGTTATTTCCATGAGTGTTTTATGATTAATCTACAGAACTAAGAATCAATTTTAACTGCAAGAGACAGGCTGTTCTACTTCCTGGCTAGAACTCTCCAGTCTGCTGGCAAATAACTGTGCAGATCTTCTCCTCAGATCCTATCTCTGAGCAGTGGTTGCATTATTAGAGTGCTTGTGCACAAACAAACAGCACTCTGGACGTTGGGAAATGCTCTATTTCTCCTCCCCTTTGCTTTGCAAATGTTCCTTTACAGGATGTTGAGACAACACATACTTTTGAAGGCAACAGGAGGGTCAAATGTGAGAGTGAAAGGAGATGCTGGAAGCTTCTGGGTGAAGAAGGCTCTGTAACCAACACAAATGCTTGCCTTTGTGTGCTGCCATGGTACCTTGGTGAGGGGTGTATCAAGGCAACATCACCTCTGTGTTTGGGAGTGGACAGAGGTATGTGTGATATGGAGGGTTGCCAAGGCATGGACAGCCCTTGGTGGTGGGGCTGGGTGCTGTGGATGGTGGCACGTGGGAGCTTTCACACTCATCTTTGCCATAGAATGGGTTGGGTTGGAAGGGACCTGAGAGATCATCGAATTCCAACCCCCTGCCATGGGCAGGGACACCTCGCACTGCCCCATCTCAAGGCCCCATCCAACCCGGCCTTGGACACCTCCAGGGAGGGGGCAGCCAGCACCTCCCTGGGCACCCTGTGCCAGGGCCTCACTGTAGGGTGAGGACCATAGATTCACCCAAGGTGAGTTGTGTGTTTCTTGGTAAATTTGGGGTTGTTGATGCAAGGAGGTCAGGTGTTCCCTGCCTCTGTGTGTGCTGAGGGTACCTGGGATCTGTGGTGTGCCAACAGAAGGGGCTGGAGGACGTGGGACAGCCAGCGTGGCTGGAAGGCAGCCTGGCTGTGGGGGTCATCAGGTGGGAACAGTGGTGGTGGGAACAAAAAGGGGGGCTCAATTCACAGTGAGAAAGGGGTGCCAGTGTGTGTCAAGATCAGAGCATGCTGTGGGCTGAAGCCATCTGAAAACTATGATGCCCCATCACCTGTACCAGCATGGCACTCCAGAAGATGCTGAAAGCACAACCACTGCAGTTGCAGAGATGTTGGGGTCGGGCTCTTCTCTCAGATGACAAGTGAGAGGAGGAGAGGGAATGGCTTGAAATTGCACCAGGGGAGATTTAGGTCAGATATCAGGAGGAATTTCTGTACTGAAGGGGTTGTCAGGCATTGGAACAGGCTGCCCAGGGAGGTGGTGGAGTCACCATCCCTGGAGGGATTGAAAAGGTGTGTGGATGAAGTCCTCAAGGACATGATCTAGAGGTGGGCTGGTCAGGGTTAGACTGTGGTTGGACTCAAGTGATCTTGAAGCTCTCTTCCAACCCAAGTGACTCTATGATTCTATTGACTGAAGGACCAGTGGGGTAAACAGAAGCAGGAGAACATGTTTTGTGGGTGCTTCTTTGGGTTTTGCTTTTAACAAAAGCAGGGAAAGGGCCATTAATTTGCTTCTACACACATAACACTGCAAATACCAGGAGAGAATCTCTGGTTAAGCTTCAATCAAAGGTGACAACCAAAAGAATGTGGCTGTTAATTGGCCATGAAGCTGAAGACTCCTACCATGCTGGGGAGATGAGTTCCTCCCTGTAGTTGGTGATGGAAGCAAAAGGCAGAAGCAAACTTTGCCAGACAGTGTGCTACAGTGCCAGGATGACAAAGCAAACTGAAACCACCTCATTGGCTTTACCCCCTCCTTATTTTTTTCCTGGGTGGTGGGTTTTCAAACCACTGTCCCAGAGCCCATGAGCAGGAAGTGGTTAGCACAGAAGTGGACAGAATCCTTTGGTCAGATGCTGAGGTTGAAACTTTGAATAAGAAGGTTTTATGAAAAGAAAAACAACAACCAAGACCCCCTGAATATTCACACCAGCCTCCCAATTGCTGAGCTGCTTGGCCATGAGAGGTCAAGTACCTAATATAAAATACATTGCTTCTACTGAGTAAAGAACAGACCCAAGCTGGGAGGTCAGGCAGGGAAAGGGGCTGCTGTTTCCATTCTGGAATACCTCAGGGGTGGTTTGTTTTCCTGGCCTGATGTCAAAGCATTGTTCAGCTCTGAATGAAAAGTATATTGAAGGGAAATAACTTTATCCCCCAGTTAACCCTGTGGGAGACAGTGGATGCAGCTTGAGGGAGGGGAAACTTCACCAGTGGTAAGAGGCTGCTTGATGGAAAGACTTTGGCTGGAACAGGCTGCCCAGAGAGGGGGTGGGTGCCCCATCCCTGGGGGTGTTCAAGGCCAGGTTGGCTGGGGCCCTGGGCAACCTTGTGTAGCTCCAGGCCTGGAGGTTGGTGGCCCTGCCTGTGGCAGGGGGTTGGAGCTCTGTGCTCCTTGGGGTCCCTCCCAACCCAGCCCAGTCTGGGATTCTATGATTCTGTGTAGTTTTGTGCTGCCTGTTGTGCTGTAGAATGGCCAAATACTCATCAAAAGGACTTTCTGGCTTGATCAGAGCTTCTTTCCCCACAAATGCTGCCGTCATACTAACCACATCTTCAGGAACTACATGAATGGAAATAACCCATAATTTCCATAAGCCAACCTGAGTTGCATCAAAAGAAGCATGGCTAGCAGATCATGGGAGGTGATTCTGCCTCTGCTCTGCTCTGGGGAGACCCCTCCTGCAGTGCTACATCCACCTCTGGGGTCCTCAGCACAAGGAGGACATGGAGCAGGGCCAGAGGAGGCCATGAGGATGATCAGGGAGCTGGAGCACCTCTCCTGTGAAGCCAGGCTGAGTGAGTTGGGCTGGTTCAGCCTGGAGAAGAGAAGGCTCCAGGGAGACCTAATTGCAGCCTACCAATGCTTAAAGGGGTCCTGCAGGAACATGGGAGAGGGGCTGGTCACCAGGGAGTGCAGGGACAGGACGTGGGGAGATGCCTTCAAGCTGAACAAGGGCAGGGTTAGTGTGGGAAATGGAAGAGCAGAGTGGTCCTGGAGAGGAGACACAGTTGTGCTGGTTGGAAGGGAGCCCTGAAAGAAGAGAAAACCCAGTAAAGCACCAGATGGAGGGTCTCCTAGAGATGTCAATTGTCAATTTGTGTGTTCAGCAGGGAGGTGGCACGGGATGCTTTGCAATGTTAAGGAAGGTGCAGACAGACAGACTCCTGCACAGCAGGAGTTCACCAGGTTGGGACAACCTTTTGTATGGGAAAGTTGTGGTTCTTGTGTTAATGAAGAGTACTGAAACCTGACTGGAGGCTGCTGCATCAGCCATCGAGAGGGGACAGAAGTTTGCTCAGTCGCTATTAAAGTTGTCTTAGATCCACCATGATCAGAGTCTGTGCCTTTCAGCACCCCACAGGTTAGGTTAGAAGTTAGGAAGGAATTCTTTACTCTGAGGGTGGTGAGGTCCTGGCACAGGGAGACCAAAGAAGCTGTGGAAGCCCCTGGATCCCTGGCAGGGCTCAAGGCCAGGTTGGATGGGGCTTTGGACACCCTGGACTGGTGAGGGGTGTCCCAGCCCATGGCAGGGGGTTGGAACCAGATGATCTTTGAGGTCCCTTCCAACCCAAACCAGTCTGGGATTCTGTGTGTTTTAAAAGTTCTTGAGAGAAAAATGAAGGGAAGCAGAGACTCTCTGTCCATCATAGCGTGGGGGGTGCTGATACTGGCATTGCTGTGGTGCTTTATTCAAGCTGGGGTTAGAAGGGACTTACTGTTTGCCTCGTGTTGGCATGGTGCTTCTCCCTCACCACCACTTCCACATGCTGTGGGGTTTTTAATGTTGGGTAGGATGAGAAGAGTGTCTCTTGCTCCTCCTCACGTCTCTCAGCCCAGCCATGAGCTGATGTGCTGGCAGGGGTCCCTTGAGATCTTGTGACACCATCCACTATGCTAAGGCAGCAGAGGTTGGATCTGCTGTCTTCCCCCACAGGACCTGGAGACATCACACTGATGGGATGCTGCAGATCCATGGTGGTAGTACTGCAAACTCTCCTTCCCTCCCTTTCTCCCTTTTCCACTCTTTTCCCTCTTTCTTCTCCCCTTCTCTTCCATGGTTGTTGTGGGCCAACAACCCAGTGACTGGAAACTTGACTCTGCTTTGAGGCTTAATTCTGTTCCTGAGCACTGCCAAGACCTGATCATGATAAACTCACAGACTCACCAGGTTGGAAAAGACCTTTAAGATCAAGTCCAACTGTTCCCATCTTATGCTGACCCAGATCTCAGCACCTCATCTCCCCGTCTGTTAAACACCCCCAGGGGTGAGGACTCTGCCCCCTCCCTGGGCAACATGTTCCACAGCCCCACAACTCTGCCAGGGAAGAACTTTGCCCTCCCAGCTGAGCTGACCCTGCCCTGGGGCAGCTTGAGCCCATTGCCCCTCGTCCCATCTCCTGTCCCCTGGCTGAAGAGACCCTCGCCCACCTCTCTGCACCCTCCTGGGAGGGCAGGGGAGGTGGGGAGAAGGTCTCCCCTCAGCCTCCTCTTCTCCAGGCTGAACATCCCCAGCTCCCTCAGCTGCTCCTCAGAGGATTTACTTTGAAAATCATGACTTGATTTGGGTTGAAAACCCCTAATTGGACCTCACTCCTCACTCAGGGGTTCAACCCAGCTGCCCCCAACCACCCCAGAGCAATGTGAGGTCAGCTGGAACGCAGGGGGGGTTTAATCTGTTCCAAATCAGCCCTTCTGGTCATGGATCATGACATGTGCAAGGTGTGAGGAGTTGAATGTTTGGAGCATGTTGGTGAAGAAATAGTGAGTATTAATGTCTCACAAGGAGCATGGGTGAGTGGTAAGGAGGTGAGTCTTCTGTTAGCTGGGCAGCGTGGCTTGTGACAAGCACCTGGGGAATCAGGCTGATTTTTATGGGAGCTTCCACATGGGATGCATTTATTAAATGGGAAATGAAACCCCATGTCCAGCCCTAAGATGAGGCAGGGAACATGCTCCCTGCAGACAGAGGAGAGGATTCAAAGTGAAGGTTCCACCGTGTCCTGCTGCCTCCTTACCTGGGGCTGAATGAAACTACAGGAGAAGAATCGAGGCTGGGGCTTCCCCCCATCACAAATGTCCTGGCACGGGGTGCTGACCCCCAGGAACCCCCCTCCTTGGTCCAGGTGCTGTTGTTGGCTTTGAGAGCATCCTGATTTACCCCCCTCCCCACATTGGCAGCCTGGGGTGGGGGCTCTTCTAAGCGCTGCAGGGATCTTTTCACCCCCCAGAAGCCCCTGTCACGCTGCCCCCCCTGCCCTCAGCATTGCCAGCAGATCAGCACACCCCCTTCATCCAAAATCTTATCCCTGAGGAGAGGGAAAAGCTCTCTGCTCAGTCTGCTCTGGGATCTGAGAAGCATGCTTTAATTTTAGGGGGGAAAAATGTTGGGAAAACATCTATCCCAGCGAGCAGACATCGCTTGGGGCTGTGTGTCCCCCCCCTCCCCAGCCACCACATGTACACAGATTTAGGGCAACGAGACAATAGCTGTTCAAGCATTCTTTCTTTCTTGACTCTTTGTTTCATTCTGGGAACAGGAAAACAATCCAAACCACCCTCTGCCCTTAACGCTTGGGGAGCTGGGGGGGGGGCAGGTCCCAGTTTCCTCTCCAGTTACCTCCCACCGTTCTCACCCCTGCCTCTGCCTCTACCAATAGAAGTTCCCAGGAGTGAGAAAGTTTCGTTTCCTCTTGCTCAGAGCTTCTTTCTGCACCGTCCTCCTGGTGAGCAAGGACACCCGTGCTGCCTGTGCTGCTCTCACCACAAGGTTGGTTTCTTTACAGCAGGGAAAGAGTCAAAAACTCGCCAGCCTGGGGAGAAAACAGTGCTAAAGGAGAGATTTTTTTAGGGGGGTTTTATTCCTCCCTCTCTTTCCCCCACCAGGTTAAAGATTAATATACAGCAAATAATCCTCCTGAGGGCAGAGGGGAGGGGTTTAGAGAGCTATGCATGAACTGTAGGTGATGGATGGGTTATTTCTTCATCGCTGCTTTCTCCTGCTAATTAGCTGTGCTAATCTGCTCTGGCTTTAATTAAGGCTCTCCCTTATCCACATGGGGATGCTTGAGACCTAATTCCTCTGAGCAAGGCTGCTTAGATGTGTTTTATATCAGGCTCTGGGGATGTGTTGGATGTAGATGCTGTTCCCCCCAGCAGCTCGATTCGATAGGTCGCTGCCTGGTGTGTGTCTGTCTGTCTGTCCGTGTCCCCCCTGTGTGTTCACTGCTTGAAAAGGGCTGTGCTGAGGGTGACAAGAGCATCTGGTCTCTTTGTGTTAGGGTCTCTAACTCAACGTGTTAGGGTTGCTGGGGAGAGGGGAGGAAGCTGGATGTGTTTCCCTGGGTCTGTCTGTCTGTCCGTGTCCCCCCTGTGTGTTCACTGCTTGAAAAGGGCTGTGCTGAGGGTGACAAGAGCATCTGGTCTCTTTGTGTTAGGGTCTCTAACTCAACGTGTTGGGGTTGCTGGGGAGAGGGGAGGAAGCTGGATGTGTTTCCCTGGGTGTGTTTAACAGACTGGGGGATGAGGTGCTCAGGGATCTGGGTCAGCATAGGGCAGGGATGGTTGGACTGGGTGATCTTAAAGGTCTTTCCCAACCTTGTGATGCTGTGAAGCTGAGGGTAACACCTGGGTGCAGAACATGATGTGTCTCTGTAACCTGGTGGGACGTTCGGTGGGTCGGTGGTGGGAAGCACGTGGAGGTGACACACGCTCACACCTTGTCCTGTGCTACTCGGTACCGGGTGAATTCACTTCCTCAGCCCGGTGTGAGCTTCCCAGTGAAGCCAGGAGAGGGACTGCTGGAGGAGCGTGTGTTATCCCGAAGAGGGCAGGAAAGCATCCCTCCCCAAAACCACCCCCACCACCAGCACCCTCCCTTCCTTTGTTACTCATTACTTCAGGTTTCAGTTCTGGGTTCTGAGCTCAGCATCAGCAGAGGAGGAGCTTGGCCACCCAGGGCAGGTTGAGCCTCTGCCAAATCTGCTGCTCTCAAGGGGAAAACGAAACAACATCCCACAGAACAACCAGCATAAAACCTCCTCACCAGACAGGAGCAGGGAGTTCATCTCCCTCCTTCTTCCTTCCCCTCCTGTTCATCCAGGACAGGGAGAACGTGGCCTTGGGGCAAAACATGCTTGGAATTGTGATCTGAGAAGGTTTCCTGCTGCCTCTTCCTTGGCTGGGGGGAGAGAGGAGATTTCTGGGAGGAGTGTAGAGATTTTTGGGAGAGCATGGAGGCTTTTGGGAGAGCTCAGAGATTTTTGGAAGGGACCCCAAAGAGCACAGAGCTCCAACCCCCTGCCACAGGCAGGGCCACCAACCTCCAGGCCTGGAGCTACACAAGGTTGCCCAGGGCCCCAGCCAACCTGGCCTTGTGGAGCTCAGCCTCCGAACAAGAAAGGTGGGACCACAGCTGCTTCCCACATCCTTTGTACCCATGCCAGAGCGATCCTGTGTCAGATATGCCAAGATGAGTGGCTGTAATGCCTGGGCCTGGGTTCCCTGCCCAGCCCTGCTCAGCACATGGGACTAGTGAAGCCCTTCTGGGATGGAGCAGGGAATGTTGATGGTCTGATGTTGGTAGCATCTTCTCTTGGCCTGGGGAAGAGGAGGCTGAGGGGAGACCTTCTCCCCACCTCCCCTGCCCTGCCAGGAGGGTGCAGAGAGGTGGGCGATGGTCTCTTCAGCCAGGGGACAGGAGATGGGACGAGGGGCAATGGGCTCAAGCTGTGCCAGGGCAGGGTCAGCTCAGCTGGGAGGGCAAAGTTCTTCCCTGGCAGAGTTGTGGGGCTGTGGCACAGGCTGCCCAGGGAGGGGGCTGAGTCCCCACCCCTGGGGGTGTTTAACAGCTGGGGAGATGAGGTGCTCAGGGATCTGGTTTAGCACAGGACAGGGATGGTTGGACTTGATGATCTTAAAGGTCTTTCCCAACCTTGGGATTCTGTGATTTGGTGACTGTGTGTTCTGAAGTCTGGATGAAATAGCAGAAAACACAAAAATCCTTGAGAAGACTCGAACATGAGTAAGACACTGGTCATGCTCTGGCACCTCCAGCAGCCAGGCAAAGGGCTGCTTGCTGAAGGTGGATGGTGACTGGTTTGGTTGGGGGATTGGACCAGCTGATACTCTTTCCCTAACTGCCCCGTGCCCCTCTCCTTGTCTCTTACAGAGGAACGAAGTGGGAATGGCCACCCCAGCTGTCGTGACAGTGCAGCCGCAGTACAGCATGGTCGTGCCGGCCGTCACCAGGAGCATGTGGCAGACAGGGCTGATGGACTGCTGCACCGACTGCAGCGTCTGTGAGTGCCTCAGCATCCCTCAGCCACAGGCAGTGCCATGCTGCCAGCGGTCCCACACCCTCTTGGGACAACTTTCTTGGCCTTGTCACTCAGCTGGGTGGTGAGATGGCTGCACAGTGTAGCTCAGTCCTCCCAGTTGCTCCCCCAGTGCTGGTGGTGCTGGGCAGACAGGCAGAACCTCACCCTCTGCTGTGTTTCTCCCCCTGCCAGGCTGCTGCGGGATGTTCTGCTTCCCCTGCCTTGCCTGCCAGGTAGCTGGGGACATGAATGAGTGCTGTCTGTGTGGGACCAGCGTGGCCATGAGGACCCTCTACCGCACCAGATACAACATCCCAGTGAGTGGTTAACCCAGCCCCTCACCCTGGCATCAGGCTGGAAGGCGAGGTGCCCCCCAGGCCCCTCTCTCCACACATCAGGCACAGGGCAGCAACGCTCTCCACTCACCCTGATGCAGGGAGCACAGGACAGGGCTTGGGATGCCCTAGGTTGCGCTGATCCTCTGACCTGTTCATTGGGGACAGCTCTGTCCCAGCATCCTCCCCATGGGGACATACGTCCTGCTGACAGCCACCATCCCCCCTGCCACCCCCAATCTTTGATCAGAGATAATTCCAAGCAGATTAAGAACCGATTAAGCCAGCTGCACAGGCAGGCTTTTTGGGAAGCCTACATCCCTAACCAATTTCTTCCAAACAGGGGTCCATTTGCTCTGACTTCTGTGTCACTTCCTGGTGCCTCATGTGCTCCGTTTGCCAAATAAAGAGAGACATCAACCGCAGGAGGGAGATGGGCATATTCTGGTAAGCTGGGCCTGCTGGCACTGGTTGATAAAGTGATGTTGATAAAGTGATGCTGATAAAGTGGCTGCCCAGAGTTTCTCCTTCTGGCAATGCCCGGCATCCCACACAGGGTTGCTGTGGTGAGGGAACGGCCATGGACAGGTAACAGGAACGGCTCATCCCTCAGCAAAACATTGCTGGGACAGGGAGGGTGCATGGTGTGGTGAGGCACAGCTTCCCTGACCCTCCTCTCCCATCCCGTTGCAGATACCACAGGCCTCACTGAGCCCCACGGAGCCATCATGGCAGGAGGCCGCCACCACCCAGCCTGCTGGGAAACACACTGCAGGGCACCCACCTCGGTTACGGTTAATTCCCCCTTCCCTGGGGGGGTAACACCCCAAATAAACAGCAAGCTTCCTTTCCTGCCTGTGTGTGTGTCCCTCTTGTCCTGCCCACCAGTACCCATCCTTCCCCAGCTCCATCTGTCCGAGCAGGCCCTGAGGCCTCCCCGGGCCCACTGCGGGGAAAGGCCGGTGCGAGCGTTGCATTGGCCTCAGCTTTTGGAAAGGTGGTTTCATACATTCAAGGAGTCATTGTTGCTCACTCAAGTTGTAAAATTTGGAGAGTGACTTCTGAGGCAGAGCTTGAGGCTTCCTGCAGGCAGCCAGTGGCTGTAGGCCATGCTGTCCCTGTTGCGGTGGCCTGGGTGGCCGTCCAGGGCTGCTGGTCAGCCCCACCTATTGTGAACATGAAGCCATGGGGATTTCTGGCTGCCTAGTGCCTGCCCACCTCCCATGTTCCAGAGACACACTCCCTGATGGACCCTGAGCATGAATTCCCACCCTGCTTGTGATTAAACACCCAGTTACAGGTCATGGGTTGGCGAAGATCTCTCCACGGGCCTCATCCACGTTCTCCTTCCAAAAGGATGAGGTTACATCCACCCTCTCACCATCACTCTTGGAGAAAGGCTGAAGGATTTTGGGACCCTTACAAACCACCTCCATTTTTAGCCTGAGAGATGTAAAGGCCAGGAAAGAGGACAGGGGGAGAGGAGGTACCACGTTGCCATCTCGCAGCTTGGTGAAAGGTGAAGGTGGGGAGGGGTGTAAAGGTGAAGGGGGGGGTGTAGTGGGTTGACCCAGGCTGGGAGCCAGGTGCCTCCCCCCCCAGAGCCCTGCTGTCATCTCCCTCCTCAGCTGGGCAGGGGGAGGAGAGATAACAAAGGGCTCCAGGGTTGAGATAAGGGCAGGAGAGATCCTTCAGCAATTACCAGCATGGAATGAAATGCATCTCATTTATTGCCCAAGCAAACGGAGCAGGGTCAGGAGAAACAACCCCAAATCTAACTCGCCTCCCCCCACCCCACCCCTTCTTCTTGGACTTGGCTTTATTCCCCATTTCTCTCCCTCCTCTGACCGGCATAGGGGGATGGGGGTTGCGGTCAGTCCAGACAGTGGCTGTCTCTGCCGCTCCTTCCTCCTCAGGGGAGGACTCCTCACCCTCTGTCCCTGCTCCAGTGTGGGGTCCCTTCCACAGCAGACAGTCCTCCATGGGCTTCTTCAACGTGAGTCCTTCCCACAGGGGTGTAGCTCTTCCCCAACTGCCCCCGTGTGTGTCCCTTCCATGGGGTGCAGCCCTTCAGGAACAGACTGTTTTGGTGTGGGTCTCCTCACAGGGTCACAAGTCCCCCTGACAAACCTGCTCTGGCGTGGGCCCCTCTCTCCACAGGCTGCAGGTCCTGCCAGGAGCTTGCTTGGGGTCACAACATCCTTCATGTGTCTCCACCTGCCCCACTGTGGGGTCCTCCATGGACTGCAGGTGGGATCTCTGCTCCCCATCATCTTCCATGGGCTGCAGGGGCACAACCTGCCTCACCAGGTTCTTCTCCAGGGGCTGCAGGGGAATCTCTGGCATCTGGAGCTCCTCCTGCCCCTCCTTCTGCCCTGGGGGGGGCTGCAGAGTTCCTCACATCTTCTCACTCTTTTTTTTGGCCATGAAAACCTGCCACTTATGGGTTTTTTTTCTCCTTTTTAACTCTGTTCCCCTGAGGCGCTGCCCCCATCAGGGGCTCAGCCTCTCCTTGGGTCCGTCCTTGGGTCAGCCTTTGTTGGCTCTGTGGGAGCTGGGGGAAACTTCTAGCAGCTTTTCACAGAAGCCACCCCTGCAGCCTTCCCCCACCCCTACCCCCACTACCAAACCCAAAAGAGGGGGGAAAGCAGGAGCCAAGACAGACAGACAGACAGACACAAGCGTGCGGAGTTCCTTCCAGCACCCTTGCGCAATCCTCATCCCGCCTCTGCTCCCTTGGGGCAGAGATCACCCTCAGGAAGCACCCAGGGGCCTATAAAAGAGGAGAAAAAGAGGGGAAGGCCACACACCTCCTGGGACAGGGAAGGGCTTGTGACAGCAGGTACGTGGGGCTTGGCTTTGCTTCTACAAGAGCGATGGCACCGAGCCATGGGCGGCTGCAGCGGGGCTGCTGGGGAAGGGCTGGAAATGGAGGGGAGGATTGTCTTTTCCTAGCTGGAAAACTACTTTCTGAGCTAAGGCAGCTGTGCTGGGTGCTGCTGCCAGGCCCCTCAGTGGAACCCACGTCAAGGACAGCAGGTTTGGTGCTTTATCATGTCTCTGTGCACACACATGCACACTGAATGTAACGAAATGCTGCTCCTTGACCTTGGTTATCAGTGGAACGTGGCCACGTGCCCCCCATTTTGCTCCCACTGGCTGCTCCATTGCTGCCAGTGGTGTGGTTGGGTCTGGGGGCATTTGGGGTGATGCATTGCTGGGTGTGCTGGCTCCACTCTGCTTCCCAGGGCAGGAAGCTTCTCCAGGCTGCTCCCCCAGCGTGGGGAGGGTTTGCCCGTGGAGAAGACTTGGCCAACCCATGAACTGGGTTTTTAATCACAAGTGGGGTGGCAATTCATGCAGAGGGGCCATCAGGGAGTGTGTCTCTGCAGCCTCTGCGCCCGTGGAGACCTTGTGTGCTTGTACTTGGAGAGAAGAAGGAAGGGAAACCCCGTGGTCAGCAGGCTTGTGCAGGGCCTGGTGTGAGCGCAGTGGTGGGTGCTGCTTGGCTGCCTTATCACTGTGCACTGCTCTTTATTAACCTTAATTACCTGGTGGTGAGGGACAGCACCCTCTGGGATGGGAATCTGTCTGGTGGGGTCCTGGATTGAAACCTACTGCTGTGGTGTCCCTGCCTGAGACCCCCACTGCATGTCCCATCCATGGGCTGCCCCCTCCTCCGCCACTCCCGCTTCTGTGCCCCCAGTTTGGGGTGCTGTGGGGTGTTGCACCAGCTGCTGAGGTGGTGGGAATTACCCTGGAGGTCTCATGGACAAGCTGGCAGCAACAGCCAGGGTAGGGCAGGAGGGGTCCAGTGAGGGATGATGGGCCCCACTGCACCCATGGGTGGTGGAGTCCCTGCAGGCAGCTGGGTTGCTTGACCCCCGGAGAGGGTGCAGCAGCTTTTTTACTGCTCAGAAGCCCTGTTGGGTGGCAGCAGGGAAACACCCTTCTCTCTTAACCCCCATCAAGGGCTAGTGACTGGAATGATCCCATCAGCTGTCAGTTCGCCCTTCAAGGCTCTCTGTTACCTCATGGGAGCAAAGAGAATTATAATCCCAGACTGTGTTAGGTGGGAAGGGACCTTCAAAGGCCATCTAGTCCCACCCCTGCAGTGAGCAGGGACACCTTCACTAGAGCAGGGTGCTCAGAGCCTCATCCAGCCTGACCCTGAACGTCTCCAGGGATGGGGCCTCCACCACCTCTCTGGGCACCCTGGGCCAGTGACTCACCACCCTCAGAGGGAAGAACTTACTTGTCATGTGTCATCTAAACCTGCCCAACTCTAGTTTAAAACATTGCCCCTTGTCCTGTTGCTCCATACCCTTATAAACAGTCCTTCCCAGCTTTCCTGTAGGTCCCTTCAGGGACTGGAAGGGGCTCTGAGGTCTCCCTGGAGCCTTCTCTTCTCCAGGCTGAATGAGCCCAATTCTCTCAGCCTGTGCTTCACAGGAGAGGTGCTCTAGCCCTCAGCTCATCCTCATGGCCTCCTCTGGACCTGCTCCAAGAGGTCCATGTCCTCCTTGTGCTGAGGACCCCAGAGGTGGATGCAGTGCTGCAGGAGGGGTCTCACCAGAGCAGAGCAGAGGGTGAGAATTACCTCCCACGATCTACTGGCCATGCTTCTTTGGATGCAACCCAACTATGGGTCTCTCAGTCAGGGTCAGCCAGGGCACATTTCCTCTGTCCACAGGTCACGAGCAAATCACATGAAAACTTCTCACAGCTTCTTTTCCTTTTATGGCATTATTTAACATCCTTTTTTCCTCTCCATGAATGACCAGGACAAGGGTTGGCCTTGTGTCTAACAGCAGAGACCCATCCAGCCCCATCACCAAATGACAGGGAGCTGCAAGAGCTGCTGGTAGAACCACCAAGCCCTTTGCCATGCCCATTGGCAAATGGAGACTTTTTACAAGCTTCTTTTCCTTCTATGGCCTAATTTGACATCCTTTTTCCTCTCCCTGTACTACCAGGGCAAGGCTTGGCCTGTGTCTGACAGCAGACATCCATCCAGGCCTGTCACTGAATGATGGGGAGCTGCTGGCAGAGCCACCAAACCCTTTGCCGTGCCCATTGGCAACAGTCAGTGCAAATGCAGTGCCTGCATCTCCATGGGTGATGTGCTCAACCCACAGCACCCAAGGGCTGGCAGAGGAATGTTTTACTCAGCTAGGTGCTGTGTGAGTGTGTGATTCTTACGTGACAGCGATCCTGTCCCCTTGAGCAGAGCTCCCAGGGACTAACACCATCATCCTTTGCTTCCAGCCCATGAATGCTGCCCCAGCTCTTCTTTATGTTCCACCCAGCTGGAAGGGGCTGCCCAGAGAGGTGGTGGATGCCCCATCCCTGGAGGTGTTGAAGGCCAGGTTTGCTGGGGCCCTGGGCAACCTTGTGTAGCTCCAGGCCTGGAGGTTGGTGGCCCTGCCTGTGGCAGGGGGTTGGAGCTCTGTGCTCCTTGGGGTCCCTTCCAACCCAGCCCAGGCTGGGATTCTATGATCCCAAAACTCAAGTTCACCCTTGTCACGCAAGGACAGGAGGGAGGGGAGAGCTGCTCAGCGGGTAAGAGCACCCACACACACCCATCTGCATGCACACCCACACGCCCTCCCCATCACCCAGACAGGCTGCTGTGCTGCTGGCACGGGGAAGGCAAACAGGTCTGAGCTGGGCAGGGTCAGGCAGGACACAAGCTGTCCAAAGGTGCTTGGTTACACATCCATAGGTGCAGCAGTGCCACCAGGATTTGGGCTTTCCCCAAGCTTCAGAAGCAGGGCTCTGCTTTGACCCCTGAACCCATGTGACCTAGGCATCTTGTGGAGCTCCAAGCCCAGCTCTGAGTGTCTGTTTCCTGGATGTGATGCTGGGAGGGGGTAAGGGGAAGAAGCCCTGCCCAACCTGGGACCTCATGTGCAGTTTTAGGGAACTCAGGAGCTGGGCTGGGGGCAGCCCTCCTTTTGGGAGCCATGCTTGAGAGTCCTGCCCCAGTTGTGAGTGGCATCACAGGCTGGTAAACTCCCATCACAGAAACACCCATGGGCTGTGCAGGGATGTGGTGGCTGGAGAGGACCTCCCCAAGGAGCTTCTGAGGGACCCTTCCCAATAAAAGGTGGAGCAGCAGCCTGCAGTTGTGGGGTCCAAAGCTCAGGCTGTGATGTCCCTTTGATGAGTTCTTTGTTGAGGACACATGGCTGTGCTCTGGGAGCAGGAGAGAGCCCTTGGAGCTGTGGGAACCTTTGCATCTTCACCCCCCATGCTTCTGAGAGAGTGGTGCTGAGTTTGGGCACAGGGCAGGGTCCTACAGGACCACCCTCTGTTTGATTTTCCTTTTAATTGAAGCTCCAAAGCTGAAGTGAGAGTGGCAGCCAGCTGGGCCAGGCCAGGCCTTGCAGGGAGCAGCAAGGAGGAAAGGGCCTGCACCTGGAGGTGGAGATGGGGTGCAGTTGTGATGTGGGTCAGGTGGGCTTGGTGGGTGTGGGTGGACTTGTTATATGGGTCAGGTGGGGTTGGGGATGGTGTTCTGGAGTGGTAGCTGTGCTGCTGTAAGAGGTTGTAGCCCCTTGGTGGGGAAGGAGAGGCCCAAATGAGGTTCCAGGGGCTGTGGTGGCCCCAGGGAACTCTGGAAGAGGAGGGCAAGGCTGAGATGCTGGTGAAGACAGCTAAGTAGAGGAAGGATGGGGACTGGTGATGATGGAAATGGACAAGGAAGACCCACTGAAGCCTGCTGAGAAAGCAGGTGAGGAAGGAAGGGAGAGGGGGGGGTGAACTGGCAAAGGCAGGTAGGGAGTGGAGCAAAAGCTAAGGTGACTGCTGAGGGCTTGGCAGAGCTAGGGCAGAGCTCTGGTGGCTTTGGGGTGATGTGAGCTTAAAAACAGCCCACTGTTTTAATCAGGTAATGATGAAGGGTGAACTGGGGTTGAGAAGACAGGATTGAGGTGTTGAAGCACTGAGGCTCTGATGGAGGGGACCTCTGGTTCTTACAGAGGTCTTCTACTTGCATTGGCAGGGGATGAGGGGCTCTGGTGGAGGGCTGGTTTTGGGGAGGGCTTTGCTGCAAAGGACAGCAGCAGCTCTGGGCAGAGCTGTGCCCCCTGCTTTGCCCTGGCAGTGGGGACCCCTCGGGGACCTGTGCTGCTCTTTCCCTCCTCAAATGCAGCAGCCTGAGCAAGACTCTTCAGAAACACCTGCAGCATCTTTCTCTGGTGGCTTTTCCTTCCAGACCACAAACTGCTTGGAGGGACCTGACCTTTTGCTGGCAATGGCAGCTCACCACGTGGTCACAGCCCAGCCCCAGTTTTCTGCTGCCCCCAGGGCAGGGCAGTGGCAGACAGGGCTGCTGGACTGCTGCTCCGACTTCGGCGTGTGTGAGTACATTCGGATCCCTTGCTCCTGCTGTTGGCTCCTCATGTGTTTCTAGTGTTTTCCCTGCCTTTTTCCCAGCATCAACCCCGCTGCAAACCCCACTTTTGTGGGCTCCAGTGGTGGAGCAGCCCTCACCTGAGGTCAAGAGCCATGATAGAATTGTTAAGGCTGGAAAAGCCCTCCAAGAGCATCCAGTCTAACTATCCCCCTCCCACCTGTATTACTAACCCATGTCCCTAAGGACCTCATCCAACCTTTCCTTGAGCACCCCAAGGGATGGAGACTCCACCACCTCCCTGGGCAGCCCGTTCCAATGCCCAACAGCTCTTTGGGAGAAGAAACTCCTCCTCATTTCTAACCTGAACCTGCCCTGGCACAGCTTGCAGCCATTCCCTCTTGCCTTCTTGCTAGGCTTGCATTGGTGTCTGGCTTTCCCCCTCCCCTCTTTCCTTGCACCCCACCACCAAGCCCACGCCTTGCTGTCCCACAGGTCTTTGTGGATTCTTCTGCTTCCCCTGCCTGGGGTGCCAAGTGGCTGGGGACATGAATGAGTGCTGCCTGTGTGGGACCAGTGTGGCCATGAGGACCCTCTACCGCACCAGATACAACATCCCGGTGAGTGACCACCCCCCATGGGGACTGCCAAGCTGGGTGCTGGGCTGTGGGCTTGAGGGGAAGAGCAGTGGTGGGAGGTGGTGTAGACAGCCCCAAAGGCAGGAGCACATCTGCATCCCTGCTGTGAGCTCGGGGCTGTCCCATTAGACCCCACCTCATCCCAGTCCTTACTGGGCGGCGTGGGCAGCAGTGTGCTGTGAGCCCAGGGGTGAGCTGCCCGGGTTGGGGGGGTGATGATGGAAACTAGGAAGACTTGCCAAGTGATTTGGGAAGGGGTTATTCATCTGATGTGCCTTGCTCCACAGGGTTCCATTATGGGGGACTACTTCTCCATCTTGTGCTGCCCTGTGTGTACGCTCTGCCAGCTGAAGAGAGACATCAACCGAAGGAAGGAGCTGGGCATGTTCTGGTGAGATGGGTGTGCTGGAGCAGGCTTATGGAGTCACTGCTGTGCAGGGCAGAGTGCCTTCCCAGGGTCTCCCTTTCCACCAAAGCCTGACTTGAGGCACAGAGCTGCTGTGGGGTCAAACCAGCAGAGGCTGGGTGGCAAGGGTGACCTGTCCCACAGCGAAAGGTTCCTGAGAACCTCTTGCAGGACATGGGATCTCCTCAAGGCCCATCACCTGGGGTCCAGACAGCAAAACACAACTGGGACAGACACAGGCATGACCTTGCTCCCTGACCCTGCTCTCCCATCCTGTTGCAGATGCTACCGTCCTTGCTGCACCCTGTGGAGCTGCTGTGGGGAGGAGTTGCCACTGCCCTGGCCCTTGGGAAACGCATCGTGGGGGGGGGTGGGTGTGTGTGTTGCTTTGACCCTGGTTAATTCCCTCTTCCTTGGGTAGCACCAGCAATAAACAGCAGAATTTACCTCCCTGCATTGGTATTTATTTCTCAGTGGCCTCCTGCAGCACCAGAGGGTGGTGGTGTACTTGGGTATGTTGTGTGGGCTCAAGCACTGAACCCATCCCTGTTTCTACCTGGGCCAGACACAGAAGGTGGTGGTGAGGCACTGATGGGGTGGGGATCTCAGTTCCACTCTGTTTTCTCTGTACAAACCTTGTTAAGACCTTGTCCCATGGGAGCTGCTTCTCTGCAGGGGGAGAACCTCAGGGTTGTGTGTTAGGAGTATGTGGTTGGGGGATGCCCTCCTGTTGAGTCCTGGGGCTCAGAAAGGACCCCTTTGCTTTCTGAGCTCCTCCTCAGAGAGGAGTCTAGGTGCAACTAGGTCCAGTCTTAGTTCCAGACCTGGTCAACAGTTTGTCCAAAGGATTATGTGTGTGTAGCCACTCACAGAGCCAACATTTGCCTGTTAGAGCTTTCTCAAGGACTTTTTCGGGGGATGGTTTCACAAAGTTGAAAAGAAAGGTAATTATTAAGGTGATAGATACCACCAGCAGTTCCAACCTTGTTCTAAATACACTGGCTGCAAAAATTGAGCTTGAACTTTCACAGAATCACAGGGGTTGGAAGGGACCTCGAGAGATCATCAGGTCCAACCCCCTGCCAAAGCAGCTCCCCAGCTCATATTGCTCAGATAGGCGTCCAGGCGGGTCTTGAATATCTCCAGAGAAGGAGACTCCACCACCTCCCTGGGCAGCCTGTCCCAGGGCTCCCTCACCCTCACTGTGTAAAAGTTCTTCTGCACGTTGGTGCGGAACTCCCTGTGCTCCAATTTACAGCCATTGCCCCTTGTCCTGTCCCCACAGACACTGAAAAGGGGTTGGCCAATTCCCCCTGCATCCCATACTTAAGATATTTATAAACATTAATTAGGTTCCCCCCTCAGCCTTCTTTTCTCCAGGCTGAACAGCCCCAGCTCACTCAGCCTTTCCTGGCAGGGGAGATGCTCCAGGCCCTTCATCCCCTTGGCAGCCTCCGCTGGACTCTCTCCAGGAGATCCCTGGCTGTTCTGTCCCAGGGAGCCCAGCACTGGCCACAACACTCCAGGTGGGGCCTGGCCAGGGCAGAGCAGAGGGGGAGGATCCCCTCCTTTGACCTGCTGGCCACACTCTTCCTGATGCATGCCAGGATCCCATTGGCTTTCTTGGCCACCAGGGCACACTGCTGGCTCATGGCCACCCTGTCATCAACCAGGACCCCCAGGTCCTTCTCCACAGAGCTCTTCTCCAGCAGGTCATCCCCCAGCCTGTACTGATACAGACAGTTATTCCTCCCCAGGTGCAAGACTTTACACTTGCTTTTATTAAACCCCATCTGGTTTCTCCCTGCCCAGCTCTCCAGCCTGTCCAGGCCTTGCTGGATGGCAGCACAGTGTTCCTGCCTGTCAGCCACCCCTCAACTGGTGGTTCTGTGCTGTGAAGTTCCAGATGGAGACTGCTGGGGAGGTGGGACTAAGTCAATTATCACTCTTAACAAGGCTTGTTGCCTTGCCAATCAAACTGGAGGTGGGGGAGCAGAGAACAAAGGCATCTCTGCAGGGGTGGGCTGCTCTTCTCTTGTTTTCTTGAAGGAATGCTGGATTGTGAGACCCCTGTCTTACCCTGGGTGTCACTCAGTTGACTTGAGGGAGACTCAGACTGCAAGCTGTCATGCCTGGCTGGTTCTCTGCAAGGTAAAGTTGCTCTGCTCCAGTGTTTGTGGGTGCAAGGAAAGCCCATTGCTCAGTCAATGCTCCTGCTCAAGCCCTGTTACTGTCTGCAGACTCCCAGGGGAGTAATTTGGCACCAGCAAGGCTGGTTCTCCACATTACCCACCCCATGACTTCACTGGCAACTTGCAGTGAGAACTGTCATGTAATTCAGATTTAGGGATGAGTCCAGGGATCCATCTCTCTCCTGTGGCTTTTGTCCTGGGAACTTTCAGCTGGGGATGGTGTTAAAGGAATGTATTCAGCACCACAGACCCGAGGCACCCCCACTCCTGTAGCTACAGCGCGAATTATCAGAGACATCACAACTGACACTCCAATACTAATAGTGACAATCAGAACTTGAGGGGAGGGTCAGGCTGGGTGTCAGGAAGAGGGTCTGTGCTGAGAGGGGGCTTGGGTGCTGGCACAGGCTCCCCAGGGAAGGGGTCCCAGCCCCGAGCTGGGCTGAGGGCAAGAAGCGTCTGGCCGCTGCGCTCAGTGCCCTGCTCTGCCTGGGCTGGGCTGTGTGGGGCCAGGAGTGGGGCTGATGGGCCTTATGGGTCCCTCCCCAGCTCAGGGGGTTCTGGGATTCTATGATCTGATAAACACTAATGTGTACTGGATTAGACTCTGAATCCATCTACTAATTTCTAATCCAAACCAACCAAAACCCTCTGAACTCCACCCAGTCCCGTGCCAGTCTCTTGGTTTCATCTTCTTGTGGAGATTGTGAGTGTGCTCTTCAAATTTCTGCATCTCAGCCATGGATGGGTGCAAAGTGGAGGATGCACTTGGGAGTGCTGCACAGCTCAGTTCATCAGGAAATGTCCTGGTGAGCCATCTGCATCGATCTGAAGCGAGGTGGTTTGCTAAGCTGTTTCTAAGGTTACTTGCCATCGTTGATCTATTCCCTCACCAGTGATGTGTGCCCAGTTAGCAAGGGCCTCTGCCTGCAGTGTTTTGCTTTCTTTGTATAAATTTGGTTATTAACTATTAAGAGAAACCCCAGAATGATTTCAGGGCCCAGTCCCTTTTCTTTCTTGCTGTGTAATACTCAGGCTACGTCGCAGCGAGCGACCAGCCTGTAATGCTTCTCTTGGCTCTGTATCCACAGAATCCCAAGGCTGGAAAAGACCTTTAAGATCATCAAGTCCAACCATTCCCATCCTAAGCTAAACCATATCCCTAAGCACCTCATCTCCCCTTTTTTAACTACACCCATGGATGGTGACTTAACCCCCTCCCTGGGCAGCCTGGTCCATCCTTTGGCTATCATCCATGATGGAGTGTAATTAAAAGGGGTGGCTTATACTTAAATGTGTTTCCTCAAAAAGGCTTCCAAGGGGAAGTGAACAGCCAAGAAACATTCCTACAAGCTCTGGGAGTAAGAAAGGCTGGCTTGGAGGTATGGTTCATACATAGGGAGCAGTTTTCCTGCCATAAAGTGGTATGATTTAAGTTTACTGGCCAAATGTGTCACCTAAAATGAAGGGAAAATTATCCACTGTCCACTTGATCTTTCTCTGATTGGGTTCATTTAACCAATGGCTCATCCTTTTCTGTCTATTGTGAAGGCTGACTTACATCTCTCTATTTTTCTGGCTCCACCCTTGTCCTGGTGTCAGCAAGGATGGAGTTAATTTCTTTCTAGCAGAGGGTGGGACGCCCTGTTTGGGAGTTGGGATTTGAGCAGCGCTGATAACATGGGGATGTTCCCAGTTGTTGCCAAGCAATCAAGGACTCTTCAGAGTCCTTTCAGGCCTGTTCATATTCTCCTGCAAAGGGGAGGGGACACAGCCAGGACAGGTGACCCAAACTGGCCAAAGGGGGTATTCCATGCCAGTGACATCATGCTCAGCATAAAAGGGGGGTTGGTTGGAGGAGGAGCAGGCAGCTCCAGGATGTGTGGTTTTGGGGATGGTCCAGTTTTGGGACCAGTTGTGGGCTGTACAGCCTGAGCTGTGCAGTTCAGTGAGACACTGCATCGTGTATCACCAGTGTGAGGTTTTGGTTCCTTGGGTTTTCTTCTTCCTCCTTTCCCCCCTCCCTCAATTCTTCCCCCCCCCCAAAGAATAAGCAGCTGTGTGGCTTGGAAAGGAGAAGCCATGCCCAACTCTCAGCTGGGGCAAAACCACACCAACACTCAGAATTCTCAGTTCTGCTCCCTGTTCTGCTGCTATGTCTGCTTTACAGCCACTGATTTACAATCAATCCATCTATTGACTGATTGGTTTTATCAGCTGCCAGCTCTGATGCCCTTAGAGCTGTTAATCCAGCTCTCTGGGCTGATGGGGGTGGGAGGAGTCTAGTCTGTCTCCAACATTTCACCCTTACAAATCACAGCAGACCTTGCTTCTCTCATCCCATGGGCTACAAAGCTGCTTCTCTCAACAGAGTCATTTTGGCTGACTCCCAAGGGATGTGGTTTAGGTTGACTCAACTGGAGCATGCTCGATTGTGGTCCAGCAATCAGGATGTAGTCCTGCTTCCCCTGGTGAAGGTAAGAGAGTCACAGGACTCAAAACTGAAGATGCTCCCTGTTCCACATCATCTTGTTTTAACAACACTACTTGGTATTCCATCATGCTGCTGGGGAATAACCAATGCTCCCCCCCTTTTTGCCTTGTAACTGTAGTTACCACCCAGTGCACAGTCAACTTCTGTCCCAAAGTCAATTTTCACAGAATCACAAGGTTGGAAAAGACCTTTAAGATCATCAAGTCCAACCATTCTCATCCTAAACTAAACCATATCCCTGAGCACCTCATCTACCCGTTTTTTGAACACATCCAGGGAAGGTGACTCAGCCCCCTCCCTGGGCAGCCTGTTCCAGGCCCTGACAACTCGTTCAGTAAAAAATTTTCTCACTTCTTGTATGAGTACAACTGCCCACCAGCAAGATGGCCAAGCTTTCACCTGCTTGGTCTAGTTGTTTGGAAAAATATCCTGTCAGTCTTTCCCAGGACCCCATCTTCAGAGTGCTCTGAGTGCTAGAGGTGATTGTACCTTTGTACTCAGCATTGATGAGGCTCCACCTCCAGTTCTGGGCTCCTCACCATCAGAAGGACATGGAGGTCCTGGAGCGAGTCCAGAGAAGGGCAACCAGGCTGGGGAAGGGGCTGGAGGGCAAATCCTCTGAGGAGCAGCTGAGGGAGCTGGGGGTGTTCAGCCTGGAGAAGAGGAGGCTGAGGGGAGACCTTCTCCCCACCTCCCCTGCCCTGCCAGGAGGGTGCAGAGAGGTGGGCGATGGTCTCTGCAGCCAGGGGACAGGAGATGGGACGAGGGGCAATGGGCTCAAGCTGTGCCAGGGCAGGGTCAGCTCAGCTGGGAGGGCAAAGTTCTTCCCTGGCAGAGTTGTGGGGCTGTAGCACAGGCTGCCCAGGGAGGGGGCTGAGTCCCCACCCCTGGGGGTGTTTAACAGCTGGGGAGATGAGGTGCTCAGGGATCTGGTTTAGCACAGGACAGGAATGGTTGGACTTGATGATCTTAAAGGTCTTTCCCAACCTTGTGATTCTGTGTTGTCTTTTCTGACTGAACAATTGAAGTGGTTGCCCTTGATCAGGCAATCCCAAGGCTGGTACAGTCACCAGGACACGTTTTATCTGACTGAACCAACGTTGACATCCCAGGGCCCATTCGAGGAGATTCCTGGGTCCTTTTACAGTGACTTAGCCAGGAGTCCAACATTCATTATCCACAGGAGACACCCTCTGGCCTTTCTGAGAAGCACTCTCAGCTCTTGCTCAGAATTAGGCTCTGGTATCTGGCAAACTCATTCTGTCCAATCCACTCCCAGGCTTTATTCTCCTTGAGGAATAGCAAATCCTAAATAAGTACCAGGTTTTGGATTCTTTGCACCTTTTTTTTTGGTAACTGTCACCTCCCAGGGAATCCAACAATTGGATAGTGTATTGTTCATGTTCTTCCCTTGTTCAGGAACCCAGGAGAATGTCATCAACATACTGCAGTAGGGTAACTTCTACATTTTCTCTCTGCTGATCCTCCAACTCCTTAGCCAGCTGATTACCAAAAAAATGTGGGCCTATATTTAAATCCTTGTGGAAGGACTGTCCAGCACAAGTGTGTCTTTCAAGGAGTTGTAGGGCCTTCCCATTCAAAAGCAAACAGTCTCTGACTCCCTTCTTCCAATGGGATGTGAAGGAAAGTATCCCTTAAGTCCATAGCTGTAAACCTTTGGTCTGTCTCTTTTGTAGTAGCCACCAAAGGGTATATTCATTTAAAGACAGGGTGAGAGAGTTGAGGTTATTCAGCCTGGAGAAGAGAAGGCTCTGGGGAGACCATATAGCAGCCTTCCAGTCCCTGAAAGGTGCCTGTAGGAAGCTGGGGAAGAACTGTTCCCAAGGGCAGGGAGCAATAGGATGAGGGGTGATGGGTTTAAACTGGAAAAGGGGAAATTTAGGTTGGGTATTAGGAAGAAGTTCTTCCCTCTGAGGGTGGTGAGACACTGGCCCAGGGTGCCCAGAGAGGTGGTGGAGGCCCCATCCCTGGAGACATTCAAGGTCAGGGTGGATGGGGCTCTGAGCAACCTGCTCTAGTGAAGATGTCCCTGCTCACTGCAGGGGGTGGGACTACATGGCCTCTAAAGGTCCTTTCCAACCTTACACATTCTCTGACTGTAGATGGCTTTCTTTACTGTTACTATGGGACTATTGCATTCTGATCAACATTGCCTTAAAAGTCCATATTTCATAAAATTCTCTGTTAGAGTTTCAAGCCCTTTCCTGGCCTCCAACCTTATAGGGTATTGTTTGGGCTTCAGATTTCAACTCCACTCTTACTGGTTTGGCAGGCTTTCATCATCCAGTTTTTCCCAGTGCCCATACAAGAGGAGTGACAGCATCTGAAGCTTCTTCTGGGATCTCGGGGGGCAGCTCAGCCTGTCTCTGCTGGAACAGGAAACCTTGTGCTTCCAGCATCTTTTCCTCAGGTCAGTTTTTCATAGTTCCATGAGGTTATCAACTTGCTGATTGAACTGGGTAGCAACAAAAACTGATCAATCACATCCTTTCACTCCTCCAATATGCCCCACCCTTTGGGCTCCTGGTTTTAATAGCTTTGTGGACTATTTACCCCAGTCACTGGTGTACCCACTCTGTGGACCCCTTGAAAACAGTGTATGAATCAGTGTGGATTATGGCTGGCACCATGTTGTGTAGTTCTACCCTAACCTCCCCTACTTGTAGGACGACCCTAAACATCCCCCATGGCCACTTCCAGTGCCACAGCCTTGTAATTCCACTCATTGTTTTGCCCAGAAGATGATGCATTGGTCAACCATCCTGCTACCTTCCCTCAGAGGAGTTGCCTCTTGAATTGGAGGTGGTTTCTTGGAGGGGTTTGGAGTAACAATGTGCTGCTGTCCATGTCTTTCTGTGCTTGTTGATGCTTCAGTGCTGCCTTCCATAATATCATTTCATGGATAAGCTTCCAGATAGGCACACCTAGCTGGTGTGTAGGCTTCTGGGCAATGACTGCAGGTGGTGCCATACCCTTGTAAACTACATCTAGGAGACCAATAGAGCTTGGAATGAGCACACCCTGTCCTTTGCTAATCCCTTTCACCCCTTTCATTGTTTGCAGTATGGGCAGTGAGCCCTTTTCAAGACCTGAAGGTGTCATTTCTGTGTGGGAGTGAAACTCTGGTGGTATCTCTGACCCTTCTGCTCCCTTGTGCCATCGATGACAATGCTGCTTGTTTCTCCAGGGCATGGTCAAGAGTGTTGCTGGGGCTGTGTGGTGAGGTGGGAGGTCTGCAGCACCACATGGGATGTTGATCTGGGGGGCTGTGGGTGCATCCCTCTGGGCTGACTGGTGCCAAATGTGTGGGGAGCTGCTCTTGGGCAGGTTTCTCCCTTCTCAGGGGGGTTTCCGGGCACAGAGCTGGCCCTGGGGACCTTGTCCTCTGTGCAGGGGCTGTGGGGTGGGCATGGCTACACCAGGCTGAGCTGGGCTGTGCATCTGGGAGCTTGGTTTTCTCTCCCCTTCGCAGGGAGGGGACTCTGCTGCTCCATGCTGCTGCCTCACCTGCACCCTGTGCCCCTTGCAGCAGGGCTGTCCCAGGAGAGCTGGGGGGGACCTCACTTCACTTCTGCCCTCAGGACTAGGAGAGACCACCACCAGAGAGAGAAGCACCCTGCCTAACCCTTGCTAGAACCTGGGGGAGACCTGCTGCCCTGGCCTGCAGCACCCATAGGAGAGCTGGCCACTGATGGCCAGTGCTCGTGGGTGGTACTGGTGAGGCTGCACCTTGAGTGCTGGTTTCAGGTTTGGGCCCCTCACTGCAGGAAGGACATTGAGGTGCTGGAGCAGGGTCTGGAGAACAAGTCTGATGGGGAGCAGCTGAGAGAGCTGGGGCTGTTTAGCCTGGAGAGGAGGAGGCTGAGGGGAGACCTTCTTGCTCTCTACAACTACCTGCAAGGAGGGTGTAGCCAGGCAGGGGTTGGTCTCTTCTCCCAGGTAACTAGGAATAGGATGAGAGGAAATGGCCTCAAGTGGTGTCAGGGGAGGGTTCAATTGGGTAGCAGGAAAAGTTTCTTCACTGAAAGAGTGGTCAGGCCTTGGACCAGGCTGCTCAGGGAGGTGTTGGAGTCACCATCCCTGGAGGAGTTCAATAGATGTGTAGATGTGGGGCTCCAGGACATGGGTTAGTTGACAGACAGTTGGACTTCATGATCTTGAAGGCCTTTTCCAACCTTAAAGGTTCCATGAAAGCATCAGTGAGAGCACACAGAAACACTGCACACCTCCAGAGAGGCTCTGTTTCAGGGAAGTCACACACAGCCTCCACAAGCTCCCAGAGGAGCCCTGGCTCACACAGCCCCTCACACACCCCCAGAGCCTCTGTGCAGGCAATCCCCTCCTGAAACAGTCTTCCTGCAGTTCCAGAGTGGTTCCCTGAGGCTTGCAAGAAGCACTTTTGCCATTCCTTGGGTTTTGTTTCTCCTGGGGCAAAGTGGTGGTGGTGTGGTACCTGCTTGACATACAGGAAACGAAACCAGACTGCCCAGTTTCACATCCCACACTGATACTAATGGACAAATTCCACACTATCATTATTTTCTTCCTCTGGGCTTGGCCTCTAAGCAGCTCTGTGGTTTAGAAACCCTCTGTGCAGCCTCAGTCCATCGCTGGAGGGCATCAGGGAAGAAGGATGCTGAAGAGGCCCCTTGCTTCTCTGCTTAAAAATAGTCGAGCATCCAGAGGAGAGAGTTCTCCAGCAGTGCCCTTGCTGCTTGTGGTGATCATGATGATCACAGAATCACCATCACCAGGTTGGAAAAGACCTTTTAAGAGCATCAAGTCCATGATATTTGCCTTTGGGCAGCTCCCCCAGGACAGAGCCCTGGGACAGGCTGCCCAGGGGGGTGTGGAGTCTCCTTCTCTGGAGATACTCAAGACCCATCTGGATGCTGACCTGTGCAACCTGTCCTAGGGACCCTGCTTTGGCAGGGGGTTGCACCCCATGGGCTCCGGAGGTCCCTTCCAACCCCTATAGCTCTGTGATTCTGTGACAGGACATTTCTGCACAGGCACAAGCTCTCAAGCAGCTTACAAGTGGGAAGGGAACACATGAACCCCTGGTACATAACAGTGATGGATGGATGTCAGACTGAATCAGCCTCTCAGGTTGTCTTTGCCCTGCTGGTGTTGGTGTTATGGCACAGCTGGTGCAGTGCTGGCCACCTATGGTGCTTCAACTCCCACCCTGGGACTTTGCTGTCTCAAAAGAATTGGGCAGCTTGGAGGCAAAGTACAGCAGCAGACATGGAGCAGGGTTATGAGCAGCAGCTTCTGGGGAGACAGCTCTGATAAGGGAGCAGCATTTTTACACAGGGAAACAGAGAGAGCAGCTTCTCCTGGTGCTCATACCACCCACCTCACCATTTCCAGCAGCAAGTGGGATTACATGTGCATCATTCTTTCTCCCTGCAGCTATGGGCATTTCCTGAAGGATTCTTTTTCTCCCTGGGTGGTGGCAGTGCCTGTCACTGAGTGAGCACAAGAGAACCATGGTCACCTAATGGCAGGACAAGGGGGAATGGACTAAAGCTAAAGGAGGGAAAGGTTAGATGAGATCTTAGGGGGAAGATCTTTGCAGAGAGAGTGGGGAGGGGCTGGAAGGGGCTGCCCAGAGAGGGGGTGGGTGCCCCGTGTCTGGGGGTGTTGAAGGCCAGGTTGGATGTGGCCCTGGGCAACCTTGTGTAGCTCCAGGCCTGGAGGTTGGTGGCCCTGCCTGTGGCAGGGGGTTGGAGCTCTGTGCTCCTTGGGGTCCCTTCCAACCCAGACCAGGCTGGGATTCCCCAAGTGCCACCACAGCCAGCATGCCAGGGCTGGTGCAGGGTGGCTAGGGGCAATTTCACTGCCATGGGTGGTAACAGCTCCAGAGACCATTGTGTTTATGGATAGGAAACAGAGGTCTTCAATGGAAGTTCCAAGTATGGAAGGCTTTGGTCTATAAAGGCAGAGGTAAGTCACTTGTGAGACAAAGGACCACAGGGCTGAGGAGTACAGCTCTGAGCAGAGATTTGGGGGTGGACATGACACATCAGTGAAAGGTGACCCAGCCTGAGCAGCAGAGAACCTGCTGGGAATCCTGCTGGGAATCCTGCTGGGAATCCTGCTGCTCAAGGAAAATGCAGGATGGTGATTTAACATCCTGGTGATTTAACTGGTGCTTTTCTGGGCCATGGATGAAATAATTTAATGGCTGAATGTCCTGACAGGGGAAGAGTCCATCATGGTGTTTTCAGGGTTAACAGGACAGACCAAAGGGACTCCTGGGAGATTTGCATCTGCTGCCAAGCTGTAAGTACCTGGTCCACAGCTCAGGAGTAATTCCTGGTCAGCATCATATTAGATCAGGCTCCACAGCCCTTCTTAGTGTCCACCACTTCAGCTCTTTCAGTAACAATCATGCACAATGTCCTCTCTTCTCTCCCTAATGACTTATTCTTTTAAGCATTGCCTCCAAGGGCTGGAGTGAAGGTGTAGAGCCCTTCTCACCCTTGAACAAAAAAGGTGCAGACCCAGGGACCTCACCATGCTTGGTGTGGTGGCTTCCCAGGTACCAGCTTCTGTTAATGGACAGCCAGGGTGCTGAGCTGCTGCCAGCTTTAGTATTAAACAGCACATGCAAACGCACGCACGGCGTGTGGGGGCATCGTGTGTGGTGAGGCTAAACCCCACTCCTGGTGTGTACAACATCTCAGGGTTCATCTCTTGTCAACTGACCAAAGGTCAGCTGTACAGCAGGGGTGTGCCACACATCTGACCAAGCACAACACACCAGGCTGAAAGGTTGAACTCCTCTGTGTTTAAACAGTTACTAATAGTAAGCATTTTTGTGATACAGCCACGGGCTCGACCCAAAGGTAGGTGAGGAAAGCTTTATGAACACGTGTCATGCAGTCTCACCTGACAAATAAGCAGCCATGGCCTTGAGAACAGCAAGATAAAGGATTTATTAGGGTAGAACTTACTGGTGAGTTGTCTGTGGGCACAGGTTTCGAGCCCTGCTGCAGAACATCAGCCCTGGGTTCATCCCCTGCCTTTGGGAGCCCCACAGTAACAAAGCTGATGAGAGAGCAGAGCCTGCTCTGTCTCTCTCTGGGATGAAATCCATAATCTTATCACTGGGGAATCATCTTCCTACTCTGTCTGCCTTTCTGTCTCCAGTTCTGAGCTCCTCACCATAAGAAGGACATTGAGGTCCTGGAGCAAGTCCAGAGAAGGGCAACCAGGCTGGGGAAGGGGCTGGAGGGCAAATCCTCTGAGGAGCAGCTGAGGGAGCTGGGGGTGTTCAGCCTGGAGAAGAGGAGGCTGAGGGGAGACCTTCTCCCCACCTCCCCTGCCCTGCCAGGAGGGTGCAGAGAGGTGGGCGATGGTCTCTTCAGCCAGGGGACAGGAGATTGGACGAGGGGCAATGGGCTCAAGCTGTGCCAGGGCAGGGTCAGCTCAGCTGGGAGGGCAAAGTTCTTCCCTGGCAGAGTTGTGGGGCTGTGGCACAGGCTGCCCAGGGAGGGGGCTGAGTCCCCACCCCTGGGGGTGTTTAACAGCTGGGGAGATGAGGTGCTCAGGGATCTGGTTTAGCACAGGACAGGGATGGTTGGACTTGATGCTCTTAAAGGTCTTTTCCAACCTTGTGACTCTGTGATTCCTTACTGATTTTAGTGTAAATGGCTCTGCACTATCTTTATACAAGACTATCGAGCATCTCAGCACCTAGCACGGCTGATGGCACAATCCCTACAGCCTCACTAGTGCCCGTGCTCTAAGAAAAAGCCTTCACAACAAAATGAAATAACTCCTGAAACTGCAGGAAAACAGCCTAGATGCCTTTCACACAACGTTTCAGCCTGTGATGCAAGGACGAGCTGGGGCTTTTCTTTAGGTAGTCTACTCAGAGGTGCTGACCCACTCAGAAATGATCTCAAGGATACCTGTACCCACAGCTGAAAAACAAATAATCACAGTGGGATTTAACTGTGGTGTAAATATCTGTGAGAATGAAACAACTCTAGTTTTTAACCTGTATTTTGTTGTTGTTTTGAGAGAGAGAGCCACCTCTGACTGCATCCTGTGCAGATGCTCCAGTTTTTCCTGACTTACCTGGGAATAACTCAGATCTAACACCCCAAGGTGTCTGCTGAGGTGCCCTGGTTGTGGCTGGGGAGGTGGAAAAATCCCACTACTGGAATTTTCTTCCTAGTAGTGGGTACAGTGCTGCTGTTTGGGTTTAGGATGAGACTTAATTATGATAAAATTACTGATAAAGGAAAGAACAATATCCCAGGAGCATGATATCTGAGTGATGAGGTACTTACCTGTCCCAGGTGACAGCTGGCCTTGTAATGTGCTGACCCAGACAGCTCTTACAGGTAGCCTTGGTGTTTACTCATTGGTGATGGGTCTTGCTAGCAAAATGAGAGCAAAAATCTCATGCTTTTAACTGGAAACCGTCTGTTACACCTGCTCCCCTGTGTCCCCCTGCCAAGGAGAAGGATTGCAAGCACATGAGTTAGTGCTCCTGTCAAAGCACTGGCAGAGCCTTGCCTGGTGGTGCCTGGGATGCTGCCCAAATGCAGGCAGCCCAGCTGAACTGAAGTTCCTTCAGCATCCCCCAAAGCCTGGCTGACCTCAGTTTTGGGGTTACTGGACTCAAAAGCAGCAGTTGTCCTGGCAAGCAAAGCCGTGTCAGGGAGCAACAGGACAAGCAGTGTGCCTTTGGATGGTAGTGCAGCTCCTGGAAAGCTGTGGTCTGGATGGTTGCCTCCATCCATCCCATCGATTACCTGCCCACATATCATCCCATGAAAACCCTGCTCTGATGGGCTCAGTACAGACTTGGTGTTCTTGCAGGTATTCTGAAGGGAAGGAAAGCACACCAAAGGGATGCTCACCTGCAGGTCATTGGAGGAGAAGACTTCACAACCAGCTGTGCCTGTGGATCCAGGCCTGAGGTTGGTGGCCCTGCCTGTGGCAGGGGGGTTGGAGCTCTATGATCCTTGGGGTCCCTTCCAATCCAGACCAGTCTATGATTCTATGATCCAACGTGCCATGCTGGAATTCATCACACCCTGCCAGCTCTTCCAGGCTTGGCCATCGCTGCAAGTGGAGCTGCCTGGCGATTCATTCACACATCACCACTACTGACACGGTGGGTTTGGGGCAGCTCCTGGTGAGGTGCTGTGCTGTGCTGCAGCTGCCTTATAACTTGCTGAACAGAAAAAAAAACCCAAGGTGAAAGTTGTGCCTTGGGCTGTGGCCCTGCCCTCCTCATGAAGTCCTCTGGCTTCCCCAGCGAGCTGAGAGAGGGTGGAGACTCCTCCGGGGTGACAGAGCGCGGGGAACCCAGCGCCTGGCTCGCTGCCTCTCTGCTGCAGACGCGATGACACTACGGGTGGGACTGCCCTGCCCTCCGAGCTGAGCGAGCCGCTGGGTCTGTGCTCCTACACTCCAAGCTCTCCTCTTCCCTGGCTCCTGCATCCCTTCCACCACCTCCTCCTCCTCCTCCTCCTCCTCGGCAGCGCTGACCCAGACCTGCTGCTGGTAAGTGAGTCGGTAGCAACGGACCAGCTGGGCTAGTGAGATATAGATTTAATTTGGTGTAGCAGCTCGCTTCCTCACCCACAAACTGCTTGCTCTGATATCTCTAAGGAATTCAGTTTTCCTCCAGCAGCCAAGGAAAACACAGCCCAACGCTTGCCTACCATTTCCCAGCTGCTCGAGGGACTCTTATGGGGAAACCTGGCAAGAAATTAATGAACATATCTTATAGAAAATGGGGAATGAAAGCTTTAAGGCTTAAAGTAAAGCCAGCAAAAGGGTGGTAAGGTGGAACATTGTGCAGGGGGTTCTCTCCTCAGGGTTTGCCCACGCGTGTTAATGCACCGCGGATAACACACGGGCGCGGGCGAGAGCCTGCACACCCACCACACCGCTTACTCAGCCCCCAGTTAACACACAGGGCTCTTTTCACAGCAGGTAGATTACAAATCCCCAGTAAGTCAGCTGGCAATTAACTTGCAGATTGCTTGAATCGCATTATCCTTCTTTACTCAAACGAGGTTTAATTTCCTACGCGTGTTCCGGAGGGAAAGGAGGGCTGTGGGGTGGCCAGTGCTGGGCTTTACTGCCTTCTTCACACACCCTCATCCATCCCCTGGCCTGTTGGCACCCCCTTGAAATGCTTGTGACTACAGAGGGGAGAAAAACCACCCCATATCCTCACAGCTTCTGTGAATTTATACACATCCAAAGTCTACTGTGCTGCACCGCCGCAGCGTGGAGGGAGGCTGTGAGGCTAAACTTTGTACCCATTAAAAATAAGAGAAATAATAGCTTGCTTAAGTATGGTTTCTCTGGCAGGTCCAAGTATTTGAAAGAAAGAAAGGAAACAGGCTGCTTTTTAAAAGGGTTTGAGCCAGCTTCCTTGAGAAAACGCTGCTGAAAGCAGCTTGCACCTCTTTAAAACTTTTCCCTTCCTTAAGTCATTTCAACGTGGAGATAAAATACTTTGAATAGCTGCCTGGATTTAAAATGAAAAAAAACCCCATCAATCAGTTCAAATGCATTTCTGAATTTTGCCATTGAAAATTTTACTGCCACTCCTACAGTGTTATTTTTTTCCCTCTTTCTAGTGATTCTTTTCAAATTCGGTGCCAGAAGCTTTGCTGGAACACTGGCAGGAATGAATATGACTTAGCTTCTTATATAGACAACATAATATAGACTATATTATGTAGATATAAAATATAGAAATATATTTATTTTCATAGATTTAATTTATTTTTGTTTATTTATATTATCTTTATATTATGTATAGTCTATATTATATATTAAGCATTATAATGGCTATATATTATAGTATATTTATATTTACATTATATGATATTTATAGTATACTTATAGTTTATTTATATTATATTTATATATTATATATATTTATATTATATATATTTATATTATATACCATTATATCTATAATATTATATTATAACAATATTATATTATATTATTATATAAGAATATAATATTATAATATTATAATATTATATTATAATATATTATAATGTATAATAATATATAATAATATAATATAATATTATGATAATAATATTATATTATATTATGATATAATAATATTATATTATAATAATATAATATTATATTATGATATAATAAGTGAGGATAAATGGTCTAAAGTTGTGTCAGGGGAGGTTTAGATTGGATATTGGGAAAAATTTCTTCATTGAAAGAGTGATCATTATATTATATAATATTGTAGATATAACATATATATATATATACAAAATATATAGACAATATAACACTTTTTCAGTAATATATATATTATATAACACTTTTTCAGTAATATATATATTATATAACAATATGCATCTTAAGGCATACAAAAAGGTTGAGTAGAATTGATTGAAAGACCCCCCAGGTGTGGTGTTGCTGTGATTCAAGTAGGTTTGGGTCAACAGAACTTTGTGGTACATCTTCTTGTTGGTTTGTGGGTTTGTTTAGAGTGTGTAGGGAAAATGGGACTTTATGGGGAGAATCACAGAGTTGTAGGGGTTGGAAGGGACCTCAAGGGATCATTGAGTCTAACCCCCCCAAGGAGATTACTCTCCTCTGCACTGAAACAGCAGGCAAAGAGATTTCATTGTAGTTTTAAACAAAATAGTTTCTTTTTGCCATTAATAAAAGGTTAAATCTCAAGACCCAGATACTTTGCTTCCTGATAAAATGTTCCAAGACTAAAAGATCTCTGAGGAAAAGGGGCTGGGATTGAAATCCATGCTGAAATCAGTGGCAAGCTTTAGAAAGATTTGGGAAAACGAATGCAATCTTTCCCAAAGGTACCATAAATGTTATATTTAGCTGATGCAAAAGTACTGTGCCCTACCCAGAGTTGATGAGGGTGTGCAACACTTCATCACACTGATGGCTGTTAGGGCAGGGAGGACTTATTGTCACTGGATCTCCTGCTTATTCCTGATCTACAGTAGATATTTTGTCAGCCACTGGCAATGAATTCTAGGGAACAGTTTAAGAAAAACACATGGAAAAATGATTTCTCATTTATCACAGTTGTTTCTTTGTCCTGCACAAGCTCTGGCTTTAAAATGGCTCAGGGCTCTATGTCACATTAAACACAATAAATAATACTTTAATTTACTGTGGAGGTGTTTACTCCATGGTGAAAGAAAGGTGTCCAAAACCCAAAAGCTAATGATAAGCCCAACTCCAGCGTGCTGGCACACCATCTTCTCTTGGTATGCTTTTAGCTGAGGTCTAAATCAGAGGTTTCCCAGGCAAAGCTTCAATCTCTGGCTGCCCCAATCTCATGGTGGTGACAGTCCTGCTCTGAGAGAAGGAGCTGGGAGGGAGGGAAGGGAGCTTGGAGGGAAGAAGCTTCACTTCCCAAGGCCCCTTCCCACCAGCATGTCTGGAACTCTTGTCATTTTGTCATCCCAAGGAGCTGCTGTGACAGAGTCCTGGCAGCAGTTATGCTCCTTTGAGAAGAGAGAGAGGGCTAACAGATTTCATAGAGCAACTGATAAATAACCAGCTGAGTTTTAAACTAATGAGTGTTCTGCAATTAATTTCTGCATGAAATTTTAAAATATTATTTAATTGTAAGAATATTATTCTCAATATTGACCTGGATAGTAATTAAATATTCTTTTCTTTATTCTAATGGTGGTGAGACACTGGCCCAGGTTGCTCAGAGAGGGGGTGGAGGCCCCATCCCTGGAGATATTCAAGGTCAGGCTTGATGGGGCTCTGTGTGACCTGATATAGTGAAGATGTTCCTGCTCACTGCAGGGGTGGGACTAGATGGCCTTGGAAGGTCACTTCCAGCCTAATGCATTCTAGGATTCTATGATTATTTAATTGTAAAATATTATTTTCAATATTAACCCAACCTTTATGGTGAGGATAAATGGTCTAAAGTTGTGTCAGGGGAGGTTTAGATTGGATATTGGGAAAAATTTCTTCATTGAAAGAGTGATCAGGCATTGGACCAGGCTGCCCAGGGAGGTGATGGAGTCACCATCCCTGGAGGGGTTCAGAAAACACCTAGATGTGGCACCCCAGGACATGGTTTAGTTGCCATGGTTGTGTTGGACAGACAGTTGGACAGGAAGGTCTTTTCCCACCTTAAAGCTTCTATAAACATCTGAAATAGAATTTTTTTTCCTGTGATAAATGGCTTATGTCCACAAACACACCTTTGCCCATCAGGAGGGGCAGCACACCAACAACATCCATTCCTTCCACCCATAGCATCCCACCCTGTCCCTGCAAGTAGCATGAGCACGCTGCAACCATGAAGGGCCACACCGATTTACACCAGTGGTCCAGCTAGACCTGTATCTTCTGCTCCTCACTGCCAGTAACTGGTGCCTTCACAATATCAAAGAACACTATTTTTCTCAGTCAGATTTGGCAATCAGTGGCCTATCTGCTATGGATATGTCTAATCCTTCTCCTAGCTGATTTATTTATCTAGCTTTTGCACCATTCTTTGCATAGATGTGCACACTCTAACCATAACCTATTGGTAAATTAAATTTAACTTCAACATACTGTCCATTCTTAAGAAGTAACTCTCTGAAAGTAGAGTGATCCTGTATTTATGGCAATAAGTTTCTGATCCTCTGCTTCTTGTCTGCCAGTCAAGTGCTGTCTGGAAGGTTGAATCTGCTTCATTCCTAAATGACAGGTTTGTTTTCCAAAGACCATCTCTGAAATGTCAGTGCAGGACCTGAAACTTTGAGCTGAGGAAAAAAGAATCTGAGCAAGTAAAATACCAGTTTAGATGATACCTTATCAATGCAGAGATATATCATGGAATCACAGGGGTTGGAAGGGCCCTCCAGAGCCCATCAGATCCAACCCCCTGCCAAAGCAGGGTCTCTAGGACAGGGCACACAGGTTGGTGTCCAGATGGATCTTGAATATCTCCAGAGATGGAGATATCAAGGTCAGATTCACAGCCCATCCTGAAGAACTCTGCCCTCCAGACTTATCCAGCAGTTGGAAGGATTTTGTAATGTCTGTCTGTGGGGTTGACTCTGCTGTTGAGTGTTTGGTACCTTGCTCAGGATGTGCTGGCAAACATCTGCTCTGTGTATGGTGAGACTCCAAGTGTAAAGGTCCCATTGCATTTCTGAATGCACATCTCTCCTTTCCCAGAGCATCCTTTGAAAGAGCAGTGAGTGATGCCCAGCCAGATTAGCCCAGGAACTGCTACATAAATAGTTTTAGCAAATTAGCTGCCCTGCTGCAGGTAGGTGAGTCTTCTCCAGCACAAGTTGAGAAGAGCATAGGCAGTTCATCAGTGAAATACCCCCAGACTTTAAATGTTGCACATTTAATCAATGTTCAACTTACTCAAAATCCATTTTATCTTAAATTAAAGCTCAATCTATTATATTTGGAACACAATTTCTTTTCATTGTAGGAAAATTTGGCCAAGATGACTGATTATTACAGAGAGAGTGGTGAGGGGCTGGAAGGGGCTGCCCAGAGAGGGGGTGGGTGCCCCGTCCCTGGGGGTGTTGAAGGCCAGGTTGGCTGGGGCTCTGGGCAACCTTGTGTAGCTCCAGGCCTGGAGGTTGGTGGCCCTGCCTGTGGCAGGGGGTTGGAGCTCTGTGCTCCTTGGGGTCCCTTCCAACCCAGCCCAGTCTGGGATTCTATGATTATTAAAACATTAAGACCTTACATTTTTGCCAGCACAGGAGGCCGTGGTTTTGTCAGCAGAGGCAACCTTGGGCTAGATTTGGGGCAGCATGATTGGGAGACAGATGAACCAGCCTTTACATGCAGACAGGACTGCTGCTGAACGTAGGGCTTCCAGTTTCTCTGCACTGATAGCCCTGAAGGAGAGTTCAGCTCTGTCAACAGCCTCAGCAAACTCACAAGATAAGACCTTGGGTTTTTATGTGCCCATATGACTGTGTTAGATTAAATAGCCTTTTTTTTGGTGAGGCTTATTTTATTAACTGCTCTCAAATTCATTCAGCGTGCCTGAAACAGTCTCACAACTCACCTCCTGCCTTGCCACAAGCAGTATCACGTGAAGGCATGGGGCAGCTCATCCCAGAGCTCCTAGCTTCTCCTCTGCCCTCTCAGTTCCCATGAACTACAGCATTACTGGCATTTCCCTAGAGACAATGAAAGTAATTAGACTCCGATGAGTCAACATGCTATATCAAGAGAGGCCAGATCCTGCCTCTCTCACCTGAACAACCCTGTGCTGCTTAGGAAGCACAAAGGGGACAAAGGTCTGCATGCACAAGGGACAGCTGGGGATGGCCCCATGGGGCAGGAGGATGGCTCAGCTGGCAGCAGCCTGGCTAACTAACTTTAATTAGTCCATAACTACCTTCTCATTTTTATATAGAAGAGGAAATCCAAGGGAGGGAATTGGTAGGAGATCTTCTTCTTGGTAGGAGAAGTACCTTTACATTCAAGCCACCCCTTTAAAAAGTACCTAACAAGGAAACTCTAAGCACAGCCAGAAGCTAGAAAGAAGCCTGCTGAAGCAGATGAGCAGAAGGCTGGCTGCTTTTGGACCTCACTAATTTTGAGCTGACCTCTCCATGAGTCACCTGTTGTGCTTGTGGTTTCCCAGAAGTGTGTAGTTGATGTATGGACCTCACTGCCAGGGGCTGCCCTCCAGAAAGAGCTTAATGCCGTGGTAGTGCCTGCTCTGAGAGGTGCCTACTCCTTCATGCAGGGAGAACAGATGCAGTTGGTGCTTGTGACCAGGCGCTGGGTCAGAGATGATGCTGGGATGGACTGTGAGAAGGGACCTGGAGCTGCCCCATGCTGGTGACAGCTGCCTCCAGCCAGCTCCAGTGACTGGCCAGAGCCAGGTGTGTCAGGAATGCTGGTGGTGCCTCTCTGGAAACCTACCTAAGGTAGTGTCAAAGACACTGTGCAGCAGCTGTGAGAGAGGAAACGTGAGAGAAGAAGTCCTGCAGGCAGCAAAGGCTGGTGAAGAAGGAGGGGAGGACGTGCTCCAGGTGCCTGAGCAGAGGTTCCTCTGAGAGGGCAGCTGGGTGGGCATCTGGTGGCTATCCAAGGTCAACCTACCACAAGAGACCATCAGGGTCTTTACCTCCTCTATCTCTGTATTCTTCTACCTCCCTAACACTGTGTGTGGTGAGAAGCAGTGTGGCAGACCCAGCTCCCCATCAACTCCATGTCATCTCAAGGTCTGAGCCCACAGGACCCAAACTTCCTACCTGAAAGAGAGAGGCCTAGATGGACATCTGCAAGGCCCGCAGTAGGCCCAGTGCTGAATGCTGGACCCAGTGGGTGCATCTTTCATACCTAATCAAACTTTTATCTTTTTTTTTTTTCTCATTTATAGGGGAAAAAATGGCAGAAGGCCAACCACACCTCAGTATTCAGATGTCAGAGGCAAGTACAAATGGCATCCCCATCAGAAAGCAGTCCTCTCCAGACTTGGCTGGTGGGGGAGGAAGCGTGCTGACTTTCCACAACATCTGCTACCACGTGAAGATAAAGACTGGGTTCCTGTGTTGCCAAAAAACAGCCCACAAAGAAGTTTTGAGAGATGTCAAGTACGTATCTAACCATTCCTTTAGAGTCTGTGTATGGCTCATTTCTCACCCTTGAGTCCAGTCATGTCACTCAGCCACTTAACACAACGTACAGAATTTTAGCAAGATTTAAGAAAAAATATATGTCTGGCTCTTTACTATCAACTTGCTTAAGCTTCTGGCCAGGCTCCAGTGGTGCTCAGTGGTTAGAGATGTGCCTCTACAACACACAGCTCCTGCTGCTGGGTGTGATTGCCCCTGGGCCTGGGGAGGGGACAGCTTTTCTGGCTGCTATCAGCACGGGGGCACACAACCCAGCTTGGGTCTTTTTGCACTACCTGGCAAGTGTCCCACTGCTCTGTGGTGTTTAAAGGAGATAAATGCTTGCTTGCTTCTCCTTGATGCTTGCTTCTCCTTCCCTGAGGTGGCCTTTGAGAAGGTTAATTTTTGTTTAAGGCAGTAATGTCAATGAGGGTTGGGTTAACTTTGGAGAGACATGAAGTTTTCTCTCTTATTTCTCCCCCCCCCTCAACACTGAGCACTCCTGCAGTAAAGGAATCACATCATTATGGTCTTTGTTCAATAACCAGTGCATAAAGTTTGCCCCTTCACAGTTCAGTAGTTAAGCTAAGTGGCAAGTACTCATACAATACACCATTCCAAGCCACCCCAGGACTTTCAGCTCCCTAACTCCAATTTCTGCCATAAATATTCACCCTTTTGTGTAGCTCTGTCTGTCCTGCTCTTTGCCAATGCAATTTCCACACCTCCTAAGCATGACCTCTTCAACTCTTTTCCTACTCTCTTTGAGAGCTGTTAAGTTATGGTGACTCAGTTGACTGGCGTGGGTCATTTCACAACCATGTGAGCAGAAGACCCTTCTTGTTGGCTCATTGTAGAAGGCCAACGTTCAATGCCCATCATGCTTTCCCCTTCTAGAATATGCAACATCTGTGTTTGTTTTGTTACAAGGGTGGGACACAGGGGGACATGGGCAGCCTCTGCTCAGTGGCTGTGGGGACAGGACAAGGGGTGATGGCCTCAAGTTGGAGCAGGGGAAGTTCCACCCCAATGTGGGGAAGAACTTCTTCCCAGTGAGGGTGAGGGAGCCCTGGGACAGGCTGCCCAGGGGGTGTGGAGTCTCCTTCTCTGGAGAGATTCCAGCCCTGACCTGTCCTATGGACCCTGCTTTGGCAGGGGGTTGGACCTAATGATCTCTGGAGGCCACTTCCAACCCCTGTGACTCTGTGACTCCGTGTTACACGATGGGGTTTTGTGTATAACTGCATGCTGCTTAATTAGTGGACCCCAAAACTTCCCTAATAAGAAACTGAAAGAAGCAAATCAGCACCAGGAAGAGGAAAAACCAAGAGTCCTATGTTGCCTGTCATTAGATCCCAAGAACTGCTGGACTGGGCCAGACCCACAGCCAAGAACTCAGATCACTGATACCTGGATTACTGATAACAACCAGTATGAGAGTGCAGTAGGAGATAAACCTGTTCTCATTAACATGCAGACAGGCATTTGTATGGGCAGCGTGATTCTTGTCTACACCAAAGCTTGCATGGTGCAGATTTTAGGGGCTAGTCAGGAAAAAAATACAACAGTGATGCCTTCATGTGCTCCAGCAAGAAGACAAAAGAAAGGCAGAGGTATTTCCACCTGCTTTCCATCATTTCTACATGAAAAAAATGCCTATTTTCCATAATTTCTATACAGTCTTTTCCACAAATACTTAAAACCATTTTCTATCTGGCTTTTGAGTTTCATGGGGCTTAAAATCAGATGCAGAGCAACCAGCCACTGCAGTTTCTGCAGGCAAATCTCTAATATCTTCTGCCTACAGGGACCAGTATTCCCTCTGCTATGGGAATGATAGCTTTAAAACTGAACGTGGTCAAAGCAAGTGTGTGCTTCACTTCTGGAGATCCATGGTCCTGGGGAACCTGCTTTGGCAGAGGGGTTGGACCTGATGATCTCTCAAGGTCCTTTCCAGCTCCTACAGTTCTGTGATTCTGTGAAAGCATGCACATGGCTTTTGCAGCATTTCACTCAAGTTTCTGTGTGGTTTTTGCTATATGAAGATTAGATCTCCTTGGATTAGGCATAAAACTTCAGGTGGAGTTGTGTTGTAATTATTGTTCACAATCAGGCAGCTGCATTAATTCAGAAGTAAATGGGATGCAGAAGGTGGTTCTACAGGTAATTTACACCAGCCTACCAGATGAACCAGTAAGAGAGACTAAAAGCACTCTGTAAAACCTGTTTTTGTCTGACAGTGGCATCATGAGACCAGGACTGAATGCGATTTTGGGACCCACTGGCAGCGGCAAATCTTCGTAAGTGCCTCTTTGCCCTACACAGGAATTACACCAAGGAGGAAAGGGACCTGCATGGAGTTAGCAGTAATGGACAAGACTTTCAGGGAAAGATTTTTGCTTTCCCTTAGGTCTGTGCTAATCTCACTGCTTTTTGAGAAAGAACCTGAATTGCATCCCAAAGATGCTATCCAATTTTAGTCCAGACTTCCCTGATACGTGATCCTTACGTACCATCCTAGGTTGAGCTCACGTGACATCAGGAACGGACACAAACACACTGTGAGTTTGCACAGAAAACCAGGAGAAAAGAAACTCAGCCCTTGGAAGTTGCTGGGGTATTTCTAAATAGCAAATTCTTAGATTTTAATCCCATTTAAATGGGGATGCCTTCACATAGTTGCTCATTCCATGACCTGGGCTTGTGGTACCAGAGAGTTTACCTCTTGCACGCTCAAAGTAACCAACTTTTCTCCTAGTCTACTCGACATTTTGGCTGCAAGGAAGGATCCCCGTGGACTTTCTGGTGACATTTTGATCAACGGAGCCCCTCAGCCTGCTAACTTTAAGTGCACCTCTGGATATGTAGTGCAGGTTAGTCATTTTTGTCTCTCTAAGGATTTTATTGCCCCTTCTGGCTGCACTTGTAAGTCGCTGCAGTGTTGCAAGCAACTCGCTGTGGTCCAAGAGTCAAAGCTGGTGCAAAGGCAGCTCTACACAGGCCCACCCTTGTTGGAAAAGAGACTCTGCTTTGTATTTGAGCATCCTTCCTTAATGCTCTACAGTCACTGGCAGAGGATGCTTTGGATCCCTCTTCGTTCTCCATGTGGGGGAACAGACGTAAGCCACCAAGGTGAAAGGAGTATTTTTCAAGTGTGATGCTTTCTGGTAACACAGAGCTTGTAATGCCACTTGCCCAGGGACAATGTCACTAAGTCCTGTTCTGAGAAAATCTTGGTCCTGCTGGGATGAAAGACATGTGATGGGAAAAAGAAGGAGAAACACATGCCCAGGGACAGGACTAGATGCAATGGGCACCAACTGGAATAGAGGAAGTTCCACCTGAACATGAGGAGGAATTTCTTTACTGTGAAGGTGGCAGAGCCCTGGGACAGGCCGCCAGAGAGTTTGGGGAGTCTCTTTCTCTGGAGACATTCAAACCTGACTGGATGTGTTCCTGTGTGACCTAATCTACATGATCCTGCTCTGGCAGGGGGGTCGGATTAGATGATCTCCAGAGGTCTCTTCCAGCCCTTATCATTCTGCGATGCTGCCTCTCCATTTCTTTCCCCTCCCCACTCCCCATGCCCAGCAGCAATGCATCAAGACCTGAAGAGGTGAAAAACCCCTTAGAGATGTACGCTCAGCATGTCACAGATAGGTAGTCTCTCAAAACACATGTAACTCTCTGAACTTCCAGCAGGTAACATCTCAAACCCTAACCCTCCTTCCTCCTTTGCTGAAACAAGCTTGGAAAACCTTCACCCTACCTCACAATGTACCTAACCTCTGTTTTCCTTCCTTCTCTTCTCCCCCCACGTAGCTGTGGTGGGCTGAGGCTGCATTAACACAAGCGTGGTGATAGTCACCTGAGCTGTAGCTGCTCTTTAGGTCCCCTTAGCCCTTCTGTATCTCACTCAATACCTCCAAAAAACCAAATAAGGTAAGAATACATGAGGGATATCACAGAATAGTTTTCATATATATCACAGATAGTTTTGAATGCATCTCTATTTATGCATTTTGATATCATGCATGAAAGAGGATGTTCCTATATTGCTTTGCTTTATGAATAAAGGCAAATATTGTGTGATATCACATCTCTGCTATGATGCAGGCAGTGAAGATGCACCTTACCACATGTTCTGGCAGTTGCTGCTGTCCCTCTGCATGCAGGACAACACAAAACACAGGCAGATGCAGCTGTCAGAGGAAAAATAGAAATTGCTAAGTCACCATCAAGTATCTACTCCTTTATTTGTTATTTTTAATGAAGGATGATGTGGTGATGGGAACCCTGACTGTAAGGGAAAACCTGAAGTTCTCAGCAGCCCTTCGTTTGCCCAAGTCAGTGAAGGAGGAGGAAAAGAATGAGCGAGTGAATCAGATCATCAAGGAACTGGGCTTGAGCAAAGTGGCAGATTCCAAGGTAAGGTGTGTGAACATGGGGCTTAAACAGTGAGCAAATATTAAGTGATGTGTTTAATTAACCAAATGGCTCAGTGTGGCAGATAACAAGAAGTAAAATTCATCCAAATCTTCCAATAATATGATGATTAATTAAGTTTCTGTACGGAGATCTGTACAGACCCTGTGTCGATGCTGCCAGGTTGTGGGGAAGGGGAAAGGGAGCCTGTGGTTGGAGAGAAAGACACCTCAAGTAACACTAACATTAAGGAATGACCTGTGGGTGAGGTAACACCTACATCTGTAGCTCAGAATGGGGTCAGAATTTCTCACAACCCTTCCCAGACGCTGCCACGTCAGTAGGGTGGTCACCCAGGTGTTTGTCACCAGGCCAAATGAGACAAGTTTCCTGTTTCATGGCAGGTTGGCACCCAGTTCACTCGTGGCGTGTCTGGAGGAGAGAGGAAAAGGACCAATATTGGGATGGAGCTCATCACAGACCCTGCCATCTTGTTTTTGGATGAGCCAACCACAGGACTCGATGCCAGCACTGCTAACGCTGTCCTACTGCTACTGAAAAGGTGACGGCCTTGGAACCAGCCTCCTCTTTTCACCACTCAACTCTGCTACATTTCAGTGGTGTCTGGCTTAAATTACAGCTAGAATGAGCAAACAGGGAAGCCAGAAATGGAATTGTTTACCAGTGAGCCTGGGCTGCACAGGGAGTAGGAAAAAGGCCGTATGAATTCCCTCACTCCCAAGCAGCTGTTCGCGGCGGTATACAAAGGGCCTTGTGTGCGTGCTGGGACCACAATTTGTCTGTGACATGGACAGCTTCCTTTATTTTCATGTCTGTCTGAGCCAGAAAAGGGCTAAACACACCTGCTCTACAGTCTGGCGAGGTGGTAGTTAGAACACAGCTAGCTGTTTCCTCGCCACAAAATGTCGGGCCTACCTCGGGGAGAACAAGCACGACACAAAGCTTTGGCGTCGTTTTGCATTTCCTACAAGCAAAGAGGACTCAAACACCTCTCTCCAGAGCTTCCCAGGACCTTCCCCTCCAACAACATGCCCACAAGATGGAACTTTCTTCTCTCACAACATTATAAATATCACTTAATTTTTTAAAAATACCCCTTCTCTCTCTGGCACGCCAAGTTAATCAAACTTAACCAAGGCTTCTCTGAACTTGCAAATTCTCTTATCTGAATGCCAAATCAACTTGCAAAGCTAACAGGCCTGTTGTTCTTCACATTCAGGATGGCAAGACAAGGAAAAACCATAATCTTCTCCATCCACCAGCCTCGGTACTCCATATTCAGACTGTTTGACAGCCTGACGCTGCTGGCTGCAGGGAGGGTGCTGTACCACGGGCCCGCTCAGCACACCATTGGGTACTTCCAGTCTATTGGTGAGCACAACTCACAGCAACGTCTTTAGCTTGGACTAACTCACATAAAATGCCAATAGAGCTTGATCAGAATCAGATGTAGCATATATTGGCAAGCCCAGGGTCTTAACAGGCTAAGCTTTCTCTTGGTGTTTCACCATTCGGCCCATATGTGGGTTTGGAAGACCTCTAATCAACTGCTCCTGGGGACATCTTCATTAGACAAAGCCCAGGCTAGGGTTGAGAAGAACACATTACCAGCTGTCACCTTGCTTTCATTGACAGAGCTGGTCATCTCTTGGGTAGACACAGCCCTTTTGAAGCCCACAGTGCTTACGGTGCAGGCTGCTCAAAAGGAACAATGGGATGGCTGTGTTTGTGCTGGCCACACACAGCCTTCCTGACAGTCACACAACCACTGCTTAGCACTTGTAATTGTCACCACAGGTTATGAGTGTGAGCCCTACAACAACCCTGCCGACTTCTTCTTGGACATCATTAATGGAGACTCCACGGCGGTGGCAATGAACAAGACTGATGAAACTAACCCAGGTATGAAACCCAGAGCTGAGTGGGTCTGGAGATGGGCAATGAAACTGGTAAAGGGTTTGGAGCACAAGTCTTATGAGAAGAGGGATTGCTCAGCCTGGAGAAGAGGAGGCTGAGAGGAGACCTTTTCGCTCTCTTACAGCTACTTGGAAGGAGGGTGTAGTGAGGTGAGGGATGGTCTTTTTTCCCAAGTAACTAGCAATAGGACAAGAGGGAATGGTGTCAAGTGGCATCAGGGGAGGTTTAGATTGGATATTGGGAAAAAATTTCCTCACTGAAACAGTGATCAGACACTGGAACAGGCTGCCCAGAGAGGTGGTGGAGTCACCATCCCTGGAGGGGTTCAAAACACATGTAGATATGGGGCTCCAGGAGATGGTTTATTTGACATGGTTTAGTAGACATGGTGGCGTTGGACAGATGGTTGGACTCAGAGGTCTTTTCCAACCTTAAAGACTCTATGAAATTATCATAACATGTATTTTGCCAGAAGGCATCTAGCACAACACAGAAGAATCACAAGTGTCAACCAACCACTAACTGTTGTACAAGCACACAGTTGTTCTTTGTGTGCATGACAGTATTACATCCCACTGATCCTGGTGGCTTTAACCAACAAAACCCAACCCCAAACAACAACAAAACCCCCAAACCCACACCATGCCTTTTTGTTTATATATGGAAAAGAATTAGCACAACCTGAAATACCAATTTCACATATGGCCATACTATATATAAAGAAGTATTTAGTAATTTAGCCTTGCTATTCATTTCCTCATAAACTGTCCTGTAGGCTTTTGTGTCACACTCAAATTTCAAGATGTTAAAGGCAAAAGAATCTTCTCCTGTGTTGAAGTTATAATGTCTAGGATTGTATGAAACCTTTTTGTTACCTCTTAATGCAGAGAATCAGAGAATCACAGAATTGTAGGGGCTGGAAGGGACCTCAAGAGATCATGGGGTCCAAGCCCCCTGCCAAAGCAGGTTCTTTAGGACAGAAATCACAGCTACAGGCCTCCACACTTGGATTTTCACTGCTAGTCATTTAACAAAAACACCTCTGAAACTGTCTTTATTTCTTTTATCTTCAAGGCTAACTAACTGAAGCCCTGCAGAAGCAGTGACCATAAACCAAGACAGTTGTTCCAGTTAGGTTTTTTTACCTAATGGGGTGGTTTATCTGCTATGAAATTAGTGATTTTCCTCCCCCTCTGCTCTGCCCTGGTCAGGCCCCACCTGGAGTGTTGTGTCCAGTGCTGGGCTCCCTGGGATAAAACAGCCAGGGATCTCCTGGAGAGAGTCCAGTGGAGGCTGCGAAGGGGATGAAGGGCCTGGAGCATCTCCCCTGCCAGGAAAGGCTGAGTGAGCTGGGGCTGTTCAGCCTGGAGAGAAGAGACTGAGAGGGGAGCTGATCAATGGGGATCAATAGCTGAAGGGTGGGACACAGGGGGACATGGGCAGCCTCTTCCCAGTGGCTGTGGGGACAGGACAAGGGGCGATGGGCTCAAGTTGGAGCAGGGGAAGTTCCACCCCAATGTGGGGAAGAACTTCTTCCCGGTGAGGGAGCCCTGGGACAGGCTGCCCAGGGGGTGTGGAGTCTCCTTCTCTGGAGAGATTCCAGCCCTGCCCTGTCCTAGGGACCCTGCTTTGGCAGGGGTTTGGACCCCATGGGCTCTGGAGGGCCCCTTCCCACCCCAATGAGTCTGTGATTTCCTTCCTCTGAGTAGGGTGGCAAGAGGGTTTAGAGATAGGTGACCAGCATTCTCCTGATGCTTCCCTGAGATCATGGGAAGGCAGAAATTACCCCCAAACCAAAAAATAAAATCTCACCTACACTCAGCAGCATGCTTTTCCATCCTCTCTGCTGCCCTGCTCTCCTTTCACATGAATGGAAAGGGAAATGCAATAAGGAATGTGCTATGTGCCCAAACACGCCGTTTCACCCCACCTTCCTAGCAACCAGCATCTTACCAAATGCTGACCACATTCAGGGCCAGATTAATATTATAGCTGGCAACACACATTGTGTTTGTCATTGGGAAAGCACACACTGGACTACAGCTGAGGAAAAATAGGAGCTTCAGATGAAATGTCTTCACAACAGCCTCCAAAGTTTGGCTGAAGTAGACATATGCCAGTCTACCTCCATCTAAAAGTCTGGTTAGCTCTGCAATCCAGACCACTTACAGAAACCAATTGTTCTAGTTCGTTAGTAACTCTCCCACCCCAACACAACTGTCCAGGCTTAACTCCTAAATAATCTTCCCATCCCTTAGAGAAGCAGCTAATTTGAGTTTTCGTTACTCTTTTTTCCTCAGGGAGCACTGAAGACACCACCGAATATGATAAAACCTTTGCTGAGAAGTTAGCAGAGAAATACTCCAGCTCTGTCTACTACCAAGAAACCAAAGCAGTACTGGAGAACGTTTCTTTGGGAAACATGAAGAAAACTAAAGCCATTTTCCGACAAATCACCTATGCCAACTCCTTCCTCCATCAGCTGAAGTGGGTGTCCAAGCGCACGTTTAAAAACCTGGTAGGGAACCCCCAGGCTTCCATAGCTCAGGTAAGGCTATCCAGGTCCATCCTTTCGTGGTGTATGTGGAATTGTTCCCCTCCTGTACTGGAGAAGTCATGGGGATGGGTTTGCCTTTTGATAGTTAACTGTGGTAAGCAGCTGAAAAAGAGTGTTCCCAGGCTGTAAATCTGATACACTAAAAGGTGTCCCAAAGGAAAAGCACAAGGGACTGTTCAGTCATTAATTTTGGACCACTGAAAGACTTTGGGAAGCAAGGCCTTTTCCAGCAGGGAATCCTGCTGCTCCTGGCCAGGAGATTATCTTAGATAGAATCATAGAATGGTTAGGGCTGGAAGGGACCTTAAAGATCATCAAGTTCCAACCCTCCCTTCACACATTTCATAGAATCCCAGACTGGGCTGGGTTGGGAGGGACCCCAAGGAGCACAGAGCTCCAACCCCCTGCCACAGGCAGGGCCACCAACCTCCAGGCCTGGAGCTACACAAGGTTGCCCAGGGCCCCAGCCAACCTGGCCTTGGACACCCCCAGACACGGGGCACCCACCCCCTCTCTGGGCAGCCCCTTCCAGCACCTCACCACTCTCTCTGTTCTCTCTCTTTGCTCAAGAACGTTCTTCAAGCTCTAATTGCCCAGGCTTGGCACCATGAGAGTTTGGCCTCAAATCATCTACCCCACTGGGGAAAGTTAATAGACTTAATTAAACCTCAGCACACAATGAAGTGCTGGCAGGTGGATCAAGTGTAGAAATATTCCACACTCTCATAAATGCATGTGGTGTTTGGTCATCTGGCTGTTTGTAACAGCAATGGTATCTTCTGGAGAAGGTGTGACGAAGACCACAATAGGCCCTCACACCTGCCATGGAAAATGAGCGTGTTCTACATGACTGGCCCTGTTAGTGCTGCTTTTGTGGAAGAATCGGTGCCAAAAGTGTGGGTTTCTTCAAAGCTGCACCCTGGGTTCAAAGATAAAGAACACCTGGCTGACCTCTGCACCACAACTAATCCCCAGGAATCCCCTAAATCATGAGCCAAACCCTCAAGTCCCAGCCCCAGCACCGCTGCAACACTCAGCAATTCTAGAGAAGCCAACAGAAAAATTGGTCCTGAGCCAGGGGTATAAATTATCTCCATCATGGCTTATCTAATGAGAGAACAAACAGCCAGTATGGAGGGGAAATGAGTCCAGAGTCCCCGAGGTTCAAAGGCTTTGAGCATGTGTGTGTGTCTGTCTGTTGATCCTACGGGGATCCTCAATAATTGCTTTGTAAAAGCTTGACCTTGTGACAAGAATTAGACTCCCAAGGATCTCGTAAATACCCCAAGGTCAACGGGCCTGGATTGTTTCTCACCAGCTTTTCCTCGCTCCCCACCCTCATTAGGGATGGATTTTCCAAGCATTCTCTGAGGTACATGGCTCATTAAGCCTTCTCTCATTAATCTGCTCCAAATTGGTCTGGATCCCTGCTTTCCCCTGCAAGTGGCTTAGGGGCCGAGTTATCCCTGACATTTGCTCCCTTCAGCAGGATCTCAGCCATAGGGGCCCGCGGGTCAAGTGGCTCAGGGTGTTAAGACTCGTGGTTCTCTCTGGCTTAGACATGACAGAACTGCCTGATGCCACCAGTTTGGGCTGAGATTTGTTCTCATTTGTGGTTAGCATCAAAAAGTTATGATGTACACACTTCAGGGGGCTGGAAGGCAAATCCTCTGAGGAGCAGCTGAGGGAGCTGGGGGTGTTCAGCCTGGAGAAGAGGAGGCTGAGGGGAGACCTTCTCCCCACCTCCCCTGCCCTGCCAGGAGGGTGCAGAGAGGTGGGTGATGGTCTCTTCAGCCAGGGGACAGGAGATGGGACGAGGGGCAATGGGCTCAAGCTGTGCCAGGGCAGGGTCAGCTCAGCTGGGAGGGCAAAGTTCTTCCCTGGCAGAGTTGTGGGGCTGTGGCACAGGCTGCCCAGGGAGGGGAATCCACAGCTTAACAGGCACAACTTAAAATGTTTATTCCAACATAGAGAATAAATGTTTAAGGTGAGAAAAGCTCCTGTGAAGAGTTCAGGTTAAAACTCCATGTGTCCTGTAAGCTTTGTGTATTATGTGATGGCAGGAACTGTGGGACATCCCTGCCCTGTATGAAGTTTCATGGGGTTTTTTCCAAAGGGTCAGCTCAGCTTGGAGGGCAAAGTTCTTCCCTGGCAGAGTTGTGGGGCTGTGGCACAGGCTGCCCAGGGAGGGGGCTGAGTCCCCACCCCTGGGGGTGTTTAACAGCTGGGGAGATGAGGTGCTCAGGGATCTGGTTTAGCACAGGACAGGGATGGTTGGACTCGATGATCTTAAAGGTCTTTTCCAACCTTGTGATCCTTGAGAAACCCCTGCAGAAACACTGCCCTGAAGGGCTGTGGTCAGCCCTAGAGCTGGTTACCCTGGTCACTGACAGCAGGTGGGGAGTCACTGGCTGTCCCAGAGAGGATGAGCTGTGGTGAAGAGCATCAGCAGGGAGAGAGCAGTGATGTTGTGATACATCACTGATTAACTTAATTGTGACATCCAAGAAAAGCCAAAATGATGCTGAGGGCCAGGAGCTTGGCTGATGTGCTGATGCAGGGGAAAGGTGTTATTCCAACCTGCCCCACCAAACCCCTGCCATTGTCCTCCTCCTACTGATGGTCCAACATCCTCCCAGCACTTCCCTGAGGTCACAGATGTTGCCCTGCTGGAGGTCAGGGGAAAGTTGTGACACTGCTGAAGGAACATACCTCCTGCCAGTGCCACCACAGAGGAATGAGCAGCAGTTGAAGCTCCTGGAGAGTCCCTCCTTCCCAGTGCCTTACCTCCCAATGAGGCAGCATCCTCAGGGTACCATAGAGGGCAGGTGGCACCAGGGACCTGCTGTGTCTCACAGACACCCCTTGAAGGATACCGTGGGGCAAGAGCTAAAGTACCACTGTGCTGCAGGCTGCCAACCCCCCATCAAGGGTAGATAATGGCAGGACAAGGGGGAATGGACTAAAGTTGAAGGAGGGAAGGGTTAGATTAGATCTTAGGGGGAAGTTCTTTGCAGAGAGAGTGGTGAGGGGCTGGAAGGGGCTGCCCAGAGAGGGGGTGGGTGCCCCATCCCTGGGGGTGTTCAAGGCCAGGTTGGCTGGGGCCCTGGGCAACCTTGTGTAGCTCCAGGCCTGGAGGTTGGTGGCCCTGCCTGTGGCAGGGGGTTGGAGCTCTGTGCTCCTTGGGGTCCCTTCCAACCCAGACCAGTTTTGATTCTATGATCAATTCCCTTCCCAGCTTGGGCAGCTTTTCCCCTTTCCAAAACCACTTCCTCTCGATCTACACGTATTTTCAAAGCCTGGCCCATTGAAGCTTTGAAAGTCAATGAGAGTAACACTTTTCCTCCTCTCTTTTTCACCTTTAGCTGTGTGTTACAGCTCTCCTAGGGCTGGTTGTGGGTGCTATCTTCTTTGATCTTACCACGGACTCTGCAGGACTGCAGAACAGGTGAGTCAGTTCAGGTATTACACCTGTGTATGTACCTGACCCAACAAAGGGCTTCACAACCAGAAAGCTCTGGGTTCTTCATCTTGGAACACGCAGCATTTACATGAAACCAGCCTGGTTTTACACTGGTGTGAAAGCAAGGCCTTGCCTTTTAGTGGGAAAGGTGGAAACAACTTCACTTAGTTCACAGATGGAGAATTTTTAAGGAACATTACTTTCTTTAGTTTCTTTTCCATCATTTGGCTGCAGGGGGGGAACATACTGTCCTTGCCCACAAATAACAAATACCTCCTGTCCCACATCACCCAGACCTGTAACCAAGCCCCATCCCATGGCATTCAGGATGGGAGGTCACACACTGCCAAGCTCTGGGCACTGCAGTTGGGTTTCTGTACTCTCCTGTGGAAACATGATGTTTCCATCCCCCTTTTTTTAATAACAGCTTGGTGTTTTGCTTCTTGTAGAGTGGGGGCGATGTTCTTTCTGACCACCAACCAGTGTTTCAGCAGCATCTCAGCTATTGAGCTCTTTGTTGTGGAAAAAAAGATATTTACGTAAGTAAAAGACACAAAAATGCACCAAAAAAAGGTTCTCAGGGATTACTGTTAGTTCCTTTGCTTGCCCTGCTGTAGCTATGGCTGTTTAAGTACAGGAAACACAGAGTTTTAAAGTTATTTCATTGTTAGCACTCATTGCAGGTGTTATTCTTTTAGCCTATGAGTTGTTCTGGAATCTCCAAGTTGGGGGGAATCTGTGATGGCTCAGAGGTTAAAATTATTAACATATGTAGGGGAAAAAAATCACCCTTAATGCTAAATTTAGGTATAAATAAGCTTGTGATTTGCTCACGAGGACGGTAAGTCGCTGCTCACTGGATTCCACACAGCTACACAGGTCACACTGTGAGGCAAATTAAAATTATCTGAGATATACCATCTCTGATTTGGTAAACACAGAGTTACCAAAACCTCTGTGCACTGGTATCACAGAGTCACAGGGGTTGGAAGGGCCCTCCAGAGCCCATGGGGTCCAACCCCCTGCCAAAGCAGGGTCCCTAGGACAGGGCAGGGCTGGAATCTCTCCAGAGAAGGAGACTCCACACCCCCTGGGCAGCCTGTCCCAGGGCTCCCTCACCCTCACCGGGAAGAAGTTCTTCCCCACATTGGGGTGGAACTTCCCCTGCTCCAACTTGAGCCCATCGCCCCTTGTCCTGTCCCCACAGCCACTGAGCAGAGGCTGCCCATGTCCCCCTGTGTCCCACCCTTCAGCTATTGATCCCCATTGCTCAGCTCCCCTCTCAGTCTCTTCTCTCCAGGCTGAACAGCCCCAGCTCACTCAGCCTTTCCTGGCAGGGGAGATGCTCCAGGCCCTTCATCCCCTTCGCAGCCTCCGCTGGACTCTCTCCAGGAGATCCCTGGCTGTTTTATCCCAGTGAGCCCAGACCTGGACACAACACTCCAGGTGGGGCCTGGCCAGGGCAGAGCAGAGGGGGAGGATCCACATGAAAACCCCACTGTTACACAGCGTGTGGCTTACTGGACATTTGGCATTGCAGCATATGCATGAAAAAACTCTTTTATTACATTTTTTCCCCCCAGTTTGAGACAGAATTCATTTGCCTCCACATGAAAATAATCTTACTGGGTTTTAGTGACTCAAATTTGTAATCTGCTGTGTATCATCTCTGTTCCAGGCACGAATACATCAGTGGGTACTACAGAACATCTGTGTACTTCATCTCGAAGCTACTGGCTGACTTAATTCCCATGCGGACTTTACCAAGCATCATCTTCACCTGCATCATTTACTTTATGTTAGGCAAGTATGGTCTCCTACAGCCCTGTTACAGCCCCCTCAACAAATTAAGGTGCTCATATTTTTTATGTAGATTTATGTATACATGTCTTTTGGGCCTGGGGGAACCTAATGAGGTTCAACACTGTGAAGTGTCAGGTGTTGCACTTGGGCTGGCGGAATCCCAGACATAGATATAGCCTGGGAGAAGAGCTCCTGGGGAGCAGCCCTGCTGAGCAGGGCCTGGGGGTTCTGGTGGGTGAGAAGCTTCCCAGGAGCCAGCAGTGGCTCCTGCAGCTGGGAAGGGCGATGGGATCCTGGGCTCCATCAGCAGAGGGGTGGCAGCAGGGACAGGGAGGGGAGTGTCCCTCTCTGCTCTGCCCTCCCCAGCTGAAGTCCTGTGTCCAGAGCTGGGGCTCCCAATGCAAGAGAGATGTGGGGCTGTTGGAGAGGGGTCAGAGGAGCCACAGAGATGCTCAGAGGGCTGGAGCAGCTCCCCTATGGAGAGAGGCTGAGGGAGCTGGGCTGGGTCAGCCTGGAGCAGAGAAGGCTGTGGGGGGACCTCATTGCAGCCTCCCCGTCCCTGAAGGGAGCAGAGAAACAGGAGGGGAATCAGCTTTTTAAAAGAGTAGACAATGGCAGGATAGGAAGGAATGGATTAAAGCTGAAGGAAGGAAGGTTTACATTAGATCTTAGGGGGAAGTTCTTTGCAGAGAGAGTGGTGAGGGGCTGGAAGGGGCTGCCCAGAGAGGGGGTGGGTGCCCCGTCCCTGGGGGTGTTCAAGGCCAGGTTGGATGGGACTCTGGGCAACCTTGTGTAGCTCCAGGCCTGGAGGTTGGTGGCCCTGCCTGTGGCAGGGGGTTGGAGCTCTGTGCTCCTTGGGGTCCCTTCCAACCCAGACCAGTCTATGATTCTATGATTCTATGATTTATACAGGCTAAAGCACTATGCTGGCATGGCAGTGGTTACTATGCTTGCTTTTAGGACACCATGCATTAAAGACACACTTCCAAAGATTTAAAAATTCATATCCAAAATCTGTGACATGTCTCATCTCCACTGTCCCTAGAGGGAAGCTGTAATCATTACTAGATATGTTTGATTTATTCCTTTTCCTTTATGGCTGTAGGTTTGATATATTCCTTTTCACATGGCCCCCTTAGCTTCAGGTGGCTTTTACAAGATGCTTCTTCCACCTTTTCACCTTAAGAACATCTATCAGAGGAAAAAGTTGTTTTTTAAAAGCTGAATGTTATGTGAATTAATATTACCTTGCTCTTTTTATGGTGAAATGCCTTCTGGTTAGTGAGCAGGCTTTGAAAATTGGCAGCACCAACTGTTGCAGCCCTAGAACACCTTCCAAGTTCATCCTCAAAATGTGTCCCAGTCAGATTGTTTCCCCAGGCTGTGGCTTCAGACCATGACATTCTTTGGGGATGGCCCAAAAGCTTGAAAAGTACAAGCAAAATTTTAAAATAATCCCAGTTCTCTTTGGTCTGAGGGGGTTTTTATCCCCCCTAAGGACAGGAAACCAAGGCCACATCAACAAGAGGTTCTCAGACACTGAAACTAGAGTGAGATAGACCTTGCTACCACATCCACAGCTACCCAAGGTTGATTACAGAATCACAAGGTTGGAAAAGACTTTTAAGATCATCAAGGCCAACTTTTCCTGTCCTACGCTGACCCATATCCCTGAGCACCTCATCTACTCTTTTTTTTAAACACATCCAGGATGGTAACACAACCCCCTCCCTGGGCAGCCTTAGGAGCTCAACCCCCTCCCTGGGCAGCCTTAGGAGCTCAACCCCCTCCCTGGGCAGCAATTAGGAACTCAACCCCCTCCCTGGGCAGCCTTAGGAGCTCAACCCCCTCTCTGGGCAGCCTTAGGAGCTCAACCCCCTCCCTGGGCAGCCTTAGGAGCTCAACCCCCTCCCTGGGCAGCTTTAGGAGCTCAACCCTCTCCCTGGGCAGCGATTAGAAACACTCTCTGCTGGAAACATGTGCAGTGCTGTACAACTGCTGCCCATGGAGGGGCACTAGAAAGGTCTCCTTTGATAACTTGAAGCCATGGTGAAGCCTTCACCTTGGACCACGTGGTGTATGGCACTGGAACTTCTGCTGTCTCCAGTGTTATTGCAGACTACTTATCCCATCCTGTGTTGACAGGGTGTACACATATGGGCTGTCAGAAGCCTCTCTGCAGTCTTGGGTCTCAGTGGCACAGCCTATGCCATCAGACAACGAGCATTCTGGAGGCAGGGAAAGCTGTGTAAATCAGGGCAGCAGCAGAGCTTTGGGCAGGATCATACTGAAACCCTTCTTGTTCTGATCTTTCAGGTTTGAAACCAACAGCAGGAGCCTTCTTTACAATGATGTTTACCCTTATGATGGTGTCCTACACAGCCACTTCTATGGCACTAGCCATTGCAGCAGGACAGAGCGTGGTGGCTGTAGCAAACCTGCTCATGACCATCACATTTGTTTTCATGATTGTGAGTAGCACTGTTCAGTTTTTCCAGACTGAATCCTGAAATCCCACCAGCCCAGAGTCCTGCTGGACTCTGCAGAACCTCTCTGGGGTTGAATATCCTGATATTCTGATACCATGAGGTCAAATCTTCTGGTTTTTTTTCCTTTTAACTAACAAGAGTCTAAGGGCTGGGGGAGGGACTGGGGTTGAGGGGGAGGGAGAGTGGTTCCTCTCTGTGGCCTTGTCAGCCAGCACACAGAAAAACAGCCTATGCCACAGTTACCCTTCCTTCACTCTCCCATAGTTTTCCCAAAGACTAATCTGGCTGGCTGAGGACATGGCAGCTTCCCTCTCTCTGAGACCACTGCCCAAGTTGTCCTCTTCATCTTCAGAGCCAACCACTGGCCACGTTACAGCCAGGTAACTCACAAACAGCTACAGTCAGAGGACAGGCCCCCTGGTTCAGCGTCACCTCCTTGTCTGACACCCATGAGCCACGTTGGCTCAGACTGGGGGCACACAAGTGAAGCTGAGCACACACCTCCAGCAGCTCCACACCCTGAGGAACAGCACAGAGCTCTTGTGAACCCATGTGGGACCCAGAGACCCAAGCCTGGGGGTTTCACACACCTGTGAAAGTGTTCCTCATTACACACTTTGTCAGGAGGACATGGGGTTATGGGCCAAAGCTGGGTGATAGAAACAATTCCTTCCTCTAAAAACACCTCCCCATTTGTTTTTACCCTGAAAAAGCTGACAGGAGATAGAGAAGAACACATTGTATGGAATTTGTAATTCTTTTTTTGTGGTTGCTGTGGCTTTCTCTGTAATCCTTGCCTCTAGATTTTCTCTGGGTTGCTGGTCAACCTCACAAGTATCATGTCCTGGCTCTCCTGGCTCAAATACTTCAGCATCCCTCGCTATGGAATGACAGTAAGTGCTGTGTTTTCCTGTGTACAGACCTGGAAATGGAAGGGATGAAAGGAATGTCTTTACTGATGATAAAGAAAACTTCAATTAATGAGCAAAAGGAAAGATAATTAAGCACAGTAACCTCAGAACGTGGTGTGGCACCTTGAAACCAGAAGGGCTGCTCAACAACCAGCACCCACTGTTGTTTGAAGAGCTTGTTTCTGTAACTTCACAGAATCACAGAACCATAGGGGTTGGAAGGGACCTCCAGAGATCATCAGGTCCAACCCCCCTGCCAGAGCAGGGTCCCTAGGACAGGGCAGGGCTGGAATCTCTCCAGAGAAGAAGACTCCACACCCCCTGGGCAGCCTGTCCCAGGGCTCCCTCACCCTCACCGGGAAGAAGTTCTTCCCCACATTGGGGTGGAACTTCCCCTGCTCCAACTTGAGCCCATCGCCCCTTGTCCTGTCCCCACAGCCACTGAGCAGAGGCTGCCCATGTCCCCCTGTGTCCCACCCTTCAGCTATTGATCCCCATTGCTCAGCTCCCCTCTCAGTCTCTTCTCTCCAGGCTGAACAGCCCCAGCTCACTCAGCCTTTCCTGGCAGGGGAGATGCTCCAGGCCCTTCATCCCCTTCATCCCCTTCTCTGGACTCTCTCCAGGAGATCCCTGGCTGTTTTATCCCAGGGAGCCCAGCACTGGACACAACACTCCAGGTGGGGCCTGACCAGGGCAGAGTAGAGGGGGAGGATCCACTCCTTTACTTGGGAAAACCTCATAAGGAGAGACACTAAACAAACACATCCCTCAGACAAAATGCCCTTGGACAAGGACAAGTAATCCCCTTGGACAAAACTGATGCAGAGTAAAAGAACAAATGTTATCCCTGAAAAAAAAAAAAACCCACCCCAATTCTTCTCTTTTCCATCAAGTCAAACAAAAACCTCTCCAGGCTAAAACATTTCTCCCCTTTCGATGATTTAAGCCAGGGTGATGCTTTGCAAGGGAAGATTGAGTTGTAACATGCTGGTGCAGAGTCTGGCCTGGGGTAGGTGTTAAAGCCTGGTTCTGCAGATGCATTCCAGGGTATGGGCTGCATATAGCAATATATGTTCTTCTCTCTTTGACTGAGGAGCACAGTTCTAAAAACATGGGGATTTGGGCAGCATAAATAGTGATACCAACATGTTTTCAGAATAAATTTGAATTTATTTTTGTCTTACCTTGTTGACGTGTCATTTGTTTACCTGCTAATTCATGCTGCCATTGTTTCTTTTCTTTTGAAAGGCTTTACAGATCAATGAATTGGCTGGTCTGAACTTCTGCAACAGCAGTAACACCACAAATTTAATCAGCAATGATAACTACCGGGAGTTAGGCCTGTGAGTATTTCAGAACTTCTCCCTCCCAGCTGAGCTGACCCTGCCCTGGCACAGCTTGAGCCCATTGCCCCTCGTCCCATCTCCTGTCCCCTGGCTGAAGAGACCATCGCCCACCTCTCTGCACCCTCCTGGCAGGGCAGGGGAGGTGGGGAGAAGGTCTCCCCTCAGCCTCCTCTTCTCCAGGCTGAACACCCCCAGCTCCCTCAGCTGCTCCTCAGAGGATTTGCCCTCCAGCCCCTTCCCCAGCCTGGTTGCCCTTCTCTGGACACCCTCCAGGACCTCCATGTCCTTCTTATGATGAGGAAGTTCTAGGGATCTTCCTAGACACTTCCAACTAAGTGTATGGATGTGTATTTATCCATAGGTGGTGTACTGGAGACGAGTACCTGGCAAATCAAGGCATCGATGCAAGTAGCTGGGGCCTGTGGCAGAACCACCTGGCTCTTGCCTGCATGACCATCATATTCCTCACCATTGCCTACCTGAAACTCTACTTCATGAAGAAGTTCTCCTAAAACCAGAATGAAAAAGACAATTCCCACTGTTCAGTAGTTTCATAAACTACCTGTGCATCCAGCTTGATTCTGCTTGAAGAGACTTTAACTCTCCTTTGTACTGTGGTTTATGCTTACACAAGTCCCTGTGAATGCCATCCTTGCCTAGTAAAGAGCCAGTGTTCATGGAGGTGGCTGAAAAGCCTCACCTGCCTCTCTTGGCCATAGGAAGTAGACTCTCTCCAGGAGATCCCTGGCTTTTTTATACTGGGGAGCCCTGAACTGGGCACAAAACTCCAGGTGGGGCCTGACCAGGGTGTAAATCAAGCCACCAATTCAGTCTCAGCTACTGATGTGGTCACAGTCCATGTGAGACAGCAACAGAAACACCCTTTTCATCCCTGATCTTTCTGATTTGGGAATCCTTCCTGCCCTGCAATGTCTTTCCTTACTCCTTTCTGATGCCAAGTAGGTTGTTGCAGCTTTTTGCAGGTAACAAACACGAGATGTACCATGATCCTGCTTTATTCCTGCATATTACTATTGAAGACTCCATGGCTGTGCAACTGAAAAAATGCAGGTGACAGTCCTGGCACTATGATGAGATGGTTCCTTTAGAACAGAAGGACATTACACAGCCTGAGGGTAAGCAACAATGATACATTAGCCTGAAGAAGAGGAGGCTTATCCCTTATCACTCCCACAATGACCTGACAGGAAGATGCAGAGAGGTGAGCAATGGTCTCTTCAGCCAGGGGACAGGTGATGGGACCCCCAATGCAAGAGAGATGTGGGGCTGTTGGAGAGGGGTCAGAGGAGCCACGGAGATGCTCAGAGGGCTGGAGCAGCTCCCCTACGGAGAGAGGCTGAGGGAGCTGGGCTGGTTCAGCCTGGAGGAGAGAAGTCTGTGGGGGGACCTCATTGCAGCCTCCCCGTCCCTGAAGGGAGCAGAGGAACAGGAGGGGAATCAGCTTGTTCAAGGGCAGAGACTGGCAGGACAAGGAGCCCAGAACTGGACACAGCACTCGATGTGCAGCCTCACCAATGCTGAGTACAGGGGCATGAGTACCCCAGTGCTGAATCCAGAGTCCCCGAGGTTCAAAGGCTTTGAGCATGTGTGTGTGTCTGTCTGTTGATCCTATGGGGATCCTCAATAATTGCTTTGTAAAAGCTTGACCTTGTGACAAGAATTAGACTCCCAAGGATCTCGTAAATACCCCAAGGTCAACGGGCCTGGATTGTTTCTCACCAGCTTTTCCTCGCTCCCCACCCTCATTAGGGATGGATTTTCCAAGCATTCTCTGAGAGGTACATGGCTCATTAAGCCTTCTCTCATTAATCTGCTCCAAATTGGTCTGGATCCCTGCTTTCCCCTGCAAGTGGCTTTAGGGGCCAAGTTATCCCTGACATTTGCTCCCTTCAGCAGGATCTCAGCCATAGGGGCCCGTAGGTCAAGTGGCTCAGGGTGTTAAGACTCGTGGTTCTCTCGGGCTTAGACATGACAGAACTGCCTGATGCCACCAGTTTGGGCTGAGATTTGTTGTCATTTGGACTTGGCTGTAAAAAAAAGGCCATGTGCAGAGTTCAATCACTCTGTTACATCACTGACTCAGTTGAAACACATGGGTTCATGTATGGAAATTCCTGTTTCAGCTGGTTTACGTTGAACAGGACTCAGCCCCCTCCCTGGGCAGCCTGTGCCACAGCCCCACAACTCTGCCAGGGAAGAACTTTGCCCTCCCAGCTGAGCTGACCCTGCCCTGGCACAGCTTGAGCCCATTGCCCCTCGTCCCATCTCCTGTAACCTGGAATTTGGAGGATCTGGGCATGATGTAGATGCTGCAGAATAAGAGGGGGATGATGTCCTGGTTTTCAGCTGCGGAAGAGTTAATGTCCAGCAGGACCCAGGAGGGGATACTGCCTGGAGAGCTGACCCAAACTTGCCAGACATTCCTTCCATTGTGCTCTGGATATAAAGGGGGCTGGCTGGGGAGTGGGGGCTGCTCCTCAGGGACAGGTAGGGCATCTGTCAGGTGAGCAAACTGTGCTGTGTATCACCCACTTTATATATTCTGTTCTAAGTAGCATTGTTATCTTCCTCTCCCTCTGCTCTCCCAGCAAGCTGTTGTATCCCAACCCATGAGTTTTACCTTTGTCTTCCAATTCTCCTCCTCATCCCACCAGGGTCGGGGTGAGAGATAAGCAAGAGGCTGCGTGGGGCTCAGCCACTGGCTGGGGCTGAACCCCAACACTGACAAAGCAACCCTCTTTCCAAACTGGAAGTTGAGGATCTTGCAAGGGGACTTGTTGCCTGTTAAATAAGATGGGGAGAAGTACAACAAATTTTAGGCAAATTACCTGTGCTCAAGTTTCTAAAGGCACCCCTCAGCAAATCCACCTCGGCCCTTGGTGAGCGTTACTGTGGTGAAATGAGTCCCACTGGGAAAGGGATTCCTGATACAGGAAGCTCTTCTCTCCCGTTAAGCCCAGGACAGCTGCACACTGAAGGCCCTGGGGTTGCCCAGCCTGGAGAAGAGGAGGCTGAGGGGAGGCCTCACCCCGCTCTGTGGCTGCCTGCCCAGGGGAGCGAAGGGGCAGCACCCATCTCTCTCCTCTCTGTGGGGCCCAGGGCTGGAACCCGAGGGGACGGCGTGAAGCTGCCAGGGGAGGGTCAGGCTGGGTGTCAGGAAGAGGGTCTGTGCTGAGAGGGGGGTCGGGTGCTGGCACAGGCTCCCCAGGGAAGGGGTCCCAGCCCCGAGCTGGGCTGAGGGCAAGAAGCATCTGGCTGCTGCGCTCAGTGCCCTGCTCTGCCTGGGCTGGGCTGTGTGGGGCCAGGAGTGGAACTTGATGGGCCTTCTGGGTCCCTCCCAGCTCAGGAGGCTCCAGGATTCTATTGTATGAATATGGTAACAGCCATCTGTTAGTGGGGTGTGAGGGGACTTGGTCTGACAGCATCTGTCTCAGCTGCAGGAAAAGCTGCTAGCAGTACAAACACGTGCTTACCTCAGATGTGGAATGAACTGGTGACCACACGCTTAGCCTGGACGTACTGGTTTCTTGTTGGAGCGTTTCCTGGAGCTCTCATCACACCACTCTGCATGCAAGCAGTGGCACACACACAGCTGCTACTTTTGTTAAGGCTGCACAGAGGGAAAACCTTTCTGACAGTGTTTTTTCCTGTTTCTCCATTGCACTAGACTGGTTTGGTTTGAAAGTGTTTCCTTCTGAAATACCTTCTATCCTTTTCTGGAAGATTCATCTCTTACTGAAGGGCTGGGTATAAAGCAGTGCTGTTTTCTCTCTAATTTAACAAGCTTCAGTAAAAATCATTTGTTTCCTGACAACTGAGAACCTATTTTTAACTCCAGCCACCCCCAGGTAAAGAGAGGGCACAGGCTGAGTTACTACTGAAGAGTGTTTTTAGCACAACAGAAGGTGAAGGACAGTGTGTGAGCATGGGAATGTCAGCTGTTTGGTTCAGAAAAGAGGCTGACATGACTTAAGTGTCTCTGAAAGGTTAGGCTCTGCCTTCCCTCCTGAAAGCTGTGCTGCTTACATACCTTCCCACCACCAATTTCCTGTGGTCCCAGGGACACCAGCAAAGCCAGAGATGCTGTATGGGGAAGAGACAGGCTCACAGACAGCCTAAACCTTCTCCTGAAGGAGTGCTGGTGGAATGGACTCTGGGGAAGGCCTCCTCCAGCTCCAATTGCTCCCCTCTTCTGCATCTCAAACTGCACTTCCTGGAGGATACTGAGTCAGCAACACTATAGCTCACACAGAGAATTAAATTAACAACATTTCCCACACACTGTGACTTTTATAACACACCAACTAAAGGCTTAATACACTTAATAACCTCAGCACACATGTATTTCACTGAAGGCAGAGATGGATTTGTATTAAGCACTCAGTTTTCATTAATATGATATACTTTTGATGCACAGGCAGAACTATGGATCTTATACCTGAGCCTGGGATTTCCCAGGCCCAGAAACCCCCCCCCAGATGCTGTAGGATTCCCTGAAACAAAGGGAAAAATAAAGGGGGACAGAGAAAAGGAGTAGAGGTGTTTGCTTAACTTACACAGCAACTGTGATGTGATGGACAGAGTTATTAGTGCACAGAAAAACACAAATGTGAAATAAATCATTAAAAAATGTCCTGTTTGGGCAAGGAAGCAGCATCATCCCAGTCCTCTCTGCTCATCTACACCCCATACTGCCTTTTTACATCATTACCTCACTGGAGAGAGAGGCATGAGAGGGAAGCAACACACCCAAAGCACGGGGTTCTTAGTGTTCTGCTCTGAACAACCCAAGTGAGAGGCACAGCCTTTGCTTTCCAGGTTATAGAAAAGGTTTATTAGGAGGTAAAGTGCTCAGTTTTACAGCTCAGATACATTCTTGACGGCTGCAGAAGGCTTTGCATAATTAACAGCTCCCTAACAAGGCCAAGCACCACACGCCACGAGGGGGAAACCTCACCTCTGTAGCGAGTGACACACGATGCCATCGTCTGAAGCTGGGGAAGGGAAGAGTAAGAGGTTTGTGACACTCCTCAAGAGGTCACATGCTGGCTGCAGGGCTCGCTGCTGGCACACAGGTACCCAGGGAAAGCTCAGTGCACTTCAAGATGAAGTTTGTTAATAAGTTACAGAACTTACACCTTAATTACAGCTGTTAACACAACTGTCTGCCTAATAAACACGTGCTACAAATAAAGAACAACAGCCTGACTGTATTTACAGTTTGTAGGAGACATTTTTATGGGAAACCTCTTGAAAACCATACCCATGGGGTTCGTTTTGGTTTTGTTCCCCCTCCCAGGAAGGTCCTGCCTCACCATCAGATGAGTTCTGCACACCCCTGGTCCTTCTGGCATAGACCTCAGCATGACACATGCTTTACAAGCCATGGGCACAAAGCTTAGCATATGGTGATCTCTATAAGGTCCTGCTGATCACTGGCCAGATGAGCCAGCTTGAGTTGTCCAAAGCCACAGAATCACAGATTTGTTAAGATTAGAAAAGCTCTCCAAGATCATCCAGTCCAACCATCCCCCTACCACCTCTATTGCTCACTAACCCACGTCCCTGAGGAGCTCACCCAGCCTTTCCTTGAACACCCCGAGGGATGGTGACTCCACCACCTCCCTGGGCAGCCCGTTCCAATGCCCAACTGCTCTTTGGGAGAAGAAATGTCTCGTCATTTCTAACCTGAACCTGCCCTGGCACAACTTGCAGCCATTCCCTCTTGTCTTGTTGCTGGTTATCTGTGAGAAGAGGCTGAGCCCCAGCTCACCACAACCTCCTGTCAGGGAGTCGCCTCTCAGCCTCCTCTTCTCCAGGCTGAACACTCCCAGTTCTCTGTGACTCCTCATCAGACTTGTGTTCCAGCCCCTCCACCAGCTTTGTTGCCCTCAAGTCACTGATTCTAAGCACATGATTATTTCAATACTATCTTAGCATGTAGGTAACCTTTGACCCTGGAAACCCAACAGCAATTACACATTATACCCATGTAATTAGTTAACATGTCTCAAAGTTTAAATTGCAAACCACATCACATGCTATATTCATATCCAAAACATGTAAAGACATGGCTAAATGGCTTTGTACCATATGTTTTGTTTTCCTTGCACACCAGCTAGCCATGTGTACAGCTAACAGGGGGATTTTGGGGTTTGTTTAAAGTCAGAGATGCCAGCTCAACACAGAAAAGCTTTCCTCAGGGAGCTTTATGTCCAAAACTTTTCCATCAAGGCAAGACAGAGCGATGTCTTGTGTCTCTTGTATCACACAAACACCCTAACCCTTGTGCTGTTTTGGGAAGTTGAGGGGTGTCTTATGAAAGGGTGTGGATTTCTTCCTAGCACAAGATAAAATAACCCCCAGAAAGGAAAAACACCACTTCAGAAGAATCACAACCTGTTTTCCCACGTTGTGCTGTTCTCAAGCCGAAGCTACTAAGGAATTCCAGTCTCCACACTGAAGTTCCTCCTGCTCCACCTCACTTTGAGTTCCTGTGTGTATGGTTTCTCATGAATCTGAGTGGAAGGCATGAAGCCTGTGCAGTTTTAGCAAGGTCTCTGGTTAGAGGGAGGCATCCTGAGTCACTTCAGTTGTAAGAACATACTTGAGATGTAAGCTTTGCCAAGCAGCACTACAAGAAGAATGAGGTGCTAACCCCTGGTAATACCACTTTTTGAAACTAAAAGAATGAACTTAAGGAGAATTGAATTAATTAAGGAGAAAGTTTTTCCCTGTGAGGGTGAGGGAGCCCTGGGACAGGCTGCCCAGAGAGGCTGGGGAGTCTCCTTCTCTGGAGACATTCAAACCACCTGGATGTGTTCCTGTGGGATTTAGTCTGGGTGATCCTGCTCTGGCAGGGGGGTTGGACTGGATGAGCTTTCCAGGTCCCTTCCACCTCCTAATGCTCTGTGATTCTGTGAACATAACATATATATGCTATTTATATTTTGTAAAAAAGGCATTTTTTTCCTCTCTATACCCTACTAATAGCCAAGATGAGTTTGATTATGTATCTTTCCATCTTCCTTTACACCAACTCTTAAGTCCTTAAACCCCAGACAACTGCCATCTTCAGGGGAAAAAAGCACAATTAACAACCACCCTCTGAGACCAGCATTGGGAAACACATTCCCTGGCAAAGCTACAGCCACCCCCTTCCATGATTTCTGTAGGAACCCAGCGTTCACTTCAGTGTTCCATCTCCTTTCAGAAAAACAAAGCTGCTGTGACAGGGAAAGCAGAGGAATAGAAATACTAAAGAATAATAAATAATAAATCAGTGATTATGCTACAAACACCTTTGCAAAAGACTCACAGGCTGCACCTCAGTGGAAAAGTGTATGTAGAAATATACCTGGTGATTTTACAAGCAGTTCTGCTAAGCAGAAATACAGACTACAGAGATGAGACATGATTTGACCATGATGGAGCACAAGATGGGATGTTCCCAACTGTCAGCAACTTCTCTTCCCCCTTCCCCTTCACACCCCAAGGAAGAGTTAGTGTTTTCCACTTTTCTGTGCTTTTAAATAACATCTTTTCCACAAAGCAACCTCATTTACCTAAGAGCCTGTGGAATGTTCATCCCAGGAATGCTCAGAGCATGAAAACGTAGCATGAAGGGAGCTTATAAACAGGAGGGGAATCGACTCTTTAAAAGGGTAGAAAATGGCAGGACAAGGGGGATGGAGTGAAGCTGGAGGAGGGAAGGGTGAGAGGAGAGATTGGGGGGAAGTTCTTTGCAGAGAGAGTGGGGAGGGGCTGGAAGGGGCTGCCCAGAGAGGGGGTGGGTGCCCCGTGTCTGGGGGTGTTCAAGGCCAGGTTGGCTGGGGCCCTGGGCAACCTTGTGTAGCTCCAGGCCTGGAGGTTGGTGGCCCTGCCTGTGGCAGGGGGTTGGAACTCTGTGATCCTTGGGGTCCCTCCCAACCCAGACCAGGCTGGGATTCTATGATTAAAAAATGGGCAATTCTCCACAAAGCTGAAAACAATACCATGAGCTGGGTGTGAAGAGGCAGTTGTCAACTGTTACTTTGGAAATGCTAATGGAATGCAAAAACACATACAGTTTCTGTTACAGAATAATATGATTTACAGTTGTACAAGCTAAGTGCACTTCTGTTTAAGGAAACATGGAATTTCTCAAAGACAGGAAAAAAAAAAATCAACATTTAAAGTTAATGAAAGTGTTATTAGACCAAGAGTAACTCAGAAAAATAGGGTAGAAACTCAAAATGAAAGAAAAAAAAGTGCTGTTTTGTCTCTTTGAAAAGCATTATAATAGGTGCAACAGCAAACTGACACCACCTTCCTTTAAAAATTGCTTTTAAAAATCCTATTTTCCAACAGAAAGCAGAAAACTCACAGCCTTTCCACTTGTTTTAGCCACAGCATGTTATTGCAGGGAACACTTCTATGAGGGCAGCAACCTTGGGACAAAATACCAGCCTGGAACTAAAGTCCTGCCCAGGTAGGGTTCTGTCACACCTGCTTTGTGTTCGGCCTCCAGTGGTTTGTATTTCCAAGGCTGACAGTGTCTCTGGTGGGATCCTGATGTATGGTGGGTCTGAAAATGCCTCGTGGAGAGAATATTTACTTCTAAGAGCAAGAATTGTTCTTAGGGGTCTCATGGGATGATCCCTTCATGCTGAGGATGGGAGGAGGAGTGTTGTTGCTGGCTTAATACTGACCTGAAGCGCTGAGAATCGCCCCCAAAGCGAATCCTACACGTGGACGTTGCTCCCCCCGTTTCCTCCTCCCCCATCGATCCCGTCTGACTGGGAGGAAGAGGGCCGGGAGCTCCTGGAGCGGGGCTGCCCGTTGAGGCCCAGCGGGGTGCCCAGCCGGTGGCTCATCTGGGACGCTGTGTCATCCGACTCCCACCGCTCCAACTCCTCCCGCACCAGCCGCTCCATCTGCTCCCGGTGGATTTCGTTGTCCCGGCCCAGTCTTTCATCCTGAGCAGATAAAGAGACACAGGCTGGGAGCAGGGCTTCTGAGCTGCAGCCTAAGCAAAGGCCCTACACAGATGTGAGACACTCTCTGCTCTGTGAGGCCCCAGCTGGAGTCCTGTGTCCAGAGCTGTGGGCCCTAATGCAAGAGAGATGTGGGGCTGTTGGAGAGGGGTCAGAGGAGGCCAGAAAAATGATCAAGAGGTTGGAGCAGCTCTCCTGTGAAGACAGGCTGAAAGAGCTGGGCTGGTTCAGCCTGGAGAAGAGAAGGCTGTTGGGGGACCTTATAGCAGCCTTCCAATCCCTGAAAGGTGCCTATAAGAAAGCTGAAGAACTGTTCCCAAGGGCATGGGGCAACAGGATGAGGGGTGATGGATTTAAACTAGAAAAGGGGAGATTTAGGTTGGATATAAGGAAAAGGTTCTTCAATAGGAGGGTGGTGGATCATTGGAACAGATTGCCCAGAGAGGTGGTGGACGCCCGATCCCTGGAGACATTCAGGGTCAGGCTGGATGGGGCTCTGAGCAACCTGCTCTAGTGAAGATGTCCTTGCTCACTGCAGGGTGGGACTAGATGGCCTCTGAAGGTCCCTCCCAACCTTACACATTCCATGATTCTCTGTTGCATCAGTGCCACACAGGTTGTTATATCTGAAACTTGCATCCCATCCCTAACACTTCATGTTATAAATGTCACATTCTCCTAACACCAAACTGAAATCACTTGGCCACTGCCAAAGCACCCACCTGATCTTTGCCACCAGCCCCTCAACCCTCCCAAGCTGAGCAGTGGGAAGAGGTGCTGGGAAGTAGTGGGAAGAGGTAAGCAATCCATGCAGGCTGCGACCACAAAGGAGAAGAGTGGGTTTCTCACCTCTGTCACTCCATCTAAGAGTCTTCCCAACATATCTCTCCTTTTCAGCTTGGCTCTCTCCATCACTTCCAGCTTGACAATCACCGCATCGATCTTGGAGACAATGCTGCCGATGGAATGCTCCATGCGATCCACCCGCCTCATGAGCCTGAGGGCAACAAGCAGCAGCCACTGACCTTTCTGGGTCAGTACCACTCCTCCACACCAACACACCAAGGGAAGGAGGACAGGGCAGTGTTTGAATTCAAGTACACATCTGACTTTCCACAAATATCTAATCCTTAAGGAAGGAAGGTTTTAATTGGGTATTAGGGGGAAGGTTTTTATAGAGAGAGTGGTGAGGGGCTGGAAGGGGCTGCCCAGAGAGGGGGTGGGTGCCCCGTGTCTGGGGGTGTTCAAGGCCAGGTTGGATGGGGCCCTGGGCAACCTTGTGTAGCTCCAGGCCTGGAGGTTGGTGGCCCTGCCTTTGACAGGGGGGTTGGAACTCTATAATCCTTGGGGTCCCTTCCAACCCAGACCATTCTACGATATGAGTCTGACTGTCCAGGAAGGGACAAGGTACACAGGAGCAAGGTGACAACACAGGGGTAAAGTAGATTGGAAGAAAGTATATATTCCACTCTGATTTCTCTGCTTTTAGGGCATCCTCATCATAATGTGTTGGTTTTAGTTACTGAAATTCTTCATTCAGAAGAATAATTGCTGTAATGGTTTACAAGACAGTCAATAGCTATAGAATAGTTGCTATATTAATAGGGTGAGCTATCATTTTAGACAAGATACACATAAGTATGTTAAAATTATTAAAACCAGCTAAAATTCTCACTGAACATAAAACAAATTTAAGGTTTTACTAGCAAAAAAAAACCCAGAAGTCTTCTGGTGTTATTGTAGCATGATCATTGTCTCTGTCTTTTCAATGACCAGGTTTTAAGGCCAGGCTGGTGTTGAGGTTTTTTTTGTTCTCTGATCCCCATGAACCTCTCTAAAGTACAGCTCAGGTATTACTTGAAAGCTACTACAGTGAGCGACTCAAGCACCCTAAAAGCATAACATCTACTTTAATAATTTGATTAATATTCAGAGAAGAGACGACTATATAACCAGAAGGAGAAAACCCTCAAGGAAAATTTTAAAAACCCCCACCACCATGAAGATTCATCCTCCTCAGAAGGATAAACTTACACTTGGAACTCTTCATAGGAAACTCCACTAGAGCTGCTGCCTCTCCTCCTGGAGCTGTGCCCACTGTCTTCATCCTCATCCTCCTCGGAGTCGTCCAAGCTGCGGGGGAAGCTGCGGCTACTCAGAGGACGTGGCAGAGAGCTCCTATCCAGGTCCAGATCCTCCTTTGTGAAAACACAAGCCACAGACAGAGGGGATGTAAAGATTGTCACCCATATGCAGGGGATGAGGGTGTCAAGGTCAGAGACCTCCTGCCCTCCATCAGCTCCCTCTCTCAACCCTTGCCCTGTCTGTTCTGCTCAGGCAGCCAGGGATGAGATGGGAAAGGGGAAGGGAAAGAGAAGGAACCTTCTGGGACAGTAAACCAGCATGGAGAGACTAGACAACAGTGGTGGTGGCAAACCACTCCCTAGCACTGAGCTTACCCTCTCTTTCTCCAGGTCATCTCTCATCTGCTGATGCTCGTGCTCTGTCAATTCCTGGTCTCCATCCTGGTCATATTTGGTAAATATTGCTTCAATCTCTGCATCAGTGTGGCCCTTCCTGTAAAGGCAGTAAGAACAGTTCCCTTACTTTCCATTTTTCAGATGCTGAGCAAACTTCAAGTATTAGAAAAACCCTCAAACAGACTTTTATCCCCAAGTGAGAGACACAACCGATCCCAGCGCTACCTTTAAATTCACAACACTGGTAACAAGCAGCTGAGCCTCACCTTTCACTAGTATAATGCACAATTCCCCCCTAGGCTGGAGCCTGCTCCTTCACAACCACCCCTTTTACACCTCCTTGATGTCTTCCCAATCCTTGGACTCCTGCCTGTTCACAAGCCCCTGCAGCAGCTCTGATGGAAATATCATCTCCTCAAAGGCCTTCGATCTCTGCTTCCTCAGACCCTTTTCTCCCCCCACAACACAGCATCTCAAGGATGTTGGGTTGCAGAGCAGCAAAGCTTGAGAAACTCACACCAAAGCCTTAACACCCCATGTCTCTGGGGATGCTACTCAAGATAAGCAGGAACAACTTCCTTACCCTTTTAGATCTTGCCGGAGTTCATCAAAATTTAGTTTCCCCCCACCTTGCCTCAGGCTTTCTGAAATGTCATCAACAGTGGTTTTCTTCAGTTTCAGTTTGATCATGGCTTTGTTGTAGCCCTAAAAGAGAAAGGGGAATTCCATGTTTTACTTGTCATGAAACCTTAAGCCTTGATTTCTAATAACGTTTCTGATTACAACAATCAGCTGGTGTGCACTATCATTCAGTGTCTTCCAAAAGCCCTGCAACAATCTTGCTTTTCCTCCAGTTAACAGAATCCCAGAATCATAGAGGTTGGAAGGGCCCTCCAGAGCCCATGGGGTCCAACCCCCTGCCAAAGCAGGGTCCCTAGGACAGGGCAGGGCTGGAATATCTCCAGAGAAGGAGACTCCCCAGCCTCTCTGGGCAGCCTGTCCCAGGGCTCCCTCACCCTCACTGGGAAGAAGTTCCTCCTTATGTTCCCATGGAACCTCCTCTGCTCCAGCTGCACCCGCTGCCCCTTGTCCTGTGGCTGCCACCCCTGAGCAGAGCCTGGCTCCAGCCTCCTGACTCTCACCCTTCACATATTGACAGACAGTGATGAGGTCACCCCTCAGGCTCCTCCAGGCTGAACACCCCCAGCTCCCTCAGCCTCTCCTCATAAGGAAGGGGTTCCACTCCCTCCATCACCTTGGTGGCCCTGGCTGGGCTCTTTCCAGGAGTTCTATGTCCTTCTTGACCTGAGGGGCCCAGAACTGGACCCAATATTCCAGGTGGGGTCTCAGCAGGGCAGAGTAGAGGGGGAGAAGGACCTCTCTTGACTCCTAACCACCCCCCTTCTAATACCGCCCAGGATGCCATTGGCCTTATTAGCCACGGGGGCACGCTGCTGGTCATGGTCACCCTGATGTCTCCCAGAATCCCCAGATCCCTTTCACCTATGGTGCTCTCCAAGACCAGTTTGATAGCTCTCTATGTAGCCAGGCAGGGAAATCCTGTGCTGCTTTCAGTAGGCCAACCATCCAACACAAGTCCCAGATAACCAAAACATGTTGTAATGCAAAGTCTTTATTCATTAAATTTACACTCAGCTCAACTTCACTTATTTTAACTGAGATGTGCACTTCCACAAGCTGCTGCCAGCTTTATTTTGTGTGGGTTAGAGACCATTTCATGGAGTCAGGTCAGATGTGAGGAAACAAGATGTCAACGTTCCTTTTACCTTTCTGATAAGGTCTGACAGTTCCATTTCTGCCTTCTGTTGTGCCATATCCGACTTGACTTCAGAGTATGTATCATTGATAATGGCCAAGAACATGTTCTGTTCATGAGAGAAATGAAAAAGCCCACTTAATTATAACAAGTCTGAGCCCTACTACTCCTATGACCTTCATGTACAGAGCTATAGATGAATTTTTTTAAAAGGGCCAGGAGAAGATGTTGGGCTGTTGAAAAGCCCCAACATCAAGAGCTTGAGATATTGAAATACAATGTTCTGCTGCAAAAAAACTCTTAATCAAGTGGATAATTACTTTCCAGAGAGGATTCATGCCTACACACAGCAGTGACAATAAACCATGCCATAAACATTGCACATATAAGTTTAATTCCTCAGACCTTGCAGGTGGCAGTCCAAACTTACACTGACAACAAGTGTGAATTATTCCAGGCAACACAGCTCCAACAAAACAGCAAAAATGAGGAATTAAGTGAACTATTCATCCCATAATAACCAGCACAAACACAATGTTCTTATCTAGTTATTGCTCTGCTTGCATTTCATAGGACCCCAGACTAGTCTGGGTTGGAAGGGACCCCAAGGAGTACAGAGCTCCCACCCCCTGCCACAGGCAGGGCCACCAACCTCCAGGCCTGGAGCTACACAAGGTTGCCCAGGGCCCCATCCAACCTGGCCCTGAACACCCCCAGGGATGGGGCACCCACCCCCTCTCTGAGCAGCCCCTTCCAGCCCCTCACCACTCTTTCTGTAAAAAACTTCCCCCTAAGATCTAATCTAACCCTTCCTTCCTTTAGCTTTAATCCATCCCCCTTGTCCTGCCATTGTCTACCCTTTGAAAAAGTTGAATCCCTTCCTGTTTATATGCTCCCTTCAGGGACTGGAAGGCTGCAATGAGGAATGACAGCAAAGATACAACACAAATCCATTTCAAATATAAAACAAATGAAAGTGTATAATGACCAGGCTGCACACTCCCCATTATCAATAAAAAAACCCCCAGAAGAACCAAAGAACAAGAGATACAGGAGGAACAGCCACCTACCCACCCCATGTAAACAAAGGTGTACATACCAAAAGAATGAAGAACATAAAGAACACAAATGTAGTGAAATAAATTGGTCCCAAAATTCGATTAGCCTCTTCAACCTCTGTGAAGTTGAAGTCTCCCAAAATGATGCGGAACTGAGTAAATCTTAAAAAACAAAAGAAATCCAGCAGTTGAAAAAAAAAAAAAAGCCCATTCTCAGTGTAGTCAAGCTCAATGTGTTTCACCCTAACAGCCTGACTGATGGGCTGTGCTACCACAGTACTTCATCTGGCACTGCAACAGTCGACCCCCCAAGCCCATCTCTAGGCATAACGGAGCTGGCAGTGAGATGCCACACACAGAGAAGAAAACCAGGGTGGTTACTCCTGGCTTTCAACTGGAATCAGTAACAGGGGCAGCAGGAAGCAGAGCAAACCAACCATGACCACTGCAAAGCTTTAAGATCCACTCCCATCCCTCTTGTGTACATACAACCCCAAACCTCTCCCTGTAAAGCTGTCTGCAGAGTGCCAAGGCTGGAAGATGCCCAGCACTGGACAGCACCAGCAGCATTTTTCACACTTCCCTCTCTAAGGGGGCACAGGGAAAAATCAGTAACTGAACAACCTGGTAATACCTCAGAATCAGGTTATGTTGGGCCAAATCAACAAAGGGAAAGTAGATTAATTGATATCAAGGCTTATCCCTCTCTTGGATTCCAGCAGATCCTTAGAAATTTATTAGTTGGTTATGACAGACTCCATTTGTGAGCCAAGCAACTACACATAGACCAACCAGATGTGCATGCAACATCTCAGGAAGCATCACAAACACAGGTAAGTGTAGGCACTCAGCTGCTGGAGATGGAGTTACTGCTTTGTCTAGGGATATAGGCAACTGCTACAAAGCCCATGTCACTTCCAACCCAAACCTGCCATCTTTACCTCATTTCTAGCATAATTTTACTCTCACAGCAAAGACAGGTTTTGATCTAAAATGTTAACCAAAAAACACAGTTGCTACTGAGCTACATCAACATTGAAATATCTGGAGCTCATCTGCTTAGATGGGTGTCACAGGATTTATTTAGTCTCTGATGAGGGAATTAAATCCATCTATCAATGTACTGAGAAACTCTTTTAATTTCTTTTATTCTTGTACTTACATACAGTCCTGGAAAGTGCTGAAGTCATCGATCTGAGTGCCAAAGACAAGGTAGGCCAGCTGAGCATATGCTAAGAATATAATAAAAAACATAATAGCAAAGCCAATGACATCTTTGACACAGCGAGACATGGTAGTAGATAACTGACTCATTGTCCTGTTGAAGTTCACAAACTTGAAAAGCTGTTAGAAGAAAAACAAACACAAACAACAGAAGTGTCAAGACAAGGAATACAAAAATATCTTAACACAACCACCCCTCCAGCTTTTTACATGTGAGATGTCTTACTGAATTGAACTGGAGACAGAGTCAGTTAATTTACATTTAGAAATACATCGCTTCCTGACAACACTGATGCTTGAACCATGAAGAAAATTCTGTGAGAATGCCAACTTGATGCTTCTAAAAGCTTATTTATCTTTATCTTCAACTGAGATGTTAGCTATGAAGTAGTAAAATGTGAGAAGATCTCACACTGACTTTGGTCTGAGCGGGCGGTCGGACTAGAGACTTCCTGAGGTCTCCTCCAACCCACATTATTCTGTTACTCTGTGATTTATTTCTTAGAATGAGCCATGTTATTTCTTAAACCATTATGCAAAAATCATAGGAATGGTTTTGGTTGGAAAAGACCTTCAAGATCATCAAGTTCAACCATCTATCCAGCCCCACTAGGTCCAACACCAAATGCAACATCTACTCTTCTTCTAAACCCCTCCAGAGTTGGTGACTCAACCCCCTCCCTGGGCAGCCTGTGCCAGTATCTACCAACCCTTTCAGTAAAGAAATTGGTCCTAAAATCCAACCTAAACTTCCCCTGGCACAACTTCAGGCTGTTTCCCCTTTTCCTGTCACCAACTACCAGGGAGAAGAGACCGACCCCCACCTCACTACAGCCACCTTTTAGGTAGTTTTAGAGCACAATGAGGTCTCCCCTCAGTCTCCTTTTCTCCAGGATAAAGATTCCCAGCTCCCTCAGCTGCTCCTTAGAAGATTTGTCTTCCAACCCCTTCTCCAGCCTTGTAGCCCTTCTCTTGACACACTCAAGCATCTCAATATCCTTCGAGACACCAAAGGAGGTGCAGCTTTGTCTTACAGAACAGTAAAGAAATTAGGTAACTTGTTTGATAAACCTAAGTATCAGTTTGGAGTATCAGAGTGGAAATGCATTTACCACTGGTCTTAGATTTACTTTATAAACTGTCTTCATGGGGGAAAATGTTCCTCTGCAAGTTTATACACAGAGAGGACAGGAAAATGCATATGGACATGAAAAGAAGTAGCACTAGAAAGGAGGCAGTAAACCAGAGACATTAAGTTTACCTAAAGTAATATATCTAGTTTTTTCAATTAATTGGGTTAGTTTTATCAACCCTTCTAACAATTTCAAAGTTCTGAAGAGATGAAACAGGCACAGTTAAGCCAGGCTAGGAAAAAGCAGTACCCAGTAAGAATTACTGACTTGTCAACTCAGTGTCAGCTCAGCTGGGAGGGAAAAGTTCTTCCCTGAAAGAGTTGTGGGGCTGTGGCACAGGCTGCCCAGGGAGGGGGCTGAGTCCCCACCCCTGGGTGTGTTTAACAGATGGGGAGATGAGGTACCCAGAGATCTGGGTCAGCACAGGACAGGGACGGTTGGACTTGATGATCTTAAAGGTCTTTTCCAACCTTGTGATTCTGTGAATAATAAAACCATTTCTTTACATGCCTGCTATGGCAAAATACTAGCACTGAACACATCTTCTAGACTTAAACAAACCCACCACTAAACCCATGGCAAATCACAACCTTCCTTTTAACATGCAAGAAGTTCCCCCTGTGCCCCAGCTTTCCTGCATGACAAATTTTGGGAGAAACGTGACTAAACCTCAAAGAATGTATTGTGTGAAACTCAGAATACTGCTTACATTCTCATGTTAGACTAAGGATCTGTGTCTTGAAGTTACCTTAATCCAGACAAAGAACACAGTGACTGCAGCAACGTTGTTGAACTGCATCTGCCAATATGCCAGAGGTTCAAAATTGGGGAATGAGTTCTGATCTTCCAGCAGCTTCTTCAGGAGCATGTCAACAGTTGAGGTCCTGTAAATGCTAATTCCTATGGCTACCACAGAGAGCTGGGTACAAAACACACACACACACACATTTACACAAGGCAATTAGAGTTTTAAAACAATTTGGTTGAGCCACACATGTCAGGGACTTCCTGTTATTTAGTGCACTACCACAGTGTGAGCATTAAGGGAAAGCAAATAAAATCACTGATCCAAGCTTCTTGCAGTGCTTCAGCATGGTCCCCACTGGTCACAGGTCACATCACCTTTCACTCAGGAATAATTTATGCTGTTTCAGATTGGATCCAAACTAGAATTTCTGGGTATAGCCCAAAATCCATGGCAGTAAAGCCATCATAGTGCTAGACTACAGACAAACAGCCTGGGAGTAAGAAGACTGAGAAATCTCTTCCTTGCCACAGCTGCAGAGTAAGGTGATGGTGAAGCCTGGCAGCCTCAGAAAAATGAAGCTGTCACAGAGAAGGAAGTATAAGGAAAGAAAGATGACAGCTGGTGAAGACAAAGGTGCAAAAGAGTAAAGAGCAGAAAGACAGGAGGAGCTAAAAAGATTCTAGAGTTTCTCTGAGTACAGACTGACCAGTATCACCCAGAACAAGGAACAGCAGAGAAGCTGTAGTTTTACCATGCAGGTAAGGTTCGTGCTCTGCCCTAATACAGAATCATAAAGTGCATAACCCTAAATTTAGACAGTGCCCCTCAGACAAGGCACAAACTTAGAATTTTGACGCTTTGTGTGAAGTGAATTTTGCACTCATGCTTGAATACACTAACAGCAAAGCAACTTATTCCTGCCCCCCACCCCGTTAAGTATAACCCCCCACCCCATTAAGTATAACAAGTGGCACACAGGTCACAAACTTCCCCCTAAATGGTTCTTCATTTACAAACCAGTGTGACACAAGTATGATTTCTCTAGTTCACAGATACCAACTTCAAGACTTTGATTTGTCCAAGTCTGAAGATACAAGTGTGGGACTGGAACTGTTTCAGCTCTGCTGGCTTTGTGTACTTCTGCTAAGCACAGCTCCATAGAAGTCCAGAAGAAATTCATTATATTATGCAGTTTTAAAGTCAAAGCTGAGATTTTCTGCTACACCAAGAGGTGCAACACTGTTCACTTAGCCAAGAAAGGAACCCTGACAGCCCTCTACAATTCTGAGACACTTGTGAGCTGGTATTTTAATACCACATTAAATCCCTTTGTGGTACTTTGCAAAGGTACTCAAAACTCAATCTGACTCCTCCAAATGCAAATCATTACTTGAAAACAGATTATTTTCTTCCTTGAAAGGCACTGCAATAATCTGTATCAGATATGAAGAAGTGAGGGTGAGTTTATTACCTCTCATAACAGCTGTGCCTTTATAGACAAGAAAGCATACTGGACACAAAAGTTAAAGTCAGCAACAACAGCTACAACACAGACTAAAACTGTCTTACTCAGACTGAACAGTCCAATAGCCTGGAAGTACCTAGCCAGGTATCCAGATGAAGGCTCTATCCCTTAAACACACAACAGGAGTACAGAGTCATTAACATGCACTTCAGAAAGGAATTTTAGCTTAATAATAAAGATTACTTACCACAATGATAAGAATATCAAGGCAATTCCAGAGGCTTCTGAAGTAGTGCAGTCTGTGAATGTGAATTTCTAAGATCTCTTCCACCATATAATAAAGAACAAAGAGACAAAATGCCATTTCACAGGCTGCCAGGAAAAAATCAAAGGTGGAGATGTAGTGAATCAGCCTCACTGGTCGGAACTGCCAAGAGGTAACAAGGCCTCCAGTTGCTGGAAACTCTACTAACAACCTGCATTTAAAAAAAAAAAAAAAAGGAAAGAAAAAGAAAATGCAGTGATGAAAACCACTACTAAAAGTTACAGAGTTATATAATTCCATTTAAATAAAGGAAAAGGGCAAAAGCCCATATATGACTCAGAGGAAACACTAGAGAGAACTGAAGGTGTGAACCTGACCATGTTCTGGTTTGATTAGGAGTTAAAACATTGCAGGAACAGTGAGAAAACGGAAAGACCTGGCTTCACCTGCACCCATTTCATGCTGCCTGAGCTAAAGGCTGATGTATATCCATGTTTTTATGTCCTGGTTTTGGCCAGGATGGAGTTCATTTCTTTCTAGCAGAGGGTGGGATGCCCTGTTTGGGAGTTGGGATGGGAGCAGTGCTGATAACACAGGGATGTTTCTAATTGTTGCCAAATAATCAAGGACTTTTCAGTTGTTCATATTTCCCCACTAACGAGAAGGGAGGAGACACAGCCAGGACAGGTGACCCAAACTCATCAAAGGGGGTATTCCATGCCAGTTATGTCATGCTCAGCATAAAGGGGGCTGGTGGAGGGAGGAGCAGGCAGCTCCAGGACACAGGGTTTTGGGATGGCTCTGAGCTGTACAGCCTGAGCTTTGTGGTTTGGTGAGACACTGCATTGTGTATCACCAGTTTCATATTTTTTCCTATAAAGTCCTGTTATCACTGTTATATCTATCTTTCTGCTATCCCAGTAAACTATCCTTATCCCAACCCATGAGCTTTTGGTTCCTTGGTTTTTGGTATTTTTCCCTTTTCCTTCCCTCCCTGTCCCCCCTCCCTCAACTTCCACCACCACTCCCTTTTAAAGAACAAGCAGCTGTGTGGTGCTTGTCTCTCAGCTGGGGCAAAATCAGGACATTTTAATAAGCCAACACATTACAGAAGTTGCCTGCAAACAGCACCCAAGCTGCTATGGCATCAGCAAGGTCAGAACAGTCTCCAGGTGGTGAGTGCAGCTGCCAGGCAGAGTCCTGCTTCTCTGAGAGGGAGACACATCACTTGAGTTGTCCCATCTCCTTTATGCAAAGCACACACTTACCCACACCCTCAAAACACAGCAAGAAAACCTCAAGGCTACAACCTACACTGTGTAACTGGAACTCTTGCCATGGTGCTGTTCATACCTGACAACGCAGAAGAGGTTGATGTTTGCGTTGTACACTGAGAAATCAATGAAAGCTGCTCTGGTCCCTCTGTCCAGCCACAGGTTCTTCTTGAGACTAGCAATCTGCAGAGCTGTCATTTCTCTGGTCCTTGAGAGGTCTTGGTAGTAACCAGCCCCACTGTATGTGGCAATCAAGCCCCAGTGGGTGCTCCCATTCAAGTCCTTTTCATTGGTGTAGGTCCAACTAGTTCAGGAGTAAGTGAAACAGAACATGTTAGTGTCTCTCCACTTTGAACTTACAATTACCAAAACAGTCACCATCCCTGGATGTGTTTATAAAAAGGGTAGATCAGGTATTTAGGGATATGGTTTAGCATAGGACAGGAATGGTTGGACTTGATGATCTTAAAGGTCTTTTCCAACCTTGTAATTCTGTGAAAACCTGGCTAAAGAAATGTATCAGTTACTTAAAGCTTCTTTTGTTCAAGAAGTGCTTGTAGAAAGCTTTGATATACCCTGCAGAAAGAGCTTACAAAGTTCCTGTGACTAACACACCAAAATTAAGATGGAAGGAATATTAATTGTGGAAAGAGAACACATCAATCCACTCACACAGAATTTCTATCCTCAGGGAAAGAAAGAAAGAAAGAAAGTTGTCATTTACATAATTATGTTCCACCTCCAAAAGCTTTTACAGTTCAACTCACACATCATCCTCCAAGCAAGGCAGTTCTATTCCCAATTTTTAGCCAGGGAAGACACTGCAGTAATACAATGTGGAACTAGAACCGGTGCTGGGGAGTTGCAGTGCTGTCCTCAGACCACAGCGTGTCTCCCACGTGTAACAACTACCAACAGCACAATGACAGCACCTACACTCAAGTGGATCAGGAGCAGAGTCTTCTCCAGGTTCAGTAAGGTTCCTCTGTGAGCAGAACTGCCAGCTGCTCAAGATTTACCAGGCTTTACAGACAGAGCAGAGAGCAGATGCAGAGCTGCCTCTGCCAAGTGACTTATGGTGTCATTCAGCATAACCCAGGTCAGAAAAATTAAACCAAGTGTCTGCAGGGGCAAGATGCTGAGATATGCTACAGGGATACTACGTACGCTGTTCCATTCCCAAGTCCAAAAGGAGCAGTATCTTCATTAGCTACAGAGTAGACATCATAGCAGTCCTTGATTTCATCCTTTAAATCTTCAGGTATCGCACAGGAGCCGTTCCTGACTTTCAGCTGCCGCAGGCGAGGCACCCCCAGGAGCAGGTTCTCATAGTAAATGAAGCTCTTGTTTTCTGCCACGGTTTTGTTGTTGTACCACATCTCCCAGTAAAGACCATCCAGCAAAGGGCCTTCTGTGAACTGGGGAGGAAGACTGAGTTTTAGTTTGCCTGTTGCCAGCCCTGTTTTTATAGATCTTGGATCTGTGGAGGTGTTAGAATTGCAGTTGATTTTTTTTTTTGACATGAGGCCTTACTGCTTCCAGTCCTCCAAAGACGTTCTGCAACCCTGCCCTACCCTGCCCCACGAGCATTACCTGGGTTCTAAACTCTCAAATATTGAAGATCATAGCTCTGACACTTGCACACCCACCCCCTACTTCTTCTAGAAACAAAAAGATCTTACAGGTTTAAATTTAGAGGCATGATAGGACAAGCAAATCACAGCAACAGGTAGATTTTAGATTACCTTCCAGAAGTCATCCATTGTTGATAAAGTTTTGAAATCAGTTTTCTCCATTTTTGATACAGGTGTTTCCAGGAAGAGCTGTGACATAACCCTTGTGTAATAGTACATGCTGGAGCTCACTGTCCCATAAGTCACTGCAAAAGATTTGGTAAGGAGGGAGAGGTTGTTGTCACTCTTACAAAGTTCACCAAACTCCAACCCTCTTCCTTTTCAGGTATTTTAAGTGACCAGCCTTTTAAAACAGCCACTGTTGTGGGGTTGGAGGATAACTCCTCCCCTTCACATTTAACAGTTCTGTACAGTGATTTTGAAATGCACAGCAGAAGCATTACACTGCAATGTGGTACCACATTAAAAAAATGCTATCTAAAAACCAAAGAATAAATAGATTATCGTCCTGTTTAAAGGTCCAAACTTGTTAAGGCACAGTTATTTTCCATCTCAAGCAACAATCCCTGCACAGAATCATGAGAAAGATTTAATCCTAACTATCTGCCTTCACACCTACCCCTAAATTCTTCTCCCACATCATGAAACAACATCAACTTTGGAGTCCCAGACAGCAAGAGGATAGTACAGAGCTGGATGCCTTAATGCTGAGAGGTACTTACAGACACACAGGACCACAAGGAAAATGATGTAGGTAACCAGCTCCCGTAGAACGCTTTTCAGGTACCGCTCTCTGCTGGTGTTGCTTTCTTCCATCAGTCTTGTCCACCACAGACCTGAAACAGGAAGCACATGTAATGATGTAGGCAGATGTCCAATATTAGAAACACAACTGACACCCTAAGTTAAGTGGTTTTGAAAGCTTAACCTATCTCATGCCTGCTGCAGGTTCTCCTATGGATTTTAAACTGACCTAAGTTGAAGCAAGAACAGTGTTTTCCAAAGGCTGGATGGAGTCTGAGGTAGTATTAGCTGTTCACAAGGTGGTATAATAGATTAGTGACAGCTCAGCAGATCTCTAATGGATTCTGCTGAAGATCTGGCAGAGGTGCTGGCACCTAAAACCACATGGTGTGAAAACAAGTGTACAAACACACCCAGACAGCCTGCAAGTAATGAAGTGCAGCGATTTGGGGGTTTTTAAAATACCAAAGCATTGTTAGCTGAATGAAAACACACTTTCTGTATCAAACCTCCATCACTAGTCTTAAATAATTTTCTGCCTGGAATGTGTCAGTCAAATATATTGTTAAAGAATACAAACAGTAACATTCCCCTCCCAAATGGGCAAGGTATGTCAGCAGAGACTCAAGAGGGAACTTGGTGAGTTTTTCTACATGATTTCCCTCCCTGCACAACAAAGAGTTATCAACCTTATTAATGTCTATCAATATGCAAAGGGTGAGAGTCAGGAGGCTGGAGCCAGGCTCTGCTCAGGGGTGGCAGCCACAGGACAAGGGGCAGCGGGTGCAGCTGGAGCAGAGGAGGTTCCATGGGAACATAAGGAGGAACTTTTTCCCTGTGAGGGTGAGGGAGCCCTGGGACAGGCTGCCCAGAGAGGCTGGGGAGTCTCCTTCTCTGGAGACATTCAAACCTGCTTGGACGTGTTCCTGTGTGCCCTAATAGGTGATCCTGCTCAGGGGGGTTGGACTAGATGATCTCCAGAGGTCCCTTCAACCCCTATCATTCTGTGATACATTAGTAGCCACCTAAATGAGCAACCACCACCTGCCAACTTCGTATTATACCTGACATTCTCTAGAAGACAGTACAAGAGAAGGTATTGAACGGTGGTGACCCCTTCCAAAAGGGTAACAGAAAAACGAAAGGATCTTTTCAAATAAAGTCTAAAAGAACCAACCATCTGAGAACAGAAAGCAGATAGCCACCACCATACTTATTTCCCCTGCCTAACACAGAACAGAATAAGAAGCTGGGAACTGCTGCTGATGCTCAGCCCAGAACTGCCACCTTCAAGGAACTTCTCTTTATTTAAGCCTAAACAAGGCAAGGTGATTTGACCTTGGCTTATGGTGGGAAAGCAAGCACATCAAAATAAAGATTCACAGAATCACAAGGTTGGAAAAGACCTTTAAGATCATCAAGTCCAACTCTTCCCACCCTATGCTAAACCATATCCCTAAGTTCACTCTTACAGGACTGCACCGAGCATCTGCCCTTTTCCTTTCAGGTATTTTAAATGATCAACCTTTTAAAACATCCTTTACTTTCTCAGTAGATGGGAATGAAGTAACCTAAACTCTCTAGAAGAAAATCCTGGATCCATCAAACATACCACAGTATTTTGGAGTCAAATGGAACAGGCAAAAACGTTCACCTACTGCATTTTCCAGTTGAGATCTAGCCACAAAGTCAGCCAGGAAGCTTCTCTTGCACAGGCCCAGCAAGCACTAATAGCCTTTGTATTAATCTCTCTTCATGCTCCTTAATTAGTAACTCACAACCTTCACTACTGTCAGCCCCAAAACAAGACAGCTTTTTCAGAGCTGCCCTTTAAGGCTAAATTTGATGATTTACAGATCAGGGCCACAAAAATGATCCAGGGGCTGGAGCATCTCTCCTGTGAAGCCAGGCTGGGAGAGTTGTGATGGTTCAGCCTGGAGAAGAGAGGTTTCTTGGGGACTTGTAGCCCCTTCCAGTCCCTGAAAGGTGCCTATAGGAAAGCTGGGCATGTTCCTGAGGGCATGGAGCGATAGGATGGATTTAAACTATAAAAGGGGAGATTTAGGTTGGGTATTAGGAAGATGTTCTTCAGTAGAAGGGTGGTGAGACACTGGAACAGGTTGCCCAGAGAGGTGGTGGAGGCCCCATCCCTGGAGACATTCAAGGTCAGGGTGGATGGGGCTCTGAGTGACCTGCTCTAGTGAAGATGTCCCTGCTCACTGGAGGGGTGGGACTGTAAAGATCCCTTCCAACCTAACATCTCCTACAATTCTAAGACTGCAACTTTCTCACTCAGAATGCAAATCCTCACCATTAGGTCATTCCTGAAGACAGAAACACAAACCCAAGAACCTTTCCAGAGTCACTAATAACAAAGAACTCAAGAAATTCAGCCTCTAACACAGCCCTACGTTGCACTAGCAACCCCCATAATAGAGGCAGGAAAACATTACCGAAGAGAGGAAGAAAAGGCTGGAACAGCCAGAGAACTCAGCTGGCCAGAGCGCCGAGTCCCGGCTGTCAGCACATTACTCACCAACCAGAAATGTGGTGAGCAGAAAGCTCACAAGCTCAAACTCTGCCATGTTAGAAAACTGTCAGGAGGAGCCAGGCAGCGAGGAGGCAGAGAGTTTACATGTAAAGATTAAAAAAAAACAAAAGAAAAAGAAAAAAAGAAATCCAGCAGCAGAGATGACACAACGATCTCTGTGGTTAAGAAGGTGGAATTCTCCCCGTGAGCCAGCTTGAAGCTTCATTTGTTGTCACTTTTCTAGGTGATTAATGTGTTATTTCCCTTTTTACCTTATTAGAATATCTGTTTAGATGCATCAAAACCAGTGGTGGTAACCAGTGCTGGACTGAAGCTGGAGTCTACTGCAGGCACCAAAAATGTTTAGTTTCTAGCTTCAATTAATCATTTTTCAGGTCATTACTTATATAAATTTGCTAATTTTGACAGGTTCTAAGCACTCTTTATCAAACAAAGCTGCATCTAACTATTCTCTCATAGCTTCTCCTGACCCTCAGACCCAAAGAATATACAAAGTCCAAAGAGTTGTCACAAAATAATGAACAAGTGCAAATAAAAAATAGATAAAATATATTCTTAGAATAAAAAGTGTAGATGGTTAACAGAGGAAATTAAAATCTTTCTGTCCACACATATATAAAACGTTATAGACTTATATATATGCACACAAATGGTGTTTATAAAAGGTATGTGCACTTACACATACACATAGACAGGCACATATACATATACAGGCACAAAGCCAAGTTTACAAGGTATAAAGTAATTCAGATTTATATAAAAATCTTAAATTCTAAAAGCCTCAAGCCAAGATACATGCCACTAGCTAATCTGCCCACACTGAAATTCAGATGCTGGGGAAAGAATGGTGCTGGGGGAAGGAAAAGAAAGTGACCCCCAGGCAAAGAGAGGCACAAACAGTGTCACAATCCTCAGTTCACCTTCTGGAGCCTGCACACTCTTCAGCAGTTAGATACCTACACAGCAGGTGAGCACAGCACCCCACAGCACCCACAGAAGTCACACCTACCCATTTACTGTGCCTATGAATTGCAGAATCACCAGGTTGGAAAAGACCTTTAAGATCATCAAGTCCAACCATCCCTGTCCTGTGCTAAACCAGATCCCTGAGCACCTCATCTCCCTGGCTGTTAAACACCCCCAGGGGTGGGGACTCAGCCCCCTCCCTGGGCAGCCTGTGCCACAGCCCCACAACTCTGCCAGGGAAGAACTTTGCCCTCCCAGCTGAGCTGACCCTGCCCTGGCACAGCTTGAGCCCATTGCCCCTCGTCCCATCTCCTGTCCCCTGGCTGAAGAGACCATCACCCACCTCTCTGCACCCTCCTGGCAGGGCAGGGGAGGTGGGGAGAAGGTCTCCCCTCAGCCTCCTCTTCTCCAGGCTGAACACCTCCAGCTCCCTCAGCTGCTCCTCAGAGGATTTGCCCTCCAGCCCCTTCCCCAGCCTGGTTGCCCTTCTCTGGACTCGCTCCAGGACCTCAATGTCCTTCTTATGGTGAGGGGCCCAGAACTGGACCGAGCACTCGAGGTGCAGCCTCACCAATGCTGAGTACAGGGGCACAATCACCTCTCCAGACCTACTGGCCACGCTATTTTTGATACAAGCCAGGATGTCCTTGGCTTTTCTGGCCACCTGGGCAAAATTATTAATGGCAATGTTCTCATCCAAGAGCCAGAAGAGGATCTGTCTGATCTGCCTGCTATAAAAACTTTAGCTACACTTGCTTAAGACACAAAATGTACACAGGTCAGAAATGAAGAGAAACGTGGATAGTAACCACGGGGATAAATCCACTCCCAGCACTCCTAGAACATGAAACCAACGCTTTTCATTTACAGCTAAAAACAGAATACTACCAGCATACACTGCCTCGATCAGCAAGAGGCAGCTTGGTCCCCAGCCATCACTGAAAATAATTGTTTTCTTGCACTGCAGGAACATGTAATTTCAGCCCATTTTCCACACAGCACACACTCGATTCATAAGCTCACACACAGCCCTGTGAAGAGAACCACGTGAGTCCAAAGGATGTTACCATGCCAAAGGTGGTCCTGGCCTTTCAGCCTGAAAGCAGACATTAAGAAGTTAAAGCATCACCTCCCAAACTGGTTACAGTAGCCCAAGATATGCTGGTTTTAGGCAGCAGGGCAGGAATGGGATGTGTCTGTCAGAGCAGAGCATCTGACAACATCTGCCTGATGCTGCTGAAGGCTCAGGCTGCACACCTTCTGCCCAGCGTAGGATGCAGCTGCACCAAAAGCCAGTGCATCTTGGTTCTGCTGCTTGCTCAGCTCAACTAGATAAAAATGTATATATTGGGTTAAAAGCAAAAAAACTGCTAGAAAAAAACCCCATACTAAAAGTAAGGAATCTTCCTCTACCCAAAACCAACTCTAAGCTGTAGATCCAGATGATTCAACAAAACATTTTACCAAGTTTTCATCAGAATGGCATCCAGGGGTAAGGGGAGAAGGCTGTCTGGTGGGCTTTCTTTCCATCTGGGAACACCCTGACCTTACACAAATCACGTTGTCAAGCTCTGCCTTCAGGTTCCAAACCACTAAGAACCAGTGTCAAAGTCAGTCCTGGTGTGGATAATCTGTTACTGCAGAAGCCAGGCAGAGATGAAACAGTAGCAGCTCACACCAGGTCATCCCTGAGTCACTCACAAGCTCTTTCAGCAGTTAAAAGCACGTACAGGAGGTTGCTTCCCAGCACCAACGAAGGGAGTATCTGAACAGTCTTAATTAGATAACAAAATTTACAGAAGGATTTCGCTTTCTCCACGTAAAGCATCCCTTTTTCTAGATGTCTTGGTGTCCCAGTGACAGGCTGAACTAAACACACCCTCAAAGACTCCCAAACAGAGCACTGCCAGCTCATGCATAACACACAAACATCATTACCATGGACATTTTTTCCTGGCCATTCTGGTCTCTTGTTATGAAGTGACTTAGCTCACTGAACTCACTCCAAATAAAAGCTCTGCACCCAGCTCTGGGGGCCTGACATAAGGAAGATGTGGAGCTGCTAGAGAGGGTCCAGAGAAGGGTCAGGAAGATGATCAGAAAGCTGCAGCACCTCTCCTGCAATGACAGGCTGAGAGAGTTGAGCTTGGAGAAGTAAAGCTACAGAGAGAGGTTGTAGCAGCCTTCCAGTACCTGAAGGGGCTACAGGAACGCTGGAGAGGGGCTGTTTGCAAGGGCATGTAGCAATAGTTTTAAACAAGGACAGGGTAGGCTTAGATTAACTATTAAGGAAAAAATCTTCCCTGTGAGGATGGGGGGGACCCTGGCACAGGGTGCCTAGAGAAGCTGTGGCTGCCCCTAGATCCCTGGCAGGGCTCAAGGCCAGGTTAGATGGGGCTTTGGACACCCTGGGCTGGTGGAGGGTGTCCCTGCCCATGGCAAGGGGTGGAATTAGATGGGCTTTGAGGTCCCTTCCAACCCAAACCAGTCTGGGATTCTGTGCAAATCTGCTGAAAAGAAAACACACTCTATTCCATAATCACTGCAAGTCTGACTTGCATCCAAGCAAAACACTGCAATCATCAAGATGGATTTATTTTGGTGCAAGACGGCTGAAGTCAGAGGAATCATTATAGCAAATGATTTTTGAATGCAAATGAAAACCAAACTGAAGACACACAGGACATATACCACAGCCTAATTTACAAGTCCCTACTTCAAATCAAGCTTCTTTTTACACCTCTGCTGATGCTGCTTGAGCCAGTAACAGTACTATCATTTCAGAAAGTTCACAGTTTAGAAGAAGAAACCTTATCTTCTAAATACAGTTTACTTCTCCTGCAGCTTTATAACTATAAAATTTTTGTCTTAAACAAATTCCTACATTTAAAATCTTAAACAATTCCTACATTTGAAATCCTCGTGATCTGATGCTGACATTTTAAGCTGCTCTGAACAGGAAGGGGGTTTCTCTCCCATCACCCTGAATCCAAAGAACTCCATGTTCATCATATCCTCTGCTGTGTCAAATCAACCTGGTATAGGGCCAGAGTTAACAGAGTTAACACAGTAAGTTTAGAACAATACTACAAATGCTCATTTGATGTGCTCCCACTTATGCCTCAAACTCTGTTCCCAGTCACCAGCTGAGCATCAACAGGCAGCTCTCAATCGAGGGCAGCTCCAAGGCACCCTGAGATACCACAGAAAACCAAAAATTAATCAAACACTCTCACAAAAACCCCACTCAAAGCCCAAATGCCATCCTCACCCCCTCTTTTACAGGGTAGAGGATGCTGAGAAAGAAAGACAAAGTATTCTGCTGCAGCTCTCCAGAGACTTGGCATTGGGTCTGAGAAGCAACACGCATCCAAAACTGACTCAGGGGTCTCCTCTAACGCTGAAAGAGGCCAGGACTAAGTCCTGAGGGCTGAGCTCCGTGCTCCAGAGGAAGGAGAGGGGTGTGCATGCATCTGCGTGTGCTTGGGGGCACAGCCAGGGCAGAGATCAGGGTAGAGGGACACAGACAGGGCCAGGCGCGGCCAGACAGACAGAAGAGAACACGGGCAGAGGAAGAAAAAGGGGCCAAGGAGCCAAGGGGCGGGCGGGCGAAGAGGGAAAAGGGACTACAAGCAACTCGTGAAGGTTCCTCTCGGCCGAGGGAGCCCGGGAGCCCCGCTCCGGCAGGAGGGGCCGGGCAGCGGGGGCTGAGGCTCTCACCTCGAAGTCGCCGCGCCAGGCGCTTGGCCCAGGCCGCTCGGTGTGGCGCGGTGCCGTCGGGAGGCACCTGGGGGCGGCTCGGTACCTCCGCCCCGCCGCGACCCGGCGGGAGCCGCCGCCCGCCGCCGCCTCCCTGACCCGCCGCGCCGCTGCCCAACGACGACGAAGCGCCGGCCGCGGGGCTGCCCCACTCCACGTCCATCTCCAGCACCGGCCCTGCCGCTGCCGCCGCCGCCCCCTCCTCTTCAGGCTCGAAGCCCGGGTTGTCCCGGCTCCAAGCCTGCCGCGAGCAGGCGGAAAGCGGCGGCGACGGCGGGCAAGAGCCGGCCCGGGCCGCCTCACCCAACCGCTCCAGTTCCAGCTGCTCCCGGCCGCGCCGGCAGCCCCCTCGGCCCGCCATCAGCCCGCCGCCACCGCCCGGGGCGGGGCGCCACCGCCTCCGCCCCTTGCCCGCCCCCTGCCCACCCCTCCGGCCCGGAAAGCCCAGGGTACGGAGGGAGATGTAGTTGCCGTCCCTCTCAGCGGGAGCAGCGGGCAGGGCTTCGTTCCCTCACCGCCACCCCGGGAGACACAGCGTGAGCCTCTCTCCTCAGGGCTTGAGGGCCCGAGCTGAGGCGGGAAGGCCGGGAGCGCCTCAGGATACTGCCTCAGGGGCCAGTGGGGCCGGGAGCGCCTCAGGGGTCCCGCCAGTACCCCGAAGGTACTCTGAGGCACTCTGGGCCAGCTCGCTGCTTTCCCCCCCCGTGTAACAGTGGATGGCAGCCCCGCGAAGGGAATTTTGCCTACTTAATAAATCGCAGGCAAAAAAAATCTCTTCCCCATAAACTTTAAGGGAGAAGTACCAAAGCTCCTGACGCAACCAGAACGTTTTCCCCCTCCTCTCAAGCCCCAGCCCAGCGTAACCGCAGCCCACGGGTATAGAGTCCTGTGGTGTGGTTTTATTTTTTTATTTAAGTCAATTTTACAGCAAAATACAGGCTGGCACGTCCGACAGCATTCATCTCGCTTCCCCCTGCGCCTCTGCCCTGCTGCATCCCGCACAGCGCCGAGGGCTGGTGTTGCTGGTGGCTTTGAGGAGAGGCCGCCGGGGTAAAGAAGCAGCCCAAAAATGTTCGAAAAGTCACCACACACTCTACATTTACAAACAGTTTACCTGAAATGAAGCTCCCCTCCCTCCTCCCCACCCCCCTCCCTTTGGCAGGAATTGAAAAATAAGGGAAACATCGCCTTTGCCTCCCCCTTTAAAGGGTGACTTCATTATTTTCGATGCTGTGGCGATCCTGAGCATCCTCTGCGCTCTCCAGCGTTTGATTGCTGCTATCGGGGACCTCTGCTGAAACGTGGTCTTGGCTCTCCCTGCTTTCCACGCTCTGGTGGCTATCCACTCTGACACCAGCCTTGCTATCATCTCCTTCTGCCTCATGGCTATCCAATTTCTGCCTGCTGCTGTTTTCCATGCTCTGGTCGCGCTGCTTGCTGTCCAGCTCCCTGCTGTCCTGCCTGTGGCTCTTGTCAGCCCATTCCTCACTAAACACATGCTTCCCCAGGGAGTGTCGGGCAGCAAGATCCTCCTGGGAGAGCCCTGCTTGCTGGCTGTCTGCATCCAGAGTGCTCTCATCCTCCTGGGTGGTATCATACACAATGAGCTGTGTTGGAGAACAAGACAAGAAAGAGCTGTGGTCACTCCTGAGGAGCTCATCCATCAAACAGGTGGCTCCTGTGCTGCACCAAAGCAAGCTGCATAGGCTGTGGGGACACTCAAAGACTGTGTGAATACATCTCTGTCTGGAGATGTGGGTGTTTTGTGGAGTTCCATGAATCTTTCACATTATGAGGAACTCAGGTTTGGTCATGCCCCAGATTTCATGTGTGCAAGTCCATCATGATAGCACAAATCACAGTAGCTTGCAACAGCAGGCTACACTCCTGCCTCGACACATCAATACCCCCTGATTTGGGGTATCCAGGGAAAGGAAAACACATTCCTTCACTTATGCCAACTTTCCCCCTCACAAATCCTTTTTCAAGACCGACTCCCATAAAATAACAGAGGTCCATTTTCAAGTTCACTACCCTTTTCCAAAGCCCTGGGTACCACTGCTCAGCGCCACTTACCTTTTTTGCAGCTTTGTGGAGTTTGCTAGACTTCACCACTGTGGCTTTTGCCCTCAGCCCATAGGCCACGCTGTCACCTCTGCCAGCGTTGTCTCCCCGGGTGAAGGGGAACGGAGGGAAGGGTACAGTTACTGGAATGTCTGTGGAAAAACCTGTGACAACCTCATCGGATTCATCCGTGTCATTGGAATCATTGTCATCATCATCATCCCCATTTTCCTGGCTCTTGCTTGACACATGAGGAAAGTGCTGGAAAACATTGATTAACCCATCAGGGAGGTGAAGGTACATGTGAGATGTGCAGACTGCAATCTGTCTGCTCACCCAGCGCTTGCCACGCTGCTGTGGAGCTACACACATGAACTGCTCTGAATTCACCCCACCCTGCCTGAAGCTTTGTTTTATTTAGGGAGGGATGTTACCACAAGAACCACGTTTGGATTGAGGAAAAGGAGGAGTGCTGCTGCACACTGGCTGCCCTGCAACACTCAGCTGATATTTTGTTATTCAAAACACTTACCAGTTGTACTGGGACATCCACGCTTTCTTCTGAAGAGTGAAGAGTCTGAAAAGAACATAAACCCCACTATTAGCACACAAAGGCATATACAGTAAAGCTAGTCAGCATGTTGACTGCTCTTTAAACACTTCATCCTAACTTGCAACATCTTGGCACTGAAAGATGCTCTGTTTTCCAATTAGCTGCCCGTACCTGCTGGAGTGATGCCAGGTCATTCTGTGGGTCCTGCTGGCTCTCCCAAGACTGAGAATTCACATGATGGTGATACCTGTGTGAGTGGTGGCCCCTGGGGTCCTTCAAGAGGGAAAAAAAAAAAAAAGAGGGGGTGATTTATTGAGTGAAATTTGGAGTTGGGTCTAATCACAGAATTGTAGGGGTTGGAAGGGACCTCAAGAGATCATCGAGTCCAACCCCCAATGACCATTGTTTCTGCTAATTCTCTTCTCCCAAGAGCAATTTATCTCCCACATCATGAAGACTCTACACTAAATGCCATACCTGATTCTCAGAGCAAAGAACTGCTTTTACATGGATAGTAACCGGCTACAGAGTATAAAACAAACAGCCAGGTACAAGACTAATACCATTCATTCACACTACTCCAAAAAATCCTGGGAATTAGATTCAAGTGTTCTTCCCTCACCAAATACTGTCATCTGATCCACACTAACAAATGTGGGGTGTAATAGTTCTGTTGTTACAATCATAACACAGGTATCAGACAAAGTGTATTAAAGAGGAAACCTCCAAAGGGGTTTATTAAAGCAAATGAATAGAAAGCCAAAAGGAGCTTACATATTTTTCTTCGGAGCTGGTGGAAACAGCATGCTGCTTGGATTTACTCACCTTGAAGGGAGCAAAGAGAAAAAGCATTTGTCAGTATTCATTTCTTCCTAATAGTCAAGGAAAATATACTCAGATTGCTGATAGCATTTGTCATTTACTCACCGGCCAGGCAGCAGCAATGCTGATAAGGCACACACACAGGACTGCCACCCTCATTGTGATGCTTCACCTAGAAAACAGTTTGAAACAAAGAGTCAAGAAGGTAAAACACCACAAAAATGCCTTAGTTTTTTTCCTCTTTCTCCTGGTCTACTTCACTGTAGCGAAACCAGCTCTCTGCTAAAGGTTCAGCCTTAAGGGTGCCAGTCTCTTCCCTCTGTCTCCCATCCCCTCTCCACACCCAGCTGGCTTTGTAATGACATAGTGACTCAAAAGCTATGGGAATTGCAAAACCAGGTACTGAGAAGTGCTGAGCAGTGGGGACAGTAGCCACACTGGGAAGGCGAGCAGACTCCTTCCGTGACCTACTGGCTTGTACTGGCAGAGGAGAAAGGTTGTGAAAAACAATGCTATAAAGATCAGCTTTGCTTTATCTGTGTTTATCTAACGTTATTTTCATCAGAAGAGACAGGACAAGACAAACTCAGCTTGAAATCTCTTTTTCAGTTGCTTTAAAACTCTTTTTCATGGAGGTACTCTGAGTACACTCGGTTTTTACAAACATATTGATGTAGTTTTATTTTCCCTCTGGAAGTTTGAACAGAGTAACCTGTGCTTCCAAGCAGGTGACTAAAAGAGATATTCACTCAGCATTAGCAATTTGGTAAATGTGTGATTCCTGCTGAAATTAGGAGAGCGCTGAGCTGTAGTTTCTCATGTCCCTGAGAGATTGAACTGATTTACTGATGAACAAGAGGCATTGAAAAGCTTTAGTAAATTATATCAGGAAAAAAAGGCTTCTAGAGGCACATTTAAAATGCATTAGTAAGGTTGGCCTTGAGAAAGGATGCTGTTAGAGGTATTGCAGCTTCAAGAGTGATGCAGAGAAGGGTGTCCCATCCATTCAGTAGTGTGCAGTGCAAGCTGGAAGCCTGCCCAGAGAAACAGGGACACTGCCAGGCAGCGGTTACACAAGGAGGAAGCTTTCTGTGTCAAGTGCCACCGCTCGACTCAGCAGCAGGGTTCTCAGCAACCTCCTCCTGATACTTAGAGGCACCCTGGTTTAAAATTGGGATCAGTTATAATACTTGGCATCATGAAAGCACCCTTTCCCTGATACAAGCACACCTTGTCACACAGAGAAACAAACATCCCTGCATCTAGTGAAGCAGTTTTTGAAGGTCTCCCATCCAATGCTTCCTTAACTAAAGCTGCAAAGAGTAAGAAAGCATAAAACTGAAAGAGTAGGAAAGCATAAAAATTACCTTTTCTGGTGCTGGAGGAGTCAGCTGTGAGAAGAGTGCTCTCAGTGATCCCGGCAGCAGCTCCAACCAGTTGGTTCCCAGCAGCTCTGGCTTATTTCCCCTTTGTCCCCTGACTGCCTGGCATCTCTGATCCAGGGAATTTAAACCCTGTCCCAGGCACAGCCACCAATCCCTGCGTGGCGGAAAAAGATGAGGTCATGAGGCTCCTGGCCACCATCCTGCCCACGTTCTACTACACTTCCTCTTTGGTTTTGTGGCTTTTGAAGCAAACAAAAGCCTACTCTATGGTTAAAACATTACTTATGGGCAAGATCATTAACCAGCTGGTCTGTTGAGTGCACAGCATTTGGTATCGTGTAGGAAGACTTGAGGGCATGTCTGTCCTCCCCTCTTGCAAAAGGCAAAGCCCCAGTTTCCCAGAAACCTTTCATGTCCTGTTCTGTAGGGGGTAAGAATGCATAATAGGTGAAGAAAGAGAGAGAGAGATGAAAATAAAATTCCCTGAAAGGATATTTTTCAAGCTAGAAGCAGCAAACAAAAAAGCATCTCCCGTATGAGTAGTGCCATGACCAGCACTGGGTAACAGGGGGTCTCACAGGATGAAATCCCATGTCTGCTGCAGAGGAGCAGTGTGTCGGCCCTGCTGATGGGCAGCAGGTCAGTTCTCCCTTGGATGGCCACAGTTTTGGGCAGATTCTACCTCATCCATGCCCTAAGACTCCCTGACTCTCTCACATTCGATGTTTCTTTAAAATGACAAGGAAGCATCATTCAAACACAGAAAACCCATCCCAAACAGCCCTTTCAGAAGGCAGAATATTTATAGCTGCTTCAAAGCTGTTATCTCACTCCTCATTTCTGATACCTAGATAATGTGTGATGTGTCCTTGGTCAAGCAGCAAGGAAACAGACACCTCATTGTCCCAGTCCACCCTACCAACATTCCTGTCCTTACCAGCACTTCCATGGCATGCTTAGAAGCACCATGAGAAGGTTAGCTCAGCATCCCATCGCCACACAGACCCATCTAATTATATTTTTGAGCTGAGAGCAGCCACAGCTAGCAGTTTGACTGTGCTTAATAGAGATTCTAATATTCTAGGAGGAAAATTGAATTTTAAAATGGTATATAATTAATAATTCAGCCTGTTCATGAACACCTGCATGCATCTACCTGAATGAGGACTATGCTGGCATTTATTTTTGGAACTATGTGACCACTATTATTTATTAACTCATGAAAGACTTTTCATGCCAAAAAAGCCTTCAGTAACTAGGATTTCTGCAGATTTAAACAGCTTGGGTCACCTCCCATCATACCTGCAGCTCAGCACTTCTGGAAAGCAGTTTACTGAAGCCCTTGATGCAGATGCAGGGCTCAAGCTGTAAGTTTAACTTCACAAGTTTCCCTTTGAGTAGCAGCTGATACACCCAGGTTACACCACATCACTATTACTTAGTAACTAGGGCTGCCTCAGGAAGCCACTGTTTGAGGGTCCCCAAATCAGGCAGTGAGTACCTTTGACCCCAAACACTGGTACAATTGAACAGTGTGTCTTGCAGCTCCACTGACCCAAAAGAAAAAACTACTTTCATCTGATGAAGAGAGAAACTGAGGCAGGGAGAAGCTGAATGCAGGGCTGGGTGTGCTGGGTCCTGATCTCTCATTCACTGAATCAAATTTGATGCCTTAAAAAAACCTCAAAACCTACTCTCTCTACTGACCTATTCATCAAGACACATGGAAAACAACATCCTGAAAAATCCCCTTGAGCTGTTGTCTGGTCAAAACAAGAACCCTCCAGCACCTGCAATCTGTGTAGGGGCATATTGCTGTCTAACAGACTTCCAGGAAAATACTTATAAAACAACTTGTTTCACCAAATTGAGCAGCAGCAGTTATCAGCCACACCGATGGAGAAGCCCAGAGCCATCAGAAACACAGGCTTTCTCCCTGCAGTTTAAAAGACCTTCCCAGACAGGTCAGTTATCACTGTGGCTTTTCAAGGTGGTGGAACATTTGTCTCCCAGCAGAGATGCTACGTGACCCCAGGGAAGTGTTTCTGGCTTACAGCTGGTATTTCCAAGTGTGCTGGGAGATGGCAGCATTTCTGAGTGCCATCCTCAAAGCTGTGCAGTAGTTTTGTAAGCACTAAGGAACAGCAGTGGTGTTTCACTGTAATACAGAAGCAGGATGCAAAGAGGCTGTTGTTACTAAATGGCTTCATTTTATGCAAGAGCAGCCAGTATGGGGCTGTTGTAAATTTAGCAGTTGTCTCATGCCCCTCGTTACATGGTTAATCATCCTGTAAATCATGTTGTCTGGCTGAGAAGTGCTTTGCCTTGGTCAGAGGTGGTGCTTCACATCCTCTTAGAGATAAGAAAAAGGCAGGGCAGAGAGGGGGGGGGAAACTTTCACTATTTTCACTTCATGGAATTCACAGACTCGTAGGGGTTGGAAGGGACCCCCAGAGATCATTGGGTCCAACCCCCTGCCAAAGCAGGTCCCTAGGACAGGGCGCACAGGTCAGCATCCAGACAGGGCTGGAATCTCTCCAGAGAAGGAGACTCCACACTCCCTGGGCAGCCTGTCCCAGGGCTCCCTCACCCTCACTGGGAAGAAGTTCTTTCCACATTAAAATGCCTAGTTCTGGAGCCAGCCCCTGGCTGGTGGTGGTGCAGCAGAAGCAACTCACTCAAGTCTGTACAAGTGGGAGGGTACACAATTCCAGCTTTCAGGAGCTGTCAGGGTCTGTGCAGATCACAACCACACCAGGCTGTAATTTGTTGTGTGTAGGTGACATTTTCTGCTCAGCTACCCTGTGAAACAAAGCTTTTGACCACAATTCCTTCCATCTTGGGCTGTGTTAGGAACATGTGGTTCTCATGTTGTCGAGATGCACTATCAGCATCTCCCTGTGCAACCTCTGGTACATACCTGAAATCCAGAGCTCAGACATCAGTGCTGTGCCCAGCAATGCTTGAAATCAGCACAGAAAATCCCTGTTCTGCCCAATCTTACAGGAGAACCAGCTTTTGCTTTGGTTTGTTGTAGATAGAGACCAGAGCAGCATCTTCTAGGTGGCAGAAACTTAAGACTGGCAGACAGTGATGGTGACAGCACAGAACAGGGATTTTCAAGGAAACAACCGGTGTATTAGGAAGTGCTCGTGATCAACAGCAAGGTTTTTAGGCCCATCATTATCTCCCCCCTAGATGAAGGGAGCCCACTCACACATCTCCTCTGACTTCTGAGACCAGTTGCTACCTGTCTACATTTTCAAATGCCTTTTTATGTAGGAACTGCTATACAACTGTAACCACAAATCCTGGATGCTGAACACATTCAGGCAGATCCCAGCTTTCCCAGAGCCAAGTGTCAGCTCCCACTACAGCATAAATACAGTCCAGCTGTCTGTAGCTTCCTAAAGTGGAGCCCTACTGATGTTTCCCTCCCTTGACATCTACAGCCAGCTAGAAAAAAACACATTTTCCAGATACTATTTTTGTTTTTCCTGTTGAAATCTGTGTATTTTAACACTGGAGTCCATGGAGCAGCAGGAATTAAACCAGCACAGAAATATGATGTTGTTTTCAGGGTATCATAGTTACCAGCATGGGGAGCAAAACACCAGATACTCCAGTGCTGGCTTTGTGTTTCAGTGCTGAATTGACAGGAAAACAACTGCATTGGAAAATTTAATTAACACAACAGTAGCCTGAACTGCTACTAGAAACAAAACCAAGCAGTAAGACTCTCAATGGTGTACATCATGTTTTCAGGACTATTTGGCAATGCATGGAACCTTTGAGAAAGTGATCGTTTGAGCACAGGAGGATGAGACTTTCACAGAATCAAAGAGGATGAAGGGCCCTCCAGAGCTCATCAGATCCAACCCCCTGCCAAAGCAGGGTCCCTAGGACAGGGCAGGGCTGGAATCTCTCCAGAGAAGGAGACTCCACACCCCCTGGGCAGCCTGTCCCAGGGCTCCCTCACCCTCACCGGGAAGAAGTTCTTCCCCACATTGGGGTGGAACTTCCCCTGCTCCAACTTGAGGCCATCGCCCCTTGTCCTGTCCCCACAGCCACTGAGCAGAGGCTGCCCATGTCCCCCTGTGTCCCACCCTTCAGCTATTGATCCCCATTGATCAGCTCCCCTCTCAGTCTCTTCTCTCCAGTCTGAACAGTCCAGTTCTTTCAGCCTATCCCCATAGGGGAGATACTCCAGCCCTTTAATCACCTTTGTAGCCTCTGCTGGACTTTCTCCAGGAGACCCCTGTCCCTTTTATACCAGGGAGCCCAGAACTGGACACAATATTCCAGGTGGGGCCTGAATCTTTCAGCATCTCAGCAGGCGCTGAGCTCAATCTGCTCTCTGAAGATGCTGCCTCTGAAGCCTGAACACCACTGCAGAGATTAACGCTCCATGGTGGAGGAAAAGGTGCAAGATGCCCGCTCTCCAATCCTCTGTGTGCTCATGAGAAGGTAGCCATGGGTTTGCCAGCACAGAGCTCACAGCTTGAGTGTGGAGTTTCGCAAGCATTGCAAAAATGGTGACAAGTTTTTTCCCCCCCCCCCCCCACCCTGGTATCTCAGTTCCCCGTTTCCTATCCTACCACAAAATTATCTCCCCCCCCTCAGTGAGAAAGGGCACTAATGGAAACATCTGAATCTGCAGAATGGTTGTGGAAAGAACAGCATCTTCTTGCTCTGCGTTGTGAAACTGTTGGAAAGTCACAAGATGCCCGTTCCACCTAGTGCAGGGCTTTTGGCAGGACATCACACAGGAACAATCCTGCACACTCAGCACCCCTCTGCTTGTGTCTTTGCTAAGCTCCACTGGCAAAGCATGAAAAGCCACCCACCCCTTACTGCAAGAAACAAGGGGTTACAGCACAGCATGAACTGGAAGAGGTGGACAGGGAAGATGATGGGCTAAATCCTCCTCTGCACACTGCTGCTGTGTATAACCTGAGATGAGTGACCTTATGCTGCACAGCACAGGGGGAGCCCAAACTGCACCTGGGAAGGAATAAACACGTATCAGTACAGGCTGGGGGTGACCTGTTGGAGAGGAGCTCTGCGGAGAAGGACCTGGGGGTCCTGGTGGATGACAGGGTGGCCATGAGCCAGCAGTGTGCCCTGAGGGCCAAGGCAGCCAACAGGATCCTGGGGGGCATCAAAAGGACTGTGGCCAGGAAGTCAGAGGAGGGGACTCTCCCCCTCTGCTCTGCCCTGGTCAGGCCCCACCAGTTCCAGGCTCCACAGTACAAAAAACCCACCAGGGATCTCCTGGAGAGAGTCCAGCGGAGGCTGCGAAGGGGATGAAGGGCCTGGAGCATCTCACCTGCCAGGAAAGGCTGAGGGAGCTGGGGCTGTTCAGCCTGGAGAGAAGAGACTGAGAGGGGAGCTGATCAATGGGGATCAATAGCTGAAGGGTGGGACACAGGGGGACATGGGCAGCCTCTGCTCAGTGGCTGTGGGGACAGGACAAGGGGCGATGGGCTCAAGTTGGAGCAGGGGAAGTTCCACCCCAATGTGGGGAAGAACTTCTTCCCAGTGAGGGTGAGGGAGCCCTGGGACAGGCTGCCCAGGGGGTGTGGAGTCTCCTTCTCTGGAGAGATTCCAGCCCTGCCCTGTCCTAGGGACCCTGCTTTGGCAGGGGTTTGGATCTGATGATCTCTGGAGGCCCCTTCCAACCCCTACGATCCTGTGATTCTTGCACTGCAGCCTTGATTTCTGCTTTCCACATACACCATGCTGAGCTCACCTCGTATTTCCACACACAACCTTACAAAGCTGACAGCATAAGGAGCAGAAAGTCCCCAAAAAAGTCATTATTGATCCCAGAGGCAAACCTTTTACAAGGCACATTTTCTGAATGCCTCCAGGAAGGGGCCAGAACAAACCAGACAATTTGGAGAGGTGCCGGGCATTATGCAACACCGGATTGCAGCCCACATATCTGTGGTTATCTGTACACAAGGCATCTTTTCTACAGCCTGCCCTGACTTTTCTGTCTCCAAAAGGTCTTGGGAAGGTGAAACATGTGCTGTACGAGCAGTGCAGGACTTCTAGGACAGGCTGTGGCCTTGTCAGTAAACTTGACCTCAGACCCAGGCTGGGCCATGCACCAGAAACCTTTCGGATCTCACGTCGCTTCAGGTTTTGTTGTGAGTGGTTTTCTTAACTCTCAGCCTAAGGCTGCTGTGGTCTGAGGTGGGATGGGTGCAGAACTGAGTCAGTGTGAAAGCAAACATCTCCCAGGCACTGTGTGCCGGGGTGTGGAGCCCCTGCCAGTGGAGTGGGAGGGAAAAAACCCATCTGTGGGCCTGATGAAGATAAATTAGTGAGTTAGGGATTGGATTTGGGGAGGAAATTGTTGGGCCAATAAGCTGATTTGATTTTGTGGGGGGGAACCAAAAACCAGCAGACTAGGGTCAAGACCTCTGCTGTCCTGGCTGAGTCATGGAGAGATCCCTCCTCAAGCTCTGAGGTGATGAGGCTGTTAGATGGGCTCAAAGCCCATCCAAGCAGGACCTTGGCAGGAACCAGGCTTCGTGCAGCAATGGATAGTTTCTGGCTTGGAAAAATCAGGATATCTACATGCCAAGATACTTCATCTTACCAGGTATTGAGGTGGCCTTCTCTTGTACAACAAGAAATCAGTATGCCAGAGACCACCACTCAGACCCAGTGGTTTCTCCTTGTGTTTTGCATATTGAAATCGCATTAATCCTTTCATTTTAAAAAAAATGTGGAGTTTTTTGGATGGGATGAGAAGTAATAACTCAGACTTGACAGGTATTACCATCAGCAAGCCAAATGAGATGTTAATTTTCCTAATTGTATAATTTTTCAGTTAAATAGGCTAAATTGATATACTGAATAGCTGAGATGATTGGCAACACCAGTGTCTGGGATAAAATCTACACCTAGCAGGTGTCTCCTTCATTCTAGGTGCAATCAACTTCACTACAACCACTATCAACATAAAACCACCAAGCCTATCACAATACCAAACCCCATACTGGTATGATCTGTCCTCATCACCACCATCTTACTACTACTGCCCCTCCCCATCACCGCTGCTGGCATCACCATGCTATTAACCAACTGAAACCTCAACATCCCATCCTTTAATCCTGCCAGAGGAGGAGACCAAATCCTACACCAACAACTTCTCTGGGTTTTTTTTTTTAAACACCCAGAAGTCTACATCTTAGAATTCCCAAGTTCTGGAATCATTTCACATGCAGTCACATATTAGGCAAGAAAGAACCATTTGGCTACATGGGAATAGTATGGATCCATTGGATTCCTAGGCTTTATCATATGAGCCCATCACGTTTACAGTCAGCACAGATGTAGACACCCAATCATACTTCACATCCACCATAATCATCATTGCCATTACCTTTCTTTTCATCAGTCTTGAGAAAAGGAGGCTGAGGGGAAACCTCATCACTCTCTACAGCTACCTGCAAGGAGGGTGTAGAGAAGTGGGAGTCTCTACTCTCAGGTGACAAGTGATAGGACAAGAGGGAATGGCTTGAAATTGCCCCAGGAGAGACTTAGGTCAGATATCAGGAAGAATTTCTGTCCTGAAAGGGCTGTCAGGCATTGGAACAGGCTGCCCAGGGAGGTGGTAGAACCACCATCCCTGGAGAGATTTAAAAGGCATGTGGATGAAGTCCTTAAGGACATGATTTCAAGGTGGACTAGGCAGGGTTAGGCTGTGGTTGGACTCAATGATCTTAAGGATCTCTTCCAACCCAGGTGATTCTATGATCAGAAAGGTACCTTCCCCAATCCCCTGCTCCTCTCTTGCTCAGTTACTCTTCTTTTCCTTCCCAGCCTCCCTTTTAGTAAGGCTAGAAGGCAAAATTATTTCCTTTTGGAAGGAACCTGTGTACTCCCTGCTGAACTGGCAGCTCATGTACACTGAGCAGGTGCCCACACTCCCCAGATTTCCCATCTCCTGGACCAGCCAGGCCCTGACCCTGCCCAGCACCAAGGACCATGAGCCCAGCAGCCTGTGACACGAGGGAACCACAGAGGCACGCTGAGCATGGCTGTCCAGGAGGACAGATATTCTGCCAGGTACAGGAGCATGGCAGCACAGACACTTTTGGCAAGCCCCTGCTTTCCTTCCTTGCTTACCAGCTCTCTCTGGAAGGGAGATGCTTTTTTTTTTTGGAAATACCCAGTTGAGAGATAATCACATCCAGATTTAGGAAATAACATTTTGTGCATAATTCCTACTGGTTACCTAGGCAGATTATTGGTTGAGCATGCAGCTATAAATTTGGCAGAATAAATGGCAAACTGTGGTTGGCATATGGACACGAGGCAGGAAGCAAACTGCAGCTATACATTAACTAGAGGAAAGGAAAGAGAAGACTAAGAAACAGGGTTAACCAGAGGGCTCTGAAGGAAACAATGAGGAGCAGCTGACAGAGCAACTAAGTCTTGGGGCACGTAGGCAGCATCAGGGCTCTTTGCATTACAGGTCAATAAATAACAAGGCAGAACTACTGTTTTGCTCACTAAGTCTTATTTATCCCAAAGAAGTCAAGTGACTTCTCCTCACCCATGGAAAATGTTAACACAGAGGATGACAAGCAACCTTGGGAAGCAACATCCACTCTGTATGGAGAAACTTGATCTTCTACACCCAAAATAACTGATGCTGAAACACAGGCTCAATCTCTTCTAAGCAATTGATTAGGCAAAACAAGGGAGTGTGGCTGCTTGTCAGAGCTGTGTTGGTCTCACCTCAGGCAGCAACAGGGTAGAGACACAGGGGCTGAGCCAGGCTGGAGAGGCAGGTTGTCAACAGAGAACTCCACACTCTCAGCAGACTGCTGAAAAGCATTTATTATGGTCCTCTGAAGGAAGTTTCCCTGTGGAAACTCTGGCACTCACACCTTTGTTGGCACCAACACAGTCACAGCCCCCTGGAACCCATTTCCCTGAGCCATGCAGGACAGTGCTGCTGCCCACATCCCCAGTGCTCTTGTAGAGCCCTGGCAGCACAGGCAACTCCATACCAACTCTGCTAAGCTCCCTGGGCGTGCTACACAGAGGGAAAGAAATAGTCTGGTGTCTGCAGCAAGAACCAGAGCTAGCTGCAGGTCAGCATGCACCTGGCAAAGCTGCTTAGATAAACTCCTTCTGCTGTAAGCTTGTGGTGGTTTGGCTCTGTCTGGAGGCCCCGCACCCACCAAAGTGTGTCTTTGAGGTGGCTAGGATCTTACTTATTGCAGGCTGCAAGCATCCCAGGCTGAAAGTCTGATAAGGGCAGGGTTCCTCAAAGCCCCTAGATGGGTTTTGAGGCCTCTTCCAACCCAGTCTGGGATTCTATTATCCAGTTATCAGGTCCAGTTATTGGGCAAAGACTATTAATTATATTTTTTATAAAGGGAGAAACTAAGACCTGATGCAATGATGTTTTGTCCATCTTCTTTTTCAGCTCCTGGCTCAATACTGCCCACACATCAAATAAGAGAGATGCCTTAGAGTTAAAAATCTTACCCTGAGCTCACATTTATGCCAACATTTCTCTTAACTCATTGATTTCCCATTATTCACAGAACCACAAGGTTGGAAAAGCCCTTTAAGATTACTGAGTCCAACCTTCCCTGTCCTGTGCTGACCCAGATCTCTCAGCACCTCATCTCCCCATCTGTTAAACACCCCCAGAGGTGGGGACTCAGCCCCCTCCCTGGGCAGCCTGTGCCACAGCCCCACAACTCTGCCAGGGAAGAACTTTCCCCTCCCAGCTGAGCTGACCCTGCCCTGGCACAGCTTGAGCCCATTGCCCCTCGTCCCATCTCCTGTCCCCTGGCTGAAGAGACCCTCGCCCACCTCTCTGCACCCTCCTGGCAGGGCAGGGGAGGTGGGGAGAAGGTCTCCCCTCAGCCTCCTCTTCTCCAGGCTGAACACCCCCAGCTCCCTCAGCTGCTCCTCAGAGGATTTGCCCTCCAGCCCCTTCCCCAGCCTGGTTGCCCTTCTCTGGACTCGCTCCAGGACCTCCATGTCCTTCTTGGAGTGAGGGGCCCACAACTGGACACAGTTAGTCATGGTTATTAGAGTCATGGAAAGCAAGGAGCAATACAGAGGCAAAATAGCAAAAGAAATTAACCCAGTCAAGTAAGTGCATTCTCTGGCTGTAGGATCCAAGTATCTCTGACAGAAGCCTTCTCCACAGAGTCCAGTGGAAACCAGCTACATTCATACACAGACAGATCACATATCAGAGGTGGGGAAAAAGTTCAGCTTCTTTTATTACATGGGCTACACAGACACTGCAAATTGAACCTTAAAAAACCCAGGGCTGCTCCTGTTTCACCCTGTTACAGCCTGCTGACAATTAGCCTGTCTGCTTGGGCTGCTCTTCTTCCCTATCCCATCCCTGCATAGCAATTAACCAAGCCTGGTGCTCCTGTGTTACATGTCAGAGCTGCTGCTGGGGCTAGCTGCAGGGTCCAGGTCAATGCCTTGATGATCTTTCCTGGAAAGCCAACTCTTCCAGGACTGAATTTGTACTATGGACAGACTTAAAGAGTTGATTATCACAATGTACAGATGATACAAACCAGCAAGTGAGGATCTGTGGATTTTTAAAACTAAATCAGATCATCTTTTACTCTGACCCCTGCAGAAATCAGACAGAAGGACCAACTCCAGATAGTCCTGAGCCTAACATCTTGCATTTAGCCAAATGCAGACATCCCTCCCAAACTGGGGCCATTCTGCATTAACACCATTTCCCATAAGGTCACATTGATGAGCACTAACTCCACTGCCCATCCATAACTCTGGGAATTAAATTATGCCCAGGCTTTGGGATGGGTTTTTTGTGGGCAAAAGGTTATTCACACCATTTACACAACTCAGCTGTGTATAACCACAGCAGCCTGGCTCACAATTACCAGCTGTATTCCAGCCCCTCCAGACTGGTGTTAACAAGTTATACTCTAGCTTTAACAGAGATAATCCTGACAGCAACACTGGTGAGGTTTCTTCTCACAGCTGAAAAAGCCTTCCTAGAGCTCTGGCTCCTTGACCTGCTCCAGTTACAGAGTTTTCTGCCCAAGAAGGCTTGGCTTTACTGTGGGGCAAACAGGAGCTCCCCCAGCTCCATCATGCTGCATACACATCTCCTGGCTTTCTGGAAAGATCAGTTCTGAAAGACAGCAGATGGTCAGAGTAGCTGCTGATGGAAAAGGGTTTAGAAACACAAAGGTACTAAAAAACTTCCTAGAAATGAGTTCTGAAGGAACCAGTGACAGTATCTCTCTACTCCTCTCTCAAAGCAGTGCAAACTCCTGTTGTCCACTGTCCTTTTGTCCCACTCCAAGTTCCACAGAATCCTAGAATTTCCTGAGCTGGAAGGGACCCCTAAGGCCCATCAGTCCCACTCCTGGCCCCACACAGCCCAGCCCAGGCAGAGCAGGGCACTGAGCGCAGCGGCCAGACGCTTCTTGCCCTCAGCCCAGCTCGGGGCTGGGACCCCTTCCCTGGGGAGCCTGTGCCAGCGCCCGACCCCCCTCTCAGCACAGACCCTCTTCCTGACACCCAGCCTGACCCTCCCCTGGCAGCTTCACGCCGTCCCCTCGGGTTCCAGCCCTGGGCCCCACAGAGAGGAGAGAGATGGGCGCTGCCCCTTCGCTCCCCTGGGCAGGCAGCCACAGAGCGGGGTGAGGCCTCCCCTCAGCCTCCTCTTCTGCAGGCTGGGCAACCCCAGGGCCTTCAGCCTCTCCTCATACGACTAACTTTCTGCTATAGAAATCCAGTGGATTAACTGGATTCAGGGGAATTAAAGAAGGATGTTTCCCAGCTGACACCTCTTGAGCATCTCAGTGCCTTGGCAGCATCGTCCCAGGTTACTCAGCACAGTGTAACCCAACTGCCCTGCGCAAGGTGCCCACCTCAGTAGGGTCCCACCCTTCTCAGTGATGACCAGGTAGGGTCAGGATTTGTCACCAACACCTCTGCACACTGTCACCCAGCCAAAAGCAGCTCTTCTTCAGCTGTCACTCTCCAGGAAACCTCTCCATGAGCCTAAACCCTACTCCAACAGGCACCAAGGCAGAAATCAGGCTCTCCAACAAAAACAGCTCTTGGTTTATTTGTTTTGGGGTTTTTCATATTTCAACATAGCAATCTCCTCACAGAACATTCTAGGAAAGCACAAGAGAAATGTTTCTTCACCAACAACAAAATTAACATAGTTTTCTTCCTGTCACAAAGTATAATTGCAAATACAACCCCAGGCACAAGAATGGGGTTATTTTGGACCACGGTTTGGGCATTTCAAAACACCGGGATGAGCTTGGTTTGTCAAACTGAAGGCAGGGCAGACGTCTCTCTCCCTTCCTGTTTAAGCCAGTGGTCTGGGGCAGGCTGCTGTAACCTATAATGACCGTTAGCTTGCCCAAAGCAACTTGTTTCCCCCAGTCTGTAAATGCCAGGTTGAACACACACCACAACATGCATGTGCTTTGTGATCCCTGCTCGACACGGCAAACCCCTGCTCTGCTCTCAAGTAATATTAAAAACTTACACAGAAACACTCATCTCTGACAAACCTGGTACATAAGACTGTCCCATGCACAGCTCAAAGATGTGGAATATTCCTTCAACATCAGAGAAATGACTCAAGCTTTCCTCTGCAAAAGCATTTCCTAACCTTGGAAGAACTTTGACCAAACCACGGGACCCTTTTTTCCATGTTTCACTGTGTAGTTGCAGTCTCTCTTGAGCTGGCAAAGCATTTAAGAACCTGTACAGCTGAGTCCCACCCAGGAGATGCTTGAGAAGCAGAGTCACAGCTTAGGAAAGCAGGAGCAAGGCAGGTCCTGGCCAGAGGCGATTTAACCCCGACAGGTAGCTCCCTGCACTGCATCCCCACAGGCAAAGACGTATAATCCAAGATGGAAACATAGGATTGAAATAACTAATGGTTTGTTTCTCCCTGCTCCTCAAGCAAGGTCAATCATTAAACACAAATGAGAAGCTTACAGTCTGTTGGTGGAAAGCTTTGTGAGCATAAGTAGGCCTCACACACTTATTGAGCCTGGCCCAGTCTTTCTGAGCCAATGTACCTGAAAAAATAATAAATATCAGCTACTTCCCATCTTATTTTCATAATTCACTGCAGGGATTTTACAAGTACATTACTCTGGCCAACATTCATAAGAAAAGGTGCTGCAGCACAGGCTGCAGAACTGGATGAGGCCCCAGGGAAGAGCAAGCAACGTCACACAAAGTCCTCACGTTGGATGTAGAGCAAGTCAAGTGAAACAAGGCTCCCCATGGGAGTGATACCCATTTGCTTGAGAGCTGCTCTCCCCCAACACTTCAGTGCACCACCATGGCCCTCTCTTTGGTCTGTAGAGCCTGCCTGGCCATCACTGGGGCTGTCACAGCCAAGGAGCTCTGGGCAGGCTTGTACATCTCAGTGAGAAATGTGCTGAACCTTCAGCAGCAGCATCACTGACAGTGCCCAGGGAGGTGGCAAAGTGACCAAGGGACATCAAAGGGTGCTTCTCCCAACAGTCAAGGCATGTGTTAGAAGGCTGTAGGAATGCACATGACTAAGCAGAAGTGGTATCTGCACATAGAATATATTATACAATTAATTTTCTAGATGTCAGAAGACACCTGGATATCTATCAGAAGGTGTTCCCATGCTACCTGGAAGATGTTTGTTATGATCTAAATCAAATTTTCCAAAACAAAAGAGGAGCAACATAGGAAAAAGAAGCAAAGGTGGAAAGATGACTATGTATTTTGAATTCCAGGTAGTCACACAAAGGCTACTGAAGACCTTCTTGAATCAAAATCCCACTGAAAGCCAGGAACCTGAAAGGTCATAGATGCAAAGGTGTCCACTTGCATCTGTTTTAGAATGGTTCAGCTCATTTGGTCTGGCAACTGACACTGTCACAACACAGCAGTGACAGCTACAGCTCACCAAGGGGCTTCCCAGAGCTCTGACACTTCCAGCAGGCATTTAGTACCAGATGACTCTTATAGCTGACAGGTCTAGCCTTGTGGCAGGAGCAGATTCAGATTTGTAGGGGTTGGAAGGGACCTCTGGAGATCATCTAGTCCAACCTCCCTGCTAGAGCAGGATCACCTAGAGCAGGCTGCACAAGACAGCATCCAGATGGGTCTTGAATGTCTCCAGAGAAGGAGACTCCATAACCACCCTGGGCAGCCTGAGAAGTTTTTTCTCACATGGAGATGGACCTTCTTGTGCTCTAGCTTGTGCCCATGGCCCCTTGTCCTGTCACTGGGCACCATGAGAAGACATTGCCTCCTTCTAGGCACTCATTCCTCTCTCTGGCTCTGCTTCTGCAGTAGGTTTTTCTCCCCTTAGCTATGTTATATGATGCTGCAAGATGCCAAGAACAGAGATGCTTGGACTGCTTCTCTCCACAGCCAACACACCCAAAACACCACCAGGGGTGCTCCTGTGAGCAGCTGCCCCCCTGCCCACCCCAATCCCAGGCAAGCAGCAGCGAGCTGCATACAGCCTGAGGCACCGGGCATGTTTCCCTCTTGCCTGCCAGCATCACACTGAGAGGACAAACCCGGTCACAAGCACATAAGTCACTTCCTCAGCTATGAGATACCAAACCCTAAACCAGCCCCATTACTCAGCAAAGCTTCGAGGTCCTGCTGTGTCCTGTACTGGGTGCTGAGAGCAGGGGTGTACCTGTAGCACCCAGGGATGTGGAAGCCTGGGTAGCCCTTGTCTGGCCAAAGGCATAATGCAGGCAAAGCATGGATTTGGCATCCATTGGACACCAACAGCAATCTCTGGGGTAGCTGCAGGGTCACAAGTCATGGGCATCTCTCTCCCCTCAAGCATAGCAAAAGGCTGTTCTTAAGGAAAAGCAAGCAGGGAAAGGCATGGAAAATTTATCAGGCAAAACAGAGCCAGCCAGGTCATGGGGAAGTGGATTTTGTGCACAGCAAGAGGAACTCTGCTTGTCCCCATCCGCAGGCTCAGGCTGGCTTGAAGCCTGTCACAGGTACACATCTCCCACCGAACACCTGGTACACCTGCAGCCTTTGGAGAAACAAAGGTGGCTGTTAGAAGTGCTGAGCTCCAAATCGCCCCTTTGTGTATCAAACAGACACCAAAATCCATAACAGGCTGCTTTGTCTCAGTAAAATGTAAAGCTTTTAAACTGGGATTTTCCATCAGCCTCCCAGTGCCAGGCTGGCAGCCCATGAATCATCTTTTGTCTGTCACAGCAGCAAGGTAAGGGTGCCAGTTCCTGCAGGAAAGGGGATTATAGCTCTCTGTTCTCACCTTCATGAGACAGGGCCCCAGGTTGAGCAGGGCTTGTGGTCAGTAGATCTGGGAAGGTGATTGTGCCCCTGTACTCAGCACTGATGAGGCTGCACCTCAAGTGCTGGGTCCAGTTCTGGGCCCCTCACTCCAAGAAGGACATGGGGGTCCTGGAGCGTGTCCAGAGAAGGACAACCAGGCTGGGGAAGGGGCTGGAGGGCAAATCCTCTGAGGAGCAGCTGAGGGAGCTGGGGGTGTTCAGCCTGGAGAAGAGGAGGCTGAGGGGAGACCTTCTCCCCACCTCCCCTGCCCTGCCAGGAGGGTGCAGAGAGGTGGGTGATGGTCTCTTCAGCCAGGGACGGGACAGGAGATGGGACGAGGGGCAATGGGCTCAAGCTGTGCCAGGGCAGGGTCAGCTCAGCTGGGAGGGCAAAGTTCTTCCCTGGCAGAGTTGTGGGGCTGTGGCACAGGCTGCTCAGGAAGGGGGCTGTGTCCCCTTCCCTGGATGTGTGCAAAAAAAGGGTAGATGAAATACTGTAGCACAGGACAGGGATGGTTGGACTCTATGATCTTAAAGGTCTTTTCCAACCTTGTGATTCTGTGACTTGACTTGTTTCAAGAAGCAGGAAGATGCTCACACCATCCACAGAACATCCCTCCAGCACAGGCTTTACCTTCCCTGGGGGTCACTAATGACAGCATGTCATTACAAGGCAAAAAACCACCCCAAATACAGATCTCTGACCATTCAGAAGCCATCAGTGGGTACTTGCAGATGAACCAAATTGAATTACACCAGCACCTCACTCCCCACACCACAAACTGATTCTTTTACAGTTTCTACAACAAGGGGAAGCAAAAGGAGCATGGCATGCCCCTTGCCTGGAGCAAAACCTTCCCCTCCTGCCTGGCATGTGGGTTGGTCACCAGCCATTGCTGAGGGGCTCTGGAAATGCAGATCAGAGGTGCAGAATGGGTAAGAAACATCACCATTCCCCTCCTGATATGAGTCACACTGAGAGGCTGGTGAGCAGCAGCAGAGGAGCAAAGAGAAAGACAAGTAAAATACCTTCTTTTTCCCTTTTCTTTCCCCTCTCCTTCTTTCCCATCTCCTTGAGCACATCACAGTAGCTGCCACCCACACACAGACCCAGCCATCCTACGCCTGAGCCATGTACAGCCCCAGGGCTCCATCTCCTCTTGAAGAGGTTAGCTCTTGACGTCCACCCTCGCATCTCCTAGATCTGAGCACTTAAAAACCTCTTCCATGGTTCTCATGGCTGTTTGAAGTCTTCTGCAGGCTCTGAGAAGCAGAACAGATGTTGGGAAAACATCCTAAGCACTCACACAGCTCCAGCTCCTGAGCCCAGCATCCCTGGAATCCCCTTGCTTTCCTATGCCATGAAGTTGCATGCTAGCCACTTCATCCCTGACAAAGTGCTCCTTGAACAGGAGAGGAGCTGAGGCTCACACCAGCTTCCAGGGAGGCTTTTGCACCATGAGGCAGGAGTATTTTATTGCTGTCATTAAAAATCCAGCACATTCCACACTCACTGAATCCCATTTCCTAGTTAGCCATGAACTCCCATTCGTGCCATTGAACAAACAGGACTTTCAGGGGTGAAGTGTGGCTCACAGCTCGCCCCTGCCAAACCCAGCTCATACCTTCCCCTCCCTTTAGGTGTGTGGGAGGGGGCTGCTGGGCCAGCACAGCCCAGGCCAGAGACCTTGACCCCAGGGGCATTGGCATCTCCATTTCCCCACCCAAAAAGCGGATGCAGCGGCCACGGGTTGCAGCAGAGAGGATGAAAGCATCTCCTTCACCACAAAGCTCTGCCAGATGACACAGCCACCCTCCATTTCCCCTCCACATCCCCAAGGGGAGGCAAAACTCCACCTCAAATCCTCACCCCAGTGCATGTCCCCACCTGCCAACTTGGGATGGGGTTGGAGAAGGGGCCAGGGTTTGGTTTTTTTGGTGACCAGAGCGATGCTCTGCTCTTCTCTGGCCTTTTAAGTGGCCTGGAGCCAGGCAGTGCTAGTTAAGCACTAGCAAAACAGCTCTGGGCTAGCACAGCCCCCGTTAAAACCTTACTCCTGGCTCAGTGAACAGGAAGCTAAAAATTAAACTGCCTCCCCCAAGCACACCTATACAAAGCCCCTTTTGTGGTGCACAGTGGTAAGGGCAGGCAGGAGAATGTGGGGCTGTGCAGAGCAGAGACATCCTGCTGAGCAGGGAGAGAGGAGAACATGTTATACCATGTGTATTGCTGCATCTTGACTCCAACATATTCAGTACCCACCATAGCCACAGCTGCTGACAAGGCAGAGGGCACCCAGGCAGGACAGAGATCACTTCTTCCCTTGGGAGAAAGGCAGAGTTTCCTCCCACAGGTTTCCAGGATGATTTACTCGCTGCTGGGAAGTGTGAGAGCAGCAGGTTTTCCCCCAGTTCTCCCACAGCAAATCCCAGCCCCCTGCCAAAGCAGGATCACCCAGACTAAATCCCACAGGAACACATCCAGGTGGGTTTGGATGTCTCCAGAGAAGGAGACTCCCCAGCCTCTCTGGGCAGCCTGTCCCAGGGCTCCCTCACCCTCACAGGGACAAAGTTCCTCCTTATGTTCCCATGGAACCTCCTCTGCTCCAGCTGCACCCGCTGCCCCTTGTCCTGTGGCTGCCACCCCTGAGCAGAGCCTGGCTCCAGCCTCCTGACTCTCACCCTTTACATATTTATCAGCATTAATACGGTCACTCCTCAGTCTCCTCTTCTCCAGGCTAAAGAGGCCCAGCTCCCTCTGCCTCTCCTCATGAGGAAGGGGTTCCACTCCCTCCATCAACTTGGTGTCCCTGTGCTGGGCTCTTTCCAGGAGTTTATGTCCTTCTTGACCTGAGGGGCCCAGAAATGGACACAATATTCCAGGTGTGGAATGTCTGGATGCCGATCTGTTCTAGGGAACCTACTTTGGCAGGGGGTTGGTCTCGATGGGCTTTGGAGGTCCCTTCCAACCCCTACAATTCTGTGATCTAATATATATTCCCCAAGCATGCTCTACAGCTCAGAAGTCCCATGTTTAATGCAGGAATCAACAGCTGTGGGCACAGAGTATGTCGTGGCTGGTGATGCCAACTCCTCTGTTCATAACTGTTGGCTATGGGTGGAGTAAGGCAGGCGACCGAAGGAGGAAGAGATGCTCCTCAGCAAGGATGCAGGACCACAACCCAACCAAAACAAACTGTTGAACATGTGATGGCTGATCCACATCATCACTTCCCGCAGCAGCAGCATCCCCTGGTCCCTGCCAGACAATCATTACACGCTTTTGTTAGGTTTCTATATATGTTCTTCTCTGTAAATTTGAAGAGGACCTTCCCTTCCAGTAAATTACAGCTTTCCCTTGGCTTTCAGGCCAGTCTGCACCTCGTGTTTTCATACAGTCTGAGTGGCTCGTGTTTGGCTTCTCTGGCTGCAGAGAAGGTTAAGCAGTTCAGTGGTTGAATCCACTGGTACAAAAACAAACCTACAGATTTCAGAGCCGGAACACGCACCAAAACAACACACTACAGAGGGACAGCCCAGCTGGAGCCCAGTAGACGTGCTATCACCTTACACACCCCCATGTTTAGTTACAAAACAAGCCAAGTAGGACTGCTGTCCCTCTGGGTTTCCATCAACACAAGGTTTTTGTGCCCAGGAATGGTCCTTGGATGGGGTTTTTGGTGGGAAGGGGGTGTGTAAAGCGGCTGTGTGTGCAGGACCTGAGGAGAGCAGCCTTCTTCAATGCATCTACCCAGAGGTGGAGTGCATGGGAGGGCTTGTCCTCAGCTGCTGTGGGCCCTGAGGTACCCTGGAGAGCTGTGGGTTTTCTGCCCCTGTGCCTTGGTTTGAATCACAGAATCGTAGGGGTTGGAAGGGACCTCCAGAGATCACAGAACCACAGACTCATGGGGGTTGGAAGGGCCCTCCAGAGCCCATGGGGTCCAACCCCCTGCCAAAGCAGGGTCCCTAGGACAGGGCAGGGCTGGAATCTCTCCAGAGAAGGAGACTCCACACCCCCTGGGCAGCCTGTCCCAGGGCTCCCTCACCGGGAAGAAGTTCTTCCCCACATTGGGGTGGAACTTCCCCTGCTCCAACTTGAGCCCATCGCCCCTTGTCCTGTCCCCACAGCCCCTGAGAAGAGGCTGCCCATGTCCCCCTGTGTCCCACCCTTCAGATATTAATGGTTATAAATAAGACCCCCAAAGATTAATAAGACTCACAATTCCACCCAGAGAGCGCACCCACTGTCCCATCCAGGGGACCTCAACTCCCACACAAGAGAAAACACCTTTCCAAGGACTCCACAGCTTGACACAGCTGTCCCCACACACCACAGCACTGAGCCAGGCCAGCACCCCCTGCCACCTGCAGAAGTATCTCCAAGCTTTGAACCAGACCAGTCCAAGGTTTGGGGGCACCAGGGAAGAAAACTGGCAAAGAGTGCCCCAGAAAGGGAAATTTGGGGAACCACTTCACAAAAGCCTGGGTCTTTCTGCCCTCCACAGCCACCTTATCAGGGAAACCCCACTCCCCCCACCCCTCCCCAGGAGAAGGGGTAGTTTAATTCTTCAGCAAGGCTGTACAGGCCACAGTACAAGACAGGTAGAGGCCATGTCATAAAAATACCTCTGTACCCTTTAAGAGCTGAAACAGCCTGAAAGAGCTGAAACAGTGAGCACTAATAACCATTCTCCAACAGCTGAAACAGGCTGTTAATTACCATTTTCCAAAACCCCACTGACATTCATTCATGCTATTTGTTCAAGGGCTCAAAGTCCTCCAGAACCATGGCTCCAGGGCAACAGGCTCCTAATTACCTATGTAATCATCACCACCAGAAAAATGAAGCATGGGAAGGTGTCTGAGGCTGTGTTACAGATGGAGAAAGCCAGGAGCTGTGACAATGCACCCATCAAGCCTAAGGAGCTACAGATACCTGTGAGGCACTCACCAGGCCGCAGCCACACCAGGCCCAGCTGTGACCACCCAAACATGGCAGAGCAGCTCCTTTTGGCACACAGGCCCTGACACAGCCCTAAGGCATAAAGCCACAAAGAGTAACTACAAAGGGAATTATTTTTTAGCCACATAGCAAAGGTTTAGCAGAGGGGGTTTTGTCATTGCAGGATGGCAGGGACCTCTGGAGATCATCTAGTCCAACCCCCCTGCCAGAGCAGGGTCACCCAGACTAAATCCCACAGGAACACATCCAGGTGGGTTTGGATGTCTCCAGAGAAGGAGACTCCCCAGCCTCTCTGGGCAGCCTGTCCCAGGGCTCACTCACCCTCACAATGAAGAGGTTTTTCCTTGTCCACCCTCCTCTAACTAACAGCAAAAGTGCTGGGGAGGCAGCCAGGTTCCCAGTGCCCAGCTTGGCCCAGTAGAAGCCAACCCTAAGCAGGAGAACTCAGGAAAAGCAGAGCAGGCTTCCTCCTTGCCCAGAAAACCCAAGGACACACATCCCCACTCACACCCCACTGCTGAGGACACAAAACTCCCACCTTGCTCCCACAGTCTCAGCACAGGGTTTGCAGAAGGGCTGGTGCCTGGGACAAGAAACAGCTCACAGCCAGTTGCTCCCACCATGGAAGAAACAAGGAGCCTGGGACAAGGGGGCTAAATACCCAAAGGCTGTGCTCCCCAGGTTTCCTTAATGAGGGTGCTGCTGCAAGGTAATTCCCTGGAAAAGCCCCTGCAGCTGTGTGTGCTTTAGGGGAAGCATCTAATCTAAGCTTTGCTCAGCTGGCCTGCTGCTGCAGCCCCAGGTAGGGGTCATGGCTCTCCCCTTCCTCATCTGGCTTGCCTGATGCAGGGGGGAGCTGACCCCCTGCTCGCCCAGCACCTGCTTCCTCCGGTGCCACTTCACCTGCCAGCCCCCCCTGCCAAAACAGCCTTAAGAGAAACACACTTAGGTGGAACCTGAGGGGTTTCCACCTCCACAGTCACTCCAGAAAGCTCTCTGCACCTCACCCCGGGTGCTAGAAGTCAGTGACAGCCCCCACCAGCAGATGGTTCTCCTCTAAACGTTCACCTGGATAAACAACCACCCATATTCATGGGGCCACATCCTCACCATTGGTATTTGTAAGGGGAGCTGAGATTTTTGGGGGCACTCTATGGTTTTGGGTACTCCAGTGTGCACATCACAGGGTAGGATGAGAGACCCTTCAAGTACTTCAGCAACAGCCTCTGCTGTTCCCAGCTGCAGAAGCACTTGGTGATAAATCACTGCTGCCCTCTAGTAGAGAAACACATGGGAGCAGGAGGTAAATGCATATATATAATATATATATACTGAAGGTCTAAATTAAAGTTTTCCCCCAAAATACACAGCTCAGCCGTGCCAAAAAGCCCCAGAGGAACACCTCCCAGACCTGGTGACCAGGTCTAGCCAGCTGTAAGCTTGCTGTGGGTGTTGGGGTGCAGGGGGAGCTGCCCTGGCCACCTCCCACCATGCCAGCACTTCACTGCAAGGACAATACACCTCCCTGCCAGGCACCTCGGTGGTGATGAGGAGGGTACTTGGGAGAGTATCCCAAAATGCCACGTGCCCCAGGGTGTACAGCCAGAGTCATGGCACAAAAATTCCAGGCGCTTGGACATCAGCTGTGCGAGGAGGTAGCACTGGTCTGTAAGTGTATCCCACTGATCCCTGGACTAGATGGCTTTACTCCTGACCTTGCTGTTTGGGCAGGGTTCCTGGAGAGCTGGGGGAAGCAGAAGGTGCAGCGGTGTCTGTCCCAGCACCAGGGATCATTCAACAGGCACAAATTTTTGTTCCACTAGATGGGGCCCAGGCCTTGGTTATGGGTGGTGTTTAATGGCACGGCCAAGGATGAGGTCAGGACTAGCAATGGAGGTGGCTGGGCATCATGCCGGGGCACCTGTGGGGCTGCAGAGCTGCTGGTCCCAGCCCTGTTAGCAGCAAGACCCCCAAAACCAACCCCTTCCTTTGCCTGGGAACAGCAGATGCCAAGCCTGAGCTCCCCAGAGCATCAGTGTGGTCCATCAGAGACTTGGGGTGCCTGGGCTGTGGGATTCCCACCCAGCCCGCTCTGCCAGCAGCTCCCTTCAGCTCTGAGCTGGGTAGGCTGGCACAGGAGGCCCCTGAGCTTTTGGGGGTCTTGTGGATGCTGCCCCACACCCAGGAAGCTGCAGGCAAACCCCTATCCCGGGCTACCCAAACCTCCACATCCCTGCAGCACTGGTGTGGGACCTCCTACCCTGGTGTGGGGCACAGTGGGCACGTGTGATGTGCGATCCTGCCTGCTGGAGATACACCATGTTCCCCTCATCCTGCTCAGGCATCAATTGCCCATGTACACCCCCTAAAAATCAAGTCTGTGGCCACAAACAGGACCTACCCCTCTTTCCCCCACACATGAGGCCACGTAGGTACTTTGCATCACTGCCTCCATGGCCACCCCTACCCCGTCTGGGAGTCCCCTCCCGCACGTGCCGCGGGTGGCACCTCTCCCAGCAAGGCCAGACACCGCTCCCACCGTGCCATCTGCTGCGGCACGCTGCCAACAGCACCCTTTTTTAGCAGCTTCTCGGACAGAAAAAGCAACCTGCAATTGCATAAACAGTTATTAACTTCGGGCACTACCGGCGGCACGGCTCCGGCCTGGCGAAGCCCAGCCTGGCCTGCGTGTGGGGGCCGGCAGCCGGAATGGTGGCGGCACAGCTGAGGTGTCATGGTGCTGCTGGAAGGGTGGTGGGGCTGGCAAGCGCCCTGGCAGCGTGCTGGAGGGAGGTGATGGGGGATTCCTCGCTGGCAAAGATGGATGAAGTGAGGCAGGAGATGATCTGTGGGGCTCTTCAGCAGGGATAAACTGCCTGGGGAGGCTGGTGGGCCCTGGTAGGAGCCCCGTGCGGTGTAATACCCCAAAGGGAGGGACATGCAGGGCCAGTTGGCCAAATCACAGCCCCAGAGGTGCTGGCTGGGCCAAGGATGAGCTGGGGTGGGAATCATAGAATCCCAGACTGGTTTGGGTTGGAAGGGACCCCAAGGAGCACAGAGCTCCAACCCCCCTGCCACAGGCAGGGACAACAACCTCCAGGCCTGGAGCTACACAAGGTTGCCCAGGGCCCCAGCCAACCTGGCCTTCAACACCCCCAGACACGGGGCACCCACCCCCTCTCTGGGCAGCCCCTTCCAGCCCCTCCCCACTCTCTCTGTAAAGAACTTCCCCCTAAGATCTCCTCTCCCCCTTCCCTCCTCCAGCTTCACTCCAGCCCCCTTGTCCTGCCATTGCCTACCCTTTAAAAACTCCCACCCCACCACCACCACCATGCTGGGCACTGCGGCCCCCCACGTCTCAGCACCCTGCTCACAGCAAAGCAGCTGCTTGAATTCCTGCCACAAACACCAAAGTGAGCAGAGCCTTTGGTAGGGAAATGCCTTTTATTTCTCCATGAGGCCTACAGGAAGTGAGGCCGGGAGGCCAGAGGCTTCTTCTCGCCTCCTGTTCCCTCACTTCACATCAGTGCACGAACAGTGCTACCCTATGCTGTGTAGCACAACTGCTCTGAGGTGGCTGCCTGGCACAGCAAGCCCATGTGTTGCAGCCCCCCCACTCCCCACCCCTCAAAAGAACAGCAGGATTGCATGAACCAGTGATTTGTGGCTCCTGGGCCACGAAGCACCGCACGACCCCCCAGGAATATGCAGGGTGCCCCTCACCCAGGCAAGAGCAGTACCTGTAGCGGGGATGCTGGGGTGGGGGGAGGCAACATGTGGGACCCCCTGACTCCACCACTGGAGCCTGCTGGGATGGGTGCTGGCAGCCCCTCAGAGGGTCCCCAGGCTCCAGCGGCCATGGGGGTGCCCCGGGGCTCACCACCCCGAGGGCCGCCGTCCCGTCTGTCGGCTGTCGCTGTGGCTGCCCAGCTCCCCCTCAGAGGACTGGCTGCTGTCAGCACGCACGAAGCCTGTGTAGTGGCCATGGGGGCTGCCCCCCGCACCCCCGAGGCTATAAAAGGCCCGCTCACGGACATGGAGCTCATTGGCACGCTTCACCTGGTCCACCCGCCTGCTGTGGCCCAGCGCCGCAAAGGTTCCCATCGTCACAGCTCCCGGCCTCCTGCCACGGCGCCCAGGGAGCCGGCCAACCCCGGTCCCTGCTGCCACCACGCTGGCCTCGCTGCTGTGTCCCCGTCCCTGGCCTTTGCTTGCCACCACTGCACTTCCCCTGGCTCGCCCAGCCTGTGGAGGGAGGCCGGCCCCTGCTCCGGTGGCATGAGGCCTGCCCCTGGCATCGCTGCCATGGCCCTTCGCCTGGGTGCCGCTTGGAACCCAGCTGCCAGCTTTCCCACGTGGGGACAGTGCTTTCTCTGTCTTGGGTTGCTTGTCCTGCCCTGCTCCTCCCAGCTGGCCCCTCACTCCTGGCCTGGGCTGTCTGTCCCCATGGGGCTGAGGGGTGGCTGCTCCAACTTCCCCGCTCGCCCCTCTCCCTGCTGCAGGGCTCTCGCTGGCCTTATGGCCACCGGCTGTCCCCAGGGCAGTGGTGCAGTCCCCCTCGCTCACACTGGGGGAAGCCACGGTGGTGGCCATGTGGATGCTGGCCCCCTTGGCTGGGACAGCACCTGTGGCCTCCTCATCACCTCCCTGGTGAGGGGTGGTGACAGCCAGGTGGCCTGGCCTCCCCATGAACCTCTGCCCCTCACCTCTCACCTCATCATCAGTGTCCCCATGGATGGCAGCCCCTGTGGGGACAGTAATGTCATCACCAGTGACTCTCTGGGGGCTGGGGGCCACTGGTCCTTCTCTGTCGCCAACGGTGGTGGCACCATCCTTATCATCACCTGTGGGATGACGAACCTTGGGGCTAGTGGTGACGCTGTCCCCATGGCTCGGGGTGGCTGTGGTGGCCAGTCTTTCAGGTTGCCTGTGAGCAGGGATGTCATCATTGTCATCGCCACCCTGTGCCGCAGTGACGCCCATTGCCGGCAGCGGGCTGCTTGTTCCCGTGGTGGGGATGCCATCGTCCTTGCTGCCAACAGCAACACCAGCCTGGGTGGTTTCTTGCTCCCCTACGTGGATGTTGGCCCTCCCAATGAAGATGTTAACCTCATCATCCTTGTCTGGAGAGATCTGGGTGAAGCTGGTGCCCTTCCCTGTGCTGCCCACCTTCCCACGGGTGACGGTGACGCTGGCTGATTCCGGGATGTAAGCATATTCATCCACACCTTCAGCATCAACTTGGACATCCTCCATCTTCTCAGTGACAGAAGCATGAGCAGTGCCTCCCACCCCTGTGCCCTGCATGATGCTCTCCTGCCCTTGGACAGGGACGGTGGCCTCACCGCTGCCCTCATTCCTAGCCCCTCCCATGGCAGGGGCCCTCTCCCTCCCAGCTGTCATGACCTGCTCCACTGGACCACCCCCAGCAGCACCATCATCCCTGTCCTCACTCCTGACACTAGACCTATTCCCCACCAGGTCCTCGCTGGGCTGCCCATCCTCAGGGAGCAGGGAAACACCACCATCAACTTCAACCACCAAATCCAGGTCGCCGCTGCCCTCTGAGCTGGCCAGGGGGAGACCTGCGATGCCAACACCCCCACGTGCACGTGTGCTGGTGACTGGGTGAAGACCATGACCATCCCCACTGACACCTGGGGCACTGTGGTTTTTGGCCTTGAGGCCAGGCCCGTTCTCCACCACACTGGTGCTGACGTTGTCACCTCTCTCCAGGGATGTCCGGTCCTCTGTCAGCCCCAACCCAGCATCGTCCTTGCCCAGCCGGTGACCAGGGACAGTGGTCTGCCTGCCAGCCTCTTCCTTCTGCACAGTACACATGAGAGAGAGGTCAGGGCCAGCCCCAGCACTCAAGGGCTGCAGGTCCCACCATGTCACCTGGCTGCCTCCTCACCTTTATCTGCGTCTGGTTCCTCTGTGTGGAAAAGGAGTAGATGTATTTGAACATGTAGAAGCCGTGTTTGGCATTGCAGCCTTTCAACAGGATCTGGTGGGGAAGAAGATAACCCAACCCACAATCTCCTCATTAAACGTGATGGCAGCAGGGTCCCACCAGCACACGCTGGGGCTCGAGGGCAGGAGGTAGCTCCCAGCACCTTGTGGCCACCAGTGTGGGCAGAGGCCTGGGTAGGACATGTGTTGAGAGCCCTCAAACACAGACACAGGATAGAGACAGGATGGAAACCCCCAAACAGAATCACAGAGTCACAAGGTTGGAAAAGAGCTTTGAGATCATCATGTTCAACCATCCCTGTCCTATGCTAAACCAGATCCCTGAGCACCTCATCTCCCTGGCTGTTAAACACACCCAGGGCTGGGGACACAGCCCCCTCCCTGGGCAGCCTGTGCCACAGCCCACAACTCTGCCAGGGAAGAACTTTGCCCTCCCAGCTGAGCTGACCCTGCCCTGGCACAGCTTGAGCCCATTGCCCCTCGTCCCATCTCCTGTCCTCTGGCTGAAGAGACCATCGCCCACCTCTCTGCACCCTCCTGGCAGGGCAGGGGAGGTGGGGAGAAGGTCTCCCCTCAGCCTCCTCTTCTCCAGGCTCAACACCCCCAGCTCCCTCAGCTGCTCCTCAGAGGATTTGCCCTCCAAATGATGGAGGCATGGTCATGATGGTGACCAAAGCTCTGGAAGGAGAGCAGCTGGCTGCCAATAGGCAAACCCAGGGATTTTCTTCCACGTTAACTCATCTGAATTCTGCTACTGCTGCATTTTAGGCTGACACACCAAAACCAACCCAAACCAGAGTTGGGTCTGGATTTTTTACTGCTTCACCTCTGGGCACACCAAGCTCTGAGGTGGGCAAGGGCAAGGAAGCCTGAGCACATCCCACTTTCCCCCTCCCCTGCTTTTTATAAAGGATGCTTGGGCACAATGCGACCACCAGTCTCTTTTTTCTGGGGCTCTCTGGGGTTCCCCCTAAAAGCAGATTTTTTTCTCTGCACCCCACGGGGTCCAGATGGGGAAGTCTGGGGGACAGGGAGCCCATACCCGGTGCTGTCCCACGCAGTTCCCAGCAGCTCTTCCAGGCAGCGGTGGTGGGACCTGCAGGAAGCAAAATACAAGCAAGAGCAGAGGCATCAAATGCTGCTCCAGCATCCAGGCAGCTGCCAACACCTGCTGTGGCCACCCACCCAGTTTAGATACCTGGGGCCACCACTCACACCAACACTGCTCTGACTCATGGCTGGGAACTGACTGCAATGGGATCCTGGAGCTGGAAATTCCCAGTTCTTACTGGGCAACCCAGCAGCAATGCTGGTGCATGCTCACAAGCTTCTTGCTTCCTGATTCTCCTGGTATTTTGGGGGATGCATTAGCCAGTGCATCCCTCAGGGATGGGAGACATGGAGGTGGGAGCATCCTGTGAGCTCCACCAAGCCATTCCAGGGGGTTTCTTATACACCAGCCCCATGGAGAGGACCCTCTGGTCTCAGCAAAGTAAGCCACTGGAGCTTCCCAGACCCCGCTGGGAGGGGCAGAAACACCCCCCCTGATTATTAAATTACTCCCATCTTATTCCATTCATGGTGAACGATGTCAAAGGCTGGATTACAGCCCCAGTGATGCAGCAGAGCATTATCCAACTCTCTTCTGCACCACTACACAGCAAATCTGTGCTGACTTATCACCTGTCCCCAGCAGATTTGCACCCTGGCTGTGCCTTTAGCATCCTGGGTGACAGTGATGCAGGGCAAGGATGATTACTATCCTGTTTCTCTTAGTTCACCCTTTGTTTTGGTTACACCTGTCCAACTTTCCCATTTTCTGACTCTAACTGCAGGCTCTGACCTGTTCCCCACCTCCCTGAGGTGAGCATCCTCCCCACACAGCTCCACTGTGGCTGTTCCCAAGCCAAAAGCTCCTGCCAGATCCCAAATCCTCAGAAATCAAGGAAAAGAGCCACAGGGACCCAGCCTGGCCCTCACACAATGCCCTAACTGCTGGATTAAAGGGATGTGCTCAGGCACCCCAGGGCTAATATGTGAGCCAGCACCTCAAACACCCCCCCTCAAGCCCCAGGGGTGCTAGATGCAAGTGAAGTTCATCATTCCCTGCTGACAAAAGCGTGCTGGGATGCACTGGGGGATGCACCCCAGGCTTTCCAGAGGGAGTGGTACTCACAGGTGTGGAGAGAGCCGTGTTGAGCAGGCACAGGCACAGGCACACGAGTGCTGTCTGCATCTTGGGCAGCTCCTGGAGCAGAGGGCACGAAGAGAGGAGGAATCACTGGAGTTTGTCTGCTCAAAACCTGCAGTCCCCAACAAGCCCAGTCAGCAGCAACCCCAAACCTGCTGTCCCAACCCTCCCCATGGCAGTGAGGTTAGCCAGTGACCCCCCCCTGCTTTTCCCAGGCCCGTAGCATCACTCTCCCTCTCTGCAGGCTGGGCAGCAAAGGTGATGCTCTCGCTGTGGGCACGCAGCAGTGAGGTGAGGGGGGGTGTGTGGCTGGGCAGCACCGAGTGGGTGCTCTGATGCTGGTGCTAAAGCTTCTTCCTTGGCAAATCAGGTGGGTGTTCCCAATAAAGGGCCACCCAAGCTGCTGCTTGAAGCCACACAGGTCCTAAGCCCGACTTAACAGGACCCATGTGCTGTTTGCAACAGCAAGAGATGCTCGCAGGGAAATGGCCTGTGAGCATCCCTGTCAGCTGATAACTCTCCACCCCAGCTTGGGTGGCAGGGGTCCAGCCTGCACCCAAGAGATGATTCTTCAGCCACCCAAGCTTTACATCAGGGACCATCAGGAGGAGGTTTGAGCGCAGGGATCAGCGGCGTGAAGCAGCACAGGCTCAAGAGCAACGTACACCCAACGCTCAGGATGGGTCCCCATCCCCACCACAGCTTGGGGGAGATGCCCAGGGCAGGGAGAGCAGAGCTGAAGGGCTGGGGGGAGAGGGAGGGTAGGAAAGCTCAGCAGGAGGGTTACCTTGTGCTGTCAGAGGCAGGTCCCAGCGAAGGAGCGTGGTGGCTGAGCCCACTTTCCTGAAATTTAAAGTTGGCCCCGGGGTGTGTGGAACCAATCAGCTGCTGCCCAGGGACATTTGTCAGGGCTGGCAGTGCCCACAGATAACCAGGGGGAGGGAAGAGGCCGGGGTGGGGAGGGGAGAGAGTAATTTCCAGCTAAAAATGTGTTTGCGGTGGAAGGCAGCTATCAAATGTTCCACCTGGCTGGATAAACAGAAAGAGCAGGTTATAAATATCTGTTCTGACAGGGAAATTGCCTGATGATTAGCACAGATCTTAGCGTGGCATGCAGCCAGCCAGGGTATTGATAAGGATTTTGGGGGGGGGGCTGCAGTGCTCACCCTGACTGGCATGGGAAAGCTGGTGGGGCTACCAAAAGGGAAAGGTGATCTGCTCCTGGAGCAGGGGTTGGCACTGGTCATGCTGAGAGACTCTGACACACCATAGCCCCCCCCCCCCCCAAACACATGCTTTTTGGGGTTTCAACTTGACCCCCCCACCCCGAGCTAAGCCTGCTGTGAGTGTGCAGCAGCAGAGAGTTAAAAAGGGGTGGTTGTGTTCACACACAGGTCCCTTTGAGCCCACCCTTAGTGTGGGAAGCTGCTACAGGGACGCTCCTGCCCACCTCTAGCTTTGGTGATACATTGGTGGCCTGTGCCTACATCAAGGTGGGGGGACAGGGGGCTCCTCTTCTGTGCCCAGCCTGGCTCAGCCGCTCACTGGGGTAACAGTGACAGCAGCTCCCATCCCACACAGCGCCCTGCCACAGCCCAACCTCCAGCAGCACCCACAGCTCTCATTGATGCCAAGAAGTGCTTAAACCATCCAGCCTCAGGCAGGAATGAGCCTGGGAGCCAGTGGGAACTCGCCCTGTCCCCCCCCAGCCAGGGAGCTGGCGTGGGTGCTGCCCCACGGATCCCTGGAACAGCATCCCAGAGCGCCTTGGCTGAGGGAGGCAGAGCCTTGGCTGGGTGCCTGGGGGGGCTGACGCACACAGGGCCAGGCTGGGTGCCCCGTGGGAGTGGGACCCAGCCACCACCAGCGTCGGGACCCTTTGTGCTGGTTCCTTGACGTCTTTGGGCACCCCCCCAGGGATGCGGCTCTGGCGTGCGTCCCCGTCACCGATTACGAGGGTGCCACTGTGGGGATTTGGCCACGGGGGTGCCCACCCTGGAGGCAGCACCCCTTAACACCCCAGCAGCTGCTGTTCTGTACTGTGGCCAGCAGCTTGGGACAATAAACTCGTTTCATCCAGAGCTGAACACGGGTTTCCTTCCAGGAGCGTGAGGGCAGCGCGGTACCTGTCGGATCCCATGTGTGAGGGCTTTTCCTAAATGGGAACCCAGCAGGATTTGGTCCTTCCCCATCCCTGGTGCTGAGCCCCAGCTGGGCCGCTCTCCCCTGGGCAGGGATGGCAAGCCAGGCAGCCCCCAGGCATCCCCCTTGCCCCAGGGAACGAAGCTGTGTGGTGGGGAAGAGATGTGGACCCCTCCATGTCCAAAACACAGCTGAGGTGCTCAGCCTTGGTGGGACCCCCATGCCCAGTGCAGGGATGCAGAAGCAAAGCTCTCATTACAGGGGGAGGGGTTTACCTACAGCTAGGGATGCACTGAAAGAGAAATTAACATTGTTACCTTAATTAATATTGCCTGATGCATGGTCAGGCTGTGGGAGCTGAAGACACAGTCAAGTTACTGCCCCCCACGTATTGCAAATTCACGTCAAGCCTACACGAGACGTGGCAGTGATCCCTAAAAATGCCCTTCCAGTTTTTGGAGGGGACTCTAGGGATGCTTTCCTAGTTAGCCTTTCTCTCCCTCCACCCTTCTGTGCGGAGATTTAACCCTGAGCAGCACGAGCACCCATAGCCTCTCAGCACCTACCCCAAGCATGGTGCCGCTCCGCTGACCCCAGGAAATTTGGGAGCCAACCTTCCATCACCAAGGAGCTCAGTTTGGTTGCTTTATTTCATTTTGCTTTGCAAGATACAAAACAAAGAGAGAAAAAAAAAAAATGCCTGGGGTGGAGGCAGCACATACCCCAAGCTGCCTGGCATCTCCTCTGGGGCACGGCGGCCGCAGCGAGGTTCCTGAGTGGGGTGGGGTAGGTGGGGGTGGGGGGCAGCACCCAGGCCACCCCCTTACCCCGATTACTACTGGCTGTAGTAGTAATCATGGCCATACACGTCGTAGCCATGGCCCTTATAGTAACCATACTCGTCCTCGTAGGCCCGGTAGCTGTCCCCGCGGGTGTACTCGTCCTGCTCCCCGTAGCTGCCGCCGGTGGTGCCTTCGTCCCCCCGGCCGTGGGCCCCAGCTGTCACATCGTACTCCCACTGCTCCCCAGCTGTGGTGGCATCCGTGGGTCCCTCGTCCCCTGTGGTGGTTGCCTGGGTCAGCCCCTCTTCCACGGTGGTGCTGGCAACCGTGGTGGCTTCAGTTTCCTCCTCCTCCTCTTCCTCTTCCTCTTCTTCCTCCTCCTCCTCCTCTTCCTCTTCCTCCTCAGCCATGCCAGTGCCTTCCTCAGCCGCCGCGGTGCTGTTGCCATGGGGTCCATCTGTCCCGTTGGTGGTGTTGGTGCTTGTGCCATTGATGCCATTCTCATTCTCATCTACCTCTTCCTCCTCCTCTTCCTCCTCCTCTTCCTCATCACTGTCCTCATTTTCAGAGTCATCCCCCTTGCCAGCCTTTCCCCCCTTGGGGGACCCTTGGCAGCCCTGGCCCTGGTGCAAGGGGAGTAACGCAGCATTTACTGGGTGCAGCTTCTCATGCCATGTGGCACAGGGCAGGGTGGGCACAGCCAAGCATCTCCCCCCTGCCTGGCACCTTTTTGGGGTGCCCCTTCCAACCCTCCTGCTGGGTCAATGCCCAGCTGTGGGCACCCTGTGCTGCAGACCCCCAAGCAAAATGGGGTGCAGGGCAATCCCATGGGTGCAAGCAAGCATGCAGTGAATATCCCTCCACCCCACCACCCCCCCACCCATGGGTGCTCTCCTCCAGGCCCCCCAAACCACACCTGCTGAGGGGGAGCAACATCTCCTCCCAGCCCACCCTGGCTGTCCCCAGGGGCTGCTCCGGTGGGATGACCAGCTGCCTCAGTGCCAGCATGGGATGTCTCCTGCAAGGACAAGGAGAAGATGGGGCAGGGGGTCAGCAGTGGGAGCAAAGCACTGCCCTCCCAGCAGTGAGGGGGACATGCAGCATCCCCTCACGGCATTGGGGTGCTGCTCCAAGTTTCCTACTTTCCCACAGGTGTCCTCTTGGGATGCAACAGAGAAGCTGCAGTGGGGCAGCCTGAAGCCATGCAGTTCAGTGGCTGGAGTTGGGTGTTCCCATCCTGGTGATGTCTCTCAGTGGGGTGCACCGCAGCCACCCCCCAGAAAAGGCAATGAGTAACCCAAAATGTGAGTGGAGCAACCATGGAGGAATGGAGGGGACAGCCCACCCTGGGAGGAGGAGCTCCTTGCCACTGGTGAATGAACCCAGCAGTGGTGGGGAGCACGGGAAGCATGGTCAGCCCTGCCCTGGGCTATCCCACTGCTTGCATGCCAAGACCAGGACACTCACCATGAAGCTTTGGGACAACTCAGGCACTTAAAGATGGGGACACCTGATGCTGGAGAAAACCCAGGCTGTGTTCTACTCTACCAGAGGAGCCACCAAATTGCTCAGTCCCCCATCTAGCAGCCAATACAACAGCTCTCTCTGCACACCTCTAACTGGCCTTGGGACCTTTCCATCGTGGTTTATCTGGCACCCTCTGCCAGTGAAGGCACACAGCATCTCTGCCAGGGAACAGCCACCACTCCCATGGCTGGAAATGAAGGAGGCAGAGCCCCAAATGGCAGCTGCATTCCTGCCTACCACTCAATTTCTTCCTTGGGAATGAAATTCCACCATTGGTTGTCTCATCCCAAGGCTCAAATCTATCCCTTAGTGATCGCAGTGGTGGAAGAGACCAATCTCTATTGAGGCTGAGGAGGCAGAAAGGGGTAAATTGCCAGGAGGTGCTCGGGCTGTGGAGGCATCTGGTGGATGGGGACCACCCCATGCTGCACCCCAGCTGGGTCTCCAAAGGGTCTTTTAAGACCAGATGCTCAGGCTCACACTCCTGTTAAAAAGATCCCTAAATTAAACACTCAAATCATTAAATTAAACAACAAAGATGTGATTAAACCTGACACAGTTGCTTTCGAGCCTGTGGGATCCCCGTCTCAGGGTTAATAAGCACTGGGTTATTTTGGAGACACCTTGGGGTTTAATTTTGGAGACACCTTGGGGTTTAATTTTGGAGACACCTTGGGGTTTAATTTTGGACCTGGGTGACTCCAGCCAACACAGCAGTCCCCGAGCTCCTATGGACAGGGCAGACAGGAGCAGTGACACTGGCCAGGCTGGTGTGTTTCCCCATAGAACATGGGTTTGTGTCCCTGCTTCTGCCATCCCGCTCTTTCCTAAGCCACTGCAAATGGGCAGCTGGAAAGTTTGTCTCAGGCTTGTTTGGTGCATACCCTGCCCATCCTCTTTCCCAAAAAAAAAATCCAGAAAAAGGGAAAAAAAACCACCCCAAAAACCATAATAAAGCCCAGAGTAGCAAATCCAGTCGCATCCAGAGCGCGAGGCTGTGGGCGGCCAGCGGCCACCAACGCTGATGAGCCAAGAACGAAACCAAAGAGAGTTCCCAAGTGCCCATCTTTGTTTGGAAGGCTTCTGGCTTGCTGTACTCACCCCTTCTTCCTCCTCCTCTGAGCCGTCCCCCTCTTCCTCTGATGAGTCACTGCCCTAAGGAGAGGGAAAACTAGCCAGGCTGATGGGTCTCCACTGGTGTCATGAGCATGACGATCTCAGCCCAGAGGCAGAAAGGGTGCAGATTGCTGCCCCAGCTGATATTTGGGCTGATATCTCTGGATGTGATGGGTGGTGGAGCATCAGCACCCCCTCCAAAACACCCACCTGGTACCGTCGCTGCAGGGGATGCGTGTAGGCGTATCTGTACAGGTAATACCGGTGCCTGTTCTTGAACACCTACCAGGAGAAGAAGGGGGGGTAAATCCCATCAGTCTGGGGGTTCAGGCACAGGAGGGACTGAAATGTCCTTGTCCTGGAGGCCAGCACAGCGTGGGGCTCAGCATGTGTGCCTGGGGAAGGGGGGATCCTACCGCGTTTTCTTCGGAGTCATCCGACTTGTATTGCCGCAGCCAGCTCTTGACCTGGGGGGAAGGATGGGCTGGGTATGTGCCCCAAATCGGCCCCAGCAAGACTGGGGGGGATCCCCCCACTGCCCAGCACTCACCGAGAAGGCATATGCCATCCCCACCAGGCAGGCAAAGAGCAGGACAGTCCTCATGGCTGCTTGTTCTAGAACAATCACAGAATCTCAGACTGGGCTGGGCTGGAAGGGACCCCAAGGATCACAGAGCTCCAACCCCCTGCCACAGGCAGGGCCACCAACCTCCAGGCCTGGAGCTACACAAGGTTGCCCAGGGCCCCAGCCATGAACACCCCCAGACACGGGGCACCCACCCCCTCTCTGGGCAGCCCCTTCCAGCCCCTCACCACTCTCTCTGCACAGAACTTCCCCCTAAGATCTCCTCTCCCCCTTCCCTCCTCCAGCTTCACTCCAGCCCCCTTGTCCTGCCAGTCTCTGCCCTTGAACAAGCTGATTCCCCTCCCGTTCCTCTGCTCCCTTCAGGGATGGGAAGGCTGCAGTGAGGTCCCCCCACAGCCTTCTCTTCTCCAGGCTTGATTTTCGGCTCGAAAGCGTCACTACCCCAAACCACAGAGGGGTTTGTGTCTGCGTGGGAGAGCTGGGAGGAGAAAGCCTGACCACCATCATCATCCCTCAGTAGAGACACTCAACCCCTCCGGAGACCCTGGGAGTGAACAGGGAAAACCAGCCCCCACCGGAGATGCAACAGGAGGAGCAGTGGGAGGGCTGGATACCCCCCTTCCCAAAGCCCTGCAAGCTGCTCAGGCTGTGCCCAAGGAGCCACCATCTCCCCTGGGAATCCCACCACTGGGTGTGATTCTTCACAGGGGAAAAATAAATAAGCAAAGAAATAAATGAACATAATTGGCTTCTACAGGCTCTCGTTGGCAAAAATAGCAAGCTGCTGGCAGGAGGAACTCCCCAGGGGCATATCTGGGTGGGGGGGAGGTTTGGCTCTGGGCAGGTCCAAAGCTGTCCCTCCACCCAGCCCCAAAACCTGGCAGGTCCTTCTCCATCCAGGTCCCAGCAAGGAACATGCCCGACCCTTCCCGCAGCACCACAGCCTCCCTGTGGGGAGGGATGCTCCCTGCATCCCCCCAGGCTCCCTCAGCCCCACTGACCTTCCTTTTACCTTCCCTTTTCCCTTCTTCTGATGAAACCCCCCACCAGCTGTGCCAGGCTTTGAGGGGGGAGCTGTTCTCACCCCATCTTCCTTTAACTCCAGCTAGAAAACAACTGGCCACGAGCTCTTTTCCACACGGAGAGGCTCCGGATACTCACTCCCTCCACCCACCAGTCTCATGAAGAACCCCAAGAGAAGCCTTAAAAACACCATCCCGAGCTGAGCCTCCCCATCCCCATGGAAAAAAAAGTCACATCCACACACAACCCAGCTGGGAAAAGCAGGAACAACCTTACCCAGACACAGCACCGACCGGCCGAGTCAGCAAGCAGAGATTTCCTCCCACTCCAGCCCTGCTGGGATATAAGGTCTATTTTTGCCCCCTCCCCTCCCCAAAACCAGTCACCGCCCTACCCAGAGTGACGCCAGCCCACCAGCATCCACCAGAAAACCCCCAAACTTCAATGCTGGCAGATTTGGTGCACAAACATAGCACCCCAAACTGCTGCCAAACCCCGGGGAGGTTTGCACCGCGCCGCTTAATTGTGGGTCTGGGCTCTGAGGGCTGGAGGGTATAATAACCCTCTGGGTTGGAGTTAAAATAAATATTGGGAAATCTGTTCTCTTGGGGGGAGTGTGGGGGGTGGTTACCTCCCTTTTTTGGGAAATTCTGTCATTGTGTTGTTTTTTTTTTTAAGAAGACAAAAAAGACCAACCTCAGAGGCCCACGGTCACTTGGGCATTGCTGCTGGGTTGAAAGAGGCTGAAGCCAAGCCTGTGGCTGCAGAGGAGAGACAGAAGAAAAGGGGACTCAGATACAGGTGTTCCCAGTCATCCTTTGGGAGCCACAGTGATGCTACAGAATGCATCTTTGTTCCTTGTGCCCCCCCACCCCTGAACCACACTGACCCACCCAGGGGCCAGCCTGGCCCCCACTCCCCAAAACCAGGTATTGCCCAGCTGAAATCTGGCTCTGGGTGGACACATCCCCAGCACAGCAGGACTGGGGTGACTGGAGGGTCTGGCACCTAGGGAAGAACAGCCCCAGGTACCAGTATAAGCTGGGGACTGGCCTGTTGGGGAGCAGCGTAGGTGAGAGGGACCTGGGGGACAGCAGGGTGACCATGACCAGCAATGTGCCCTTGTGGCTAAGAAGGCCAGTGGTATGAGAAGGGGGGTGGTTAGGAGTCAAGAGAGGTCCTTCTCCCCCTCTACTCTGCCCTGGTGAGACCCCACCTGGAATATTGGGTCCAGTTCTGGGCCCCTCAGTTCCAGAAGGACACAGAACTCCTTGAAAAAGCCCAGCCAGGGCCACCAAGGTGATGAAGGGAGTGTTACCCCTTCCTCATGAGGAGAGGCTGAGGGAGCTGGGCCTCTTTAGCCTGGAGGAGACTGAGGGGTGACCTCATCAATGTCTGTCAGTGTGTGAAGGGTGAGAGTCAGGAGGCTGGAGCCAGGCTCTGCTCAGGGGTGGCAGCCACAGGACAAGGGGCAGCGGGTGCAGCTGGAGCAGAGGAGGTTCCATGGGAACATAAGGAGGAACTTTGTCCCTGTGAGGGTGAGGGAGCCCTGGGACAGGCTGCCCAGAGAGGCTGGGGAGTCTCCTTCTCTGGAGACATTCAAACCCACCTGGATGTGTTCCTGTGGGATTTAGTCTGGGTGATCCTGCTCTGGCAGGGGGGTTGGACTGGATGAGCTTTCCAGGTCCCTTCCAACTCCTCACAGTCTGTGGCTCTGTGATAAAATAAAACAACAATAAAAACAAAAGCCTCACCCTCATGGCCACCCAAAGCTCAGCAGGGACTGTGGTGGCAGGGGATAGGGACATGCAGGGACATCCTTTCCACTTTCCCTATCCACATCATTTCCTCCTGGGATCCCAGCTGCCCAGCTCTGCAGCACAACTCAGTTCCCTCCTTCCCAGATCTTTCTTGAGTCATCAGCAAAAGCCCCTGGTTGCTCCTGCGATGCTCCTGTTCAGAGGAACAACTCCCTGCCCAATGCAGCTTTGCTTTCTGCAGTAACACAGGGAACTGCACCTCCCAGCCCTGCAGCCCTCCCAGGGGGCACAGTGGGGTGGGAAGATGGAAGCCTTCCAGTGGGACCATTAGGCACAGGTCAACTGGTGATAAAACTATGGCTGTTTAGGGCAGGGAAACCCACTTTACCTGAACACTCGATGTTTCTGCTCAAAACCAGGGGCTGCACTTGCCAAAAGCCTCACCCACAGCCAGAGGAGCCCAGTTTGGAGCCGGATTTTCATCAGGAAGCAATGGATTTCCAGTTAGCCCAATTCCCAGGTTAAGGCCAGGAAGACAAAGCTTTTGTTGTCGTTGTTTTGTCATCACCACCTCAACAGGTACGTTGGCAGGTGTTGGTCTCTTCTCCCTGATAACTGGAGACAGGACAAGAGGGAATGGGTTCAAGTTGTGCCAGGAGAGGTTCAGATTGGATATTAGGAAAGATTTCTCTGCCAAAATTGTGGTGGGAGAGGCTGCCCAGGGAGGTGGTGGAATCAGCATCTCTGGAGGGGTTCAAAGAAGAGGTAGATGTGGTGCTTCAGGACATGGTTTAGAGGTTATGGTGGTGTAGGGCTGATGGTTAGACTTCACAGAATCACTAGGTTGGAAAAGACCCTTAAGGTCATTGAGTCCATTGATGATCTTGAAGGTTTTTTTCCAACCATGATGGTGATTCTACGGTTCTATGGTCATGGGGAGCTGCTAACTCATAGAATCATAGAATCCCAGACTGGTTTGGGTTGGAAGGGACCTCAAAGCCCATCTAATTCCACCCCCTGCCATGGGCAGGGACACCCTCACTAGCCCAGGGTGCCCAAAGCCCCATCCAACCTGGCCTTGAGCCCTGCCAGGGCTCCAGGGGCTCCCACAGCCTCTCTGGGCACCCTGTGCCAGGGCCTCCCCACGCTCAGAGTAAGAATCCCTTCCTCACATCTAACCCAACCCTGCCCTCTTCCAGCTTGAAGCTGTTTCTCCTCATGAAACGCTGTGCACATCACATGCTTCTGAGGAGGGAGAGGTCCCTGCAGCCCCCCCAGGGTCCAGCAGCCCTGCCCCACGTCGGGCAGCGTGCCGGTGGGGCTGAGCTGTGCCTGTCCCACGGGCTTCAAAGCCAGCTGTGGCACTGAGAGGACACCTAATTACAGGGGAGGCCTGGAGCTGGCTGGGGCTTTGGGCTGGCACCTCGGCCAGGAAAATGCACACACACCAAAAAAAGAAGGGGGGGGGGGGGGGGGGAAAGAAAACCAAGAAGAAAGCAAGCAAAAGAGAAAACAAAACAAAAGGAAAGATTAAAGGGAAAAGGGGAGAAAAGGTTTAAAAAGGAGAAGAGAAAGATGGAGAAAAAAAGGGGGAAAGGAAATGCAAAAGAGAAAAAAGAGAGAAGAGAGAAAAGAGAAGGAAAGAGAAAAAAGAGGAAAAAAAGAGGAAAAAAGAGGAAAAAAGAGGAAAAAAGAGGAAAAAAGAGGAAAAAAGAGGAAAAAAGAGGAAAAAAGAGGAAAAAAGAGGAAAAAAGAGGAAAAAGAGGCAAAAAGAGGAAAAAAGAAAAAAGAGAAAAAAGAGAAAAAAGAGAAAATATAAAAGCAAATAAAATGGAAAGGAAAAGGGAAAAAGGAAAAAGGAAAAGGAAAAAGGAAAAGGAAAAAGGAAAAGGAAAAAGGAAAAGGAAAAAGGAAAAGGAAAAAGGAAAAGGAAAAAGGAAAAGGAAAAAGGAGAAGGAAAAAGGAGAAGAAAAAGAAGGAAAAAGGAAAAGGAAAAAGGAAAAGGAAAAAGGAAAAGGAAAAATGAAATGGAAAAATGAGAAGGAAAAATGAAAAAAATAAAAAGAAAAAAGGGAAAAAGGAAAAAGGAAAATGAAAAAGGAAAAGGGGAAAAGAAAAAGAAAAAACCCTGGAAATTCAAAGGAAAAGTGAAAAGGAAAATAAAAATGAGAAAAAGAAAAGGAAAAGGGAAAAAGGGGAAAGGGAAAGGAAAAAGGGGAAAGGGAAAGAGAAAGGGGGAAAGGGAAAGGGAAAGAGAAAGGGGGAAAGGGAAAGGGAAAGGGAAAGGGAAAGGGAAAGGGAAAGGGAAAGGGGGAAGGGAAAGGGGAAAAGGCAAAGGCAGCCATGCAGTTTTCCAATGCCAACACAGTGGCCTCCAGTAAAGACAGCCACCAGCATCCTGAGGGACTACTGGGGCTGGGGTGGCTGGAGGGGCTGCTCTGCTTGGGGGCCTCAAGACAGAGACCCCCCCCCACATTTCCCACTGCCCCAGGCCTCCCCAGGCTGCCCCACAGGGCAGAGCAGGCCGCACAGGCCCGGCTTTGGCCTTCGATGGCATCAGCGCCGGGCACGGGGCGCGCTGCCAGGAGGTGATTCTTAATCTAATTAAAGGGCAGCTGCTCCAGGCTGCTTAAAAACAGAGACAAGTGGCTCTAAAAACGCTTCTTTCACCCAAGATCCCTAAAAAGCAGCAGGATAATTAACGTGTGCTGAAGGGCCTATCTTTAGCTCCTGGGCCGCGGAGTGGGTGCTGCCTGGGCAGGTCACTGGCAGCCTCATGGCAGGGACAGCAGCAGGGAATTGGGCCACACACATTGGGATAGCCATAACAAATCTCAGAGAGCATCACATCCCAGGGTTGGAGCACTGATCTCTTAATGTCCTGGTGGGTGACAGGTTGGCCATGAGGCAGCAGAGTGCCCCAGGGGCCGAGAAGGCCAATGGGATCCTGGGGGCATCAAAAGGAGCGTGGGGAGCAGGTCAAAGGAGGGGATCCTCCCCCTCTGCTCTGCCCTGGTCAGGCCCCACCTGGAGTGTTGTGTCTGTTGTGTTGCTCTGCCACCCTCCCAATAAAAAAGTTCCTCCTCAGAGTTAGGTGGAACTTCCTCTGCTCCAGTTTGTGCCCATCACCTCTTGTTCCCTGGGCAGCACTGAACACAGACTGACCTGTCCTTCTGAGCCCACCCCTCAAGGGTTTGTCAGCATTGAGAAGATCCCCCTCAGTCTTCTCTTCTCCAGGCTAAAAAGTCCCAAGTCCCTCAGCCTCTACTTGTAAGAGAGAGAGAATCATAGAATGGTTTTGGTTGGAAAAGACCTTCAAGATCATAGAGTCCAACCATGTATCCAGCCCCACTAGGTCCAACACCAGACCTTGCCACCAAGCACAACAGCTACTCTTCTTCTAAACCCCTCCAGGATCGGTGACTCAGCCCCCTCCCTGGGCAGCCTGTGCCAGTATCTACCAACCCTTCCAGTAAAGAAATTGGTCCTAAAATCCAACCTAAACTTCCCCTGGCACAACTTCAGGCTGTTTCCCCTTGTCCTGTCACCAGCTACCAGGGAGAAGAGTCCAACCCCCCCCTCACCACAGCCACCTTTTCGGTAGTTGTAGAGAGCGATGAGGACTCCCCTCAGCCTCCTCTTCTCCATACTAAACAACCCCAGATGTTCTAGTCCCCTCAGCATCTCCATAGCCCTTTCTTGTCCCCTCTCCAGTTGCTCCCTGTCCTTCCTGTCCCAGGAAGCCCAGCCCTGCACACAATATTCCATATCCCACACCGTACCACGTCGTGCTCAGCGTGTAAGGCTGGGGGAAGAAGAAGAAGGAAGAGGAGCTTCGGAGTGACGGCGTTCATCTCCCCACGTAACCATGTACACGTGACAGAGCCCTGCTGGCCTGGGGATGGCTGAGCTCCTGCCTGCTGATGGAAAAAGTGAATTAATTCCCAATTTACTCTGCTTGTGTGTGCACTTGCTTCACTCATTAAACTGTTTTCATCTCAGCCCATGAGGTTCCTCACTTTCACTCCTCCGATTCTCTTCCCCATACCACTGATGATTCACAGAAGGGTTGGAAGGGACCTCCTGAGCCCATGGGGTCCAACCCCCTGCCAAAGCAGGGTCCCTAGGACAGGGCAGGGCTGGAATCTCTCCAGAGAAGGAGACTCCACACCCCCTGGGCAGCCTGTCCCAGGGCTCCCTCACCCTCACCGGGAAGAAGTTCTTCCCCACATTGGGGTGGAACTTCCCCTGCTCCAACTTGAGCCCATCGCCCCTTGTCCTGTCCCCACAGCCACTGAGCAGAGGCTGCCCATGTCCCCCTGTGTGCCACCCTTCAGCTATTGATCCCCATTGATCAGCTCCCCTCTCAGTCTCTTCTCTCCAGGCTGAACAGCCCCAGCTCACTCAGCCTTTCCTGGCAGGGGAGATGCTCCAGGCCCTTCATCCCCTTGGCAGCCTCCTCTGGACTCTCTCCAGGAGATCCCTGGCTGTTCTGTCCCAGGGAGCCCAGCACTGGGCACAACACTCCAGGTGGGGCCTGACCAGGGCAGAGCAGAGGGGGAGGATCCCCTCCTTTGACCTGCTGGTCACACTCCTCTTGATGCCCCCTATCTAGTCCAACCCTAAATGATGCCTGGTGCTCAGCTGGGGTTAAACCACACCACCCCTACAGCTCCAATGTCACTGCCCAAGCCCTTGGAGACCTCCTGGTCAGCGTGTCCCTGTCTGGCACAGCCTGGCACAGCTCCTACTTCCAAAGTTAATTAGTATTTTTGCAGGGCAGTAAATGAGCAGAGCACCATGCTCCTGTCCTGCCCAGGTCCACTGTGACTCCGAGGTTGTGGTTGGGGCTGCTCCATCCTATTTCCACACCCTGAAGTTATTCTGGAAGGAAACCTCAGGGCTGAAAATAAGTAAAGGGAAAAAAAAATAAGGAATGAAAACAAACCCAGGAGGATGCTGTGAGTGAGCAGGGAGAGGATGAGGTGGCAGGGGAAGGGGCACCCAGTGTGTGATGGGAGTCACATCGTCAAAGCACAGGCTCTGGGTACCCCTGGGACACAGACACCTTGAGGCACCTAAACCCCGGGGAACAGAAACCCAGAAGGTCACTGAAGCAAGGTCACAGCTCTTTCCAAATCCCAGCACTCACCACCACCCACGTCCCTGTGTGCTTGAGCAGTATCTGCACATCACATTCCTGCTGGTTTTCTGCTCAGGGGTTTGGGTTGGGGCTTTATTTCAGGAGGAGAAACCATGCACCAGCTAGGGGAAGTTACTGGGACCGGTCCCAGCACCAGCCTGTTGCCTCCATCCACATGTGAGAGCCTTCAAGCACAGACACAGGACAGAGACAGGATGGAAACCCCCAAACAACTTCACAGAATCACCAGGTTGGAAAAGAGCTTTGAGATCACTGAGTCCAACTGTACCCATCCTCTACAACCCACATCCCTGAGCACCTCATCTCCCTGTCTGTTAAACACCCCCAGGGGTGGGGACTCAGCCCCCTCCCTGGGCAGCCTGTGCCACAGCCCCACAACTCTGCCAGGGAAGAACTTTGCCCTCCCAGCTGAGCTGACCCTGCCCTGGCACAGCTTGAGCCCATTGCCCCTCATCCCATCTCCTGTCCCCTGGCTGCAGAGACCATCACCCACCTCTCTGCACCCTCCTGGCAGGGCAGGGGAGGTGGGGAGAAGGTCTCCCCTCAGCCTCCTCTTCTCCAGGCTGAACACCCCCAGCTCCCTCAGCTGCTCCTCAGAGGATTTGCCCTCCAGCCCCTTCCCCAGCCTGGTTGCCCTTCTCTGGACTCGCTCCAGGACCTCCATGTCCTTCTTGGAGTGAGGGGCCCAGAACTGGACCCAGCACTCGAGGTGCAGCCTCCCCAGTGCCCAGCCCAGGGGCACAATCCCCTCCCCAGCCCTGCTGGCCACGCTGGCTCTGACACAAGCCAGGATGCCCTTGGCCTTCTTGGCCCCCCGGGCACACTGCTGGCTCATATTCAGCCACCCAACACCCCCAGGTCCTTCTCCACCCAACAGAAGACATTTCTTTTGTCCAGACTGACAGCAATGATCCCATCAGAGGTTTTTCCTCCCCACTGAAAATCACAGAGGAGAACTGCAACCAGAGTCTCCCAGCCTCACCACGTGGTTGGCAAGGAGCGGTTCCCCTCACAAAAACCCACCCCAGTGCAGCACAGAAGGGACAATCCCATCAAATTCTTTCTTCCACAGGTATTCCCATCTTCCCAAAGACAAACCAGGAGCCAAAGCAAAGCCCCACAGCCAGCTAGAGTGCTCAGCTTGCCATGGGAAGCCCAGGCTGCTTTGGCCAGGGCTGGGTGGAGAGGTGCTCTGTGGGTCTTGAGGGTCTCTCCACTTCTCCCACCAAAGCCAGGAAGATCAGGGGGGTGAATAAACACCCCAAGTTGAGCTGCTGCAGCTGGGCTCATCGCTGCTGCCTCCCAGTCCTTTGGCCACGCAGGCTACTTATTAAAAATAGAGTTATTCTTATTTTTTTCCTTCTTGGAAAGGAAAATAGAAGAGAAAACAAACAAGCAGAACCTTTTCTTTTAAGATGCTGCAGGCTCGTGGTGGCACCAACCCAAATGTGACCAAAAAAATACCTGCTCTAAACCCCAGCACTGATTCCTGGGTCAATCACTGCACCCCACTCCTGGCCACCCCCCACACCCAAAAAATGCTGCCTGGGTGGGTAAGAAGAACCCACATGTGGACATGGGCAGGTTTTATCCTTGCTGAACCCGCTGGGTTACAGCTTCATGCCCGAAATGGGAGGCAGGACCACCTCCAGCCACAGCAGAGCCCACAGCCGACCTTCCCAGCTGCTTTGGCTGCTTGTCTAAGAGGAGAGAGCTCTTGGATGCTCCCAGGACACTCCCCTTGGATGCTCCCAGGACACTCCCCATGGATGCTCCCGGGACACTCCCCTTGGATGCTCCCAGAACACTCCCCATGGATGCTCTCGGGACACTCCCCTTGGATGCTCCCAGAACACTCCCCATGGATGCTCCCGGGACACTCCCCTTGGATGCTCCCAGAACACTCCCCATGGATGCTCTCGGGACACTCCCCTTGGATGCTCCCAGAACACTCCCCATGGATGCTCTCGGGACACTCCCCATGGATGCTCCCGGGACACTCCCCTTGGATGCTCCCAGAACACTCCCCATGGATGCTCTCGGGACACTCCCCTTGGATGCTCCCAGAACACTCCCCATGGATGCTCCCGGGACACTCCCCTTGGATGCTCCCAGAACACTCCCCATGGATGCTCTCGGGACACTCCCCTTGGATGCTCCCAGAACACTCCCCTTGGATGCTCCCGGGACACTCCCCTTGGATGCTCCTGGGACACTCCCCTTGGATGCTCCCAGGACACTCCCTTTGGATGCTCCCGGGACACTCCCCTTGGATGCTCCCGGGACACTCCCTTTGGATGCTCCCAGGACACTCCCCTTGGATGCTCCCGGGACACTCCCCTTGGATGCTCCCGGGACACTCCCTTTGGATGCTCCCAGGACACTCCCCTTGGATGCTCCCGGGACACTCCCCTTGGATGCTCCCAGAACACTCCCCTTGGATGCTCCTGGGACACTCCCTTTGGATGCTCCCGGGACACTCCCCTTGGATGCTCCCGGGACACTCCCCTTGGATGCTCACCACACCCAGGCACACGCTGCAAAACCCAAACCCAGGAGCTGCTGCTAAAAATGCCTTGAAATCCTCCAAGCAAGCATCTTTTTGGCCAGGCTGTCTCTTGCCACCCAAAACCCAACCCCTCGTGAAGCTCTGCCCACCCTTGAGCCCCTCTGGATGTTAAGTGGGGTGTCCCTGCTTGTACACCAGTGACTGGAGTTTGATGGGGACAACCTGGTGCCACCAGTGTCCCCCCACAACCAGACTGTCCTCAGAGACACGTGCTGCCAGGTGCTGGACACGTCCCTGCCTGGAGCCAACGTGAGCAGCTCCCTCCCTACTTCCAGGACTGAGGTTTTCCCAGGGAAGGGCTGAGCTGTCCGTGGGTCCATCCCCCTCCTCCCTGTGACGCTCGGAGGGACAGTGCTGTGGGAAGCTGTCCCAGCAGGCAGCAGCCAGCTCTGGCCCACGCTCCCCAGCCCTTGGGGAGCAGCCAGGCAGCAGGAGGTGAATTTTGGGTGTTGCCGGCTGGGACGTGTGTGCAGCCACAGCCAGTCACTGGGAAGGGACAACAAGGGGACCCACGTGCAGGGGCAGCATGTTGGGGTAACCATCCCACTCCAACTAAAGCCAAATCATCCCACACATCAAAGGGATGTGGGTGCACACACAACATCACTCACCCAAGGATGAGGACACACAGAGGGTCGTGACACCTCGGCCACAGGATCACTGGAGAGCTGCAGGACATCCCAAGCTTTCCTGGAGGGACCCCAAAAAAACAACCCCCTTCCCAGTCCAACATCCCCACCAGTTATCCCCATGCAGACACCATCTCTGATGGCCCAGGGGATGTGATGCAGCAGAGCTGGCACCCAGAACATCCCCGCTGCCGGTGTGGCAGCACCAGTGAGCCCATCATCACTGCAGCTCCAACCCCAGCTGTCACCCAGCTCAGCGAGCCCATCATACCTCCTCACCATAAGAAGGACATGGAGGGACTGGAGTGTGTCCAGAGAAGGGCAACCAGGCTGGGGAAGGGCCTGGAGGGCAAATCCTCTGAGGAGCAGCTGAGGGAGCTGGGGGTGTTCAGCCTGGAGAAGAGGAGGCTGAGGGGACACCTTCTCCCCACCTCCCCAGCCCTGCCAGGAGGGTGCAGAGAGGTGGGCGATGGTCTCTTCAGCCAGGGGACAGGAGATGGGACGAGGGGCAATGGGCTCAAGCTGTGCCAGGGCAGGGTCAGCTCAGATGGGAAGGAAAAGTACTTCCCTGAAAGAGTTGTGAGGGCCTGGAACAGGCTGCCCAGGGAGGGGGTTGAGTCACCTGCCCTGGATGTGTTCAAAAAAAGGGTAGATGAGGTACTTAGGGATATGGTTTAGTTTAGGATCAGAATGGTTGGACTTGATGATCTTCAAAGGTCTTTTCCAACCTTGTGATTCTGTGATTACTGCAGTTCCAAACCCCAGCTGTCACCCAGCTCTTCTCCCTCCTCAGCACTGCAGCCAGACCTGTGCTTCCTGCCTTCCAGCCCCACGATGGGGCCTCACACCAGTGTTTTGGTACCTGTGACCCTGGCAGGCATCAGTAGGTCACAGCTCCCCCAGCTCCTCATGCAGCCAAAGGGTCTAAAAAAATAAGGGGCCAGTCACAGCTGAGGTATCTGCTCTGAAAAGGGGGGAGCAGAGGGGTGCATGGGGCAGGGAGGAGGGAGAAGCTCGCTCCCAGCTCGGCAGCAGTGTAGGGAAGCAGCACATGAACTCCAAAGCTTACACCAGGGTGGAAATTTAAACCATAAGCCCCACCAACTGTTTGTCTCCGGCTTTTATAGTGATGGGAAGAGTCTACACATTAAGGGCAGTTTTCAGGAGCAAAAAAAATAAAAGTAGGATAGTTTATACTGGTTATTGAATTTGGTATGGCAGTGCCCAGCAACGGCACCGCAGAGGCAGCTGGAAAGGCACCGAGTATCCTCTTGTGCAGAGCATCCCCTTGCACCAAGCATCCCCTTGTGGTGAGCATCCCCCTGCACCGAACATCCCCTTGTGCAGAGCATCCCTTTGCACCGAGCATCCCCTTGTGCAGAGCATCCCCCTGCACCGAACATCACCTTGTGCAGAGCATCCCTTTGCACCGAGCATCCCCTTGTGCAGAGCATCCCCCTGCACCGAGCATCCCCCTGCACCGAGCATCCCCCTGCACCGAGCATCCCCTCGTGCAGAGCATCCCCTTGTGGTGAGCATCTCCCTGCACCAAGCATCCCCGTGTACGGAGCATACCCCTGCACCGAGCATCCCCTCGTGCAGAGCATCCCCTTGCACCTTGTGCAGAGCATCCCTTTGCACCAAGCATCCCCTTGCACCGACACCCGCACTGCACAGCTCATCAGATGCATCCCAACAAGAAGGGCACAGGCAGGATTTTTACTTGTTAGTAGAAAAATAAAGGGCACAGTGAGTAAAAGTGACTTCGCCAGTGATCTGCCAGCCCAGGATAACCTGCAATGGAGCGGGGGACCTGGCACCTGGGGCCGCTGTGTGACCCCAGTGACCCAGGACAGCCCCTGTGTGCCCTGGGGTATCTCCCTCCCAGCCCCTGAGGAAGAGCAGAACAACCCTTGTGCTGCTGTAATAAAGTGAAGACCCCCCCTCCCCAGCCCCAGCCAAGCTTGCTAGGGTAATTAACCAGCTCTTCCACCCCACTGCTGGGTCACCAGCGCAGCCCTTGGGGTGCCTGGGAGCACCCTTGAGCCTCTGCTTCCCACCCTTCTCCCTGCACATTGCAAACAGCTTTTACCCCCATCCCAGGGTGACCCCAAATTACAGCACCCAGCTGCCCCAGGGGAGAAAACCAGCATCACCTCTGTCCATGCCACCGCGAAGTCCGATGGTTTAATTGGGTAATTAAGGAAATCAAGAGGGTACATGGCAGCTTTGAAGTGCAAAAAGGGAATGGTACAAAGGGTTCTGTACACTTCTTACAAAATATTACACACACCCCATCCTGAAAGTGGTACTTCACAGAGTGCAGAGCCCGCGCGTCGCGGGGCCGCGCCGGCTGTAGCTTCTCTTCCTTACAGGCAGGATGGGGCCCAACAGAAAACTCCTGTGGAGGCTGGGCCAGCACTTTGAGGGCAGCTGTTGGGAAATATGAGGGGTGAACATAGGGACTTTCCCACCCAGTGTGCCCAGGAGCAGGTCCTGGGGTGTCAAGCCCCCCGTGGCGAGCAGGAGAGGGCACTCGGTGCTCTGGGCTGCGCTCTGGTTTGATATAGGAAACGGCTTTGGAGCTTTCCCTGTGTCTGATGTCACCTCCTGCTTCCAGGTTGAGCCCTGGCAGACCCACCTCCATTTTATCCACAGCATCTTCTCAGGAAGAAGTCAACCAGGCTATATTGCAAATAAATTAACCCCCTTCCTCCCCCCAACCCTCCCTGTAAGCCCCAGCACCGACACGGCTGTGGGGCACGTGTCAGTACCCGTCCTGGCAGTCGTTGTCATCGTAGTCAGCAGCGGGCTTGTTGCGGTAGGCACCCGGCCGCCGTTTGCGGCTCCCGCTCTCCAGGCTCTGTGGTGAGCTGTTGTCCCCGTGGCTGCTGGATTCACGGGTGGCATCCTCTTGGGAGTGGCTCTCCTCATCATCATCCTCCTGGGATTCGCTGTCGTTGCTCTCTGGGGAGCTGCTGTCCTCTCCTGCATTGTCCTCTTGGCTGGTGGCATCCTCTGGGGATGCGCTCTGGCTCTCGGCTGATGTACTTGGCACATCCCCGTGAGAGTCAGAGTCATTCTCATCCTCCTTGGAGTCTTCCACAGAGTCCTCTGGGGATTGGCTCTGGTCACCATCATCTTCCCTGGACTTGCTCTGGTCACCCTCATCCTCCACGGACTCGCTGTCAGGTGTGGATGGTGCACTCCTGTCCTCAGCAGACTCCTGGTCCTCTTGCACTTCCCGGGACCTTGAGGTGCTCACCACCTCCTGGGAGTTGTCCTCTGGGGAATCCCCTGGCTCTTCATCCGACTGATCAGAGGTGTCCTCCTGGGACTTGCTGTCCTCGTCCTCCCTGGACGGGCTGTCCTCTCCATCCTCCCTGGAGGGGCTGGTGCTGTCTTCTTCTGATGGGCTGGCAACAACCTCTTCTGACTGACTCTTGTCCTCCACGGATGGGCTGTCTTCTTCTGAGTCAGTGTCCCTCACCTCTGGGGACCTGCTGTCACCCTCCTCCCAGTGGTGGGATCCAGCCTCCCGTCCGCTTTCTCGGCTGCTCCTCGCAGCACGGTGCCCTTTGTAGCTGCTGCCCGGGCCATCGAAGACAGAGGGGTCATCACCCTGCATGGCTTCATCCTCAAAGTTGTAGCCCTCCTCTTCCTCCTCCTCCTGGCTGCTGCTGCTGCCCCCTCCCCACCTGTAGGTCCGCTCGTAGTTCCTGTACCGCCTGTGCTCCACCCCGACGCTCTCACTGCTGCTGCTGCTGCTGCTGTCACCATGCCATCCGCCAGCGCCGGGATCCCCACGGCCAACGTCATAGCCACGTTCACCTTCCCCATCAGCACCAGCCACGTAAGTAGGACCTTCACCCTCTGCCTCTTCCCCATTCTCCTCGAAGGTGTCATCCCCACTTTCATCCTCCTCATCCAGGAGCCCGCTGTCACGGAAGGGCAGCCCGTTGACTCCAGTGCCATGGTGTGCTTCGTTGTCACCGTCATCGCGTGCATCCCCCTCCTGTGGAGGTGACAAAGGGAGATGAATGCAAAGGCTTGTGGGGCACAGGCATCATCAGCACCACTCACCCCTGACCAACACCAGATTTGGGGCTAAGTGTAGTTCCCCAGCAAAGAGCAAAACACCCCTCTCAAAACTCACTCACCAGGAAACCAAGGCTGTTCCCATCCTGGGCACTCATGTCCTTGTGGTCCACCCAGTTCAGATGCTGAGCCTCCCCAACGTTGCTTCCCTTGTCTCGGCCACCGTGCTCCTCAACCACGGCGTTACCACCCGCCAGGTCCCCGGTGAGGGCACTGTCACCCCTCTCTGCACTGGGAGGAGGGTATCTGCCATCTCCACCACCCAGCTGGTTGATGTAATCTTCACTTGCTGTGTCCTGGAGGCAAAACATGACTTTAAACACCACTGCACGTTTACTGCTGTGGGGTGATATGTGTCTCCCAAGCCATGCAAGTGCTCGAGCCTTCTCCACTGCTTGCAACTCAAAACCCCAAAAAGGAGCCACCAGCCAACCCAGAGAAGCCCAAACTGTGATGGGCCAGGGCACAGAAGCTCCTTGTTCAGGACTGATGCAGCAGGAGCTGGGAACGCGCACAGGGATGAGAGGTGAAACGAGGGGAAACCAAGAAGCCAGAAAAGATTGAGCAGCCAGGCAAAGCTCAGACCCACAGAAGCAGAAGCTCTTCCCCCAGGACCAGGGATGAGGGCCCAGGGTGGGCTCCCCCATCCCAGACTGGGGCTGAGTGGCTGCCATGTCTGGGGCTGGGGACCCTCAACTTACCTCCTGCTGGGTGCTGGGGTGGGCAGGCTCACGGCCGGGCACCTAAACACGAGGGAGACATTGGATCAGTGATCAGCATGCCTGGGTTAGGTGACACAGCTGGGATTTGGGGTGCAAGCACCTGTCTGGTGGGTACTTACAGGGTGAGCACAGGCTACGGCCCAGAGGAGGAGCACCAGGAACACTGTCCTCATGTTGGATGTGGTCTCCACGTCTGCAACAGGGAGCAAAGTATTCCCATGTCTACCCAGATGTAACTTGACCTCACAAAGCCTTTCCAACTGATGACAGCCTCACTGTTCAGGCACGTGGGGCTCAGCCTGGCATGTCATCTAACCAGCCAAGGACTTGTCCTCATGCCACCTCCTGGCACCTCCTGTACAGGACTGGCTTTGTGATCTGAAATACCTGGCTGTGGTACACAGAATCACAGAGCGTTCGGGGTTGGAAGGGACCTGGAAAGCTCATCCAGTCCAACTCCCTGCCAGAGCAGGATCACCCAGACTAAATCCCACAGGAACACATCCAGGTGGGCTTGAATGTCTCCAGAGAAGGAGACTCCCCAGCCTCTCTGGGCAGCCTGTCCCAGGGCTCCCTCACCCTGACACAAGGAAAAGTTCCTCCTTATGTTCCCATGGAACCTCCTCTGCTCCAGCTGCACCCATTTCTTCTTGCAGGTTTCTTGTCTAAGCATCATTAAAGAGCAGTAACGCTCCTGTGAACTCCCTATTCCCACTCTAGCATCACCCAGCTGTCAGCCAAGCTCCGTGGCCACCACAGGACCTGGCAACGCTGCAGTGCCACGAGACCACAGAGCTTCATCTCCCACCCAGCACGGTCCCTACAGCCCCATAAACCCTCCCACCACCCCACAGCAGAGGTAAGACAACTCCACAGAGAGCTGCATCCCCGTAGGGACCCTGGCTTGGTCTGGCATCCCAGCAGTAGGTGAAGCTGTGAGAGGCTTCCCTCCAGCTCTGGGCTCATTTTCCAAGTCCCTTGAGGAGCTCAGCATAACATCTCCTCGGGGCACCACATGTCACCCTGAAATGTGCCAGAGCGAAGGTCCACGCTCAGGGTTTCTCCCCTTCCAAAGCAACACCTGCATCCCACCTTACAAGCCTCTCCTGCTTCCTTCCAAAACTAGAAGAGAACCTACCACCCCTATCACCAAACCTTGCCATTATTGCTCCAAAGCCACCCAAAAACCTTACCTTGGGGTGCAGGGGCTGCCAGCGCCTGCTCCGGTGCTCAGGATGGGGCGAGCTGGCTGCCTGTGCTGGGATGTCCCACGCTGTGTCCCCGCAGCCGCATTTAACCGCTGGCTGCGGCGGGCCCTGGGCAGGGGCAGCCAATGGCACCGCTGCCGCGTGCGGAGGTGTCGCCGGGAACCGGTCTCCCACGCTTCCTCTGGCCTCTGCCCTAAAAACAGCTCTTTGTGGTCTGAGGCTGCTGAGAGGAGCTGGCACTTAATGACTGACTGCACCAGGCCTGTGTTTTCACTGCTAAATTTAGGCCGTTCACACACACTTCCCGCTGTGACACACGCACACAGCTACGGAGGTGACATCCCATGAGCGCCTGGGAGCGGTGTTTGCCATGGGACAGGGGGGTGAAACCCCACGTGGGGCTGTTTCTTCCCCCCATCCTGCTGTGCTGTGGGGCAGGAGCACAACATGCTGTGCTAGCGGGAGAGGACATGGCTGTTGTCACATCCTTGTGCGAGGGAGAACGGACACGATACCCAGAGGTGCACGGGGAGCACCCTGAGCACAGGGAGCGCAGCATCCCAGCTGTTGGCTGGGAAAAAGAGCCCTGTGCTCTGGAAGACACAGCATGAATCACAGAATCCCAGACTCATAGGGGTGGGAAGGGCCCTCCAGAGCCCATGGGGTCCAACCCCCTGCCAAAGCAGGGTCCCTAGGACAGGGCAGGGCTGGAATCTCTCCAGAGAAGGAGACTCCACACCCCCTGGGCAGCCTGTCCCAGGGCTCCCTCACCCAGTGCAGCAGTGGCACAGCCAGCCCCTCCTTGCTTGGGGTTTGCCATCCTCCCTGTGTGCACACGCGTGTGCACTCACACCCTGACACTGACACTGCACCTCTCCAACACATGGGTTAGGATGGGACCAGCACATCCCAGCTCTACCCCCAGCATCTCACAGAATCACAAGGTTGGAAAAGACCTTTAAGATCATCAAGTCCAACCATTCTCATCCATTTCCCTCCATCCCAGCCTGGGTGGAAGGAAGGAAGGACACTTCCTTGCCTGTATTTGGCCATTGCTAAATCCCCCGTGGCTCTAACCCCCCCTCTCTGCTAATAAAAACACACTCCCAGTGCAAACAGGTCACTGGGAAGCAGGCTCTGCCAGCTGGGCTCTGCCCAAAGCCAAGCTGCAGGTGATGGGCACAGCCACAGGGCAAGGGGGCCAGAAGGAGCCTGCCTCCGGGTGTTTTATTTGGCGGGGAGCGTAAATGATGGCATTGATGCTCTGTGAGGAGGGTTTGCACGTCCTCCCTGGGTGGGAGGAGGTGTTTCTGTTGCCCTGGGTGGAAGAAAGAGGCCTTCAGACAGCAGAGCCCTGCTCCTGGGTGCAGGGGAAGCCTCTGCAACACGGTTCAGCTTCAGAGGTATAGGGGTCCCACCTGCCCTGCTCTGAGCCCTGCCAAACTTGGTGCAGGGACCCAAGTTCCCAGAGGTGGACACAGCCCAGGGGACACAAAGATGCTCAGAGGGCTGGAGCAGCTCCCCTACAGAGAGAGGCTGAGGGAGCTGGGCTGGGTCAGCCTGGAGAAGAGAAGGCTGTGGGGGGACCTCACTGCAGCCTCCCCGTCCCTGAAGGGAGCAGAGGAACAGGAGGGGAATCAGCTTGTTCAAGGGCAGAGACTGGCAGGACAAGGGGGCTGGAGTGAAGCTGGAGGAGGGAAGGGGGAGAGGAGATCTCGGGGGGAAGTTCTTTGCAGAGAGAGTGGGGAGGGGCTGGAAGGGGCTGCCCAGAGAGGGGGTGGGTGCCCCGTGTCTGGGGGTGTTGAAGGCCAGGTTGGATGGGGCCCTGGGCAACCTTGTGTAGCTCCAGGCCTGGAGGTTGGTGGCCCTGCCTGTGGCAGGGGGTTGGAGCTCTGTGCTTCTTGGGGTCCCTTCCAACCCAGCCCAGTCTGTGATTATATGCCACGCTGAGGGCTGCAGACTTACCCAGATTCACAGGGGATGCTGGTGCTGCAACATCAGTGACCTAAGGATGCTTGAATGGGGCGAGGATTGAGCCAGAGCTCTGCAGGTCATCCAAATTTGCCCAGGATGTACCATCCACAGACAACAGCATTCAAAAAAGCAACCCCTGGTCTGTAACACCACTGAGGACCTCACAAAGCCAGCCACACCAGCCTGCTGTGGCAGATACCTGCTTAACTTCATCCTAGAACATCTCCTGCCTGTTCCCTGCACCATTACCAGCCAGGGGACCATTGTCCACCCACCCTGTGAGGGCTGTGCAAGGACCACATAGGTGCAGACTGTGAGGAGCATCTTTTCTCCTCCTTCCTCCTGCCCAACCACCACACAGAGACCCCCCTGGTGCTGCCCCAGCCCCACTGCTCTCCCCACATCCCCTCAGGCACCGTGGAGCCACACAAGCACCTCAGGGAGATGTTTTCCCTCTTCTTCCCTACCCAACCCCTGCCACAGATACTGTGAGACATATTTTCCTCTTGACCTGCAAACAAAATTATACCCCTGACCCAGGCCAGAGATGAGATCACATTGCTAACCTTTTTTTTGAGCACCTCCCAACAATTACCCTGTTTTGTTGTGGGTTTGATTTGGGTTTTTTTAATGTCAAACCTGAATTTAACTCAGCCCCCAAGGACCTGCTGCTGCCTCGTGTCCAAGCACTGCTACATGTGATAAACGCTGAGCTGTGTGTACCTGGCTTTCCTATTGCAAGGGTCACTTGAGGTACCTCCAGCCACCCACCCCAAGGTCATCTCCCACCTGGAGTGTTGTGCCCAGTGCTGGGCTCCCTGGGATAAAACAGCCAGGGATCTCCTGGAGAGAGTCCAGCGGAGGCTGCCAAGGGGATGAAGGGCCTGGAGCATCTCCCCTGCCAGGAAAGGCTGAGGGAGCTGGGGCTGTTCAGCCTGGAGAGAAGAGACTGAGAGGGGAGCTGATCCATGGGGATCAATAGCTGAAGGGTGGGACACAGGGGGACATGGGCAGCCTCTGCTCAGTGTCTGTGGGGACAGGACAAGGGGCAATGGCCTCAAGTTGGAGCAGGGGAAGTTCCACCCTACTGTGGGGAAGAACTTCTTCCCAGTGAGGGTGAGGGAGCCCTGGGACAGGCTGCCCAGGGGGTGTGGAGTCTCCTTCTCTGGAGAGATTCCAGCCCTGCCCTGTCCTAGGGACCCTGCTTTGGCAGGGGGTTGGACCCCATGGGCTCTGGAGGGCCCTTCCAACCCCTGGGATTCTGTGATTCACACACACAGCTCCAGGCTCTTCCTGGCAGGGAAACCACAAAGCCAGCACCTTGCCCAGACAGCCTGTCTGGATGAAGGCCCACAGGTGTCATACCTGTTCCGTGCTCCTTTGCTGTGGTTGTGGTTGCCCATCGCTGCTGGAAGTCGTGGCTTGGCAGGTGCCTTGTGCCATCTCTGCACATGATCAGCTCCTCAGGTCCTGTTAAACATACATTCATCAGGTAATTTGTGTGAGCTCATTAATTTCAGGCCATGACTTCATCAGCCAGGTCACTGTTAAATCTAAGCCTCCTTCCCACACACAGGCACCACTGGAGCTTGTGCCCTTGGTCGGGGTGCTCCACACTGGGGACAGGTACTGGCATCACTGACACAGGCACTGAGCAGTCAACAGCAAAGGGTAATTACAGCTCCTAAAATTTCATTTGGAGCACAGTGTCTTCTACAGTCATTCCCTGCTCACAAGTCTGTCCCACGGGCAGTGGGATCAGTAAGTGTTTGTTAATCACAAGCTGGGAAGGGAATGATAACAGAGCCCTAAGCTGAAAAGCCCTCTCCAGCCACATCCCAGCACTCCCACCCCAGCTAGAATCCCCAAGATCTCTTCCAGGCACCCCCAAAGCATCACAATGCCAGTGCTCTCTGGAAATAAAACCAGCAGTGAGCTGGAGCCAGCTTTGCTGTCACATCAGCTGATGGCCCGGGGTGACCTGCAGGTCTGAGGCACAGCCAGCCATGCTAGGCATGCCTGTGGGATGTCTTGAGTGTTCCCCAGCACCCCAACTTCTTGTCAGAAGGAATAAACCCCCCATCTGAAGGAAGTGATGGATTGAAATGAAGCAGGGACTGCACAAGCACAAACAGGGGACACAGAGGCACTGGCTGCCCAGAACGGGTGGAGAGGCCAGGACAGGGTTGGCAGCTCGAGGGATGAAGAGATCTGTATGGAGAGCCAGACCCTCCTCCCAGAGAGCAGTCAGCTCTCCTCGGGTTCCTGTACTGTCATTACAGCTCACTTGGTCTAAATTTATCACTGCTCTGTGTAGCTGGACAGGAAGCATCACCACAGTCCCCTGGGAGCCTGGAAAAGCTGGATAGACACCATCAACACAGCCCAGACAGCATGGAGCGATAGGATGAGGGGTGATGGGTTTAGACTAGAAAAGGGGAGATTCAGGTTGGGTATTAGGAAAAAGTTCTTTGATATGAGGGGGGTGGATCACTGGAACAGGGTGCCCCAGGGATGGGGCATCCCTGGAGACATTCAAGCTCAGGCTTGATGGGACTCTGAGCAACCTGCTCTAGTGAAGATGTCCTTGCTCACTGCAGGGGTGGGACTAGATGGGTTTGAAGGTCCCTTCCAACCAAATGCCTTCTCTGATTCTATGACTGCCCGTGCTAATTGCAACCTTTTGACTCAGGCAATTCCCTCCTCCCCATTCCCCTTGGAAGCCCCTCTTACCACACCATCCTGGTTTTTCCCCAGCATGCCCAGTGCATGGGAAGGATATTGCACAGGAGAGAATACAAGCAAGAAATCTTAAAGAAGATCCCCATAAGAAATGAACACTGGGTAAGTGATCACAGAAGTCATGCTTTCACATAACCAGCTGCAAACAAAAAGATGTGGAGATATGGTTGATGACCAAGCAGTCAAAGTCCTAGCTAGGGAAGCAAGGCCAAGAACCACTGCCTGCTCCCAGTCTGTGTCATCGCACAGATAGAGCTGGCACACAACACTCCCCTGCAAACTTTTCAGTAACTTCAGGGCTCAAACCATTGACCAAAACTTCCCTGAGGGTTTCTAGGAGCCTGCAAGCTCCAGCACTGTCTGCTGTTCCAAGTCACGTATGCTGGCTGTGAGGTGTCTGTGCTGTGGGAGCAGCCTGGCTCTGCCCAGATGTAATTACACCGTACACTTTGTGGCTTCCTATAAGGAAGTGGCATCACCAACTCTTCCTCATCACCACCTCTTCCTCATCACCTCCTCTGTCTTCCTCTGGGCACCTCTCCAGAAGCAGCCTAAATGGGAACGCAGAGCCATGAAAGGACTTCCTCTGTCCACCCAGCCTGGAAGCATCACCCTAGCTTACACACCACAGCATCCTCTGCCTTCAGCACAGTCCAGGCATTTCTCACTGAAGAAATGAGGCCAGGATCACAAAAAAGAACGATCCATCTCACCCCTGCTCCTCACAGCACCGTGGGGTTAAGCACTTCACTGCCCAGCCCACATTCAGATCCTGCTCACAGCCATCACCTCTTCATATGACTAATGTGCTCCAGCAGTAAGCTCAAACCTTTCCATTCCCCCTGAACACCCAGTCACACAGCTGGAAAATAAGAGGAATAAAGGCAGGTTTTGGGTTGATTCTCCCCCTATTATTTTTTGCCTTTTAAATGAAACCAAACCCCCAAATCAAGCCAGCCAGAGCTGGCCAAGCATTAACGCAAGCAGTGTGCTCAAGCAGGCATTGTCAGAACCTGCTTGCTTCTTGGAAAGAAAACCCATTTCCCAGTGTAGATCCCTTAGAAAACCAGTCCATGCTGGCTGCACGCTGTCCCAGGGCAGTGCTGCAGAATGCCATCGCTGGTGACAGGCGTCAGCTTTCTGCTGAGCTGGTGCGGGCTGGGGACTGATGCCAGCCTGGCTCGCTCTGCCTGAGGCTTTCCCAGCCCTCCTGCAGCGTGTTTTCTACTGGTTTGGCTGGGACTGATGTTTCTCTGGCTGCCCAGGTGCTTCTGGCCGCAGCTGCAGTGCTGGGATGTGAAACACTGCTGGGATGGAGGCACAGGATGCCTGTGCCTAAGGGACCTGCTTTGGCAGGGGGGTTGGACCCAATGATCTTTTAAAATCTCTTCCAAACCCTACGATTCTGGGATGTGGCAGGGAGGGAGGTGATTGTGCCCCTCTACTGGGCACTAGTGAGGCTGCACCTCAGTTGCTGGGTCCAGTTCTGGGCCCCTCACTCCAAGAAGGACATGGAGGTCCTGGAGCGAGTCCAGAGAAGGGCAACCAGGCTGGGGAAGGGGCTGGAGGGCAAATCCTCTGAGGAGCAGCTGAGGGAGCTGGGGGTGTTGAGCCTGGAGAAGAGGAGGCTGAGCGGAGACCTTCTCCCCACCTCCCCTGCCCTGCCAGGAGGGTGCAGAGAGGTGGGCGATGGTCTCTTCAGCCAGGGGACAGGAGATGGGACGAGGGGCAATGGGCTCAAGCTGCCCCAGGGCAGGGTCAGCTCAGCTGGGAGGGCAAAGTTCTTCCCTGGCAGAGTTGTGGGGCTGTGGAACAGGCTGCCCAGGGAGGGGGCTGAGTCACCTTCCTTGGATGTGTTTTAAAAAAGGGTAGATGAGGTGCTCAGGGATCTGGTTTAGCTTAGGATGGGATTGTTTAGACTTGATGATCTTCAAAGGTCTTTTCCAACCTTGTGATTCTGTGACACAGGTGTGGGGTGTGAGAGATGGGCACGCACTGGGCAGTGCAGGCCTGCTTCTGGATTTAGGGATAACAAAGAAACAAGCAAGCATATAGTATTGAGGATCTTAAAGGTCTTTTGATGATCTTAAAGGTCTTTTCCAACCTTGTGATTCTATGATTCTACTGCTGAGTGGTTTGCATGTAGAACTATTTAAATTATTAGTCTTTCTCTCCTTTTTTGGTAATGATTAGGTTCTGATGCAACAGCCATGGAGACCTCACTCTGCAGTGTGTGGCGCTGCTGTCAGGCTGCTTTTTTCTGGCTGTGGACCCCAGGAGATGAATTTCTAGGGGAAGGCAGGCAGCAGTCACAGCTCCCTGCAAGGTGGTGCCTCCACACTGTGCCCCCTCTGCACCCAGTTTGGGTCCTGCCTCCCTTCCAGCACAGTGAGACAGGTGCTCGTGCCCACACAGGGTAAAGGTGCGGCATCCTCCTCCCTCCTCTTCCTCACCACCTCATCCCACAGTAAAACTATAATTTGATCTCTCTCCACAGCTATTTTGGGATTTTTCAGCACTGAAATTATTATAACTCATTCAGACAGGAAGCTGATGCTGCAGCACCAGAGAAGGGTCCCTGGAATTGAATACCAGCCTTTGATTAACAGTGTCTAAAACCCTTTCAATAAAACATAATACATATATAATGTATAAAAAGGCCATCAAATGAATGCTCTGCTACTCATTCCTTACTTCCTTTAGGCAAAAGGCAGTGGGAACACTTTTATAACAGCACTGTCTCATTTCCCAAGGAGTTTCTGCATTGATCAAAGGTCTCTACATAAAATAATGAGAAAATGAAATAAATAGAAATCAAAGATTTACTATCTGAGACACATCTTGAATGTCCAGAGTGAACACAACCATCTGGACTGGCCAGGAAGCTGTCACTTGACATATCATTTAGAGCCCATACAAGGTGAGACAGATCTGGGTGAAAATCCAACTGAGGACCAGACACATGAGCTGGTGTAAACGCCTCCTGAGGCCAGGGGAGCCAGCTCCTCACTCCTCCCTTCTCATCAGAAGGTCCCTGCCACCCCTGTGAAAGGCAAACTGGTTGCTTATTCCCGTCCCAGCTCACCCCCTCTTTGCTCCCCTCTCCCCAGTACAAATCCTGGAGCTACCCCAAAGAGGCATCAGGACTGCAACGACAACCACCACTCACTGTAACGCCCAAGTCCACGAGATACTCATCTCTCAGCATCCTCTTCCCTTCACTTACAGTTCAATTTTGTTTTGAAATAAACATCTCTCCAAATACCATCCCCACCAAAGCACTAAAACGTGCTGAGCGTGGGCTGCCTCCTAAAACTGCTCCCCTCAGGTAAGGGACGGGTGGTATTTTTAAACTCCTCGCTCACTCAGCACCAGACATTACACCCACCCCCAGACACTTCTGCATTGTCCCTGAGAGAGGCTGAAAAGCAGTGAGACATCACACATGCAGGTGGCAGATTTGAGGAGCCTGACCTTCAGGCTGCCATGGATAACAAGTGTTCCTCACTTTCTCTTTCTAGCTGAGGAAGAGGCGATTGCACAAAGCAAGGAAGAGACCCCAGGGAGCAGAAGCGAGGGGAACAACACCACAGGGATACCCAAACCCTCCAGTGTCCTGCAAACACCTGAGAGCAAGATCTAGCTGCCTTCAGCCAAGTGGATACCTGGAGTGTTGTGTCCAGTGCTGGGCTCCCTGGGACAGAACAGCCAGGGATCTCCTGGAGAGAGTCCAGCGGAGGCTGCCAAGGGGATGAAGGGCCTGGAGCATCTCCCCTGCCAGGAAAGGCTGAGGGAGCTGGGGCTGTTCAGCCTGGAGAGAAGAGACTGAGAGGGGAGCTGATCAATGGGGATCAATAGCTGAAGGGTAGGACACAGGGGGACATGGGCAGCCTCTGCTCAGTGTCTGTGGGGACAGGACAAGGGGCGATGGGCTCAAGTTGGAGCAGGGTAAGTTCCACCCCAATGTGGGGAAGAACTTCTTCCTGGTGAGGGAGCCCTGGGACAGGCTGCCCAGGGGGTGTGGAGTCTCCTTCTCTGGAGAGATTCCAGCCCTGCCCTGTCCTAGGGACCCTGCTTTGGCAGGGGGTTGGACCCCATGGGCTCTGGAGGGCCCTTCTCCCCACTATGATTCTGTGAAAGCACCCCAAGAGCTGCCATCCTGGAGCTCCCAGCAGTAAGGGAAGCTCCCTGAGATGCTGCCTGGAAGCAGGGTACGAGGGGCCCAGGAGCAGGACAGGGCTTGTTTAGCTCTACCAAACCATATGTGGGTTTTGCCAGTTCCTGAGCAAGAGGGAGCCAGCATTAGAGTTAAAAGAGCCATTTACAGGCCACAGGGAATACAAGCAGCACAATCAGGACCACGACAGGAGCTGTTGATACTCCAGGCTAAGGCCGTGCTGTTCCTGAATCAACAAGGAACAGATTAAGTGCAACATTGCATAATTTTTCTGTCTCCTTACCGACAAAGGCCTTGCTGCTTGTCATCAAAGATCACAGCACTTGTTAAACAAACAATCTTGACAAACTCCTTTGTGAGTCTTGACATGCTTTTAACGTGAACTTCCCCATCACAAGCAGACAGGGCTTCTTTTCTCCACTAACATTGGTTTCGTGGTGTTCCCAAACAGCTGCAGAGCTGCTTCATGTGGCAGCCGGGCTCAGTACTGAATGAGACAGCACCCATCTGTAACATGAAATGGGTTTGACCACCCAGGAGGGACCCCTAAGGCCCATCAGCCCCACTCCTGGCCCCACACAGCCCAGCCCAGGCAGAGCAGGGCACTGAGCGCAGCGGCCAGACGCTTCTTGCCCTCAGCCCAGCTCGGGGCTGGGACCCCTTCCCTGGGGAGCCTGTGCCAGCGCCCGACCCCCCTCTCAGCACAGACCCTCTTCCTGACACCCAGCCTGACCCTCCCCTGGCAGCTTCACGCCGTCCCCTCGGGTTCCAGCCCTGGGCCCCACAGAGAGGAGAGAGATGGGCGCTGCCCCTTCGCTCCCCTGGGCAGGCAGCCACAGAGCGGGGTGAGGCCTCCCCTCAGCCTCCTCTTCTGCAGGCTGGGCAACCTCAGGGCCTGCAGCCTCTCCTCAGGAGCCTTCCCCTTCAGACCCTTCCCCATCCTCCCTGCCCTCCTCTGGCCACTCTCCAATAGCTCTGTGGAGACTGGACAATACAAAGCTCATCTCCACGGCCCTGAGCTACAGAAAGGTTCAGGTCCAGGTAAAACCTGTTCAGTTTAGAGCCACTTCTCTCTCTTGCTGGTTTAAGGACATTTTCTTTTTCTCTTCTTCTAAGAATTTGGTCAGCAAAAGGTGTTGAACAATATAGACCATTAGCTGTGCCTGTCTGGCTGAAGGGCAAAAATAGCCATCCCTCAGTCTGAGCTTTAAAATAGCTCCTTCCCAATGGGAGTCAAATGTTCCCCGGCTGGGAAAGATGTTTATTTCTCTCCCTCTTTTTTAAACATTTAATTTCAGCTTATGTAGGCAATGTGGTCACACATGACACAGGCCAGAGCAGCAGCTCACAGGAGACAGGAGGAGAGGCTCTAATACACTGACTGCATCATGCCTTGAAAGACAAAAGCCTGATATAGCAGCAGGCTCGTTTTGGAGTCAGTTCCCGCACAGGGTTATCGGGTGCTGGAACAGGCTGCCCAGGGAGGGGACTGAGTCACCCACCCTGGATGCATTTAAAAGATGGGTAGATGAGGTACTTAGAGATATGGGTTAGTAGAGGATGGGTATGGTTGGACTCCATCTCAAAGGTCTTTCCAACCTAGGGATTCTGTGATTCAGGTGACAAGAATCCCAGCTGGCACTTGCTCTCTTCTCAGGCATCATGAGAATCAGAAACACAATCAGTGCAGCATTTAATAAAGAGAGATTAACAAATAAAAAGCAGCAATATTTTTTTAAAAAGCAAGATATGTTTTTGACAAGTTGAGATTGCTGAAGGATTAGAAAATGCCATGTAATAAAGGAATTGTAATGTGCAAGTAGCAGAACTCAGGGAGCTCCTGGACTAGAGCATAAGATAAACTGAAGCCACATAGTGTGTATGGCTCTTGAATCTGTTTTCAGATGCAGAGCTGACCAAGGAACAAGATAAAAAGAACACAAAGGAAGACTTTTAACCTAATTAAAAACATTTTAAAAACGCCCAGAGACTCATATGCCACACTTTGTTGAGATTTTTCACTCAGAAACCTTAGGAGATAGCTCAGTTTCAAAGTGTTCCCCATCAGCTCATACACATTTATTATGCTCCACCTTAAGAGATGCTTGTTAATTTTGAAAGCTGGCTTTTCATTGAGAAAGGCAGCTTTGAGAGTCAAGAAAGCCATGCTTAAATTTAACTTCTCAGAGTGTAAAAGTTTCAGTGCAAGGAGCTGTCAGAAGGCAGTCAAGTTTTCTTTCTTTTGAGGTAGAATAGAGGGAAGGAGTACATACTAACATTACCTAGCCCAGAGGATGGGATATACATGCATATATATATGCACAGGTACATATTTTACAAACACTGTAACTCAGTGACTTATTTTCAACAGATAAATGTAAAAAGCAATGCCTGCAAAAATAGCTGGGAAAGCTTTTCTATCAGAATATCTATCATAAGACAGCTAAAGAGCCACAACTGGCCATGCACCTCTAGGTATTCTCCTGCCTCTTCATGATTACAGCACAGAAATCGCCTCACCACATTCCTTTGGTGCTGTCCAACTGAACTCAGGTTGAACAGAGCTGGTCAGAGGCACCAGTTACCTCAGCATCATCTCAAATCAGTTTTTTATCCTCCAGAAAACTAAACACCCCAAGAAACACCTGGATGGTGCACACTGACCCCAGTGATTATTGCCCTAGGAAAGGATGAGCGGTACCTGCTGCCTTTGCCAGTGGGAGCCTGCAGGCCCTGGTATTGGAGAATCTCAACTGTTCATACAGGTGTGATAAATGAAGGACATTTCACAGGCTCACAAAAGGCTTCAGGTGCAACACTGATGATCATAGACTGTGTTGGGTTCAAAGAGAGCTTTAAAGGCCATCTAGTCCCACCCCTGCAGTGAGCAGGGACATCTTCACTAGAGCAGGTTGCTCAGAGCCCCATCCACCCTGATCTTGAATGTCTCCAGGGATGGGGCCTCCACCACCTCTCTGGGCACCCTGGGCCAGTGTCTCACCACCCTCAGAGTGAAGAATTGTGGTCTTTATGGGTCCCTTCCAATTCAGTATTTTCTATGGTCTCTTCAGCCAGGGGACAGGAGATGGGACGAGGGGCAATGGGCTCAAGCTGTGCCAGGGCAGGGTCAGCTCAGCTGGGAGGGCAAAGTTCTTCCCTGGCAGAGTTGTGGGGCTGTGGCACAGGCTGCCCAGGGAGGGGGCTGAGTCCCCACCCCTGGGGGTGTTTAACAGATGGGGAGATGAGGTGCTCAGGGATATGGTTTAGCACAGGACAGGGATGGCTGGACTCGATCTTAAAGGTCTTTTCCAACCTGGGGATTCTGTGATGATTCTATGATTTGGTAAGGAAATTACACTGAGATTTCCCTTAATTTCCTGATCAGCTGTTAATTAATAACAGGCAACCAGAGTCAGGCTTAGAGCCCTATGAACACCATCTGCTACAACGCAGGAAGTGATGGCACACGCTCAGCACTGCATGATCCACCCTGGCTGTCATCAGACTCACACTGTTCCATATCTCTCTGCTCCTGGGGGGTTTGGGTTTTTTCCCCTCCAGTAAAAGGTGAAAAAGCAGGGACACATCAGCTAGGTACAGTATCATGGATACAGCTGCCAATATATACACAGAATTTATCTACCCTAAAACCCCTCGTGAATTACAGTTCACTTACATTTCATTCATTTCAGGGGAAAATAGATTTGATGGAAGAGCCAGACTTTATTTGTGAGCTAGCACTGAGGTTAAAGTATACTTCACATTTAAAAACAATGTAAATTGAACCTTGGTACCTGGTTTGGAAGCAGATGGCTCAACACCACACTCTTGTGGGCAGAGATCTGGAGGCCTGCGGGTGCCCTGAGCACGCAGATGCAGACAGCTCTGATACAAAGGTCCTCTCAGTCCAATTCTCTCTCCCCCACAGCCAGTCACAGCCATGGGCCTTTTCTGCCAGGGAATACAATGCAAGACAGGCACATTAATAAACATGTAATGTGAATTGCTGCTCTGCTTTTCCTCTTCTGCCCTGGTTTCAAATGCCCATTTAGCAGCTGTCACAGTGAGACATGGAGAAATCTTTTTTCCCCACAGCCCTTACTCATTTGTCTTTTCTTCTTTCTATGAAGCCAGGCTGAAAGAGTTGGGCTTGTTCAGCCTGGAGAAGAGAAGGCTCCAGGGAGACCTTATAGTGGCCTTCCAGTCCCTGAAGGGGCCTACAGGAAAGCTGGGGAGGGACTTTTTAGAAGGGCCTGGAGTGATAGGACAAGGGGGAATGTGTTTAAATTGGAAGTGGGTAGATTTAGATTGGATATTAGGAAGAAATTCTTCACTCTGAGGGTTGTGAGGCCCTGCCACAGGGTGCCCAGGGAGATGGTGGCTGCTCCCTCCCTGGAGGTGTTCAAGGTTGGGTTAGATGGGGCTTTGAGCAGCCTGGGCTGGTGAGAGGTGTCCCTGCCCTTGGCAGGGGGGTGGGACTGGATGGTCTTCAAGGTCACTTCCAATCCAAACCATTCTATGATTCTTCCACATTTACTCTCTCTTTATTGTTTGCTGCCTATTCTCCCTTTCATTTTCCTCTACATGCAGAGCTTTTCTCCTTCCAACAGCCATGCTCCTCTTCTCCTCACTTCAGGTTAGACTTGCTGAAGACCAGCATGTAATATTCACCAGTAAGCACTCATTTCACCCAAAAAGTCCTCTTAAGGAGGACCCCACATGTCCAGCTTCCCCAGCCTCCCTCTGGATAACACACAACTTCACCATAACAGCACAGGCTGCAATTAAAGAGCCAAAGTCTAAACTAAAACTGGTCATTTCATGTGAGGCACATCAACAATCTCACAGCTACCAAATGGGGACCCCCTGATGCTCCAGTCAGTGTCACCTCAAGGCTTCTCAAGCACAGGGTGATGGAAGCTGCCACATCCACTGCTAACAGCCATGCAACGTGGGGAATATCTGGTCTAATTAACTAATTAAAGCAGGGTTTAGTCCACAGTCTACTGGAAGGAGAAAGTGTCTCTCTGCTGACGTCACTGCCCAGATGATCCCATTTCTGCACCCAGCACAGCACTGGAACACAAGTGGGAACCAAAGCAAAGACTGAGCCAGGGCCTGTGGCGTAACAGTGGTGTTAAATGCAATCCTGCCCTTCTGTTGTTGAGCCAGAACTGACGCAGCCATCTACTTCACTGAAAGGTCACCTCGCTGTCAGACACGCTAGCACTCAAGTCCTTCCTCCTGAGTAAAACAGAGGTGGGCACAGGAGATAATTAGATGATTTCATTTGGAAACAGAGTAAATAATCAGTCACAACAATCATTTCTATGCCATAGTTTTCCAACACAGCACCTACTGATGGGTGGGGGGGTACATAAGGGAACAGAAGAAATCTCATTTATAATAACTAACACATAAATAAGAGTAAATTCAATTACTAACTACTGCAAGATGCTTGGGTGAAAGCTGATAAGGAGAACAAAATAAATGAGAGCAAGGTTGTGACTCGTGACCCAAGCATCCCAAGGAAGGTGGCACCCGTGACTGATAAGGAGGAAGCACCCCAAGGAAGGTACCACCCGTGACTGATAAGGAGGAAGCACCCCAAGGAAGGTGGCACCTGTGACTGACAAGGAGGAAGCACCCCAAGGAAGGTACCACCCGTGACTGATAAGGAGGAAGCACCCCAAGGAAGGTGGCACCTGTGACTGATAAGGAGGAAGCACCCCAAGGAAGGTACCACCCGCAACTGGTAAGGAGGAAGCATCCCAAGGAAGGTGGCACCCGTGACTGACAAGGAGGAAGCACCCCAAGGAAGGTACCACCCGCGACTGATAAGGAGGAAGCATCCCAAGGAAGGTGGCACCCGTGACTGACAAGGAGGAAGCACCCCAAGGAAGGTACCACCCGTGACTGATAAGGAGGGAACACCCCAAGGAAGGTGGCACCCGTGACTGACAAGGAGGAAGCACCCCAGGGATAATCCTGCCCCGTTGGAACGATCACAACTGTGCATGTGCCAGGGGAGAAGGTGAAAGGTTCAACCTGAGGAAGACTCTGAGCCTTCATCCTGAGGTCCCCCACAACCACCACCAGGAGGTGCAGGTACAACTGGGAGGAGTTTGTGGAGATGACTTCCTGGGACTAATTTTAATACCAAGCAGGGACAGGTAATGCATATGTATAGGTGTACTGGGACATCCCATGAATATGTAACATTCTACTGTACATAACTAAGGTGAATTGCTGTGTTTGGGGTGCACATCTGTGGTGGAGCGATCACCCTGTGCATCTCTGTGTAATAAACATACCTACTGTGCAACCTTCTGGGTTTTAGAGTCTATTTCTGCACTACTTGGCTTCTCCCTCTCTCCAATACTTGACCCATGATGGTACAAGCACCTCTTGCTGGTGAGAGAGCTATTAATCCATCAGTGAAAGGGTTTCCAAAGGTGACACAGCAGGATGGGTGACAGAGTTCCTCACTAGCGCTGCTGGTGGCACTGATGCCTTGAGGCAAGCTCATCCTGCTTGGTGGCACTCAGGAAACAGCCAGGGATCTGTCCTCTGCCAAAGCAATTTGTCATCAAATGCAAACCCAGAAATTTGGAGGTAATGAAACATTCTCCAAACATGTAACAGCCTTGGTAAACAAAATATCATCCTTTAACAGGCTGCCCAGGGATGTGGTAAAGTCACCTTCCCTGGGTGTGTTTAAAAAAAGGGTAGATGAGGTGCTCAGGGATATGGTTTAGCACAGGATGGGAACAGTTGGACTTGATGATCTTAAAGGTCTTTTCCAACCTTGTGATTCTGTGAACATCCCCAAAACCTGAACATTCCCTCTCCTACTGCTCTTAAAGTCCCAGTAAAGCTGCTTAAACACCAGCAAAGCTTAGAAATCCCATACACATGTTCAAATAACCACCTTCAAACCCCCAAAAATTCCAGCCTTGTGTTTCCTGCACTGTTCTCTGCAGTCAGACACCTCTTTGTGAGCTAACAATTTCAAGGCAACATTAACAGTCACTATCTTAAAAACTTAAGAGAAAAAAAGCTGAATAGAACCATAGAATCCCAGCCTGGTCTGGGTTGGGAGGGACCCCAAGGAGCACAGAGCTCCAACCCCTGCCACAGGCAGGGCCACCAACCTCCAGGCCTGGAGCTACACAAGGTTGCCCAGAGCTCCATCCATCCCAGCATAAGGTTAGCACTGGTGCACTCATCCTAATTTCTGAGGAGCCACCTGAATATCTCTCCTCTTCTAGCAAAGGATCTGTTCATACCTGGAATACTTTAAAAAAAACCCAACATCATAGAAAACCCACTTATCTTTGATCTGCCAGTAAAGCTGATCTGCTAGGCCAAAGAGGGATGCTCATGGCGCACAGCAGAGGTTTGAAGAGGTGAAACCAATCATCTCAGAGCGATGCATAACAAAAGGAAAAACAAAGGAGAGGATCTGAAATGCCACCACTCCTTTCAGACGCTGACTGGCTGACAGAGCAGCAGAATTTCAACTCCAATAGGCATGAATTAGTTTCCAGGCAAAGAAGCAGAGATAAAAGGGGCAGGGATTTAAAGAGTTTCTCATGGGGTTTTGTCAAAGTTTTGTTTTTCTGTTTGGGCTACAGAGAGAGGGCTCAGCTGTGAATTTTTTCTTCTCATTTTTTAAATTTTCTTAACAAAAAGCTTCACAGTTAGCCACAAAAACATGTCAGTTTTCATAGATTTCTCACTGTCTCTTCTCTAGCCACTGGCACAATGTCTGTTACCTTTGGGGATGAACAGAGATGCTTAAGAAAAATGCTGAAGCACTACCTGAAATGACTGATGTTTCAGTGTTTGCAGTTCTTACCATTCATTTAATGGATTAAAAAGGAAGGAAGATTTAGATTAGATCTTAGGGGGAAGTTTTTTACAGAGAGAGTGGTGAGGGGCTGGAACAGGCTGCCCAGAGAGGGGGTGGGTGCCCTATCCCTGGGGCTGTTCAAGGCCAGGTTGGCTGGGGCCCTGGGGGCAACCTTGTGTAGCTCCAGGCCTGGAGGTTGGTGGCCCTGCCTGTGGCAGGGGGTTGGAGCTCTGTGCTCCTTGGGGTCCCTCCCAACCCAGACCAGTCTGTGATTCTATGATTTTGCCTTGACCTCACTTCCAATCATGCAAAGCACCCTGGTTAGCAAGACATGGTATCAGCAGAGTGGGAAATCGGAGGCCTGATCTGGTCACTTTACGGCGTAAAGCGTATCCACTCCTCTGCTTCTGATGGGAGAACCTCCTGGAAAGCATTCTGGTTCTGGAGGTGTATTTTATGGAATGAGAAGGGGAAAAAAATATGATTAAATTCATTGATAGTGAATCATTACAAAGCCAAAAGCTCCAAAGCATCTGTCACAGACAGGCACCACTTAATAGGGGCTTTTACACTTACACTGGCTTGCTCTGTACTATTGCTGTCACAGATCACAGGGGTGGGAAGGGCCCTCCAGAGCCCATGGGGTCCAACCCCCTGCCAAAGCAGGGTCCCTAGGACAGGGCAGGGCTGGAATCTCTCCAGAGAAGGAGACTCCACACCCCCTGGGCAGCCTGTCCCAGGGCTCCCTCACCCTCACCGGGAAGAAGTTCTTCCCCACATTGGGGTGGAACTTCCCCTGCTCCAACTTGAGCCCATCGCCCCTTGTCCTGTCCCCACAGACACTGAGCAGAGGCTGCCCATGTCCCCCTGTGTCCCACCCTTCAGCTATTGATCCCCATTGCTCAGCTCCCCTCTCAGTCTCTTCTCTCCAGGCTGAACAGCCCCAGCTCACTCAGCCTTTCCTGGCAGGGGAGATGCTCCAGCCCTTTAATCATCTATCAGGCAGTGCAGCCATGGCAACAGCTCCAAAATCGCTAACCCCTGGGAGTTATGCAAGATTCCAACTGATCCTGTATTTTTTACATTCTTAACTTAGAGTGTTGCTCTTCACTCCTCTACAGGCTTACACACACCTGAAACAACACTGAAAAGCTCAGCAAGGACCAGCATCCCCCATCCTTTCCTTTCTCCCCCCAGGCCTGCAACATGACCACTTCAGCTGATCCCCTAGTTCAGCTCTTCTGGGGCCAGCCAATGCAGCAGAAACTATTGCACCCCGTGCTCCCTTTGGCTCCCCTCCCCACAAAAGACTAAGTATGTCCTTTCCACACAATGCCTGAGCTCTGCTGGCCCAGAGCCTGTGAACACTGAATGGCCTTTCGAATTCGATTAATTCAGCAGAATTACTCTAGCTCAGTACCCCCACTCTCCCCCCTCCACCACCACCACCACCTCATTCCATGGAAGCCCAGGAGGTTGTTCCCTTTAGTTTCCCATGGAATATCATCTTCCTTCATTGAAGCTTACAGCAAACCACGCTGGCTGAGAGAGTCCACACCAAACACCAACATTTATCAGAGGAAAAGCTGCAAGATTTTACAAGGCTCAAGGGTTTCCAGGTCATCAGAGGCCAGGCAAGAAGGAGCACCTCTTCTACTGCTATGGTACTGTTTCTCCTTTAATTAAAACCTTACCATACCTTGGTATTTAACCTTTAATTAATTTTAATTAAAACCTGAGCATGCCTTGGTCAATTTTTTTCCTCTTACTATGAGGTAGCTGAGGCTTCCATGGAGTGTCACTGTTTGTTTTAAGGATAAACCTTTTCAGACACTTGTGCCTAGAACAGAAAGAAATGTTGTGTATAAGAGGAAACACTGTATAGTTGTTGTGTTGAGGAAGGTTATCTTTATCTTACTGATGGGACCATTCTTTTCCTGTCGATCCTGCAAAACAATAAAGCATTATGTGATGGCCAACACGAGTAAAGGGAAATAGAGGCACAAGGCCAGCCAGCTGAGAGCTGCAGCACAACTTCATTTCCCAGCACTCGGCACAAGCTGCTGTAGGTCTTGAGGTTCCTTCCAAACCACAAAATCATAGACTCACAGGGATTGGAAGGGACCTCCAGAGCCCATGGGGTCCAAACCCCTGCCAAAGCAGGGTCCCTAGGACAGGGCAAGGCTGGAATCTCTCCAGAGAAGGAGACTCCACACCCCCTGGGCAGCCTGTCCCAGGGCTCCCTCACCCTCACCGGGAAGAAGTTCTTCCCCACATTGGGGTGGAACTTCCCCTGCTCCAACTTGAGCCCATCGCCCCTTGTCCTGTCCCCACAGCCACTGAGCAGAGGCTGCCCATGTCCCCCCGCGTCCCACCCTCCAGATATTGATAACCATTAATAAGATCCCCTCTTAGCCTTCTTTTCTCAAGGCTTTTCTTGATGATACTTTGGATATGGATGAGTATATACTCAAGTACTGTGTCCAGTTCTGGGCTCCTCACCATGAGAAGGACATTGAGGCCCTGGAGCATGTCCAGAAAAGGGCAACCAGGCTGGGGAAGGGGCTGGAGGGCAAATCCTCTGAGGAGCAGCTGAGGGAGCTGGGGGTGTTCAGCCTGGAGAAGAGGAGGCTGAGGGGAGACCTTCTCCCCACCTACAATTACCTGAAGTGAGGTTTATAGAGAGAGAGGTTGATCTCTTCAGCCAGGGGACAGGTGATAGGACAAGGGGCAATGGGCTCAAGCTGCCCCAGGGCAGGATTAGATTGGTTGTTAGAAAAAAATTCTTTACTGAAAGAGTTGTCAGGGCCTGGAACAGGCTGCCCAGGGAGGGGCTGAGTCGCCTTCCCTGGATGTGTTCAAAAAAAGGGTGGATGAGGTACTTAGGGATATGGTTTAGTTTAGGATGAGAATGGTTGGACTTGATGATCTTCAAAGGTCTTTTCCAGCCTTGGGATTCTGTGATTGCTCAATTCTATCATTTTAATAATTCTGAAAATCATAGGGGCCTTAAAACATCTTGCCTGGCTCAAGGGTTTACAAAAGCTTATTGCCCAAGTCTCATCCACCATGAAATGAGCATTCCTGCCTACTCAACACAATGAGAAACTGGGTTCCAAAGTTGACCCCTTGTCTCCCAGACCTTTGTGCTAAGTGCCAGACAACAGCCACACTCATTAGCGATAGTACAGGACTGAGCAACGTCATCATCCAGAGTTAGGCCTAAGGACAAAAGCCTCTGCAAAGTTTTCTGCCAGTGCTGAAAGTAGGTCAGTCTGCATGATTTCTTTTGTTAAACATGAGGTGTTTGTCACCTTCAGCCACAGCCTTTGCAAGTTAATCACTTCTGGGTGGCATTTGGAAAAGCAAGGGAACCAACTAGGTGGAAGCTGCATAAAGTTGGCTATTTCAGTGGTTGACAACAATGAAGAGTCAGAATAAAACACAGAGACTCCAAGCAGGATGGCACTCAGGGTCTCATCTATTCCTGACATTCTCTTGGATTTTCACAGAATCACAAGGTTGGAAAAGACCTTTAAGATCATTGAGTCCAACCATCCCTGTCCTGTGCTAAACCATATCCCTGAGCACCTCATCTCCCCAGCTGTTAAACACCCCCAGGGGTGGGGACTCAGCCCCCTCCCTGGGCAGCCTGTGCCACAGCCCCACAACTCTGCCAGGGAAGAACTTTGCCCTCCCAGCTGAGCTGACCCTGCCCTGGCACAGCTTGAGCCCATTGCCCCTCATCCCATCTCCTGTCCCCTGGCTGAAGAGACCATCACCCACCTCTCTGCACCCTCCTGGCAGGGCAGGAGAAGTGGGGAGAAGGTCTCCCCTCAGCCTCCTCTTCTCCAGGCTGAACACCCCCAGCTCCCTCAGCTGCTCCTCAGAGGATTTGCCCTCCAGCCCCTTCCCCAGCCTGGTTGCCCTTCTCTGGACTCGCTCCAGGACCTCAATGTCCTTCTTATGGTGAGGACCCCAGAAGTGGACCCAGTAAATGGCACTTTTTGAATCCACTTATCCTAAGGATAAACCAACATTAACTTGTGATCCATTTTTCCAGCTCTCCTTACCAGAGAGGAAAGTGTTACTCTAAGTTCAGCAAACCAAGTTGATAGATAAACATTTAATCTTTTAACTTTTAAATACCCTTTAAATACCTTATCAATACCCTACAGATGCATCAGGTGTTTGTTACTCCACCACACACCTGTGTAAGCCTGATCACAGGCTGGGACTGATGCTTCCACCACTCAGCAGGGCTGTTGCATCCCATGCTCAGAGAGGCAACTCCTCTCAGGAAGCAGCTCTGCCTCAGGCCTGGCAGAGGATCTCAAGCTGGACATACTCAAAGGGTCGTTCAGGGTTGGTTTACTCAGAGTAATTATCACATCCCCATCAAGAAAAGCAATTGTATTCTATTTTCTTTCCATTTTAAGCTGAGCTACACGTAGGAACCTGCTGGGATGGGATAAACAACTCAGAGCTTCTGCCTCCTCCAAGTTGCAGGCAAAATATATTATTCTTTCCAAGCCCAAAAAAAGGGGCAGAGGGAGTACTTAGCCTTGCTTTCCTGGTACCACAAGCTGAAGTATCATTAAATTCCTCATTTCTTGGTTAAAACAATAATCATATTCAAGAAATTTTGTATTTATCTCTAGGTTAAGTTTTTCCACAGATTTTTCTGCAGAGTCTAGTGACTGCATTTCTCCAGGGGGGTGTCTGCTTGCTTTTCAGATAGGTCCTTGTGTAATAGTTCTTCACTGACAGTTCTGTTAATCTCCTGTGTTAGGAAAGCTTATTCTTAGAAGTTCTGGAAACTAAAGTTGGAAATTAAAGCATTGAACAAAGTGTCTTCACATTTAGATTTCAGCATTAAAGTGAATGTCACAAGGCAGATCCTTGTATCATATGATAATTAAGATAGCATTAAATTTCTTCCCCCACCATCACCTTCATTGCCATATATTACACAGGACCAAGAGCTTTCCCATCTCTGCACCCACTCTGGTTATTCCAGCAGCAGAAATGACTCTTCCTTTCTAACAGTGAAAGACTCAATGAGCAAGTACCAAAATCCCAGTGTCATGAGCCACAATATTTGCAACAAAATGTGAGTGCAGGAAGAGTTCCTGGTGGGGTTTTTATCCCCTTGCTAAAAGCTTTACCCTTTAAGCTGCAAATCCCTTGGCTCCTGCTCCAGCAAACCACCTAAAAACCTTCACATCTATTATGTATAGGAAGCAGAAAGGTTCTTCAGGATCCTGGCAAAAGGTCTTGGCATATTGCACAACCGAGCCCCCAGAGCCTAACTGAACATGGAGTGACACCAACAGAAACACAAATCATGGCTGCCTACTTCAAATCCTTCTTTCCTCAGTCACGTGCTGGGCTTGAAGAGCACAGGATACAATTTTTAGGGCTATATGTGAAATTGGATTATAAAAATCATAGAATCATAGACTGGTCTGGGTTGGGAGGGACCCCAAGGAGCACAGAGCTCCAACCCCCTGCCACAGGCAGGGCCACCAACCTCCAGGCCTGGAGCTACACAAGGTTGCCCAGGGCCACATCCAACCTGGCCTTCAACACCCCCAGGGACGGGGCACCCACCCCCTCTCTGGGCAGCCCCTTCCAGCCCCTCCCCACTCTCTCTGCAAAGAACTTCCCCCTAAGATCTCCTCTCCCCCTTCCCTCCTCCAGCTTCACTCCAGCCCCCTTGTCCTGCCAGTCTCTGCCCTTGAACAAGCTGATTCCCCTCCTGTTCCTCTGCTCCCTTCAGGGACGGGGAGGCTGCAATGAGGTTCCCCCCACAGCCTTCTCTTCTCCAGGCTGACCCAGCCCAGCTCCCTCAGCCTCTCTCCGTAGGGGAGCTGCTCCAGCCCTCAGATCATCGTCGTGGCTCCTCTGACCCCTCTCCAACAGCCCCACATCTCTCTTGCATTGGGAGCCCCAGCTCTGGACACAGGACTCCAGCTGGGGCAGAGCAGAGAGGGACAATCCCCTCCCTGTCCCTGCTGCCACCCCCAACATTTTTGGCAAGTCACCTGCATGACCCACAGCCTAACAAACCTGGCCTTGCTCTGCAGTGACTGCCCACACACAGCTCAGCAAGGTGTTTTGCATATGCTTATTAATGCCTTTGTCATGTCCTGTCTTTCCTTATGAAAACATCTTAACTAGCTCTGGGTGCAAGGAGATAACAGCTAATTAGCTAGGAGATAATTTGGGGGCAAAATCAGTTAGCCATGAGAAAAATGGTTTGCACATTAGATATACCCCACTAATGAATTATTTGGCTCTTTGTTAATTAAGAGATAATGACATTGAATCATGTGTAATACTGGATCTTCCAAAGTGTATCTTCAAGCCCAGACACAGCAGCAGCCAGGATGCCTTTGCAAACTTCTACACCAAAAAAAACCCCACCCCCATAAATCAATGTAATGCTCAGAGTCCTTGCTTCTTGCTTCACAATCCCAGCTCCCGTAACAACAAGCTCCCCTGGAATTCTCCCTTTGGTGTTTTGGGATCCTGCTCATCCTCAAGGAAAAACCATCTGGGTGGAAGAACATTTTCAAACCATACATTGAGCCTCATATGATTGACTACAGTTGACCTCACCTGTGGAAACCACTGCCAGTTTCTTCACCTGCCAGGGAGTTCAACCAGCAAAAGACACAATGTTCTTCAACTTCAGGACATGGTGATGGTGTTTCCTTAGCAAAGGGGGAAGCAATGGAAAAGGATATAGATTAGGTGAAAGGTGAGAATATTTTAAAGGGCAAGGGGGTGGGTGAAGCCTGAGAAGACAGTTTCCAAGGAAGAGCAGCCAGTAGAATGAGAGCAGAGACAGAACCAGAGTGAAAATCCTGATTCTGAGTGAATACAGGAAAAAGAACAGGAGGAAGTGGGAAGGAGCAAGATACCAACACAGTGAAAAAAAGGGGTGAGGGGGAACAGAAACACCAACATGTCTATTTTTACTTTTCCAAGTGATACAGCTCCAGCACTAGAAAACTGCAGAGCACATGTGCTGGAAAAGTAAGAGAATTTGCTGGTGGCATCAGATGTAAAAATGGGTTGCTTGTCTTTCACTCACAGACTGAAGAAATCCCTGATGTTGTCCCAGCCGTCCCTCTGGTACACCACTGCACAGCAGAGCTGGGTTTGTTGCTCCCAAAGCAGGGCTGCACCCACCTGTTAAGCAGCTTGGGCAGCATGCCTGGGCTTTGAGGGCAGTGAGTATGGGGAAAGGTCTGGAGGGGAAGGCTCCTGAGGAGAGGCTGAAGGCCCTGGGGTTGCCCAGCCTGCAGAAGAGGAGGCTGAGGGGAGGCCTCACCCCGCTCTGTGGCTGCCTGCCCAGGGGAGCGAAGGGGCAGCGCCCATCTCTCTCCTCTCTGTGGGGCCCAGGGCTGGAACCCGAGGGGACGGCGTGAAGCTGCCAGGGGAGGGTCAGGCTGGGTGTCAGGAAGAGGGTCTGTGCTGAGAGGGGGGTCGGGCGCTGGCACAGGCTCCCCAGGGAAGGGGTCCCAGCCCCGAGCTGGGCTGAGGGCAAGAAGCGTCTGGCCGCTGCGCTCAGTGCCCTGCTCTGCCTGGGCTGGGCTGTGTGGGGCCAGGAGTGGGGCTGATGGGCCTTAGGGGTCCCTCCCAGCTCAGGGGGTCCTGGGATTCTCTGATTTAATTATTCCTACTACAGCCACAAGGAAGAGCAGCCAGAAGACACCTTGTCCACAGAGTTGCCATGCACTGGCATTGTTTCAGAGCTCAATGAAGAGACATTTTCACAAAGCAGTGTCTCCTAGGGATAGATAAAGATTTACAGGGCTGAACCTATGTACAGTCATAGCTCTGCCTAGTAACACCACTAGAGTCTGTGAACACAGCACACTGCTTAAGTGCTGCAAGAGAACGAACACCAAAGCATCCTCTGGATAAGCTGGTCCAACACCTGAGTTAACTGCACACTTTTATGGGTCTTCAGACTAAGCCAGTTACAGCAGCCTCTACATTGCTTTCCTCAGACATCTCTAGACCATTATACCCAAACCCTAACTTCATTTCTTTTCCTGTTGACTGCAGAAAGGAAACCGCTAAACCCCACCACTGTTCCATAACTGACCTCTGTGAGATCTGGAAAGCATGAAGGCTGTAGCTCTCTTCATTCTTGTGGGATCAGCTTTTGCTATTCCAGTAAGTCCTTGTTGTGCTATTGGGCACTTCATTTCCCATTCCACTAATACTGTTATCCCACTAACCTATAAGAGACTTTATTTACATGAAAATATTGAATATATTTGTCTATTCCAGAACCATCCCTCAAACTACAAACTCAGAACCCATGGACAGAAAACTCCAGAAAAGGTAATTTTCTTGTTCTTTGACCATTAAGCAGCAGCCAATATCATTCATCTCAAATACACAACACACATTAGCACATAGGTAGTGGTTGGCAAGTTGATTTCAGTTATAAAAACCAAAAGTAGGCCTCTCATCCCAAGAATTAGCACCAAGCATCTTATGCCTCACACACTACATAGCTAGAAAGAGAATAAAATCTAAAGCTCACAGTAGAAGTTTCTTGTATTTGCAGGAGTTGCCATACCTGAATCCCCCCCAGATAATCAGTGCACCCATATTCGTACCAGCAACAAGCTCCACCGACAGCTGAACTTGCGGTTATCGCTGCTCCCATAAGCAAGGAGGGTGCAGGGCTCAGTTTGACACACCAAGTGATCACATGCAGTCACAGAATCACAGACTCACAGGGGTTGGAAGGGCCCTCCAGAGCCCATGGGGTCCAACCCCCTGCCAAAGCAGGGTCCCTAGGACAGGGCAGGGCTGGAATCTCTCCAGAGAAGGAGACTCCACACCCCCTGGGCAGCCTGTCCCAGGGCTCCCTCACCCTCACCGGGAAGAAGTTCTTCCCCACATTGGGGTGGAACTTCCCCTGCTCCAACTTGAGCCCATCGCCCCTTGTCCTGTCCCCACAGCCACTGAGAAGAGGCTGCCCATGTCCCCCCTGTGTCCCACCCTTCAGCTATTGATCCCCATTGATCAGATCCCCTCTTAGCCTTCCTTTCTCCAGGCTGAACAGCCCCAGTTCTTTCAGCCTCTTTTCCCAGGCCTTGTTATTTTTCTGTGTAGGAAGATGATTATCACATCTCCCTTCCCTGAGGTAAGTGACAACTACCACAGCCTACAAATACCTGAAGTTAGGACATTAAATTACTAATTAAGCACACAGATTTCACAAGACACCCATACACACTGATCTCCTGTCAATTGGCTTCTTCAGAAACTCCAGCAACAAAAGAACAGACAGAAATAAATTCCTGAGAAATGGAAGTCACACCAGCTGGGAACTTCATGCTCTGGGCTGGCATGAGAGGAGCATTTGCAAAGTAAATATCAAGTCAGTGTCATGCTTTGCAGTAGAAGGCAAAAATAACATTGCATTTACTTCAAATAAATTCTAAGGTTTATTTATCTACTTACCTTTTGCTTTTTTAAGACTGAAGATCTTCATCTTGAAGCCCCAGAGGAGGAGGTCATAGGGAATGTAGATGAAGGTGATTTGCTGCTCAGCCACAAAAATGTAAAGCCAGAGGTGTCTGTACCACATGTTGAACATGGGGATGAGCTCCAGACCACTAAAAACCAAGGAAGAGCTGGTGAACATCAAGTGAAAAACAGCCTAAAAAGCATCAATTTCCTTGCACTGCACAATAAGCCAGGTTGGGCTTCTGATAACCAGGACAGTGGCAGAGAACAGACCAGCTCTGAGCATCACCAGTTCAGGAGGCATGAGAAACACAGCAATACAGCCAGTAAACATGTTCCAGGCAATGCTGAAGGTCCAGTGGATGGTCTCAGCCTGGAGCATGAGCAGAACATGTGGAAATATAATAAAAATACAGTTGGCATGTCTGGAAAAGACAGTGAAAGTGATGAGAAAGGTGTGGAAGAGGATGAGAAATGGGGTGAAGAAACTGGTTACAGAGAACTGAAGCACAAAGGCCACCAGACAAATGAAGGCAACCAACACAAAAGGCATCCAAATGAAAACAGCATGCAGTCTGATGGGATCCTGAGAGACTCCAGTCAACCAGTCCAGGTAACCAAGAGGCATGGTGAGAAATTTGACCTGGAAGAAGAGAGGGAGAACAGCCAGAAGAAGACTTATAGAGAACAAATCCCCCATAATGAAAACCAGGATGAGAAATGGCAAAGCCAAGAGAGGAAAGACAATATTCAAGTAAACTATCAGAGCAATCATGACTCAGTGCTGGAAAGACAAGGTGTGGAGGACAGTAATGTTGATGATGATGGTCATGACAGTGGTGATGTTGATGGTGAGGAAGATCTCAGCAATACCTGGAAAGAAGGAACCTATGAGGAAGAGGAGAGAATGCAGAGTAATGACCAGGAGAGCACCAGTACTGAGCAGAAGGAGGAAGGAACCACTGAAGATGACACTGCAGTTCTTAGAGAGATTGAGGATTATGGAGATGTCATGGTTAAAGACCTTATTCACTCTGAACAAGATCATGAGGCACCTCATTCTGACAGAGAGCAAACACTGGTAGCAAGTAGCTCTGTTCAGAGCATGAATCCAATGGAAAGTGAAGAGAAGGTAAGTTCTCTTTAAAATCAAGTTGGAACACTAGGGAAAAAGGGGAAAGAGGTCCCATATTTAAATTCCTGATGATTGACTGAAAGAACATTTTGGATAAAATGATTATTAATAGGCAGGTCTCCTCTCCCCTCCCCTTTTATTCACTACTCATCTGGTTCATGCTGTGTCCTTCACATACAACTTTCAGATGCATTGTACCAGACAGGGAGTGAGCCCAGCTCATGTAAGAGCTCCTGACCTGATGTGCTGTGTGATGAAACACATACATAAACACAGATACAAGACCTAGAACCCAGTCTCAAGCCAACTAGGAAAGGCTGTTTGCTTCCCTCTCCCAAAGATTTCAAACACTGCCATAGGAAAGTGAAGAGTTTGGAAAGGCAGGGCTAGAGTCCCATCCCAGAGACTAGGGAACTTCCACACAGGATGGCTGATCCTACAGACAAAGGATCTCAGATCTCCTGTACTCTGATAGCCATCAGATAACCAGTGAGCTGTGAGGGGTGTTCTGCCAAAGGAGTGGGCTTCTCTATGGCTGTTAAATAAGCATTGGAATATTCACAGAAAATATTATGGGAGGCATCCATTTGAAAGAGGGCAGGCACCACAGCACCAAAGGAGGGTCAGAACTGAACACTCACACTTCCCATCTCCTGCTTCACATGTCCAGCCCAGCAGCTCCCAGTGCTGCTGCTCCCAGGCACTACTGAGAGGCAGTTCACACTCCCTGACCTGGAGGGCTCTGGAGCAGACTGAGACTCGAAGCACCAACTTTGCTGACCATAAGGCACTACACTGCTGTACATCAAGTACTGCAGAACCTCCAGGTTCTCAGGCCTTACTCAGGTCCTTTTCTCCACCTCCTACTTTTTGGTTTCCCCAAATAACAGGAGTGCCTTAGTACAACCAGAGGTTTTACACACTTCTCATGCATTTTGCACAACAACCTTTCTGCTGCAAGCAGAGCAAACTACACCTCAGCTCTGTATTTCTACCCAGAAAAATTCTGTCCAAGCATTTTTTCCTTCCCAAGATTTAAAACTTCTGCTTCTATCTCCACAACTGTCCAGGTTAAGACCTCAGGAGACATGGAAAGCCCAAGCAACAGGAGTGAGAAGGCTCTCCTGGGTAAGCCACAAGCAAAGCCATCACGTAGCTGCTAACTCAGTGCTGGGGAATCTGCTGGGCTGCATTTCTTTTCTGCCTGTGGCAGCACACTATTTTACGTGACTAAACCACACTGGTGCATAATCCTGCAGCACAGTAATCTTCCCAGAGAATCCCTTCCATCCACCCTTGGATTTACTCATTGGTTTGTGAAAAAACATTTGTAGACAGTGCACAAATGTGTGTGTTAGTTATAGAGGAATGGGAAATACCTTCCATTGAAATGGTTCAGTTTCAAAACAGCAGCTTGAATTCAACCAGCAGTGGGACAAGTGGCAGTGCTGGAGTCAGCAGAGATGGATGGGTATGGCCAGGATGCTAGGAGTGAATGCCAGCCCTTATAGAAGAAAAAGCTTTTTCTGAGAGAAATTTATTTCCTCATCCATTTTAAACCTGGGATTTCTAGAAGTCTCATAAAAATTCTCATTTAAAGTCTGGCTTTCTTTTTTCAGTACAAGATCCAGCTGCATTTTAGCAAACTTACAGAAAGCGCTTGACTTTGGGGGGAACATTGGGCTGTGTTTTGTTTTGACTGTCAGTAGCACCTGACAGAAACACTCTGCCTCATCCCACCCCTTCTAACAGTCCCTCCTTCTCACTATCACTGCTAGACCTATGTAGGAACTTCCACTGCAAAAGAGGTAAAGTCTGCCATGTGGACAAACAAGGGAAACCCAGCTGTATTTGCCAAGATCCTGCTGCTTGCCCCTCCACCAAAGACTATGAGCATGTAAGTATCTCATTCAGCACACAGCAAGGGGGGAAAGCCAACTAAAATGTTTACAGAATAATACATTCCCCTGCTATTATTTAGAATAATTCTACCCTAAAAAGCATGCCAGCACATTTGGGTGATTCTGGTAACTGTAAAAGTAGGTATGACGTACTCAAACTACAGTCAGTGAGTTTGGGGACAGTGTGAACCATGTAGTTAGGTAGTTACCTGAAGTGATTTGCTTCACTTGGTGTCTCAGGGATCATCAGAGCTCTTCCCTGTCATTAAAAGTTCTGTTTATCCATTTGATGGTTTAGAGCACATACCAAATAAGAGCATATATTTAGCATAATAATCCTGTATCACCTCAGAAACTGTATTACTAGCACACAAAAATAATACCTACCTGGAGTGTTGTGCCCAGTGTTGGGCTCCCTGGGACAGAACAGCCAGGGATCTCCTGGAGAGAGTCCAGCGGAGGCTGCCAACGGGATGAAGGGCCTGGAGCATCTCCCCTGCCAGGAAAGGCTGAGTGAGCTGGGGCTGTTCAGCCTGGAGAGAAGAGACTGAGAGGGGAGCTGATCAATGGGGATCAATAGCTGAAGGGTGGCACACAGGGGGACATGGGCAGCCTCTGCTCAGTGTCTGTGGGGACAGGACAAGGGGCGATGGGCTCAAGTTGGAGCAGGGGAAGTTCCACCCCAATGTGGGGAAGAACTTCTTCCCGGTGAGGGTGAGGGAGCCCTGGGACAGGCTGCCCAGGGGGTGTGGAGTCTCCTTCTCTGGAGAGATTCCAGCCCTGCCCTGTCCTAGGGACCCTGCTTTGGCAGGGTGTTGGACCCCATGGGCTCTGGAGGGCCCTTCCAACCCCTGTGATTCTGTGACTCTGTGACATCCAAGTGCCTCAGCACTGGGTGTGTAAGTACAGACAGACAGACATTTACGATGTTCCCTAGTTCTGATCACATCCATTCCCTGTGGTTATTCACAACTGCTACTATGTTAAAGATACTTTAATTATTATAATGCTTATGTGAGGGACCAGGATCTTTCTCAACACAGGGGTGGTGGGGGTTCTGTTTTTCACCCCTCCTCTAGGTCTGTGGCACAGATAACAAGACTTATGAGGGCACCTGTCAGCTCTTTGGCACCAAATGCCAACTCGAAGGGACAAAAATGGGACGCCAGCTGCACCTAGACTATATGGGCTCCTGCAAATGTAAGGCTTGTCTTTCTATAAAGAATTCACCTAGTATAAAGAGCCAGTAGCCTTTAACTACCAGCTAGTTATCTCTCTTCTTCTCATGCTCTCTCCCTTCTGTATAAATTTTCTGCTAATCAAGACATTCAAACCCTAAACTAGTCTAAAAAGCCACTTTTTCTATAATTAAGGATATTAAGCATCTGAATCCTAAAGACATCCCTGCTGTGTTTACACCAATTTGTTGTCAATCTTACCTTCCCCCTGCACTCTTACATGCTCCCACTTCTATAGCATCTGAGGATTTTTAATACCTTGACCAGAAAAACCAGCATTTACAGCCAGTTAGCAAATTAAAATGCCCAAAAAATCTTAGATACCAAATGCAGAAGTCAGAATCTAAAAGCCAGAACTGATTCCAAACTCTTCACTTGCTGCATACCCTGTGAGGAAAGCATATGCTCCACCAGAATATTCCTTTGCTGTTGAGAACTCTGCTTTCATGCAAGAGATTGAATAGTTTCACTGCATGAGACTGCTCAGAAGCTGCACAGATAAAGGTTGTGGCTCCCACAACTGGTTCAGCATGTGCACCAAAGAGTTGTAGATTTATAATTGAACCCATTAGCTGTATTCCTAAATGTGTGTATTAACAGCTGTGTCAATTCTAAGATTAACTGGAAGTCTGCTGGTTAAAATCAAACCTAACTTGGCTCAGAAGTGCTTGTATAGGGACTTAACAGATCATTTGTTAACAAAAGCTTTCCTGTTTGGCACAGACATCCCCCACTGTACTGATTATGAAGTGGCTCAGTTCCCCCTCCGGATGCGAGACTGGCTCAAAAACATCCTCATGCAATATTACCAACGGGACCTGGACACCTCTGCATTTCTGAATGAAAAGCAAAGGAGTAAGGTCAGCAATCCTCTTGAAATATGACCAGGCAGTCACCTTGTAACTAACCACTCAAAGGCAGTGATTCACACTTTACAAGCTCTCCCTTTCCTATGAGCATTCCCCTTCTGGTTAAGGCAATTTCCACTCAGATTCACAAGTTCCAAAATCCACTTAGCACCTCCCCTTGCACTTACGTTAGCTGAGATGAATTTCTTCTCTGGATGTTCATTTTGTCCAAGCAAATCCATGCCAAGTACACTGCTTTGAAGTCAGTGCCTACAGACAAGAGGCAGAGGAGACAGGATTAGTGCACACCTACATAAACACTGTTCGCTTGAGAGGACATGAAACAGCTTCTGTTCAGGGAAGTGCTTTGTGACAAACCTCTTGGAAAGATCAACTAATACATAGATAAGGATGACCCAATTCATGGAGTCACTGCCATTTTCTAAAGGAGTTAAACTAAGCAGCCATAAGATGGAAGGTCTGGGTATGGATAGCTAATGAAAAGACAGAATAAGAGGGAATAGTCAGCCAAGAGCTCACCTGTGGAGTCCCAGGAGTTGCAAGGGCTGGTGTTCAGCTTTCATTAAGTGACCTGGAAGAGGAAGGTAGGTGACAAAGTCTCCTGACAACGCACAGGTATGCAAAGGAAGGGTTCACCATGAAGAAAATCACTCCAGGAACTGAAAGTAACTCCTCTTCTGTTCTTGAGACACTCCTGGTACTCATCCATCAATACATAAATACCTGAGAACAGAATCAAGGGTATCGTTTGCACTTCTTAATCCAGCCACATACACAGTGCTACTCAATGCTATAAAATTACACATCTGATGCTGAGTTTTAAGAGAAAAGAGCTGCTTTCTACTGTCCCATAGACCTGGGGCATCACACTATACTGGATCAAAATAGTGATCACTATATAGATTAAAAAAAAATTTTATCTATTACCAATGGGCCTTTTATTATCCTTTTTTTTTTTAAGCAAAGGATTTATATCAAGTGAATTGATGCCAGCAGTTTGCTTTTGAAGAAATTGATGCCAAAACTGCCTAAAAAGCCATAACTGAGTTGTCAGGGCCTGGAACAGGCTGCCCAGGGAGGGGGTTGAGTCACCATCCCTGGATGTGTTTAAAGAAAGGGTAGATCAGGTTCTTAGGGATATGGTTTAACATAGGATGTGAACAGTTGGACTTGATGATCTTAAAGGTCTTCTCCAACCTTGGGATTCTGTGAACTGTTAGAAAATAGTTAAACCAAGATCTGGGCTGCTCTAACTCTGGAGCAGGAGGTGCATGCAGGTGGATTACAGCAGGTCACAGCAGGCTTAAACAAAATATGCTTGAGCAACTGTAACCAAAGACTGCTTACAGTTACTAAGAGGGACATTAGCCCATCTGGAACATCTCATACTGAATGCTATGAATTAAATGATTTCTGAGATAGTTTTTGGTGAGAAATAAACCAAGTGGCTTGCCTAAGGGAGGAACATCAAGGAATGTGGTAACGTTGCTTTCATCTCCTACTAACCTGAGGCTACTGCCCTGCTTTGGTGAGTCTGATGATTAGGCCACAGGAATTTATTTATCTATTTATCTTCCTTTCTAGTTACTACCAGAGTCACAAACACTACAACCCACTTCCCCAGTGGTGTTGTACCAAGCTTCTTTCCTCCAAACCATCTCCTTGCTGAATAGTTTCTCTTCAAGACAGATCTTAATTCCTAAATCATAAAAAGAAAAATATATCAATTTCTCTGTTGTGTTCAGGTGAAAAAAATCTACCAGCATGACAAGCACCTGGTGGGTGGTGACCACACAGTTGAGCTGCTTCTGCATGACTTTGAGAAAAACTATCACATGTACGTGTACCCTGTGCACTGGCAGTTCCATCAGCTCGATCAGCACCCTGTTGACAGGTAAAAGAAAGTGATCTTTGCAGGTTCAGTTCCATTTTGTTGTTTAATGTCAGACTGGTTTTGAAACCACTTGAAGGCTTTTCTATAGATAAGACCTGTCCCTCAGCTGACAGAAGCCAGTATCTCCACTTCTAAGGAGGCATTCATCTCTAAATACTCTGCCCTCCTGAGGCCCCAGCTGGAGTCCTGTGTCCAGAGCTGGGGCCCCCAATGCAAGAGAGATGTGGGGCTGTTGGAGAGGGGTCAGAGGAGCCACGGAGATGCTCAGGGGGCTGGAGCAGCTCCCCTATGGAGAGAGGCTGAGGGAGCTGGGCTGGGTCAGCCTGGAGCAGAGAAGGCTGTGGGGGGACCTCACTGCAGCCTCCCCGTCCCTGAAGGGAGCAGAGGAACAGGAGGGGAATCAGCTTGTTCAAGGGCAGAGACTGGCAGGACAAGGGGGCTGGAGTGAAGCTGGAGGAGGGAAGGGGGAGAGGAGATCTTAGGGGGAAGTTCTGTGCAGAGAGAATGGTGAGGGGTTGGAAGGGGCTGTCCAGAGAGGGGGTGGGTGCCCCCTGTCTGGGGGTGTTCAAGGCCAGGTTGGCTGGGGCCCTGGGCAACCTTGTGTAGCTCCAGGCCTGGAGGTTGGTGGCCCTGCCTGTGGCAGGGGGTTGGAGCTCTGTGCATCTTGGGGTCCCTTCCAACCCAGCCCAGTCTGGGATTCTGTGATCCTAACAGAACTTCTCTCACTGTCTTGCTAGAGCCATGTCTTACGTCAGAACCTGCTGTCCTCTTGCCTTTCATAATCACATATTACACCTTAAACAATACAGCATCTTAATAGCTACTAATGCCCTGATCCTGGAAGAAAACAAGGTTCATGCTGCAACTGAAATGATGAGCAACAGGCTGAGTGCAAAGGGCAGAGGCCTGTCTGCAGTAATTCAGCAGTGAATGGATAAACAAAAGCCCCAAAACTGTGGGTACCAGTTTTGAACTAACACTGCTGAAGCTTAAGGAGCAGAGATGGTGAGACAGCACCAGTGTCACAGTTCAGAGGAAGCCCCAGTTCCTGAGAACAATGACTCAGATTTCAGTATGACTGAAATCACAGATTTCAGTGTGACTGGTCATGACACTCAGTGGTGGGATCCATGTTTTGAGGCTGCAGGCTCTCCATACCTCATGCTGATCACGCCTGCTGTCTCAGAACACAGCTAAGCATCTTTGCAAGCCTGACCTCCTGAAGATGAATGGCAGAACTCCACAACTGATGAGTCACAAACAGGTCCTGGTAAGACTTGTTCTTGGAAAAAACCCGTTAGCAAACAAATAGCAATTAAACATATTAACAACCTGGGGCAGATTCACTACAGAACCACCCTGACAGAACCCACCAGGGCATCTTTGTTGTCATCTTCTAGCAGTGCAGATAATCTTTAACAATCCTGATGATTTATTAATGAGACACTGCTGTCCATACCTGTTCTTTCTTTCAGGTTATTAACACACTCTGAGCTTGCACCTCTGAGAGCCTCCCTTGTTCCCATGGAACACTGCATCACCCGCTTCTTCCAAGAGTGTGATGGAGACCAGGACAAACTCATCGCTCTGAAGGAATGGTGCCACTGCTTTGGGATTAAAGAAGGTAAACCTGAAAGAACAGGCAGATGTACAGGACAAAAATGTTCCTATCAAGATGAGGTATGTTCTCATGGGAAACAAACTGTTGCCAGAAGCTGTGCATGGAGACAAATGGAGCAGTAAGGCAAGGCTGCATAAGGTAGAAAGGTTCTGGATTGTACTATAAGAAAAAGCAATCTTTTCATGGTGAAAAATTTAGGGGGTGGTGTGTACCATCAAGTCATTCCTGTGTGGTGCCTGAGCCTAGATACTCTGTGGGGCTGTATCTCAAGAAATGCTGTTTTATCCTTCAGTGCCAAAGGAAAGAAACAGAGCTTGTGCTGTTGAATCAGCATTCAAAGCATGCTGATGGAAAAGGCATTTAAAGATCTCAAGCCAAGTAGGGAAAACAAGAGATATCTCACTGATCACATAATTAAGCTTATCTCTAGATTACTGTATACAACACAAACGCTGTCATCACACTACAGTTGCAGGCCACAGAATCACAGGTCGTAGGGGTTGGAAGGGCCCTCCAGAGCCCATGGGGACCCTAGGACAGGGCGCACAGGTCGGCGTCCAGATGGGGCTGGAATCTCTCCAGAGAAGGAGACTCCACACCCCCTGGGCAGCCTGTCCCAGGGCTCCCTCACCCTCACTGGCAAGAAGTTCTTCCCCACATTGGGGTGGAACTTCCCCTGCTCCAACTTGAGCCCATCGCCCCTTGTCCTGTCCCCACAGACACTGAGCAGAGGCTGCCCATGTTCCCCTGTGTCCCACCCTTCAGCTATTGATCCCCATTGCTCAGCTCCCCTCTCAGTCTCTTCTCTCCAGGCTGAACAGCCCCAGCTCACTCAGCCTTTCCTGGCAGGGGAGATGCTCCAGGCCCTTCATCCCCTTCGCAGCCTCCACTGGACTCTCTCCAGGAGATCAAACCATGTAGTTTACAGGTCAGACCATGTAGTTTACCTAACCTGGCAGATGCTGAGATGGTGCCCACCAGACCTTGTGCATCAGGAGGCTTAGGCAGAGGCAGGGACAGTTTTGGAATCCTAAATGGGCTTGGCATGTTGGCTCAGCTCAATCCATACTGAGACTTCTCTAGAAAAGTTCAAAGCTGGGTACTACTGTGCTGGTGACATCTCCACAGTCAGGCAGCAGCTGAGCAGAAGCTGTCATGATAGCATCTTCAGATTTACATTCAGCCTAAGGCGCTTTCTCAACCTGCCACCTTCTGATCCAGCCCTGAGTGACAGCTGAACAATGCTGCCCGTCATTAAGCAAGGGCAGCTATATAGCACAGTTTAATCCTAGAACAATAGGTGACAGAAGCTGTTAGGCTAAACACGTGGATGGAAGAACTGTGTTCAAAATCCTACTAGTGGCTCCCTAACTATAAGTGGGGGCTGATTCTGTTCAGAGATGAGACATGCAGAGCTTTCACTCTTCTCAGAAATCTTCCAGCTCTTCTGATGACAATCGACCAGCCACAAACAGTGTGTAGAGGCAAAGCTGCAATGAGTTACCAGAACACATGTACTGCTGCCAATGGTTGCTCAAAGAGGGGTTTAGGATCAGTCATTTGTGAAGAGGGGGGTGGAAGGGATTCTTAGGTCTCAATCTGTGAGCCAACACTATAAACAAGAAACTATGAAGGGTCTAAATGGGCTGAATGTGATAGCAGCAACCACACTCGGCTGCTAGGGACAGCATGCCCTACATGAGTGCTCTAAAACTTTAATCATAGAATCCCAGACTGGGCTGGGTTGGAAGGGACCCCAAGGAGCACAGAGCTCCAACCCCCTGCCACAGGCAGGGCCACCAACCTCCAGGCCTGGAGCTACACAAGGTTGCCCAGGGCCCCAGCCAACCTGGCCTTGAACATCCCCAGGGATGGGACACCCACTCCCTCTCTGGGCAGCCCCTTCCAGCCCCTCACCACTCTCTCTGCAAAGAACTTCCCCCTAAGATCTCCTCTCACCCTTCCCTCCTCCAGCTTCACTCCATCCCCCTTTGTCCTGCCAGTCTCTGCCCTTGAACAAGCTGATTCCCCTCCTGTTTCTCTGCTCCCTTCAGGTTCTGGAAGGTTTTAATGGATCACTTTGACAGTGATACAGCACAAAAACATCCCTGTGGATCAGACATTAACAGCATTTTCTTCTTTTTCTTACAGAAGACATAAATGAAAATCTCCTGTTCTGAGCCTGGCTGAACACTAAAACTGGTGAAACACTCAAATCCAATTTATTTCTGGAATTAACAGGTTCAAAGGTTTCAAGAGGTTCACTGCATTCTTGTCTGGTAACACAAGTGCAGAAAAGTTCTAATTAACAGCAGAAAAAAATAACTACTCCAAGTGGTTCAGAGCTGAACAACCTGTCCTTCCCCCTGCATATATCCATGATAACTCTGAACCAGTAATTAGTACTAACCTGATAACTGAGCTCTTCACAAAGCTCCTCAGTAGAATTATAGGCTGTGGATTTTACCATATGCTGAAGAAAATTGCCTTGACATAGGACTTGTTTCCTTCAGCTCCTGTATTGGCAGCTTAACATTCCTCATAGAAGCCTTGAATAAAATAGAAGTCTACCTAGATATATGGTATATACTTTCTTTCACCATCTCCCAACTTTTGCTTGCCTGAAGACAGGCACAGTTTAGGCAGAGCAAACAGGACAGAATGAGATTATTCCTGAATCTCATTAACTTTGTGATTTTAAGCCAAGCACTTCTCCAAAAACACTCCAGGCATGCTCTGCTGTAAGCAAGAAGCCCCACGAGCTATTCTTGCAAGAGAACAACAGAAAACACCTTTCACCTGGACCATGTCACTTTTCCAATGGGATGCAGAAATGCTGGTTTGGTAGCTCAATGAAGTCCACTTGCCCCTCTCTAATTTGCTCTGAACAAGGCAGGGCTGCTAATCCCAGCCCAACCAAGCCTGATGCCCTGGGAGACAAGGAATCAAGCTATGAATATTTCCAACACAGGAGCATCTCATACAAGCAAAAGATTATTTCCCACCAAAACCAGATTCATTGACAGTTCCTCCTGTAAGCCTGACCCTTCACATTCTGTTCACATCACACAGTGTATATAAATCACACAGTGTATATAAATCAACCTGGATTGCATGTACAGAAGCATATTCTCTGTGCCAATTCCATTTCAAAAAGATCCTTTCTCTGGAACTTCAAATGTCTCAGGGAAAAAGTAATTCTGACAGCATTTCTTCTGCCTGACTGCAGCCTGTTGATCTTTCAGCAGCCAGCCAAGAGTCAGCCACCTTCAAACAATCAAATCTAGTTCACACAAGGACAAATCACAAGGGATTGCCCAATTCTCCACTGAGGGTAATACTCACTAAATCAAGTACTAGGAAAAAACCACCCTTAAATTAAATTTATCTGGGCAAACAGGGAAGATATCTCTGAAAACAGTCCAAGTGCTGTGGGGCAAACACCAACCATCACCAAGATGATTACAGCTGGCTGTGGAAACTTGAAGTAGCTCATACATTAAGCAGCAGATCAGCATCCCACATGTTTTGAAATGCTCAGTGATGCTACTGTTTCCCCTGCTAGAGAGAGATAATGTACATAGAGATAGGTGCTGTGCTCACAGGACAAGAAACATTTTCATCTGAGCTCTTGTAGACCAGGCTGGTGCAAGCACCAGCAGTATTTAATCTACAACTTGGAAGGATGTTAATGATGATAAACAAAAGCTAGTTTCACCCTCAATACTTTAATTATACTGTTGCTATTCTAGCTTAACTTATATTTTAATCATTATTATTTCTTCATTTGGTGAAGTAGGTAAGATCAAGTGATAGTTTCTGACCTTCTGTTTCCATTTAGTTTTAATGAACCTAATTAAACATTGGTTTAATCACAAGTATTTTCCATCTCTACAAGTAAGAAGCAGTGAAATCACACTCCTGCCAAGACTCAAGCACCCTGAGACACACACACATCCATATGCACAGAGAGTACACACACCAAATGTACTTACTGCTCACACTTCCACCATGGCACAGCCTTATCCATCCTGGGAAGCTGCTTATAACATGAGGAGGGCTACAATTATCTAACCTCCTGACCTCCCCTCTATTCCAGCTAGAGCACCAGATCAATGATAAGTGACAAGAGGAGCATCAGACAGGCCCATGACAGGGTATCAGAATGCAGCCAGAACTTCCACTCCTAATGGAAGACTGACAACACGGGGGATATCCCAGGAGAAACAGCAACCTGCCCTTCCTCTCTCCTCATACTCTTAAGTCAAAGCACTCACTGCTACAGGTGTTAACACCCAGCCAGACACTCCTTCCCTCTGATCCAGGACAGCTACTAAATCCTCTGTAGATCAAGTCTGTCCTCAGAACCTAGAGCTGAAGGTGTCAGGGTGAGCATCCTCATCAGCTACGTGCACTAATGCCCATAACAAGAAATTCAACAGAAACAGCCTACTCTCATCCACTTTGGTCTTACCTGCTATCGGGCAGGACATTCAGCTCTCAAGGCAACCATGAACTCTCCCTCCATTAAATGTGGCTTGAGTCACCATGAGTAGAGCTTTCAAGACATCACAAATAGGCTTAAAAACAGAATACAAAAACTTTAGCTATATTGTGTTAGTTTGGGCTTAAGAAGGGACAGAACACCATAAATACCACAGATGAGCAACACCTGAAAAAGAAGGTGTTGCACCACCACCTCACCTGTGATTCTGGCTCAACAGTCCATGCCAACAGGTGTGGGGTCACAATTTAACACTTTGGGGCAAAACACTGTACAATTTTGCATGAATGCTTCCCCCAAAAAACATCCTTCTGCTATAAACCCAGGATAACATGTTCTTCTTCTTGATGGCTGAGCATGTACCCTACAGAAAAAGATCCAATTAGCATTTCAGCACATTTCCCAAATATATCTGAAGTGAGTTTCCATTTTTATCTCGTTTTGGGTTTGGTTTGAGGATTTTTTTTCACTCCAGGAGCTGTTAATAGTTACTTTCCTTGAGGATGAGGACAATCTTTCCAACTAGTCAACAAATAACTGCACAAACACAACGTGCCAATGTACAAAATGCTATAAAAAGCATGTTTTCTTTCTGCTCTTTCATCCCTGTGCTGTGACCAGTATCTACTCTGTTGCCTCCAAAACAGAGGAATAGGATGCTCTGTGACAAATTTACAGTTTCCCCTGCACTGTATTAAGTTCAGAATGCATGTGAGATCCAGCAATTACACATTATGCTTCACAGCCTGAGACACGTGCCCAGAGAAAAGCAGTGACATGAGCTGTTGCTCTTGAAATGATCCAACAAAATGCCAAGTTCTGAATTGCATCCTACAAGATTTTCCCCAGAAATATGTATTAATTTATAGCTTATTTGCCAGTCCAGGCTATTCTACTAAAATTATGACTAAACAGAAAGACCAAGGAAAGATTGTAATTGAAAATTACACTTGGCACTGGTGAGGCTGCACCTCGAGTGCTGGGTCCAGTTCTGGGCTCCTCACTCCAAGAAGGACATGGAGGTCCTGGAGCGAGTCCAGAGAAGGGCAACCAGGCTGGGGAAGGGGCTGGAGGGCAAATCCTCTGAGGAGCAGCTGAGGGAGCTGGGGGTGTTCAGCCTGGAGAAGAGGAGGCTGAGGGGAGACCTTCTCCCCACCTCCCCTGCCCTGCCAGGAGGGTGCAGAGAGGTGGGTGATGGTCTCTTCAGCCAGGGGACAGGAGATGGGACGAGGGGCAATGGGCTCAAGCTGTGCCAGGGCAGGGTCAGCTTAGCTGGGAGGGCAAAGTTCTTCCCTGGCAGAGTTGTGGGGCTGTGGCACAGGCTGCCCAGGGAGGGGACTGAGTCCCCACCCCTGGGGGTGTTTAACAGGCAGGGAGATGAGGTGCTCAGGGATCTGGTTTAGCACAGTACAGGGATGGTTGGACTTGATGATCTCAAAGGTCTTTTCCAACCCTGTGGTTCTTTGAAAACTGGAAGAGGTTTGTCTTTCAATAGCTTTCTGCTTAACCCAAATATAGCCAAATGTCAGAGCACAGAGCTCAAACTGGAAGTATGCTGGCTTTAAAAGGGGCTAGCTCACACCTTCCCGTTCCTTCAGGAATAAAGAGGTCAGTTTGGAATCTCCAACATTCCTTCTCAGCAGCTTCAGTACACCAGGCACTACCACCCAAGCGTTCCTCCAGCCTCACTAAAGTGCAGAACCCTGAAGTCAGAGTAGCTGTATTGAAAAAAAATACCACAAATGCTCCTTTTAGAACACACAATTCTGTTGCCAAACCTGTCCATCCTCTGAAGATTAGTAGGGGTCAGTAAAGAAAGGCTTCTTTATCAGCTGAGAAGTAAACTAAACATCCAAAAGGTCTCAGGAAGATAATGATTCATGATACCTTGTGGCTTTCTGATGTAAGCTGTAGTACTCAGACTATATATAGGCACCAGCCATTCACACAGCACCTATCACCCGATCCTCCAACTTCACCTCATCTACCCACCAGCTGACCAACATGCAATCCAGAGGTAATGTAGATGCTTTCACCTTACTGGGGTTTGCTTTCATAGCAGTAATCACACATGGTATGGCTGCATGGCTGTGAATGGGAAGGAAAAGCTTTTCCCCCACCTTAAGAGTGCTCAAGCAGAGGTTGTCCAGAGAGGTTGTGGGTTCTCCATTCTCAGAGATGCTTCAAAAGCTGGCTGGACAACCCTGAACAAGCTTAGCCTGTTTGAGAGCACCTGGGGAATGGACTAAACCATCTGCAGAGGGTTCCTGTCAACCTTGACTATTCTGTGAGTCTGAGAAAAGAGTATGTGACAAGAGCTGCCTGGAGAAATAGCAACGCTCTGCTGCTGCTGTGCCTGTGGCTTCAAAGAAAGAGATCTGCAAAAGGCTTCCATGAGCATTGTTAGGAAGGAGTGAAGTTAGGGACAGCTAGAATCAGGTTTCAAAATAATGAGAAGTAAAATTCTGTCCTATGGAAACTGCTTTGGCAGGGGGGTTGGACTCGATGAGCTCTTGATGTCCCTTCCAACGCCCACGATTCTGACAAGATCTCAAAGCATTGACAAGGCAGGAGAGAGAAATAGAGCAAGCTTTATTCTGTGACTGACCAGATAGATGATCAACTAAGGCACAGAGATGAGAGTTAAGGCCACACCACAAGCCATACTCAACTAGGGATAGCTCTTGCTGTCTAATTTTCCCTTCCCTCTATGTGGAGGAGATCTGTATTCTCCTCCAGCTTGTTCTTTTGCCAAAACCAGGACACTAAGATGTTCATTTTCAATCTGCTTCATAGGACTGTCTCTCAAAATGCAGTTCCTGCTGCTTTCCTGTATTCTGAACATGGTTCTCACTGTTGCCAACGCAGTAAGTACGGAAGGAAAAAACTAAACCAGCATCTGATGTGGGAATGTTATCATAAACTGGAAATCACGTGCTTTTAAACACAGCAGCCTTAAAGATACTCATGTAGGGTCCAGGCCTAAGCAGATTTATGTTACCATTCTAGATTCTCAGCTTATTATTAAGGCCTCCTTATAATTTCAAGAAAAAAACCTATAAGGACTTGTAACTGGCTTGTATCAAAATCCATCCTGGCTTGTCAGAGCCAGCGTGGCCAGCAGGTCTGGGGAGCAGATTGTGCCCTGTACTCAGCATTGGTGAGGCTGCACCTCGAGTGCTGGGTCCAGTTCTGGGCCCCTCACCATAAGAAGGACATTGAGGTCCTGGAGTGTGTCCAGAGAAGGGCAACCAGGCTGGGGAAGGGGCTGGAGGGCAAATCCTCTGAGGAGCAGCTGAGGGAGCTGGGGGTGTTCAGCCTGGAGAAGAGGAGGCTGAGGGGAGACCTTCTCCCCACCTCCCCTGCCCTGCCAGGAGGGTGCAGAGAGGTGGGTGATGGTCTCTGCAGCCAGGGGACAGGAGATGGGACGAGGGGCAATGGGCTCAAGCTGTGCCAGGGCAGGGTCAGCTCAGCTGGGAGGGCAAAGTTCTTCCCTGGCAGAGTTGTGGGGCTGTGGCACAGGCTGCCCAGGGAGGGGGCTGAGTCCCCACCCCTGGGGGTGTTAAACACAGGGGGAGATGAGGTGCTCAGGGATCTGGTTTAGCACAGGACAGGGACGGTTGGACTCAATGATCTTAAAGGTCTTTTCCAACCTGGTGAGTCTCTGATTCTGTAACCAGCTCATACCCAGCCCAATAAGGGGGACAGTAGTTTCTTGATAAGCTATTTCAGCCGACAGTATTACAGACATTTGCTTTCTAACAGGAAAGAAAAAAAATCATAAGCAAAAGAAAGTATTTGCCAATTCAGTATTAAAAAAAGAGATACAAGCAGGTGGAATTCTACCCTCACTCTGAAAGCAAATTAATTCTTCTTCTACAGGACAGTGAAGGCTCTGGTTCGGACAGTGACAAACGATATGTAAGATAACAGAATCCCACTAGCCCTACACCCTTTGGTATCAGTACCCAAATCCCAAGTTAGATACAGATAACTCTTTTCACAGGACCCCTTTTGGTTCAGAGACTTCTGGCAGAAATTTTTTCGCCGTTTTGGACGCAGGGCTGCTCTAGAGGCTTATAATAGAGATCAAATCTAAGGTAAGTGAACTGTCTGGTAGTACTGAGGGACATAAGACTGCCAGAAGCTCTAGCTGGCCAGGGAGCACTCCACTGGAGCAAAGGCTGAGTGAGCTGGGGCTGTTCAGCCTGGAGAGAAGAGACTGAGAGGGGAGCTGATCAATGGGGATTAATAGCTGAAGGGTGGGACACAGGGGGACATGAGCAGCCTCTTCTCAGTGGCTGTGAGGACAGGACAAGGGGCGATGGCCTCAAGTTGGAGCACGGGAAGTGCCACCCCAGTGTGGGGAAGAACTTCTTCCCAGTGAGGGAGCCCTGGGACAGGCTGCCCAGGGGGGTGTGGAGTCTCCTTCTCTGGAGAGATTCCAGCCCTGCCCTGTCCTAGGGACCCTGCTTTGGCAGGGGGTTGGACTCCATGGGCTCTGGAGGCCCCCTCCAACCCCTGTGATTCTGTCATTCTGTTTAGGGTAAGATAGAGACACAACTCATACAGCTGGAAAATAACACCTTCCAACACATCTAAATTGCATCACCCATATAAAGCAGTTAAAAATAAGATTCACCAAATGAAGTGTCACTACATTTGCTGACTTAGAACCTTTCACTATTATAATTATGCAATGAGTTTCAGGATACAAGCAACAAGATCCAATTAGTAAGGTGCTGGGATACTCACAAAGTCATCACGTTCTATACAGTGTACAGCCTGAGATCCCACACTCCCACTGGAAACTGTCCAGCCAGAAAGCTCTCCTGGGAACATGACAATCAAAAAACCATACAGCCAAGTCTGCTTAGCTTGTCAAAAATAAAAGGCTTTAGCATAAGGCTGAAAAGCTTCTTTACAGAAATTTTACTTCCCAGGAATCAAGCCCTGTCTATGGAAGTGCAGTTTTTCTATCTCACTGAGTATGGTACTTTGTGATTTGAAGTTTTCTCCTGCTTTCATTTTTAGCACTGTGCATTTTAAGCATTTCATGGGTAAACTGTAGCACTCAAGAAAGAAAATTAGGCTCTGTTGAGATGGCCCAGGATGGTGGCTCTTGTTCCCATCCATGATGAGCTGCACATTCACCTCCCAGAAAATGAAGATGGGTCTGTTCTTGGGGTCAGGCTTTCGAGACTCAACTACACTGCTAGGGGCCTGCTCTGCATAATGCATTAATTGCTCTGGGAAGTAATAACCTTTTATTAATTCTAATTTGCCATCTACTCCATAGATACCTGGAAAACTATGGATGTCTCCTATAGAACACCGTTGCCTCTAGCTTTTCTTTCCACAGCTCCTTCCCAGCTTTGTCTCATCTGTGCACTGGTGACTGAGGATCAGTAACAACCAAGTCATGTTTCACACACCCACCTCTGAAGCACAGTGCAGAGCTCCCAAACCTTCTCTGATTCCTTGTTAAGCTTGAATAAATGCTGAGCATCACATTTCTTAGTTGTTCTTTATTTTTTTTTCTTGAGGAAAGGCATTTTGCTGATCCTGTTTCCAAAGGTGGGGAGTAGAAAGGGAAGTGCTGAAGCTGGCTCTGCCTTTTGTCTACTTGGAGTTTCAGGGGTTCTCTCAGGTCTTGATGGGGCCCTACAAGATATTAGCCAGTCTCCATACCATGTTGAGGACAGATTCATCAAAATCACTTCCACTTAAGGAATCACTAGGTTCTACCTATGATCTGAAGACAGATTTTAGTGTAAACCAAGTCCAGGGACACTTCTGTTGCAACAGAAAGCATCTGTGCTGTTTTAGTAAGACCACAGAAGAAATCAAATACACAAGAAGAGATGAGCAAGGATGGAAAGAAAAATTACTCTCTCACCATTGCTTTTTCTTTTGAAAGGAACATACTAATAACTCTACAAGACTTCCAGGGTTCCCCATGTAAACATATGGCCCTTCCAGGTTTCATTAGCTAATTGGGAGGAAGGGATGGTGTTGAAAAGCCCTAAAATCATAAGCTAGTTAAGCAGGATGTGGCTAAGTAATTCACAAGGTAATTCCAGACCATTTATCACCACCCTACTTCAATAGCATATCTTTTCAGTGATTTTTCTAAGTGAAATGACTCAGAAAAGAAACTTGACTTTATTATGTAGCACTATAATTAAGTCATTATTCAGGTTATCCTCCTAGGAGTCTCTCATCCCTTCACAACTCATACCCCTGACAAGCAAACAGTGCAGCAAAAAGCCTCCAAACCAGTCAGAATCCCAGTGCCCCCAGGCAAATCCACAGGTATTGTGAAACAGTTGCAAATAATGAAGACCAAGCAGAAGGTAACAGCTCCACATCCAGCTCATTTCACACTGGTTGAGAAAGGAGAAGGAATCCGAAGTCTCTGAAAGAGCCTCTGTATCACTGCTGGCTGAATTTAATTGAGTTTCCAATGAGTTTCCACCACCAAAGAGGACAATGTCATCTGTTTCAAAGCTGGAGAAAGTATTCTCCCCTTGGTGTCCCCCAGTTCCTTGTTCACATCACTGAGGACCAAGCTCGTCGCTCCAGTGGGCTCCCCGTTTCTCAGTCACAAGCTTAAGGAAGTAGCTGTGGCTTGCATACAGCTTCAGCTTCTCGCTGATGTCAACCCACTTCACCACTCCAGCATCATCACCTGCTTCCAGAGGCAAATTATCCATTGTCTCACCTGTTCACAGAACAAGAGTTAGGACAAGCTGTTACATCTTCTTTCCTAGTTTTTTTTCTCCTCACATCTGATCAGTTCCACCCTTCCACATGGCTCCTTCACAGGCAGCAACCTTAACTGGTTTCCCACTGAGAAGCAATCAAAGCTGCTCATTTGCTCTGTGTCAGAAGCCTTTTTCATACTTCACTATTTTAAGGCAAATCTTAGGGGCAGAGGTGACATGAACTCCCTGTCACCGCTCCCAGGATAGCCTCAGCAGCACAATGAGTTACTAGAAGTCATCACAACATGTACTCAATACTGGAAGTTTAGCCAGTCCCTCCGCCTTGATTTGTGTTTGTTTGGCTAACGTGACTGCTTCCTTTCTCAGGCACTATTCCATAGGATAATATGAATTCTGAAACTTATATATGCTTATGGAAAACCAGAATAATAGCAAAAAGTTATTGCTTGTTTACTTCTGTTTGTAAAGTTTGAAAGTGTTGGGGCTTTAGTAAAATACTTCAAGAGGGAATATAAAAAGGTTTCTGAATTGCTCTCCCCAGTTTCTTACTCTGTTTCCAAAATAAGTCTCAGGACTTCACAGACAACAACCAAAGAAATGCGTTTAAAAGTATTACAAAATGTGTTATTAGAAACAAAGACCAAAAAACAACACCTTCACTGCTGCTGGGGACTGATAAATCAAGGACTGGTGACATGTGAGGTTTCACCACTGGCATCTGCTACCCAAACCACAATGGAAATGTCACTACACAAAGTCTCTGGTTTGAACAAGTCAAACCCCTAACTAGTTCTCTTAATGTGAGAGATAAGAATCCAAGAGAGCAGATCAATGTAAGAACTAGCAATGTATGCCCATTCTTCCTGATTTATAGAAATAGAAGGTCCAAGAATTACTCTGGCAGAGTAACACATAGAAAAGGTTTCAGAGCAAGTGAAACACCAAAGCAGTAATTGCAGTGAAAATCTGCTGGCAGCCAGGAGCAATCTCCTCAAGCACACAGTAGCTACTGAAGGAAAATAACAGGAGAAACAGACTATCCTTCCACCCCAGGCCCATTAAAAAGGAAAATTTAAGCAACTCATGATAAATACAGTGACAAGAAGAAACCCTTGTCCAACGTTCAATCTCCATATGGAGGCACACAGTCCATAGCACAGAAGGAGCTAACAAATGAGTAAGCCATTTTCAGGCAGAGTCTGTAAGTTCCCTGTTTCAAGACTGTCATAAATCAAAAGGGAATGACAACTACCTGTCGTGACTCAACATGTGAGAAGGCAAGACACCCTCATGCCCACTGGTTTTAGCCCAGTATTTTACACCTGACCATGTTCTCCCAATTCCATTACCAATTTCAGCCCAACATAGATCCCAATTTCAAACCAACCTCTAGAGTAGACTGAGAGCACAGGTGAAGGTACCCACCGGTTTCATCATGGTAGTTCACAGCCTCTGTCTCCATCCAGGCATTGTCAGTGTTGCGAGGGTCATCCACGTACCCTCTGTACACCTAAGGACCGAAGCAACAGGAACAAGCTCAGCATCACAACAGTCTGCAATCAGTAAGATTTTACTCTTTCCCTCTGATACACTTGCCCTTACAATGTTTTCAACAACCCTTTTCATCTCCCGCACCATGATTTCAGCTCCAGCTCTTCAAATTCCACACAGTCACACAGAGCTCTATGGGCTAACACAAGAGACAGGGAGCTCACCACAAAGTGCTCCTGGCTGAACAGCTTGTGGAGCTGCTTCTCCAATTCTGCTTTCTCCTCAGGTGATTTCTCCAAGGAGTTCAAGGCCTCCTCCTCAAATTCTCGCTTCAGGGTAGCGCTGATCTTCTCCCCAGGGTCCACCATCCCCTTAGAGGGGTGAAAAGAAAAGAAAAGAAGGTGACTATACCTCAGTTTCCACTTGTTTTTACTCTCATTTGACTGGCTTTTAGTACATTGCATCCACTTGCATCATACTCTGGATGTGGGAGGAACTTTACACTTAGTTGTAAAGAGCAAGCAGGCACATGCCTTCAAAACTAGCAATGGATGGATTGAACTGTGCAAAAGACACAGAATTAAATACAGAATTCAACACAGAAACAGCAGAAGCCATGCCAGCTGATAGTTTAGGTCTCCAGAGCTTAGTTCTTACCCCTGGGATGGCCCACTCCCCACAGTCTCTCCTCTTGATAGCCACAAACTGTAAGATGTTTTTGCCAGTGAGTGGATGAGCAACTTTATTGCCACTTTCATCCCTCTTCCACCTGCAGCAAAGATAAACAAGAACATGCTTTGCTGCTGCTTCACACCAGTGGAAGTGTGAGGTTCCTCCCTCCTGGGGGAGGACAGCAAGGCACCCATGCTGTCACCTGTGCTGGGGCAAACAAAGCAGAGAGAACTATCACAGTAGGGGACCAACAGATGCCATCTGGCATTACAGCAGGCAATGGCAGGGTTCTTTATGCACCTCTGCTTTATTTTCCTCAGCCAAAAGGGCAGGAACCCAAGAGCCAAGTTTCAATAGCCACACTGATGGCAGCAGCTCCTTGAGAGCTATGTCCAGCACACATCCCATCAACTGCAATGCTCACTGGCCTGCCCTGGTGCCAGAGGGTGAGGCCAGGAGCAGTTTGCCTTCTGCTAGAACAGGGGACAAGTGCAGGCTGCAACACCTCTGAACTACTCACTCAGCACAGGGCCACAAACACTGATTCAATGAAATGTAATCATGCTTAAATGATTGATATAGGTGTAGCTTAAGAGACAATTAATATAACTTTAATATAAGAATTTTCATGTCAGGTGTTGTACTTGGGCTGGAAGAATCCCAGACATAGATATAGACTGGGAGAAGAGTGGAAGAAGGTGGGTTTGGAATCTCCAACATTCCTTCTCAGGCACTACCACCCAAGCGTTCCTCCAGCCTCACTAAAGTGCAGAACCCTGAAGTCAGAGTATCTGTATTGAAAAAAAATACCACAAATGCTCCTTTTAGAACACACAATTCTGTTGCCAAACCTGTCCATCCTCTGAAGATTAGTAGGGGTCAGTAAAGAAAGGCTTCTTTATCAGCTGAGAAGTAAACTAAACATCCAAAAGGTCTCAGGAAGATAATGATTCATGATGCCTTGTGGCTTTCTGATGTAAGCTGTAGTACTCAGACTATATATAGGCACCAGCCATTCACACAGCACCTATCACCCGATCCTCCAACTTCACCTCATCTACCCACCAGCTGACCAACATGCAATCCAGAGGTATAGTAGATGCTCTCACCTTACTGGGGTTTGCTTTCATAGCAGTAATCACACATGGTATGGCTGCATGGCTGTGAATGGGAAGGAAAAGCTTTTCCCCCACCTTAAGAGTGCTCAAGCAGTGGTTGCTTCATCCCACAACATCGAAGCATCACACAATCCTTGCAGCTTTTACACCTTACTGAAGACTTCTATTGCATTATACTTCCTGAGTTGTTTGTCAATACTCTTCCTTAGCATTTCAGAAGCTATTGCTCATCAGCAGTGAGTCCTTACTCTTTTCCAGAGACAAAGACTAAAAGATTATGAAATTCATGTCCCACATGGGTTGGGATAAGGAGAGTTTACTGGGATAGCAGAAAGATAGATATAACAATGGTAACAGGACTTTATAGCAAAATATATGAAACTGGTGATACACAATGCAGTTTCTCACTGAACTGCACAGCTCAGGCTGTACAGGTCAGCTGGCCTGAAATCAGACTGTCCCCAAAACCACACATCCTGGAGTTACCTGCTCCTCCTCCAACCAGCCCCCTTTTATGCTGAGCATGAAGTAATTGGCATGGAATACCTCCTTTGGCCAGTTTGGGTCACCTGTCCTGGCTGTGTCTCCTCCCTTCTCGTTAGCAGGGAAATATGAACAACTGAAAAGTCCTTGACTGCTTGGCAATGACTAGAAACATCCCTGTGTTATCAGCACTGCTCCCATCCCAACTCCCAAACTCTCACCCCAGCTCCCAAACAGGGCATCCCACCCACTGCTAGAAAAGAAATTAACTCCATCCTGGCCAAAACCAGGACAATATCTCTCTCCATTCAAATACTCATACCTGTATGGGCTTACAAAGGAACACACACAAAAAGCCCATGAAAAGCAATAGCTTGTCTAGAGATGCAAAGAAAAGGCAATATGCAGAGGGTTCTGTCCTCTACTGCAGGGTGACTTTCAGTCACCTGCCTCTTACCTCGTTACAACAGGATCAGCTGCATGGTTCGGTCCCCAGCGCCCTAACAATCCTCTGCCTGTGAGCCCAGTCCTCCCCACTGGGTTTCTGCAATAAGCAGCATTAAACAGAGTTACTTCCCCCATGTTCAAAACATGCTCCAAGTATTCTACAAAAGCAGCTTTAAAGAAGCTTAATGAGAAAGGAAAGGTTAGTGACATAAAGAGACAAAGCCAGGTTTCCTCTTTCATCAACCTCATTGTGTTTGATTGTACAGATACACAAACAGCTCTGTTGTTTCCCAGATCTTGCATCCCATGATACTCCTGATCAGATGTCACCTGCACTGTGCACACATACTTGTCTGAAAATGGAATCTGGTTTCCAAGACTGCAGATGCACAGAACATTCCATTACACAGAGAGCAGAAAGAAAAGGATCTATTTTTAGGTGAGGTAACCCAACTGTGCTGTGCCAGGACCTGTCAGTGAAAGGAAACACTGCAGCACACAAGTGGTACAAGAGGTTTAGTGCCCAACACCTGGTCAAATTTGCAGAAACAACTGGCCCTGTTACTAATGGTGTTAGACCTCCTCCAACTCCAGTGTCACCACAACCTCCTGCTGTGGCAGTACTGGCTAACCTTTTAGGGCCTCTCTGCCACAACCTTCTTCCAGGCTCTCTGGCCCTGAGGCATCACTTCTCCTGTCTCTAAGGTGGGCTGTCTCAATTTTGTTCTAGCATGTACCACGCATCAGAACTGACAGAGCTGTGAAACCACATCTCTGAAATGAATATGCAAAGAAAACCCCAACCCAACACTCACCTGGGCCTCCCATTTTCAACCACATACCAGCCACTCAGACTCTTCCTCTCCACTTCTCCATCTCGCTCATTGAATTTGGGAGAAAAACTTTTGTCACTGTGTGGAAATGAGTAATAGAGATTAAGTTTAAAAATGCAAACCACCCCTCTGCCCCTCCAAAGATTGATGGCCAACCACCAGCAACACTCATTTGACCAACAAACAGTTTTTAGCAGAACTTAACTTGTAGGTCCTTCATTTGCTAGAGGAGGCTATAAAAAGTCTCAACCTTTACTGAGGACAGTCTCCCTAGATTCAGTTGTACAGACATAGGTGTGTCCCTCTAAAGTATTTAGCATTTGTGTCTTTAGATTTCATTCAAAGTGTTTCAAAGGTGTTCTTGTTAAGGTTACAGAACACAGAAGGGCATTAACCACTGATAGATTTTGCTGCTGAAGGGATGCAGAGGGTTAATAAAAAGACTTTTGTGAAACCAACTGTAGCTCAAATGTAACAAGAGTCCTGAACAAACAACAGATCCTTGATTGACTGTTAGCATCTGAAAGCTATGAATAAGGTCATTAAGTGTAGCAGAAGAAAGGCCTTGAGGAGGAAACTTTACAGATAGAAGAGGAATTATTGCTGTAATTGGATGCTCATGAGGAAATTGGGCCAACCATGAACTTTAATGAACTTAAGAGTGTGATGGGATGAAGCTGCAACCCTTGAGGAAGACAAGGATGAGGAAGAGTGCCCCATGACTCAAATTAGTTGAGAAGCAGAAATACCATAAAAGGAAGAGGTGGAAACTTCAATTCCCAGATATGTATTAGATCTCCCATAATTTTGTTGAATATGTATGCAGTACTTGTATATAAACACACTACACCTACAGTTTGGTGTGCCCTAGGAAGAACAATCCCCCAGGCACCCAGAACTGCAATAAGGGATACCCAATTATCAGTTACACTGGACTCTTAAGTGAATTACCATGTTTCACTACTCAGAAAAATTGACCAGGATTTTTTATTAGGTGTGATTTATCAGAGTTACCAGCTAATTAACACCAATTGGCAAAATTTGCTTAAATGGTGCACCTCTGTGTTTAATATGTGCTCCTCTGAAAACTGGTAGAGAAGCAGCTAGAAACCTACAGAAGTGTGTTTCCTTTCCCCAAAGCAATTCCACTCAAAACATCACAGGTTTCAGACTACTGACTTAGCTTCTTCCACATGTAATTGGCTTGGGAAGTTACACCAATACCTAAAAATTCCTCTGTGTTTTCAAGTGTTACCAACAGATACAAAAAGATTACCTGAGAGTTTGTCTTGATTTTGGCTGGGGCAGAATTAATTTCCTTCCTAGCAGCTGCTGTAGTGCTGGGTTTGGATTTAGGATGAGAATAACATGGATAACATGCTGGTGTTTTAGTTGCTGCCAAGCAGTCAAGGGCTTTTCAGCTTCTCACACTGCCCTGCCCTGGAGAAGGTGGGGGGCAACAAGAAGCTGTGAGGGGACACAGCCAGGACAGCTGACCCAAGCTGGTCAGAGGGATATTCCATACCATATGACCTCATGCTTGCTATTTAATTGGGGAGTGGGACAGGAGGCAGGGTACCTCAGGGTCTTGTGGAGCATCAACTTTCAAGTATCACTAAACTGTGCTGTTCATCAATTGTATAGCCAATTATTATTATAAACCTTCTTTTTTTGTCCAATTAAATTGTCTTTATCTCAACCCACGAGTTTTATTTGGTTTTCTTTTTACTTTTCAATTCTCTCCCCATCCCACTGGGAGGTGGGGTGGGCAGCGAGCGAACGGCTGTGTGGTTGTTTTAGCTGCATTAAACCACGCCAGACTTTCCCAACTGCACCTTGGCAGAACATCAGCAGCCCTGTGGAGCTGGAGGAGAAGTGTCCCTTGCACCCAGCAGAACAGTGAAACAGAATCACAAGGTTGGAAAAGACCTTTAAGATCATCAAGTCCAACCATTCTCATCCTAAACTAAACCATATCCCTAAAGTACCTCATCCACCCTTTTTTTGAACACATCCAGGGAAGGCGACTCAACTCCCTCCCTGGGCAGCCTGTTCCAACTGTCACAACTCTTTCAGTAAAAAATTTTTTCCTAACATCCAATCTAAACCTGCCCTGGGGCAGCTTCATGCCATTCCCCCTTGGTCCTATCACCTATCACCTGGCTGAAGAGACCATCACCTATCTCTCTATAACCTCCCTTCAGATAGTTGTAGGTGGTGATAAGGTCTCCCCTCAGCCTCCTCTTCTCCAAGCTAAAACAAATTAAAAGCCAACAAGAAGTACAGGTTGACACAGCAATGGGAAATAAGGAATATGAGGTTGGAACCCCAGGCACCACTATCTTCTGATCTTTCTACACAGGAATCACCATTTCACATTATCACAAGTTGCACTAGATGCCTAAATCTAACTTTCCAGCCAAGAAGCAGGCAGCTGGAGAGAATATATTCACAGAATCAAGGAATACACACATTCACCAAGAAAAGAATTAGTCATACACTCAACCTGTCACATTTCCTGAGTCAGAGCACTCAAGAACTGCAATTTTACTTCAATGCTTTTCTCATCTCACACTCAATCCACGAACAAGCATAATATTTCATATTATGGAAATGCTCTCCCAAATTCTTAAGGGAAATCTGGAGATTTTTACTTAGCTCCCAACACAAAAGCACTACACAGCATCAACAGCTGCCCATTATCCCAATTAACACATTATTCTAATTAACACATACATCAATCACAAGCTCAGTAAAATCATGCGTCAAAGACTTCACAGCTAACCCAAACTACTCAGGTCTCTAACACACATTTTTCTAGGTGCTGACTTTCACACATCACTGTAGAATCATATGCCACTTAAGATGATAATATAATTAATTCAGCCATTAATTACCATTTCCTGCTTCCACAGGAGAAAAAGAGCTGGAGTTTCCACTCACTTACTTTATTTGGGGATCTGCCCAATTGGGTCCAGCCAAAACTGACCCTGCAGTGTACTCCACAGGATTATAGTCTTTCCACTCGACCAGCCAGCCTACTTTATCTTGAGGAACCCGGCTACGCTCCACATGTGATCCTGGATATGGTGATGTGAGAGATTTGCTGTGGTAGGATTTAATGTTGGAACTGTTGAACATGTCAGCAGGGCAAAGCTGGAACCACCAGCTTACAGACAGGTTACTGCAAGAAAAAAAAAAAAAAAAAAAGACCTTTAAGATCATCAAGTCCAACCATTCCTGCCCTATGCTAAACCAGATCCCTGAGCACCTCATCTCCCCACCTGTTAAACACCCCCAGGGGTGGGGACTCAGCCCCCTCCCTGGGCAGCCTGTGTCACAGCCCCACAACTCTGCCAGGGAAGAACTTTGCCCTCCCAGCTGAGCTGACCCTGCCCTGGCACAGCTTGAGCCCATTGCCCCTCGTCCCATCTCCTGTCCCCTGGCTGAAGAGACCATCGCCCACCTCTCTGCACCCTCCTGGCAGGGCAGGGGAGGTGGGGAGAAGGTCTCCCCTCAGCCTCCTCTTCTCCAGGCTGAACACCCCCAGCTCCCTCAGCTGCTCCTCAGAGGATTTGCCCTCCAGCCCCTTCCCCAGCCTGGTTGCCCTTCTCTGGACTTGCTCCAGGACCTCCATGTCTTTCTTGGAGTGAAGGGCTCAGAACTGGGCTCAGCACTCGAGGTGCAGCCTCACCAGTGCCCAGTACAGGGGCACAATCCACTCCCTAGACCTGCTGGCCACACTATTTTTGATACAAGCCAGGATGCCATTGGCCTTCCTGGCCACTCAGGCACACTGTTGGCTCATATTCAGTCTGCAGTCACCCAACACCCCCAGGTCCTTCTCTGCCTGACAGCTCTCCAGCCAGTCTCCCATATAATCATTTACATTTAATCCCAGGTCTGAGTAGCACACTACAGCAAGTGGCACAGACGAGGCTTTTCCCATAAAGCAGCTCTCAGTAGTATATTATTGCTTCTTTCAGACATCAGCACATATGTGTATGAACCAACAAATTCTGCATTTTCCCTTCAGCTTTGTGAAGCAGAAGAGTACTCTACTAGACACACATGATGATGTCATAGCATGAGGGAAAAGCTGAGAAGGATTGCTGTTCTGCAGTGTGTGGGACACTGACCAGTTAGTAATCACGTACAAGGAACACTGCCAAAATATTGGCTGTAAACGCAGCAGGAAGACCTGTCTGAGCATTAACCTCCATGCAGGTGTTTCATCAAGAAACCAAGTGGCCTTACAAGCACCCTACTCTCACATCCAGTGATAAACTGGGTATGAACAAGAATGTAATACCCAAAAGCCTGAGCACCACAGCTCTGAGTACCACAGCTCTGAGTTGCTGTGACCCCACCAAAGTATCACTTTGTGCAATACTGTTTAGGTTAATATATACCTTGTTTTTTCTGTTTCAAAGAAAACTGCACCCAAGTTCAAAGCAAACAACAGTTACTTGAGACCTCTAGTGATTTTATCTCACCACGGGAGCTCAAAGAGCAGTCAACAATAAAATACTTCACAGCAGGTTGGGTTACTGTGCCTGATCACCAGCTCTTAAAAACTCTACACAGATTTCCTTCAACACACAAACCCAGCTTCCCACACTTATTTTTATTACAAAAATTAAAAAAAGATTAGTCTAGATAAGAGACTCAAAGCTCAGCAAGGGGCTGTAAACTACAGGCGTAATTTCTTAATGAAAAGCTACCCTTAAAGAATCTTTTCCAGTATATAAGGAAATACATCACCTCTGCAAAAATGCATCCAGCTCTTAATAACATCTGAACAGAGCGATGATGGGATCAATGAGTTCCAAATTAAAAAGAAAAGCAATTAATATATTATTAAGCTTGCTATTTGAGTGGAGGCATGAATATTAGATAAGTAGCAGATCAGGCCAGGCTTTTTCAAAAACAGTAGTTCAGTTCTCAATGTCTCACTTATGCTATGACATCTTCAGGTGCATCTCGGAGAGGGGGCTCCGCTTCTCACCGGAGCTGGTAATTCCTTGGTCACATGTGCAGCCACATTTACTGTTGAGGGGATATTCTCCAGAGCACAACCTGATCCACAGACCATAAAACCTTTATCAGAGAGAGGGAATCACAGATTTGTAGGAGTTGGAAGGGATCTCAAGAAATCATTGGGTCCAACCCCCTGCCAAAGCAGGGTCCCTAGGACAGGGCAGGGCTGGAATCTCTCCAGAGAAGGAGACTCCACACCCCCCTGGGCAGCCTGTCCCAGGGCTCCCTCACCCTCACCGGGAAGAAGTTCTTCCCCACATTGGGGTGGAACTTCCCCTGCTCCAACTTGAGCCCATCGCCCCTTGTCCTGTCCCCACAGCCACTGAGCAGAGGCTGCCCATGTCCCCCTGTGTGCCACCCTTCAGCTATTGATCCCCATTGCTCAGCTCCCCTCTCAGTCTCTTCTCTCCAGGCTGAACAGCCCCAGCTCACTCAGCCTTTCCTGGCAGGGGAGATGCTCCAGGCCCTTCATCCCCCTCGCAGCCTCCGCTGGACTCTCTCCAGGAGATCCCTGGCTGTTTTGTCCCAGGGAGCCCAAAACTGGACACAATACTTCAGGTGGGGCCTGACCAGGGCAGAGGGGGAAGAACACGCTTGGGAGTGCCGATCACCACACACAACTTGCTACGTTACTTGGTAGTTCTCGGTACCTGCACCAGCTTCACTTCAGACGACAGCTCGTATGGGAAGGGGCGGCCTCGGGCACACGGCCCAGCCCATGCCAAGCTCCCCCTCGGCCGGTACAAGCCCGACAGCAGCCCCCAGACCCGGCCCAGCGATGAAGCGGTTGCACCCTCAAGAACAGAGCGGCACCACCCCAGCCCGAGGGCTGGGCACCGCCCCGCCTCACTCACGCCGGGCTACGGTACCTGAGGGCTGAGCGGTGCTGGAGAACACAGCGGCCAGGCGGGCGGGACAGCGCGACAGTAACTGAAAAGAAGGCAACTGCCCGAGCGAGAGCGGGCGCCCTGGCCGCACGCAGAGCGCCAGCAAGGAGCAGCATCGACGCCGCAACCGAGCCCTCCGCCGCGGGAATAACCCGCCTCAGCGCCACAGAGCCCGACCCGCCACAGAGCCCGACCCGCCACAGAGCCTCACAAGCAAGGCAATACCACTCACCCCAGGCCTGCCAACAAGCTCGCTTCTTATTGGCAGGAGCACCAGCAATGACAAAAGCTTCCAGCCAATCGGCTTTTCTTTTCTCATGAACGCGCCCCCCTCCCCAAATTGTGTTCCCCGATTGGCGGGAGGCGCGGCCGAGTGTGGGCGGCAGCCGCTCCCCGGGTGCGAGGGCAGCCAGGGGCCGCGGCGAGGGGCGGGACGCGCCGGGGCGGAGTCCCGCGCCTCAGGGGCTGAGCGGGCAGCGCTCAGGCGGGACGCGGGATCTGGAGCCCGCAGCTCCGGGGAAGAGGCAGCGGTCGGACTGTCGATTGATCGAAGGTCCCTCGGCGGCGATGGGCCCGCTCCTGGAGCTGCTCCTGTTCCCGGTTGCGCTGCTCTACTCCTACCTGGAAGCTGCCGTGAAGCTCTTCGTGCCGGCGAGGAGAAAGTCCGTGAGCGGAGAGCTCGTTCTGGTGACGGGCGCTGGGCACGGCGTGGGGAGAGCCACGGCCCTGGAGTTCGCCAAGCGCCGCAGCAGGCTGGTGCTGTGGGACGTCAACAAGGTACCGGGGCCGCTCCCGCCGCGACTCCTCCGTCTCCGGCACTTGGGGTTGGGGGACGGAGGTGGGAGCAGGGGGGAACCGTCCCACGGAGCCTGGCTGCAGCTCTGTCCTGGCTGCAGCTCTCTCCCGGGGCAGCCAGGAACTGGCAAGTGCCGGACGCTGTCCCTGGGAAGGGGCGACCCTGGCTGCACACCCAGCCCGGGGGAGCAGGGCCCGCGGCGGTCAGCAGACCGCTGCTGGAAGCGCTTCGCAGGACGGCGGGGAAAGGCGCGCCCGGCCCCGAAGCTGGATTCCGCGGAGAAGCCGGTTTGCCCTCGGCCCGCTGTCCCTTCGAACGGGGCTGTGCCGGCCTTCGGGGGCAGCCGGCTCCTCCGCGGGAGAGGTGAGAGGCTGAGCAGCGGCAGCCGGGGAGTTCATTGTGTCAACCCGAAGCTGCAAAAAGCCCCAGCGCACTAATAGACCCCCCCAAATAAACCCCCAAGACAAGCCTGGCGGGAAGGGTGTACAGATACGGAGGTACCGTGCGGTATTTTCCATGTCTGTTCCTGTGTCACAGTTTGTCCAGCCGAAGCCAGGCTCTGGAGGGGTGGGAGAAGGCCCAGCATGGTGCCCGTCTGTACAGGGCTGTAAAGGGCTTCTGCCAAGTTAAGTGCTGTGCTGAGAAACGGATTGTAAGCAGGCACTGCAGCGCCAGGAGGAGGTGGTGGATCCTGAAGGTTTTAGGAGGATGCTTCTCCAATCCAAGTGCCTTCCAAAGGTCTTCCCAGGGGCCATCAGCCCAGTGATGGGGCTGAGTGGAGCTGCCCTGGCTCCCAACCCAGGGACCTGCAGAGCTCTCAAGTGTGGAGCTGTCCCAGGCCATTTGTGAACAAGGCTAACTGGGGCTGGAGAGCCAACCTTCCGAGGAGCGGCTGAGGGAGCTGGGGGTGTTCAGCCTGGAGAAGATGAGGTGCTTTGGGATATGGTTTAGTAGAGGACAGGAACAGTTGGACTCAATCTTAAAGGTCTTTTCCAACCTAGTCATTCTGTGAAATCACTTCTGGCCTCACTTAGCAGGTTAATACAGTGATTTCAGGAAGCTTCCGCGTGTGTCAGATGCTGTTCTCATATGAAATGTCTTTCGACATCGTGCCCTTTGGAACACACCTCTCTTCTCACAGCAGGTCTGTGGATGCAGAAACACATAGGGTCACCTTTTCTATCTCAGGGCATCAGCTGGGCCTCTGCTTTAAGTGCTCTGCTTAGAGTCAGGGTGCTGTGCTGTGCAAGTCTCTGAGTGCCCCCTTTCTGCAGCCCAGCTATGGGTGCTTTACCAAGGTAAACTCACTCCTGCCATATTCTCTTTCTCCCATCAGGAGAAATCTCCAGCCTCTAACTGTTCCTCCTTAGTGCCCAAGCAACAACAGGCAGGCAGTACAGTTCATAGACTCATGGAATATGATAGGTTGGGAGGGACCTTCAAAGCCTGTCTAGTCCCACCCTGCAGTGAGCAGGGACATCTTCACTAGGACAGGTTGCTCAGAGCCCCATCAAGCGTGAGCTTGAATGTCTCCAGGGATGGGGCCTCCACCCCGTCTCTGGGCAACCTGGGCCAGTGTCTCACCACCCTCAGAGTGAAGAACTTTTTCCTAATATCCAACCTAAATCTCCCCTTTTCTAGTTTAAAACTCATGCATGTGTCTCTCTTCTGCCTCTTACAGTCCGGCATCGAGGACACGGCAGCAGAATGTGAGAAGCTGGGAGCCACTGCTCACGCCTTCGTGGTGGACTGCAGCAAAAGGGAGGAAATCTACAGGGCTGCAGACAAGGTAGGGGAGCTGGGGCACGTCCAATGGCTCACCCAAGGATGTAGCACTTCCCAGATGGCAGCCAGTGTCCTCCTCTCCGGTGCATCAGGCCTTGTTGCCAAGGCTGCTCTGTAGACTTCCAGCCTGTCAGTGAAACCTCAGCACCACGCACAACTGCTCACTCACTGCCCCTGGCCTTTGGTGGGATGGGGGAGAGAATTGGAAAAGTGAAAGTGAGAACCCTCATGGGATGAGGTGATGGGAGTTTAATGAGTGACACACAAGCCATGTGTGCAGGCAGAGCCAGGCAAGGAATTGATTCCCCCTTCCCGTGGGCAGGCAGGAGTTCAGCCATCGCCAGAAAGGCAGCGTTCCATCATGTGGAACAGCAGCCTCATCCTCTTCGGAGAGGTTCCAGTATGTTCTGACAAGAATTCCTGGCAGGAATTGAGGGAGAAGGACCAGACCTAAACCTTACTTCACTGCACAGTTCCTACAACATCTGGGAACAGGATGCGACCTTCCTCTCCCTAACAGAAACAACATCCAGACTTAAAGCAGTTGCTGCTCATGTTCCACAGACTCGCAGCTTTGTGACGAGTGACACACCCCTTTCCCTTGTGGCTTTTTTCCTGCCCAAAAGGTGAAGAAGGAGATTGGGGATGTCTCCATCCTGGTGAATAACGCCGGTGTGATTACAGCCGCCGACCTGCTCTCCACCCAGGACCACCAGATTGAAAGGATGTTTGAAGTCAACATCCTGGCTCACATGTGGGTAAGGGCCAGCACCATCCTCATGTCCACAGCTGTGGGAGCAGATTTAGTCCAACAGTTATTTTCAGCTCCAGGTTAATTACCAAAGCATCTTTCAGACATGAAAGGGACACCCAGGCAGGCTGACTGTTGAATAACCTGAATAACCTCTTGCTGATCTAAGCTTAGCAATAGCATTAGTTGCTTAATTATTGATAATCAGGGTCAGTGTTGAATATGCCTAAGAAAAAACCTTGTTCTTTTCCTCCCTCCTTTCTCTCCCACCTTGTGATTTTTGCCTCGTGGTTTAAATGACTTCCAAGACCACAAGAGCTTTTCTGCCAGCCATGATGGACAACAACCACGGTCACATTGTCACAGTGGCTTCAGCAGCAGGTCACTTTGGGACTTCTTACATGGTGGCTTATTGGTAAGTGACTTTAAATCAGCTCTGTTTTATCTCTAATTGCATTCTCTCCATCAACAAGCACCCAGTAACCAAAATAACCCTCCCACTGCATGGGTACTTCCAAAGGACTGGGCTAAGGAGGAATAAGCACACCAGCTGGCACTTCATGGTGCCTGGAGGCTTCTGCCCCTTTGCAGTGCTTGTAGGTAGGAGCAGTCATGCAACACACCAACTAACCAAAGCTTCTCCTTTTTTCTCTCCCTCACCAACCCAGAGAAAAAGGTATCCTCTCACCTTCTGCTTCTCCTTACACAGTAGTGCCTCTGTGAGCTGGTAGAGTGCTGTCAAGTAAACCCCTAGTGAGTAGCTGTGGATCTTTGTACCATTGTGGTAGTGACTAACGTAGAGAGATGCTTCGGCTGTCAGGGCCTCAGCTGCTTTTCTCCTTGAAACCCCTCTGGAAAATCACACTGCACAAACAGAAAACTTGACAGGAATGTCACAAGATGTTCCTGTGTGGTATGTGAAACAGCAGAGCGTGGTTCTCCATGTCTACCCTGCCCATCCTTAACCTTACAGGCTCCAGCTGCGTTCCTTCTAAGTGCCTTCCCTTAGGGGAAAAGCAGGGAAGAAAGCCCATTGATTTATCATTTCCTGAGAATTCCCAATACTGGTCTCTCTGTTCCCCACCAAGGCAGTGATGTCTGACAGACACCTGCTCTGCATTCCAGTTACTCCCCAAAGCAGCAATATCTAATCCGGCGCTACACTCTGGCACAGAGAAAGTTAGAATTAGCTCTGCCCTGTCTCTCAGCTGGCTTTTGGGGTTGTTTTTTGCCTCCTAGCCAGTACTGTGTGACCTCTTAGGCCATCTCTAGTTGTAGGAAGTCATAAATCATATTTGAGCATTCTCAGTTGTGCTTTTTCCCTTCCCACAGCTCAAGCAAGTTTGCTGCAGTTGGATTTCACAAGGCTTTGACAGAGGAGCTGTCTACCCTGGGAAAGGATGGAATAAAGACTACATGTCTGTGTCCAGTGTTTATAAACACTGGGTTTGTGAAAAACCCCACTACAAGGTAGCTTTCCTGTCCTTCCTCCCTTGCACTGTGTGTTACCCCAGCTTTAGGGGGGTTTATATAACTGGGTTTTTATGTAACTGGTGTGCTGCATTGACTGAAGGAGGCCTGCAGGGTCACTTAGCCCAGGGAGGGGTTGCATCTGAATTCCCTGTGTGTATGTGAGGCATCCTCCATCCTCTAGAGCTCTTAGATCTCTGCTTTCCTGCGTAGGCTTGGCAAGATTTTGGAGATTGAAGAAGTTGTGGATGCCCTGATGGAAGGAATACTGACCAACCAGAAAATGGTTTTTGTTCCACCACAACTAAATATGGCTTTGCTTTCAGAAATGTAAGTACAGCCAAAAGGGGAGAGAGGTCAGGGAGGGGAAGAACGTGCCAACACTAACTACCTCTCTTTACAAGCCTCAAACTGGTAGCATGAGTCTCAAGATTAAGTTTTGGTTTATGAGGAATGCTGTTCTCACTCCTGGTAGCAATAGATACAGTTTGGCAGCATGGAAAACACCTGGGTTGACATCTGGAATGCAGAAGTTCATGTTCAAGCCAGGCTCTTGTCTTTTGTATTGTCTTCAGTGCTTGACATCAGTGTCCTCAGTCCTTTGTCAGTCCAGATTTGAGTTGATATGCCCAGGGTAGCTAGATAGTATGTAACTGTCTGCAGCAAGAGTGGTATTTTTTAATCCACCACCCATCTGAAACACTTCAGTACGAGAAGAACACACAAGGAAACGAAACAGCAGTGGTTGGTTCTGATGACAACAGCAGACATCCCACACAAGGGGTTTTTTTGAGCCCTTTCATAGGTCCTTGTGATCCACTTTCTTGTTTCTTCATGCCAACACCAGAGACTGAGGCCAGAGAGGCTGGAAAGTTGCTTCTAGAGGGCTCTGGTGCTTAGCTTTGCCACGTAAAGCGAGATTTGTCTTCTCATGTGTCTTACACCCAGCGTGGCTGCCTTGCTGGGGAGGTGTTTTTACCAGTGCTCAGGTTCCAAATCTGGAATTCCCAGCAGAAAAACCAAGTTAAGTTTTCAGTGAGCTTCTACAGTAGCTCATGAAATACTTGGGGACTTCAGGTTTGCAAAACCCAACACCACAGAGTGGTAAAAAAGCTCTTCAGTCTTTTTGCATCTCCAGGAGCTGCATGCTGAAGGTGCAAGCTGGCAGAAGAAGACAGGTCAAAACATCATGCTATCAAAGCCCTTAGGATAACTTGGCTTTTTTTGTCTTACTTTGGGGCAGGAGACCACAGTGAGACAGGAAACCCCTCCTCAGTTGTAGCATCTCCTGCTTCCACAGCCTGCTGTTTTCAGAGCATACAACACTCTATGCACATATCTCTCTTCAGTATTGGTTGTTCTTGGATCCTGCAGCAATATTGCAACCCAAATAGTGCCCAAGAGATACTCAGCCTTTGAAAGGCCACAAAGGGAGATGGGTGAGATGGGAGTTAAACTTGATGGAGATTGAGAAGGGCTTCATATTCATGGGAAATGGGTTAAGCCTTGGTCTCAGTCTGTGTGGTCACACTACTGCTCCCAGAGCAGCTCCTCCCTCACCTGCACAGCTGTTTTCTCCCACAATTTAAGTTTCTTATCCTACATTTACTTCTGTGTCACTCTCTCCTCCAGGCTGTTTCCAGAACGTGCTGTGAACATTCTGAAGAAGATGACTGAAGTCAAGTTTGATGCAGTTGTTGGGCAGAGAAGCACACAGTGAGAGGCCAAAATGGATTCTCACTTCCCAGTTGGCACCAGTGAAACCAGAACATGTGCTGAGAGTAGTTCAGCTGGTTTGATTCAGAGCAGAACTAAGACAGATGCTTCTAGGCCACCATTTCTGAGCACACCTCAGGGTTTATCCCAGCCCTGCAGCAGGGACTTACCTGCTTAATCTGGAGTGTGAAACAGAGCTGCAGCTCTTGAAGTCTGGCAGGCTGCTGTACGCTGCTGTGTTGGCTCTATCTCCAAGTGTGAAGGCAGGAATTCCACAAAGCCCATGGGGGACAGTCCAGGGAGTGCCTGGGAATACACTAATCTGGATTCAACCCTGAGCAAAGGTTTCTGGCAAGAAGAAATATAGGAGAGGAGGTGGGTGGCCTGTTTCATATTTTAAATAATGTTCCCTAATGATCACTCACATTTTGTGTGCTTTTGTAGTGAGGACCTGAAATACAGGCTTACATGTAATGTAATACCTACTGGCACTGATTATCAGTCATGCATTAGCACCATCAACACTCCTGAGGCTGAATAAACAGAGTTCTTTGACCCAAAGGTGTCTCTCAGCGGTGCAAGTCCCAACCAAAGCCAAGCAAGGACTGCAGAGTGGGTGCTGCAGCAGTGAAAGGGTCAGCCAGAGTCTGCTGACCACCAGGCCAGGCTGCAGGGATGAGGCAGCTCTGTGGTCACACTGGGAAGCCACATCAGGATCAGTGCAGTACAGTGCCAGGCACGTCACGCTGACAGTGTGGCCCACGTCAGGGCTGGGGCCAAGGCCAGGGCTCAAACGCAGGTGCCAGGCCAGGGGCAGAGAGTGCACAGGGGAAAGCTCCAGAGGAGCCTTCTCCATCTCCTCATCACGAGCTGTGTCCTGCTCTGATGGGACCCACCTCCTCCCAGAGGTTCAGCCCCCAGAGGTCTTTGGCCTGTGGTGCAGGAGAGCAGCACCCCATGAAACAGGTCAAAGACCTCTTCAGAGCACACAGTATCTTTCCACCCACATGTGCAGCTTCTGCCTGGGCCAGGCACTTGCTGGTTCACAGCTACCTCAGGGAGGCCTGAACAGGCTGCTGCCTTTGGCACAGCTGCAGAGGGGTGGCTTCCAGCAGAATTCATCCCACTCACCTGAGCATTCCATGTTGTGTTCTGCCAGCTGAGGTTCTTCACAAAAAGGAGACCCCTCAACATCCATCTCTGCCTGCTTTAGGCAGAGACAGGCAGATGGCTGTGCTGCCCATGGCACAACTGCTGCCTAAACCTGTGAAATGACACAAAAATGGTGTCAGTTTTGCTCATGTAACAGGACATTGAGCTGGGAAACTTGTGCTTCACAGAGCAAGGTTCCTGTAGGGAAGGAGAAGAACGAAGAGGATTGTTTCCAGGACTGGGAAAAAAAAGTTAAAAGCCAGTTAAATGCTCAGGCATGCTTTCTGCTTCAGACAGATGCCAAATTGTGGTGAGGGGCTGGAAGGGGCTGCCCAGAGAGATGGTGGGTGCCCTGTCCCTGGGGGTGTTGAAGGCCAGGTTGGATGGGGCCCTGGGCAACCTTGTGTAGCTCCAGGCCTGGAGGTTGGTGGCCCTGCCTGTGGCAGGGGGTTGGAGCTCTGTGATCCTTGAGTCCCTTCCATCTCAGACCAGTCTATGATTGTGCTGGCCCTGCCTTTTATCACCTTGTTTGGGCTGCATATTGTCCTCTTGCTGGCAGCCCTGTCCCATACACGAGATGCTTGAAGCCAGAGCATATCTCTTGGGCTTCTTCATTATGTTCACTTCAACCTATTCTTACCTCATGAGGAGTCAAAGGGTCTAACGATACAGATGCTCCAAAAGGCCTGTCAGAGGGAGCAGCGTTCTGGCCAAGCTGTTCTTAACACAGGAGCCTAAAGGCTACATCAGGCCTTCTCTGGTCTGTAGGTAATTGTTGCCTCTTGCATTGCTGGCAAACATTAACTTTCCCCCAGCTTAGCTTCTTCTGGTGCCACCTTTCACATTCCTGCTATTTCATTGCTTGAATCCTGGCTCAAAGGATGGGTAAGTCCAGTCCAGTGACTCTGAAGGAAAAGCTCAGACCTCTGAGAGACAAATCAATGGACGAGTAGTCCCTCTTCCTAGGGGAAGGACTGTCTCCAGGAGGACACACCAGGCAAGATAATTGGCTTCTCCTGGAGCATCACTCAGATCCTTATGGCAGCATTGAATTGGAAGACAAAATCCACCCAAGCAATGGCAAACAGCTCTCTCCTGCAGAGTCTCCTGCACTTCAACTCCTGGGGCTGCAGTTCCTCCTTGGGATGAATAGGTGCGAGCTGCCTGCTTGTCAGAATAAACAGATGCCCAAGGAAGGATTTGAAAAGCAGCAACAAAACTGAGCCATCACACCTCCTGGGCTCCTCAGTTCCCTTCCTGGCCACAGCAGACAACTGCAGCTCCTCCTGCGCTCTGGTCATGATGGTACCTGGAGCAGGAGCCTGTGCGAGCGAGCTTCATCCAGCCACCTCCAGCTGAAGAATGGCACCTCCCACCCTGGCTTGGGACTCCAAACAAGTGCAGAGAGCGACTCTGGCCTCGTGCTCTATCCTCTCTGTGGAGTCTCTTGGAGTTGGTGCTTCTCTGCCCTCCTGCTGCCTCCTCAGCCACAGCACTGGCTGGAGCCCCAGCCAGGGAAATTACAGCACTGCTGAGCCATGCAATTAGGACCTGTCCCTGATGCTGATGTGTTAATTAAGAACAGCATAAAGTTCCAAGAGAAAAGTAGGAAGTGCCTGGCTCTGAATGTCTCTGCTGGAGCCACCTCTGTGTCCCACCAACAAGATGAGTAACAGCACAACTAAAGCATTGGGACAAAAAGTCCTTTTCAACAACTCCGACCTGCCCTGGAGCCCGATTTCGGTCAGAGGACAGACATTCCTGCAACCTTCACTCTTCCCCAAGCAGCTCACAAACACCATTAAGTACCAGCTTGACCTGGATACATCTCGTTGTGTATGTGAAACCCAGCAGGAAAGGCAGAATTCCCCTTCATACCACAGTCACATCTCACCCAGCGCCGTGCTGAACCCACTGCCTGTGCTGGGTGAGTGGAGAGGAGGTGTTGCAGCCTCTGTGTGTCCTCTGGTCTAGCAGAAGGCAAACTGCTCCTGGCCTCACCCTCAGGCACCAGGGCAGGCCTGTGAGTGCCTCAGCCGATAGATGTGCTGGAGGTGGCTCGCAAGGAGCTGCCGCCATCAGCGCTGAGGCACCGGTGCCTCCCAGACAGGAACGCACCAGGGCCCTGAGCAACACTCCTGTCCCCCTTCCCCATCCCCTTTTCCTTTCCCCTTCCCTGCTCCCTTTCCCCTTCCCCTATCCCGTTCCACCTTCCCCCATTCCTTTCCCCCTTCCCCTCCTCTCTCCTTCCCTGTTCCCTTTCCCTGTCCCCGCTTCCCTTCCCCTTCTCTCTCCTTCCCTGTTCCCTTTCCCTGTCCCCCTTCCCTTCCCCTTCCCCAGCGGCCGCCTCTGCGCTACACCCTGACCGCTAACTTTACGGACTCGCCTCTCATTGGCCGGAGCACCAGCAATCAAAAGGGCTTCCAGCCAATCCGCTTTTCCCGTCTCACGGACACGCCCCCTCCCCAAACGACGTTCGTCGATTGGCTGTTTCCCCTCCGGGAGACGCGGCCAAGGGCGGGTGGCAGCCGCTCGCCGCGGTCCCCGGGGCCCTCCGGCGAGGGGCGGGACGCGCCGGGGCGGAGTCCCGCGCCTGAGGGGCCGAGTGGGCAGCGCTCAGGCGGGACGCGGGATCTGGAGCCCGCAGCTCCGGGGAAGAGGCACCAGTCGGACTGTCGATTGATCGAAGGTCCCTCGGCGGCGATGGGCCCGCTCCTGGAGCTGCTCCTGTTCCCGGTTGCGCTGCTCTACTCCTACCTGGAAGCTGCCGTGAAGCTCTTCGTGCCGGCGAGGAGAAAGTCCGTGAGCGGAGAGCTCGTTCTGGTGACGGGCGCTGGGCACGGCGTGGGGAGAGCCACGGCCCTGGAGTTCGCCAAGCGCCGCAGCAGGCTGGTGCTGTGGGACGTCAACAAGGTACCGGGGCCGCTCCCGCCGCGACTTCTCCGTCTCCGGCACTTGGGGTTGGGGGACGGAGGTGGGAGCAGGGGGGAACCGTCCCACGGAGCCTGGCTGCAGCTCTGTCCTGGCTGCAGCTCTCTCCCGGGGCAGCCAGGAACTGGCAAGTGCCGGACGCTGTCCCTGGGAAGGGGCGACCCTGGCTGCACACCCAGCCCGGGGGAGCAGGCGCTGGACGCTGGCTGTGCCGAGAAGGGTTTAGGGGTCATTGGTCACAGTGAGTTACCCCCGAGCCGGCAGTGTGCCCAGGCAGGCAGGAGGGCATTGAACTCTGGGGTGCATCCAGCCCGGCACAGCCAGCCAGGCCAGGGAGCGATTGTCTTTCTCTGTCCTGAGCTGGGGAGGCCTCATCTCCAGTCCTGGGGCAGGTTTGGGCACCACAGGACAAGAGGGACACAAAACTATTAGAGAGTGTCCAGAGGAGGGCAGTGAGGATGGGGAAGGGTCTGGAGGGGAAGCTCCCGAGGAGAGGCTGAAGGCCCTGGGGTTGCCCAGCCTGGAGAAGAGGAGGCTGAGGGGAGGCCTCACCCCGCTCTGTGGCTGCCTGCCCAGGGGAGCGAAGGGGCAGCGCCCATCTCTCTCCTCTCTGTGGGGCCCAGGGCTGGAACCCGAGGGGACGTCGTGAAGCTGCCAGGGGAGGGTCAGGCTGGGTGTCAGGAAGAGGGTCTGTGCTGAGAGGGGGGTCGGGTGCTGGCACAGGCTCCCCAGGGAAGGGGTCCCAGCCCCGAGCTGGGCTGAGGGCAAGAAGCATCTGGCTGCTGCGCTCAGTGCCCTGCTCTGCCTGGGCTGGGCTGTGTGGGGCCAGGAGTGGGGCTGATGGGCCTTATGGGACCCTTCCAACTCAGGAGATACTATGAACGGTGCAGACACTTATAGCAGTTACACCATCAGGAGAAGTCTCCAGCGCCTGAGCAGCAACATGCAGGCAGTTCAGTTCTGCACATTTGTCTCTCTTCTGCCTCTTACAGTCCGGTGTCGAGGACACAGCAGCAGAATGTGAGAAGCTGGGAGCCACTGCTCACGCCTTTGTAGTGGACTGCAGCAAAAGGGAGGAAATCTACAGGGCTGCAGACAAGGTAGGAGAGCTGGGGCACGTCCAAAGGTTCACCAGAGGATTCTCAGAACAGTGGGGGCAGCAGAAGACTTGTACACAAATCATGCACGCCCTTGGACTCTCCCCATTGCTTGCTGCTTTCTGGACAGAGTGAAGTAGCACTTCCCAGATGGAAGCCAGTGTCTTCCCCTTTAGAGAGGCTCTGGCACATCAGGCCTCATTGCCAAGGCTGCTCTGTAGACTTCCAGCCTGTCAGTGAAACCTCAGCACCACGCACAACTGCTCACTCACTGCCCCTGGCCTTTGGTGGGATGGGGGAGAGAATTGGAAAAGTGAAAGTGAGAACCCTCATGGGATGAGGTGATGGGAGTTTAATGAGTGACTCACAAGCCATGTGTGCAGGCAGAGCCAGGCAAGGAATTGATTCCCCCTTCCCGTGGGCAGGCAGGAGTTCAGCCATCTGCTGGAAAGCAGCGTTCCATCACGTGTAGCAGCCAGCCTCATCCTCTTCAGAGAGGTTCCAGCATGTTCTGCCAGGAATTCCATATCTGGGAACAGGATGCGACCTTCCTCTCCTAACAGAAACAACATCCAGAATTAAAGCAGTTGCTGCTCATGTTCCACAGCCTCATGGCTTTGTGATAACAAGTGACACACCCCTTTCCCTTGTGGCTTTTTTCCTGCCCAAAAGGTGAAGAAAGAGATTGGGGATGTCTCCATCCTGGTGAATAACGCCGGTGTGATTACAGCCGCTGACCTGCTCTCCACCCAGGACCACCAGATTGAAAGGATGTTTGAAGTCAACATCCTGGCTCACATGTGGGTAAGGGCCAGCACCATCCTCATGCCCACAGCTGTGGGAGCAGATTTAGACCAACAGTTATTTTCAGAGAATCACAGAATGGTTTGGGTTGGAAGGGACCTTAGTGATCCTCAAGTCCCAGCCCCCTGCCATGGGCAGGGACAGCTCTCACTAGCCCAGGCTGCCACAGGTGAATTGCAAAAGCATCTTCTAGGCATGTGTAGCACAGGGGCACCCAGGCAGACTGACTGTGGGAAAACTTGAATAACCTCTTGTTTATCTTGCCTGGCCCAGTTAGTTTGTTCTCTCTTCTCTGCATGAACTCACTGTTGATGGTCTCACCTGACATGGGATGGTTTCTGTCACAGGGTTCCTCTTTGCATCAGGTAGTTTGGGCACCTGCAGCTGTGCCCCAAGACCCTGCAAGTAGAACATAGACAGCTGAAAAATGCCAAGCAATGTTGTTATTGGCTGAGGTGCACAAAAAGCAGCTGGCACGCAGCCTGAACACCCAGGGAGAAAAAGGGAGAGGCAGCACTACAGGTCCCAGCACAGCCAGACCACAGGGCAGAGCCAGGCTTGACCCCCTCCCTGACTGCACCCACCAGCCAATCTCCCTGGTGCTCTCCCTCTCATGGTTTGTGCCTTGCTGTGTCACCACCTGCACTCCTGGCTCCTTGAGCTACTTCTGAGCCCATCTCCTGCTTTCTCACAGCTTTTTCCCAGCAGCCTGAGTCAAGGTGACAGCACTATGCTCTATCAAAGCTGGGCCTTGGCTCCTCTGCACCCCTGCAGCAGACCCCTGGGCTGGGGTGACACAGTGGGAGGGTTTCAGCTGTTACAGATCTGTTCACAGCAGCAAAAAGATGCTACAGATTGATGAGTATGTGCCAGGGTGGGACACTGGCAGCATTGCTGCTGACACCTGAAAGCTAAACAGCAGCACAGGAAAGGAGAGACTTAAGAATCAGCTCCTGTTTATAGCCAGCTTCCTGAAACACTCACATTGCAACACAGGTCACCAGTTCAACAGCAGGGTGGAGAACAGGTGTCTCTGTGGCTCTCAAAATCTGAGGTGCCATACAGTGCATGACATTAGCAATAGCATTAGTTGCTTAATTATTGATAGTCACATAATAGTAATAATTAATTCCTCCCTGCTTTCTCTCCCACCTTGTGATTTTTGCCTCGTGGTTTAAATGACTTCCAAGACCACAAGAGCTTTTCTGCCAGCCATGATGGACAACAACCATGGACACATTGTCACAGTGGCTTCAGCAGCAGGTCATTTTGTGATTTCTTACATGGTGGCTTATTGGTAAGTGACTTTAAATCAGCTCTATTTTATTTCTGTCTCTCTGTTCCCCACCAAGGCAGTGTTTCTGACAGACACCTGCTCTGCATTCCAGTTATTCCCCAAAGCAGCAATATCTAATCCAGCGCTACACTCTGGCACAGAGAAAGTTAGAATTAGCTCTGCCCTGTCTCTCAGCTGGCTTTTGGGGTTGTTTTTTGCCTCCTAGCCAGTACTGTGTGACCTCTTAGGCCATCTCTAGTTGTAGGAAGTCATAAATCATATTTGAGCATTCTCAGTTGTGCTTTTTCCCTTCCCACAGCTCAAGCAAGTTTGCTGCAGTTGGATTTCACAAGGCTTTGACAGAGGAGCTGTCTACCCTGGGAAAGGATGGAATAAAGACTACATGTCTGTGTCCAGTGTTTATAAACACTGGGTTTGTGAAAAACCCCACTACAAGGTAGCTTTCCTGTCCTTCCTCCCTTGCACTGTGTGTTACCCCAGCTTTAGGGGGGTTTATATAACTGGGTTTTAATATAACTGGTGTGCTGTACTGACTGAAGGAGGCCTGCAGGGTCACTTAGCCCAGGGAGGGGTTGCATCTGAATTCCCTATGTTTACATGAGGCATCCTCTGTTTTACCCCTGTAGCTCTTAGATCTCTGCTTTCTCATGTAGGCTTGGCAAGATCTTGGAGATTCAGGAAGTTGTGGATGCCCTGATGGAAGGAATACTGACCAACCAGAAAATGGTTTTTGTTCCAGCAAATCAACGCATTGCTTTGCTTTTTGAAAGGTGAGTAGAAGGGATAAAAACCCAAACCAAACCCCCACTCCTCCCCAAAAAAGAAAACCCCTCCACATATATCAGATATAACTTGCTGAGTGTATAACCCTCAAACATGTGGCATCTGATTTGGGATGAAGTTTTTTAGAACACAGCACAAGGTAACCAAACAGTGCAGTGTTCTTCCTACTGCCAGCAGAAGTCCCCATCCACCAAAAGGTTTGGTTGAGTCCCTGCAGTGCTCATTAGGATCCTACACCTAACTGTTCTCCTGGGAGAACCTGACCACTCCGAGAGGTGGGGAGCAGGACAAGAGAACATTTTTCCTCATAGATCACTGCTTCCTTTTGCCTGCAAACACCACCCATCCTTAAACCAGCAGCCCCAGTATGGTTCCAGGCAGAGCTGGGGATCTGCTGCTTATTAGTGTTTGTTTCTTCATGCCAACACCAGAGACTGAGGCCAGAAAGTTGTTTCTAAAGGGCTCTGTTGCTTAGCAGTGTCAAATGTAAAGCAAGATTTGTCCCGTCATGTGTCTTTAACAGCCACTCTGGCTGAGTTGCTGGGGAGGTGTTTTCATGAGAAAGCAGCTTGCAAACTGAGAATTAACATCAGAACAGCTAATTAACTTCTGCAGTATCTCCTTAAATACTTAGTAACTTCTTGTTTGTGAAAGCTAGCAAACTTTCTAACCTTGTTTCTTTTTAAGGAGGTATATACATGGCTTGTGTTTGGTGGGTTTTTCCCCCCAAAAATTAAACTTTAATTCCCCAAATTAAAACCAAAGAGAAAGCAAATGCATGAGTGTGTTCAGTAAAAATTCCTGTGTCCTGCAGCAATGTTGCCAATTAATTCATGTCTAGTACATGTCCTGGAATTGTCATAAAAGGACATGGGTTAGATTGGAATTAAACTAGATGCAGATTGATGTGGGCTTCATATTCATGGGAAATAACACCCCATAGATTGGTCTCAGTCTGTGTGGTCACACTTCTGCTTCCAGAGCAGCTCCTCCCTCACCTGCACGGCCACTTTCTCCCACAATTTAAGTTTCTTATCGTACATTTAATTCTGTGTTCCTCTCTTCTTCAGAGTGTTTCCAGAACGTGCCCTGAATATCCTGAAGAAGATGACCAATGTCAAGTTTGATGCAATTGTTGGGCAGAGAAGCACACAGTGAGAGGCCAAAATGGATTCTCACTTCCCAGTTGGCACCAGTGAAACCAGAACATGTGCTGAGTGTAGTTCTGCTCTTAATCAAACCAGCTGAACTAAGACAGGTGCTTCTAGGCCACCATTTCTGAGCACACCTCAGGGTTTATCCCAGCCCTGCAGCAGGGACTTACCTGCTTAATCTGGAGTGTGAAACAGAGCTGCAGCTCTTGAAGTTTGGCAGGCTGCTGTACGCTGCTGTGTTGGCTCTATCTCCAAGTGTGAAGGCAGGAATTCCACAAAGCCCATGGGGGACAGTCCAGGGAGTGCCTGGGAATACACTAATCTGGATTCAACCCTGAGCAAAGGTTTCTGGCAAGAAGAAATATAGGAGAGGAGGTGGGTGGCCTGTTTCACCTCAATTTATCTTTTTAAATTTGAAAAATATTGTAATTCACACTGAATTTCATATGCTTTTGTAGTGAGTACCTGAAATACAGGCTTACATGTAATTTAATACCCAATGGCACTGATTATCAGTCATGCATTAGCACCAATGTGCCTTATTCTGAATAAACAGAGTTCTTTATCCTAAAGGTGTCTCTCAGCAGTGAAACTTGTAACAGGAGGTGCATTTAAGGTATAGTATTAAGTAACACCCTTTCCCTGTACCATTTCTCACGTTGCTCATCTGCAATTCCCAGACACCTTTAAAACACCAAAGGGTGCAGTCTTAATCTACAGATTTCTGGGTGCTCTCCTGCATTTCCTGTCTGCTAGAGAATGTGATTTATTACATGAGAACACAGACCAAGTTGGACTATCACTCACTTTATATTACAAGGTGAATAATCAAACCTAATTAAATTTCCAGCATCTGTCTGCCTCAGTAGTCAAGCTGCATCCTGCTCTGACAGGACCCACCTCCTCCCAGAGGTTCAGCCCCCAGAGGTCTTTGGCCTGTGGTGCAGGAGAGCAGCACCCCATGAAACAGGTCAAAGACCTCTTCAGAGCACACAGTATCTTTCCACCCATGTGTTCAGCTCCTGCCTGGGCCAGGCACTTGCTGGTTCACAGCTACCTCAGGGAGGCCTGAACAGGCTGCTGCCTTTGGCACAGCTGCAGAGGGGTGGCTTCCAGCAGAATTCATCCCACTCACCTGAGCATTCCATGTTGTGTTCTGCTAGCTGAGGTTCTTCAGAAGAGGGGGAGCCCTCAACATCCAACTCTGCCTGCTTTAGGCAGCAACAAGCAGATGGCTGTGCTGCCCATGGCACAACTGCTGCCTAAACCTGTGAAATGACACAAAAATGGTTTCAGTTTTGCTCATATAACAGGACATTGAGCTGGGGAACTTGTGCTTCACAGAGCAAGGTTTCTGTAGGGAAGAAAAGAAAAAGAGAGAGAAAAAACAAAAGAAGGTGATCGGAAATTTCAGGAATTGGGGAAAAGAAAAGAGAAAGCTCAGTTACCAGAGTCTTAGTCATGGGTTGTATTTAAAACCAAGCCTTTCTAAACACAAAAGTATTTGCGAGTAGCATGCTTTGAGTCCTGAAGGATAGAGTAGCCCAATGTGCATGCAGGTTCAGTGAGTTATTTTGTAAGTCTTTTCCATGTCTCAGAGGTATCCCCCAAATTTGAGACCAGTGACTCAATGTCTCCTGTCTACTGTGAAAGGAGTTCTTTGTTTTGTGCTGCTTCTGCTTTTCTGCACTTGCTAAGAAGGCCTGTTACTGCTGAGCCACTTGCTCTTCTTCATCTTGCCCAAGACTCTGAGCCTTCTGCTTGTCAGAATAAACAGATGCCCAAGGAAGGATTTGAAAAGCAGCAACAGAACTGAGCCATCACACCTCCTGGGCTCCTCAGTTCCCTTCCTGGCCACAGCAGACAACTGAAGCTGCTCCTGCACTCTGGTCATGGTAGTGCCTGGAGCAGGAGCCTGCACAAGTGAGCTTCATCCAGCCACATCCAGCTGAAGAATGGCACCTCCCACCCTGGCTTGGGACTCCAAATGAGCGCAGGGAGCGACTCTGGCCTCGTGCTCTGTCCTCTCTGTGGTGTCTCTCAGAGTTGGTGCTTCTCTGCCCTCCTGTTGCCTCCTCAGCCACAGCACTGGCTGGAGCCCCAGCCAGGGAAATTACAGCACTGCTGAGCCATGCAATTAGGACCTGTCCTTGATGCTGATGTGTTAATTAAGAACAGCATAAAGTTCCAAGAGAAAAGTAGGAAGCGCCTGGCTCTGAATGTCTCTGCTGGAACCAACTCCATGTCCCGCAGACAAGACAAGGAACAGTACAACTAAAGCACTGGGACATTGGCTCGAGGTCTGTGGAGCTCCATCCCCAGCTGTTCCACTGTCAGAAAGCACAGGAGTGCAAGGTGCCCACAGGGGTTCTACATACCAGGGGCACTATGCACCCCCTGGGCTGCTGCAGCCAGCATGCAGATGCCACTGCTGTGACTGCCCTACTGACAGAGGCTCTGCTCCCCAGTGCAGGATGCATGGAGGAGAGCTATTGGCCTCACAGACCCTATTGCTGTGTTTGTAAGCTCCATGGCCAGGCACCACGCTCATGCACTGTTTTACAGTCATCCATGCTGTCAAAAAGTTAGTGTGCTTCCTGGCATAGTTGTGGCCCATGGTCATCTTTGGCAGGACATGCGCCAGAGTACAGTGGGGGCAGCACCTCTGTTATACAAGTGTCCAAGAAAACCCTCCTGACAAATTGTGAGGTTTGGACTGCACCCCCTTGCTTTCTAAACTCCTTAGAGAGGAGTTAACATGCTGCCTCCAACTCTAAAGAAGAGTTTGGACCCTTGATTCTGCCACAGAGGGTTTCATTCAGCTCTAGCTGTGTGCCTCTGCAAAGGAACCCCCTCAGTTATTGTCCTGTGGCTTTTAAGGCCTCACAATCTATTGTACAAGCTGTTCATGTGCTCTACATGTCACATGCACAGGCTTTTTGTCCAATCCAGCTGTTTTTTCTGTATGCAGTTTCATCATCCTCCTGTCTTATCTGTACCTGGGTCTCATCTGTCTTCTACTGACCTGAGATAAAATGGTTTTTCTCCCTCTTTGACGGTCTTTCCCTTGAATTACAGGCTTGGTCCAGTTTATCTCAATGTGCACAAATCCCAGTGCTTTTCCTCCTTGACCAAGCAAAGGTTCAATTAACGTTCAGTTACAGTTTGCAGCCCAAGGCTTCCTCCAGTCATTCATGCCAAACAAAATCCTTTAGGATGTCAAGCAAAGCTACTCAAGTTTCAATTCAACCTATTTTTAAGCTATCACACAGTTAATTCTAATATTCTGTAAGCAAACTACTTTAATCCCTGACAGCCCCTGGATACAGAGCTGCAGGGCAGGCAGTGTGGGTGAGACCATCTGTTTTGCAAGAGGAGAAGTTGTTTAAGGACACCAAAGCCTTTTGAGGACACCATCCAAATCAACCCACAATAAAACAAAAGGGCAGCTGTAATTGTTTCCCTTAGACCAGTCAGGTTTGCATATCTGGTGGACAGAAATTTGAAATTAGAGGAAAGAAAAACATTTAAGGACAATATTTAATAGTCATAATTCCTGTCTTCATTAGGATAGGTACAATTTTTAGGTGTCTAAGTGGTTTTGGTTCATGTTGGTCACATTGAGTGTTGCTACATTTCTAATAGCATGGAGTAAAGCCAGGTCTTTCTCTTTAGCAAAGTCAGAGCACTTCTTCAGAGCCTGGCTCTGCTGCATCTTCCTAAAGTCCTTGAATCCCACCAAGAATTTTAAGAGAATCATCCCAAACTGTGTTACTTGTCACAAGCCTGGGCCACTTACAAGCGAAAGCCACAGCTGTACAGTGTAGTGCCACCATCTGCTAGGACTGAGGCCCCAGCCTCATTGTGTTTCAGTGTTTACAAGTAATGCTGGTATGCATGAACACCCACGTGATTTTAGGCTGTTTCAGAACATGGATTTTCAAATGCACAAGAGCTTCCTGAACCCAGCAGTTCAATGACAGGGGTTTGGTTTTCCTACCGCTGCACTGAAATTAAGCACTTGAAGTCACCAGCTGTTCACAGCTTTGTGAAGCTGTTCGCAAAATTCAATTCTGAAGCAAATTTTTGGTACCCTAAATCTTTCAGATTCTTTCATTCTGCATCTGTATCAGGCCACACATTTTGCTCTTTTCCAAGCAGGTCTCTTGCTTTCTGTACTTATACCCCAATTTCAACTCACCACTAAAAGGATTGCAGTTCTACTGCAAAAACTATCAGAGTATGAATAAACTTACCATTATCCAACAAGCCAGGTGTTGCTTGGAGTAAGCATGTTCTCATGCAGACTATTTCCCCTCTGTGTTCTCAGGCTTTTCATGTTCACAGCTAGTAGCTGATAACTTCCCAAAACATCACAATCAAAACGTTTTTCAAGAAACGTTCTTGTTGAGCAGATGCTGCAATGGGAAGATATGCTCATTGCTCAAAAATAACCCATGACAATAGTGACTGTTTTTATTTACTTGCTTGACTGGGCACAGCTGGAAACTATTAGTTTGTTAACATAAATCCTGGATAGGAGGTGTATTAAAATAGTAGAAAGATATATGGCAATAAAGGCCAGTTTTAGCTTAGCAACTATCCAGGCTTTAGTATTTTGTTGTAGATTTTAATTATTTAAAATGATCATTGATCCTGCCATCAAGCTTACAGTTCTGTAGACTCTACCTTGCCCAACTTGAGATACAGTCCAAAGCTTGGGAGTCTGAGGTCCCTTTCCCTACTAAGAGGTGTCAAACAGCATAGCATACACAGGCTAGTCTTTGGTGTTCTTAAATTTCTGTTGCAGAGCTAAGGAGACAGTGGAATAAGCTTTAATATATTAGGAGACTAATCAGATTTCCATTTCCTAAAATGTAATTCCCAACTAGTGCAATTTTATAAGTTTTAACTGCATTTTCTAAAGACACTTCCTGATTCTACAATTGCTAAGCCAACAAACCCTCCTAGTTTTAAAGTCAAGTCTTTAAGAGAACCTAATCACATAAGTTATTTTATATTTGCTAACAGAACAGAGGAAAGGCATTTATCAGAAGAGTCACAATGGATCACCAGAAATCCAACCTCAAAGTGTCTCTGCACACAGGAAAAGGTAACCTCTTTCTGCCATCAGAGATTATGCAAGCAGTGATTTACATGTGTGATGTAAGGACTTAATAGATACATGTATCCGAGGGCAGGAGGGGAGAGCTGTGCCAAAACTCCCCACCACAGCAAACCTAAACAATGGCATCTTTGTGGGTTGAAGGCCTGATCAAACTATTACTGAAATCAGTGGGAGGCTTTTTGGTGATTTCCAGGGGCGTTGGAGGAGAGCCACAATACGTTACAAGCAGTACCGCTAACTCCCAACCAGAAATAAGCACACAAAGGCATTAGGTTCTCATTTAGAATAGCGGTCTGCCCACCGATTCCTCCTACGCCTTGACAGAGCAGAGCTACAAGCCTGTTCCAACCCTGGTGCTTGTCTCAGCAAGCTGAGAGGTAAGATTTCCTACAGCATTTTAAGCATCAAGCTTTCATCTTGCGAAGTACCATTCTAGGGAAGTAAAGCAGCTGCCAGGCTGGACATTGTGGACATATGATATAGAAACTATGAAGTCAATAAAGAATGAACGTGTTCACTACACTAAAAAGGAAGGAGAAAAGTGCAAAACACAAAGCTCTGACAAACTTGTTCCCATCAGCTATGTGCCTGTGGTTCCTGAGACCTGCTGGGAAGTCCTTCTGAACCCTCTGAGCAAGAGGTCTGCCTGTCTAGGTCAGTCTGTCTGATCACAGCCTCCTGGAAACTGCTTATGGCCAGCAGCATATCTGCCATGTACATACAGGTTAGTCCCTTCAAACACGTGGATGGATTTAGGGACCATTGCTTGATGTTTTTCTATTCAGAAATACAGCCACTAAGACACCACCAAATTGGAATTTTCTTTGATGTATTTATGGAAAACCTAAAATGTTCTGGGTTGATCAAAACTAGTGCTTCCACAACAGGCAGTTCAGCATATCACACAATCACTTCAGCTGTTTGCTGATGGATTTTCAGCACCTCTGACCTCTATGAAATGCACAGTGGGAAAATAACAACCCAAATCCACTGAGTAGTTATATTTTAGATAACAATGATTATTCCAATTTTCCCCCACAGATAGAGTTCTGTTTCCTTCTTAAAGAGGCCAGCACAAATAGCAGTGTTATTTAGTTATGCATTTCTTCCTAAACATACTGTATGTGCTCTCTGTGTGGAACTGTAAACCTCTAGCCACTTGCTCTCAGATAAGCCTAGATTTATAAAACACCTTCCTGCTTTTCAGCAGAATTGTGTTGTATTCAGGAAAAAAGGAAATCCTAGAATTATTGCACACATCTATAGAGGTGAACTTGGCACGCAGCATGAGAGACCAGCTTTCAACTCCACAGTATGTTACTGGAAAAACTATTGAGGCATTCATCTGTGGGGCTGGAGGCAGAGGGCATTTTCGGTTGGTGAGCTGTGCTTGCTTTTGTGCAAGGCAGTTATTTATGAATACTCCTTAATTCCCAGGGCATGTATTACTTTAATAAGGTCTTTCTTCAATTCTAACAGCCTGTAAAACACTCCTAGCCAACTCTTTTCAAGTTCTCAAGTCAAGCTTTAAGCAAAACAGGACCAAGACTTAACTGCTCCACAGGCAGAGAGAGGCACTGTAACTGAGACTGAAACAAACCTGGGGGAAAGCATGCAATGAGAAAACATATTCCTGCACTGAAGGGAGTGTATGGCAGCACTGTGCAAGACATATATATATACACATGCACACACGTGTGTATATATATTTTACAGGCCAGAGTCAGTGAACATGTGGAGAGGAAGGAGCTGGTACAGCCTTTTCTTCTCTTTCCTAGATCCTTCTCTCTCTGAACCCATGGAGAGCAGTTGCTCCAAAATCTGAAACAGGATCACTCTGATCTGTAGGACCTAGGCAATTGCTCTTGTTCAGATTTTAGGAGGACAGGGTGATGGTATTTCATACAATCACATCATGGTTTGGGTTGGAAGGGACCTCAAAGCCCATCTAGTTCCATCCCCTGCCATGGGCAGGGACACCCTCACTAGCCCAGGGTGCCCAAAACTCCATCCAACCTGGCCTTGAACACTTGTTGACGAGGGGCAGCCACATGCGAGGGTTTTTCCTGCTGTGAAATGGAGTGGAAGAAAAGAGGAAAGAAGGCAAGCCTCACAGAAGAGGAATGTGTACCCCATTGCTATTTAACAGTGGGCCAGCAGCAGAGTTTATTGTAGCCAGATTACAGTGGCTGCACAAAGCAGCTGCTGCAGCTCTAGGGACAAGCTTTGATGCAGGATTGCTGATGTGAGTTGCTCTGCCCAAGCTTCACTTCATCAGCTCAGACAGAACCACAGAGGTCAGCAAGAGCTGATGGCTGTGCAGAGCAGCTAATCCTCCTGTGCCAGCTCCACTCATTTACCAAGTAGCATACAGGAATAGTTACTCTTCTTGCTGTAGCTGACTTCTTTTCATTGACTATTCCCTTTCCACTAGAGACTGGTTTCTGTGAAAAATATTTTTTCTAGGCCAATTAAAAAAAATTATCCCCCCCCAAAGTTGCACGAGTGCTACTGGAGCAGCTTTCCTGCAGGGCCAGGGCAACAAGGAAGGCTTGCATAGGTGATAAAAGGAAGACTAGGGAAAATGTCGTCCCTTTCAGGAAGAAAATGAGACATTTGATCACGGGCCACTTGATAGGTAAGGAGTGGGCTGGATGGCAGCATTCAGAGAGTTGCTGTCAACAGCTTAATGTCCAAGAGGACACCAGTGACAAGTGGCATTCCTCAGGGGTTGGTATTAGTATGGCAGAGGGTTGGAACTAGATGGGCTTTGAGGTCCTTTCCAACCCAAACCAGTGTGGGACTCTGCAAACACGTCCTTTTCGCCTGCTTTTTAAGAGGCAGCCATGGAAGTACCGCTGCTGCAGCACTCGAGCCCTGGCACCACCTAACTCCCGCCCTGTCAGGTACAACAGTGAAACGCCAGGTTAAAAATAATAAACGGTGTATCAGCGCGCAGACATGGGGTAAACCCTTCGTTCTGGTACCGGGTCCCTGCCAGTCCCCGGCCGCAAGAGCACTGAGGCGAAGAGCCTTCCCTGCGCGGGAAGGGTAACGGCCGCCTGGCGCGCGCCCTGGCCGCCTCACGAAGCGGCGGGCTGCGGCCCCAGCCTCCGCCGCGCACCGCCCCGCCTCAGCGCGGCGCATGCGCATCGGCCTCCCCCCCCCAGCTCTGCCCCGCGTCCCGCTCGTCCCGGCCAGCCGGCTGGCTCCCCGCCGGACCACGGCTCCCCGCCGCCGCGGCGGCAGCAGCGCAGGTGAGCGGAGGGGGCGCCGGGAGGGAACCGGATCTCTCGTTTCACTCGGCGGGGCCGTCTCTCCCTTCCTCCTGCTCCCCAGCCCTTCCCTCCCCCGCCCTGCTCGCCGCCCCTCGCCGTCGTGCCGCGCTTGTTCTCGGTCAGGGCCCGCCGCCGCCATGGTGGGCTGCCCCTGCCTTTATGTAACTCGCTCCCCTCAGGTGTAGCGGGAAGCGGGCCTGCGCGCTTCGGCGCGGTCGGGCGGGATAGGTTTTCTGCCTTTTCGCAGCCGCCCCCCTCCGCCTTCTCAACGCGGCGCCAGCCGGAGGGTAGGACGTCCCGGCCCCCGCTCCTGTGAGAGCCGCGGGGGGATGGTAACGGGGCCCGGCTCCCCTTCTTTGCGAACGGGTATTGCCGCGACCCGCTTCAGAGATCTAAACCGAGCGTGAGCTTCGTGTGAATTAACCTAGAACCGGTGCAGATCACCCAGTGAAAGGGGATGCGAGGGGGGGGCAGGGTGCCTGGGTAGCCCCTCAGCATCAGAGGAGACGGGATGCGGTTCTTTGGGAGGCACCCCCGGCTCCCTGCGCTCACTGAGCTCTTGTTTGCCCTGACGATTCGAGCCCAGAGCGAAACACACGCAAACTGAACCGGCAGCCTGGGCGTTTCGAGATACTGCATGTAATTCACTACACAGAGACCACAGTCCAAGAAACAAGTGCCTTGGTCACCTTACTACTGACATCTTGTAATAGATAACACATAAAGTCACTTCAGTGACCCCAAACCAAATACTTTTTGCTTTAAAAACCAGCAAAAAAACTTACCTGGCGCTGCATCAAAGAGCCTCAGGGATTCACAGCCCCTCCTTCCTTCTCAAACAGGTGAGAATTTCAGATGCTGCAGCTCCACTAGTGCTTTATATTGCCTGCTTTAGTTTTCTTCCTGCTTCGATAGCTTCCACCTTACCATCTCCTCTCGAGCCTGTTGATTACGTGCTGCTGGGAAATGTCAATCAATCAACCTCTTACCCAGAAGGGGTGAGGAGGTAGTTCACAAACCAGATAGGGCCTCCTAGTTCATAGATGTGTGTTTCCTCCTTTGCCTAGTCATTCCATTGTGTTCTGCAGTCATAAAGTGCTAAAACCCAGAAATCCCAGACTTTCTGTGCCTGTTGCAGACACTTCTAGAAGTATAATCAAGAAACCATTCACACCTGTGTGACAATAGGGAAGTACCACAGCAGGTAAAATAGCTCATTAAACGTTAACAAGCTAAAACCACAGGTGGTGTGTCATGGTTTTGATTGCTTGTAATGGAGAGTAGGCAGCAAAAGGTTCCTTTTACCACCTTCTTTAAGCAATTTGGTCAGAGATTTTTGAGTGAGTTTGAGTTGATTCCCCTGTCATCTCTCTCTGAACTCTTGTACCATGCAAGAAGTGTGTTGGCTTTGTAATGTGCTGAGATTGTATCTGTAGTTTTGGTGCAGCATGTGATCAGCTGTGTGCTCGTGGCCTGGTTTATTTTATAATTTGTTAGTGAGATGTCAGTAGGATGGCCTCTAGTTTTCTACTTGGCTGTTTATTTGATAAAAGCAAGTTTAAATAGTGTGGACATAAGAGGACAGAATTGTTGGGTAATTACTGCCAGTAATATGATGCAAGGCAGCATAGTGTCATGTTAGCCAGTGTCCTAGTTCTTCCTCAGCAGGCTTCACCAAACAGATTTCGTAATAATAATTTCCTGCATCAATAGTTGCAGCTTGTTGAGTTGTGAAACCCTTTATCTTGTTATTACCTCCTGATTTCAAAGAGATTTTGAAGGAGCCTCGTAGCTCTGGAACTAAAGGAAAGATGATACAGCTTTATGGTTTGAGCCACTGAGTGTAATGGGAGGCTGCAGCCTTAGTGAATCTTGACTCCAGACTGGAGAATGTGAGGATGGTTGACAGCTAAGGCATAGAGTCCTGAGGGGATGGGGCTGGGGTGTGTATGGGAAGTCGTGTTTGGCCATAGCTGTGGGATGTTCTGGTGCCTTGCTTTACACGTCCAGGACTGGACTAAGCACTGCTGTGGAGACCATTAAACTATTGTTATTTTTGAGTCCATCAGAGAAGACAATAGTGCCTCTCGTTGGTAAGGGCCTGTTCTGTCATCTTGTGAATGTCAGGTGCTAGTTAAAGTTTTTATTATATATCCATCAACACTTCCCTTGGGTCATAACAACCCCAGGTAACACTACAGGCCTGGGTCAGGGTGGCTGGAAAACTGTAGAGAGAAAAGGATCTGGGGGTGTTGGTTGACGCTCACCTGAACATAAGCCAGAAGTGTGCCCAAGAAGGCCAACAGCATCCTGTCTTGTGTCAGGAATGGTGTAGTCAGCAGGACCAGGGAGGTGATCATCCCCTGTACTCAGCTGTGGTGAGGCTGCACCTCCAATACTGTGTTCAGTTTTGGGCTCCTCACTCCAAGAAAGACATCGAAGTCCTGGAGTGTGTCCATTCCAGGCTGGGGAAGGGGCTGGAACACAGCTCTGATGGGGAGTGGCTGAGGGAGCTGGGACTGTTCAGCCTGGAGAAGAGTAGGCTCAGGGGAGACCTCATCGCTCTCTACAACTCCCTGACAGGAGGTTGTGGTGAGCTGGGGTTCAGCCTCTTCTCACAGATAACCAGCAACAGGACAAGAGGGAATGGCTGCAAGTTGTGCCAGGGGAGGTTCAGGTTAGAAATGACAAGACATTTCTTCTCAGCAAGAGCGGTTGGGCATTGGAACGGGTAAATCGTGGCATATTGGGTTGGTTGGTTGGTTTTGATGATGCAAAATTGGACAACAGTGTCAGCCTGTCACCCCGTATATCCCAGAAGACAGTTGGCCTTTCTGGTGTTCACTGAAATTTGGTTTAAACCTCAGTAGAACTTTGTTGAGCATAATCACACATTGGATCGAAGGAAGCAGGGAAGAAGGTGTCTCAAAGATTGCCAGGCAGAATTATTTCCAAAATGGGATTTTATCTGACTATGCATTTCCTGCTGTACAAAACACCTTTACTGTCATTTTTCTATCACATTTTTCCAAGAAAGAGTGTCCTTTGTTCCTTGCTTGTGTGTCTACAGCACTGGTGGGGTTTTGGTTAGAGCAGCAGATGAAAGATGGTTAGTGTACCCATTTCACCCTTTCCTGAGCTGCCTGTGATACAAGTAACACAAAACAGTAATGCAGGTCAGTTTTTGCTACAAAAAAGCTTGGAAATACTGAGAGGATCTAGTAATTTTACATTAGTGTTGTCTAAGAAACTTCTTAATGAATTTCTGCCAAAGGAACCCTGACGGTTTTGCACAAGCCAAACCAACCAGTTTTGGTTTTGGGGGTGTTTTCTTTCAGTTAAATTACCTTTCTGCTGCAAAGCACATTAGGCTTAGGCTTCTAATACAGTGTATAACTTGAACTTCCCTGTGTTTTCCAACCCTGGGCATCTGAGCAGTTTTGTGTGAAGCTTCCTACGCCCTTAGTGAAATTGGTGAATGGAGAAAGGGAGAGCACTGAGGGTTTTCTACACTATTCTGCCCCCCTTCTGTTCCTTCTTGGGGACACAGCTGTAACCAGACTGAATGGAGAACAGCTGCTTGTGCAGTCCCTGCCAAAGCTGCTGCTTGGCCGCAGTTTGCACTGCAGCAGCTTCCTGCCCTTCCCACTTCTCTCCTTCTGCCTCTTAGCTCTGCCAAGCTGCCCTCTTTTCAGACTTTCTTAGTGCAACACAGAACAACAGCTAGGCTTGTTCTGTTCACTAGATTAAATTGGAGAAGCTCCTCTCACTGCATACGCTCATCTAATCTTGGCAGCAGCAGCGCCAGCATATAATAACCCACAGAGACTCATCAAGCTGTATTAGACAACTTAGTTTTACACAGCCACACGTACAAACTTGTATATATTTATATTCATGCAGCCTGTTTGTACTCCAGACCCTTCCAGAACCTACAAGGGCTAGAAAATTTCTTGTCTCTTTCAATTAAAAGGCGCTTTTGTTTTTGGAGTGAGTTTAACCACCCTTCTCTGCACAGATCCTGACATCCATCTTGTGGGTGGGTAACCAAAGTTACATACAGGACTGAGGCTGGTGAAACTTCACCTGTAGCTTCGTTTCCAGCTTCAGTACTGCTGCTCCTTAGAAGCACTGGATTTATGGGTATGATAATACCTCTCAACTGAACACTGCCTGTTTGCAGTTACAGTGGAAGTTTTGGTTTTGTTTCTGTTCAGTATCACTGAAGTGTCTTCCTCCCTTGTACCAGGAAAGAACAAGGACAATCCCCTTTCTGGGGCACTGTCTCCCAAAGAGAGAAGACAGAAGGAGGAGGCCATGTACTCCAACATCGAGGTTGGCTTGTCAACCAGGATTCCTGGGGTTTAACTTCATGACGGGAAAATAGTGATGTTGATTCATGTTCTGCCACTGTCTGATATCTTCCATTTCCTTTTCAAGGTGTTTTTACTTCTACTGGACATAAGTACTCTCTGTGACTTGAGGAATTTTACACTTAATTCAGTTTCAGATTTAGCTGCATCAAAATCACTTCACTTTAGGATAATGTGCTTGTGTGCTCTCCTCCTATCCCTGCTTGCTTTTCCAAGTGAGGAACAGCTTGGAGGGGATCCTGGATCTTTTTCCTGGGGATCAGAACACCAGTCCTTGTGGTCTGGGAACAGCAGACATCATCAATTTCTAACTATTACACTTGGACACAAAGATTGCTGACCTTTTCATGGCAAACAATGGCGAGCTACAATGTGTGGTTTGTTGTTTTTATTCAGACAGCTGTTCCTACATGGAAGGTGTCAAGCAGTTGTCTACAAGGAATAACAGATGATGTTATGAATGAGGTATTTCCTTTAGTTTCCTTAGTCAGTTGCTTTCCAGGATGGTCACTTACACTCTTGTGTGTGGGAACTCTGATTTGTCTTTCAACCTTGGGAAAACTGTGATATCAGTATAGCTAAGATTCCTTTAGTCCAGGCTTTGTAAATCTTAGGACAGTCTGAAATAACAGCTACCAAGCATGAGCAAATTTTTGCATGCTTTAATATCAATCTGTCTGATTAATAAGGTTGCTAGATAAAAGGAAATAATTTTCATTCCAAGATTTTTCTTTAAGTGTAAATTATTGTTCTCTGGTTCCATAGAACTTTTAGTATTTTGCTTACATCTGCATAAACACACAAACCACTTAAGCTTTGCTTTAGCTTTTGAAGAGACCTAGGAAAGCTGAGTAATAAGTATGTACAGAATACCCATCAGAGTCAGATCAATAGTCTCTGTGACAGCAGTAATGAGAGATGCCGTTTGGGGACCAAAGCAGCACAGCTGTCTGTGGGCTGTGTCCTTTCTACCTAATGCCTCTCATCTGCTTTTTGTGTGTGTTTTAAACAGGAAGGTGAACAGAACTTAACTGCATTTTAGGACTTGACTCCTCCTGATGGGCTGGATTTTCTCTTGGCAGGTGTTTCTCAAGATTCATGCAGTGAAACAGCCAATGGCTTCAGAATCCATGGTCCCAGAGCAGACAAAACATCTGATAAAGGGAAAAAGACAGCGACAGCAGCAGCAGCAAACTCGATCTTCCAACAGTGATGGTGAAGATGACGTCTTTGTGTTTGAAGCAAACGAGGCTTGGAAGGATTTTCACAGCTCTCTTCTTCACTTCTTTGAAGCTGGAGAGCTCTGCGATGTTACACTGAAGGTGATATTGTCACACATCCATTGCACTGAACAGCCTGAAGATTAAGCTAGGAATAAGTGTGGTGGAGGTGGCTCTGATTTTGGGCAGGGGTGTGGAAGCCACAGAGTAACTGTTGGATCTGAGTCATCTCTATATATGCTCATGGGTTGTTTTTTTCTTATTTTGGAAGTTTACAAATGAAATGTAAATAACTTAAGATGTTGACAGTCTGAGAGAGGAATACATGACTTTGACCTTGCCTGACTTGCCTTCTAAACAAGTTCCCACAGTTGGTCAGTACTTCACTGTGTCATTTCAGCTCCTTGTAGCCTCTTTGATCTCACATTCTTTCATCCCTCATTTTATCTCTATATTTTGCATTCTCTGTTGCTCTGCTGGCAAACAGGATTTCTAGAACAAATCTCACTTCCAGGATTGTCAAAAAAAGAGGAAAAAAAACCCCAACCCACCCTAGATATTCTACAGCTGATCAAAGAGTAAAGGAGGAGGAGGAATATTAAACTGGCTGTCACCAGGCACTAGGTGCAGTAGTGAATAGGTCCAGTGGCTCATAACAGTTGAATTAACCAAGTAACAGTACTGAAGCTGCTCCAGACAACACAAAAGCCGTGAAACAGAACTTGCCTGAGATCATCAGATCTTTTTAGATGTGTCATTTTAAAAAGCCTTTTGAAGAAGGTGGTTCATGTCAGAGCTCTTAATATAACCTTCCTCCTCCTTCTTCTTGATTTCATCCTCACCTTTCTCCTTTTCCACCCACCCTTACAAAAAAAGCATGAAGTCTTGTTTTATAAATGTAGTTACACTCCTGCTAGGGAAACTTGGCTTGGAACATATGCTTTACTGTGGCTGCAGTTTAACTTACTGTGAGGCCTGTAGTAATGTTCATTGGTATTATTTCTGTGGAGCTGCTTTGCTAATTTAAGAGCTAGCTTAACTATCCTTTCACAGCCCAAACTGATGTTCCAGTAAAAGACTGGGGTCTTTTTGTTCTTTTTTTTTTTTTCAGGTTGGTTCAAAGCTTATCTCCTGCCACAAACTGGTGCTGGCTTGTGTTATACCCTACTTCAAAGCCATGTTTCTTTCAGAAATGGCTGAAGCCAAGCAGTCGTTGATCGAGATCAGGGACTTCGATGGCGATGCCATAGAAGACCTGGTGAAGTTCGTCTACTCCTCCCGCCTAACCCTGACGGTGGATAACGTCCAGCCCCTCTTGTATGCTGCCTGCATTCTTCAGGTGGAACTGGTGGCAAAGGCATGCTGTGAATACATGAAGCTGCACTTCCACCCCTCCAACTGCCTGGCAGTCAGGGCGTTTGCAGAGAGTCACAACCGCATCGACTTGATGGACATGGCTGATCAGTATGCCTGTGAACATTTTGCAGAGGTGGTGGAGTGTGAAGACTTTGTGAGCGTGTCACCACAGCACCTCCACAAGCTCCTGTCCTCCAGTGACCTGAATATTGAAAACGAAAAGCAAGTCTACAATGCTGCTATCAAGTGGCTGCTGGCCAATCAACAGCATCACGCTACGTGGCTGGATGAAATACTTGCTCAGGTAGGGCAGACCGAGGCGCCAGGTGACTGTCCTGTCACTGGTTTCATTGTATAATCGACTGTTTGTACTTGGGTAGATCTCAAGATGAAAAATGTTCTTAGCAGATGGTACCTCATTTGGTATTCACAGTTGTGCCTTGACAGCGGCAGCAGGTTAGATCTTTTGAATTCTCTGATTCTGTGAATATCAGGAAGAAGTTGTATTCTCCACTTTCTGTAGAGAGAGGAGTACCCACTTTGTGCTCATGGCTGGAGCGTGGAGCACCAACAAAAAGCTGCATCTGTTTTAGAACTGAAACTTCTTAGATAGTGCAGGACAATGCCATTTCTTCACTTGGTTTGATACTGCTGCAGCCTGAAACGCTCACTTCAATTGCTGGTAAGTATTTGTACTTTAAAAAGGAGAGCAAAGCTGTTGAGGTTTTTATATGTGGCTAGGAAAGTTAATACTGTAACAGAGACGTGTCACATCAAGGTGTGCTCCTATTTAACTAACAAAAGACCAAGATGCCTTAGCCCTACAAGCAGGCTAGGAAACATACACTAGACCCTTTAATGCTCACCACCCTAGCAGTGCTGGTTACCTGTAGGATCCAGAGAAGTTTGGAGTTTAATCATCTGGTCTTGGTTCAAGTCCACTGTTTCTGAAAGAAACACATACAGGTACCAAAGGTCACTCAGCTGAACTTAAACACACCCATTGGACCTTTTGTCAGAGCATTAGGTAGTTACTCAAGCTCCATATGTGCTGGTTATGGTTTATGGAGAACCTGTACTGGGGAGGTGGGGGGGTTATGTGCCAGAATGTCCTGTGTATATTGGCACTGACCTCCAAGGTGAATATTTTGCACTGGGCAGAATTGCCAGCAGTTGTATCATGTGAGTAACAAGAGGTCTGCTAACATGCTGCTGTCTTTGTCTTCATGAATCATTCTTCATGTTTCCTGGTAAAAGATCACAACTGCTTATTAACTGTCTTCTGAAAACCTTCAGTTGCTTCTAAGAAAAGTGTGAGGGTTTTGGTACAGTAAAAACATTTATGGGCAATATCATAATTTGACAATGTAAAAAAATCATTTAAACTGACTTTTATTGCCCATTTGTGCTTGAGATGAGATTACCAACTTTATTCACAAAATCCAAAGTCTAGAATGAAGCAGTGAAAAACTACCCCCCTCCCTGTACATAAGGGTTATTTGCCAGGGTAGATGGAGCCATCCGTTGAGTTGGACATTAATGCTAGCAGAAAACATCACTGAGCTTTCTTTATGGTTATTATCCACATCATAATTAGCCTTATGAGTTTTCCTGTTATAATGAGGTTCTCAGTTTGTCAGCCTCAAGTTCTTAGGTCATCACTAAACTCATGAGTCTGTCAGCAGGGCTATGGTGATACTTCTGACCAGCCTAAAACAAACTGGGCTGAAGTAAAGGAAGAGGTGGGGCTGAAAGCTGGTGGGTAAAGAGCTGTCAGAGACACTGGACTTCTCCATCAGCAGTGGTGCTGGGCTAACTGGGAGCTGCTTGTAAGCATTGACTCCAAACCTTAGGAAGGATTTGGAGAAAGAAACAGTTTGCTCTCAATCGTTATTTTCTTTCTATTTTTTTTCTTTTAAATCCTCTCCTCTGTCAAGTCCGGACTGGAGAAGGGTGTGACAGCACTAACAATACCTCCTTAATAGACTCTTAGCTCATGCTGGCAGTTTCCTTTTTGACTTGCCATCTAAAGGAAAGGAACTATTCTAGCAGAATACACTGGCATAGCAAAGAGCTGAACATAAACACCCTCAGCACACTCACCTGACACAGGCTCTCCTGGCCAAGTCACAGGCAGGCTCAGCTGCACCATAGGCAGCAGCACTTTCTCCTCTGCCCAGCCTGGGCGAAGGGACAGTTCTTCACTGCAAATGGTCCTACAAACATATGTCACTAAAAAGAACTGTTCATACTGCTGCTATGTGGGGGAAAAAATAACATGAAAGCAGCTCTTTTTAGGGAAGAGCGTGGGGCTGGCAGCTTGCTCAGCAGCTGCCATCTGTTCTGTGTGCGTCACTGTGAGCGGGGAGACTCGAGCCAGTCCAGCCAGTTACTCCAACTGTGTTCATTTCTGTCAGGTACGGCTGCCTCTCTTGCCCGTTTGTTTCCTTATGGGGGTTGTGGCAAAGGAAGAGATTGTCAAGCAGAATCTAAAATGTAGGGATTTGCTGGATGAAGCCCGAAACTACCACCTTCACCTGAGCAGCAGGGCAGTGCCAGACTTTGAGTACTCCATTCGCACAACACCAAGGAAGCAGACTGCTGGTAATTAAATGTGTGTCTGATTACCCAGTAGGGAGTGGCGTGGAGAACTGGCAGCACATCTCAGCAGCATTAAGATAGCTTGGTTTAAATGGTTGTTAATGACTTAATGCAAACTTGGGAAAGCCAGTGTGTACCTCTGTAATTAGGTAATGTGCTGCATTTTCCTGTAGCAGAACTTAGAGCAGTCGTTTTCTTTCTTTAAAGCATTATTTGTTTTATCCTGATCTGCATTGAAGCTAGCACTGTTAAGTGTGTTATGAGCAGGCAGTGTGCTCAAAGCTGTGCTGAAAATGGTGGACACTTTTTGGTGCAAGAAGGTTGACCTACCTTTTAAACTCTGTGGCTAGCCTACACCAGAAGTGAGTGAGGACAGCTTAGACTGCAAATCCTAATTATTAACATATTTAACAATCTGTTAAAACTCCCTAAGCAAAATCACAAAAAGCTCATTTAAAGTATGCATTGTTTTTGCAAGAACATAGCTAGCTAATTGCCATAGCAGCATGCCAAGCAAAGGCCAAAATCCAGCATCCAGTTACACAGGGCAATGCTATAGGACTTCTCCTGAGCTACATGATTTTCAGTGCATTGTGCTATACAACTTTATCCCCCCCCATCTTCCTGCCAGCTCTCTGGAAACCTGTTTTGTCTTCCTCAGGTGTGCTGTTCTGTGTCGGTGGTAGAGGTGGATCAGGTGACCCATTTCGCAGCATTGAATGTTACTCTATCAGTAAGAACGACTGGTTCTTTGGCCCTGAGATGAACAGCAGGAGAAGGCACGTGGGGGTGATCTCCGTGGGAGGTCAGTAACCCTATTCATGCAACCCTATTCAGAAGGCACTTCTTTGTTCCTTTGGCTCGAATTGGTACTTTAGCAAAATAAATCTGCCTTGCAGTGGCTTAACTGTTGGATATTTTTCGATATAGTAAAGCTTCTGCCCCCATGCAAGGGGGGGTTTGGTTCTGGAACCATCTGTGAGCGTGCTTACTGCAAAGACATTACTGTGAACTCAGTTGTTCAGCCTGGAGAAGGCTCCAGGGAGACCTTACTGCAGCATTCTGATACTTACAGGGGGCTCATAAGAGTGATGGGGACAAACTTTTTAGTAGAGCCTGTTGCAATTGGACCAGGGGTGATGGTTCTAAACTAAAAAAATGGCATATTCAGTTGAGATATATATATATTGTTACAATGAGGGTGGTGAAACACTGGCACAAATTGCCCAGAGAGGTGGTAGATGCCCCAGGCCTGAAAACATTCACAGTCAGGTTGGACAGGGCTCTGAACAACCTGATCTAGGTGAAGATATCCCTGCTTATTGCAGGGGGGTTGGACTAGATGGCCTTTAAATACCCCTTCCAACCCAAACCATTCTGGGATTCTAAGAACTGTATAGAGCCTCTTGCCTTAGTAGGTGATTTAATTCTTTTAAATCCATTTATAAATAAATTGTTTTACATACAACAGTCACCCAGAATTTGCTAGTACTCACAGAGCTCCCTTCGTACTTCAGTCTGCATAAGCAAGTCACTAAGACCATAACTCTTCCAAGAGCATACCTACATTTATTTTTAGGTGTCCATCTTCCAAAACCAGGTCCATGCAAGTCCACAGCAGCTTAGCACCTGTGATACAACTTCTCCTCATACTCAGTAGGCCCTGTGTTACTGCAGGAGAAGAGAGATCTTCTTATTCCATAGAAAATCTGGAGAGACAAATACAAAAATCCAAAACTCACCTGACCTGCAGCACTCAAGTTATGGGATGATTTTTTTTCTGTCTATATATCAAGCTTTTATATAAAAGCCCATGTTAGAACAGCTCTCTGGTTGAGTACAGCATATAAAATAGTCCCTACTTAGTAAATTCCTGATATTGAAAACTTTACCCTTTATTTGAGCTTTTTGTCTGCACATAGGCAGGGATATTACATAAATGAAACAGAAACATTCCCAAGCAATCTCTGTACTGAGAGAGGTGTGTGTGTTTCAGGTAAAGTCTATGCAGTAGGTGGGCATGATGGAAACGAGCACTTAGGAAGCATGGAAGTATTTGATCCTCTCACAAACAAGTGGATGATGAAGGCATCAATGAACACAAAGAGGTATGTGTCCTGTGATCCAAAATGCCTTAGTCTGTGATACATTATTTCTTGCTGATACTGAGAAACATCATGCCTCTCCTGCCTTTATGCAGGTTTCCAAACTCTGCTGGTTTTAGGATTATATGTTTTCCTATTTTGGGGGCTTGATGCTGTCAAACATTTTGATTTACTAAGCTGCAAAGGAAACAGATCTGCACCACAGCATTGTATACTTCACATGTTTGGACAAATATGAAGTTGTGTATAACACAGTGTAAGAATTTGAATGCAGAATTGCATAATGCCTCTCTCTAGGGAGAGGGCCTGGCTGGTAATTTACACTTTGGTAATTTACACTTTGGTGGAATTTACACTTTGGCTTTGTCACTCTTAGCCCCTCACTCCACAGATACTCCAAGTCAGGCTTGATGGGGCTCTGAGCAACCTGATCTAGTGAAGATGTCCCTGCTCACTGCAGGGGGTTGGACTAGATGACCTCTAAAGGTCATCACCCAGTCCGTGATTCTATGATTCTGGAGCTCTTCTACTCCAGCTGTGCTTACATCAGGATATCTAGGGCTTTTCTGCTATGCCTGATAAAGAACTTGAAACTGACTAACTGGTTCTCTGGATTTTTTTTGCTCTTTTTAACAAGGAGCAAGGTAACTGCCAGCAGAACGTGCTCAGTGAAATATTCATGTCCAAGAGACCAACAGCTGTCTGTGGTTTTGCCACAAAAGGCCAGAAGCACTAAGATAATGAAAGTCAGATTGAGGATTTCTCTTGCCTTTTGACATTTAAGATTCTTCTAAGGAGCTGCTGGACCCAGATCTGTAATTTTTTGTTTCTACTATTATTTAAATCAATCTTCTTAATTTTACATTCCTGTAAATGGAAGGACTAAAATACAGAGTATAATAGTAAAATACAGAGTATGGCTCAAGTCCTAAAACTATTTGTATCTGTGAACTAATCAAAGTAGAAACCCAGACTCCTAGAAGCATCTTCTTGCTCCTCTCCCTCCTTCCTGCACACCCCAGGGCATGGCATATTCTTAGGCCTAGAATGTTCTCAGTGAAATGGTCAATCGCCTGGCTCAGTGGCTAAAGCAGAAACTTCATGCTTGTGTTTTAGGGCATGCTTTTCATTTTGTAGTACTGATTGTACTCCCATAGAGGTAGGTTGGGTAGAAAAAAACCCCTCTGATAACTATTTTTAACACAGACTGCATAGAAAATAAAACAGTGGAAGAAATTTGCAGTTAAATCCTGAGTTCAGTCATCTACTGTCCAGCACAGGTTTGCTTTTTAATATGTAGTCCTATCACCCTGAAAAAACAGGGATTGTGACTAGGGATGATAACATTGAATCCCTATGGGTAAAGATCAGAGGAAGGGCTGACAAGGCAGACATCCTGGTGGGCGTCTGTTATAGACTGCCAAACCAGGATGAAGAGACAGATGAGGTGTTCTACAAGCAGCTGGCACGAGCTGCACGGTCATCAGCCCTTGTGCTCATGGGGGACTTCAACTTCCCTGACATATGCTGGGAGTACAGCACAGCACAGAAGAAGCAGTCTAGGAGGTTTTTGGAGTGCACAGAGGATGCATTCCTGATGCAGCTGGTCAGAGAGCCCACAAGAGGAACTGCCCCGCTAGACCTGCTGTTCGTGAACAGGGAAGGTCTGGTAGGAGATGTGAAGGTTGGGGGCTGCCTTGGACAGAGTGACCATGAAATGATACATTTCTCAATTCATGGTGGAGCTTGGAGGGGGAATAGTAAAACTGCTACCTTGGACTTTCAGAGGGCAGACTTTGATTTGTTCAAGAGACTGGTAGGGGGAGTCCCTTGGCATTCAGTCTTAGCGAACAAAGGGGTACAAGAGAGCTGGTTGCTCTTCAAGAAGGAAGTCTTAAGGGCGCAGGAGCAGGCGGTCCCCCTGAGCCGCAAAATGAGCCGGCGGGGAAGAAGACCAGCGTGGATGAATAGGGAGTTACTCTTGAGGCTCCGTGAGAAAAAGAGAATCTACCGCCTGTGGAAGGAGGGACGGGTAACTGAGAATGAATTCAAGGAAGTTGTCAGGATGTGTAGAGGTGAAATCAGAAAGGCAAAAGCCCAGCTTGAATTTAACCTGGCCGCTGGGGTGAAAAAGAATAATAAACTCTTTTATAAGTACATTAACAGTAAGAGGAGGACAAAGGAGAATATCCACTCTTTACTGGATGAGGCTGGGAATGTGATCACTGAGGATAAGGAAAAGGCGGAGGTTCTGAATGCCTTCTTTACGTCTGTCTTTAAAGGTCAAACAGATCCTCAGGGTACCCCTCTCTCTGACCTGGTAGTCTCAGCTGGGGAGCATGCTAACTCCCCTGTGATTCTGGAAGAAACAGTCAGAGACTTCCTACTCCAACTGGACTGCCACAAGTCCATGGGGCCGGATGAGATCCACCCGAGAGTGCTGAGGGAACTGGCAGAGGTGGTAGCCGAGCCGCTTTCCATTATCTATCAGTCCTCCTTGCTGACTGGTGAGGTCCCAGGAGACTGGAGGCTTGCCAATGTGACTCCCATTTACAAGAAAGGTTGTAAGGAGGATCCGGGGAACTACAGGCCTGTTAACCTGACCTCGGTTCCAGGGAAGGTTATGGAACAGATAGTCTTGAGGGAGATCATGCGGTATGTGCGGGATGGCCGGGGGATCAGGCCTAGCCAGCATGGGTTCATGAAGGGCAGGTCCTGTTTGACCAACCTGATCTCCTTCTATGATCTAGTGACCCATCTGCTGGATGAGGGAAAGGCTGTTGATGTGGTCTACCTAGACTTCAGCAAAGCCTTTGACACTGTCTCCCACAGTATTCTCCTGCAGAAGCTGGCAGCCCGTGGCTTGGATGGGTACACCCTCGGCTGGGTAAGGAGCTGGCTGGAGGGCCAGGCTCAGAGAGTGGTAGTAAATGGAGTTAAATCCAGCTGGCGACCGGTCACGAGTGGTGTTCCCCAGGGGTCGGTGCTGGGGCCTGTCCTCTTCAATATCTTTATTGATGACCTAGATGAGGGCATTGAGTGCACCCTCAGTAAGTTTGCAGGTGACACTAAATTGGCTGGGAGTGTGGATCTGCCTGGGGGTAGCGAGGCCCTACAGAGGGATCTGGACAGGCTGGAGAGCTGGGCTGAAGCCAATGGCATGAGGTTCAACAAGAGCAAATGCCGAGTCCTGCACTTTGGCCACAACAACCCCAGGCAGTGCTATAGGCTTGGGGCGGAGTGGCTGGAGGACTGTGTGGAGGAAATGGACCTGGGGGTACTGATTGATGCACGGCTGAACATGAGCCGACAGTGTGTGCGGGTGGCCAAGAAGGCCAACGGCATCCTGGCTTGCATCAAAAATAGTGTTACTAGTAGGAGCAGGGAGGTAATTGTCCCCCTGTACTCAGCACTTGTGAGGCCGCATCTCGAGTACTGTGTTCAGTTTTGGGCCCCTCACTACAGGAAAGACATTGAGGCTCTGGAACGCGTTCAGAGGAGGGCTACTAAGCTGGTGAGGGGTCTGGAACACAGGCCTTACGAGGAGCGTCTGAGGAAGCTGGGATTGTTCAGCCTGGAGAAGAGGAGGCTTAGGGGAGACCTTATAGCTCTCTATAACTTCCTGAAGGGAGGTTGTAGTGAGCTGGGGGTCGGCCTCTTCTCCCGTGTAGGCAGTGACAGAACTAGAGGGAATGGTAGCAAGCTGCGCCAGGGGAGATTCAGGCTCGACATTAGGAAGCACTACTTCTCAGAAAGGGTAGTCAGGCACTGGAATGCACTGCCCAGGGAGGTGGTGGAGTCACCAACCCTGGGGGTGTTCAAGGAAAGACTGGATGTTGTATTGAGGGATATGGTTTAGTGGGAGCTAGTAGTAATAGGTGAACGGTTGGACTGGATGATCTTCTAGGTCTTTTCCAACCTTGATAATTCTGTGATTCTGTGATTCTGTAATTCCCAAATTGTAGCAGCAGCTGTACCAACAAAGTTAACACCAGGTTTTGGGTCTCCAGATTCAATTAACACAAGACAGGAGGTATAAAATTCAGTGCCAAGATAAGAGAAATTCAAATAACTGAGACACTCTCATATATCCAAGCATGGAAGGAGAGGGCTTGGGCCTTAGGTTGACATTGTCAATTCAGTATTCCATGCCTCCCTACCTTTATATGGGTTTTTAATTTCCTTTAAACGGGAGCTCTGTCTTTTTGCAGTCTAAAAATACCCCAGCTCCAACAGTCCTGTTCATGGCTCACAATAATGGATGGGGCCCTGGGAGGCTGTGAATATACAGATGACATGCTGCAAGGCTGACACAGGTGTGCCAGCCACTGACACCAGTCATTTTAAATTATTATTATTATCTTACTTACATTTTCATTCCTTTTTCCCATAGCAGGTGCCAGTCAGGTAGCACTGCACCCTCCCAATCCCTTTCCATAAGGACTTACACTGAGGTATTGATCCTGTGGCTTTTCTCAGGAGAGGAATCGCTCTGGCCTCCCTCAGTGGCCCCATTTACGCCATCGGCGGGTTGGATGACAACACCTGCTTCAGCGACGTGGAGCGATACGACATTGAGTCTGACCGATGGAGCGCGGTCGCCCCGATGAACACGCCCCGGGGGGGAGTCGGCTCGGTAGCGCTCGTGGTAAGTGACCAGTTCCTCCCAGGCTGAGGCCAGCTGAGGAACTGGTGTTCAAGGCCAGGTTGGATGGGGCCCTGGGCAAGCTTGTGTAGCTCCAGGCCTGGAGGTTGGTGGCCCTGCATGTGGTAGGGGGTGGGAGCTCTGTGCTCCTTGGGGTCCCTTCCAACCCAGACCAGTCTGGGATTCTGTGACCCGCTTTTCAAACCTGCCTGTACAAGGCAGAATGTGAGATTTTTAAATAAAGTGCAGCTGGTGGGTCTGAGCATCTCCAGCCCTCAAAATCCTATGGAACTCTGCAAGAGGGGAGGATATTTAGAATCCCAGAATCCCCTGAGCTGGGAGAGACCCCTAAGGCCCATCAGTGCCACTCCTGGCCCCACACAGCCCAGCCCAGGCAGAGCAGGGCACTGAGCGCAGCGGCCAGACGCTTCTTGCCCTCAGCCCAGCTCGGGGCTGGGACCCCTTCCCTGGGGAGCCTGTGCCAGCGCCCGACCCCCCTCTCAGCACAGACCCTCTTCCTGACACCCAGCCTGACCCTCCCCTGGCAGCTTCACGCCGTCCCCTCGGGTTCCAGCCCTGGGCCCCACAGAGAGGAGAGAGATGGGCGCTGCCCCTTCGTTCCCCTGGGCAGGCAGCCACAGAGCGGGGTGAGGCCTCCCCTCAGCCTCCTCTTCTCCAGGCTGGGCAACCCCAGGGCCTTCTCTTCTCCTTGGGAGCCTTCCCCATCCTCACTGCCCTCCTCTGGCCACTCTCCAATAGTTTTCTGTCCCTCTTGTCCTGAGGTGCCCAAACCTGCCCCAGGACTCAAGGGGAGTATCAAGTTTATGCTCGTATCAGCTGTAGCTCTGCTCCCTGTGTGACCAATATTTGAGCTACCTGGGATAAGTACCAGGACCCTTCTAATGGCATCAGGCCCATGCTGCACGTCTCATGTGGAAGACTCAAATTATCTGCAGCACTGTGTAACTTTTTTACTTGATTAACTGGAAAACAACATCTTAGCATGCTTAAGAAATGCTGAGTAAATCCACAGACATCACAACTAATCCTTCTCTACACAACTCACCTGCAGAACCACGTTTACGCTGTAGGCGGCAATGATGGTGTAGCATCCCTCTCCAGCGTGGAGAAATACGATCCCCATTTGGACAAGTGGATAGAGGTGAAAGAGATGGGTCAGCGCAGGGCTGGCAACGGCGTCAGCGAGCTCCACGGCTGCTTGTACGTTGTGGGTGAGTAGGGCTGTGGCATTCAGCAGCGCTCTGTCTGCCAACTACTGGCATTTGTGGAAGAGGCTGTTGTTTTTAGAGGAACTGGGGAACACATAGACCTGACCTGTACTTTGTGTTCTGAGGCAAAGAAGGAAAGTGAGCACAACCAGGGCAGGCTTAAATGAATGTCTTTTAGAGAGGAAATAAAAAGCAGTTCCTGAGGCACACTTCAGGAGGACTCCACTGTCCAGGACAGTATGTCTCTAATACAGAGTCCTCTCAAGCCTCACTAACCTTGGGTTTCCTTTTAGGAGGTGATGCTTAAGCTCACACACTTCTAAAGCACTCCAGTTCTATTCGAGTGTATGCAACAGCAGCTTTTTCACAGGGTGGTTACACATATTGCACAGCTGGTCTCTCTAAGCCTAACATGCTCTGCCCTACCTTCCTGAGGGAGGAAGAGGCCAGGGAGCTATGCTGCCATGGTAGATGCAGAGCTCTGTCTTGTGTCTTATAAGTGAGTAAACAGGCTTTGAGTGAACTGCTTCTCTGACAGCTGCCCCAGCAAGGGGAATGCATCACCTGTGGATTTTTTTTTCCTACTCAAGTTTTCAGCAATACTTTAATTTGAAAACACTCTGTTTTCATAGAATCTCCTGAGGTGGAAGGGACCTGTAAGGATCAAAGAACAGGACCATCCTTTTACCAGTCTTAGGGGTTTTTTTTCTATTCCAAATCAGAAGCTTTTTCATTTATACCCATGCGCAAGATGACTTCAAAAAGAACAGAAATATCTCTCCTTGCAACTTAAGTAGGAAAAAACCCAACCCTGTCACTCTTGGTGATGCTTGCTTGGTGAGAGCTGTTAGATTAATTTTGGGGAACTTGTAAAATTGAAGTAAAGAAATAGAGCTGGACACGAGCCCGTTGAGTACTAAGAATAGGCTGATGATGCTTAGTACTGGTGATACCCAGGACTAGAGTGGCTATAAGCTGATAGAGTGATGATTTCTGCAGGTGGCTTTGATGACAACTCCCCGCTGAGCTCGGTGGAGCGCTTCGACCCGCGCAGTAACAGGTGGGAGTACGTCGCAGAGCTCACCACGCCGCGGGGCGGCGTCGGCATCGCCACGCTGATGGGGAAGATCTTCGCCGTCGGAGGGCACAACGGCAACGCCTACCTGAACACGGTGGAAGCCTTTGATCCTGTAGTGAACAGGTAACTGAAACTCTATTATTTGGCTTAGTAACACAGTGAAATGTGTGTCTGAGAACAGTGTGCAGCAGGAGCCTTGATCTTTGCTTCCTAGCGATAACTAATAGCCATGCCCAGCAGTGCAGGAGCGCTGCTGCCTATGCCACGTTGTTCTTGTAGGTATTTAAGCACCTCTTCCTCCTCCCCATCCCGTTCTGGAAAGAAAGCAAGCACAACCAGGGAGCACAACCTTCCCCTTGCCCCAGAACAGGAAGGGGAAGAGGAAGAGGTGCTTAAATATCTACAAGAACTACATGGCATAGGCATGTGTCCTCCTCCCTTCCCTCAGAAAGACTTTTAAGTTCTTCTGGTTGTTTCAAAGCTGGTTTTGCACTAAATTTACCAGAGAAATAATAAGAATAGACTATCAGAATGGGTTTTTTTTGCCGCAGCAGAATTTCAGATGCAGAAAAAACCCCCCTATTTTCAAGGACAGGAACTTACTTTCCTATTTTTCCCTCTGCCATCACCTTTAGGTGGGAACTGGTGGGCTCAGTGTCACACTGCAGGGCAGGGGCAGGCGTGGCTGTGTGCTCTTGTCTCAGCAGCCAGATCCGGGACGTGGGCCAAGGATCCAGCAACGTTGTTGACTGCATGTGAGCTCTGCTGCCTCCTCCTGAATTCCAGAGGAATGAGAGCAGGGAGGCACGGCAGAGCTTTTTAAACACCATGTTTTGTATGGTAGGTTAAGAAATAAAACCAATGTTATTTTTCTTTGTGAAAATGTTAACTTCTGCAACTGTAAAGCTTTTGGTGGGTTTCTATCAATAGTGATGCAGAAAAACCTGTGAAAACATGGAATAAAAGTGTGACTCAGAGGAGAAAAACCTGCCCAGAGCTGCAATCATCCCATTTTTGAGAAGCTGTAATTTCAGAATCATTTGAGGCAGCTGCTGCCAGGACTCACTGAGCTGTACATCGGGCATGGGGTGAGGAGAGAGCAGCAGTTAGTACTGCTGGAGCCTTACCCAGCAGCCCTAATGCTGGTTTTCTGGAGGACTTGAGTGCCATTTCATGTAACTTATTTTCAGAAGTGTAGTCTTCAACATTTCCTAATTGTACACACAAAGTGTCTCAAGTTTTAGAAGGTAACAAACTCCCTGTTGCACACTAAGGTCACTGGAGCAGAGAAGTTCACTGCCCATCTCCCCAGGGACTGTGGGTAGCAGTGGGAGTTCAGGTACTCAGTCTGGTTTTCAGAGTACTTTCTCCATCTCCTACATCTGTTAGAAAGCTGAGAAGATTCTTGACCTGAGTTTAGCCACTGGACTACTGGAATGCTCAAGTCATCAGTAAAATTTCTAGCAACTACCCCCCAAAAGGCAAGTTTCTGTTGGGAGGTCACTCCTGGAGTAACCAGTGTAACTCTGTCCTCCTCCTGAGGTGATAGTGTGTGAAAACACAGGCTTCAGTGGCTTTAAATGAAATGGAAACACACTGTAAAAGTTTTGGGGTTCTCTAAAGGCCTCTAACTGCACCTCTGGGAGAGGACACGTCCACTTTCAGTGTCCAGGAGCGATGCTGTGGTAAGCGTAGAGGTACTGTCCCTTCTGAGATAGGTAAGCCAGGAAGAACTTGCCTCAAACCAGGTCAGTGGCTGAACCCTTACAGAAACCAAAGAGAATCTGCAACAGAAAGAACTGGAAACAAACCAGAACTTACATCAGAAACTCCAAGTAGGACCTTGGTGGTGCTGTGGACAAAGGCGACATGTCATGCAGTCTCAGAACTGGAATGCCAAGTCAAGTCCAGCTGGAAAACCTGCAGATCCCTCTTCCTGCATCACCTTGAACAGACCAACACCTGACAATCCTCTGTGACCAAAGTTTCCCCTTGCCAGGCTGTTCCAAGGGACCGGGGAGAGCAGCCAACTTCTCTGCGCCCAGCACTGGGAGGAGCCCACGGCATGGGTGGGTCCTGCTGCTGGGATCCCACTGGTGTCACTTTGGGGAGGGACTGGGACTGTAATAACGAACCGCTGCAATAAAGGATTTGTACTTCAGAGCTCCGTGTGGGTGGTGTGGCTGGAGCAGGCTGCTGGGGGAGACCTGCCAGCATGGGGGGTTCTGCTTCTGCCGAGTGTCATTCTCAACAGGGAGCCTTCAGTAGAGCTCCTAGACTCATAGAATGTGTTGGGTTGGAAGGGACCTTCCAAGCCCATCTAGTCCAACCCCTGCAGTGAGCAGGGACATCTTCACTAGAGCAGGTTGCTCAGAGCCCCATCAAGCCTGACCCTGAATGTCTCCAGGGATGGGGCCTCCACCACCTCTCTGGGCAACCTGTTCCAGTGATCCATCACCCTGAGAATGAAGAACTTCCTAGTACCCAACCTAAATCCCCCCCTTTTCTAGTTTAAACCCATCACCCCTCGTCCTATTGCTCCATACCCTTGGGAACAGTTCTTCCCCAGAGGTACCTTTCAGGGAGTGGAAGGCTGCTAGAAGCAGCCCCCCCCCCCCGGCCCCAGAGCCTTCTCTTCTCCAGGCTGAACCAGCCCAACTCTCTCAGCCTGGCTTCCCAGCAGAGCTGCTCCAGCCCTTGCATCATTTCTGTGCCTCCTCTGGACCCACTCCAGGAGGTCCCTGTCCTTGTGCTGAGGGCTCCAGAGCTGGACACATCAAAGTGTCCAACCCCGAAGCACAGGATTTCCTGGCAACACACTGGGTGATGTACCTGCACTGACGCTGCTGGGCTTTGACACCAGCAAACTCCCTTGTCTTCTTCCAGCACTGGCGACACGAGGACGACACATAAAGCCACCCAACCTGAAGCAACCACGTCCTCCCTGGTTCCTGGGGCGAGACAGACCCCCAGCAGCAGCAGCAGGCCCCGACCTCCCGCTGCGGCTCTGCAGTTAAAGCTGAACTCAAGTCATGACAGCACGTTCCAGGTGATGCAATCCCCACCTCTCAACACAACACACGATGCATCCCAGGCGTGGAAATGGTGCTGCTTCTGTTCAGGATGGCTCTCCTGCACCTACAAGCCTTGACCTCACCCAGCAACCTGATGACCAGGACATCCTTTAAACACAATGAGACAACCACTTTGGCAGCATCAAGTGTGGTCCCAGTTACACCCACGTTTCCAACCTACTGACTTCAAGGATGTCACAGGCATCCGGGAGGAGCAGGACCAGACTCTGGACCACCCCCTTGGCCATGTATCTTCAGCCACACACATGCAGCCAGTGCCTGCAGGTCACCCCAGCACTGCCACCCCAGCTCATGGGACATGCTCCTGCCCAGCTGGGCTCTCCTGCTGTCCACAGCAGCTCTGAGTCTGCTCCTCACCTCAGGACTTGGACCAGGGCTCCATGACTCCTGCTGAACCACACCGCTGCCAAGGATGGCACCACCTCTGCTGTGCCTCCCACAGCCATTTTTGGGGGCAGGAAAGTTTGGGCTGAGCACTTTTACATCTGGACCATCAACACAGAGACTTCCCTTTGTTAAGATTCCTGATTGCTACATTAACATACTCATTTCTGATTGATCACCATGATGATGCCAAGACCTTGCAGGCACCAGTGTTTAGTTTCCTCTTATAAAATACATCCTCTTCCAAAAGATTCCCACATTGTTATTTACGCTCAGAGGGGACTCTGAGAACATGGTTGTACCTCCACAGTGTTCAATGCTTGTTCAATGCTCTTCCCCAAAGGCATCACACCCCTGAGAGTGCCACGCTCAGGGCAAACCTGTCTGGGTTACACAGCCAGACGACTTCAGAAAGCCACGTGTGTGCTGCTTGTGGATTTGAAACCATCAACAAAACACACACACAGACTCTTAGTCCCATCAGAAGGACAATGGATCTTCCTTCTCACTTGCTGCGTGTCCACTCTGTCTCCTGAGGCAGCTGGAGGATGCTCAGCAGGATCTACCTGCCCCAGGGGAGGGTCAGGCTGGGTGTCAGGAAGAGGGTCTGTGCTGAGAGGGGGGTCGGGCGCTGGCACAGGCTCCCCAGGGAAGGGGTCCCAGCCCCGAGCTGGGCTGAGGGCAAGAAGCGTCTGGCCGCTGCGCTCAGTGCCCTGCTCTGCCTGGGCTGGGCTGTGTGGGGCCAGGAGTGGGGCTGATGGGCCTTAGGGGTCCCTCCCAGCTCAGGGAATTCTGGGATTCTATGGAACTTGTGCAATGGGACCACAGCTCTGACAGTAAATGATGCTGCCCTTCACTTTACAAAGAAGTTGTCACCAGGCCATAAACATTTAGCCAATTAACCTGTTCAGGCTTAATTAGAACAAATTCCTGGGCCAGAAGTCTGTAACTCCAGCTCCCTCCTGCTGTTACATGGGCCTTTCCATCTCCATTTGGACCGAAACTCCTTCTGAACCTTCCCAGCAGTGCTGCAACGCCGAGTGCTGCAGACCCAAGCGCTTCATTCCAGATGTTCCCCTCTGTTTTCCTTGCTGGCTGCTCCTAGGACATCTGCATTTGTTTTCCAAACCTTTGCACGTTCTCTTGGCTGGAACTGGCAGCAAATAAAGCTCTCCTAGCCAGGACATGGAACTTCTATTTGCAATTCTTTCCTGGCTCTGTCAGCAAGATGGGTGTCGCTGCCACTTCACAGCATTTTAATTCAATTCCTTGGATTCCAGACAAGTTGGGGTGTTTTTTTCTTCTAGAACTTTAAAATAAAACAAGAAGTCAACAAGCAGCAATGTAATTCCTGCTCTGTGACGTGGCTGGTCTGCAGGGGTTGTCACGCTCCATCCCTTCAAGCAAAAAGCCCCATAAACACATCCCTGGCTCTAAGTTTTCCATCAAAATAGCTGCTGGATCTTGGAGTGAGCGGCACACAACCTGGGTCAGGACGAGATGTAACACCCCCCATGTGTGGTGGGCTGAGATGAAGAGAACATGAGCACCTGTGCTACCTGGCAGCATCCCATGGGAGAACTTCTCTGATGCTCATTAAATTAACAGCCCTGAAAATTAATGATCTACCCAGGTAACTAAGCAGTTGCAGCCGTGGCCGGGAGCGCTGGGTACAGAGCCAAGGAGAAACCTTTCTGTCTCTTCCCTGGCTCAACGGGTGAGACTTACCTCAGGCCAAGAATCAGAAGCAAATCGTCCTCCACTCCACACAGTTTCCAGAAGAGACAATAAATAGGGCAGCTGAGTCAGCACAGGCTGCTGGGAGAGGAGAATTGTGAATCCGTGTGCTGTTTAATGGCCTCAAGTTGGAGCAGGGGAAGTTCCACCCCAATGTGGGGAAGAACTTCTTCCCAGTGAGGGTGAGGGAGCCCTGGGACAGGCTGCCCAGGGGGTGTGGAGTCTCCTTCTCTGGAGAGATTCCAGCCCTGCCCTGTCCTAGGGACCCTGCTTTGGCAGGGGGTTGGACCCCATGGGCTCTGCAGGGCCCTTCCAACCCCTATACCTGTGATTCTGGCAGAGTCCAAGTCGTGTCTCCAACTGACTGGGCGTCAGATGAAGCAAATGGTGCTCGAGTGTGACTGCACTGAGGTGTGACGCTGCTGCTGCACGTTGCTTCACGTGGCAGCCTGCTTCTCCTCCTGCTTCTCGCTCTTCTTCCTACAAGCAGCTGCCGGCTCCCCAGCCAAAATCTTGGTCAGTGCCAGACAGGAACCAACGAGCAGAGCTGAACAACCCTGTGCTCAGTGGACGTCCCAGCAGTTCCCACCACTGCCGCTATGTTCCCAAGGTCACCCTTGTCCAGGCAGGGAAGAAACTGAGGGCAGAAACACACCACCTGTGGCCACCAGCCCGAGGACAGAGGCGGCATCGGACTTCCAACCACAGGGCGAGGAGGAAATGTGTAAGTACAGGGTAACGAGAGCTACAGAGAGGGTCAGGCTGGGTGTCAGGAAGAGGGTCTGTGCTGAGAGGGGGGTCGGGCGCTGGCACAGGCTCCCCAGGGAAGGGGTCCCAGCCCCGAGCTGGGCTGAGGGCAAGAAGCGTCTGGCCGCTGCGCTCAGTGCCCTGCTCTGCCTGGGCTGGGCTGTGTGGAGCCAGGGGTGGGACCGATGGGCCCTCGGGGTCCCTCCCAGCTCAGGGGCTTCTGGGATTCTATAATCTGAAATGCTGGACCCAAGGAAAAAATCTCAGAAATTCTGAGTAGGAGAGGGGAAAAAAACCCCAGTGGGAATTCCAGGAACCTGCAAGCCCTGTACAGATGCAGGTCCTCACTTCAGGAACACCACGCTGACGGAAACACGCTCCCAACTGCCCACGATGGCCAGGGACACCGTTGGTTTCAGGTACTGATGAGATTTACCCAAAGCACAATTAATACAGAGCAAGCACAGGCTGCCCACGGGCTGTTTGAGTGTTTGGAGAGCAGCGGGGGTGGAGGAACTGCCATCCTGTTAATGCAGCTGTTCTGCCAAAAATAACACGTGCCTTTGGCAAGGGGGAAAGCTGGCTGATCCCACTGCATGCACAGCCCAAACCAAATTAAAGGCAGATGCAGAATTAGGTTTGGTCAATAAATAAACAATAAAGGCTCAATAAACAAATAAACAACAAGGTGTTACTGGGACACAACCCCGGGATACTGGTGAGCCTCTGTGGCCACTTTAACCCAGGGCAGGATGCCAAGCGGGGTGGTCGCCACCTGCACCGAGCCCACAGCCTCCCGCTCCCCCTTCTCCATCCCCAGCTTTTGGATGACCCTCCTTGCTGCCACGTTATGCCTCCTTGCTCTAGCCCCCACTTGAAAGCCATCCCCCCCTTTTGCTTTTGCCCCAAGGAGAGTAGGAAACACACATCTCCAGGTGCAAGGGGGGAAGGAAACGGTAGGACAGAGTATGGAAGTGACCCAGGAGAAGCAGCTCCACCCCAGCCAGCAGATGAAACAGCTCGTGCCCAACCCAACCACCCCTCGCACCCCACTGAAACCAGAACAAACTTCATGGAGGCTGAATCCATGTACGTACAGCAACAACTACAAGCCATCATCCCACACAACCACAAGCCATCATCCTACACCCTCTTCTTACACTCCCACTCCCACCTTCCCAAGCAAATGCAGCGCTGAGCTCCTCCTGCTTCATCTGTAGCTAAAAATCACAGAATCACAGAATCCCAGGGGTTGGAAGGGCCCTCCAGAGCCCATCAAGTCCAACCCCCTGCCAAAGCAGGGTCCCTAGGACAGGGCAGGGCTGGAATCTCTCCAGAGAAGGAGACTCCACACCCCCTGGGCAGCCTGTCCCAGGGCTCCCTCACCCTCACTGGGAAGAAGTTCTTCCCCACATTGGGGTGGAACTTCCCCTGCTCCAACCTGAGCCCATCGCCCCTTGTCCTGTCCCGACAGCCACTGAGCAGAGGCTGCCCATGTCCCCCTGTGTCCCACCCTTCAGCTATTGATCCCCATTGCTCAGCTCCCCTCTCAGTCTCTTCTCTCCAGGCTGAACAGCCCCAGCTCACTCAGCCTTTCCTGGCAGGGGAGATGCTCCAGGCCCTTACCCCCTTCACAGCCTCCGCTGGACCCTCTCCAGGAGATCCCTGGCTGTTTTGTACTGAGGAGCCCAGAACTGGACCCAGAATTCTCCCTGAGGGAAATTCTCCTCACAGCACTGCAGAAAGATCCACGAACCAGACCCTGAGCAGACCCTCCTCATCCCAACACCGAGCATTTCAGCACCTCATGTAGAGCACTACGCGTGTGCCCCTTGCCTCGTCTTCTTACTGTGTGTGTTCAGCATGACACCCACCAGTGGGACCAGCCCGGAGCCAGGCTCTCACCAGCACCAAACCTCAGCAAAGCCTTCCCCAAACTCACATCAGGAGGACAGGAGGCAAACATCTCAAGTTGTGACCCTCCTGCTACTGGAGCATCTCGATCTACACCCGTTCTTAATTCCCAAGGGAATGAGGCAATAAACACGGCAGCAACTGAAAGGGAGACTCCTTGTATGGGAAGAACCTCCTTCCAAAGGGAAACACAGAGAGAAAAGGCATGTTACAAGTATGTGTCACACCAAGACCAGGAGAGGACCCTCCCAACAACTCATAACAGACAGACTACTTCATTTATCATTTATTTCCCCACGTGAACGGACCAACCACCTCGGAAACTCCATCGCACACGGGGCAGCAAATGGTATTTACAGGTGGGACATCCATCCCCAAAAATAAGTTTAAGGTGTACAGCTTGATAATGGGAACCAAGAGGGATTGGAGGGGGGGGGGATGGGGGAAAAGAGGACAAAACCAAAAAACAAGGACATTGCAGTCAGACTTCTTGACTTTTAATTTACAGAGGAGAGCTCTGTCTCCGCGTACGGTAAGCGGGGTTTCCCAACTATTAAATAAATGGCATCTTAAAAATAGAACATTTGACAATTTCAAACACATGTATTATTTCTTCTAAATAAATATTGCATGAAAATGATGCTGCTTTGCCACCATAGCTGCCTCCTCTCCTTCCAGGACTCACCCACCCACCACCTCTGGGTTTTCCTTGGGTTTACGGATTTATTTCCTAACGGGAAATGTTATTTCCTCCACCTGGTTTTCTATTTGGTTTCAGTTTGATTTGTTTTATTCAAGGCCCTGAACAGGCCCAAGTGAGATCAATGAGCATCTTTCCTAACCCCTTGCAGGCCTCTGACCTGGCTCAAGGTTGAAATACAATGGCTTTTAAAAAATCCCCTCCTAAACCGTCTTCTCCACGATTCCAAACGACGCAGAGCTTCCTGCGACGCAGCTTGCTACTGATGCTTCCCCACATTGCTTTATGAAATGACAGCCCCCAAATAGCACCCCCCAACCCCCCAAAAAACTACCTGTGGTTTGGTTTCCTCCAAAAAACTACCCCTGGTCTGGTTTCCTCTGAAGCCCAGGGAGGTGTGACCTTGGGGTGGGAGCAGCCCTCCCATGAGGGTCTCCATGCAGCCACCTTTCCCCAAGCATAAGCAGCAAACCCCAGTTGTTCCTCTACCTTCACTGGGCAGCTTCTCACCCACCTCACTCACCTGATACCCTCACCTGAGCTGTCCTAGGAGTGGGGCATTGGATTATCACCATTACCTGTGCTGAGCTGAGGATGGGCACAGCCACCCACCCAGCCCCAGGGGCTCCTTGGGGTGAGCAAGCTGCTCTTCAGTGGGAACCTGGCCAGGAAGCCAGGAGGGGGGTGAGAATCAAAGTATGGGGAGAACCTTACCCCTAACACTCTGCTATGGCTCTCAGACTCCCATAGCAGTTGTCAGGTTCAAGAAAACTTACCAGCTTCCTTCCTTCCCAGCCTCCTTCCTTCCTTCCCAGCTTCCTAGCTTCCTTCCTTTCCTTCCTCCTCAGCTGGCAATCCTACAAATAGCTTTGTTTGGAAGCAAAATCAGAAGGCAGCATTGACCCACCAGTCCATAATCGAGCTCCAAAGTGCATGTCCAGCCTTCAAGGCCAGCTTCCTGAGAACAAACCAGTTACTGCCCAGTCTCTCCCCGTCCCCAGCTTACTCAGAGCAGTTGTTCCTCCACAGAGGAGGAGCACACATGAAGTTTGATAGGTAAAACAGGGAGGGGGGTGTGACATGGGACCTTCCTTCCACCGGTTAGGAGAGCTTATCCCTGAAATGCACTAAGGCTTTTAATAAAGTGAACATAGAAGGACAGTCCCTTGAAAGTGCTGGAAGACCCAGCCAGGATTCTGGAGGAGAGCTCCTCTTGTGCTCTGGATGAGGGCAGAGCCACACCACGCTCCCACCAGCTGCTCCCAGCAGCTTCCCTGCCATCACACCTGATACTACTTCTGGAATTACAGACCTTTCACCGAGAGCTCCGTGGTTTTGTAAGCCTCAAAGCCACAAGCAGGTATTTTCCAAAGGGGATACACTGCTTCCCAGTTCCTCCATCCTGGAATTACGTGGCAAAAGGAGTTAATTCTTTCCCATAAGCTCAATTATTTTGGGAGACCATCCTTTGCTGCTTCCACAGGTCTGGGAGCGATGGGGCGAGGGGGTTAAGGCACACTATTAGATAGGGGGACAGCAGGGTGCTGGGAAGTCTTTGGGTAGAGAAAGGTGTCGCCGTACGGAACACGCCAACACCGGGGACGCCGCCTTCGCCCTTACTGTCTCCTCAAAACATAATTCCAGAAATGCAGCTCCTGGGAAGGAAAAAACCCACTTGCAAACAGCTAATTATTCCCTTTCCTGTTCCCTTGACAGATTTTTTTAAAGTTGCTGGACCCATTTCTGTGTAGTTTGGTTGAGAAAGAGCACGTGAGTTGTCTCCTGTATGGAGGATGCCCTACCTTTGGCACCAAATCCTGCTCCTAGATATTCACCCAGACCAGCGACCTGCAGGCAAACATCTAAGCACAAAATTTGTCTTATGTTCCACGTTGGGTCGCTTAGTCCCTCCTTAAACACAAGTGATTCCTCTCCCCAGGTAAGCTCTCAGGCTCAGAACAATGTCCAAGCATCCAGAGCCACCCAGCAGAGCTATTCCCCTCCCACCCCACCCCATCGACACGACAGAAAGCAACCAGGGAATAGTTCTTGGTGTGGGTGATGCCCCTCTGCCAACAGAAGAAGGTGAAGCTGTTTCCAACCACACCTGGTCATTCTGCCACCACGATTGTGTTTGGCTTCCAAGGCATCACAGTTCGGGTGCTACAGGTACGCGGGTGCACGGTGAGGAGGAGGAGGAGGACCACCAAAGCAGCGATGACTTAAGAAGTGAACTTGCAGCACTGAAGGCAGTTGGCTTCTCCCAACTCTCAGGACAGCAGCTGGCTGAGAAACGCAAGAGGGGGGTGAGGTGGGAAAGCAGGCAAGGCAGGCTGTTTTGCTCTTTATTTTATTGAAACATAATGCTGCTCGGTGCTGATGAGGTTGCTACTTGTCATCTGAGGAACAAAGACACCAAAGATTGCATCCATGCTTGCAAAAAACACCCCACTTCTGATGCATCTCTGGGGCACAGAGCCGCTGCAGACCGTGGGATGTTGCATAATGAGCTCTGGAGGCAGAATTTCCTTCTAGATCGGCACTTCTTCATGGGTGTGATTTTTGTCCTGCTGGTAATTCATCATAGAAATGTTTATAGACCATCAATACATGGAGCCATTCAGACAATTCATGGCACTTGGTTGGTTGAAAGGAAGGTGCCATCACCGCTGAGGCCTTTCTTCCAGCTCTTCTGTTTCAAAGGCAGCGAAGTGCTTACCCTAAAAACCCCAGTTCCAAGTGGGTGTTGGTTTTTTTTTTTCCAGTGTAACCCTAACCCTTCTACCTCGATGTATTTTCATTTTCCCTTCCAGGTGCTTTGTATCCAAACAATTCAACGAGTCAAAACTGTTTTCTGAGGCTTCAAAAAAGTGCAAAGAAAAACAAAAAAAACCAAAGGTTCAAAAGGTACTTAAATCACCCGGAGCACCAGTTAAGGCGTGTTCGTTTCCAGTCTCAGCCACTGTAAACCCTGTCTAGCGTAGTGTACCAGTTCCATCATGCTACTGTTCAGTGCCAGAGCGCACGTCGCTGTGCTGAGTTCTGTGAAAAACTCTGGAAAAAGGGGAGGGAGGGAGAGAGAGAGAGAAAATGGTTGGTTGGTGTCATGCAAGAGGCATGTCTGATGGGCCTGGGGCAGTGAGCGCCAAGGGTGCGAGGTGAAGGTGGTGGTGTGGGGAGGTCAGTGATGTTAGAGGGTAAGGAGGGGGAATGAGGCCATGAGGCAGGGAGTGTGAGGGGAAAGGGTGCTCACACATGCACACTGAACCACCTCCCCAGGCTGAACCACCTCCCCAGGCGCTGGCTTTAAAAGGGCATCAAGACTCCTCAGTAGGTGGGTAAGAGTTTGGTTGTCACACCCTGCCATGGGCTTCCCTCAGATTTTAAACAGGGCAACACCGGGTGTCTGTCTGTCTGGGTGATGCCTGGAAGCACGTGCAGCTGTCATAGGACCGGTTCCTTTCCTGCATCCATCCTTAAACGCTGGAGGCATCGGGATTTCTCATCTGAGAGGGTTTAAAATGTATATAGCCTGGCAGGTGACCCAGCTCTGGCTTGGGTTGCTTTTGGCTAGGCGTGTCAGGGAGTCCTCCTGTCCTGCCACCAACCTCAGCCACCGTGCTCCTCCTCATCCTCCTCCTGCACAGGCAGATGGCAGCTCTGGACCTGCCAGGAGGTGCACGTGACAGGGCAACCATCACATCTATTCCTCTCTCTGGCCACCTTTCCTGCACAACCTGCCTTCCAGTGGGGTATGGGCTCATCCCAGTCCCTCCAGCTTCCATCATGTTTCAGAACCTGGCTGTCCTCAGCTTTCCCTGCTCACGTGCCAAGGTTGAACCTGGATACTGAGAATGGCTGCTTGGCTGCTCGAGGAGCTCTTCAGATGCAGACACCACCATGCTTTCATGAGAATACTTCCCAACTGAGAGGCAGAGAACACATTTCCCCCCATTTCCCTGCTCTTGCTCCTAGAAAACGGATTTCCATTCCTTCCACGGAGGAGCTGGAAGCACAGGTGAGGTGTCCAAACCCCCTACACCGTGTGACAGGATGGAGACTTCACACACAACCTCTGTGTGAGATCAGAGGTGGTAAAGCAACCTGTTGCAGCCTCATGATCCACTGTGCTGCTCTGAATCACAGCGAGGACATGGGTCCTGCACTGGGAGCACTGGGCTGGGGTCCTGCCAGGAAGCATGTCAGCTCTGCCCAAGGGACATCGATTAAAGCCAAGGGCTTTCCACTAGCTCATGGCTTCCCTGTTTAAGAGAACTCTGTAGCTGGAGCTGCTCTTTTCCTCCTCTTCTCAAGCCCTGTGAATTGCATGGAAGCAGCATGGATGTGTCCCTTTTTAGGTTGATGTCCTCACTCTCTGTACCTCTTCACATTTGCTTGTTCCACTGAGTACCAACAGATTCCAGCTCTGAAATTCCTCCACTGGCCTGCCCCGTGCCAAGCCTACATAGCATCGACTGTTCTCCTGCACGGATCTACACCCCTGGGAGTATTTACTATCCCAGTCAGCATTCCCCTCTGTTAAAATAGCAACAGAGAGCAGGTTGTGAATTTAAGTCTTGATTGATGCAAGACCATGCTCCAGCTGCCCTCCCCCTGGGTTCCCTCCATGACTCATTCCTCTGGTTCACAGGCAGCATCCACCGCTCCTTCCGTGTGACGGACTTGAGGGTATAATCCCAACCACTACAGGCAAACTGCTGCTGTGAACACGGATCTGCTCATAGGACCGGAGTTCCTTTATCCAAAGGTGACTCATAAACCCTTCTGGAGTTCACCAACTGCCCCAACAGTGTATTTTTACAGCCCTCCAACAATCCAGCCAGGCACACCGTGGTTATCACCTCCGTAAGCTTGCTGGCAGACTGTGGCAGCGTGTGGTAGCTCACTAAGCTTCATCTTTATGGCACAGCAAATGCCATCTGGGCAGGATACAACCCAAACTGTGCCAGCTCTAGGGCTTGTGCTTATGCACCACAGCTCAGACTACAGGACAGGGCAGTGTTTGTAACAACAAAACCATCAAAATAATTAAAAAACCAAACCCTAGCAGCAATTTTTGGAAGTGCTCCTGGCAAGCACCAGTCACACATCCAGCAAGGGCTTCCAATTCGGCCCCTCTGTTACAGAAAGAAGCTGGTGCCACTGTTTTCAAGATAAAAGTCCCTGGAAGTTTGACAAACAAAGTAAAAATGCTACAAAAGCTGGTTTTCCCTCAGAAAAGCTACAGGCCCCAAAGGGAAAACCAAAGAGCAGAAACCCCCCAAGGCTTCTCGTGCTCCCGTGAAGCGAGTTGGCTGGTTTCCTCCACTCGACACCCTCTTAGCCCTCAGCTCTGACATGTGAGGGTGCCAAGACAATCTCTGAACTGGAACACTCATTAAATTCTCCACCACCAAGTGCCTCTGCCAATAACCTGCTGATATTCCCAGGTTTTAATGCTTTGATCTTCAGGGGGTGGTGCCTGCTGCACAGAGCACGAGGATTTAAGCGAGTACACACACATAACTGCAACACATGAGGCAGGAAAGCCAGAGGGCTAAAGAACCCCTTACCCTTATTCTTCCTGGCCAGTGCATCGGCCTGTTCCCAAATATCATAGGCGTAGAGGATGTAGGAGGTGATGTTGACATAGGATGAGGTGGCGCTCGCGATATTACAGGGGACAGTGACTGAAGAGCCAATGCTGTTGCCGCTGCAGCTGCTGGAATTTGATCCGGGCTGCGAACTCACCGAGCCAGCAGGAGAGGGCATTGGAGAATGAGGAGAAGGCATGCCTGTGCTTCTGCAGGAGAAAGAAATGCCACGGTGAAGGTTTAACCTCAGAGGCAGAAGATAGCCACAGGACTATCTGGTGCCAGGAGCTATCTGGTATCATCCAGGCCTGCAGTACGGAGCGGAGCGTTGAAAACTGAGCTGTGTTCAGCTAGGTTAACAAGTCTTCTGAGTGCACGGCCCAGAGGGTTTTGAAGTGATCTGCAATGCTAAGGACTCCTCTATGACAAAACAAAATGCAGGACCAGACAGCAGAAAGGGCCACCAGCCCACCTCCCAAAGCCTGCTTGTGGAAGCTGTCTCCAGACGGTCTAAGCGTTTCTCCTAAGGGCTTCCACTTCAGGCAGGCCGAAGCTCACTGCCTACACAGGCCGGAGCCTTCTGCCAGGCAGCCAGCACAGCCAGGTCAGCCTGCACACAAGTATTTATAGCCCATGGGAAGCTAAATGCAGTCAGCCACCCGCCTTCCAGACACAAGCTGGCTTCATCCCATCGCCTTCACCCCCACCACACTTCAACCAACCTAATTTTAGTCATGGGTACGCAGGGGCTTCCACCGCCGCTCCTGGGAGACGAGTTACCTCCCCACAGCCTACACGGTGCAAGGTGGCATTTCAGTGCCCCTACTAAAGACCAAAGCACCCCCTCCCAAACATGGAGTTTAAAAGGGACAGACATGGAGCCAAGCAGCCACCTGCCAAACGCAACTGGAAACCTCTTTCATAGTCACGGTCGTTAAAACGCAGGCCCAGCCTACCAGGCCTCGGGTCCAACGCTGCTACGTGACAGCTTCTTGTTTCCTTTTGCTGCCACGCAGACAGCAACGCTGCTGCAGACACCCAGAGAGGACAAAACACTCACTGGTGTATGAATTAGACTGGTTTTTTTCTTAATTGGTGACTGAGCTAAAGAGAAAACTGTTCAAGTATGGGCCCAATGTTATGCTACCGCAGGGTGAAGCACAATCCTGCTGGCCAGTGGCCAAGGATTGGGATAGTAACCCTGTAAGGCCCAAGGGATCTCTTACAGAACAGAGATGGCAACAGCAGGGGCTTGAAAATAGCACAGTGACGATACCTTCCTGACCTGCTTCTTGGTGGTGACCTGCTCTGCTGGATGGGTGGCAACTCTGGACCTCCTAACACCCCCCACACACACACACCTTTTCCCCATGGGAAAAGACAGGGAAGAGAGAGCAGAAGCATACTCATGGCCCCTAATGGGGGCATACTCATGGAAGCATACTCATGGCCCCTAATGCTTCCAGGGGGCAAGAGCACTGAGGCACCCTCACATGCAGCTTGCACCTAATTCCAGCTACCATTCTCACCCCAACCCTTACACACATGTTACAAGGCAGTGCAGTTTTACACCTTACCTTGCAACACATGGAGAAGGTGCTTGCGATGCTCTGGAAGAATTCTGCAGCAAGAAGAGAACTCTTTGTTAGATCAGGCTATTCGGCCTCCATCAGTACCTACTGCAGCCATCCAGCTGGAAGCTTTGCTGACACCCTACCTTGAAGTGGTCATTCAGGATCCTGGAATACTTTATTGCAGTGTCTTTCTTGTAACGGAACATTGCCATGTGCAGGATGGACTGGCAGCGCATGCTGTGAACACAAGCACACCCAGACGTCAGCGCTGCCGCTGTAGTCAGCCTCGCGGGATGGAGGTGGGAGCACATCAGCCATACTGCAAAGTCAGGGAAGCTCAGGAGTTCTTCCCCTTCTGCTCATCTTAAAAGAAGACCCCGTGGAAATAAATAACAGAACTCCAAAAGAGGAAGGGCCTGGAGGTTGGTGGCCCTGCCTGTGGCAGGGGGTTGGAGCTCTGTGCTCCTTAGGATCCCTTCCAACCCAGACCAGTCTGGGATTCTAGGATTCTAAGGGCCGTGTCTTTTATACAAACAGGTGCCCAGCCTGGCAGAGGTGCCACTGGCAGTGTAAGCTGTCATCCAGAAGTGTCTCAGCTATGTTCAGCCCCAGCTTCAGTTACATGGCTCAGATATGGGCAGTGAATCGCATTCTTTCACCTTAGGTGAAAACCTTTATGTACTCTCGTGTTACCAGCAGATCAAATTTTAGAGCCTGCACCTTCGGCACGTGGTCCCTTGTGATACCCCAGCTCGCTTCAGAGTCCATTCTGGGGCTTATATCATGGGTGTATTTCCTTGCAGAACCCCGATTCCTCCATCCCTGAAAGCACCAGGTCTTTCACTCTATCTAAAGCCAGGACATGAACCCGCAGAGAAACGGGTACTCACCATAACACAGCAAAGATTTTTTCATGTGAAGATGCCGAGGAGTCAGTAAATGGTTTCAAAGTCATGACGAATCTAAGGAAAGAAACCAAACAGAACCTTGTCAGCCATCAGAGCTCTGAAGTCCCAGTGTTTATGAGAACACTGGTGCATGCTGTTATCTCAAACACCATTCCAAGAGTCAGGAAACCTGCCCTGAGTTTGCAGGCCTGGTGCTGAGTGCTTGGTACGCTCACGAGCAGAGGTCCATCTCACAACGCTGTGTGTCCCACGCAGCGGGAACAGATGTGGTACCTTATGTGACTCACTCTCCCCCTTACACCCATTAACACTTACCAGTGGGTGCCTACAAGCCTGGGGCTCAGCGAGGTGCCCCTGCCACCAAAATCAAAATTCAAGTGTTTCTGGATGAGACAGGCACCTTAGTGCAATGTTTCCTTGGGGGAAATAAACCCCAAAGCCAAGCAAATCTCCTTTAGGAAAAAAAAAGCAAGAGTGGTATCTTTGTTCTGGTCCATCAGGACCTGAAAGTGAACAGTGTCATTGAAAAAGTCTGAAGTCTACCCCAAAAAACCCCACCTGCCAGCTGGTTCAGTTCTAAAGCAACAAGTCCAATCAAGTCTCAAAACTGCTCACATAACCTGTAACTTCCACACGAACACATGGATACCCATCTGGCTCCTACCCAATGTACGGGTCCTTGGGTTGTGCTGCCTGCATGGGTCATACTACCTGTGTGTGCCATACTACCTGCTACCTACCTACACCTAGTCTAGCTGTGAAACTAAATGGGGAAGGCTGCTAAAAGAAACCCCATGGGTAAAAGCAGTAAGATCCCCCTTCAACCAAGCTGCAAGACCTTTGGGGCACAAACTGATCTTCCTCGTGCTATATTGTTATTTTGGGTTATTTTTTAAACCAAAATACTACTGAGCTGCTGGGTGAAACCAATTCAGATCTGTATAAAGGAAAAACTCCTTCATGTCCTTGTTTGTCATGACCAAGTGTCCTCTGATGTGCCTCAGCTGCAAGGCTCAAATGCTGAGCAGGACACGGTGCTTCCTTCTTCTGATGCTGAAACACTCTGAAGGATGTGTGTTGGGTGCCTTTGGATGGGCTGTCTCTCCTGTGCTTGAACAGCAACCCCAGCTCTGCTCCACAGTGGGAATCCAGAGCTGCCACGGCTGCAAACAACCAGCACAAGGAACCCCTCCCCTCCAAACACACTGCCCACCCATCGTGCTTTGTCAGCTGCTTACTTGATGAGATCGATGGTGTCGCTGAATATGCTGTAAGCTGATTTTGGTGCTGGTGTGTCTGATTCCAAGGCAATCCCGTATTCAATGAAGGAAAGGGTAGCATCTAGGTACTGAAAGGCCTTTTCAGTCTTCTCAGTCTGTTGGGAAGAAGAGTCTCAGTTTTAGACTAGGACAAATACAAGCATAACAGAATTCCTCTCCTCTCCCTAGTTAGAAGACCCAAGTCTGGCCAGCGGGTGACAATTAAAGGGTTCTCAGCAGAACCCCTGATGTGGTCCCAGTCATCAGCTTGGTGGGCTCTGGATATTTGTATCTCTTCCTCTTGCTCAATGTTTCCCTTGAGTAACTTATCACCATCAAAATGTTGGGGTGTTATTGTCTGGCCTCAGGTGAGGCAGACAGGGCTTTCCCACTGCAGTATCCCCTCACTTCATTTCCATGGGTAAATGGCAATCAGCCATTGTCCAGAATCTGAGCCATAATTAGCAAAACAGACACGTTCCTGCACAATATTAAACTGCACATAGCAGAGGGAGCCAGTTACATCCACAGAGGGAATTCCTGAAACTTGTTCACTGCCAACACAGAATCACAGAGGTTGGAAAAGACCTCTAAGGTCATCAAGTCCAACCGTCCCTGTCCTGTGCTGACCCAGATCTCTCAGCACCTCACCTCCCCGTCTGTTAAACACCCCCAGGGGTGGGGACTCAGCCCCCTCCCTGGGCAGCCTGTGCCACAGCCCCACAACTCTGCCAGGGAAGAACTTTGCCCTCCCAGCTGAGCTGACCCTGCCCTGGCACAGCTTGAGCCCATTGCCCCTCGTCCCATCTCCTGTCCCCTGGCTGCAGAGACCCTCGCCCACCTCTCTGCACCCTCCTGGCAGGGCAGGGGAGGTGGGGAGAAGGTCTCCCCTCAGCCTCCTCTTCTCCAGGCTCAACACCCCCAGCTCCCTCAGCTGCTCCTCAGAGGATTTGCCCTCCAGCCCCTTCCCCAGCCTGGTTGCCCTTCTCTGGACACGCTCCAGGACCTCAGTGTCCTTCTTATGGTGAGGAGCCCAGAACTGGACTTGAGGTGCAGCCTCACCAATGCCAAGTACAACATGATTACAGGTCTTACCATTGCATCAGCTTTGTGCTTCAGCCTCTTGGCCTCTTCCATGTAGTATTCTACTGAATGCTGCCTAGATTGGGGACAGAAAAGGCAAGAGCAGAGAAAGGTTAGGATGAGTATCCATTTTACCTTGGGATCTAGAGGATGCAATGAGTCCAAACATACTGTTTGGGTAAGTTTGAACTGTTACAGCCTCTCAAACCCACGTTATTGCAACAGTCACTAAATTAATGTGTTTGGAAAAACACAGCAGCTGAACACACAAGTAAAAGGAGCTGATGTCTTCCAAAATGTCCATTAGAATGACACTGAAAGACATATCTCAAAATAAAACGCCACCAACTCGAGGCCACGTTTATTACTTCCCTCCCATGGAAAGAGAGTTATGTGATCTCCTCTCATTCCTCAAGTTCAAACACATTTGGATTGAAATATAAACTCTGCAGTACCACACGTTCATCTCAGACCAGAAGAGCTGGCACTCAGCTTCTCTGCTTACAAGAGATACAGTCACCAAGGCTTCTGCAGGTCTTGGATATATTCACCACAGAAACTATGATGCAGTTGAGCCACACACATTGCTGTGGGCTGGGACAGTCTGCTCACTGTGAGTGGCACGGAGCCACCTGTGCACTGCCAAAAGGGGCAAGGAAAGAGTCATGCCCAGAAAAAGCCACCTGCCTGCCCCAGCCTGTTTGTCACTTGTCAAGAATCAGATGAGTCCAAACTCATCACTGACAGGCATAAGAGAGTTAAAAGGTACCTACTTTCTAGAGCAGCTTCCCTCAAACCAAGACCTTGGCTTTGTGGTGCATGGGCCAAGTCCCAGAGGCAAGATGTCTGAGACCTCCCCAGTCCTGTCATCCCCAAGAGGAATGCTCATTAAGAAGCAGAAGGCAGGATGGCTGCAGGGCCAGCCCTGCCTGGTGTCTTCAGACAAGGTGTGTAAAACAACAAAGCCCCTTACTTTTCAAACTTGAGTTGAGGTCTCCTTGGCTTGGAGGTACCATTTGGCAAAGAAGGCACTGGGAAAGGATTTGTGACATCCTCTGCAGATCCCTGAAAAGTCACAGAGTGGAGATGAAGCTGGTTAGTGAGACAGCTAAACCAATCCCACAGCCTGGCTTTCCTAAATTTCATCTCTTGTGGTCACTGGACAAGGCAGGACAGTGGGTAATATCCATTCATGCTTCTCTCCAGCTTGACCACACAGCAATTCCTGATCTGCTGTTGCCAACGACAGTACCAGGAAAAAGGAAGCAGTTAAAACCAAGCTAAACTGCTGTGCAAAGTCTGGCTTAACACACATACGCAACAGCAGCCTTGACCACACACATTCAGCTACCAATAAATAGCAACACAACTGAATTTATAACCCAAAAAAGCAGAGATCCAGCTGCAGGGATCACTCAAAGTTTTGTAGCAAGCTATAAAACCTGACGACCACGTTGAGGGCAAAGACACAGATTGGATGTTTCTTAGTTTTAAGCAATCATAGAATCCCAGACTGGTCTGGGTTGGAAGGGACCCCAAGGGTCACAGAGCTCCAACCCCCTGCCACAGGCAGGGACACCAACCTCCAGGCCTGGAGCTAAACAAGGTTGCCCAGGGCCCCAGCCAACCTGGCCTTCAACACCCCCAGACACGGGGCACCCACCCCCTCTCTGGGCAGCCTGTTCCAGCCCCTCACCGCTCTCTCTGCAAAGAACTTCCCTCTAAGATCTCCTCTCACCCTTCCCTCCTTCAGCTTCCCCCTTGTCCTGCCAGTCTCTTGCATTGGGGGCCCCAGCTCTGGACACAGGACTCCAGCTGGGGCCTCCCGAGGGCAGAGCAGAGAGGGACAATCCCCTCCCTGTCCCTGCTGCCACCCCTCTGTTCATGGAGCCCAGGATCCCACTGGCTTTCCAAATCCACTCTTCCTTTTCTCCAACCATGCCTCTTTTGACACCAGCATTGTACCTGCTGATGCCCACAGTCAGAAACAGCTACTACCATAAAGATGATTCTCTTGGCTTTGGTTTTCACAGGGTCACCCCTTGCTGTGTCTCACCAGTGAGATGAGAACAGATACCAGAAAGTCAGTGGAGAAGTTACAACACAGGCTTTCAGGCTAGCAACATGCAGTCACAGAGAGCCACCAAAGGGGCCAAAAATGCTTCAAAGGAGCTTCTTCTGGTGGCTGGTTTATCTTCCTTCCATTGTCATCTCCTCAGAGCAGGTCTCTGAAGGAACCCCACAGTCCCCCAGGCTGGAGGACACACCCAGGTACCTACTTTGACGCCCTTAGACAGGTCGGTGTGGTTTCTCTCCACCTTCCTGTGCTTGGAGAGCGAAGGATCCTTGTGGTTGCTATTGCTCCTGGCAGTGTCAGCGGTGGCAGGCAGCTCACCGCTCTCACTCCTGGGTCTCTTCTGGGCCACCTTGGCTGACATGGGTGCAGGAGACACAGGTGGTGGCAGATGATCTTTCTTCTGGGTTTCCAATGAAGCTTTTGATGCTCTGGAGATGGGAAAAGAATTCAGCAGGTGGGATTAACACAGCGTACATATAACACAGGGGTTTTGTTAACTCTTTGTTACATCATGTGCTGATTCTGTTTAAATTTGAGTGTGAGGTGACTTGTTAAACATAAAGAAGCCAACAAAAGCAAAATGAAACCTCAGGGACTTCAGCGTGGATTGGACACCACACCTTCAGCTGGCCACAACACACCAACAAGTTGGAATAAGCCTCAGGGACTTGTCCTCAGAGTCTTTACTCTGCCACCAGAATATCAAGATGTTACCAAAAAGGCATCCCTCCAACACAGGCCCCTTTTTGCTGAGAGCAAGAGAGGTAATTACAGCAACCAAGAGCCCTGGGACAACTCACCCAACAAGGCAAATGAACGGCAGCACCACCCGTCTCTCCCTGTTATGGCAGCAAATATCTCTGATGGGTCGAGTCACTCGCCCTGACACCTGATCCTCTACGTGCTCTGACTGAATTTAACTGGGTTGTTCCTTTAAGACCTGCCAGCTCAGCCAGGCAACACTCCCACAGCCCAGAGGATTCAAGGGAGAGAGACTTACACCGTGTTTAAGTGGCAGATGCTATCACCTTTAACACTGCAGTGGAGCATCTCATCATCTAAAGAGAAGGTTATCGAAGAACTCCAGCAGCACCAAATGGCTCTAAACCTTGTTTCCTTATTATAGCATAATATAATATATATTATAATAATCCAGGTTGGATGGGGCCCTGGGCAACCTTGTGTAGCTCCAGGCCCAGAGGTTGGTGGCCCTGTCTGTGGTAGGGGGGTTGGAACTCTACGGGGTCCCTTCCAACCCAGACCAGTCTGGGATTCAAATCTGTTTTCTGGACTGGGCTTTGCTCATTTCACCCCTACATTTGGGTAGAGAAAGGGGGAGCCACAAAAGCAGTTGCTTCCAGAGCATCGTGGTTCAGCAGCAAGGTGAGAAAACAAGAGCTCTGCGATACCCAGCTCATCAACCTCCAGTCCGAGCCAGGAGAAGGCAGGTCCCACCTAGCACAGACACCACATACACCAGTAGCCAGCCAGTAAGAACTATTCAAAGCCCAGACTGGAGCAGAGATATCAGCCTGACTTTCTTCCATCAGCAGACTTCATCCTCTCCTCTTGCAAAGCCCATGAGCTCTGATTAAACACATGGCAAGCACCAAGTTTTCTGCTGCTTCTTGAGCAGTGAGAGCACAAACTTCCCCAAAATGAGTGTGACAGCAGAACCCAGAATGAGGAAGACAAGGGCAAAGAAGTTCAGAGAATCACAGCAGGGTTTTGGGTTGGGAGGGACCTTTAAAGATCATCTGAGTCTGATTCCCTTTTAAAAAAGCATTTTAAGGCCAGCTCCACTTCTCAAGAAAGCAGAAATCGTTGCTACTGGAACTCTCAAGGCTTACTCACCTAGAACCACAGAAGAGTTTGGGTCAGAGGGGGCATTTAAAGGTCATATGGTCCAACTCTTCCATGTAACGAGGAGGAACATCTTCAACTACATGGCAAGTTCTCTCCCCACCCCCTGAAATCTCTTTGACTACTGCACAGAGTGAGTCTGTGCTACACCCCACACAACAGCTGTTGCTCCCCAGAACATCTAGGGCAATCACCTGCTGACAGATCACCACAACTGTCCTTTGGAGAAGGGGGAATGGCTCTGGCATCCAAGCAGGCAAGCAGTCTACCACGCTGCTTCCAAGTCAATTAACATTAAATTTGTGCAAATGTATATATAAAATTGTGTTTCCTGAGTCTGCTCTGCAAGACAGTGGCGCACAGAAAGCGGTATGGTACAACAGGGAGTTCCATTTCTCACAGCATAAAAGCCTCTTTTTGAGCTATGTGTGGATGGAAGCGTGCTGCAACAAGGACATGGAGGTCCTGGAGTGTGTCCAGAGAAGGGCAACCAGGCTGGGGAAGGGGCTGGAGGGCAAATCCTCTGAGGAGCAGCTGAGGGAGCTGGGGGTGTTCAGCCTGGAGGAGGCTGAGGGGAGACCTTCTCCCCACCTCCCCTGCCCTGCCAGGAGGGTGCAGAGAGGTGGGCGATGGTCTCTGCAGCCAGGGGACAGGAGATGGGACGAGGGGCAATGGGCTCAAGCTGTGCCAGGGCAGGGTCAGCTCAGCTGGGAGGGCAAAGTTCTTCCCTGGCAGAGTTGTGGGGCTGTGGCACAGGCTGCCCAGGGAGGGGGCTGAGTCCCCACCCCTGGGGGTGTTTAACAGACAGGGAAATGAGGTGCTCAGGGATATGGTTTAGCACAGGACAGGGGTGGTTGGACTTGATGATCTTAAAGGTCTTTTCCAACCTCGTGGTTCTGTGATAAACTTGGTTTTTTGAGCTCCATGTGGATCAGGAGCATGCCACAGTGTCAGCTGCAGGATGGACAAGCTGGTGGTTAAAATGGTGAAGCCTTCACCTCCACCTCAGCTATTTTAAGGCAGGATGAATGCCACAGCACACAAAGCTTTTACAGCAGCATAAATGAAGCACAGGAGGACAAGCACAGAACATCAGCTTATCCCTGAATAACTAGACCCACAACCCTCAGCATTAGGAAGGCTGAGGCAGGTGGGTGACACCCAAGTATCACATCACATCTGTAACCAAATACAAAGGCAAAGGAGTTACATTCCCTCAACCACACAGTTGCTTCAAGGACACAAAGACAAATCATCAGCAGGTTGAGTTTCAGAAGGCACCTTATGTTATAAGCAAACTCATGAGGTTAAGGACAGGAGATACAGTTCTTTGCCTGAACCTTTTCAGAGGGGCTCAGTTTTATACATCTTTCTGTCACCCCACCACCATATACTCACGTGGATTTACTGGAGTCTTTCTTAGTTGAAGACTGCAACGATTTGGTTTCTTTTTCTGATTTCATTTTCTTCCTATGGATCTCCTTCTCCACTTCCCTCTAACAGGAAGAAAACAAAACAAAATACAACAAACCAAAAAAAAAAAAAACCCACTCAGGTTTTCAAAGTTCATGTAAAGTATGACCAAACACAGCTAAATCTGATTGATTCTGGGTAAAGTAAGTTAAGATATTGGAACTGACAACACAGAACCCCAGAGCACAGTGGATACAGATTTCAGACTCACTGACAAGTATCCTAAAATGATGTTTCATCTACTCTTGCTTGGATGGATTAATTAATTTGTAATGACAGAGATGGAGATACTAAACTTCTTGCTAGAAATAATCAAAATTAAGGCACTTCCACTGCTGAAAATAAGCATTGCATCTGTTCTGGATGGGCTTTTTTCCCCCCTGCTTGGTAGGAATTGTACAGAAGTGTATTCAGATGCCTCCTGGCCATGGTGTGAGCTGCAAGCAATTGTGTTTTGCAATGAGCCTTATCAAAGGGAAGGGGGAAAAGTGCCTTCAGAGGCAGCCCTCAGATTCCCCAGGTGTGCAGGGTTTTTTGTGGATTTATCAACAATGGGGGAAATTTTAAACAGTCAGATTAAAATTGCTGCCATTTCCTTCCAGAAGGACAGGAGCTGTTAAGGCAGAGAGGGAACAAATCCTACTCATCAACTGTGCTCCACAGATCTTACAGTACAAACTGAGCAAATCATCAGCTCACCTGAAGAAAAATCTCCAGAATAATTTGAAATAAGCCAAGAAAATGTAAGAAGAAAGTGCACTACTCAGTGTGCCTGGTGGCAACAGCATTAGAGGCTTTGCCTCTCTCCTGAGAGTCCATCCAGGTTCACGTCCCTGTGATGGAGCTCAGTGGGTTGTGCTCAGCAGGGATTCTGCCTCTGGCAGCACACCCAGGGCAAGGCTCCAGCCCCTAGATCGTGTCCTTGACTGTTTCTCAGGTTGAGCTCTGTGCTGCTGCAAAAGATGCCTGACAGCTGTACCTGACCTAGCTGGCTGCCATGAAGCCTGAGCCTCCAAGGACACTGACATGTGATGACATAACGCAGCTGCTGAGGCTCTGAGGTGGGTTTTCCTGCAGTCAGACACTCAGAGTGCAAAGGAAGATGTGTCTAACATCAAAGAGCTCCTCTCTTAGGTCATCAGAACAACAGGAGAAGCAGCAGACTGCCTGCCTGTTTACCTTTCTCCTGCAGCTCTGCAAGGAGGGGGCTGCCAGGGTCTCTCAAGTTTTTTCACCATTCCCCTACCCTTCCCAATTCTCCCCCACAACTATGGCAAGTTGTGAAAAATGAGCAAGGCCAGATGAAACCCAGGTGGGAGCTGAGGTTATTCACCCACACGTGCTCAGCCACCTGCTCTGCAGGTAGGAACAAAAAGGTACACGGGCCCTGGAACACACATGGTGAACACCCACTGACAGGTGGCCTGTGGCCAACTCTTGGTGCTGGTGAACCGCCCAGATGCAAGTTCATTCACAGCTCTGCTGGGAGTCAGCTTTCCTGGGAGCAGCTACCTGCCTTGTAGTTCAAGGGAAAAGAACAGTTACAGCTGATGGACTCTGCAAAGTGGGGCTCTCACTGCAAGAGGGACACTGAGGTCCTGGAGTGAGTCCAGAGAAGGGCAACCAGGCTGGGGAAGGGGCTGGAGGCAAATCCTCTGAGAAGCAGCTGAGGGAGCTGGGGGTGTTGAGCCTGGAGAAGAGGAGGCTGAGGGGAGACCTTCTCCCCACCTCCACTGCCCTGCCAGGAGGGTGCAGAGAGGTGGGCGATGGTCTCTTCAGCCAGGGGACAGGAGATGGGACGAGGGGCAATGGGCTGAAGCTGCCCCAGGGCAGGGTCAGAGCAGATGGGAGGGAAAAGCTCTTCCCTGAAAGAGTTGTGGGGCTGAGTCCCCACCCCTGGGTGTGTTTAACAGATGGGGAGATGAGATGCTCAGGGATCTAGGTTAGTAGAGGACAGAAATGGTTGGACTTGCTGATCTTAAAGGCCTTTTCTAACCTAGTGAGTCCGTGATTCTGGAAAGCCCCTTAAGGGACACAAGCACCTTCTGAGCATGAATCGCTGCTGGCACCACAACAGGGAAATCCAGAGAAGTTTTCTAGGTACCTATCCACACACTGAGATCCAAACCAGGGGTCAGTGACCACTGTTCCCCACAGCCAACAGCCTGTGTTTATGGAAAGCAAAAGGCACAGGGCTGCTGCCACCCTCCCCCAGTAACACCACCATTCATACCCACAGAATTCATTCCTCTTGGTGCAAACAAGAAATCATAGCTGCTTCATGGAAATCAATCACTCCACACAGGAGAAGACTATGTGGGCTGTGGTGGCACAGTTAAAGGTGGCAGAAGGTGCACATGTGGATAAAACGAAAACCTAGAGTGGGGCAGCCCCAAAAACTATCAGCAAGGAGCTCACCCCCACCAGATGTTAAATAGATTGGGGTGGCTGCAGAGTCTGGGAGGTGCTTCAAACACTGTGCTGCTTTCAAAGGGGGTGCAGGGGGAGCCCTGCAAAACTCTGCTTGGATTGAAAGTAGGAGAAATGCCCGGATGCTACAGGGAGCTGGCCAGCTAGATGCTGACATGGTCTGCTGCCAAAAGCTCCTCCCATGTAGGAGAGCTGGGGTTTGTTACCTGAGAAAACTAGCATCTTCTACTTATATATATAGATTAAAAAATTACATATATATATATTTTAAAAAAAAAAAGAAATGAAAATGCCAAAGTATTTGTCACAGCTTCCAGGGCCTCTTGCTTGCTTTGCAGACAGTTTGGATCCATGTTGCCTCTAGAAGGCTGGTAACACCTTTACAGGAGCATTAAGGGGTCCGCTCCCGACCCATGAAGCGGAAATCAACTCTCTGCATGGGTTTTAACACCACCACTTTTGGTGTTTGGACAAACCCACCTCCACCTCTCACCTTCCTCTTTTGAAGAGGCTTGTCAGGACTGTCTGTGAGTTTCCCCTCCAAGTCCTGCTTCCTTGCACCAGGGAGTTCCTTGGCTTCTACTCTCTTCTGGTGACTGCCTTTCTCAGGGGGGTGGGGGACTCTTGAAAGGAGAGGGAGGTCTATTTTCACCATGAGGGACTGAGGGGCTGGAGGGTCCCGCACTGGCAAAGGCAGCTTCTTCCCCTTGACAGGCAAGGGGAGTTTCTCCTTGGGAAAATCCTCTCTGGCAACAACAGCAGGCCTGTGGCCACTAGTCCTGGTGGGGGTTGTGCCCTGCCCTTGAGGAAGGGGACTGGGAGCGCAATGTTCCCGTGCACTGCCAAGTGCAACATCTCTGGTGAGCTTGGGGTCCAAGAAAGGTTTGGAGTTGGCCTGGTGGGTGCTCTTGTGCTTTCTGTTCTCAGGAGGCTCTTGCAGTGCCAGCTTTGTGACTTTCCTGTCACTGGACTTCGGCTTCCCTTTCGTTTTGACTTTTGGCTTGTCTCTGGAAGACTGATCTCTCACCTCAAATGGACATGGGTCACTCTCCACCTTCAGGCCTCCCTTGGGGCCCTCATGGACCAGGGCCTTGCTAGGCCTTTTGATACCCACAGTCTGCCTGGGCGAGGGTTCCTTGGTGCACACAGCAGACTTGTGGCTGTTGGGTTTGGTCGGAAGATGAGTGTCCTGAGGAGCCCTGGCCGCTCGGCCGGAGCTCTTGTGATGAGGCTCCCTTGGCTCGGAGTGCTGGTGGGAGGAACTGCTGCTGACACCCTGCCCCTGCTCCGTGCCCTCCTCATGTCCATCCCTGCGGCTGACTTCGCTGACGCTCTCCGTTGGCACTGCTGGTGTGTTCACCTTGGTCAGCCAGTTGTCAAGCTGCCACTTGTTAGAAGTTGGTGGGTCAGGCTGCAGACAAAAAGAGAAAGGAAGGATGCATCACTGATGCTTTTATGGGCCACTTCCATCCTAGCACAGCTTCCCAGAACCCAGCCAAATTTCCCCTTGCTGTTAAAAGAGCTCGAAAGTGAAAGACCAGGTCACAGGGGGGATGTTCTAGGGTGTAAATATCAACCTTACTTCAGATACACACACCTCGAATCTGCACAGGATGTGAGATTTAACAAGGGCAAGTGGAGGGTCTGGCATCTGGGGAAGAACGACCCCAGGTACCAGTATAGGTTGGGGACTGGCCTGTTGGGGAGCAGTGTAGGTGAGAGGGACCTGGGGGACAGCAGGATGACCATGACCAGCAATGTGCCCTCGTGGCTAAGAAGGCCAATGGCATCCTGGGGTGTATGAGAAGGGGGTGGTTAAGAGGTCAGGAGAGGTACTTCTCCCCCTCTACTCTGCCCTGCTGAGACCCCACCTGGAATATTGGGTCCAGTTCTGGGCCCCTCAGTTCCAGAAGGACACAGAACTCCTGGAAAGAGCCCAGCACAGGGACACCAAGGTGATGGAGGGAGTGGAACCCCTTCCTCATGAGGAGAGGCTGAGGGAGCTGGGCCTCTTTAGCCTGGAGAAGAGGAGCCTGAGGGGTGACCTCATCACTGTCTGTCAGTGTGTAAAGGGTGAGAGTCAGGAGGCTGGAGCCAGGCTCTGCTCAGGGGTGGCAGCCACAGGACAAGGGGCAGCGGGTGCAGCTGGAGCAGAGGAGGTTCCATGGGAACACAAGGAGGAACTTTGTCCCTGTGAGGGTGAGGGAGCCCTGGGACAGGCTGCCCAGAGAGGCTGGGGAGTCTCCTTCTCTGGAGACATTCAAACCCCCCTGGATGTGTCCCTGTGGGATTTAGTCTGGGTGATTCTGCTCAGGCAGGGGGTTGGACTAGGTGATCTTTTGAGGTCCCTTCCAACTCCTGATGTTCTGTTATTCCATGTGACTCCAATGTATTGCACATCTCTCCTGGACCCCTGCTTGCCCTACCTGTCACTCAGTAAGAGACCAGTCTCCATGAAAGCTTCACCTTGGTTTGCCACAAACCACAAAGTTGTTATAAAACAGTAACAGTTGTAAAAACGGATCAGGTACCATTCTCCCAGTGCTTCTGGGAAGGAATCTGCCCTCAGCACTGCTTGCAAGATGACCTGGAGCTACCAGAAAGCAGCATATCCCTCTGCAGCACTTCTACCATCAGTTATCTGGTTTGTGACCTACACCATCACACAGGGTTTTGTTCAGTTTTTCCAACAAAGGACAGTAAGTGACTTTAAAAAATACCAAAAAGGAATTATTGCTACAGGTTTTAAAGTCTTTTGCAAGAAGAACTGACTGTGAACAGATGGGCCACGTGCACTAACTTGCTCCTCAAGCACCATGGATGAACAGTTTGCCAGACAAAACCAGGCTAAAATGGTTAATGTCAGGCAGCTAGGACTTCACTAGACTGAGCAGGATCTTACAATCTAATATCTTCAGGACAAGCCAGGCAGGAGTTGGTAAAAGAAGTATAACATCTGTTTCCTTCCAAAGACACCCACATTGCAGAGGGCAAAGTCTGTAACGGACCCTCCTGTGGGAGGGTAAAGTATATTAGGTGTGAGATGAAAAGATATGCCTTCCCAGAGCTTGTTTTCTCTCAAAGGTTAAAAAAAAAACCCAACAAAAAACCTCTAGGGCTGGAGGAACAGAGGAGAAATAAATGACAAGGTTTCTGGGCTTTGAGACAGTACTTCAAAACCCTCAGCATAGAATCCCAGACTGGTCTGGGTTGGAAGAAACACAGAGTTCCAACGGCCACCAACCTCCAGGCCTGGAGCTACACAAGGTTGCCCAGGGCCCCAGCCAACCTGGCCTTCAACACCCCCAGACACGGGGCACCCACCCCCTCTCTGGGCAGCCCCTTCCAGCCCCTCACCACTCTCTCTGCAAAGAACTTCCCCCTCAGATCTCCTCTCCCCCTTCCCTCCTCCAGCTTCACTCCAGCCCCCTTGTCCTGCCAGTCTCTGCCCTTCAACAAGCTGATTCCCCTCCTGTTCCTCTGCTCCCTTCAGGGATGGGAAGGCTGCAGTGAGGTCCCCCCACAGCCTTCTCTGCTCCAGGCTGACCCAGCCCAGCTCCCTCAGCCTCTCTCCGTAGGGGAGCTGCTCCAGCCCTCTGAGCATCTCCGTGGCTCCTCTGACCCCTCTCCATCAGCCCCACATCTCTCTTGCATTGGGGGCCCAGCTCTGGCCACAGGACTCCAGCTGGGGCCTCACAAGGGCAGAGCAGATTGGGTTCCATCAGCTGTGGCCTGTAGGATACAACCACACACTCCCCACTGGCCTGGGAACACTCAGCAAGCTGCAGGAGCCATGTGAAACAATGGGACAAGAGAGCTGCTGCAGCAGGAAAAGAAAATACCAATGCATGGTCCTAATTAGGCAGTTTTAAAGCCTGAAGTTCTCTTTGCCTGCTTTTCCCAATAAAAGCCTCTGAAATGCCAGAGCAGCACTATCTGAGCCAAATTCAACAGAAGCAAGTCTAAGCACATTCCAGCCCTTCCTGCAAGTCCCATGGCTTCTGCTGCTGTGATCTGGGAGAAGCTGAATCTGCCACTCAAGGCACTGGAGCTGCAGGGATGGAGAGAGGAGGTGGCTGCTCATAATGGTCCAGGAAACTGGCCTCACACCCCACAGCCCCAGCACCCAGAAAAGCTGCATGGGCAGAGGTGGCCTCCAAATATTAAAGAGAAGCTGTGTTTTTTGTCTGCACCTTGCTTGTGTCTGGCCAGCAAAGGCACTAATTCCTCCAGGAATTCTAGACACCAATGCCAAAGGAGAAGAGGGAACACGTCAAGGTCAGAGACATAAAAGCCTTAATTAGGCTGTTACTAAGGGCAATTTCACTGAGAAACACTAGAAAGGGCAAGAAAAGTCTGATGACGCAGCAGAGATGTCAAGGGGACACCTGAACGCTGCAATATTTCAGGTCTCCTGTCCTGACTGCATCCAGATGGCAGAGAGTCAGAGGCAACTGTACTTTATCTGCATTCACCTCGGGTGCTGATGCTCTTGGAGGGTCGTTTCCTTCACTGCTACTGGAGTTGCTGTCGGTCTCGGAGTCTGAAGAGCTGTCTGAGTCACTGGTGCTCCCTGACTCCGAGCTGCTGGAATGTGCTGATGCCACACTCTTGGGCTGGGACTGCAGGGCACTGCAAGGCCACCAGGAGATAAAATTAGAAACAGCACAGGGGAAGGTTACTTACTTATTCTATCCACATGGCAGGATTCAAAAATAAAACTGAAACCCCCTGTTTTGGCACGGAGAGGAAAGGGGAGAAGGCCAAAGGGATACGCTGCCGTACTCGAAGGATAAAGCACCAGAATAAAAACCCCTCCAGAAATAATCAAACCCAGGCAGACACGTATGTAAATGCAGGATGTCACCACTACAACATCAAGCTGCATTCACCCCAAGTTTAAAAACAACTGCAAAGGACAAGTGGTTTTCTGAAAGCCCCCAACCCTCAGAAGAATAACTTGCAATAAAGGGAAACAAGACAGAAACACACATTCCAGGGTGGTTTCTCTTTTCTGTAATCCCTCCCCACCCCTTCAAGTTTTCACTTCTTCATCTATGTTACTTGGTCAAGATGCTGCTGCCATTTTACTCACAGCTGTGTTGAGCAGCACCGTTCTTTGCAAGCCCCTCCCTTACTCAAAAGGGATGGAGCTGAGGGAGAGCCATAACTTTTATGTGTGGCTTCTTTTTGGTTTGAAATGGGCTTAGAGAATCAAAATGTTTGTTGGGTTTTTGTTTTTACTTTGAAAACCGTTTCCAACATCAGTATTGACATGTCTGTATGATTTTGGGGCAAGCTCCTTGCTGATCCAGACTGACACCATGAGAATGCTACTTCAAGAGCTTGCAGAGATGCAGATCATGCTAAGAATAAGCGTGCCCTTCTGCAAGTCTGACTCTGTAGACCATTACCCTATGCTTGAAGAACACAGATACTGAGCCAAAAATCTATGTCAGTGCTCTTCTGCAGGAAGAATTCTGGGTTTCTCCACCTTTCTTCCTCTCCTGCTGGCACAGGTCTGCTCAGTCTACCTTGAACATTGCTTCTGACACACAATGCACAGCACTGCTTGCAACCAGCTGCCTTATGAGGAGCTGGAACAGCCTCAATGAATCTACCTAACCCCTTTCTGGTGTTTATCCACTCAGCTGTTTTGGGCATCCTTCTGAACCACAAGCATTTACCCCTCAGCCATCACTACAACTGAAAATCCCATTAGCTCCAGTATAATCTACATGCACACTACTGGAAGGGAAGAGAAGAACAGGAGGGAACAGTAGGGGAAATACAATTCTGGTTCGTAGGCAAAACTCAGCATGCCTGGATTAGTTATTTCTAGGTGGAGCTTCCCATAAAACCTCACACAACTGAAGCCAATTTTCAAGGGTGGCTTTAGGCAGCTAGAAACCAAAGCCTGGCTCCACAGGAGAAACCAGGAACCCTTACCCATCTACCCCGTCCGTATACAGAGAGAAGCTATCCTCCTTATTTGGTCTACCTAGTAGTTTGGGAACAAACCTGTACCTTGGAGGAGCAAGTGAAGAAGGTGGCTTTTCAACAACCTGTTTTGTTCACAAAAAACAAAGAGGAGAGGGGAAGGAAAGGTTAGCTTAAGGAACTGGGAACAATGCAACGAGTCGTGCTGATTTAAAGGGATGTCTGTGTGCCTAGTATAGAAAACATCTAAAACTGACTTGGTCGTCACCACTCTCTTCACTATCACTGAGCTGCAGGTCGTCCTGGAGTATTCTGAAAGACAACCAGAAGATAAATATCAGCCAAGGCAGACACATTTTCAAGCAGCAGACACTGAAAGAGGCTTGGTTTGCCAAAACAAACCAACCTCCCACATCCTTTTTCAACATTCAGCATACTCAAATCTACTAAACCATGTCATTACCTGAACGAGTGAGAAGATGACAGCACACAACCTCACCCTTTTGCTGTTGGAAATCTACCACACATACATAAGCAACTGCCAAGGTCAAGCCTATCTCCTATTTCTTCTCTACACGGTGAGCTTCATGCTCCCACACATCTCAGCGGTCACCATGAGCACTGAGAAGTTCAAGCACTCAAAGCTCTCCCTACAGTAGAGAGCTGGCTGCCTGCAAATGCTTCCAAAAGCCTAATTTTGTCTTCTGCCTGAAGGTGGCAACGACTGCCAGCGATTTCAATGCATCACCAAGGTCCTCAAAAGGCTGATGGAAGGGAAGGATTTGTGGGGAGGGACCCAAAGTTCTCCCAAAGCATTATCACCCTTTTTGGCAATCACCCAAGCATCTCAAAAGGAGTTGGAATAAAGAGACAGGCAAAACTCTTGCTGGAGACCCAGGGAATTACCCAAGCATCTTTCCAAAAATGGAACAACAAGCTTGGGAACCAAGACAGGGATTTTAATAAATCAGGTCAAAACTCCATTTATTTCAGCCTTATTTCAAGCTATGGGCTACCTGAGAGACACGTCTGTCACGCCCAAAGAAGAAAAATAAGCCTCCACCCCCTCATGCCAACCTATCTGCCAGCAAGAAAAGAAATATGAAAGATCCCCAGCGGACCACATTGCCTTGGAAAAGTGAGGAGATAGCGAGTGTTCCTGGTGCTTGTTAGGAGAAGGTAAACTACACAAACCCTCGCTCTCTTTCATGCCTTCACCTCAAATTATGACCAAAGCAAGAGAGATGTACAGCTCTGCGAGTCACATCAACGACCACACACAGTCTGCTTTTGTGATTCCCTGGCAACAGAGGAGGAAAAACCTTGAATAAAGAAGTAACTCCCTTACTCAAACGCTACCCCTGCAACTAGACAAACTATTTTACACTCCTATCAAAGCTGCTGACATGCATGGTGATACAGTTAGCGTGTTTCCTGCCAAAGCTGGCCCAGCCTCACACCCAACAACAGTCCCACATACCAGAAAGGCCAAAGCTGCTCTTGTCCAGGGAGCAGGATGGCATGAGGACACCTCAAAGCTCTCCTATGTCTACCAGTACAGAGCCAACCCAGCTGATGCCTCCTGTGAAGGTACTGAGGCCACACTCTGTGAGTACCAGTCCCTCACTGATGCAGAAGAGACTCTCCATGCCCCAACGATGACATTCAGGAAGCGCTCCGTGCTTTTGTCATCCAGGCCCTTTGACTCTGCCATTGCTCTGTGACTCCCCTCACTGCACCTCCTGGCCTCAGCCGCCTCATTTCCTCACACACCTTCTCAGTGGAAATCACCTCTCACTTCTATCTTGCAGAGTAAACACTGCAGGGAAGCGGGAGGACGAGACACCACCTTGGCAAAACAAGGCCCCTGAGTTTCCTAGAGGAGGCAAAGGGCCTGTGGCAGTCCAGCACGCAGCAGTGTCGCACGTGGGCTGGAGCAGCAGCCCACTGCTGCTCTGCTGAGATGCAACCAGGGGAAGAGACAAGAATAGCAACAATAAAGCCACTCTCTGCTCTTCTGGGTGGTTTGGCCAAACGTTTCTGGCATCTCAATGCATCTTTTTAAATTGTTTTTCCTGACCTGTTAGGAGAAGTCATCCTTCAAAGGTGATAAGGAACAAACCTGCAGCTATGCTGAAGAGCTCTGATAGTGGGTTTGCCTTCGCTTTGCTTTAAGAATGGTGAGCTGCAGATGCATTGCCTTCAGATGCAAGAGGGTATATGTGAGGCAACACTACCTAGATCTTCTTTTAAATCCTTTTAAGATTCTTTTTCACCTGGCAATAAAACTCATCACTGTGTCAAAGACCATTGCAGCTATTGGGCTGCCCAGGGGGTGTGGAGTCTCCTTCTCTGGAGAGATTCCAGCCCCATCTGGACGTCGACCTGTGCACCCTGTCCTAGGGACCCTGCTTTGGCAGGGGGTTGGACTGGATGGGCTCTGGAGGTCCCTTCCAACCCCTATGATTCTGTGATACTTAAGTTCAACTTAGGATCAAGGAAGAACACTGAAACTTTAAACAAGACAATACTTCTGCAAGCATAGACAAAGCCTGGTTCCCCAAAAAGATGCTTCAACAAATTGTTAGATAGCCTAGTTAAAATAAATCTGCTTGAATAATTTTAATGCTTTAATTAGCTGAGGAGTCAATAGATGCTGAGTTGTCGTTTGCAGGACCTGTTCATTTGCAGCCTATACACATCACCATCAATCTTCCCGTGAAGCTATTTAAAAAGAGCTCTTTTAAGCAAGAGAAGCGGCACTAAAACGAGTCTTGCTTGCCAAACAACCCCACTGAAAGCTCAGGCTGGTCCCTCTCTGCCAGATGGGTTAAAGATGCATCACCAAGAATGAGTTTGGCATCTCTGTTTTTAAAAGAAAGAAAGGGCTACTTTCATTCCAGCGCAGCCAGGTGCTAACTTGGGGGCTGTATTCAAGGAGGAAAGCCATCTGGGAAGCCCTTGCACGCTCTGTAAAGCTGAATGCCTAATTTGGGCACACAGATGCACTGAGGGGGGGTGTGGGGATTTCAACTTCTAATTAAGCAGCACAAACGCTGTTTGTTTTCAGGCAGCTCCACTTTGTAACGTGAGCTACTCTCCAGGCAGCTGAATTTTCAGGCAGGCACCCCATGCTTTGAAGAGTAAAGAAAGCAAGGAAAACAAAAACAAGGCCAAAAGAAAAGAGAAAAAGAGAAGGGATGCATCAATTGGAGGGAAAGATGTAGGGAAGTCCTCAGGCAAAGCTGGCTTGACTCAATTTTGGATGTAAAGCTGCTGCCCTGTTCCTCCTGCTGTGGGTACCAGTGTCCCTGGTAGATGAGCGCTGGCTCTGTGAGTGCCTGTGAAGATGCTGAGCAGAGAGGAGGTGTTCGCTAAGGACAGAGCTACCCCCAAATTTACAATTCCAGACCTAAGAAAGGAATAATATCTGCAGGTTTTTGACTACAGTAAATTATTTTCGCTCTCTGCTGCCTGGAAAACTTGACTGAAGAGCTAGAGGGATTTTTACAAGGAGCTGAGATAAAGATGATGGTTGCAGGGTAACTGAGGAGGAAGGCTGAGCCCAGAGCAGCTGGAAACAGGATTTTAAATAGTGCAATGAAAACTGCCAGAAATTGTTTGGGAGTGGAAGAAGGAAGAGCAAAATAAAGAATGGATTAAGGGAGACTCCTCTGCAAGATGCTATCCTGCAATCCCAGAGAGCCAGGACTCCTCTGCATGACACTGGAACAGTATGGAAAGGGTTGGTTTATGGATCTTACAGAGCTTGAGTGCAAAATTTGACAGTCTCAACCAAGATGGCGAGATGCTCTTCCTCTTACTTGTCACTTAGCTCAGTTTTGTTTGTTTACTGGTTGAGTTTATTAGATTTTTCATAAGGAAAACAAGCAGAGTAACCTTTGTAGCCTGTAGTTTGCAGCCTTGCGTGGAACAACACATCAGGGAGCAACCCAAGATCATGATGTATCACATGAACTGATATATATATATATATATAGAGAGAGAGAGAGATGCATTTCATGGTTCAGCAACTGCCTTGCACACAGATCCCTTTGCCTTCCAGACACATCAAGATTCCTATTTGTTACTTCTCAATGCTGCCATCTGGCCAGGTTAATCCCCAGCAACTCACATCAGCCCACACAAAACAACTTCCAAGCAATTTCTGCAATTAACCTAATTAACCTCTGCTTTCACCTACATATAAAGTTATTTTATCCAACAACTTCCAAGTTTTCTTTTGGAGCAATTCATTTATTAGTCAGCACTCTTTCCTAGCCTTGTCCATGCATTAACATTTTACACTGAGACTCAAATTCAAAGAGGTTTTCTCCTGAGAGAACACGTGAGAGGGAAAATAGATAAAGAAAAGTAGAAATACTTAAATGCTATTAAAAAAAAGCTATAGAGAAATTTTCTATCTTCACTTTGCAACTTGCTACACAGGACTAGAAATAAATCGAGGCTTTTAGAAAGTCAACATGAAGGTTTGGTTTTAAATAAGACTAAAATTAAGACAACACTTATTAGGAAACTTTTCCTGGGGTGATTGCAGTGTCACCCCTGGTCCAGAGGGTTTGTAGCTAGCTGCCCCAGCCTTCCAAATGATACAGAGAATAGATCAGAATCTGTTTGATTCCCTTATAATTTAGGTGAGTTGAATGCAATATTAGTGGTTTGAACAGCACTAAGTGTGACAAGATGTTAAGAAACCACAGATTAAGAGACAGAAAACTCCCCCACCCCTTCACCCTGGTATGTTATTAGTTTTGGGGAGGGGGGTGGTGTTCAGTTTTGGTTTAGCACAGCCGTTGCAATCACGGAACTGTGATGTTTCTGTTGGAGAAAATTCCCTTCATTGAAGTTTTCTGAGGAAAAAAAAAAAATCAGACTGATAAAACCTTTATCTTGGGAATCATCAAATAACCCAAATTTTCCTTCATTCCAGGTTGTTTTAAGTAACTGCACAGTAGAGATGGGAACTGAGTCTGGTTACTTACGATGTTGTTGGTTGAGAACTAGGCAACGTTTTTGAAGGTGCGTCATACTGTTCTGCAAATCAAAAATGAATCTGTTAGGTTTATTTGCCTTCACTTGCAGCTTATTCTACCCTGCAGCCCATGAGCATCAGATTAGAAAGTCACTTTCTTCCAGGACTTTAATTGTTTGCCACTGAAGATTACTCATCATTCCAAATGGGGTTTCCTAATGAAATACTGTTTGTTCTCTGCTGAACTGCTGCCTTAATTTCAAGGTAATGAATGTATATAATCTCTTAAGCAGTTTCTAATTTCATCACCGTTCAACAAAGTGCAGGAAATCAAGCTCCTTAATCAAACATAATAATTTCACGTTCTTCCCAACATACAAGACAAAGCACACACAGAACCAGCACTCAATACACACACAACAGTGTTTTCTCTTTGGGTTTCTACTTACTCTGATTCTGTGCTACAGATCCAACGTGTTGTGATTCCTAGAAAGGAAGGATAAAGTGGAAATTGAGAATAAAATAAGCAAGTTCTCTCTTAATAGAGTCACAGCCTGGTTTGAGTTGTAAGAGACCTCAAAGCCCATCTAGTCTCACACCCTCCACCAGCCCATGGTGCCCAAACCCCCATCCATCCTGACCTTAAGCCCTGCCAGGGATCCAGGGGAAGCCCCCCAGCTACTCTAGGCACCCTGTGCTGGTGGTCCCCTCAACCTCACAAGGAAGAACTTCTTCCTAATATCTAACCTAAATCTCTTCTCCTTCATCTCAAACCCATCACACCCCTTGCCCTATCACTCCGTGGCCCTGCAAACATTCCCTTCTCCACCTTTCTCATAATATCAGCAATTTGCTTTCCATGTAATAAATACTTGAACATGTCAAAGGGTGACTTGGAGGTGTCCCACAGCCTAAGCTGGCCTGACATAGCCATGAAATGATACATGCTACTGTCACCAAAACCATGTTGCTCACACATTAGCAGTATTTGTGTATTTTTGAAGCGAGATTTTAATTCTAAGCACTGCCAAACTGGCAGTCACAGCCAGCAAATATTTTTGTTGACAAGAATTTATTATCTTTTTTTGCATGCTGCAAACAGAGATGAGACACTTAAAATGTTTCTGAAAAGCTGCCACACTTGACTGACACTGAAACATTATTCATCCGTCCCCATCTCCAGCCCAAACATCTTTACAGCTCTAAAAATTACAAAGCTTGCTTAAAAAATAGTACAGAAGATAATTGTGCTACCATACAGCCCACTCAAAAAGAATTACTGAGAAGCACAATCTGATCAATTCTCAACAAAACAACGTGCTGCAAGCAGCTCTTGTACAACTTGAGATCCATCTTGCTTTAATTTATCTGACTTCTTTTAAAGATTATCTCTCCTAAGAGCCTTTATCTACAACAGGAGGACAAAACCCAGATGAACACACATGCAAAGAGCTGGAAAGCTCTCTTCTAATTTATCAAAAGGCCTGGCAAGAAGAGGGGTGCCATACCTTTGTTGGGAAGGGAAACTTGGAAGGCTCTGCTGTACCAGGTGTATGAATAGCTGTCAGGGGAGGTGGCCATGAGTGGGTCATTTCCTGGAAAGAGATTGAGAAGCAGCTTACAGGATTGATGCTGACACACAGAGGCAAGCTTTTATGCTTAAGAGGTTCACATGGATCTACTAAGAAAAGTCCTTGGAGGCCCTATTGACCATACCAGGGCAGGCAGACCATGGTGAGGACTTGCTCCTTTTTGGCAAGCCTACTTAGCACGGCCCAAGGTGCAGCAATCTCAGGGCAGCTTGTACAGAGTTAAGTACTTACTGTGTTTGCAGGATTAGGCCTCAGGCTCACAGCTATCGCGGGTAATAAAGGGAAAAGTAAATAAACCCCATGTATTGAGTAGTTCTCGGGGGTTTTAAAGTGCAGGCCTTTCCCATTACTGAAGTTCTCACATCCTCTTACAGTAACACCACTCCAAAAGGCTTTTCACAGCTTGAGGAGGTGAGCAGAGAGCCCTGTCAGCCCTTCCCCAAGCTATTCTGCCTGAAACATTGGCTGTTGCTCTGGCTGAGCAAGGCGCCTTTGACGCAGAGCTCTGGGATGTGGTTTCAAATCAAAGAGCAGGACCGCCCGATGTGCTAGGCCTTCAGGAATCCTTCTGCCTTGTTCCTCTGCCTTTACCCTCACCCACCATCACTACCTACTGCTCAGGCTCAGCCACGGTTGAGGTGAAAGCAGAGGACAAGCAGGCGAGATCAGCCTCCAACCTGCCTCTCCCAGCACCGCGGCTGGGCCTGGGTGAGCCTGCTGAAGCTTTGGCTTTCACTGCAACAAGCCCACATGAAAGGCCTACCATGGGAAAGGATCTTTGCCTTGAACATAGCTAAAACACTCTGGAAGATGAGTGCTCAGTCATGGGAACCTAGTCCTGACCAAGGAGCAGCTCTGGCTGTTGCAGACCTCAGTCTTGCTCTTACTGCACCAGGCCGCATCACACGTACATACTGACAGAAAGGCCAGTCTTACAATTCCAGTGGGATCCAGGGCTAACTTTTACCTTTACTTCTTGGTCTTACAATTCCAGTGGGACCCAGGGCTAATTTCTCCACGGTGTACCCCAAAATGCAATTTTAGTGACTGCAACACCCACCAACAGAAGCAGAGCAATATTCCCCCCCTCCCCACTTTAATACATGCAAAATACATGCAACTGCAGTGGTCTATTAAAGAGAACCTACCTTCAAAATGTCTTCAATGGAGTGGACATCACTGGGGAAGGTTTGCTACAAGGAGAAAGGGAAGTGGCATTAGTTGGGTTTGATTTCTTTTAATCAACCAACATGAGACAAACAGCGGCACTGGTCAAACATTTGCTCACCAACAGTTCTGTCAATTTTATGGAAGGCTGTTAAGAATAAAATGCTGGGAAGAATTAAAAAGGCAGTTAATAATGTGCCTCTACTACACATGTTGGGTTCAAGTCTTTAGCAGAAGGTATCTTCTGATACCTGAGTGAAGCAGAGCTCGTTAAACGGGCTCGTTGGGCTGGCAGGACTCCCCTCGTTTCACCCTCGTGTCCTGCTGCACCCTCAGGGGTGACCCGGCAGAAGAGGAGGCTGGTATAAACCCCCAAGCTTTTGGAGAAGACAAAGTAGAGGTGGCTTTAAGCAGAGGAATCATGTGCTAGGCCCTGGCATGCCGGCTCCCAGATTTGTGGGAACACCAGTTGGAACCGGTGCAGTTCAGAATGAAACCACATACGGGGAGGAGCAACGTGGGGGTTTCTGGAAAAGCCTGTGGAAGACCTGGATCTGGATGGAGGCACTACCCATGTACTTCCTTCTACCCCATTCTGCTGGAGCCCAAGCAGTGACCACCATGTGCCCGCCTGGCAGGGCCAGGGGTCCCAGCAGCAGCGTGGTGAGGACCTCTGATGGGGTGCTAGCTCACTGGTGGGGTCCTGGCATGCCAGCAACGCCACCCAAAGGGGACCACAGCCGCAGCAGCGCCTGCAGCTGCTTGTAACCAGGCTGGCGAGCCCAGGCATGACGAAGCTGCGGGGAAGAGTACAAAGTGAACGCTAATATTTGCCAGTTACATAACGAGCAGCAGACATTACAGCTTGTGCAAACACATAAATCTGCTTTTAATGTATCAGCACAACCGCTCAGCAGCTCCTGGCAGGAGCCTCCCCCCCTGCGCACACGTGACACTGTGCATCAGCAACGTGAGCGCTGCCGGGCCAGGCAGGGGCTGGGACAAGCACAGCAAATGCCTCCTGATCCCCGTGGCACCCACACAGCCAGGGTGAGAGGCGATGCCCCCTGGCACAGCCCTCCTGCACCATGCTTGGGCTGCGCACAGCGGGAGGGGATGCTGCAGCAGCATCCTTCCTTCCAGCCCCACCAGCGGCATGAGGTGCTGGGGATGCTCTGCAGTAGGACCAACGCTTCTTCCACACACTGACCTACCAGCTGGCCACGGGGAACATCACTTCAAGGGGCTGGCTTGTCCTCTACTAGCAAGGATGAGTTTGGAGAGTACCTGTTGCCTACCCATCCTCCCATAACTGGTGCCATTAAAGGAAACTGAAATGAAAAACCACCAAGGAGCTGAGTAATGACAATGAGCCAAGTGCACCCAAGACCAGTTTCTTGCCTCTAAACAACAGAGTCATCGGCAACATCCTGCAATCAGTGCAACTGCGGATGGGTAAAGGCAAAGAAAACATTCCTTGTGTTAAAGGAAGAGGGCAGAGAGCTGCTGTGCCCCATCAGAAGGATCCTCCCCAAAACAAGGTGAACAGCAAAGCGAGCAAAGGCTTTAATGAAGTAAAAAAGCATCGTCCTTCCCACTCTGGCAGGGAGGTTGCTCATCTGTTTCCCATATGCTGTGCTGTTTACCTTGGAGGGAGAAGAGGAGATGAAGAATCTCTTTTCCCTACAGCCTCATTTGTCTGTGTCTCCATAAAGCTCTCATCGAGGCAGCGCTCGTCTGACAGAGATCTGACTTCTCTTTGGGAAATCACGCACGGATAACTGCTTCTGACCTTGCTCACCCCGAGACAAATGGAAGCTGAGGAGAGGCCAGATGACTTATGTGAATGAAAGCAAGGGGCTGGGATGTAGCAAGGCCTGTGGAAGCACCCCATGGCAGGTACCAGGAGGGCAGAGAGACAGCAAACAGTAGGGAACGTCAACCGTGGGGGCAAGAGACTGGGATGCTCTGTAACTCACTGTACCAAAAAGGAATCCATCCCTTTTTTCCTCTCTTTTTCTTCTCTGCAAACTCAACCTGGCAGCTCAACCACCTAATTTACTATTTTTACTATTTAATTTAAGAAGGAGTGAACAGCAGGCACAGAAATTCCTATCGTGTGGTAGAGAAAAGCAGCGTTCAACTAGCAGATTGGCTCAGGGAGCTCCTGGGATATCCACCACTGTAAAAACCCTTCCCACAAAACAGCTAAGGAGTCAAGATCCTGCCTGGACAAAGGATTCCAAAACCTCTCTTTACAACAGATGGATTTACAATGGATGGATTACAATGGAGTCTCCTTCTCTGGAGACATTCAAAACTGCCTGGATGCTTTCCTGTGGGATTTAGTCTGGGTGATCCTGCTCTGGCAGGGGGTTGGACTAGATCTTTCCAGGTCCCTTCCAACTCCTGATGGTCTGTGATGCTCTGATTGCAACAAACCAGATCAAGTTTGCCTCTCCCATTCCAGAAATTTAAGTTTTATGAGATGCCAGCAGTTTACTCCCAGAGCCACGAGAGCTGCTCAGAAGCCCACATCCCTGCTGGAGATGCTCCCTGAAGGGCACAGGCTTTCAGGCATCTTGCACGGTTTCATGTAGTGTTTCCTGTAGGTACAACCGCTTTGGAGAATTCTAATGTGTTTAACAGAGGGGTAAGACGAGGTACTGAGAGATCTGGGTCAGCACAGGACAGGAATGGTTGGACTCAATGGTCTTAAAGGTCCTTTCCAACCTGGCGATTCTGTGAATCCAGCAAGTCCATCACCCAAATGATGAATGATGGAGTTGTTTCAGCCAGCGCTACCATAGGTGTGTTTTCCTTCTGGGAAAACACAGTTGAAGGAGTTATTTCAGAGAGATCAGCTGATGAATTCCTACAGGTTTCAGCATTTCTTACCACTCACACACACCATTACCTCTCCAGAAAGCCACTGTGTGGTTACAGAAAGCACAGACACAGATAAATATCATGCACTTGGGTGATAAGATGTTAATGCAGGGTAATAAAGACATGGATGCTTTCACTTTATCAGAACATAAACAACTCAAAGATTAGAGACCTGAAGGAATCATCATCTGCATGATCACCCACGGTACCTGTCAAGAGAGAGCCTTGTCTTTGCTTTGCTCTACAGCATCGTGCCTTCCCTGAGGAAGGTCAAGTTTTATCTCCTGTACAGTGATGCATTCAATCATGTGAAAAGTGTTTTCCCTTCCACTGAAGGAGGTGAGAAGCAGCAGAATTAACAGTTAAAATATCCATTAGAAGTTTGCCTGTGAAACATTTCCTGTGATCCCTGCCCCATAGTTTGGGGTCTCGCTGATGTGACTATGCCAGAGGAGTTACCCATACCCATTAAAAGTCAACCCCCCCACCCCAGCCACTGAAGGACTCAGCACTACTTCAATCCTGAGCTGAAAAAGACTTCAGGGGTTGGGCCAATATTGTTTCAAGCATCTACACAAACATCAGAAGCCTCAGAATTTCTAATGAGGATCTAGTATGCCTTCACTACAACTACTTTTGTGCACGTATCCACAAAAGAAGAGCCTGAGCCAGGAATTTAGAGAACAATTTGAAATCTGGGCAGGCACTTGATTCAAGCTGCATAGTAACTGCATGACCAAGGTCTCAGAGATACCTCCAAGTCCTCTCTTCATGAGCAATTCCAAGAAAACCACACGCTTCCATGACTGCAGAGCTCTGCTCGTGCCATCAGACATGCTAAAGAGAGATGAATGAGGAAATTGGGATAAGGAATCACCCAAGACTAGGCTAAACAGCTTGAGGAACCACGTGGTACGCCAACAAGATGCCCTATGGCCTTGATGGCATGTGGGCCCCAGAGCTGGACCCAGCACTTCAGGTGAGGTCTCCCCAGAGCAGAGCAGAGGGGCAGAATCCCCTCTCTCCATCTGCTGGCCACACTAACAAGTGGGGGACTGAAGCTTTATCCCTGTTTTCAAGCAGCTTGCCTCGTCAGGCAGCTGTGGCAAAATAGTTTCAAGCAAGCTGTCAACAAAAATCATCTCCAAGAGAGAGTTGGCCATGCATTATGTGAGTGGCACCACGGAGACGCGTGGGCTCCAACAACGCCAGCAGCAGGAACCATGTACAGATTGCATAGAGACAGGGCCAGGAGGCCTGGGAGCAGACACTCACTGGAATGGATACAGGCTGCCCTTCAGGCACACATTAAGGTGTCACAGACCTTTCTGCTCCTTCTCATCTCAGTAACTTCCACCTGACTGCTTATTTCTGCTTGTTTGCGTGCCTCTGCTGTCACAGCCCGGTCAGAGCCCTGCCTCTGACATCCTGCGTGCAAACAAGGGGCTTCTCCATCTCATACAATCCCAGGCTGTGTTAGGTGGGAAGGGACCTTTAGAGGCCATCTAATCCAACCCCTGCAGTGAGCAGGGACATCTTCAGTAGAGCAGGTCGCTCAGAGCCCCATCCAGCCTGACCTTGAATGTCTCCAGGGATGGGGTCTCCACCACCTCTCTGGGCAACCTGTTCCAGTGTCTCACCACCCTCAGAGGGAAGAACTTCTTCCTAATACCCAACCTAAATCTCCCCTTTTCTAGTTTCAAACCATCATCCCTTGTCCTATTGCTCCATGCCCTTGGGAACAGTACTTAACCCACTCGGAGGCAGACTCTCCTACTCACATACAAGCCATTGTAGGGATAGTATGGCATGCTAACTTACTCTTCAACATAACTTTCCACCTGCATTTTTGTGTGGTTAAAAATCCACCCTCTCCACATTTAAGATCAATGCATGATGCATACACATGCTGAGCCTGTTTCCAGATGACCCAGCTGACAAGAGAGACAATACATACTGTAACCAAGCTGCTACCAATCTTGGTTATGGATGCAATGATGTTCTGCTGTGTACTGGAGAAGGCTGCCAAGATTTGAAGCTTGAATTGAAGCTTGATCAAAACAAAGACAAACTCATATGTTCATCAAGGTTTTCAGGTGCCATCTTGAGGAGCACCAAGCAGCTTCTGTGCTGAGGATGTTTACACGCTCCGTATTACAAATCAGATTAGAACACAGACAGATCCAATGATCCGAAACCCAGCTTCCTCCATCCACCTTTTCTTCTGAGGATGTGGTGCCAAAGCTGCTTTTGGGGAAAGCTGAGGCACCAATTCCCATCTATCATCCCAAGAGAGCACTCACCAGAATACACATGAAGACTCTGTGAATACATCCATGATCTCTCATCAGACAGGTGACCATCCTGTGAGCACACTATCACGGGCGCTCGTTAGGCGAGGTTTTAGATGATGTTTATATTCTGCTGCATCACTGTGCCCTTCCTGAGCAGATCCCTTCCTTCCACACATCAACTCCTAAAAGTGCCTGTGGCACAGGGGAACCCTTTCTGAAGAGGGCAACCAAAAAGTTCTCCCAACTCCACCAACTAAAGGTTTAATTTTTTGTGGGTAGACAGATTCCCTAAACAATCCTTCCCACCACACCCACTTGATGCGACTTCATTACTGGGATTAACTTCTGCTTGGAGATGCTACCAAAAAAAAAAAAAGAGTGGGGTTGGTGGGGGACAATGGACAGGCACTATAGGAACACAAACCCAGAGTAAATCAAGAGCAACGCTACCAATGCTCTCATGCCTGCAGGCTTTAGGTTTTGATTCACCCTGTATGATCTCATCAAGCATTAACCTTAAACAGTATTTGTTTCAGCAGCCACCAATCTCCAGCAGAAGGCAGGAAAGGAAGTGCTCTAAAGTCATCCCACCTACGTTTTCCGGCAGGCCCCAGCAGCCTCCCCGAGAGCAGGGCTGTGGTTTTGAGCTGTCTGCCTCAAGCAGGAGCCAGGGATGGAGTAACCAAAGTGGTTGTGAAGCAGAAACAGCTCTGAGTCTTGAAGGTGAGGTGTGAGAGCATGGGGAGGCAACGCCAGGACAAGCAGCCAGGACAAGCGAGTGGATGGTCCCTGCCCTGAGACAGGACTTCACCAGGCAGACCACCATTCCCTCTCTGCTGATCCAGCTTCCTTCGACCACAGGAACGGAGGAACACCAGAAGTGGTGTGGATGAGGGGCAATCATAGGACGGTTTAGGTTGGAAAAGACCTTTAAGATCAAGTCCAACCATCTATCTAGCCCCCTTAGGTCCAACACCAAACCACATCACCAAGTACATCTACATTTTGCATGCCTACACATCTATAGAAAGATGATCCTGACGTTCTTCTTCCTTCAGCAAAGTTCAACAGCAATTTTATATTGCCTAAATAGAATCACAAGGTTGGAAAAGACTTTTAAGATCATCAAGTCCAATCATCCCTGTCCTATGCTGACCGATATCTCTAAGTACCTCATCTACCCGTCTGTTAAACACATCCGGGGTGGTGAACACCCCCAGCTCCCTCAGCTGCTCCTCAGAGGATTTGCCCTCCAGCCCCTTCCCCAGCCTGGTTGCCCTTCTCTGCACTTGCTCCAGGACCTCAGTGTCCTTCTTGCAGTGAGGGGCCCAGAACTGGACCCAGCACTCGAGGTGCAGCCTCCCCAGTGCCCAGTGCAGGGGCACAATCCCCTCCCCAGCCCTGCTGGCCACGCTGGCTCTGACACAAGCCAGGATGCCCTTGGCCTTCTTGGCCCCCCGGGTACACTGCTGGCTCGTGTTCAGTCCCAGTCACCCAGCACCCCCAGGTCCTTCTCCCCAGCAGCTCTCCAGCCAGTCTCCCCCAAGCCTGTATCACTACATACCCACCCCAAACCATGGAAGAGCCCCACCAGCTATTCTGTGTACCCCCAAATGATTTGCTCATCAACCCTTGGAGCTGAAGGTCTTCATTTTACACATCTCCCCACATTAACTAAACCTGGGGTGGGGGTTCAGCACCAACCACCTCCAGTCAGGATTACCTTCAGGAACACAGCGCTCCCAGCCCAACCCAGCTCCTACACTGGCCAAACACCCATGAGCTGCGGTGCAAGAAGTGTTAGAAAGCTCTGCATCTTCCAGAGCTGGAGCACCTCTTAGGTTGCACCTGATGCTTTATGTAACTGGAAAACGGTCATTTTAAAAGCTTTCTGAACTGGGTATTTCAGATTTTTAAATAAAGCCACAAATAAAGCCTCCTGTTCAACACATGTTTTCGGGCCTTAGCCAGCACATTTCCCTAGACAGCATGCAAATAGGGGAGATTGTGTCATAATGCTCCAGGTGCTTGCATGCACTAACCCAGTCCCAGGCACTGGTTTTGCCCCAGTACTCCCAGCTACTTACTGATCAGGGTGGTTTTTGCAATTGCCTGGAGCTAACCAGATGGGAAACAAAGCCATGACTTGGTTTTCAAGTCCAGGACATGCTCTCTGAGGTGTAAAACCACACTGTGGTTTCCAACCCGCTGGTTTTACCAGCGCCCACCCCTTCAAATACTGCAACTTGTGGGGGTTTGGCATCACCAACCACAGTGGTGAACCTGATTTCACCTACCCAGGGGTAAAAAGAACCCAAACAGCTCCTGTCTGTCACTGTGCCAACCTTCCCTGCCCGCAGGTCGTTCCTTGGCTTGGGAGAGCAACCCGCAGCCAAAAGCAAATCTTGGCACCAGCGTCACTGGTGGAGGATCAGGACGGGTGAAGAGCCCACACACGAGGAGCAGAGGTTTTTAAGGCAGCTGGCTTCTCTCTTCCTGGTGCTGGGAATGGTACAGAAGAAGCCTCAGGCTCTTTGTGGGGCTTTGCTAAGCACGGATCGGCGAGGCGGCATCCCGACTGCACAGCGAGCGCGTCTGCAGGGAATGCACCACAACGCTCGGCATAGCAGAGGAGCTTCTCCACCATCTTCCTTCAGGATCCACAATGCTGCTGGGATTCATGGGACCAGTACAAGAAGCTGATTCAAAGGACACATCCTTAACCCAAAAATACACGTAGCTAAGAGCCAAAATCATACAGGTGAATTGCCCTGAACAGCGATGGAGAGCAGCAAAACAGCATCAAAGAGAGAGGGACAGACAGGTAGTGAATGCAAGCTGTCCTTCTCACTTCAGTTGAGGAATTGTAGTGGTTTGTATTAGCATTTTTTAAAGGAAAAATACAGGATTTGAGCTAAAACTTAAGAGAGATGAGCCTTTGCACTGTTGCTGATAGCTTTGGATTAAATCAGGTTTAAAAGAGTCATAGAATGGTCTGGGTTGGAAGGGACCCCAAGGAGCACAGAGCTCCAACCCCCTGCCACAGGCAGGGCCACCAACCTCCAGGCCTGGAGCTACACAAGGTTGCCCAGGGCCCCAGCCAAACTGGCCTTCAACACCCCCAAGGATGGGGCACCCACCCCCTCTCTGGGCAGCCCCTTCCAGCCCCTCCCCACTCTCTCTGCAAAGAGCTTCCCCCTCAGATCTCCTCTCCCCCTTCCCTCCTCCAGCTTCACTCCAGCCCCCTTGTCCTGCCAGTCTCTGCCCTTGAACAAGCTGATTCCCCTCCTGTTTCTCTGCTCCCCTCAGGGACGGGGAGGCTGCAATGAGGTCCCCCCACAGCCTTCTCTTCTCCAGGCTGACCCAGCCCAGCTCCCTCAGCTTCTCTCCATAGGGGAGCTGCTCCAGCCCTCTGAGCATCTCTGTGGCTCCTCTGACCCCTCTCCAACAGCCCCACATCTCTCTTGCATTGGGGGCCCCAGCTCTGGACACAGGACTCCAGCTGGGGCCTCCCAAGTGCAGAGTAGAGAGGGACAATCTCCTCATGCAAAGACATTGAAACATGCTGCATTTTAAAGCTGAGACCATCCCTTCCCTGACTTGGGGGTGGAAATGTAGGTTTTCCTTGGTGCTAACTTTTATGTTGGCCTCAAAATCATTTATTTCAAAAACCTGCAATAAAAAGGGACTTTTACCATCTAGCCATGAAATCTTTGTTGATAAGAGGTGGTTAAAAAGCTCTAATTTTAAAGAGCAAGATAGGTGCTTAATGCCTGGCTTCCTATAACTACAGCTCCACATTTTAAAGACTGTTCTGTTACGTGGAATATTGCCTGGGGTTCCGTTACTGCCGTGCAATAACGCACGGACACTGTCTGTGCAGCAAAGCCCCTCTACCAGCAGCTTAATCAGTTCCAGGAAATTCAGGAAGCTGCTGTCAGAGAACAACAAACCCATGGAGAAGGGATGTGGAGAAGGGATGGGTGATTTTCTCAGCAGGTTGCCCAAGACTCAGGACTGTCACAGGAGGTTAAATGTTACTGCAAGGCGCATTAGGGGTTTTAAGCACTGAAGAAGAAAGCTCACCTCATCTCCAACAAAAAACACACAGCAACCACAACAAAAAAGACACAAGAAAGTAGGAGAGAGACAGAAAGGGGAAATGAAACACAAAGAAAAGCGAAATAGAAAGGCAGTTTTATAAAAAAAACCCCAAACCCTTGTTATCAGGCTCTGTGCAAAGAACAGAAACTCGGCTCAGGCTCAGTACTAACAAGGCAGCTGCTGTAAAACACCATTGAGTTTGGGGATGCACTTGATCTGAGTTTGGTCCTTGCCTCAGGTAGCCAGCTGGGTGGGTTTTATGGATGAAGGATGAGCAGAAACAAGTGATGCATCCTAAGTCTCTCCTCTCACCAACTTAGTTCTTGAATGTGCTGCAGAGAGATGGGAATAATTCCCAGCAAAGCAAAGCAAACCTAATAGAGATCTGTTTGCCTTCGCTTACAGAGTTAAGTTCCACTTCTGTATTTCATGAAAAATTAAAAACTACTTATGCTTTTTGCTCCATGAGTGCTGAAGCTGATGCTGAGGCATCTGCAGAACGTAGGGAAAGGCTCAGCATCACCACAGAATCATAGGGGCTGGAAGGGACCTCAAGAGATCAGCAGGTCCAACCCCCATCCAGGCAGAGAAAACCTCCCAAGTTACATTATTAATACATCTGTTTTCACATCTGTGTTGATGCTGCCTGCTTGTTTTCACACACACAAGGCTTCACCACAGACTACAAACCCAACCCACCCAAGTCCACGGGAGCCTTCTAAAATACTTTCTCCGGGTGCTATTTCAGGTCCTTTGTGGGCACCCCCATTTTACAACTAGCCTAGATCCCCTGTGGATGCTTTCACAACTCCACTTAACCCATTGGAGCCCACTCCTCTCCTTTCCAAGGCAACAGTAAAGTTATTCCCCCACAACAATGCCCCAGCACCAGGCATCTCACCCGCTTCTACCCCTACATCAAGCCTGCAGACAAGAGAAGCCAGCAGGCCTGGCCTGCCACCGCCCTCATCCCAGGTTGGAAAACAAATCAAAGCACTTCCATGAACTTCTCCTCTGGCTTTCTTCAGCTGACACTGAATGATCCCTGGCAATTTAAGGATTTTTACATCAAAATGCTGGGTAAACAATGGTTGTACTGTCATGTTCCTGCGTGGGTGCCTGGAGGAAATAAAACATTCTTTAAAGATTTTACACGCTTTTCTAACTCTGAGATGGATTATTTTGCTCAATCTAAAAATAAATGCATGGGCCTCCTTCTTGTGTTCAAAAAGCAGAAGGGAAAAAAAGGAAAGACATTAAAATAAACTGCTGGTTTGTCTTCCTTTGTCTGAAGGAGCAAAGGGGTTTGTGTTCTGGGGGAGAATGGCCTGTTGATATGTTTTTATAAAGGGTTCTTTAAAATTCTGAGGTGCTGAAAGAGACTCGTGCACCCCTGGTTAGATTTCATCTAATAATAATATAATTGAAATTCAAACAAATGAAACATGGAAATTAAGTGCAGCATCACATGCCCACAGACACACAGACCAGAGCTCCTGCCAAGGCCGATGATTTCACCAGTGAATTGCTCTATGTAAAGAACCTCTGCACAAAAGCACAGGATCACAGACTCATAGGGGTTGGAAGGGACCTCCAGAAATCATCGGGTCCAACCCCCTGCCAAAGCAGGGTCCCTAGGACAGGGCGCACAGGTCGGCGTCCAGATGGGGCCCCATCCAACCTGGCCTTCAACACCCCCAGACACGGGGCACCCACCCCCTCTCTGGGCAGCCCCTTCCAGCCCCTCCCCACTCTCTCTGCAAAGAACTTCCCCCTAAGATCTCCTCTCACCCTTCCCTCCTCCAGCTTCACTCCAGCCCCCTTGTCCTGCCAGTCTCTGCCCTTGAACAAGCTGATTCCCCTCCTGTTCCTCTGCTCCCTTCAGGGATGGGAAGGCTGCAGTGAGGTCCCCCCACAGCCTTCTCTGCTCCAGGCTGACCCAGCCCAGCTCCCTCAGCCTCTCTCCGTAGGGGAGCTGCTCCAGCCCTCAGATCATCGTCGTGGCCTCCTCTGAACCCTCTCCAACAATTCCACATCATCAACCATCCCCAAGAAGACAGGGCCACTTGCTGTTTCTTTCCTCATCTGTCTGATACAGAGGGAAGAAGTGGGGTTTTTGCTTATTTAACGCACTGTCTGAATGGTTTATGATTAAAATCCCACCAAGGGGAGATGTTACAAGAATAACCAAGAAACCAGCCAAGCTCTGCCTAAGGAGAAGTCTTCTGCATCTTTCCCTGAAGCACCTTCTGGGGACAGCAAACGGGAGAAGCCTTAATTACTCGTGGCTCTTGCCCGCTACACTCGTTCCCAGATTTTCCATACTGCCACTCCACTGCCTGTACTTTCCTCCTTACATAACTGCTCACACGATGGCAACACTTAACAGAATCACCACGTTGGAAAAGGCCTTTAAGATCATCACGTCCAACTGTTCCCATTCTATGCTGATCCATACCTCTAGGTACCTCATCTCCCCGTCTGTTAAACACACCCAGGGGTGGGGACTCAGCCCCCTCCCTGGGCAGCCTGTGCCACAGCCCCACAACTCCGCCAGGGAAGAACTTTTCCATCCCAGCTGAGCTGACCCTGCCCTGGTGCAGCTTGAGGCGGTGAGGTGGTCTCCCCTCAGCCTCCTCTTCTCCAGGCTGAACACCCCCAGCTCTCTCAGCCACTCCTCAGATGATTTGCCCTCCAGCCCCTTCCCCAGCCTGGTTGCGCTTCCCTGGACACACTCCAGGACCTCAATGTCCTTCTTGGAGCGAGGAGCCCAGATCTGGACCCAGCACTCGAGGTGCAGCCTCCCCAGTGCCCAGCCCAGGGGCACAATCCCCTCCCCAGCCCTGCTGGCCACGCTGGCTCTGACACAAGCCAGGATGCCCTTGGCCTTCTTGGCCCCCCGGGCACACTGCTGGCTCGTGTTCAGTCCCAGTCACCCAGCACCCCCAGGTCCTTCTCCCCAGCAGCTCTCCAGCCGCTCTGCCCCAGCCTGGAGCCCTGCTGGGGGTTGTTAATGTCCCATGTGCAGCACTCTACACTTGGCCTTGTTAAACCTCATCCCATTGGTCTCAGCAAGGTGAGCTGTTGTGGACAGGTTCCCACAACGCCATGCCAAAACACCCAAACCATTTTAAATACTTCAGGAACCATTTTTAGTAGGACAATGCATGCAGCTCCACACCTCTGTGTAGTGCAATTTGCTCTTTACATCCTCTCTGGGATAGTTTCACATGCAGTCCCTGAACCACCTCTGGCAAGGCGGACAACAAGCTTTTCCCTACGGATGAACAGCACAAGGCTGTGGGCTCCGGGACCCCGAGGAAATGCCTAAGGAAAGGGTAGGATGTCCCCAGGGGGATACTGCTACCATAGCAAACAGAAAAATAAATACCACTCTGCTCCTCCTCTTGCTTTCATGAGGGAAACGTGGAGTAATCCTGGGGTAACGTGAACACTGGATGAGCAGAGAGGGGAAGGACCAAGAATGCAAGGGAAGTCAGCCTGTCTGCCCCATCAGTAAGAGGCAGGAGGCATTGCTTCAGCACATCCAGCCAAGGATTAGCAAAACCAAGCTGCAAATAGACAAGCAACGTGAGAGCCAAGAGCAGCTCTGGTAAAAGGCTGGCTTTGAGAGGAAACATCCCAGCTGAAAATACCACACCTTTCACCTTCAGAGAACAGATGGCGTGCAACCAAGTAGGAATTAGGACAGTCTGAACAGCAACGAGATGACAGGCAGGACAAGGGGGAATGGACTAAAGCTGAAGGAGGGAAGGTTTAGATAGATATCAGGGGGAAGTTCTTTCCCAAGAGAATGGTGAGGGGCTGGAATGGGCTGCCCAGAGAGGGGGTGGATGACCCATCCCTGGGGGTGTTCAAGGCCAGGTTGGATGGGGCCCTGGGCAACCTTGTGTAGCTCCAGGCCTGGAGGTTGGTGGCCCTGCCTGTAGCAGGGGGATTGGAACTCTGTGCTCCTTGGGGTCCCTTCCAACACACACCAGCCTAGGATTCTATGAAGGAAACCAAAATATTCCTCGTGTGAGCAGGAGTAGGTTGGCAGGATCCAAATCCGCCATGACTTTGTCTCCCATTCCATGAATTCACCATCTTCCAACACCTACAGCATCTTTCACAAGCCACCACTGTTCAAAACACCACATGCATAATGCATATTTAAACAAAAACTACAGTGTTCTTATGCTACGTTAAAAAACCACAAGAAAAACCAATGCTACAAGCTTCAAAAGAAACACCTACCACCACGTTAACATGGAATCATTCCACACGTCGTCTGTTTTACAATAAACATTTAAAATGCTGGGGTGTTCACACTAGCAACGCAGTAAATGCCCTGTAAATACGCACAGCAGTGAGCCTGAAAAAGCACAGGGAGGTGCTCACTCCAAGTCTTCTGCATTGCTTTGGGTTTGGTTTCCAAACTTGAGGAATTTCTCCCTTTGGGGGTGCTTTGTTTGTTGAATTCAATTTGTTTCTTGAATCCAATATTCACTTGGATTTGGGCTCTGATTGAAGAGGAGTAAGTTCTCTCAAAATCCTGCTGATCCCAAAACTATCTTTTCCCATCATCTCTCCAGAGAAGGAAGAATAAGGATTGCTATGCTGTCACTATTCTTAATTCCAGCAGCACAAGAGGAAAAGAGATTGGGGGGATAAATGAAGGGGTTTTGTTTGCTTTGGTTTCAGATGGACACATTTTTCTTTTGACTTAATGAAGCTTAATGAAGGGAGTATTTCTTGACTGTGGCACATCTAAACTACGTGGCACTGTACTGAATAGCAATAGTTACTACTGATCTTGGAAGCACGGAGCTGGGGACATCACCCAAACTGGTAATGGGGGGTTAGGTGGACACCAAAAGTGACTAACCAGTTAAAAATCAGCCCACAAGTCCAGTGCTATGGAGCTCTCTTTCCTTAGCAAACAAGGCAAACATCACTATGTTCCTTCCTCCTTTAAGTCACAGAATCACAGAGTTGTAGGGGTTGCAAGGGACCACAAGGGATCATCGAGTCCAACCCCATCAAGACAGGAAAAGCTCCATTTTAAGAACAGGCAGAAAGGCCAAAGTGGTTAAATCCAGCATCCCAGTAAAGCAGGATGCTCAGGAAGCAGCAATGCTTTTTCTTAGCTGCAGGTAGCGGCAGGGAAGGGAGTAAGTAAAGGCCACCTTCCAGCATCCAGCCCTTGCTGGGTCTGAAACGAGTGGTAGGTCATGTCCATGGGCAGCTGCCACTTGTTTTCCATGTGGCTGGGTATATGCAGAGGCAGCTGGGCCGATGGCTCCGGGAAACGCAGCCGGACCTTTCGCTCGGAGCGGGATGGGCTGCCAAGATCATGTCTCACAGGATTTGCTACACCCCAGTGCACACAAAAAGGGCACCTCGATATCTAGTGACATTCAGGAACCGCTTGACCAACTGAAGCATTTGGCAAGGAAACATAACGCTGCTAATACAGTGCAGAAAGAGGAGTTAGTGTGTTTGAAGAGATCAAAAATCACAGAATCACGGAGTTGTAGTGATTATGGGGTTGGAATGAACCTTGAGAGATCATCGAGTCCAACCCCCAAAGGTTGGTAGGAAAAACAGGTGGGAATATTGCCATCTCCAGCTGGGAATTAAAATATTATCATAGAATCACAAAATCATAGACTGGTCTGGGTTGGAAGGGACCCCAAGGATCATAGAGTTCCAACCCCCTGACACAGGCAGGGCTACCAACCTCCCAGGCCTGGAGCTACACAAGGTTGCCCAGGGCCCCAGCCAACCTGGCCTTGAACACCCACCCCCTCTCTGGGCAGCCCCTTCCAGCCCCTCACCACTCTCTCTGTAAAAAACTTCCCCCTAATATCCAATTTAAACCTTCCTTCCTTTAGCTATAATCCATTCCCCCTTGTCCTGTCATTGTCTAATATTCTTCTGTTTAAAATGATTAAGCACTCATTTATTGTCTAAGTAGTAAACACTCATCATTATGATGATGAAAAGTGGCAGCTAAAGCTGGGGAGGGAGGGGGATATTAATAGTAATTCAGAGAGCGGCATTGTTAGACATCAGTGAAGATGAAAAATGAGAAACTCTGAGGCACAGGATAACCACACAGGGAAACACAGGATAACTGTCAGAGCACAGGCTCTGCTCAGTGGTATGCCTGGGTAGGAATACTACTGCTTTCCAAATGTCATTTCAAAAAGCAACGTATGGGTACAGTCCTGTTTTGGGAACGGTGCCTCACATGTGTATCCCTGGCTCAGAACCAGCCGGTGCTGGAGACTGTGGAGGCCGGGTCCCCACACACAGGGCTGCTTGCAGAGACACAGACCCCCCAGCTCTGAGCCCACCCCAACTGAAGATGGTAGCACTGTGCTCCAGCCAGCACTGCTGCCCCTAAGGTGGCTACATGCTGCCTTCTCCAGTAAGCTCTGGCAACCTCCCATCCTACCAGGGAGTATCAGGAGGCACTTCTGCATTCCAGCACTTTGCCAGCTGCCCTCTCAAGTTACCCATCATCTCAACAGCAAGAAAACTTTTCTCCCTTTTATACTCCTGCTCACTGAATGCCAGAAAGCTGAGCGATATTTCAGTGGGACAACTTCTTGCTGCAGCACTTGGGCAGGGCAAAAGCACTTCCATCACAACAGAGCCCCAGAAGAAAGAGCAGCACTGCCAGACCTGTCCTAACATGCATCACTGCTGATGCTGCCTACAGAGCATCCTTAAGCTGCATGATGCCACTCCCACTGTGGCTGACCAGTACCTAGTAAAAATCCTGTGAAGTAGGACATAAACCACAAAGGACCACTTCTCTTTCCTCAAATGACACAAAGATTCAGATCCATGACCAGAAGGTACTCAGAACAGCATCAGGAGAGTATTAACATGATGCCCAATGTGGTAAGATGAATCTGTGTTTTACTCCTGAAAATACATCTCTTGAAGAAGACATAGAGGTTTGAAGCAGGCAAATTCACTCTCTGAGGAAACATCTCCACTGGCATTCAGGACCACCAGAAAAATGATCTCCAGCCTGGCACTTAGCTATTGAGTGCTGCTTGGCTGGGGGGGGTGGTGTTTTAAGACTTGCTTTGCTCTTTCATCCTTCAATAACCAGAGAAGTTCACTCCATTTACAAGCCACCCTGCAATTACAAGACTCATGGAAAACAGTCCCCTCTCCCCACCAAGCCCATCCTTCAGCAACCTGCTCCCTGCCAGACGCAAAAGCCAGACCCAGGCACGAAAAGCCAGACCCAGGAAAGCCTTCCCAAGACTTGGAGTCACAGAATTGCCTCGCTTGGAAAAGACCTTTCAGTCCCTCAAGTCCAACCACCAGCTCATTCTGCCAGAACCACCACCAAACCACATCCCTACCACTAAACCACGCTGCAGGGGGTTCAGCCTGGTTTTCCCCCTCCTCCCGCTGACGCCAAATCCCGACATCGCTTAGCGCCGAGCCATGTCTGCAGGGTGCACTCACCTCTGTGAACATGTCTTACCGCCTTCCTACATGGCAGGGGAGATTTCCTGTTTTCATACATTCCCTTGTCAGCCCTCATCAGTGTCAATAGGTTACGGTGTCTTTTGTGCCGGCGGCCTCAGCCCTGACAGGAAAGAACTTTGAATCTCTTCCCTCACACTGAGGCACGAGAAGCTGTGAGCGCTCCCAGCCATAACTCCCTTGGCTCCTCTCCGAAAAAACGCTCTCTCAAGCACACGGTTGCTTAGCAATATTTGCCTTCCCCCTGTACGGTTCAAATCGGCAACATCTGTCCCTTCGGCACTTTGCACTCGCGTTAAGAAACGGCACGGAGAGTTTGAGAGAGAAAAGAAAATATATACATATATATCTATCTCTAAACGGGTTGGTGGAGGATGTTTTAGCGTGAGCTGCTAGAGCTGCTTCAGTGTTTTATTGCTGGTTTGTTTCCAGCCTGGATAAAATGTGTGGCTTCTTCCAAAGGAGGGGCACACAAGGGAAAAAAGTCTTTTGCATCCAGTGGGACTCGCTGGTTAAATCAAATACAACAAGTAGCTTTTCCTGTTTACGTAATTATACCTGGATGTGATGGGTCAGGAAAAAAGGAGGGGAAAAAAAAGCCCAAAACACAGCACTGCTGTTCTCCCCTGTGCAGCTCTGGTGTCTCCTAAGATCTCCATGCACATCAAGAGAGGGAAAACAAGAGGCCCAAATGTGTTTATGGATTTAAAACTGAGGAAGCTGTATATAAACCTGGCCTCACAGCTGGTGGTACGTAAACCTGGCCTATACATAAACCTGCCCTCACAACTGGCTGTATGTAAACCCAACCTGTACATAAACCCAGTCTCACGATCAGTGGTATGTAAACCCGGCCTGTACATAAACCCGGCCTCATGACTGGCAGTACGTAAACCCGGCCTGTACATAAACCCGGCCTCATGACTGGCAGTACATAAACCTGGCCTGTACATAAACCCGGCCTCATGACTGGCAGTACATAAACCCGGCCTGTACATAAACCCGGCCTTACAACCGGCAGTACATAAACCTGGCTTGTACATAAACCTCCAAACTGCCTGCTCCTACAAAAGCACCCCTGAGCAGCGACTAGGCCCAGTGCCTCTGGCTGTACCTGCCATACAGCTGCTACAGCAAATCGGGGGGGGGGGGGGGGGGGGGGGGGGGGGGGGGCAGGGAAAAGAAGTTAAATTAATATGAGAGCATAAAATGTACCAACTGCTCTTGCTTCTGAGAGCCAAAGGGGCCGTGGAGAATCCTGTAGTCACACTTCCTCTGGCCACAGTTCATCTCAGCTCAGGCATACCGTGATGCTGAAGGGTTACGAGACAGGCCCGAGCCACACGGCTTTGGATATTCACAGGCAAGCTACGAGGAAGGTTTACTGGGAACGATGCAGCTCAGTTTCAGCCCTTAACAAGAAGTTGAGGGGTTTTTGTGGTTGCATTTGGGGATTTTTTTCTTTAAAAATTTGCTTATTCAAAACAGAGTCAGGAAAATAAAATGGAGCTGTGATGAGCCTGGGTGCTAGCACAACAAGCCTAGGGGTCATGATGCACACATGACAAGAAACTATAAAAATAAAGGGATTTGTGAGGTGATATATATTTTTAAAAGGGTAATTAGACAACCTAATCCTTCCTGAAACACATACAATTCATCCTCTTACAAAGCTGTGGGCGAACACCCCTAATGCCTTCCAAGGTGCCAACCACAATTCCCGGTACAAGGATAGAGGCGGATTAAAGTTCAGTTTCTTTTAAGCAAACAACTCAAGATCCATCAATTATTTCTTTAACCTTTTTTGCTTACTTCATTTTACTCTGATAGAGGATAAGGTACCACAGCTTCGAGGTTCCATTGAATAGTACAGTTTTCAATAATGGTTTCCAAAACACACCCCAACCAGGGACCCCAACCCAGTCTGGGCTGCAGAGGACTGATGGATTAAGCAAGCCACGTCCAGGACAGAAGAATTTTCTACTTCCAAGTCTAAAGGGACTCTTAAAAAAAATTAATAAATAATTTTTGAACAAACCTTAGACCAATCTCATTTTTGAAGAGATACCGGGTCAGGAATGAAGCTGCTCCTCAGCTTTTTGTTTTAAAAAGCTTATTGTAACAGGCTAAAAGAAGATTGTTGGTGCTGCCTAATATGGAGTGCAACATGGACTTTCAGAAGACAACAGGCTTGTGGTTTTGTTGTTCCCTCCCCCCAAATTACATCTAAAACTAAACAAAACAAACCAAAACCTTTTTATACGTCTTACAATCAAAGACCTCACAACTCCAGGATGATGGGAGTCTGGAGATCAGGCCTCAAGCTGTGCCAGGGCAGGGTCAGCTCAGCTGGGAGGGAAAAGTTCTTCCCTGGCAGAGTTGTGGGGCTGTGGCACAGGCTGCCCAGGGAGGGGGCTGAGTCCCCACCTCTGGGTGTGTTTAACAGACGGGAAGATGAGGTCCTTAGGGATATGGTTTAGCTTAGGATGTGATTGGTTGGACTCGATGATCTTAAAGGGCTTTTCAAACCTTGTGATTCTGTAAATTCAGCTTGCTGGCTCCTGGTTTTGGAAAATACAGAGGAACATGGGCTTGGTTTGCTTTTTCAGTGTCCCCCCTCCTTTTTAAACACAGCACCCTACACTTGGCCAATGAGAAAGGCATCGTTCTAAATGCTGCGCTAGGAGCGTAATCCGGTTCCAGTAAGGATGGCTGACAACAAGCTCTTTGTAGGAACATCAACCACCTAAAAATAAACCTCAACCAAAAAAAAACCTTTCCAGTGATTAATCCGTTGTGGCAGCTCACGTAAGCCTGAGTTTCACAGCAGCTTGGACGAGACACCGACTTCTGAGTCACCCGGAAAGATGTGACAAGAGTTTATAGACATTCTTGCTTGACCTTATTGCTCCTGCTCTTGCTGTCTGCAGGGTTTGAGAATCCTCCTCTAATTACTCTCAATCTCCCACTGAATTTGGATCAATGTTCTGCAATGGTGCCCAGAGACACCCTGAGGAGAGATGCTAGGTTTGGTGTAAGCCAAAGAGATATGTCCAACCATACCCGATCAGAGAAGCTGGAATGGACTGAGAACCTAGGTCTGGTGTTAGCGGAAGGGCTGCGTCCATCCATCTGTGACAGGAGAAGCTGGCAAGGGCTCAATCGCACTCTCAGAGACACTGAGACACCCCCCACCTCTTCCTCACCAGGGAGAAAGAATCACAGAACTGTCTTGGTTGGTAGGGACACAAGACATAATAAAAGTCCAACCACCACCCCAACCTGCCAATAAGCACTAAGCCACGCCCCTCAGCACCACATCTAACCAGCTTTTAAATCCCACCAGGGTGGAGGCTCCCCCACTTCCCTGGGCAGCCTGTTCAATGCCTGACAACCCTCTCTGGGAAGAAGGTTTTCCTAATATCCAATCCAACCCTCCTCTGGAGTAACTTGAGGCCATTTCCTCTTGTCCTATCACTTGTCACTAGGGAGAACAAGTCAGCCCCTGCCTCTTCACAACCTCCCCTCAGCCTCCTCTTCTCCAGGCTGAACAACCCCAGCTCCCTCAGCCACTCCATATAACATTTATTCTCCAGTCCCCTCACCAGCCTGGTTGCCCTTCTCTGGACACGCTCCAGCACCTCACTGTCTTCTCTGTAGCAACAGGCAAACCTGAACACAGGACTCAAGATGTGTCCTCACCAGTGCTGAGTACAGGGGAAGGATCACTTCCCCAGTCCTACTCACCACATTACTCTCAATACAAGCCAGGATGCTATTGGCCTTCCTGGCCACCCAGACACACTGCCGCCTCATGTTCAGCCAGCTGATAACCAGCACCCCCAGGCCCTTCTCTGCCAGGCAGCTTTCCAGCCCCTCTGCCCCCAGCCGGTAGTGCTGACAGGGGTTACTATGACCAAATGCAAGAGTTGGCACATCTTTCTTGCACTGGGGGCCCCAGCTCTGGACACAGGACTCCAGCTGGGGCCTCCCGAGGGCAGAGCAGAGAGGGACAATCCCCTCCCTGTCCCTGCTGCCACCCCTCTGCTGATGGAGCCCAGGATCCCATTACCCCTCTGAGCTGCAAGAGCACACTGCCAGCTTGTGTGAAGTTTCTCACCCACCGTGACACCCAGGTCCTCCTCTTTCTAGGTATTTAGTCATTACTACACATTATACAACAATCACACCTTTAGCTGGTGACAGTTCACCAGTGTTTAGTGATGTGAACAGAGCTTGGTGGTAGCAAGCCCACTCTGAACAGAGATCCCAGAGCGCAGCCCCTGCCTCAAGGATAACACAGGTACCACAGAGATGTAACATATCTGGGCTCTGGCACTGTTACTGTTTTCACTTTTTAAATTGATTGCTTCCCTCTTTGCTTCCCGGTTTGTAGATGAAAGAGGAGAGTGGGATGAGGTCTCACCACAGGAGATAAAAGGAGCTACTCCCTCACTTTTGAAAAACTGCCAGGAAAACAAAGCCAGATCTCCAGCCAGCATCAAGTGCTACACGTTCCTCCAGACACGATGCCCTTAGTAAAGCTCGAGGATTTATAAACACTTTCTCCAACCAGCCTCACTGCTTCCTGGCCAGTTCCCTTTAAGCCATCACTGTCTTTACCAGTGGAGGCAATACAAGGGTCTCTGCTGGTGCTTTGCTCTCCTAAAGACATGAAAAGAGAGAATGACTTTAAAAGCATCTTTGTTTAGGGACTGAGGGAAGAGGTAAAACCCAGCTCATTAGAAGGAGGGATACCTCCAACCTTCACATACACTATATTTTAAAGTCTTCTCACAATAAATTGGGGAAAATACCTTCAAGAGACGGGGGTGATGTTTGAAAGTGAAGCTTTTTATACTGGGCAGAGTGGAAAGAGCTGTTGGGTTCTTTTATGTGAATGCAAAGTGAGTCACTACTCCGTTATCCACCGTGGATTAATTCACTCCCCAGTGAATCCACGTGTCTGTTCAGACTGGAAGGCTTCACTTGGCAGTGCGGCCCTGAACAGAAGCTGTCAAGAATGACTTCACAGCTGCAGGTGACATATGCCTTCAAAGTCAATTAGCCAAAAACCATGTGGTAGAAGAAATGCCTTCCCTAAACGATGCTGAGGGAGATCACAGGATAACCTGGGCCCAACAGTTCAAATAAGATTTGCAAAACCACACTCCTGCTTGCTGAGAGGAAGAGCTACCACCAATGCTTCTCCTAGTCTAGACCAATTCACCTAGTCTAGACAGATTCAGGGTCCTGGGTGGGTCGAAGCCCCCCTCTCAAAGCTCCTGTTGCCCCAAAACCAAACAGGAGGTGCAACCTTTCACCCAAAGGACGCCCTGACCAGCCTTCCCAACATCCTTTCTTCAGGTGAACCTTTCACCTGCATGCAACACATATCACTGCACGCTTCCTAAATGCAAAGCAGCCCAGCCCCATCCAGCAGTTGCCTCCCTCATCCTGAGCATCCTGTGTGCAGCCACCCTGCTTCTTCCTCTCCCCTCTGCAGGCTCTGAAGGGCTGTGTCACCCAACACACGGTCAACACTGAGACCAGACGTAAGTAAATAAGAGAGTGATGAGCCTGAATCAAGCAGACAATGAAGTCATGGATTTTTCACCCTTAGCCATAACGCCCACAGCATGGAACGCAGCCAGAGGTCTCAGCTTCAATGTCCCTACCTCAAGTGAGGACCATTCAGCATGTCCACAAAAGGTTTCATCTATCACCTTGGAGATGCACTAAGCATATGGTTAAAACCAGGGCTTTGGGTTGTGCAAGCCCATTTCTTTCATTCTCTTCTATTCCCTTTATATCACAGAATCCCCAGGTTGGAAAAGACCTTTAAGCTCATCGAGTCCAACCGTCCCTGTCCTGTGCTAAACCATATCCCTGAGCACCTCATCTCCCCATCTGTTAAACACATCCAGGGATAGACTCAACCACATCCTTACTCTGCCAGGCATCTCCCAACACCAGCATGGGGAATGTGACTCGTGCTCTGGCAGCTGGAGGATTTTTATGGGCATTTGGATTCAGAGGCATGTGCTTAAGGGAAGGTTCGATCAGCGTACAGCATCACAGCTCACAGCACCATCTCTAAAATCATATTAAACCAGAGATACAGGAGATGCCATAAAAACCATGGGGATGGGAAAAAAAGAAAAGATGAAACCAGAAATGGGACCAGGAGAGAAGGAGAAGTCTCATTTCTGAAAAAGAAGCATGCCCTCTCAAAAAAAAAAAAGAGAGTAATTAAAATTACACAGAGTGTTTTAAGCCCAGCAATGCCCTTTATCTTCCTGGCAGTGGGTCACAGAATCACAGACTCATAGGGGTTGGAAGGGACCTCCAGAGCTCATCAGGTCCAACCCCCTGCCAAAGCATGGTCCCTAAACCACGAAGCAGGGTCCAGAAAACCACACAACAGTGGCAACCATTGTGTTTTCACTGCCCAAAGACCTCTCACCCACGTCAGCAAAAGCCAACCTCAAAACACACCTTCCAAAGAGGATAATGCAGACAGACATCGGTGCTTCTGGTAGTCTCTTCCCACCCGTCCTCCCACAGCTGAACTTATCCTGCTGGAAACAGAGGCCTCCAACGACTGTACTCACCTCTATGGGCTCAGAAGGGATTTCTAACTTGGATAGCTTGGCTTTGGCGTTCGCCTTCAAATCCGAGATCTTTTCATAGGCTTCTCCGTGGTATTCCTCCAGGAGAGGCTTGAGCTCTGGTGATTCAACTGGTGCCTGATCTTGGCCATCCATTGGTCTGACATAAGCAGTTGGTTTCTGCTGCATTGCACTGGTTTTTGATGGCAAAGGCGGGGGAAAAGCCTGAGAGGAAGGCTGAGTGGTGCTGGTCAGATTCACGGCTGAGCTGTCCCGACTTTCCTTCTCCTGTGATCCTGTCACTAGGTCCTGAGACGATTTTGTTTGGCTGTAGGTCGGCCCATGACTTTTGCTGCTGTTCTGTGACCTGGAATTGATATGCTGGCTGGAATGTAGAGGTGACAGGGGTGCCACTGGAGAAGATAAAGATGACAGCAATGGAGAAAGTGCCAAAAGGGAGGTGGGCAGTATATTAGCATGGCCTTCGCCAGCTGCACACTTGTCATTTCTCTTGTGGTGAAAACCTGGTTGACTTTCCTGGCCACCACATTTGTGTTCTGGACCTTGGTTCTGACCATTGGACAAACTGTGACTCTTGGCATGCAAACCTGAAGCTGGTTCTGTCCTTGACTGTGGTTTTTGGTAGTGAACGGAGTGGCTTGGAGGGGGAGGAGCTACAACTGTAGGTCCCATGGGAGAATGGTGGGTTGTGCGGTGGAATGAAGGTGGTAACGTATGGCTGGTCTTTTCAGGGAAGTATGGACGATCAGGCTTTCCTTGTGGCATCAGAGGAGCAACACTTTTTGGAATCCCAATGAGATTCCTATGGGATTTGTGGCTGATGAAATCCTTGACCTCTTCATAATTGCCCAGCGTGTTCTGAATTCGGCTTGACAACTCATCTCCTTTATTAGTCTGCGAGAGAAGAACAGAGAGTGGGAAATTTAAAAAGCACAGATCCCCCACCCCCACCCCAAGAGATGCAGCTCAAGATGACACATTCTTCAGGATCTTATTTTAATTGTGACATATCATGACAAGAGAAGCTACACCAGCTCACTGTGACCTGCAGCAGCCTCTCCAGAGCTGTGCTGCCTCTGCACGCATCATGCTCACATCTACTAGACATATGTAGATGCCACAACTCTCTTCCTTCCACCCCAACCCTCTTTCCTCCTCTCCCTCCTCCACGTGTCCCCCAACCATTACCTTGTAGGGCTCTGCAAAGAGGGGAGTCTTCTCTGGGAACCTGTCTTTCTCCTGCAGAGCCTCCTGATTCCGCCTCTCTTTCTCTCGAATACGTAGCAAGTTTCTGTCCTCATTGTACAAGCTTTAGGAAAGAGAGAAAGTGAGGCTGGTTAGCACCTTAAACCCCTGTTATCAACAAGTATCTATTTGTGCAGAAACCATTCTGTGCCAGGGCTGGGTCACCTCAGATGGGAGGGAAAAGTTCTTCCCTGGCAGAGTTGTGGGGCTGTGGAACAGGCTGCCCAGGGAGAGGGCTGAGTCCCCACCCCTGGGGGTGTTTAACAGCTGGGGAGATGAGGTGCTGAGAGATCTGGGTCAGCACAGGATGGGAACAGTTGGACTCGATCTTAAAGGTCTTTTCCAACCTTATGATTCTGTTTTTGGACACGGACATACATCCAGCACAAGAGTAATTTTGGAATCCACAGGGTGCTTTAAGTGACAAATGAGTTATGGCAGGTATTTGCAAAACCACACAGCACCATAACATACAAGGTGCAGCATTCATCCTTCTCAGTGAGTTCTACTCCTGATGCCATACGTCAAGAAGGGCAGGAAGGGAAAAAACATCCATCAGTTTCATTGTGAAACGCAAATTGAGAAGGAGTCAAGATGGGTGATAAGCACACAAGCTGCAAATCCCACTATGAAAACTCCCATTCTTCATCTCCTCCAGACTTCCACCCCAACACTTCACCTGGGAGTAACAAAGCATCCTCTCTTTTGAAGGTGCTGCTGCTTTCAGGGCTTGCACTGTGCCTCCTTTATGGCCAGGCTGGAAAGGTTACTCTCTACTGCAAACAGACATGGGGAAAGTGGCTGGCCTGGGAAGTGATGTCATTGTGTTTAAAGCAATCATGTCAATGTGTTTAAAGAGAAGGTCTTGGAAATGTGGAAGACACCAGCTCAAACACCCCTGCTCCTCCTCAACTACATACACATGCACTCAATTCCACCAGCCCCACACTAAACCAGCAGTAACGCTGTGTCACAGCTGGCATCCTGTAAAACCAGATCCTTGCAACTACACCTCCTCTGCAAAGTAGGGGACCTAGTATTCCTCTAATATTTAGGGGAGTTTGGGAATAAAAAGCATGCAGGCATAGTACGTGGCTATGGAGGTTTCTCTCTTATCTCTACCGCAAAGTCTGCTGCATACACACAACTCCTCCATCCTTCGTTGGACACTCAACATCTCAAGTGTCCCAGATGGGAAAGGGAAGATCTTTGAAGGGTGGGACACAGGGGGAAATAGCCAGCCTCTTCTCAGTGTCTGTGGGGACAGGACAAGGGGCGATGGGCTCAAGTTGGAGCAGGGGAAGTTCCACCCCAATGTGGGGAAGAACTCCTTCCTGGTGAGGGAGCCCTGGGACAGGCTGCCCAGGGGGTGTGGAGTCTCCTTCTCTGGAGAGATTCCAGCCCTGCCCTGTCCTAGGGACCCTGCTTTGGTCAAAGCTGGGGGTTGGACTTGATGGGCTCTGGAGGGCCCTTCCAACCCCTACGTGGTGGCAGGGCCACCAACCTCCATGCACGATCTAGACAGAGACAAAAAGGGGATCCACTTTTTACCAGCACAACAACCATGTTAAGGAGCAAAGCTCCTTCTCTCGCTCTGCACCTTCTGATACCCCTTCAAGCTCTGGGCTGCACAAAGCTGCTGCCATCTCCCTCCACCTGACCCGTTCCTATTTCTGCCTTGATCTGTGCCAGGGATGCCAATCACTGAGACCCACGCAGTACTTTTTGAAGGCAACCCCAGCATTAAACACACAGGCCTGTTGATGTTTGTTTTCCCCCTCGTACTTCACAGATGACTCGTGGAGTTGGCTGGAGAAGGCAGCACGCGCAGATACTGCCTGAGCTCTCCCCAAAATAGATGCTGCTACTGCAGTTCGCAGACTGCGGCGGCACGCTCCAGCTCCAGGCCACCCGTGGGCAAGCTGCTGAGCTGGCTGGAGCCAGCAGCTTCTCTGCTGCAGCCCAAGATGGTAAGATGCTTGTATCAAAAATAGTGTGCTGGTATCAAAAATAGCGTAGCCAGTAGGTCCCGGGAGGTGATTGTGCCCCTGTACTCGGCACTGGTGAGACTGCACCTCGAGTGCTGGGTCCAGTTGTGGGCTCCTCACCATAAGAAGGACATGGAGGTCCTGGAGCAAGTCCAGAGAAGGGTAACCAGGCTGGGGAAGGGGCTGGAGGGCAAATCCCCTGAGGAGTGGCTGAGGGAGCTGGGCCTCTTTAGCCTGGAGAAGAGGAGCCTGAGGGGTGACCTCATCACTGTCTGTCAGTGTGTGAAGGGTGAGAGTCAGGAGGCTGGAGCCAGGCTCTGCTCAGGGGTGGCAGCCACAGGACAAGGGGCAGCGGGTGCAGCTGGAGCAGAGGAGGTTCCATGGGAACATAAGGAAGAACTTTGTCCCTGTGAGGGTGAGGGAGCCCTGGGACAGGCTGCCCAGAGAGGCTGGGGAGTCTCCTTCTCTGGAGACATTCAAACCCACCTGGATGTGTTCCTGTGGGATTTAGTCTGGGTGATCCTGCTCTGGCAGGGGGTGGGACTGGATGATCTTTCGAGGTCCCTTCTAACTCCTGACACTCTGTGACTCTGAGTGACGCAGGGAGTCAGCGGGGATCCCCATGGTCACCCTGTTCTCACTTTGTGTGATAAGATACATATACAGACCATAACTCAGTATCAACAGGTTTTTTCCTATGGCTGATGGGTAACAAGGGCAGGAGCCCTAAACTATGCAGTTTACTGCTCCTGCAGAAGAACACAAACCAGTAAGCCTCTACCAGCAGTAAGCCGAGACCGAAAAGCATTCATGGTGATCCACAAGCATCAGCATCACTACTGTGTACCTCCCTGGCTGGAAGAGCATGGAGAGGCTGAATCACAGTGAGATTCTGCTGCGAAATGAACCAGTGGAAACTCTTACTGAGAGGTTTTGTTCAGCTGTTTTGATGTGCAGAGCCAAAGCCCACTGAAATAGGCCCAAAAAAATCACATTGGCTTCAGAGGACTTTGCATTGGGCAACACAAGTGCATTCTTCAGTCATGCAAAACAGGCTTGACCTTGGGCACACATGAGCAAACCTCTGGCAGCTGAAGGGAAGTCATCATCTGGACACTGCACATCAGTCCACAATGTTCAATTAAAAACCCAACAAACCAACAAAACAAAACCAGACAAAAAATTCACACACACCCCCCAAAAAAAACCCCCCAACCAATAGAGCAATCGAGCTGTTTTGCTCAGAGATGACGTTCAAACAAAGGGAAAACCCTAAACAACTGAAAACTGGGTCTCTCACAATAATATTTACAGCGTGAAGTATCTCTCTTTCCTACACACATCCCAATGCTGACGTGAAACATCACCCATGCTGCTCACTGCAAAGCCAGCAGCGTAAAACCTCCACAGGCCTCTGCTTTCCCTGAACCCTCCCTGACCCCAAGCTCTCTTCCCAGCAATAAATCCTTTTTTTAAAGAGTGTGTGAAGAGAAGAAGAGGAGGGACAGAGGGGAGGGGAAGGGACGCTGCCTTTCGCCGTAACGCCGGTTCCTGCGGGTTTAAAGGAGGCTGGACGTGCCTACCCCAGCACAGCCCGGCGGGCGCGGGTGCTCTCACACGTACAATACTCCCAGGGATGTTAATCACATGTTGTCACTGCTCTTTGTGCCCATGGTGGTGACAAGTGGGCCAGGCGAGGGGTTGTTCCCCCTGTTCTGCTGCTCAGGATCGCTGCCCACCCTACGATTCCCTTTCTGAAACGACCAAACCCGTTTTCCTTCCGAGTTTCCTTCCAGCTGCACGGAAGGAGGTGTGCTTTTAAAAGCAGAAGGGAATAACCACTGAGTAGCTGCTTGTTTGGTCACGCAGCAGAGAGCATCAGCCCCCCCTTCTCTAGGTTACGGACAAAACCACCTGAAGACAACCCATAAAACTCATTTTGATTCACACATTTTATCACGTAGGCAGCTGGTTTCCACGCACGCTGCCTCATCTTACACCGAGGGACTTTTACTTACTAACAAGTTACATTGTACTTGATGGCATTTTGAACTCAGAGCAGAAGCACTGGCTGGCTACCAAAACATCCACATCTTCTATCACAGAATCCCAGAATCGTAGGGGTTGGAAGGGCTCTCCAGAGCCCATGGGGTCCAACCCCCTGCCAAAGCAGGGTCCCTAGGACAGGGCGCACAGGTCAGTGTCCAGATGGGGCTGGAATCTCTCCAGAGAAGGAGACTCCACACCCCCTGGGCAGCCTGTCCCAGGGCTCCCTCACCCTCACCGGGAAGAAGTTCTTCCCCACATTGGGGTGGAACTTCCCCTGCTCCAACTTGAGCCCATCGCCCCTTGTCCTGTCCCCACAGACACTGAGCAGAGGCTGCCCATGTCCCCCTGTGTCCCACCCTTCAGCTATTGATCCCCATTGATCAGCTCCCCTCTCAGTCTCTTCTCTCCAGGCTGAACAGCCCCAGCTCCCTCAGCCTTTCCTGGCAGGGGAGATGCTCCAGGCTCCTTCATCCCCTTCGTAGCCCTCCGCTACAGGTGCTGTCATCCTAGTCCCCACATCTGTGGAGACATTGTTTCTGCTGCCGCTAACCTGACTGTCAAGGGTATTTCTCAATGCTCTTTAAAGCTTTTGGACACCTGGGCTAGGCTGTAACTCATAACACTACTTGGTTTCCCCACAGTCGGTGTTAGGAAGCCTGGCAGAAAGTGTCAGAGAACCCCAGTCAGCACAGGTGTGGTGTGGACCCGTGCCCAGGAGAGAGGAGGTCTCTGCAGCTTGCCAGGCACCAACAGAGGAAACTCATGCAGTGAAGCCTCCTGTCAGGCTCCAGCAAGTTGTCCCCAGCACATGCTGAGCACTCACCTCCCTACTGCCAAAGCTGCAGGCTGAGCCCCAGCTCCTCTTCTTCATGGACCTTTCCAGAACAGCAGTTTGGATATTTAGGTTTTCCTAGAATGGGAACTTATCCCCACACACAGACACCATCTCAAAATCAAACCCAGTCCAAAACTTTTCTTCTTTACTGGTTTGTGGAAATGCTTTGGGAAATTGGAGCTCCAGGGTCAGCACCAACACACCAAGCACGCAGGAGCCTGGGAGCTGTGGGACTCCACGGCCTCCATCCTGGATGTCTTCGGGGTGGAAACTTCAAACTTTGAGAGTTAAAAATAGCTCTGCACTTGATCCATCATCAGGAAACCCCAAATGCCCTGTATGTTCAAACAGGGAGATGAGACCGAATGCCTGCCCTGAAACATTTGGACAGTCTTGATCACATTCCAACGTGCTCCACAAGAAGTAAACACACACTCAAAGTCCTCTCACCCCCCAAAAATAAGACCCAAATCACGCTTTGCTCCATACTGAAACAACAAAATACCTCTGGGCTCCAAGCAGCCCATGCTGGAGAAGGCAGTCCTGGCTCCAGCAAGAGATTTGGCTCAGAAAGTTCAGCAAAGCATACACCCTGACCCATGACATCATCCAGGCACGGGTCCCTAACAGAGACCAACACAATCTGAAGCCACTTTTAGTGACATTACAATCCTTACTGGGGAACTTCAAACACTGAGATGTGACAATCCAGCCCCTGACATCTTCAAAAGACAGACTGGTGCAGGAAGAAATCCTGCCTCTCCTCCTGCACAGTGCGGTCGCTGAATGAAAATTAAATGAAAATATTAAAAAAATCCAAAAAAAAAACCTCCCCAAAAAAAACCCAACCAAAAATCTGCTTTAGTTTTAACTGTAATAAGATCTGTTGCTGACTCCCAAAAGGAATTATTCCAGCAGCAGGGATGGGAGTGGAGAAAGGCTAAAAAGCAAACATAAAACCGCTGCTCGCTTCCTTCTGAACACACAGAACCTCTTCCTCCCAAACATGAAGAGAGGACGTTTCCTTTTAGCACAACTGCAGGAAATCACAAATTTATTGAAGCTGTTTCATCATTAAAGTGGACTTTTTTTTTTTAAACCCTGAGAAGCTGCTGATCAACGTTTCTCAAGGCTCAGAGACATATTCTTGTTCAAGCTCAAGGCAAGACGCAGCACCCCCAAAAAGACCCAACGGAAATCGCACACAGATGCGCTGTACCAGCCCTGCTGCAGCACCTCAGTGCTGCTCTCAAAGTCTCCATAGAAGACCTGCCACCGATTTATAAAGTCAGGTGCACATCTATAAAGATTAAACACACAGTTCTGCTCATCAATTTGAAAAGAAACTGAATTACTGAGTGTCACAGGTGTGCTCAGCTCTCCCGCTGTATCACCTACACAGCCTGGCACCGATTGTGAGACCAGCAGATGAAAGGATGACATTAAGGCTTATCCCAAACAGCACCCCAAATGCCTTGTGCACCCTTTTGCTTCCTTCCCTTGAAGGAAACACCATCATGTTGTGACTTGATGGGTATTTTTAAGTTCTGTTTCACATCAAACACTGTTCCACAGACCATGCATAGTCTGAACAGAAACAAATGAGAAGAGGAACGGGAATGGCAGAAGCACAACAGACGGTACAGTTAGTCTATTATTTTCTGCAGCATCATCAACCAGCTTTCCTAGATGCTTTCCAAAACCATCTATCTTCACGCTGGAGAAATATGAATATAGAGCCCTGGGACAGGCTGCCCAGGGGGTGTGGAGTCTCCTTCTCTGGAGAGATTCCAGCCCCGTCTGGACACCGACCTGTGCGCCCTGTCCTAGGGACCCTGCTTTGGCAGGGGGTTGGACTCCATGGGCTCTGGAGGGCCCTTCCAACCCCTACAGTTGTTGGAATTTCTTTTCCAAGCTTTGGCTTCCTCTGGCTCCTTCAACTCATCGAGGCTATCCAGTCCTGTATCCAGACTGTATGACAGCAGTCAGACCGCTGAGGAAGTGATCACGGCCTCACAGTCCATCTGTACTTCCATGACGATTTGTAAGACACCTCCTGGCAAATATTTTTGAATAAAAATAATGCTGCAAGAAAATCCAGTACTGCTGCAAGCTTTCCTTCAAACCATATGAAAAAATAATGCTGAATGGATTAAAGCTAAAGGAGGGAAGGGTTAGAGGAGATCTTAGGGGGAAGTTCTTTGCAGAGAGAGTGGGGAGGGGCTGGAAGGGGCTGCCCAGAGAGGGGGTGGGTGCCCCGTGTCTGGGGGTGTTGAAGGCCAGGTTGGATGTGTCCCTAGGCAACCTTGTGTAGCTCCAGGCCTGGTAGTCGGTGGCCTGGCCTGTGGCGGGGGTGTTGGAGCTCTGTGATCCTTGGGGTCCCTCCCAACCCAGACCAGTCTGGGATTCTATGAATACACCTCTTCCAAAGCTTTCAATGCACAGCACCCCAAGCAACACCAAAAAACTGATGCAGAGAATGGCTGGGACGTTGTAACAGGCAGCAGGGAACCACCAGTTTGCTTCAGAAGCCGCTAAATTGGCTTTGGCAGGGAAAAACAGATCAGTTCTACCTATGCAACATCTTCTCACTCTGCCTCTTCTTTGGGTTCAAATTCTCATTTGTTTCCTATTGCTGCTGCCAAATTTAAAAATATATTCATTACTCAGCCATTAAAAGGGGATTTTTTTGCTTCCTTTCGGCATCAATAGGCCTTTCTTTGTCAAGCAGTTCCCAGGAGTAAGCCCAAACACTTCCTGAGAAGAGCCAAACCCCTGCAGTGACCGGCAGGAACTGGGACCTCTCAGATGTTCTTCAGACAAGACAAAACCCTGCGCAGAGTTGAGCCTCAAACCCCCCCAAAAATGTCTATCTGCTTCAAAACGCAGCCCAGGATGTGGGGCAGTGTCTCAGCCTGCGGCCTACAAACCTCTGAAGGCTTGAAAGAGGGGAAAGATCTGTGAAAAGATGTAAATAATTGGCAGCCACCACCTCTTCTCTGTCTGCTCAAAAAAAATCAGGCAAACAAATGAGAGGTTTATGACTTGGATTTCCCCTCATGCACGGAAATGTGTAAGCTTTAACTCTTATTTAGCTGTAAATGAAAGCCATTCCAGCAGTGTCGCGCTGGGTAGGCCTCGGATACTTTCCAAAGAGGTGTGGCACTCTCCAGCCAAAAATGCTTTGATAGGTACTGCCCTGGTCCTCCTCCCCGCTCATACCACGTCTCTGCAGACACACTGTTTACCCTACAAGCAGAAAGCTTTTGATTGCAAGAGGCAAGAAAGGCTCATGATGAAAATAACACCAATGAAGGTAAACATAAGGAGGAACTTTTTCCCTGTGAGGGTGAGGGAGCCCTGGGCCAGGCTGCCCAGAGAGGTTGGGGAGTCTCCTTCTCTGGAGACATTCAAACCCACCTGTGGGATTTGGTCTGGGAGATCCTGCTCTGGCAGGGGGGTTGGACTGGATGATCTCCAGAGGTCCCTTCCAACCCTGAACATTCTGTGAATGACCCCCTCCCAACGCAGTGAAGCCAGGATACAACACATATAAAGTCAGACCGTTAGCAAGAAGGTGCTCCCAACAAAAAGCAGGAGCTGGTGCTGCAGGGCCAGCCTCACTTAACAGCAGCAGACAGCAGCCATTAAGGAAACTTGGGAAAAATTGGTGACAATCACTTGAGTTCCTACAATCTTCACTCAGCTGCCTTCGACAACAGCGCCTAACAAAATTGCCACGTTCAAAGCACCTGAACAAATGAAGAGACTGTCTCTCCACTCGTGCTGCTGCAGAAATGAGGTCTCCAAAGAAACCCAGGCTTCCAACCTCACCCCACGTACGCTGATGTTAATAGAAGGCTGTCAGGAAAGGCGTTAATTATAAGTTACACGGGCAACACGAAAGTTGTCATTCTCCATCTAAATGCAAATATACTTGGAGGGCTTCTAAGGAGGTGTGGATGCATGAAGTGTAATTACAAGGAGAGCAGACAAGGTGTTGGAACAATGATGAATTTAAGGCTTTGTTTGATCTGGATGTGGCAGGCAAAGGAGGAAATGTGAAAAATTTAAATCACCGGGTACGTGCAATGAAAACTCCTGACCGCTTCGCCTCTCAGGGACATGATGTTCTGTCAGCAAGCACACAGCTCAGGAGCTCCTCAAGCCAAGTAAGTGGTCTGACTGCCTCTCAGCCCTGAAGGCACCTGTGTCTTTTTGGGTAGGTGAGTGAAGATCTGCAGCTCCAGTGCTGTTTCAGCAATTGAGTACACACAGAAAGATTCAGACAAAGCTGCTGGTGCCTTGGCTGCCTCATGGATGAAACAGCTCTGGATGTGCAGCCCAGGATGGGATGTGCACACAGGACCACTCCCCAGGCTGTGAGAGCCCCCTCGCAGCTGCACACCAGCTTTGGCTGTGGTGACTCAACTGAGCTTCCACGTGCAGGCAAGAGGAGCCCATACCTGAAGGGAGTCACAGAATCACAAGGTTGGAAAAGACCTTTAAGATCATCAAGTCCAACCATCCCTGTCCTGTGCTAAACCATATCCCTGGGCACCTCATCTCTTCATCTGTTAAACACATCCAGACTACAGAAAAGCTGGGGAGGGACTTTGTACACAGGCACATAACAAAAGGATGACGGGTAACGGCTACAAACTGGAAGAGGGCAGATTTGGACGAGAGAGAAGAAATTCTTCCCTGTGAGGGTGAGGAGGCCCTGGAACAGCGTGCCCAGAGAGGCTGTGGCTGCCCCTGGATCTTCAGCAGGGCTCAAGGCCAGGCTGGATGGGGCTTTGGGCACTCTGGGCTGGTGGAGGGTGTCCCTGCCCATGGCAGGAGGTTGGAACAAGATGGACTTTGAGGTCCCTTCCAACCCAAAACATTCTATGTCTCTTCTCACTTCACTGGCAAAGATTAAAAAGTTAGCTTGGTCAGGATGCAGACACACACACACGCTCCCCAACGACAGGGGTTACTCCACAGAGGCAACAGTAAAGGAGGAGTTACCCTAAATTTCACTTTCTGTATGAAAATGGAAGGCTTTGGTCTGCCACTACCACAGTTCCACTCTGCTGCGCAGCCGAGCCAGCGCTTTGACACACAGTGCTGAAACACTCACCCAGATCCCTCTGACCACACGTTACATCCTGGCTTTGTTGGTCTGGCTGGAGAAGTGGCATTCCCTGCTGAGGGACAGATCCTGCCCTAACAGGGCAGGGACTCTGAGTCACCCCTGATCACCCCAAGACCTGTCTGCAAAAAGGCCTGAGGAAACCAATGGCACAAACAGAGAAGACATTCACCCTTCAAAGGTACTTACATCATGTCTTGCTAGATCAAAGGCTGCTGGAAGTAAACACAAGGCCTTGGCACTATCAACAAACATATAGGGTGTAGCCTTTCCACCAGAACATAAACTTTGGATCTGCTTGGAAGTTGAGCTCAGGGAGAAAACATTCACCACCAAAGCACAGGAAAACCAGATTTCAAAGACCAGCCACTCAGCTCTTCTTGCTGCCCCCGCAGTGGTCCTGCAGCCAATTCCCATTCTCATCCCACTCCATTCTACCTGTATTCTTTCAAGTGATCCCACACTCACACTGCTCCTAAGTGCTTCCTGCTCCACCTCCCAAAACCTGCTTCAGCACACAAGGTTGGAAGCTATTTAGAAAGGACTTCTTTGAAGACTCGTAAGCGTGGCCTTCATTGAGCACCATCCATCTCCTACCATCTATCACTCCTCTTTCTTCTGGATTGTCTTGCATTAACTCAGAACTCATTCTGACAAGCCTTGTTCCTTGTCTTCCTGATGGTCTGGTTGTGCTGAGCCTCCCTCCTTCCACGTTAGCTTATCCTCCAACGAGAACAGCCACCCTACGTAACACAGCCTAAAGCATCTGCATTACCACCACCATCTGGAGTGCCTGAACATGACTGAGCAAGCATCAGCAATGTTTCATCCTCCTTCTAAGCCTCAGCAGGTCCATCAAATGACCAAAAGACACGAGCTGCCTGGGTCAATCAAGCTAGGGGCAGATGAGTTGACCTAATTAGGAAACATTGTTGGTTCAAGGCCCCAGAACTGACAGACACACCTGATGGCTTTAAACATCTTGGAAATTGTTATGCACAGACTTACAGTAGTAACTCACCCCTCTTCACTTAGAAATTCACCTGGATTGCCTAAGAAACACCCAGAAACAGGCAGATGTGAAGCGGCCAAGGAGGTAAAAGGCATCACCAAATAGGTTTTGTTTAGTTTAGAGAGGTACATACTTGTTGGACAGCTTTGTGTCCTTCAATTCTTCTTCCTTCCTTTCTCCTGTCCTGAAAAGCATATTTCCTGAGGTGGCATTGTCTTTTTTTATTTTTAAAGAAACTCTAACACACACTCATTAAGGCAACAAACACAAAGCAATGGGTTTTTTTTCCAGTAGAACACAGGTATGACAATCAATACCACAATTCCATTCACTCCCGTCTTCCCCTTCAAGAGAACCCTATGAAAAACGAGCTCAGAAAAAGGACTTTTATACACACAGCACAGTGGATTCTGCATTTAAAATACCATCCATCAAGGGTCACTCCTGACCACACGCTTCCTACACACATACAATTACCTCTCGTGTAAAGCTACACCCCAGCACCAAGCTTTCCCCAGCTATGAACAACATCCTCTCCATAGCTATGGAAAGATGTCCCTAGAAGCCCATGAGTCACCTTTCTCTCCAAAAAATGGCTATTCCTCTTTTTTTTCGGTTGTGTTACCTACCAAGCATCACACAGGCCACAACAGCGGCTGTACGAGTGCTTATCCCCAGGGAGATGAACAGCTCCACCGTGACCCATTTCCAGATCAAAGCCCTGACTTCTACCAACCATTAGATGTGGAAAAGCAGCCCTGTCACAAAGCCCTCACCGAGTGTCACGCAAGCCTCTACAGAAGTAATGCCAAAAGGATGTGAGGAAATAAGTAAACAGGAGAGGAAAAACACAGTCACTGAGTTCAGCAGAGGACAGGTATGGTGGGACTCAATGATCTCAAAGGTCTTTTCCAACCTAGGGATTCTGTGAGTTTTCTCTAGGGTTTCTTCTTCCAGAAGAATGCCAGACATTGAGAAACCTGCCAAAACCCCAAAGCAAAGCATTGATGGGCAAGGGAAAAGTTCCCTCTAATTATGGATTTTCATTTTCACAGATTCACAAGGTTGGAAAAGACCTTTGAGATCATCAAGTCCAACCGTACCATCCTCTACTAACCCATTATCCCAAAGCACCTCATCTCCCCGGCTGTTAAACACCCCCAGGGGTGGGGACTCAGCCCCCTCCCTGGGCAGCCTGTGCCACAGCCCCACAACTCTGCCAGGGAAGAACTTTGCCCTCCCAGCTGAGCTGACCCTGCCCTGGCACAGCTTGAGCCCATTGCCCCTCGTCCCATCTCCTGTCCCCTGGCTGAAGAGACCCTCGCCCACCTCTCTGCACCCTCCTGGCAGGGCAGTGGAAGTGGGCAGAAGGTCTCCCCTCAGCCTCCTCTTCTCCAGGATCAATTCTGGTTTCCTCAGATAAGGAGGAGGGAGATAGGAGGAGTTTAAAAACACATTTAATTTAAGGCAGAGTCCTTTCCAGGGCTGATCTTGCTCCAGCAGCTCTGAACATTGCAGTACACCAGTGATGGAAAGTAACTTTAAAAGGAAGTGACCTGGGCCCAAATCTCACTGGGGAAAGTGTGTGCTTAAGTAACCACAGATGCACGGTAGTAACCCAGGGTTGCAAACGAGCTGTTGTCATAGTGCACAGCAGCAAGGTGGGGTTTCCCCCTCCATGCAAACAGAGCTTCAGAACTGCTGTGAATTAGGAATGTGTAAAGGAACCCAAATGTGGCAGCACAGAAGCAATTTGCTTGGGTAAGGCTGTGTTCAGCCAGCATGAAGGCAGGGATAAAATAAGGTGAGCACACCCATTACAGACCCAGCTTGACATCTTCTGTTCTCCACCCGGATTAGGGCACCCAGAGCATCCTGAACAACCCTCACCAGTCAAGAGCTGACTGTCCTGCGGCGTTATCCCTCGCCCAATGTTTCTCCCAGCTGTTGGAAGTCAGCCTGAGATAGATAAATCATTGAAATATAGAATCACTTGGGTTGGAAGAGACTCTTAAGATCACCAAGTCCAACCACAGCCTAACCCTGCCTAGCCCACCTCCAGATCACGTCCTTAAGCACTTCATCCACACGCCTTTTAAATCCCTCCAGGGATGGTGACTCCACTGCCTCCCTGGGCGGCCTGTTCCAGCACTTGACAACCCTTTCAGGACAGAAATTCTTCCTGATATCTGACCTAAATCTCCCCTGGGGCAGTTTGAAACCATTTCCTATCGTCCTCTCACTTGTTACCTGAGAGAAGAGACCGACCCCCACCTCTCTACACCCTCCTTGCAGGTAGCTGTAGAGAGCGATAAGGTCTCCCCTCAGCCTCCTTTTCTTAAGGCTAAAAAGCCCCAGTTCCCTCAGTCGATCCTCACAGGACTTGTGCTCCAGCCCCTTCACCAGCTTCGTTGCTTCTCTGGACACACTCCAGCATTTCAGCATCCTCACTGTAGTGAGGGGCCCAAAACTGGACACGGGTGCAGTCTCACCAGAGCTGAGTACAATGGGCCAATCACTTCCCTACTCCTGCTGGTCACACCATTCCTGACACAAGCCAGGATGCTGTTGGCCTTCTTGGCCACCTGGGCACACTCATGTCCAGCCAGCTGTCCACCAACACCCCCAGGTCCTTCTCCCCACAGCTCTCCAGCCACTGCCCATGCCTGCAGGGCTGCCTGGGGTTATTGTGACCAAAGTGCAGGAAACGGCACTTGGCCTTGTTGAAGCCTCTGCCCATCGCTCCAGCCTGTCCAGGTCCCTCTGCAGAGCCTTCCTGCCTTCCAGGAGATTGACACTCCCACACAATTTGGTGTCATCTGCAAACTTACAAAGTAAATAACTCAAGCACCAGCTCAGGGAAATGACATGACTGAAGTGAAACTGGAGGATGAGCGCCACAGCTCAAGTTTTGTCAATCCCAGCTGGATCCCCCAGCACCCTGCACTTTGCTGCACCGCTTCAGCTGTGAAATCTTTCTGCTCCGGATCTAAGTCACTTCTACAGGCACAGGGTAACTGCTCTGTGGTAAGGAGCAAGCCCTACACACAATCACTAGGTTGGGAAAGACCTTTGAGATAGAGTCCAACCATCCCCATCCTCTACTAACCCAGATCTCTCAGCACCTCATCTCCCCGTCTGCTAAACACCCCCAGGGGTGGGGACTCAGCCCCCTCCCTGGGCAGCCTGTGCCACAGCCCCACAACTCTTTCAGGGAAGAGCTTTTCCCTCCCAGCTGAGCTGACCCTGCCCTGGTGGGGCTTTGTTCCATTCCCCCTTGTCCCATCTCCTCACACCTTGGAATACCTTTTCTGTTCCAATTCCTCAGTCAGTACAATCAATTTACTGGTCAGAGGTTTAAAGGCAGCAAAAGAACTCTGCGCTCCCAGCAGCAACCCACAAGAGAGGGAATGTAAAAGTGACCTTTCTTTAAAGTAGGCCTCAAAATCACATCTTTTACAGACAAATCTTGGAGAGCTGAGAGGTGAAAAGGCTGTTGCAAGCTACAAGTGGTTGAAAAAGACCCAAAGGCTCAATAAAACCCCAGGTTTGGCCTTTAACATGAAATCCCCAGGCCTGTTTTGTTTTTTCAGACAATGGCAAGATTTTGATTCACACACACACATCTTTCCATCTTGCTGACTGCAGGAAATGAAACCATGACTGCTTAGACCTACTGTTTTTTCCACACCGACTACCCAAACACTTTAATCCTGACGTAGCTCAGAAGTACTCGGTACAGCTCAATGGTTGTGTGGTGTCCCCCCAACTCAGTTACTGCTTCCCCAGGATCCTCATGAAAATGAAAAGCCTTTGTAAAAACTAGCTCAGTTAAATGAAGAAAAAAATAGGTTACAGGAAAGGAAAATAAAATAAACATCTAGATGATACCAGCTATCACATTTCAGAAAAACACCCCAGTGTTTAATTTTCCATGTGAAATCATTTTCCAAGTTAAATCAAGGATTCAGGTCCTACAAGCTGGTTTTCTACCTCAGTTCTTTGAGTACATATAAACTCCTAGTGCAGGTGCAAGGAGTCAGACACAATAAATCCTCTGCTTTAGGACTACATCAAAATTATTCATGCAGACACGCCTTTTGTTCACTGGTTTTATAGAGCTGGCTTCCTAAATGCTGTTAAACCCCCCCAAACATTATTGCTACCCTCTATTCTGACCAAGGATCTTAACAAGATATAGAGGCAGCGAAGAAGAAACTGAAATGTTCAGTGAGCAGCTGCTTTGTGTGTCTGCATTTTACATCTGGCATCACACTCCTCCTCCCATCCCCACGTATCAATAAGGCTGAGGGGGTATCACACTCTTCCTCCCATCCCTGTGCATCAATCTGGCTGAGGGGGTATCACACTCCTCCTCCCATCCCTGCATATCCATCCAGCCAAGGGGATATGTCACTGTTTTTCCATAGGAGCCAGCTAACCTGGTCCATGCTCTGCTGAGCATCTCCAAAGTCCATCAGCCACATGGTCCACAGATAAAATGTGTTCCCAGTGTAAAACCCTTCCCAAACAACCCACTTAAATCACACCTAGCGTGCCATCAACAGGGGTTGGGCTGTAGCTAATATGAGATTAAGACAAACAATTAATGAACATTAAAGAGCTAAATTCTACCATAATTCACAGCAATCAGCAGCAAAGAAAATCATGCCCAAATGAAAAGGTTTCCTGTTCTTTTGAGTTCCAGCCTTATGTAACAGCACATACTGAGTAACAGGTTGGACAAGTCTTATCTACATAGCAAGGACTAAGTAGGAACAGAGTGAGATTAGCAATGTTTGTAGAAAAGATCTGTTTATACACTGAAAAGCCTATTTAAAAATCCTTCCTGCAAACTCTGCCAGGCTGTAATTACTCCAGAAGTACTTCCTAATTTTTCCATCCGTGCACACAAGCTCCTGCTAATTTTCCTACAGGGCTCCTAACTGTTGTTCAACTTTTATTAGGAGGAGTACATGCTCCCCATCCCAGTCCCAGCACCTCTCTATGCTGGAGTTTCAAACTGCATTTGAATCGTTAGCCTGATGTCTATATAACAAAGCATCTCATTGTCATTCCAAAGGCCCTGGAAAGTGTTCAAGCTCTGCAAGAGCAATAATCCATGGCAGGGTGCATTAGGCAGGTACCCATGCATGCCTAATGTGCATTGCAAAGCATATGCTGCTCCAAAGCACACTCTCAAGTCTCTTATCTTTTGTTTTTTCCCTTCTTTTTCAAAATATTTACATGCAGTTCCTTTTGCACAGGATAGTCCTTTCAGCAGCTACAAAAAGCTGAGAGTAATAATGTAAAAAGCCACTAATCCTTTCCGCACCCTTCCAGTTCTGGACATATTTATCCAACATCTTTCTAATTTTCCAATTAAAAACATATATAATCCTTCTCCTTGCATCATCTGAGCTTTTAAATTAAAAGCTCCCATCTTTCCCTTGGTATTGGAAGATGTATAAGAAACAGCAAACTGCTCAGGCTTTACTATCCCTAGCAAGATGTGTGTATGGGCAGTGGGAACATCACCCCCTGGCTCAGATCAAAAGCAACAGCCAGCTCCAGTTCCCACGGGACAGCAGCATGAGTTTGGCAGCACCAAGCCCCACTGCAAACACTGGAAATCTCTCTGACCTGCTTGGTGTGAGCAGATGTGTGCACCAGAGAAAGCGTCCAACGTGGCATGTCCAAAACACAAAAAGAAAGGCTTGAGGACCACAGAATCACAGAGCGTTCGGGGTTGGAAGGGACCTCGAAAGCTCATCCAGTCCCACCCCCTGCCAAAGCAGGATCACCCAGACTAAATCCCACAGGAACACATCCAGGAGGGTTTGAATGTTTCCAGAGAAGGAGACTCCCCAGCCTCTCTGGGCAGCCTGTCCCAGGGCTCCCTCACCCTCACAGGGACAAAGTTCCTCCTTATGTTCCCATGGAACCTCCTCTGCTCCAGCTGCACCCGCTGCCCCTTGTCCTGTCACTGCCACCCCTGAGCAGAGCCTGGCTCCAGCCTCCGGACTCTCACCCTTTATATATTGATAGACAGGGATGAGGTCACCCCTCACTCTCCTCCAGGCTAAAGAGGCCCAGCTCCCTCAGCCTCTCCTCATGAGGAAGGGGTTCCACTCCCTTCATCATCTTGGTGGCCCTAAGACCAAGGCCTGCTTCTGCAAGCAGGCAAAATCAGGCATCCTTGTTCTTTGGCAGAAGAGGGGGAAGCACACTGTGAGCTGTGGGAAAGGGGAGTGCTGGTGGGAACCAGCAAGGCCACTTCCAAATCACTTACCTTGCGTCCCTGAACAGCATGAGGCCTTGGAGCACCTATTCCCTGATAAACGTGCTTTGTTCCAGAGAGCACACAGCTGCACAACACATCCATGCCAGCTCAGTATCAAGCTAATCTGGTTTTTTACCTTCTGCTGCCTAATCTAGGTGAGATATCCCAAAGATGGGCGCAGCTCTCACAAGGACTAACGTGTCTTAAAGGGCTTATGGCAACACCAGAAATAACAATGGTGCTGGGCCTTTGAGAGCATCTCCTTCCATCACAGTCACAAGGTTGGAAAAGACCTTTAAGACCATTGAGTCCAACCGTCCCTGTCCTGTGCTGACCCAGATCTCTCAGCACCTCATCTCCCCATCTGTTAAACATCCCCAGGGGTGGGGACTCAGCCCCCGCCCTGGGCAGCCTGTGCCACAGCCCCACAACTCTGCCAGGGAAGAACTTTGCCCTCCCAGCTGAGCTGACCCTGCCCTGGCACAGCTTGAGCCCATTGCCCCTCGTCCCATCTCCTGTCCCCTGGCTGAACAGACCATCAACCACCTCTCTGCACCCTCCTGGCAGGGCAGGGGAGGTGGGGAGAAGGTCTCCCCTCAGCCTCCTCTTCTCCAGGCTGAACATCCCCAGCTCCCTCAGCCGCTCCTCAGAGGATTTGCCCTCCAGCCCCTTCCCCAGCCTGGTTGCCCTTCTCTGGACTCACTCCAGGACCTTCATGTCCTTCTTATGGTGAGGACCCCTTGGCTGCTTAGAAACCTGAGCTATTTTTAATCTGAGCCCCATCACACAGGATCTTCACAGGGAGGCAGAGGGACAACGCGTTTTCCAGCTGACACTGCAAACTATCCACATACCAGGAGCCATCCACCAATAATCAGGCCAACATGCTGATTAATACTTTTCCAGGGTTGCCTGAGGACAGCACACGCATGAGTATCTCGCCACTATTAATTAATCGCTCTTTGTGCATTTATTCTGGTAGAATTTACGTGTCCCATGCAGTGAATACCCTGGACGAGGCAATTTCCACCCCCAAAAGCACTTACTGCTCTCAGTTTGTTTGCCCTGCTTAGCCCAATGCTCAATCAATCATCCTTCTTAGCAGCTGAAGTTTCACGTCCTTCATTCAATATTCTCTCCCCACCCCGATTCCCCCCCCTCCAAGTACAGTAATCAGGTACCAAACAGCCGTTTACAGCGCTCCAATTAAGAGATTATTCCATTAGGCTTTGAGTTTCTATCCGGGTTTATGTTTCCATTAAAAGCATCTTGTTAAACAACTGAGCAACAGCAGGACAGGACAGGCACCTGTCTGTCAGAGCCCCCCACAAAGCAGCCCAGGAAGGGGTCTGCAGGGACACCCTCCTCTCATGCAGGGTCCCAAATTATGGGAGAGGCAGGTAGCAGGACTATGGGTGGGATAGTGTGGAGTAAGCAACAGGGTAGCTGACTGCCTGACAGAAGTCTGGGGGAACTGGGCAAGAGTCACTGGTTGGGACGGATTCCTCAAAGCATCGCTGGTCACGCCTCTGAGAGCGGAGGAAGAAACGCTGAGGAAGTTTGACTACAGTAAAAAGTGACCACTCCTCCCCCTTGTATCTCAGTACACACACAGAGCTCAGGAATTCGTGTATTTCAGGAATCACAGAATCCCAGACTGGTCTGGGTTGGAAGGGACCCCAAGGAGCACAGAGCTCCAACCCCCTGCCACAGGCAGGGCCACCAACCTCCAGGCCTGGAGCTACACAAGGTTGCCCAGGGCCCCAGCCAACCTGGCCTGGAACACCCCCAGACAGGGGGCACCCACCCCCTCTCTGGACAGCCCCTTCCAGCACCTCCCCACTCTCTCTGCAAAGAACTTCCCCCTAAGATCTCCTCTAACCCTTCCCTCCTCCAGCTTCACTCCAGCCCCCTTGTCCTGCCAGTCTCTGCCCTTGAACAAGCTGATTCCCCTCCTGTTCCTCTGCTCCCTTCAGGGACGGGGAGGCTGCAATGAGGCCCCCCCACAGCCTTCTCTGCTCCAGGCTGACCTAGCCCAGCTCCCTCAGCCTCTCTCCGTAGGGGAGCTGCTCCAGCCCTCTGAGCATCTCCGGGGCTCCTCTGACCCCTCTCCAACAGCCCCACATCCCTCTTGCATTGGGGGCCCAGCTCTGGACACAGGACTCCAGCTGGGGCCTCCTGAGGGCAGAGCAGAGAGGGACAATCCCCTCCCTGTCCCTGCTGCCACCCCTCTTCCGATGGAGCCCAGGATCCCATCGCCCTTCCGAGCTGCAAGAGCACAGCCCAAGTCCTCACTCTCTCCCCGATCTGTTTTAACCTGGTGAGAACTGGAGGTTGCTGGGGAAAGCCAAACCCCCCCAACTCTGCCGAGCGCCTGAAGTTTCAGCCCTCGGAGGCTGCCAGTACCAGCACAAAAGCCTTGCCAAGTTAAAAGGCTGCGACAGATGATGATGATGCTCTTCCTCAGCCCTTGGCAGGAAGCACATGGAGCGAACGGACATTAGATACAACTCCTGCAGATGGAAACCAGAGAGGAAGCTCCACTCCAGCCACATTAAAACCAAGCCTCTCTCAGCTATGAGAACACATGGCCACATCACAGCAATGTTTCGTTCCTTCTCCAAGGAGCAAAACCTGACGGCCAACTGGTGAAAGGAAACTAGTCGGAACACTTGTTAGCTACACTACTGTGCTTCCAGGATCTGTACCACCTTATTTCCAGTTTTAACCTTCTAAGGGACTGTACCCAGTGCTGGGCTCCCTGGAACAAAACAGCCAAGGATCTCCTGGAGAGAGTCCAGCGGAGGCTGCGAAGGGAATGAAGGGCCTGGAGCATCTCCCCTGCCAGGAAAGGCTGAGTGAGCTGGGGCTGTTCAGCCTGGAGAGAAGAGACTGAGAGGGGAGCTGAGCAATGGGGATCAATAGCTGAAGGGTGGGACACAGGGGGACATGGGCAGCCTCTGCTCAGTGGCTGTGGGGACAGGACAAGGGGCGATGGGCTCAAGTTGGAGCACGAGAAGTTCTGCTCCAATCTGGGGAAGAACTTCTTCCCGGTGAGGGTGAGGGAGCCCTGGGACAGGCTGCCCAGGGGGTGTGGAGTCTCCTTCTCTGGAGAGATTCCAGCCCTGCCCTGTCCTAGGGACCCTGCTTTGGCAGGGGGTTGGACTTGATGGGCTCTGGAGGGACCTTTCCACCCCTACGAGTCTGGGATTTTGTGGCTGGTACCTTCCCAAGCCTCTTCTCAGCCAGTTGTCCCTTTGTCTGGGGAAACTACCACTCCTGAAGGCAGTCATGTCTGCCCAGAGACTGACCTTGAGGATTTCATGCCAAGCTCACGACCAAGGCTGGAAAATTACACTGAAGTGCTGCAGGAATACACAGAAGGAATTTCACCAGGCCTACGCAGCTTTTTCTGTCCACTCAAGTAGTGACTCAGGATGACTTCCAGGGACGCATCACCCTCTCTGATAAAACCCATCAGAGTCCCATTATTTTCATGGTACCAACCGACAGGCTCTTTGAGTCCCTGCCCTCAGTGCCACGGTGGCAACAGAGGGTTTGGAAGGAGAATGAATCAGCACTGCCTCTCCCCAGAGCTCCTCATCCCCTGCCCTCCCACACATGTTCCCGATGACACTTATTCACTGCCCGCAGCACGAGGCGGGAGGTCTGCCGCTCTGCTCTCCCAGGGACACAGCAGATGCCCCACAGTAATCGCTGCATCAAAACTTCTGAAGAAGGTTTTAAATCCTTCTGCGTAGGCTGCTGCATCTTCCTTCACCCCCTGACTGGAGCTACAGCCAGTGTCAAGGGTGGTTAAGCCTCTTAAACAACCTGCTTCCAACCCGACAGCTTCCTGCGTCATCACGGGGACACGCTTCCTCTGGGTTGCCTCATCTCTCTGTAGCCTCTCGCTGGCCCACAGATTCATTAATGAAGCATCCACAAACACGATGAATAACAACTCCAACCCCAGGTAACACCCCAAATAGCCCCAGTAACATCCAGCCACAGCCTCTGTAGAAAGCCAGGTATTTGCAAGGTGATCAGAGGGCTTTGGAATAACTTTAAACCAGGGAATAACTAGATCACCCTGAAATCTCAGCAGACACATTCTAACACACTGTATCTTCTCCATCTTACTCAGTTGCTTAGTTGTCACAGTTACTAAACATGCAGCCATGGAGGAGTAGATGCTTCACACAACAAACCTGCTACACAGAAGGATTTCTGGAAGCCACATGTAACACAGGAGGAAGGAAGGAAAGAACAGGGAGAGTCACTACTGTGTTTTCCTATTCCATCTGGGCCTTTCCTTTTAGCCATCCACCAAACACCTCTCAGAAGTCTTTCTGTCCAGCATGCCGTGCCTTGGCCCCATGTTTTTTCATTTAGAAATACTGTGATTGTAGCAAATAGGCACATGAGAGCAAGAACAGAGGAACTGTGAGGTTGCCATCCCTCCCCTCTCCCAAATCTCTGTCTCTCTGTTACACACACACACAGAATTCCCTCCTCCATCTCAAGCTGTGAATCAGGAACCTGCTTATACACACACGCAAAAACCATCCTCCACGTAACAGCTCCAGGTCAAGAATTCACTTTGAGCAGAGTGTGGAACATGGCTCTAACAGAAACACTGCCCTGGACTGGACTTGAAAGCTTAAAGTCAAAGGAAACTGGAAAAAACAGATACTGGTCTATGTTCCTCCTTTCACCAAAGTAGCTCAGAGCCTTATAATGCAGTTTAAGCCTCTTAAAAGACATGGAGGGGACAGATTGGTTGGAACCAAGGCTATGATTTGGTCCCCACAAAGACTGACGTACCCAGAGGGACCCACGACATTCAGCGCAGCAGCTGTACCACCACCCTGCACGTACGCACTGCTGAGCCCTGGCATGTGGCCTCTCACTGCTGCCCCAGCTTCCAGCACACACAAACCACTTCCACCCTCTGCTTCCAGCACACAAACCACTTCCACCCTCTGCCACCTTCCTGCTTCCCATCAAGACTTCACAGCGCATCAGTGGGATGCAGGATCTGCATCAGTCACAACCTGTGTGTCTCTCACTCCATCTTATTTGCACTTATCAGGGGGAAAGGGAAGAAGAAGAGGTTAAAGGGAACAGGAAGGGGTGAAAGAAGAGTTTGAGGACTTCCTAAGAGACCCACATGACTTAAAAAAGCCCTTTTAAACTCATCACATGAACTGCCACTCGTTTTTTTGGCCCTCACGCTCCAGTTCTTGTGTGTTCAGGGACTTGTCTGAGGGAAAGGAAGGCATATTGAACAAACAAAACCAAATCACTGTTTACTTGGCAGATTACTGTCCATAAACAGTCTTGAAAGCTGTTACACTCCGAGTAAACACAGTTTGTACCACCACAATCTGTACACTTCCCTCGTTAGGCTCATAGGGAAGAGGACAGCCCATTTCCAAGGAAGCAATTTCTAAAAGAGGAAACCATTAGCTTAACATTTAATCAACATATGAGGGAACAGGGAACTGAATAAGACATTTTCCCAGTCTTTCCTCCCTATATAAGTTGGGTGCTTTTTCACCTGTCCCACGTTTGACATCCCTCACCCCCAAAATTAACAGCCAGAAAACAACAGGCAGCAGGAAAAAAACAATGAAGAGATGGCTAGCAGAGAAATCCATGAGAAGAAAAGCAAAAGATGGGGTTGGGACATAGAAAAAAGTTTTCCTCACCATACCTTCTTTTCATGGCATTTCTATGAGGCTTTTTCAAGGGAGCAAGTATTTTTAGACAGGACTTTTGAGTTTGTCTTTCGCTATAGCTGACAAAAAGGCTTTCCCCCACCCCTCTATTTTGGCTAGAACAAACAGTTGCTGGCAAATTAGAAAGCTCTGGGAATAAGCACTCTTAAGGGAGCAGAGTGGAAATGGATCCAAGACCCTGACTGAGAGCCTGTGTCCTCCACACACACCTCTACAATGAATCGCAGCACAGACACCGAGCTGGTTCTGAACTGTATTTGACTTCAGAACATCACAAGCTTCACCCCAAAGGATGGCAACTAAATGCTCATTAGATCTAAAAAATTAGCCCAGATCACATCTGACCTCAGAAGCATTACGGGATAGCGTGGGGGACTGTGTGCACGTGTGGTTTTCTTTTTCTTCGCCTTGGGGCGTTTTGTTTTGGTTTAAAATAGCACAGTTCCTAAATTCTCCTGATAAACTCCCTCACAAGTTGTTCAAACAGTGAAATAACATCAACACAACCCACTGCAGCTGCCAAAACAGAGCCTGAGCAGCTTTTGGTTGCAATTATCAGATTACGTTATAATTACAACCTGCTTTTGTTTAGATAAGAATTACAGGGGAAGAAGGTCCTGGTTGTGAAGAGCGGTGCTAAGACTCCATCAGCTGTAGGCACCATGAGAGAAAGGCACAGCAAGAGGCTCCCTGCAGTTGTTCTCTCCAAAGAGGTATGAAAATGATGGCACCAAGCTGGGTGGTGAGGTTAACATGCCAGAGGGATGAGATGCCATCCAGAGGAACTTGGACAAGCTGGAGAAGTGGGCCCAGGAGAACATCATTAGGTTCAAAGCCAAGTGCAGGGTCCTGCACCTGGGTCGGGACAATCCCTGTTATCCATACAGGTCAGGAGATGATGGGCTGGAAAGCAGCCGTGAGGAAAAGGACCTGGGGGAACTCGTGGGGGAGAAGCTGGACAGGAGCCACCAATGTGCATCTGCAGCCCAGAAGGCCAAATGCATCCTGGGCTGCATCCCCAGGAGCGTGGCAAGCAGATCAAGAGAGGGGATTCTGTCCCCTGTTCTGCTCTGGGGAGACCTCCCCTGCAGTGCTGGGTCCAGCTCTGGAGCCCTCAACACAAGGACAGGGACCTGTTGGAGCAGGGCCAGAGGAGCCACAGAAATGACCCAAGGGCTGCAGCAGCTCTGCTGTGAAGCCAGGCTGAGAGAGTTGGGCTGGTTCAGCCTGGAGAAGAGAAGGCTCCAGGGAGACCTTATAGCCCCTTCCAGTACCTGAAAGGTGCCTGTAGGAAGCTGGGAAGAACTGTTCCCAAGGGCATGGAGCAATAGGATGAGGGGTGATGGGTTTAAACTGGAAAAGGGGAGATTTAGGTGGTGTATTAGGAAAAAGTTCTTCACTCTGAGGGTGACGAGACACTGGCCCAGGGTGTCCAGAGAGGTGGTGGAGGCCCCATCCCTGGAGACATTCAAGCTCAGGCTTGATGGGGCTCTGAGCAACCTGCTCTAGTGAAGATATCCCACTGCAGGGTGGGACTAGATGGGCTTGGAAGGCCCCTTCCAACCTTACAAACTCTGTAATTCTATGAAAAAGGGATGTGTAAGGGACACTTACTTACAGCCACTTCACTGGCACGGAGAGACAGCACCCTTCCCACATCATCAGGATTGATTCACTTATTTAAGTAACGAAAGAACCAGCTTAGGAGCCAAGTTTTAATGTTATTTCTGCAGACTCATTTTCACTTCCTATTTCACTCACATTAACCCTCTGTGGTCCTACCCATGCAGAGCTGTACCAGCTGTGCACGGCAGCACCACGCCATGCTGGGTACAGAAGTTCCAGGCTGGAGCTGGCTCATGCAGAAAACCACCACTGAGGTCATCCCCTGTACCCACCAAGAGTTTGAAGCTGGTCCAGGAGAAGGAAGGAACAACACCAAGAAGAAGTTATGGACATCTTGGAACAGAAAGTTTTACTGACATTTAAAAGCTGTTGGTATTGTTTTCTTCTCCTTTCCCATGTCAAATTCTCCATCTCAAACTGCCCAGGCTGCCTTGTAGCACAATTCCAGGTATCAGCATAGAAAAATCTTCATAGAACTTCATAAAAATGAAGTTTCCAAGTTTCCTGTGTGGGTTATTCTCACACAAAAGTCTGCAGGCAAAGTGTACAGCTATCCACAACCAAACCTGAATGTGCCTTTGTACCTGAGATACTCATTTTTATGAGAGATGAGTAAGCTAGTTGCTTTGCCTTCAGCTGTTGGGATTCATGGTTCTCTACCAAGCCACAAAACTGCTCAATACACTGGGAACCTGCAAAGAAAGTCTAGTAAAGCTTTCTTTTTTCCCCAAAAAGAAACTTGTGGAATGATACACTAAAAATAAGGCTTTTTTTTTTTTCATAGGTAACTTCTGGAAGAAACTTCCTAGCATCAGTCACAGCTAGACAGCACATCTTCCCTGATTATTAGCATCACCCCTGTCCTCTTCCAGCTTTCCTACTTGCTATTTGTTGATTGCATTGTAGTATCTAAACTACAACCTCTGGGTTTTCCCAGCAGGGAAAAATTTCTGCCAGGTCCTTCATATATCACATCATTTTTATCCCAACAGCTTGATGACCTTAAACATTCCCCATACCTACAAGACCTAAAGACATGCCCATACCCCTTTACCAGCACAGGCTGTTATCAGAACAGCCTGGGAGCACTGGTGTTATTCTCATTACAAATAGAGAACTGCTAGGGAAAGCTCTGTGGCACTTAAATCACTCCAGGACCAGAAGTCTTCTTTTTTTTTTTCAGCCATGAAACACAGAGTTACTGAATTTTTCCAAGTTAGCCAATTTAGGAAGTGTTTTTCATCTATTATTTTTAATGCCTCAGTGTATGAGTCAACCGCTTCTCACAGCAAATGCAATGGGGAAAAAATCCCCCCCATGTCTCTGAATACCACATCTCATTACGATGGTGTTTCTAAAAGCAGAGTCTCAAAGAACAGAATGAAATTCTGCCTAGTTTTCTGTCTCTGCCCCATTTGGGCTGTCACACAGGATTTTCACGCAGGAATCCTGTGCTGGTGTTCAGCGAGGCTTGGACAGGCTGGAGAGCCGGGCAGTAAGAAACAGGGTGAGGTTTGATAAAAGCAAGTGGAGAGTCTTGCCCCTGGGGAGGAATAACTGCTGGAATCAGTACAGGCTGGGGGGAGCTGCTGGAGAGGAGCTCTGTTGAGAAGGACCTGGGGGTCCTGGTGGGTGACAGGTTGGCCATGAGCCAGCAGTGTGCCCCAGGGGCCAAGAAGGCCAATAGGATCCTGGGGGCATTAAAAGGAGTGTGGCCAGCAAGTCAAAGGAGGGGATCCTCCCCCTCTGCTCTGCCCTGGCCAGGCCCCACCTGGAGTGTTGTGCCCAGTGCTGGGCTCCCTGGGACAGAACAGCCAGGGATCTCCTGGAGAGAGTCCAGCGGAGGCTGCGAAGGGGATGAAGGGCCTGGAGCATCTCCCCTGCCAGGAAAGGCTGAGGGAGCTGGGGCTGTTCAGCCTGGAGAGAAGAGACTGAGAGGGGAGCTGATCAATGGGGATCAATAGCTGAAGGGTGGGACACAGGGGGACATGGGCAGCCTCTGCTCAGTGGCTGTGGGGACAGGACAAGGGGTGATGGCCTCAAGTTGGAGCAGGGGAAGTTCCACCCCAATGTGGGGAAGAACTTCTTCCCAGTGAGGGTGAGGGAGCCCTGGGACAGGCTGCCCAGGGGGTGTGGAGTCTCCTTCTCTGGAGAGATTCCAGCCCTGCCCTGACCTGTCCTAGGGACCCTGCTTTGGCAGGGGGTTGGATCAACGGGCTCTGGAGGGCCCTTCCAACCCCTACAAGTCTGTGATTCTTAAGCTCTAGAGAAGTTTAGTTTGGGTTGGTTTTTTTACTCCTGTAATCCATTACCCAGAAGCCGGCGTTTCCTCTTAGGAGGGTCACACACACCAGCCAAGCACAGAAAGCCTGCGATTAGTTTGCTGAAGCCGGCCCACGTCAAATAGATAAGGGTTTGCAAACAGATAAAGATCATTAACGATGTTCCAAAGCGATCCTGTTCCTTTTAAAGATTAAGAGACTCGTTCATCTCGTTTCCAGAATAAAAGTTACAGCACATCACCTGTTCAATCAGAACCCCAAAATCAAAGCCAAATATATTTACACATTTCTGAGGCATGGAGCATCTAAACCAGTTGAAAAACATGGACTTTCCAAAATGAATGTACATAAACCACAGGTACAACAGGAAAAAAACCCAAATACATAAACTCCATATGCTTCTGAATTAATATTCTTAAAGCTTTCAAAGTGTTTTGAAGGGTGAAGCACTGCTCTGAGCTGTGCCATCAAGAGACGGCCATGGGGAAAGCATCCCACAGCAAGGCTCCCTCTTCAGCTGGGGTGTACCTCAAATCTGGGTGTCCAGCAGCCAAGCTCACCCTGCAGTGAGAATTTGCTGTGGGCCAAGCTGCAGCCGAGGGGTTTACAAGCAGGTTTGGCTTTCCAGCAGCAAACACTAAAGAAGCACAAGCAAGAAAATGGAAACCAGACCAGCCACAGCCAGGTACTGAACTGGTGAAAGCATTCTCCACAACAGCCTTCTCTGAGAAGGGCACTGAGGTTTATTTCTCATGTGCTAACTTGGGCAGAGATCAGAGCTCAGCACAGGAATCACAAGAGGCAGCGCAGTACTTGAGCCTCAAGTGTCACTGTGTTATTTCTAGCGACTGCTTTCCCTTCTCCTCATTTCCCCCTGCCCAAAATGAAGAGAGAAAAAGCACCAGAAACAAACACAACCACCCCAGTTCCACACTGAGGACACGGCACAGCAGTTTCACAGAACCACAAGGTTGGAAGAGCCCTTTTAAGATCAAGTCCAACCATTCCTGTCCTGTGCTGACCCAGATCTCTCAGCACCTCATCTCCCCATCTGTTAAACACCCCCAGGGGTGGGGACTCAGCCCCCTCCCTGGGCAGCCTGTGCCACAGCCCCACAACTCTGCCAGGGAAGAACTTTGCCCTCCCAGCTGAGCTGACCCTGCCCTGGCACAGCTTGAGCCCATTGCCCCCTCGTCCCATCTCCTGTCCCCTGGCTGAAGAGACCATCACCCACCTCTCTGCACCCTCCTGGCAGGGCAGGGGAGGTGGGGAGAAGGTCTCCCCTCAGCCTCCTCTTCTCCAGGCTGAACACCCCCAGCTCCCTCAGCCGCTCCTCAGAGGATTTGCCCTCCAAGTTTGCAGGGAAGTAAAAAAAACCAAAAATGGGGAGGGTGGGGAGAAAAAAAGAAGGAAAGAAAGAAAAAAACCCATGAAAAGGAAGAGCAGCCTTTGCCAGAAGACGCCCAGCAGGAATGGAATAGCCACCACATTCCTCCTGTCAGAGTATGTTGCACCAGGAATGGAAAAAACCAGTTTGGCCAAGAGAAACGGACCCAGTGGTTCATGCATGAGGCACCTTCACTCCTATCCATGTAAATCAGAGGGGTTTTCCTACCTTTTTGGATTTTAATTTATATAGGTAGACAATTCTAGAAGTAACTTTTAAAAACAATGTTAGAAGGCGAGTGTAACACTTCAATAAAATTGATGAGAGACTTTTAGGGTGGACTGCAGGGAACACCATGGTCCCACCAGGCAGAGATGGGCGTTTGATGGTGCCAATTAAAAGTGAACTGGTGGAGAAATCCCACTGTCCCGTTACCAGGGGTCTGCAGGGTCTTGGCAAAGAAGGGAAACACTCTCCACAAGAGCTCTTTAGCCAACACAACTTACATCCCCCTTCCCCCTAGAATCCATATAAAAAGCAGCCTTATTCACCAGCATCACAGAGCTTTGGCCAACATGGCTATCTCAGCTCAGCAGTGTATTTGTTGTCCCTACTTTTAGCTATGCTGACAAAACCATTCCCAGTAAACCAGGGTAGCCATCAGGGATGGGGACATGGAGGTAATTGCAACACTAAGGGACTCTTTAAAATGAAAAAAAGGATAAAATCCAAACCCCAAGCAAACCTATCCTTCTGTTGGCACATGTTAGTTTAGCAAAGGTATGAAGAAATAGCTCCCCAGCCTGACAAGCTGCTCTCAGCAGAGCCACAGGCTCACTGGCACCAGGAAAACAGCTTTTCCTAGAACAGCCTGTTCTGCTGAGGGCTGTGGGGCTGGGAAAGGAGCACAGGGTTTCACCAAACTGCCAGCATATTCCCTGTCTTCAAATTAGGCTGATTTTTTCCAAAACAGCCTTAGTGGGGGGAGAGGATTCTTGAGAAATAGCTGCAGATGGGGTTTGAGGGAGAGTTCCTAAGCTTGCAGAGACCAATTATTGTGAATTGTATCTTTTCAAGCACAATTTAACTCCAGAAGCACAATAATCCCAGAATCCCCTGAGCTGGGAGGGACCCCTAAGGCCCATCAGCCCCACTCCTGGCCCCACACAGCCCAGCCCAGGCAGAGCAGGGCACTGAGCGCAGCGGCCAGACGCTTCTTGCCCTCAGCCCAGCTCGGGGCTGGGACCCCTTCCCTGGGGAGCCTGTGCCAGCGCCCGACCCCCCTCTCAGCACAGACCCTCAACACCACCAAAAACATCTTCCCATATGCCAACAGCTCTCCAAAGACATAAGCATCCCTTTACTGCCATGAATCCCACCAATTCCTTATCTCAGATGCTAGCAGATCCCACCACAATGCCCAGCATCCAGCCCAGGGATGAGACCAAGGCCCTCATGCCCCCTCACATACCTCACATACCCACACCAGCTGCTAAGCACGCCCCTGCCATTGAGGAGCTGCTCATGCATCGACAAATACATCATTCACTGCTTATAGATCACACAGCACCCTAAGCAAAAGCACCCATTATAAAAACACTGCCAGGTGCTGGTGAGTTTGTTCTTCTGGTTCTTTTTAAAAAGCCTTTCTGCTGCACTCTGCTTCAGTTTTGGTAACTCAGGGGTAGGAGTGTTTCTGTTGTTCATTATTCTTTGTTGCTGTTGGGGTTTTGTTGCCTTTTTATTAATGTATTTATGTATTTAACAGGTAGAGAAATGAAATCTACACTTCTTACAGTTCAGAGAATGAGTTTTACTGTCGTCTCTGAAGTTAAACATTAACAATTCACTTGTTGATCTTTCCCTAAAAATTCAAGCAGGGACGTTATTTTCTCTTATTGCACCTACAGTTGCCCTTCAGTGGGGTTGGCAGCATTGGCACCATTGCCAACCCCACTGAAGGGCAACTGTAGGTGCAATAAGGACTTGGTACACCTAAAAACAGCAGCTCTACACACTGAGCAGTACCTGAACCTGAACAAAAGCAGAAGGCAAATGTCTTCTTCATGAAGCACATGGCACTCACCATGAAGGTTCTTTAGAAGATCATAGAATCATAGAATCCCAGACTGGTCTGGGTTGGGAGGGACCCCAAGGAGCACAGAGTTCCAACCCCCTGACACAGGCAGGGCCACCAACCTCCAGGCCTGGAGCTACACAAGGTTGCCCAGGGCCCCAGCCAACCTGGCCTTCAACACCCCCAGACACGGGGCACCCACCCCCTCTCTGGGCAGCCCCTTCCAGCCCCTCACCACTCTCTCTGTAAAAAGCTTCCCCCCAATCTCTCCTCTCCCCCTTCCCTCCTCCAGCTTCACTCCAGCCCCCTTGTCCTGCCAGTCTCTGCCCTTGAACAAGCTGATTCCCCTCCTGTTCCTCTGCTCCCTTCAGGGACGGGGAGGCTGCAATGAGGTCCCCCCACAGCCTTCTCTTCTCCAGGCTGACCCAGCCCAGCTCCCTCAGCCTCTCTCCATAGGGGAGCTGCTCCAGCCCTCTGAGCATCTCCGTGGCTCCTCTGAACCCTCTAACAGTTCTACATCTTTCTTGTAAGATCTTAAAGGTCTTTTCCAACCTTGTGATTGACTCTGTGAAGGTTACCTATCCAAACCTGCCTAGACACCTCAGTTCGATCTGCTGGCAGCACGTGTGGTGGCCTTAACCCATGGATGATAACTGTGTCTCAGAGTGCTGGCTGCCCCAACCAGTTGCTCCACCCCAGCCGGTGCTACATGCTGCTTCTTGTTTATGTCATGGACACAGATGAGCTGCAAACACTCAGGACTGCAAAGTGTAATGCAGCTGGCACTCTCTGCACCATAATGTACCACAGGGAGATAAACCTCCACACTGTGTTCAGGCCTGGACAGGAAGAGTACTGTCCCACTGCTATTCAGGCTCAGGCACAGAGTCATAAACCAGTTTGGGTTGGAAGTGACTTTTAAAGGTCATCTCGTCCAACCCCCTGCAATGAGCAGGGACATCTCCAACCAGACTGCTCAGAAGGCTTGGATGTTCCCAGGGATGGAGCATCTTCTACTTCTCTGGGCAACCTGTGCCAGTGTTTCGCCACCCTCATTGAAAAAATGTCTTCTCCAGCTTTTCATGCCCTTCTCTCAATCCCTTTAACCCCCCAGCACGGATCGACACTTGGGGTTACCCCAACCCAGGTGCAGGACCTTGCACTCAGCTTGGTTGAACTTCACCACGTTCACAAGGGCATACTCCTCAAGCTTGCCCAGGTCCCTCTGGACAGCATCCCACCCACCCCTCAGGCATGCCAAAGGCACCTCTACACTGAAGTAACTCTTGTGTCCCATCGCTCATGATTCGGGCAGTAAACCAGCCTCTGTGCCCCTGACCACCCCCACACCAAGCCAGGCCTTAGGAAGACACCCTGCACATGGTGGAGAACTCTTCCTCACTTCACTGTAGTGAAGAACCATAAAATGGTTTCAGTTGGAAAAGACCTTCAAGATCACTGAGTCCAACCGTCTACCCAAAACCAGACCACGTCACCAAGCACAACATCTACTCTCCTTTAAACACCTCTACGGATGGTGGAACCACCTTGTGAAGAACAATGTCTTCACAGCATTCCCAGGTACTTTACTGAGACAGCTTCTCTGTGACATTTTAAAGCCATTTAAAAGCTTTGTGCTGTTACTCACAACGACTGCACTCAGAAGGAAAGCACCAAGGAGAACTGGTGCAGTTCATTATAAGCTCATGTCTTGCTATTTGTGCTGCATCTTGCAGCTGAGCTCACAAATTATTTTCTCATAAAAAGCAGGGAGAACATGCCCCTCTCTCCACGATGCAGATTAAGACCTGATCTAAGGACACATTTCCTTCTACACCAGCTCTGGTATGGTATTCCAATGTTTTCAAGGGTCTATTGCAACTTGGAAAAAAACCCCAACAACAAACCCCACAACCCAACACCACCAAAGCCCACCATCCACACAAAGAAAGCCCAAACCTGACAAATCTACTTGAAAAATCCACCTCCCTGTGACCATCTCTTCTTTGGGGTGGAGCTTTCAGGGGCAGGCCAGCCCCAAAGCACCAGACTCCATTTCTAAAGGACCAGGCAGTAAGGAATTGTGAACTGACAAGTCCCAGCAGCCAGAAAACATGCCATGGATCAGCTGGGCATTTTGTTCTGGAGCAGAGGGATCTGTTTCTACAGGCAGGGCTAGCAGCAGCGTATGAGCAAAACCAACAAAGGTTCAAGGGGTATTTTAGGTTTTAACAGGCAGGTGAACCCCAAGACAACGTTGTTTCAGCCCTTCTTTGCCTACATCAGCTGGCTGGAATGTGGCATCACCAATACCAGTGTGTGCCTGTATCAACAGGACCCACAAAACACACACGTTACGAAATGTTGGCTTTAGATCCAGCCTGGAAAGCTGGAAGATGACGTGGAATGAAATCAAGCCACATCATTCAATGTAGCTTCTCCTCAGGGAAGAGCCTCAGTGTTTACTCCCTTTAGGAGAACCTATTTTGCTGCATTTACCAGGTTCTAAATGCAGATATGGCCCTGGCTGATTTCTGCACAGAATCATAAGGGTTGGAAGGGACCTCAAGAGACCATCAGGTCCAACCCCTTGCCAAAGCAGGGTCTCTAGGACAGGTCACCTCCTTTTTCTACCAACACGAGCGGCACCACCTCGTTTCAAGATGCATTTCTGGGTTTAATTGGTACAACTTGGCTTTAGGGGGTGGAAACAGAGGGCTTACTAGACTGTGGTCCATCATCACCCTTCCTGGAGGGCTGATTTGGGAGAAGCAGCAATGTAAACCCAGCATGACACTGATTTCACGTTGCCCTCATGCTGCTACTGCATTTGCCCACGCACAGATTAGGAAGCCACATTCATTCTGCACATGAGCAACCCTGCTAATAATCAAACCCCTCTGGAAGGCAAGTTACATGACAACTGGAAGCTCTTAGCATCTGTAACAACAAAGTGCTTATTTATACCCCAATTTTAATTTAAGTGGCCTACAGATAATTATTAAGGATCCCAACCAGCCTGAGAAAAGCAGCCTACACCTTAACTTAAGCAGCTAAAGACCCTCAGCTTGCAATTAAAGAAGAGAGAGGGGCTCCATGGCTAGTTAAGGACCCACAGCCACATGCCTCAGTGATCACTGGTAACAGCTGTGGGTACCAGTTTGTCCCACACACCTCACAGTGTCCTGCCATCCCTCAGAGCAGCTTAATGGCACATGATGGATGCCACACCATGTTTAACAAGAAGTTGAACTTGTCCCCAGTCAGACTGATGCTGCTTCTGCTCACACGTTCCTGAATACTCCATCGAAACCTGGCACGGGCCCTGGCGCCCAGGGATGCTACAGGCATCGGATCATCTGCGTGTTCCAGAAGCTGGGGGTGGGGAGAGGGGGAAGCAGTGAAAGCTGCAGCTGCAAACCTATGGCCTGGGGGGGAAAAGGGAAAAAAAAAAGCAAGCAAGCAAGCAAACCTACATCTATAGACCAACCACCTAATGGCTTTGGGTAAGTGATCCACAGCAACCACCAGTAGAAGCTGGTCATTCTCCAGCAGCTGAAATGAAACCATACCCAACTCAACACCCCATCATTTCTTAAGATTGACTATTTTTAGTAAAGCCCATTAGCACATCAGTTTCTCAGTCATGGCTCTTACAGTTTTTAAAATGCTGAAGAGCAGCAACAGGCCCATTTTATCATCCCCCTGTTCTCCCCACCCTTCTGACCAGAGAAGGCCACACACTGGGTGAGCTGCCACGGATTGCAGCGCTGAAGCTGGAGAAAGGACACAAGATTTCTCTTGTCAGGGAACAAGTGACGTCCCCAACGTCACATCCCTTGCACTAGCTGAAGCACATGGTACATGAGCAGACCCAAGCAGATGGAGGAGTGCCCGAAGGCCTCGTACGGAGCGATACGCAGCCACTACAGTGCTCTGTACCCTACTGCCTCATCAGCAACGTACTGAGCTCACAGAAGCTGCTGGCATCTTTTATGAGAGAGAAATGAACTCAAAAAGCTCCCCCACTTTTGCAGAGGAAACCCACACCCTCTAACAGGGTTTGGCAAACACATTGTGGAGATGTGTGGCCTCTTGGTCCCACACAGTATAACTCCCAATTATTTATTGTCAATATGAATTCATCCTTCACTGTTGAATAAAAGCTGCTGTGCACTCAGAGCATACACATCTCCTGGACTCAGAGTGATGCTGACCCATGCCACCAAAACAGAAACACCACAGGCACCAGGCTCTCCAGCAAGTGTAATCTCTCTCCTGCAAGAGATTAATTTCTGCTGCTCACATTCACTCCTACTCCCTTTGATATGCCTTAAGATGAGCAACACTCAGAGGCTTGAGCACCCATCTTCAAACACGCAGGGGTCACCCTTCTTACTCACCACGCTGAAATGCTCTGACGCAGCTTTACAGCCCCGAGTGCCTCACAGCATCCTGGCACCAGCAGCAGCCGACGCACGCCATGGAGAAGGGAGGGTATGGAACGGCAGGTGCACGTCTTGTCTCCGTGCCCATCTCGGTGTGGGCATGGTCCCTTCACCTACCCCACAGCACTTAACCCTCAGGTCTGTTTTCCTCAGGGTGGAAGACTCTGTTCCCTGTGCTGCCTGCCTCACCGGTTAAGGATGTGGTTCGCTGACCAAATGCCAGCCTTGCCCTTTCTCAGCCGGTTTGGGGCTGCTGGGGGGCTGCTGGTGGGTCCCAGCACCCATCTGCCCTCCTGCCACCCAAGAAAACAGCCATACACCCTCTGAGACAGCAAGCCTGTCCCCAGCCTTGGAGCCAAGTCAGCAGCACTAAGACTTAACACGTATCCCCTCATCCGTGCTGGCCTCTCAATGCAACACACAAGCCATTAAATCCTGAGAATAAGTGATCCCACAGATATTTTTAAAAAAGATGCTGAAAAACAAGACCTTTGCCTCTCCACTAAGTACCCCCATCTCCCCACATGCAGGCGCCGGGGAAGGAAGAGTTCAGCCACTACCAAAGCAATCCATCTTCCCGTCCTCCCTCCCCAAACCTCAGGGCTCTGTCATTTTGCAGGTCGTAATTTAAAGCCAGCTCTTGGCTTCAAACCCACAGAAGAGCACCAGGGCGCACAGGCACCGAGTGCCAAACTTGTGTGCGGGAGATGCCACCGTGTATTTCAAATCATATCCCACCCCCCCAAACCCCGCCTGGGGGGGGGAAGGAAGCAGGGTGGCGGGCTGGCTGCTAGCAGGGGGTAAGGAGTGGGAAGGGGAGTTTCTCTCTTCAGCACGTCCCAGACACCCCGTTACAGCACCATAAAAAGCTGAGAGGCTTTTAGCAGGTGCCTCAGATCGAGCTGCCTCCCCAGCCAGGACTCCCACCCCCCCAGCAAAGGCTGTATCCTTTAAAACGCAGCCGGCTGAGGAGTTGTAGTAGTTTCGGGTGGCTTCTAGGGGGGGGAAGGGCTATGCCTCTCGGTATCTATTTTCTCCCCCACCCAGACAAAAAGGGGAGAGACAGGGCGGCTTCGGGGGGCGCCCGCCCCCAGCCAGGGCCAAGCCACGACGCGAGTATTGAACCCAGGCGAGCTCCTTTAACCTCGCTCCCCGGAGCGACCCTCTCCCAATTACTCTTCCCTCTAAACAACCCCCGGCCCGCAGGCCGGCGCCCAAGCAGACGCAGCCCCGCTTCCATTTTCCACAGCCAGCCCTCCAGGGCAGCCCCAGTATAAACCATTTCCCTTCGGAAGCGCTGCGGTAAAGCGATGGCAGAGACCTGTTTACTGCAGGCTGGGGGCGGGGAGGGGGATAAAGGAGAAGAGGAAGGGGAAAGAGGGGGGGGAACACCACAACCACCCAACAGGCGAGACCCCCGGGAACACCGGCTCCAGCGGGCCGTGGCTCGCTGGGCGAGGGGCGGTCTGACAGGGAGCAGCCGCGCGTTGCTTTTCCTGCTGCTCCACGGGAGTTCGCGGCGAGGGGAAGGCAGCGGGTACACACCGTAAAACCTCCCGGGACGCTTCCCTGGGTGTTTTCCTGCCTTAAAAACGCCCGGCAAGCTCTGCCTGGGAAGGAGCGGGGTGGGGGGGGTGGGGTTCACCGCCGACACCGGGCCACCGATAGCCAGCAGCGGCGCTGGAAGTTCCCGACCGCCGTACCTCGACTGGGCAGCCATCGTGAAGTTCACGCTGCCGAGCGCCCGCTATCCATGAGCCCCCTTTTTCCCCGGCTGGCCGGCTCTACCCCGCTGCCAAGATCTTCTCTCCTTCCATCTGCCGGGGCCCGGCTCCCGCGGACGCGCCCCTCCGCAATGTCACCGCGCCCGCGGCTGCCCGCGGCCGGGCTGGCGAGCGCAGCCTTGGCTCGCACTCATTCTGAGCGACATCCGGGCCCTCGCCGCGGCCGGCGGGGAGGGCGATGCGGCTCTCGCACTTTAGAAACGAGCGGGGGGGGCGGGGGGGGGGGGAAAGAAACGCGGATGAACACACACAGCAAAGCCTCGCTAAAACGCCGAGGGCCGGCTGGCAGCTGACGAGCCCCAGTGCTGCACGGCCACTGGAGTTTTGTTACCCCGCGGGTTTTTTGGGAAGGGGGCTTGCAGCACCTCACCCCTTCCCCGATACCCGTACTGCAAATCACCCCCCTTCTTCGTGGTACGACCCAAACTCCTTAAATGGACATGTTCTGGCCGGGGTGGGGGTGTTCCCTACCGGGGACCGCGCCCGCAGGCCCGGCCCACCTCACGCCAGCTGGGAGTGCAGCCCCGCTCCGAGCCTGGTTCGTAGCCCCGCGGGCCGCCCAGCTCCGAGCCCCGGCCCCACCTGCCCCCGGCCCCGCTCCGAGCCCCGGCCCGGGGAACGCTCCGCACACCCCGCAGCGGCGGCTGCTGCGCCGAGTACCGGTTCCCCGGCATGTGCCGCACCCCCCGGGGCTGGGTGCTTCGCTCCGGTGGGGACTGGGTTGGGGTTTTGGGAGGGTTTGGGGTTTTTTTTGGGGTGTTTTTGTTGTTTTTCCCCACTTGTTCTGTATTATTGACTCGTTCTCGCGTAGTTTCCAAAGCAAACGGAGCCCGCCGGGCGCAGCAGTCGCAGAGCCGGGTGTAGCTGAAGGCCGGTGGGTGCCCGCACCCGGGACAGGCGGCTAGCAAGCCTCAAAACCCGAAATAACACCACCCAAGCTGTCCCGCGGTTCCTCCCGGGCTGCAGCCCCGACGGCGGGCTGCAGCGATGCCCGTCCTTCGCTCGGGGCGTTCCTCGGAACCATTATAAAACCAATCGACTCCAGCGACTCCTTCCAGGCGGTAATTAGCTGAGCATGCCGAGCCGAGAGCCTCTTCCCTGCAGACTGCCCAGAGCTGGGATTGCTGCAGCAAACAGCATCCCTCCTGATGGTCTTACAACACATTTTAGGGCCAGGTGGCTCCAGACACAAGAGGAGCTTGGATCCCACTCATGCATCAGCTATAACCTTAAAAGGCCACTTAGATAAAGCACCTGCAAGCATGTAATGATGAGTGCAGGGCTTTAAAAATACCAAAGTGATCAGAAAATGGGGTTTTTTTCTCCCCATTCCTCATTTTTGCCCCCCAAAATGAAAAGATTGTAAAGAGAAAACTGCCAAGAACAAGCAGCTGTGATTATAAACACATCAGATAATCACAGCTGGGGGATGTGAGGTGTCCCCTTGATAACAGACAAGTTTAAAATCCCACTCTCACAGCGTGTGACACCCCAAGGAACTAGATTCTTCTCCCTGTGAACAGCCAGGGAAGATAATAACATTTATACTGCCTGACAGCTTCGGAGAAACCAATCTATCTCACTGCTGCTGGAGAGGTCTCACTAAGTACAACCAACAGCACTGGTGATCCCACACTAACAGCAGCACCTGGGCCACGCACCCAGCCAGGGCTCAGAGGGGGCTGCTGAAGATGAGCAAAGATCCTCTTTGCCCTGGGGAGCCATGTGTGTAATTATCTTCTGCAATGTCAGCTGAGAGATTAGAAGAGGCAAAGGGAGGCATTTAATTATTGAAGACTAACCCCTCACTATTAAGTAAAGTAATTAAGAACACATTTAAGTCTTTCATGCAAGCAACAACAAAGCTCTCCTTTTTGGAAAGGGAGATAGATGCAGAGAAAGGAAACCTGGTGGAACCTGGGTTTCTATCTCAGAGTTTCATCATCAAGTCTGGGTTTGCTTTTTTTTCCCCCACCCTACACGTGTCTAGATCATTACAGTACTGTCCAAGATTTGTAAGCTATCAATGGAAAGGAAATTCAATCCAGCCAGCAAACCCAAGGTTCTATCAATACACCACTGTGGTGGTTCAGCCCCAACCAGTGGCAGAGCCTCTGTGGGCTGGGATAAGGACAGTTTACTGACAAAAAGCACCATGAAAATAGAACAATAATGGCTAATGGCTGGTGATAACAAAGAGAAGCTTACTGACCCAATCATTACAGCGTGCTGCCCAACACAAGGATGAACAGATAGACTGACCTACCTACTGACTGACCAGCCAGCCACACTCAAACTGTCCTGGAGACACAAAGCACATACCCCTCCCCAAGCAGCCCCTTTTATGGGGGAGTGATGTCAGGGGGTGTGGAAACAGCCCGGGCTAACTCAGCTCACCTGGGCTAACTCAGCTCAGCTGGGCTGGCTGCTTGGGGAGGTTGACTCTGGCCTGGCCAGAACCAGGACAGCTGCTCTGCTGCTTAAGCCAATAAACACAAATGCACAGGTGTAGCAAGTTAGCACTGTGGGCATCCAGCACCAGCATGCAGAGTACCAACAGGGTGGGGGGTGACACTTCTGCCTGCCCCACAGTTCCCACATCCCCCCCCATGACCCTGAGAACCTCCTGACTGGGCTTTCCCAGCTGCTCACACACAAAGGCTGGGACTGTTTTCTGAACGGTGCAACAGAATATTGCTAAACATGGTGCAGTAGGGACACTGGGGACAAACTGGGCTGGAGGAAGTCCTACCTAACCCTGAGGAGGAACCTCTTTGCTGGGAGGGTGGCAGAGCCCTGGGCCAGGCTGCCCAGAGAGGTTGGGGAGTCTCCATCTCTGGAGACATCCAAACCCCATGATCCTGGGTGCTGTCCTGTGCAGCCTGCTCGAAGGGATCCTGCTCTGGCAGGGGTGGGACTGTCAGAAAGGCTGTTTTATTGGGCAGTGTCTGAGCAGAAAATGCAGCAGAAGTCATCTTCTCCCTTTCTGTTTATCTCCAAACCTCTGCGTCTCGCTGCTTGTGAAGTCCTGGCTTCCAGGGCCCCTGCTGCTGTTACAGAACAGCACTAGAATCACAGACTGGTCAGGGTTGGAAGGGACCTCTAAAGCCCATCAAGTCCCAACACACTTCTCACCAGCCCAGGCTGCTCAAGGCCCCATCCAACCCGGCCTTGAACACCTCCAGGAAGGGGGCAGCCACCACCTCCCTGGGCACCCTGTGCCAGGGCCTCACCACCCTCAGAGTGAAGAATTTCCTCCTAGTATCCAACTGAAATCTATACCTTTCCAATTTAAACCCATTCCTCCTCATCCTATCACTCCAGGCCCTTCTAAAAAGTCCCTCCCCAGCTTTCTTGTAGGCCACTTCAGGGACTGGAAGGCCACTATGAAGTCTCCCCTGAGCCTTCTCTTCTGCAGGCTGAACAACCACAACTCTCTCAGCCTGGCTTCACAGGAGAGGTGCTCCAGCCCTCTGATCATCTTCATGGCCTCCTCTGGACCCGTTCCCACAGCTCCATGTCCTTCTTGTGTTGGAGACTCCAGAACTGGGCACAATATTCCAGGTGGGGTCTCACCAGGACAGAGCAGAGGGGGAGAAGGACCTCTCTTGACCTCCTAACCACCCTCCTTCACCTCCAGCTTTGTTCAGCTGTTCAACTTGCTCCTCCTGGAGCACCAAAGTATTCCACACCTCAAAGAATGGCCTCCTCCAGCTCTGTGAAGTTACTGAGCCTTTGCCTGGTATGAAATTTAGTTGGTCCCAGGCCTCTCCTGTTATAATGGTACTTAGGGGGAGATGGGGGGTACTATTACAGGAATATGGGGGGATATAATTAAAGAAAACTTTGCACATCTTTGTTTTCAAGAAGTGTTAAATCAAATTAAAACCCAGCAAAAATTATCAGCAGCAACCAGCACCTTAGCTTTTGGTGCAAGATTCCAACAAATCTGAACTGGAGACTGTTCAGGAGGGAATAGAGCATCCCTCAACTTGGGGGAAAAAAGCATTATCCTAATAAATGTAGAATAATCCATTAATTTTGTGGGACAAAGCCAGGCTGCTGGCAGTACTGGGGAACAATCAGAGTAGCACTGAAGAAGGACCACGCACTGAGCTATATTCAAATCATTCAACTAAATACTTGGCTAGTAACCTTTCCTGAAATATATCTGCTGGGAAGTAAACCAGGGCTTTGTTTAGACCCAGAAATAGGTCAAATTCATGCCCTTGCCAAGCTCTTCCAAACATCTCATTGTGCTGTAGTGCATCAGGTCGGTTAAGCAGACACACCCCCTTCCTCTTGGTTGTCAGCGGCCCTGCTTGTCCTTTAATTAAAATGGGTTCTCCCAGGTCCCATCAACAAGAAATCCACCTCAGTGCCACTGTTTACTGGCCTGTCCTCTGCATCTGGAGGTGAAAAGGGTCAAATGGAGATGGTGCTTCTCTGCAGGGAGCAGCTGAGGGTACCTTTTTGTTTGCAAAGGGGACTTGTGCACCAGGTTGGAAGACAAGGATGGCACTGCCGAACAGCTCAGCACCCCCAGACTGCCTGGAGAACTCCAAACCTCAGCCCCAAGAGCCTCCCCAGCTGCCAGCTCCTTCTCTGCATCTCCTCATCTCCATCTCCTCATCTCCTCGCTAGCCCAGGCTGCCAGCGCACAGAGAGGGTCATCACCCCTAATCATAGAATCCCAGACTGGTCTGGGTTGGAAGGGACCCCAAGGAGCACAGAGCTCCAACCCCCTGCCACAGGCAGGGCCACCAACCTCCAGGCCTGGAGCTACACAAGGTTGCCCAGGGCCCCAGCCAACCTGGCCTTCAACACCCCCAGACACGGGGCACCCACCCCCTCTCTGGGCAGCCCCTTCCAGCCCCTCACCACTCTCTCTGCAAAGAACTTCCCCCCAATATCTCCTGTAACCCCTCCCTCCTCCAGGTTCACTCCAGCCCCCTTGTCCTGCCAGTCTCTGCCCTTGAACAAGCTGATTCCCCTCCTGTTCCTCTGCTCCCTTCGGGGACGGGGAGGCTGCAATGAGGTCCCCCCACAGCCTCCTCTGCTCCAGGCTGACCCAGCCCAGCTCCCTCAGCCTCTCTCCGTAGGGGAGCTGCTCCAGCCCTCTGAGCATCTCCGGGACTCCTCTGACCCCTCTCCAACAGCTCAAAATCTTTCCCTTTCAGCATCTAACCACCATAAAGCACAAGCTACAGCTGTAAACCAAGGGATTTTTCAAGGGCTCCATGTATATGGGGGAAAGGACACACATTAAGCTCATCCCCAAACTCCTGCCTCCGAAGTACAGTTGGAAAGCAAGCAGAACTCAAACCCGTACAGGCAAGCACACCCAAAACCAGTTTAACGAGGGCGAGACTGGAGAAGGCTGAGGCAGCAAAACTCTCCATGGCCCCTGATTCAGCAGAGCACTTCTCCATGGGCTCGTTTGCTTTATCACACCTTCTTAAACTCAGCACTTCTCACAACCAAAGCTGGCTGCTGGGCATCCTTGCTGGGCAGAGCATGAAAAGTACTTGGATTTCATTGGATCCAACCCAACTTTGCCAGATCCAACCCGATTTCATAAAATCATAGAATGTGCTGGGTTGGAAGGTACATTTAAAGGCCATCTAGTCCCACCCTGTAGTTAGCAGGGACATCTTCACTAGAGCAGGTTGCTTAGAGCCCCATCAAGCCTGACCTTGAATGTCTCCAGGGATGGGGCCTCCACCACCTCTCTGGGCACCCTGGGCCAGTGTCTCACCACCCTCAGAGTGAAGAACTTTTTCTTAATGCCCAACCTAAATCTCCCCTTTTCCAGTTTAAACCCATCACCCCTCATCCTATCGCTCCATGCCCTCAGGAACAGTTCTTCCCAGCTTTCCTATAGGCCCCTTTCAGGGGCTGGAAGGCTGCTATATGGTCTCCCTGGAGCCTTCTCTTCTCTTCTCTTCTCTTCTGAGCCACCCCAACTCTCTCAGCCTGGCTTCACATGAGAAGTGCTCCAGCCCTTTGATTTCACCAGATCCAACACAACTTTGCCAAATCCAACCCACATAGCACAGCTACAGGGAAACCAGAGGAGCAGCAGGGCAGAGGAAAGAACCTGAGCTGAGTACAGCCCCAGCAGAAAAATAATACAAGGGCAGGGAAGAATATAACTGGAAGGATATTTTGATTTGAACAGCAGAAGACACAAGTTGGCTGCAGCCAATAAATCGCTCCACAGATGCTGAGAATCAAACATTTCTAAGGAAAGGCAAACAACCCTTCATCCTTCCATACTTAAATTGAAGGAAGCAGCTTTAAAAAAGAAACCATCTTCTCTGAGGAACCAGAGGCTGCACCCTACCAGCTTTTGGCAGCCATCAGGAGCAATTTCCATCATCATCTTTGGCATTACTCACTCATCGCTCAGCGCCTCTCAAACCTTCTCTAACCAGCCAGGACTTTCACACACAGTTAAAAACACAGGAGTTTAGAGTCCTTGTTGGCTTTGGCACTGGAGCTGTTAGAAACCACACTGGGAAGAGTGTTAAATATCCCCATTTCTATTCCAGTTGAATCAAGATAACATCTATGTGCAGAACACAATGTACCCTTCGGATTCACTACAGCTGTCAGATTCATTTTGTGGTGATACCCAATCCCTGGATGAGACAGAGAGGTATGTAGGACACTCAGAGAGTAAATGCCCAGGATTTTGGGTTGCTTTTCACTCAGGCTGCTATGCACAGCTTCCCAGCCAGAAGCCAGCCAGAAAAAGGATTAAGGGGTTGGGTTTTTTTTTTAAGGTCCATTCCTTGCAGGGAAAACACAAGGAGTCAGAGAATCACAGTCGTAGGGGTTGGAAGGGACCTCCAGAGATCATCAAGTCCAACCCCCCTGCCAAAGCAGGGTCCCTAGGACAGGGCACACAGGGAAGAAATACTGTGGAGTTAGCTGTACTTTGGAGAGTGGTAACAGGGGAGGTGCAGTAAGGAGTTTGGATGTCTCTGCAGCATCTCTGTGCACCCAAGCCTCCCCCCACCTTCATGGGATGGGTAACAGGGAAAAGGATGCTGGCCTGCCATATGAGGAGGAGGGATACTAGCAGTTGTAAAGAGCTAAATGCTAGAGAATTAGGAGCTGGAGAAAGCCTCAAGGCAAGGGGGCTGGGGGCAATCAAGTTTGCACGTTAGGTGTCTGAGTTTAAAACCCTTGCTGCCCAAACCCTCTGGAGATGCGAGTCCTCAGTCAGGCCAGCATTGCCCTTCTGGATTTGAACACTCTTGGAGTGCTGAGATGTTTGCTTTGAGGGCTGGGCTGCCTCACACAGCTCACTGCTGTGCTGGGCTGCAAACGGGGCAGGAGATGAAGCAACAGGGCTGGCACGCTGGAGAGCAAGGCATGATGTCAGCAAACACCTCGGCTCCACGGGATAAATAGGGTTCCTAAGGGACCACTCTCAACCAGGGAGAATCAGAGAAGTGTTTAGGTTGGAAAAAGATCCTTGAGATCAAGTCCAACTGTTATCCAGACACTGCCAAGCCCACCACTAACACATGTCCCTAAGTACCATGCCAGCCCAAGGGTCCCACTGTGACCCAGTGTCAAACACCGTCCCCTTCACGGCCGATCCATGTTACAAAAGGCATCAATCCCTTGGGAAAAGATCCAAACCTCCTCCTCTCCCACCCAGGAGAATCCCAATGATTCTTGCATTTGAGGAGGGGTGGAGGGGATTAGTTTTTTCAGCATCTCTCAAAATCTGTCACAGCCCCTGGGAAGCCAGGATCACAGCAAATTCATTCCTACCATTTCTTGTTGCTCTGCTTGTCTCTAGGTTCCATTATGAAACCTCCACTTGAGTCAGTTCATCTGGAAGAGAAAAAACAGATACTCAACATCTCTCTTACAAGAACAGCACGTTGAGCTCTGTTGATGCCACCCAAGCTCTGCTCCTGTAGCCACAAAGACAGACCGAGGAACATCCATCCTCAGTCAGCAGGAGGGGGGAAAAAGGGAGACTCAAATAATCAAGCATGAAAACTCTTCAATTCCCAAAGCAGCAAGTCACCATGGTCTAGTGATGTCCTGCATGATTGTGAACAAAAAAATTAATTCTCTTTTTTTTTCCCTTTGCCCACATGTCCCTGTGTGTTTGGGTTGTATCTGTGTTATGTTGGAAACCTCCATGTTAAATTCAGTCTGCAAAAATTGCTTTCCACTGAGAAAATCAAGACACACACCGCTCAGCTCCAGGTATTTCCAGGGTTGTGTGAATCCCTCTGTTCTCCCTGCAGGCTAAATCATCTGTCCATTATGCTCAGGATGATGGTGTGAAGCACAATACAACAGAAGATCACAGAATCACCAGGTTGGAAAAAGGCCTTTGAGATCAGCAAGTCCAACCATTCCTGTCCTAAGCTAAACCATATCCCTGAGCACCTCATCTCCCCAGCTGTTAAACACCCCCAGGGGTGGGGACTCAGCCCCCTCCCTGGGCAGCCTGTGCCACAGCCCCACAACTCTGCCAGGGAAGAACTTTGCCCTCCCAGCTGAGCTGACCCTGCCCTGGCACAGCTTGAGCCCATTGCCCCTCGTCCCATCTCCTGTCCCCTGGCTGAAGAGACCATCACCCACCTCTCTGCACCCTCCTGGCAGGGCAGGGGAGGTGGGGAGAAGGTCTCCCCTCAGCCTCCTCTTCTCCAGGCTGAACACCCCCAGCTCCCTCAGCTGCTCCTCAGAGGATTTGCCCTCCAGCCCCTTCCCCAGCCTGGTTGCCCTTCTCTGCACTTGCTCCAGGACCTCAATGTCCTTCTTATGGAGCCCAGAACTGGACCCAGCACTCGAGGTGCAGCCTCCCCAGTGCCCAGCCCAGGGGCACAATCCCCTCCCCAGCCCTGCTGGCCACACTGGCTCTGACACAAGCCAGGATGCCCTTGGCCTTCTTGGCCCCCCAGGCACCCTGCTGGCTTGTGTTCAGTCCCAGTCACCCAGCACCCCCAGGTCCTTCTCCCCAGCAGCTCTCCAGCCACTCTGCACCACCCTGGAGCGCTGACGGGGTTGTTGTGTCCCAAAGATTGAGTCTAGAGAACCTGAGCCAGCAAATAATTTAAATTTTTGCTGTCCAACAGCTTTCTCCACAACCCTCACACCCACCCCTTGGGGTGTTCAAGGCCAGGTTAGATGGGGCCCTGGGCAACCTTATGTAGATCTGGGCCTGGAGGTTGGTGGCCCTGCCTGTGGCAGGGGGTTGGAACTCTGTGATCCTTGGGGTCCCTTCCAACCCAGACCAGTCTGGGATTCTATGATCCTACACACAGTTCAAGAAACAGAGTCCTGGAAAAGCTTCTAAGTGCCAGGAATGCTCTGCTGAACCCTTCCTTTGGTTTCAGAGAGACCTGTGAGAGCCACACACGCTGTACTGTGATGAGTGTTCACAGAAACAGATCTTAACTGTCTGGGGACAACAAACTACATGTGGTTAGTCACCTGTGTGGAACAGCAAGGCAGCAGCAGCAGCCGCCCCGTGACATTGGCTCTCACACAGGTTGTTCACAAGACTAGCAGCTACCTAAGCCAGCAGCCGTGTCCATCACTGCTGAGCCCTTCAGTCCACAAAACAGGCAGCTAAACTACAGCTGGAAAAGCACCGTGCACCATGGAGCCTCACAAACAACACTCATGCAGCTGCTGTTAAACAGGAGCACACATGCTTTAATGATCAGATGAAGCAGCTGACCTCTAGATCATGGCTTTAATCCCAGGTAAAATACCATCAGATAACTGTCCTGCCACTGAGGAGGGGAATCCTGCCGGGCACCCACCTCGACCTGCAGCTGGGAGGTTCAGCCACAGCCACACATACCAAGCTTGGAGATCTAAAATCATCCATAACCTCTGCTGGTAAATAATCAGCCTTGAAAGAACAAGGTGCCCACTTGAATTTTAAAATAAACCAAGGTGGGAGAAGTAGGAAGCATGTGCTGGAAGAAGTTGTCCCTATTTCCTCACATCTTTTGTTTATTTTGTTTATTTAATTCTACATGCCTGTTTGCAGATGTTCAGAGGAGTTTCCACAGCTGATGCGTGGACCTCGTTACTCAAATGCCAAAACCTGAGCTGCAACCTCAGAAAAACAGCCCCCACCAACTCAAGAGCAAGCAGGTTCTGGTGCAAAGGCTCTCACTCTCCCTAAAGTTATGAGCAAAAATAAGATGTTCAGAAGTTTCCAGATTCCTCATCACGACTTAACAAGGCCACTCTGGCCAGCTAGATCAGGAGCATTAAACCCCATGTTTAAAAAATTGCCAGTATAAGGACAGGGACCTCTTGGAGCAGGGCCACAGAAGGGCACGGAGATGATCCAAGGGCTGAAGCACCTCTCCTGTGAAGCCAGGCTGTAAGAGTTGGGCTGGTTCAGCTTGGAGAAGAGAAGGCTCCAGGGGGACCTTCTAGCCCCTTCCAGTCCCTGACAGGTGTCTGTAGAAAGCTGGGGAAGAACTGTTCCCAAGGGCAGGGAGTGACAGGATGAGGGGTGATGGGTTTAAACTAGAAAATAGGAAATTTAGGTTGGATATTAGGAAAAAGTTCTTCACTCTGAGGGTGGTGGATCACTGGCCCCAGTTGCCCAGAGAGGTGGTGGAGACCCCATCCCTGGAGACATTCAAGCTCAGGCTTCCCTTCAACACTGCTCCTAGTAACACACATCCATTGCTATGGGCAAAGCTGATGTATTTGCATACAGAAAGCTGCCCAAAGGAACATCTCACTGAGAACTCACAGAAGACTTCGGATTGGTGCAGCTAAATACAACTCAATAGCTTAGACCCCACTGCTCCGACGTGGGTTTTTCCACATCGGTGGAAGCACCTTGCTCCACGCCCCAGAGCAGAGCCTGAGCCAGGTGAGCAGCATTACTCACCTGAGTAAAAATACACCCAGGGGAAGCTCCGTGCCCGGGCAGGTCCCCAGCTGCTGAGACCCTGCTCACACAATGCGGGGCGGGCAGACGGACAGGACGGACGGGCACAGGGGTGGGACGGGCCTCGGCAGGGGCAGTGCCCCTTCCTGCAGCCAAGCAGGTTCGGGGTTCAACCTCGTCCCCTTCACGGCCCCGAGCCGTCGCCGCGGTCCGTGCCCGCTCCTCCCGGGCAGCCCAGGCCGCAGCATCACGGCAAGCGGCTGGGAACCGGCCCGACCCCCGGCAGGGTGCGGCAGAGCCCCTCGGCCACGGCTCCAGCCAAAACCGGGTCGAGGGGCTGGTGGGGGGGGCACCAGCCACTCCCCGCCCGCCGCTTCTCCGCAGCGGCTCCCGGCAGCTCCCGAGGCCGGTGAAAGAAGCCGCCCCTCGGTCCCACCTCACCTCTGCCCGCCGGGCTCGGCGGGAGCCGTCCCCATTCGCGCTCCGCCTCCCCGACCTGTGGCGCGGAGCCCCGCCGCCGCCTCATGCCGCCGCCGCCTCATGCCGCCGCCGCCTCATCCCGCCGCCGCCTCACGGTGAGGGGCGTCGGGCCGAGCGGCGGAGGAGGCTGAAGGCCAGCGCAAGGCCCAGGGCACCAGCAAGCGATGAAACCCCACCGGGAAGCCACCTTCAGACGTTATCACCTCACTGGGAGCAAGCTGAGCCCTCAGGCATTGCCACTTCCACCTGACTCAACCAGCTCTGGCTTTCTGGGGGCTCCCCACCAGCCCCCAGCCTGCTGCAGCTGATGGCACCTGCTTCAGGGCTTTGAGCAGTAGAAGCAGGAGGCCTGCAGCCCAGAGGTGCTGTCTCCACACATCCGATTGTCTTCTCTCACCCATCTCTTTGAGCCAGGGGACCTTTTGGCAGCACAAAGACTGCCCTGTCAGTACTGTCCCCCTTTACCAGGTTACAAAAGAAGAGTTACAGCTCAGCTATACTCTTTTTTCTTAGCTAGGTATAGCTACCAAAATGTCCTACCTGGGAATACTCAGTGGAAGGCAAATAAAAGGCCCTTGGGCATTGCTCTTTGATGTCACCGCTGGGTTGGGTGACAACCTGCTATAGAATCACAGAAACACAGACTGGTCTGGATTGGAAAGGACCCCAAGGAGCACAGAGCTCTAACCCCCTGCCACAGGCAGGGCCACCAACCTCTAGGCCTGGAGCTACACAAGGTTGCCCAGGGCCCCATCCAACCTGGCCTTCAACACCTCCAGGGATGGGGCATCTACCACCTCTCTGGGCAGCCCCTTCCAGCCCCTCACCACTCTCTCTGGGAAGAACTTCCCCCTAAGATCTAGTCTAACCTTTCCCTCCTTTAGCTTTAGTCCATTCCCCCTTGTCCTGCCATTATCTACCCTTTTAAAAAGTTGATTCCCTGTGGAATGCAAGCGCTTTGGGATGCCCAGATACTCCTCTGCCTAAGGACCACCCAATACCAACACGACAACTCCACCTAAATAAACATTTTTTTCCCCAGTTAGCCAGTAAATCTTCATAAGAGACAAGCAAACTGCAAGGGAAGTTAATTAATCAAAGATGGGCTTTCCTATCATCGCCCAAGTATGCGTGCAAGACTTGTCAGTTCTTGCCTTGTGTTTCTGCTCAGGCTCCAGAAGCAAACGAGGAGGATCTTATCTTCAAACACACCGTGTGCTCCTAAGGAGCTCCTTGGAGTAGGAAGCAAAACAGTAGCAACAGAAACACTGGGAGAGCTGACTAAGAAGCCTCTTGGTCATAAAAATCACTATCTTCCTTTTTTTTCCCCCCTTAACAAGCAAATAAACCATTTTCACTGCGTGAGTCATGTCAGACTACGAGAGAACTCCCTCAGCGTCCACACAAGCACACATGCAGGCTGAGAGATGTTCATAAAAGCTGTGCCAGATCCCTCAGTTGGATCTTCAGGCACTCACACTTCTGCACATGGGAAAGAAACCTCACCAGAGAAACCCATTTTTACAACAGGCTCTGCTTCAACCCTGCTCTCCTGTGGGTCCTCTTGATTTACTGAACCGGTCACACCAATAACTAAACCCTAGCAAAACACCACTGTGAGGTCTCACAGCCATGAAGACATCACCAAACACAACCTTTGCTTCAACAGAGTTGGTATTTTGGAAATAGAAGTGACTGCTGAGCAGCAGGAGGTATTTTAGTGGCAGCTATTGGTTAGGAATGTATGGAAGAGCAAGGAAAGTAATTCATTTAGTAACATCTGGGTGTCTTGGGACATTCCAGGTCTAAATTTGGACTCATTGGAGTTAAAATGTAGATTTAGTGCTAGTCAGGGTCTCAAAGCTGCTTTTTCCGACTTTACTTAAATGCTGACACAGTGGAGGGTGTCCCAGCCCATGGCAGGGGTGGGATTAGATGGGCTTTGAGGCCCCTTCCAACCCAAACCAGTCTGTGACTCTGCAAATCCACAATTGTCTAAGATTCTCTCCATTTCAAGTTCAAATCTGAAGCGTCAGCAGCTTGTCTAATGGGACTGCTGGGCAGGTACAATGTAATTTTGGGAACACATTTTAATTGTCCTAACTCTCTTGAGGTAAGGAGAAGAGGAGGACAGACAACCTCCATGTCACACCACTGGTGACCAGTGCGTGCAACGCCTGCACACTCGTTTGCTGTGCCTGATACACTGCAGGTTCTGCATCAGGTCATGCTGATACTCAGTCTGATCCCTTTCTAATTGCTTGGTGGGGGCAGCTGATTCAGAAGAAACATCAAGAAATCAGGTGGTCAGGCCCCACCTGGAGTGTTGTGTCCAGTTTTGGGCTCCCTGGGACAGAACAGCCAGGGATCTCCTGGAGAGAGTTCAGCGGAGGCTGCCAAGGGGATGAAGGGCCTGGAGCATCTCCCCTGCCAGGAAGGGCTGAGTGAGCTGGGGCTGTTCAGCCTGGAGAGAAGAGACTGAGAGGGGAGCTGATCAATGGGGATCAATAGCTGAAGGGTGGGACACAGGGGGACATAGGCAGCCTCTGCTCAGTGGCTGTGGGGACAGGACAAGGGGCGATGGGCTCAAGTTGGAGCACGGGAAGTTCCATCCCAGTCTGGGGAAGAACTTCTTCCCGGTGAGGGTGAGGGAGCCCTGGGACAGGCTGCCCAGGGGGTGTGGAGTCTCCTTCTCTGGAGAGATTCCAGCCCCGTCTGGACGCCGACCTGTGTGACCTGTCCTAGGGACCCTGCTTTGGCAGGGGGTTGGACCCCATGGGCTCTGGAGGTCCCATCCAACCCCTATGAGTCTGGGATTCTCTGAAATCCTTAAAAAGCGATTTTTAGACTCAATAACTGCCCCAACAGCAGTGCTACATCCTAACCACGCACTCGCCCTTGGGCTCAGCTTTGGTCTTGTGCTCTGCTGCGTGTTGAACGTGGCTGGCACTGCTCAGAGGGAAAGATGCTTCCAAGCTGGCAACGCAGGTTAAAGGGGCAGTTTTAAGGTGGAGACATGTTCTTGCTGCCAAAAGTCACACCCCTGGAAATCCCTTTTTGTCAGCCCTTCCCCTCACAGAGAGACCTCACGCACACAACACAGAACATTGGCTTTCCCAGCACTGCCCATCACTCAGCAATTCCGTGGCTAGCCTGTTCCTCAAAGACTGAGGTTGGAAGCTGAATCAGCAGTGAGTGCTCCTAGAAGCCCAGCCTCTCTGCTTGACATTGATATTGTTGTTAATATAAATAAGTAATTAATAATATTAATGATAATTCTCCCAAAAATGGCCTTACCCACAATTTGCAGGATGAGGTGACTTCTTGCAGAGAAAAAATTCTCAGCATCCATCTTGTGGAGCAAAGAATGGGGAGTTAAAGCTGCAGCAGCACTTTTCTCTCCTAAAAGGAAAGAAGAGAAATCCAGGAGTTGCAGAAGAACAGCCAAGAGCCCCCACGTTGGTGTCCCTTACACTCTGTATTGTACCCAAAGATACTGCCTGTGGAGGGGATGGTACCACAAAGCCTATGAGCATCTCCCAAACTGCCTAAAAAAGGAATATTCAGATACAGCTGAACTTGTGGAGGTTGTTTACAACTTCTGAAATCTTCCAGAGGTTGATGCTGTTCTGGGGACAGGTCACAGTCTTACTGTATTTCCAAGAAACACAAGCAGGCAAATACACCAATCCCCAGATTGGGGCGGAACTTCCCCTGCTCCAACTTGAGCCCATCGCCCCTTGTCCTGTCCCCACAGCCACTGAGCAGAGGCTGCCCATGTCCCCCTGTGTCCCACCCTTCAGCTCTTGATCCCCATTGATCAGCTCCCCTCTCAGTCTCTTCTCTCCAGGCTGAACAGCCCCAGCTCCCTCAGCCTTTCCTGGCAGGGGAGATGCTCCAGGCCCTTCATCCCGTTGGCAGCCTCCGCTGGACTCTCTCCAGGAGATCCCTGGCTGTTTTGTCCCAGGGAGCCCAGCACTGGACCCAAAACCCCAGGTGGGGCCTGACCAGGCCCCTACCTTATCGTAGGTAAAGTTTCCAAGTGAAGAGGAGCAGCAGGTGTCTGGGGAAAAAACCCCTCACATGTGACAAGTGAAAAGCAGATGTTTTATTACTTGGAAACTAAAAAAAAAATACAACTCTGAACTAATTTTTTCCATTTAGAACCATTTCTCTAAATGCTCTATATAAGCTGGTGCCAGGAAAGGACAGGGCAGCAACTGGATTTCAACTTAAGGAGCTGAAGAAAACTCTCCTGCTGTCTTTCATGCAATTTTCCACGTCATCCTGTTCTCCCTGCAGTAACCTAAGAGTTCTGCCTCAAAACAGCCTGCTGCAAGCCTGCCAGATTTAGGAGGAAAAGGTTTTCATCAACTCTTTCAGCCTTTCATCAAACTTAAAAGTTGGCGGGGAGGGGGGTGTTTTATGTGTCCATAAAATACACGAGGAAGATTGAAGTTGGGATAGCAAAGTGTGTTTGTTCTTCTCTTGGTGGCATGTTTAGGATCAGGTAATTAAAAAAAAAAACCCAAACAAGTAAGACAGGAGGCAGAAGTGGGTCTTGTATCAAAAATAGTGTGGCCAGTAGGTCTGGGGAGGTGATTGTGCCCCTGGACTGGGCACTGGGGAGGCTGCACCTCGAGTGCTGGGTCCAGTTCTGGGCCCCTCACTCCCAGAAGGACATGGATGTGCTGGAGCGAGTCCAGAGAAGGGCAACCAGGCTGGGGAAGGGGCTGGAGGGCAAATCCTCTGAGGAGCAGCTGAGGGAGCTGGGGGTGTTCAGCCTGGAGAAGAGGAGGCTGAGGGGAGACCTTCTCCCCACCTCCCCTGCCCTGCCAGGAGGGTGCAGAGAGGTGGGCGATGGTCTCTTCAGCCAGGGGACAGGAGATGGGACGAGGGGGCAATGGGCTCAAGCTGTGCCAGGGCAGGGTCAGCTCAGATGGGAGGGAAAAGTTCTTCCTCTCTGCAAGACTGAGGTCATCACATGATGGGCACCACCCCAGGGAATGAGCTTCCCAAGAACCAGGAAAGCCAAACAGCTGCTCTTCTAGACATCCCCAACAGATGTGCTGCCACACTGCAGAGAGCCACAACCACTGAGAACTTCCATTTCCACTAAAAAGGGGCAGTTTTGCTACTTTTAAATCACCATTTATAAAATTAACTTCCTCCCTTTCTAGCTTTTCAGCTGAGCTTCCACACCACAGCTCCTTGGGGCCCAAAGGTGAATCTTTTACAAAACTAAATTGACTGGAACATAACATAATCCATCTCTCCAGGCATGGAAGATGGGGAATTGTGCAGGTCAGATCCTGATCTGTGGTGTTGCCCAGGATCAAGAACACAGGCAAACTGCAACAAATCAAGTGAAGGAGACAACGTGACACAGCACAACCCCACAATAAATTGTGTTAGGGAAGCCAGGAGATCTTCAGTGGTAAAGCCTCCCTTGGTTGTACTGGATTTCTGCCCAGTTGCATAACCTTAGAGCACAGGAAGAGGTTATTGTATCTCCAGGAGCTTTGGATACCTTGCCTGAACCCTGAAAAAGCCAACAGAAAGCGGTTCTCAAAATTGCTGTGTCCCCAGGTGCTGAGAGCCATCAAGTCACCAGTCACAGACATGTACATAATGTCCCTCCCTTGACAGCAAAAAGAGAAAGGAGGTGCTTGTGGGGCTAAGAAGGTAAATATTCTTCAGGTAAACATTTCTCCTAGCACATCCATGTAGCTAGAGACCTTATTAACGTTTGGTGACCTTATTAATGTCTATAAAGACGTAAAGGGTGAGAGTCAGGAGGCTGGAGCCAGGCTCTGCTCAGGGGTGGCAGCCACAGGACAAGGGGCAGCGGGTGCAGCTGGAGCAGAGGAGGTTCCATGGGAACATAAGGAGGAACTTTGTCCCTGTGAGGGTGATGGAGCCCTGGGACAGGCTGCCCAGAGAGGCTGGGGAGTCTCCTTCTCTGGAGACATTCAAACCCACCTGGATGTGTCCCTGTGGGATTTAGTCTGGGTGATCCTGCTCTGGCAGGGGGGTTGGACTAAATGATCTATCAAGGTCCCTTCCAACTCCTAATCTTCTGTGAAATTCCACTGGGGTTCACAGGTCTGTAAACCCTGCCCTAAGGTAACACTTGTCTCTAAAGCAACCATCCCTATGCCAGTGCTACCCATGACTAGACAAGCAGTTTATATCCGAAGTCGGGGGACCAGAAGGCCCAGGACAAGTAGCTTTGGGTGCTGGGAGCTCAAAACAGCCCTGGTAAGGACTTAGCACAGACAGAGAGCGCAGAATGCTTACAGTGATCCAGGGATTCCAAACAAACACAACAAAATTGGGCTCTGTTGGGAAGAAAAAGCAGCTGTGCATGAAAAAAGCACCTTAAAGGAGTAATTACCATACAAATGGACAACCTTGCCTGTTTGCCTGCATGCTTGGCTCATGTAGCTCCTGCTAAGTGTGACCTTGCCTGCTAATGCTTTCCAATTCACTGAGAAAGGCTAAGGGACTTGGGTAACACCTTCAAACTGTCCTGATGGGAACACTGGCAGTGCTCTAGGGTCACACTACCACTGACAAAGGCCTCTGGACAACCACTCACTCCCCTACTATCTGTAGCATCAGCACAATAACCTTTTCCAGAGCAGAACTGGGAATGATGTCTTTGGGGCAGCACACCAACAGACAGCTTTAGGAGCTACCAGAAAGTGCTACAGCTGCTTCTGACCATCCAGTACTTAAGGGCACTGTGATAAACATACTTGACCTTACTTTATCATTTCATTTATTGTAATGGAAGATTTTTCTCATAGAATCCCAGAATCCCAGACTGGTCTGGGTTGGAAGGGACCCAAGAAGCACAAAGCTCCAACCCCCTGCCACAGGCAGGGCCACCAACCTCCAGGCCTGGAGCTACACAAGGTTGCCCAGGGCCCCAGCCAACCTGGTCTTCGACACCCCCAGGGATGGGGCACCCACCCCCCCCCCCTCTCTGGGCAGCCTGTTCCAGCACCACCACCACCTCTGGGTAGCCTGTTCAACCAGATTTATCCATGAGAAACCCTAACCCCAGACTAGTTATTTTAATTCTCAAGCCAGAGGTCAGTGGTCTTTGAGACATTATTATTCCTTGTTACAGAACCACTAAATAAAAAAGGCCTTCACACGTACTAAGACTCCAGTGAACAATGCCAGAACCTGGACAGATCTGACCTCAAGAGATCCATAGCTTACATACTACAACAGAACAGAATGACAGCAGATGGACAGACAGCACAGGAAGCCAACCAGACTGCATGTGCCAGGCAGACAGTCCCTATTTTGAACTGGGACTGGGCCGCACCAGAGCCAGGGTGAGCTATGGGGCAAACAAGGTGACAGGCGATCAGCTGCCTGTGCTGTTTGGGTCCAGCTCCTTCAGATGGTGCTGTGGTGGCCATATCCTCACAGAAGTCTTCCTTCTCTATTCCAGAAAAGGCCACACACACCAGATGCAAGAAGATCCACTCGCTGCAGTTCTGCTGCACTCCTGACCACTCAAGGACAGGGTATTTTTAAACCCACAACTGTTTGACATGAGAAATTTATTTGCTTGACAAGTGTCAAAGTAGCTGTGGAGAAAGTGATCCCATTTGACCAGGGGTGGCCAGCAGGGACAGGGAGGGGATTGTCCCTCTCTGCTCTGCCCTCAGGAGGCCCCAGCTGGAGTCCTGTGTCCAGAGCTGGGGCCCCAATGCAAGAGAGATGTGGGGCTGTTGGAGAGGGGTCAGAGGAGCCCCGGAGATGCTCAGAGGGCTGGAGCAGCTCCCCTACGGAGAGAGGCTGAGGGAGCTGGGCTAGGTCAGCCTGGAGCAGAGAAGGCTGTGGGGGGACCTCATTGCAGCCTTCCCGTCCCTGAAGGGAGCAGAGGAACAGGAGGGGAATCAGCTTTTTAAAAGAGTAGACAATGGCAGGACAGGAAGGAATGGATTAAAGCTAAAGGAAGGTTTACATTAGATCTTAGGGGGAAGCTTTTTACAGAGAGAGTGGTGAGGGGCTGGAAGGGGCTGCCCAGAGAGGGGGTAGGTGCCCCGTCCCTGAGGGTGTTCCAGGCCAGGTTGGCTGGGGCCCTGGGCAACCTTGTGTAGCTCCAGGCCTGGAGGTTGGTGGCCCTGCCTGTGGCAGGGGGTTGGAGCTCTGTGCTCCTTGGGGTCCCTTCCAACCCAGACCAGTCTATGATTCTATGACTGTGCAGAGCCAAGTGCTTCATCCTCTAATCCCATCCAGCTTCCAAAAGACTCCTACAAGCTTACTGAGCACATCAGAGCTGGCTTACTCACCTTAGGGAAACGGAGATCTGGGACAGGCAACATGCTCAGCGCAGTCAGCTCCCAGTCCCGCTGGCTCGGCCAGAGTGCTCCACACTGCCGAAGTGGAACTCGAACCAGGCACCTTCACTGAAGCTCTCAACTCCCTCTGTAGAGACTTCAAGGCAAGGCCAAGCCTGGAGCAAAGGCTGGCCCGGGCACCCCCTGGAAGGGGTGCCCGTTGTGGAAGGCACGATGTTCTAGCGGCCGGAATGGAGAGCTGCAGCCAAAGCAGGTGAGACAGTAAGCACGGGATGAGGAGGAATGGGGCTGTCTCCCAGGCACAGGACCAACACCAGTGTCTGGGATGGCTGTGTTAGTGGGACACACACAGAGCCTGAGCGCTCGGAGTGCTCAGATACCAGGCGGTGAAGTCAGAATGCACCTGGCAACACGCAGGGATGCTGGGAGGCTGCAAGAAGTGATCCCAACAGGCCCTGCTTTTGACGGACAGTAATCCAGGAGCAGTTTGCACAGACACCCTGCCTGGAACCCCGAGGGACTTCCCTTTGCAGTGCCAGCCCCCCAGCACATTGCCTTTAACTGCTTCTCTGGTTTGCCACGTCGCACAGAGAGATGACACCCAAAGTATATCTGTTGCCTAGAGCACTACTGCACAGGCAATTCATGTATGGAGGTTTGTTTGCTTCTTCACTGCAGTTTGCCAGGTGTAAAACCAATTTAAGATACACATGATGTGCAAAGTGAAGTGAAGCTACTGGATTTTGTCAAGTGCTCCAGAAGAACAACGGATTTCAAAGGGAATGGGGAGCAGCAGTTGGAGGCAGATGAGAAGAGCAGTGAAACTCAGATTGACTTGAGGTTATCTGAACAAAAAAGAATTAAAAAAATGGAAATTCAGTAGTAAACATGGTCTGAAGTAACACTGAAACCTTTTCAATTATCTGAATGCTAAAAGGAGAAGACACTGCCTGAGATGGTTGTGTGCTTGGCCTTCACTGGGCCACCGGTGATGGCCTAAACAAATGAGCTGCAGTGTCTGTGCCAGCCTTCCTCAGGGATTTAACAACCCCTGTAATTCTGACTGACAAGACCAAAACCGTTACTGGAGATGTGAGACCAGAGATTACACAGCAACTTCTGTAGGAAGGAAAGACCCAAAAAAGGAGGGTGCAGAGAGGTAGGCGATGGTCTCTTCAGCCAGGGGACAGGAGATGGGACGAGGGGCAATGGGCTCAAGCTGTGCCAGGGCAGGGTCAGCTCAGCTGGGAGGGAAAAGTTCTTCCCTGGCAGAGTTGTGGGGCTGTGGCACAGGCTGCCCAGGGAGGGGGCTGAGTCCCCACCCCTGGGTGTGTTTAACACAGGGGGAGATGAGGTGCTCAGGGATATGGTTTAGGTCTTTTCCAACCTTGTAATTCTGTGTGATTCTGTGAAAATCAGCACACTGACATATTTTCCAGAGCAGAGCATTCACCTGAACCTTCCCAAAGAGCAATAAAGGGTTTATAGCCTGTGGGTGAGGACCCAACGATAGCAAAACGTGGGGCTGGACCTGTACCTCTCCCCAAAGCAATAAAAAGCATGTATATGATTCAAAGGAATTAAGAGATCACAGGAAGAGACAGCTGTAGGCCCAGTCACCCAGCTTTTTATGGGATATCCAGCACATCTGTTCTTGAGGACAGGGTGGAACTATCCGATCTGCCTTTCCAGAGAGCTGAGAAGCCAAATGAATCCATCGAAAGCACCTTGCTACCAAACACCAGGCAGCTTCTGTGACCAAGTTAAGTTGTTCAGAGATCTGGGTGTTAGGCTGAAGAGCCCAACCAGAGGAAAACATTGTTATGGAGGCCGTGGCTGTCCAGGAAGGAAGACTCCACTTCCGGGGAGCCGCGTGAGGACGTTAGCAATTAAACCTGCACCCAGCCCAGTGATTCATCCTGCAGATCACATTCTCTTACCCAGCAAGATCTTTCCAGCACTTCATTATAACAAACCCAACCACTCCTTCCCTAACATCTCATTGAGAAACAAAAGGTGCTCACAGCACCTGCCTGGTTGGCTGACACAAACGGGCAGGAGTAAAGCATGGGAGATGTTCACACCCAGGTCTGAATGCCAGCTGCAGGTGTTCTACTATTGTTTGGGGTACTATTGCTATTGTAGGGGTTTCCTTACCCCTACCCCACACTCCAAGGCAAGTCACCCCCTCACCATGGAGAATAGCAATGCTGTCACAGCACACAGATGGTTTTCACCCTACAAAGAGAGCTGGTTGAATCATAGAATCCCAGACTGGTCTGGGTTGGAGGGGACCCCAAGGATCGTACAGTTCCATCCCCCTGCCACAGGCAGGGCCACCAACCTCCAGGCCTGGAGCTCCACAAGGTTGCCCAGGGCCCCAGCCAACCTGGCCTTCAACACCCCCAGACACGGGGCACCCACCCCCTCTCTGGGCAGCCCCTTCCAGCCCCTCACCACTCTCTCTGCACAGAACTTCCCCCTAAGATCTCCTCTCACCCTTCCCTCCTCCAGCTTCACTCCAGCCCCCTTGTCCTGCCAGTCTCTGCCCTTGAACAAGCTGATTCCCCTCCTGTTCCTCTGCTCCCTTCAGGGATGGGAAGGCTGCAATGAGGTCCCCCCACAGCCTTCTCTGCTCCAGGCTGACCCAGCCCAGCTCCCTCAGCCTCTCTCCATAGGGGAGCTGCTCCAGCCCTCTGAGCATCTCCGTGGCTCCTCTGACCCCTCTCCAACAGCCCCACATCTCTCTTGCATTTCTTGTTGAAGGTAGAGAGCCCTCTTCTGCTCCTGGAAGAAGAAATGCTTTCCCCAGAATGAAATCATCTGTTTCAGAGACTCAGCCCAATAATCTGTTTCCACATCCTCCTGCCCAGCCCAACCAGCACCGTGCTGTCAGTGAGCAGGTGCCCAGCCCTGTTTGAACTCTGCACCACTTCTGCTCTGGGATTCCTAAAGAGGATCTAAACACGCTTCCAGGAGATCATCCATGAATGAAAAGCTGTGGGGTTTTTTTTCTACAGACCCTCTATCTGACAGCATCTGACTTACCTTCAGACAAATGCAGGCCTCTTCTGGCTGTTGCTGGGTTCCTTTGCATTAACTTGAGTTTTGAAGCATTACAGGGAGGAACACACTGGGTTTCTCTTTCAGCTTCTAGGCAGAAGGTGCAAATTCAGCACTGGAGATGGACTGTACCCAGCTGTGCATCAAGTTTTCTTCTGTTTCACTGTGATGCTTCTTTCTTTCCTTCCCTTTCCTGTATTTCTTCTCCCTTTTGATCAACAGGTACACACACTTCATGTGAAAATAACTGGTGGATTACACCAGGGACACTTAAATCACAGGTAAACCACAGGAATGAGAGTATACCTCTAGTGAGGGTGTCCCTGCCCATGGCAGGGGGTTGGAACTAGATGATGTTTGAAGTTCCCTCCAGCCCAAAGCACCCTGATTCTATGAAATCCCACAGAACTCACTGTGCCTTTAATAATCAGAGCTGTTGCCACACTGTCCTCTCAAAGCTACTTAAATGATGAATAACGTTTCCCTGAGTTTACCCTTCAGTTGGCTGAGATTAACTGCACAAGGACGGTGGCACAGGACAGATTCTGCCCTTCAGCCACGCCAACAGCCACAAACCCCTGGGAATTTGCCCCTGGCTTTGCCTGTCAGGGGATGTAATCAATTCAAACTTGCATCTCAATGGCAGCTCATGTTCTTGAATGTCAGCAAGGTGCCTTCCCCCCCACAAACAAAATGTGGCCCTCAGCTCCTAGGTTTCTGTAGCTCTGGATGCTGTAGAGAGGACATCACTGAAATCATGGTTATTAAAAAGCAGCAGCACTTGGGTGAGAAGTTCTGAGAAGACATGTACCAGGAGCAAGCTGTGAGCATGCAGAAGGGGCCAAGCTGCTTTGGTTTTCCCAGTTGGAAGAGGAGTTGCTGGGTATTTTGGTTGTGTTTGGGTTTATTATTTTAAAATGAGGGAATCAGCAGCACTTTGTAAGTGTTTCACCACCTGCAGTCAGCTGGTTTTCAACATTGAAAGCTTAGAATTTTTTTCTAAACCAGTAATCACACTTATCCTGGCCCAACTATTACCTGGTGCCTTCATTTAAGAGGCCCACAGGGGTGGGTGTTGCTTCAGCTTCTGCCACACATGCAGGGTCACTGCAGAACACCTACACCACGATGTAGTTTACCTCACAGAGTTGTCCAGCTCCAAGATTTCTGCTCTGTCATCTTTAATAATCCTCCTAAGTCCCACCTTATCATACAGACAGAAGACTTTTTGCAGCTTTCCAACCACTTGAAGACCCAAGAGAACAGGCCTCTGAGCTTGCACCATGACATACAGATGCTTCAACAGAAACACAGGCCCACACCCCAGTTGCAAGTCTGCTTCCATGTACTTGAAGGAGATTAAAATCTTCCCCTTCCACCTCTCAGGATCCTCCTATCACCAGACACGTGATAATCATTCCCTACACAGGGCAAACTCTTCAATTATTCACAAGTTCTTATTTTCCCCAGATAGTGAATTTTAGAAGTAGCAACAAGACAAGAGGGAATGGCTGCAAGGTGCACCAGGGCAGGTTCAGGGTAGAAATGAGGAGACATTTCTTCTCAGAAAGAGTGGTTGGGCATTAGAATGGGTTGTCCAGAGAGGTGGTGGAGTCTCCATCCCTTGGGGTGTCCAAGGAAAGGTTGGATGAGGCCCTTAGGAACATGGGTATTGAGTACTAGAGGTGGTAGGGGGACAGTTGGACTGGATGATCTTGGAGAGCTTTTCCAGCCTTAATGATTCTGTGCAAGCTGAAAAGGAAGAGGCTGCTCAGAAGCAGCTGAAGAGCAACAGTAACGAGCCTCCAAAATAACCCCCAAGGAGCAAGTGGGATTCCCCCTTTGTGGGCTGTTGCTCTTGTCTTGCAGGGGCAAAGACCAGCAAGAAAAACACAGGTACGGTGAACTATGAATGGCACAGGGCTGATACACAGCAGCTAATTCTGGCTGGAAGTGAAAAAAAGCATCCTTCATCCCTTGGGTTAACACACAAAGACAGCTTTTTAAGCAGAACCATGATGGGATATATATATATATATCTCTCTATATCTCTCCCTTTTTCTCCCTAGGCTTGTAAACTTCCCACTGAAAATCAGACACCTATAAAAAGGAAAATCCCTTTCAGCTGGAGCACATCCTGATTGCTTCACTCAGCAAGATGCTCTAAGATTAAAAAAGAGAAAAAGAAAGAAAAAAAGGGAAAAAAAAAAAGAAAAAATTGAAAAAAGAAAAAGAAAAAAAATAGAAGCCACCCAAGATCCACCCCCTCCCCAAAAATTATACAGTCATCAGACTCAGAAAGCACACAGTACTTTTTTTCATTCAAGAAACGAGCTGCTCAGTCATTTTTGTTCTCATTTCTTTGAAGGGACTGTAAGGAATTGAGGTGGCCTAATCCCATGGAGAAAACTGTGAGCAGTGGTGCAGATTTCCAGCCAGGTTCCCCATGGAAACCAAGCTTCAGCCATCACACCACTCAAGTATGTCCATTTTCTTGTGATAAGTTTTGAGCTGGGGGGTTCTATTTCAACCAAATTGGCCACACCACGTGTCACAGATGACAAGTTCCACCTGCTCAGCAGAAAAGAGACCCCCTCCCAGTGTCAACAAGCCTTAAACTAGGGAGTGCTCCATGTTTATTAGCTCCCCAATTCTTCACAGTTGTGTAGAAGACCCAAAGAAACTCAGATCACTTCCCAAAAGATGCCAATGCCACCTCTCACCATACATACATGACTTAGTAGGAACACAGGAATGCCTCCCATTGGGGACCATCTGCTTTAGCATCATGTCAGGGTAACTGGGCATCTGGCCAGTGTTTCACTCCGTATTATTCCTCCCTTTCAGCTACATACCAAAGGCACCAGGAGGGTGATTTCAGATGGAAAAAGCCAAATCAAAGAGATTGAAGGCAGATGTAGGGTCACATTTATTGTGCCCCTGCACTGGGCACTGGGGAGGCTGCACCTCGAGTGCTGGGTCCAGTTCTGGGCCCCTCACTCCCAGAAGGACATGGAGGTCCTGGAGCGAGTCCAGAGAAGGGCAACCAGGCTGGGGAAGGGGCTGGAGGGCAAATCCTCTGAGGAGCAGCTGAGGGAGCTGGGGGTGTTCAGCCTGGAGAAGAGGAGGCTGAGGGGAGACCTTCTCCCCACCTCCCCTGCCCTGCCAGGAGGGTGCAGAGAGGTGGGTGATGGTCTCTTCAGCCAGGGGACAGGAGATGGGACGAGGGGCAATGGGCTCAAGCTGTGCCAGGGCAGGGTCAGCTCAGCTGGGAGGGCAAAGTTCTTCCCTGGCAGAGTTGTGGGGCTGTGGCACAGGCTGCCCAGGGAGGGGGCTGAGTCCCCACCCCTGGGGGTGTTTAACAGCCGGGTTGATGAGGTGCTGAGAGATCTGGGTCAGCACAGGACAGGGATGGTTGGACTCAAAGGGCTTTTCCAACCTTGTGATTCTGTGATCTTTTTTGGTTTGGACAAAGATGCTTTGCTCCGCAAGATCCATACTTTCCAAAAAGGAATTAAGATAGTGAGTGGGAATAGCTGGGTTTCCCCAGCTGGACTTCTGTGGCCCAATACAACACCTAAACATCAGCAGGGTGAACAGACAGGTCTATTCATTCACTAACCATGTGCTCACCTTTCAGAGGTAATATCTGAGAAACTGAAAAGACTGGGAAGGGGGGTAGTGGGGGTGTTTCCTTTTCTGAGGGTGGGAAGGTTGGCAGGACAAGGGTGAATGGGTGAAAGCTAAAGGAGGGAAGGTTTAAATTAGATATTAGGGGGAAGTTCTTTGCAGAGAGAGTGGGGAGGGGCTGGAAGGGGCTGCCCAGAGAGGGGGTGGGTGCCCCGTGTCTGGGGGTGTTCAAGGCCAGGTTGGATGGGGCTCTGGGCAACCTTGTGTAGCTCCAGGCCTGGAGGTTGGTGGCCCTGCCTGTGGCAGGAGGTTGGAGCTCTGTGCTCCTTGGGGTCCCTTCCAACCCAGACCAGTCTGACTCTACAAAGGTCAAGTTTATTATCCTCTGCTTTTGTATGTGCCCATCATTAGCAGGAAATCTGGTGTAAGGTACCACATCATGGATCTTTGCATTTGTGAGGACAAGCAGTGACTCCTGGACTGTACTGCTCTGTTTCCCACAAGCTGTCATCTGATGCAAGCTGTTTGCCTGATACCAAAAGCAGACTTCAGGATAACCACTATAAAAAAAAAATCAGTTTCTCTCTCTAAATTTTTGGGCACATATCAGAAAAGAAACACCTACAGAAAGAATTCAACTGCCCTAGTTGCCATAACCAGGTTTGTTTCTAAAAACCAGGCACACCCAAATCCCCTGAGCTCACTATGTTACAACAGTAGCAGCAGTGTATCAACTAGCTGTGCTTACTTACTTTGCTTGGTGACAACTGTAGGCCTGAAAATCTTCCATCTTCACTTGAAAGTTCCTTCCTAGAAGCATACTGTCCACGTGGCTAGTCAATTTGCCTCTGTTTTTATCTACACAGAATTATTTTTCCTTCCTTGAACTACACTGCTCTGATAAAGGCACAATTTTTGGTATGCTGGAGGGAATAAAAATCATAATATTACTGTGACAAATGAGAAAAACCAGATCTTTTCCTTTTTTAAGTCATGCTATTGCTAGCTAGAATAGCACTAAACAAGTAAAACAGTGACTGTTTCAGTTTTGGGACACTCAAACACTGTGGGGCTACTATTCTGAGGAGTGGAAACCTTGGATAATCACAGGTGTCTCAACTTATTTCTACTGTTGCAATGCAGAATGCTGTCAAATCAGTGCTCCTATACCCTTCCCAACAGTGCAAGTCACTAACTTCAGTTCTGGTAAGGATTGCTGGGGTGCTGCTCAAACCCTCAATGGGCTGATGTCAATCATTCCTTATCCAAGGTTCCCATACAGCAGAAGATGGAGATTTCCTTTCAGAACAGTTTTGACTGTTTACAATATACCACTGATACCAGAACCTGATATCCTGCCTCCCACCTCATCCCCAGCTGCTTTAAGCAGCTGACAGATCACTGCAATAGCATCCAAGTCCAAACACACCCCAAAACCCATGGGGTACAGGTCTCATCACCCAGCTACACCCAAAAACCAAGGTGAGAGGAGAAAGCATCCTTCACACCACGGCATGGAGACTCTCCAGAAAGGAACCTACAGCTCTCCAAGGTTTTATTTGCTCACTGAAGAACAGAACACTACTGACAATCTAAAATGGGCACAGCCCTTTTGTTGTGACTCTTTAAAGTACAGCAACCTCCATGAAGGACGTCACATAAGGCCAGGAGAAATCACCCACAAGCACACAAAAATACCCAGACCCACTCCTCAGTGTACTTTAAGTATACTTTTTATTTACAGAGTGGAGATGCCTAACCATTTATAAGGTCAGACACCTGATAATTCAGCTTTTTTTTTTGTAAAAGTATATAAATATATACAGGAAACCTCTAGGAAGTAAACATTATTAACTGTGGTACAGTAAACATTTGCTACTATCCTTACACTATCAGGCACCTCTTAAAGCTTAAATGCTGGTTTCAAGATACCCTCTATAAAATAGCTCTAAACTGTATTAAAAGGGTGTGGGGGAATATCTGTGCCATAAACAAGCTTTTAAAAGAGGCTAGTAAAACGTCTTTGCAATAAAGTTTGCCTTGATAAAAATACTGCTTCATCCCTCCCACTCCCCCACCCCTTTAAGAAACAAATACCCCAAAACAGCAGGAAGTATTAGAAGATTATTTTTTCCTTCTTTGCCTTTTTTCGTTTGTTTTTTTGTAATTAAAACATTTTTATTGCAGTATTTTATCACATAGTAAGGAAGCTGCCCAAAAATTGCAGCTTTATTAAATATTATTTACCAGTATATAAAATAAATCATCTCCTGTGTGTGTCCATGGGGCTGGAGACATCATATGAGCTATCCCTGTTCCTTGTAACCACAGAACTTCTTTGGAACAATGGAGAGAATTTATAGAGAAGACATTTGAGAGCAACTGGGAAACTGTTGGCAGAGAGAGGAAAGATGGGAGAGCCTCTAGACTTCCTTGTCTTGAAAGCACTTCTGCCATAGGGATTTATTTGCCTCTCTGTTGTTCTTCTTGTTGGAGATGATTCAGGACATAAAGGACAACTTGATAGCAGAAGATATACTGATCCTGCAAGGGAAAGGAAACCATGGGAATGGGAAGAACACTGGCACCACCTCACCTGCACTTCACAGGGGGCACAGTGCCTGATTTCAATACTTTTTCTACAATTGAATTAAAAAAACCCCACCCCAAAACCCCCAAAATACAGTGAGCAGGGACATCTTCACTAGAGCAGGTCGCTCAGAGCCCCATCCAGCCTGACCTTCTATGTCTCCAGGGATGGGGCCTCCTCTGCATCTCTGGGCAACCTGGGCCAGTGTCTCACCACCCTCAGAGTGAAGAACTTCTTCCTAATATCCAACCTAAATCTCCCCTTTTCTAGTTTAAACCAATCACCCCTCATCCTATCGCTCCCTGCCCTTGGGAACAGTTCTTCCCAGCTTCCTGCAGGCACCTTTCAGGGACTGGAAGGCATCTCCTCCATCTCAGGTGAAACTGGTGCCTGCAGACCCCTTGTACTGCTACCCACTGGCATGCATCTGATGTCTCACAACAAAAATGTTGCATGAGAAGACACAAAGACCATCACTGCTACATCACTGTCAGTTTTTTGGCACATCAGTATCTTTCCCTTGGGTACACCTGGGGTGGCCAGACTCACCTCTGTCTGAACCATCCCATGTCTCTGCAGACGCATCGTGCGCACCAGGTCTGAGATGTCAAACTACCAAAACAAAGAGCAAGTTAAAACACTCCAAAACAAGAGACACACACAGGTGCATAAAGGAAACATCCCCAGCATCAAACCAAGGAACTCAGTACCTCCAACCTTTAGTTGTGAAACAAATAATGGTTCACTCTACCCTGTGCAAGTCTACCCGATAACCAGCTCGTGATGCCTCTGGGTGATACGCATGGGGTCCCCCTAGATCAGACACTCTCCTCTTGTTTTCTTTCTCTAGGCACAAAGTCTTTTGTTTACTCTTACTGGGAACTGGTGCAGAAAGTAGAGCCCCTTGGCTCAAGCTTACAGAATGGTTTTTATTTCCCCAGGTCTATAAAGTTCTAGACATTTATTCCGTGGGTGCTTAGAAACCCTGCTGAGCTAAGCATGACATAGCTGATCTTCTCCACAAATCCTCAGAAAGATTTCAGGGCACTGGAGGACACACACGTAAGGAAGCTAGCACCCTCCTGTGGATCACCCTAGAAAGCACAGCCCTGGTTGTGCTGCAGAAGTTCATCCACATCCCCCCTCACCTCCAGCTGAGATGTTTGTACATAGAGTTTTTGATTCAGCTGTTTTAATAGATACTCTGGTTGGCTTCTAGCTGCCCTCCAACAGTTCTCAGACCTCTGACCAACCATGTCCTAATGCCATTTAACATGATAGCTCCACTGAGTTACATCCAGCCAGGTTAAGGCAAGCATTTTAACTGCTCCATCAATCCCCAGAGTCATCATGGCAACACACCGCTGTTCCCAAGTCTGCTATGGCAGGATACATCACTGCAATGTACCCAGAACACCTCACACGGCACCTAACACCACTGGACTGCTGAGGTGTCAAACAGGACACTTAACAAGATTCCCTGAGCTACCCCAAGAACCAGCAGAGTTTAGAGCAGGTACTTCTGCTTTACACCCTCATTTATGTTACGTGAAGATGCAGCCAGCATGCTGCCCTCAAAAGCACTGTGTATTCTTTAAACAACTGAACAGATCTGGTGGCACATGTGTCCTTCAGGCCAAAAGCCCATCCCCTGGGTACTTACATCAAGGTCTCTGCTGATTAACCCCAGCACAACGTCTATACAGATGAGGGTCCCCGAGCGCCCTATGCCGGCGCTGCAGTGAGTTACGATGGGTCCCGATTTGTGGATGTGCCTCATGTAGGAGATGAAAGTCAGCAGGTCATCGGGTTGAGAAGGGGTGTCGTGGTCAGGCCAGGCAGTGAAGTTCAGGTGGGAAATGTGCCTCACTTCACCTGTCTGAGGTGTAAAAACAACACCCACCAAACATTCAGTCTGTGAAAAGGTAACATGTGGGATGGATAAAAGAGAGAAAGGTGAGTTCCCAAAGGAAACTGTCTTGGAAGAGAGGGATCTGCCCAATAAAGGTGTTCTAGAATTCAATACAACCAGTGAGCTGAACTGGGAGTAACAGAGCTCAGTTAGCAAATGACTCAGTGGTGTAAGGTCCACTGCGCAGCCCGAGCTGATCACACAGAAGAATGAACCAGCTGGACTGAATTATTAGGGAATTTTATAACCCTACATATGTTTCTGCAGCCAAAGGCACCCAGGGAGCCCAAATTCAGTCTCATTAGCATAATGAAATTATCTCCTGGCCCAGCTGCCTTCTCCTATAGAGGTCACAGAGCTGCACACAAGCTGCAGTGAGGAAAAGCTGCTCAGTAATGCTCACCAGGCCAAGAGAAGCCGTGGGTTATCCCTCAACGTAGACATCCTGACTGAAAGCAGGCAAGCCAGATGTAGGAATAAAAGCACCAAGTCAGAAAAAAACCCCTTGCAGCATGCAGAATTAGATCCACTTACCTGAATCTCTTCTAGCTCCAGCACTCGAATGATAAAGCCCTTCAGCTGCTGGAGCCTCACCAGAGCGAGCCGCAGCCTATCGTTTATCATGGTGGTTTTATTGAGGACGTCTGGCCAGTAACGCTGGCATTTTATCTTCTCTCCTTCAACCTCCTGAGTCATCATGGCAATCACAGTACAGTTTTGCTCCCAAACCATCTGCCAGAAATCCGCTACAGTAGTAGGGAGAGGTCCTTGGCATGCAATGTAAACGAACTCCTCCTGCCCCACGGGCATGCGTATGAAGCTGGCGTTGATGTATCCACCTTCAAGCCCAAGAGGTACCCTGGTGGTATCATCTGCAAGCCCCACACAACAAAAACACCTCTGTGTTAGGGGGGCACACAGTTAGACCTTCAACACAATAGATGCACTCACATAGTACTTCTCTCCACAGATGCTTCCAAATCTTATTTTTTTAAAAGGATCACTAAAATAACAGCTGCTTTGGGATACTCTCTTTGACTACAGAAAGAGATGGCTAGAGGAGAAACCTACATCAGCAGACAGGCAGGATGCACCCTTCAAACTGCAGCACCTCTGAGGCTGACTATTTCTCACTGAAAACCAACCTCTGTCAGTTCTCACCTCTCCTCCACTCATCTCCCACCCAAAAACCAGAATTTTGCTGCAGGATATTTATTGACAATAGCAGATGTGTCTCTCTTTCCAATCTGACATGGGTAAACCTGAAGAAAATGTTGCCTGGCTCCATGTACACATCTTGTTTAAGACACAGGATCTGCTGAAACTGAAGAATCTGTTAACATTCATCCCTATATGTAGTAGCCTATTGTTCACTGACCTTAAACCGCTTTATAAATGCTTGGTTATTTAGAAAATGAGTGGCAGATGAGTTTGTTTTTCCCTACTCAGCAGCAGAACTGGAGTTGAGACTCATCCCACTCCTCACCCAATCCATCAGACCACAAGGATGGTGACAAAATGCCACCAGTTAAGTTGATTACCCAGGACTTACAAGGAAGGATGTTTTTATATCTGTTCTTCTTCCTGTTCTCCTTTGCTTGTCCAATCAAACACTGATCCAAAGGTTTTAACTCCTGAAGGTTCTGTAAGGAAGGCATTACCAGTGTGTTAGTAAGCACTGAATGGTAACAAGTGTTAAGAGCCAAGGAACCAAGTTTTTAAGAGAATCATTCAAAAATACATCCCAGTGCAGATAGGCAAAATAATTCAGTCACAGGAAGGAATCACAGCTCACACAGCTAAGAAAACAGAACAAGAAAAGCCCCTGCTACTAGCCAATTCTCCCAAAACTGAGGTGGCTTCAGGCTTGGGGAAGGGAAAGCTGTTCTCATGTTCTGCAGCTAGATTTTTGCAGCCTTTTGTTTCTGCCCTGTACTCACCTGGCAATTCACCAGATTTAAGACTGATGTAAAGCCAGTTTGAATTTAATTGCCAGTTCAAGCTAATCTTATCTCCCTTCAGGGGAAGGGAGAGAGCAACTGAGTAAAAAAAAAAGTCTCATCTCTTTAGAGCTGAAAATTAGGGAACTGTGGTATTTAAGGCAGTGATGAACCAGCCAGTCTGTTTCTACATGTTTCATACTAAAAAAAAACCCAACCTAAAAAAAGAACTTTTAATGGACAAATAGGTACTTACTTCTATCTCTTTGGAAGGGACTCCCTGCTCCAGCAATCCCCTCAACATCCTGATCACCGACTTCAGTTTGGCTCCAGAGTACTTGCCTCCAGGGAGCACATTCACAGTAGGCAGTGCAGAAATGTCCTCATTCCTCACTAAAGGGAAATCTAGGAGAAGGACAAGACTGATTGATATACAGATAAACCAACCAAACAGACAAATAGTCAAACCTAGGGAAATGCAAGCTGTAGTGCAGGGCTGGATCTCCTCATTGCTGTTCACCACCAGACTACCTGTTTTCCCTGGAATGCCTGTAGGCACCAGGGAGAGGACACAAATGTCCTTGCAGTATGGACAGCAAAATAACTAACAAAACTGCTATGACACAAAAGCAGCTTTGATGAATGCAGGAACCAAAGGAATTCTTTCTTGAACTTCCAGTAAATACACTGAAACAATCTTCAGATACATTTTAGAGTGACCCAAGTGACAGCAGGTGGGATGAGGGGCAATGGGCTCAAGCTGTGCCAGGGCAGGATCAGCTCAGCTGGGAGGGCAAAGTTCTTCCCTGGCAGAGTTGTGGGGCTGTGGCACAGGCTGCCCAGGGAGGGGGCTGAGTCCCCACCCCTGGGGGTGTTTAACAGATGGGGAGATGAGGTGCTCAGGGATATGGTTTGGAGGACAGGAATGGTTGGACTCGATGAGCTTAAAGGTCTTTTCCAACCTGGTGGTTCTGTAAATCTAAATTCTTCTCACAATAACCTGCAACCTGATGAATGCACCAGGGATGAACTCAGCACCCTCCAATTAAAACATCACAGCTTGTGACTTCACTTTTAGCACTCACACCCAACAGGTCTTTCAAGTAGCAACAGTAAGATTATTCAATACATCTTTTTTCCTCCAGTAAAGCTGGCTTTCTCACAGGCCTTCACTATTTCCCTGAAGCACTGTAAAACTAATAAACCAAAAGTCTTCCCTAGCATCACAATTAAAAGCATCCTAAATCTACTGACTTAAGCCTGTAGGTTATCCTGTTCATTCTAAGGGATGCAGACAAAAGGCTGCTGTGTATGAATTTCAGGATCTGACATTCCTCACACCACCTATCTCAGAAAATAAAGACTAGATTCTGTCAAGATCCAACCCTACTACAACTACAAGCCCAACACTTGTTCCTATTAATCCTTACACATTTTTAAACTCACTTCTAAGGTTTTGCCTATCTAATGGGAGCCCCCAGTTTCCCACTGATGAGCTGATAAAGTTCTTGCCTTTATTTACACATTCCTGGCTGATTGAGTCAATCGGCAGCTCATCACTTCCCCAAGTGATTTCATCTTCATCTGCTTGGCTCAGGGGAGGTTGTGGAGGCAATCTAGAAGAGGACAAGGTAGGGAAGTAAGAAAGAACACCTAAAAATAACCAACACGTTTGCAATCTAATAAAAAAATCAGTCAGAAAGTCATTTATAGCTACAAGTATTTCTGGACTGGATCCTGGTATGGATCTCAACACCCCCACACTGTTCTCTGCTTTTTTAATACAATCCCCAGTGGGGCTTTGGAAAAGGTAACAGTAGAAAAAGAGCCAGGAAGACAGGAATTTAGTAAAAACAATCACTGCAATTACATTTCAAAGGTTAAGCAGTCCAGTAACATCCAACAGCAGATTTGTGCCATCCACGTAACTCATTCCCTATGGAATATCTGTTTTCAATTGCAAGTTCTCTAGATTTGTTGAAGATGGTGAAAAATGTATTCAGTATTTTAGGTGATAACGTCACTGCTTGTGCCAAGTCTCACCCCAAAACTTCCCAGACAATCAAAACATTAATAAAAAAATGTAGATACACTTTACTGAAGCTTCATTCAGACTGAGGACTAAAATTATATATTAAAAGGGTAGATAATGGCAGGACAAGGGGGCTGGAGTGAAGCTGGAGGAGGGAAGGGGGAGAGGAGATCTTAGGGGGAAGTTCTTTGCAGAGAGAGTGGGGAGGGGCTGGAAGGGGCTGCCCAGAGAGGGGGTGGGTGCCCCGTGTCTGGGGGTGTTCAAGGCCAGGTTGGCTGGGGCCCTGGGCAACCTTGTGGAGCTCCAGGCCTGGAGCTTGGTGGCCCTGCCTGTGGCAGGGGGTTGGAGCTCTGTGCTCCTTGGGGTCCCGCCCAACCCAGACCAGGCTGGGATTCTGTGATTATTTCATGCAGAGAAGGGACCTTGGGAATTTCCAGGATTCAAGGGGGCTCAAAGGGACCCTGCTAGTCACTTGGCCAGGCATCTCCTCAGTTTTCTATGTAAAAAATAATTAAAAAGAGGCCCAAGCACCCAAATGGGGAAAGAGGGACCAGTGAACTGTCTGGTTTTGTCTCCCAGCTCTAAAACCAGATAAAGTAACACTAATGAAGGCTGTAAAGCTTCAAACTGTAGATAGCATTGTTGGAATATTTTCTTCTCCAGCAAGTACCAAATACCAGTATAACGGGTTAAGTTACCTGGAGCCACCTGAGCACAGCCCAGTGACTCCTTATAACCACCTATCAAAGGAATAAACAGAGCTAGGGCAGAGTAAGCCCAGTATTGAGGCAAATCATCACCTTTTAAACAACAAGAATAGACAGAGAGCAATTCAACTAGACACTGCAGAGATGTTTGACTGGGTTCATTATGATTTGGGGTGGCTTGTTTTGGTTTGGTGGGGTTACTTTGCGGGTATTTTGTAATTTTTTCCCTCTTATTTTCCCTCCCTTTCCTCATTAGAACATATCCCTTTTCAGTTTCAGACTTCACAGGTTTGCTTTCAAGCAACACTAGAAAAGAAATCCTACCTTTCTGGCATAGCTTTTACTTCACAATATTCTTCACAACCATTTACATGTGTTGGCTAGTGGAAGAAACAGTTCAAAACACATTAAAAGACACAGTTACAGCACTTGCCCACTGTAAATTTTAAACAATTAACAGCTACAGGGACTATTTCTGAAGGGTACCAAGTTCAAAGCAGCACACAATGAAAGACTTTCCTCTTTCTGACATCTCATTAACCCAAAATAGCAGAAGATGAGAATGCTGAGCACTTGGAAAGAGGTTCTACTGTAACAAGGCCAAAAAGCTGTTTTGAAATTATCCCTGACTCATAGCACCAGCAGAGGCATCTAAATTTTCTCCAGTTGACTTTTTTTCTATTTCTAATTTAAAAGCCCTTTATGAGGCAAGTTTAATGGTGAAAACTTCTGCCTCCTGCCAAGCCACCACTCCTACACAGGAGAAAACTGGGCTTTACCTCTAGATGACAGGTACCTCTCTCTATCTAGGTCTTCCTCAACAGATAATTAAGACTCAGCAGAGAAATAATTTTGATCCTCCTTTCAAGAAAACCCTACAAAACCATTTATAAGGCCAGCTTTCAAGTTTCCACTGCCATACTTGAGAATTTCACTGGTGGATCTCCTGACACAGAGCCACGTTCCTCACTTGACTCTCAGCTCTACTAACTGGACAGAAAGCTGCAACAGCCAGGGACAGACAGAGTTCTGCTGATGTGAAATGTAAGACAAAACCTGGGCATCTAGTGACCAGTGAAATAAAACAGGACATGTCAAGATGAAACAACGTAAAGTAACTCTATGCTTTGTTCTCTCAGGTAGTTAAATTATGATAGAACAGTCATACACTATTTCAAAAAGACATGTTCATACCCTATCTACAGATACTTCTGACAAAGATATTCCCATTTAAAAGACCTATAAACTCATCTCCACAAGTTCTATGGCAATAGGGACAATAGTATACTGAGAAAGAGTCAGAGAAAAACAACAAAAAACCAGCAGACAAACATCTGCCAGCTTCTTGCCATCCCACCTCTGAAAAATCTTCTGGTAAAGATGAGCCATCACAGTCTGTGTCTTCAGATTTATCTTCTGTCAGCTTTCCATTCATCTCTGCTGGAACAGGAAAATCAGGAGATATGGGATAAACACAGAAAGGAGCCCAGGAGCCACCTCGCAGGTGTGACTCCTGTCACCCCCATGTGGCACTACACAGGGAATACAGGTGCCAGAACAACACAGAAACATCTTTATATCCCTCTGCTTCTCATGTGTTAGAAAAGAGGACTCAGTGTACAAGACAATCAGGCTGTAGGCTTTGTTCTTTGATGAACAGTGCTCATTACAGGTCAGGGTGTTTGCACAGCTACCAGAGTATCTGTGCTGCTTGGTGTGAGCGAGTTACCAGGTTCTCATGCCAGCAGTGTTTCTGCAACTCAGTTACATTTGCACCAGCAGAAGGTCTAAACCAGGATTCTACATGCTCCTTGTATTACCAAGACCTAATTGAGATGTGCCACATAAAATCTGACTTGGATCTGTCTGCTGCAGTAGTTACAGAATCACAGATCACAGAATCCCAAGGTTGGAAAAGCCCTTTAAGATCATTCAGTCCAACCGTCCCTGTCCTGTGCTAAACCAGATCCCTGAGCACCTCATCTCCCCGTCTGCTAAACACACCCAGGGGTGGGGACTCAGCCCCTCCCTGGGCAGCCTGTGCCACAGCCCCACAACTCTGCCAGGGAAGAACTTTGCCCTCCCAGCTGAGCTGACCCTGCCCTGGCACAGCTTGAGCCCATTGCCCCTCGTCCCATCTCCTGTCCCCTGGCTGAAGAGACCATCGCCCACCTCTCTGCACCCTCCTGGCAGGTAATTATAGGCCGACCTATAAGATAAGGTCAACCCAACGCCCTGTCTTATGGATTCAATTCATCTTTGGCTGCAAAGGCCAGATCCTAGCTACATGAAATGGGGAGTAGTGGAGCTCCAATGGCATTCCTCAGCTGAGGTCCTGACACAGCCAGAACAGAACATCAGTGTTCCCTGAACTTCCAATTCCAATGAACTTGAAGAGCAGCAAGGACGATGGAAAAATTTGAGTTTTGGAAGGTGTTATCTTCAGTATGAGAAGGGACTCTAGAGGAGCACCAAGCATCTTGCTTGAACTTTTGGAGCACACGTAGGTAGTGTCACATCACAAAGGAACAACAAAAATATCACTCCGGGCTAAAGTTCAGTTAAATATAACTGGAACTGGGGAGATGGAGTGAAGGAAAAGAACCATGCACAGAGAGAAGCAGACACTGGAAAAAATTAGTTTTTCTAAAAAAGACAAATCAAGTTGGTAAATTGTTACATTTTGAGAGACCTCAACACATTTTGAAGTTGTTCAGTCAATGAAATGTTGGAGAGCTTCAGCATTTCAACATGACTGTGGCTGCAGAAGCAGGTACCAAAACAAGATGAATTCCCACTTAAAAGACAATTCCAGAACGAGTTTTATTTTCCCAGATTACTTAAAGTGAAATTCAGGTTTCTCAACCCAAAACTTTGACTTCTTAAGTTGCTTCTGAAGTTCACTGGAATCAGCAATGATTTGTCTATATTCTACATGGGAAGTTTTTAGTTTAGACATCAATTCAATGTCAACTTGTCAAAAAAACAAGTACCTGGCACCATGTTTTGAGAAGCATTTTGCTGTTTTTATTTTCACAGAATCACAGGGGTTGGAAGGGACCTCAAGAGATCATCAGGTCCAACCCCCCTGCCAAAGCAGTTTCCTTAGGACAGAGACATATTTTAATGATTTTGGTTTTTTTAATGGCTCTGTTACCTGGCAGGTGATCTTCTGATGTGGCCTTTTTCAGATGTAGAAGACACTGAGTCTCTGAGGTTGCATTGTTACGATTTAAGAGGTTCTGAGCTTCCTCATCTACAACATCCAACAGATACTGGACAACTTCATTGTGATCATCTTCATCGTAATACTCATCATCTGGAACCTCTGTTTCTAAGGAGAAATAGTATAAAATGACAAGTTTTCCCAAAATATTCTGTTTGTGGGGACACACACACAGAATTAAAGGGCAGGCAGGGTGGCCTTATTTCTAGCTGTTATCATTTCTTCATTTCTCTCCAACACTGGGATCCAATGTCCATAAATCTACTTCCAACATCAACTAACTCCTCTAAAGCAGAGCACATGGCTTTGTGTGATCTTCTAAAGATGATCTTCTAAAACTGACCACCAGCCCAATGTTGCCCAATGTCAGCCAACCCAACAACACCTTGGTTCCCTCATACTTGTGCACTCCAGACTGAACGATACCATCTCCTGTCCCACCTCCTCTTACCTGATTTGTCACTGTGGTTAGAAAAATCTGAGAAGCCAAGGGCAGGTGAGTCTCCAGATTCTGAGAGATTCTTCAGTCCTTTTGTGTGATGGGCATTGTTTGCTGTATTTGCCTGAGAAGGTCCCAGGGTGCCATTGCCATTTGTCTAAGAAAGCGAAGAACAGTACAAATCAAACCTGTAAAGAGCTTGTGAAGTTTGCTGAAGGAGAAAGCAACCCTTAAAAAGTTCACTGCTCTACTTAGCAACAAATAAAAACCCCTTTTTCAGATCATATTCTCATCTGAGCTTTCAGGCACGTTAAGTTTCACAAGGAAAGAGCAAATTAAGAATAATTAAACCAAATAAGAAGGAAACATCATGATGAAGCAGCAGCTAATACAGGAGAACAGAGTAGTACTAAATGCTATAAAACCCATATGAAGGCTTCCAGGGGGAAGAAAGAAACCCACATATCCCAGGTGATATGCAAGCATGTGAACAGAATGGAGCTTTCTGGATCCCAGCCTTGCATCCTTCCCATGAGACCATTTGTCTTGCAATAAAGGGGTCTCAGAGAAAGAGGAGATAATTAAAAAACTTGCACTTTTATTATGATCTGTGTGTATTCATGTCAACTGATGGTAGGTCAGAAGGTCTGGGGTGGGGATTGTGCCCCTGCACTGGGGAGGCTGCACCTCGAGTGCTGGGTCCAGTTCTGGGCCCCTCACTCCAAGAAGGACATGGAGGTCCTGGAGTGTGTGCAGAGAAGGGCAACCAGGCTGGGGAAGGGGCTGGAGGGCAAATCCTCTGAGGAGCAGCTGAGGGAGCTGGGGATGTTCAGCCTGGAGAAGAGGAGGCTGAGGGGAGACCTTCTCCCCACCTCCCCTGCCCTGCCAGGAGGGTGCAGAGAGGTGGGCGAGGGTCTCTGCAGCCAGGGGACAGGAGATGGGACGAGGGGCAATGGGCTCAAGCTGTGCCAGGGCAGGGTCAGCTCAGCTGGGAGGGCAAAGTTCTTCCCTGGCAGAGTTGTGGGGCTGTGGCACAGGCTGCCCAGGGAGGGGGCTAAGTCCCCACCCCTGGGTGTGTTTAACAGACAGGGAGATGAGGTGCTGAGAGATCTGGGTCAGCACAGGACAGGGATGGTTGGACTCAATGTTATCTTAAAGGGCTTTTCCAACCTTGGAATTCTGTAAGGAGTTTGCATACTTTAATTAGAGGATTAATTAATTTTAAAAGCCTGGGCAAAGTAGATCCTTTCCCCTGGTTGGGGATCACAGGCACAGCTGAGGGTATTTACCTTGGGCCCAAACACATCACTTGTCTTTTCCGTTTTCTCCCCGGGATCTCCACAGGAACAGCCTGAACAGAAACGGGAAGACACAACTTCACAGCAAGTTCTTTCCATAGAAATTAAGTGACCCCCCCATCCATTTTTTAATAAAAGGAGCAAGGTATAGAGTATTATGTTACAAAATCAATAACACTTCTGCTGGCCTAGTGACCAGGCACTGTGAAGTGGCTGATGGACCACACTTTGCAAGAGGTGTTTGAGTGTTATGGTCAATGGAGTCAGAACCAAGCAAAGAGAAGTGTTGATCAACAGCTTAACGACATACAGTGGCAACACACACTGGGGAGACAGGACAGGATTCCCTTTCCTCTTACATGTACAAAATACAGCCCCACAATCCCCTCTCACTAAGGCTTTTTTACTTAAACATCATCTGGGGCCTTGTTTAAAGGTACCTTTCCCTTCTTGGTAAAGAAGAGAGCGACACTATGGCATCAGAGACCAGCTAACACAGACATACCATCACTAGCACAACAAATAAGATGAACTGGAACCAGTAGATACTACAAACATAGCTAGTAGTGAAGTCCTGGATCTTCACATACATTACACCCATACAAAGAAAGTTCTAGATGAAGTAATTGCAGAGTAACCTTGTATCTTCTGACTCTGCACGACAAGTTATCTATAGGAAGGGAGTTTTAAGTGGAGTCTGGTTACAGTGCTTGTTCCTGAGTATCTTGACTATGTTTGACACACAATGTGTAGTGTATTTGGAAAATACATGAGCAGCACTAAACTGTAAGAGCTGCAATAACTTCACAAGGCAAGATCAATACTCCAAATCACCCAGACATGTTAAAGGAAGTCTGAAAAACAAGACTGTGATGGAGCAGGACAAATACAAAGTATCACATTTCAAAGAAAAAGCAAAGATAAAGCATCCTGAGCCTCAGGGAACAAGGAACTATTTAGCAAAAGGAAGTTAATTAACAGGAATGTTGTCTGGGAATAATTCTGCCTGGCACTGGTAAGCCTCACTGATGCCATGTGTGTGGCCAGAAGTACCACACTTGAAAAGGAGAACAGCCAGATGTCAGCAAACTGGAGGGGAGCAACATCATCAATATGGGCTCTTTTGGACTTGAAAAAAAGTTGACCAATGGGAGACCTGAAGCCCTTTCAGATGTAGCAAACTGGTATTTTTCTGGCTGGTCAGAAAAACATCATCATCATCACCACTATTAACAACATCAATCACCATGATGATGATAAATTGATCTTGGTGTTTGGACTTTAACTCCTTGAAAGACTTAGGCTTGATATTAGAATTTCTAACCTACAAGAGAAATGGAGTCACAGCCTAAGGCTGAATCTCTTTCCATGGAGCTTTTAAAAGAACAGTCCAGCAAACACCAGCTCAGTAAGTGGAGTTCTAGTGTAGCCACTGGACAGGGATTGTACCTTAACACCCACATCAGTACCTTGATTTTTATAAGCTCATTTCCCTTCCAGTAGGTAAGCAAGGAAATCTTACCATTAGCTTTCACTGGCTGTGGACTTGAGCTATTGAGGCTTTGGGATTTGGGAAGCACTGCATGACCATCCCTGTGAAAAGAAACATTGACAGAAATTTTTACAACGATACATAAATCATGGTAATCATCAGCTATTGATATAAATGTGTACTATCAGTAAAATTATGGCTGGAAGGCATAAAAACCGAAGTGTTTCCATCACATGTAAATACTAAAAGACTAATCTGGAGAGCTTTTTAGACTGCTGCACTGCAGTGAAAGAAACAGCAGGGATCAGGGAACATACAGTGTCATACCAGGATCTGTGCCACAAGGTTTTGACATTAACCAGGGTGCTGGGACATCCATGTGACAGCAGAACTCTAAGTATGAAACAACATTTTTATCTCCTTGATGATCTCAAAGCTCTTTTCCATCTTTGTGATTCTGTGATGTAGTGGTCATACCAGAAGCCTGTCTTCCCCATACACTCAACACAACCAGGCAAGAAAACAGCCCAGGGGAGGAGAATTTGCTTCCAAAACATACCTGGTGGCTTTGAGCACCACTTTTGGAAGGTAGGTTTCCAGCATCCTCTTGGCTTCTTTCAGAGTCATTCCCTGTGTGCTTACTCCATTAATGTAATGGATAATATCTAGTGCACGGAGACTCTGCTCCCTGGCAGCAGCTGATCTGGGGAGGATGTCACTGACATACACAACCTGGTAAAGGCTGTTGTGACCTCCTGACAAGAGCAAACCTTCGCAGGAAAAAGGGAAAACAAAATAAATCAAGATGGTTCTTTGTAAATGAAGGGGAAAATTTTTCTTTAGAGGAAGAAGCAAGATGCTGTGGTCTTACCTAGCTCCTCCTTATGGCATGTTAGTGTAATGTCAGGCAGTAAATGAGGCAACACAGGCATCTTGGGTACCTCCAAAACACGCCCCAGCACTAGCCTGACAGTCTTGGGGGCAGCGCGGAGAAAGTTTACAGCGTCGGTGTGACTCATGTTGGTGACATCAATGTCATTAACCTGCAAAAGTAAAAGACACAACACATCCTTGTCAGGGCCCAAGTGAAACAGCAGCACTGCTAAAACACTTATTCCCCTTCCTATTGTTGACATTTGACATTAAGGGACAGAACAATAGATGCTTTATTGACAACAGTTGCAGTTCATCATGCTTACCCCAGGAGACAGGGCTTGTACACCTAACTGAACTTTGGCAAGTGAAGAAACAAGTTCACAGCCCAAATGTCAAAATACTAAACCACCTGGTGAGGTACACAGAATCTGAGAGTCACAGAATTGTAGGGGTTGGATGGGATCTCCAGAGATCATTAGGTCCAACCCCCTGCCAAAGCAGGGTCCCTAAGACAGGATGCACAGGTCGGCATCCAGATGGGGCTGGACCTCTGTGATGCTTGGGTCCCTTCCAAACCAGACCAGTCTACGATTCCATGATTCTCTGTCCCGGCTCATTGCAAGGGGGCTGGGCTAGATGATCTTTAAAAGTGCCTCCCAGCCCAAAACAGTTTATGAGTCTATGAAAGCATCTGTACTACATGATAGGAATCTGTAAACTCCTCTACAGCAAATCCCGTAACATTTATTTCTAACAATATGCTAGCCATCCATGTATATGACCAACAACTCCTCCACATACCTAAGAAACCATCTTATTTAATCAACTAATGCCTTCTCTTCAAACCATTTTTGCCTTCATGAATGGTGGTTGCACACACACCTAGCCTAGCTGTGAGACACACCAAAATTCCCTCAAGAAACCTTCCAACATGTTTTCCTGATTGTATTTCTTTCATCTAAGTATTATCATCAAATTGTGCCTCAGAAGATGGCTTTGATGCCTTTGTTCCTTCACCACATCTACTCTGGCCCACAGAGTTTGCCTTTTCATTATTTCTTTTTCAACTCCAAGCTGTCCTTTCCATGCCATCCCTGTATCTGACAGTGTTCATCCTCTCACCTTGATCAGTCGGTCCCCGGGCCGGAGTCTCCCATCGCTCTTGGCAGGATCCTGAACGATGTCATGAATGTAGCAGCCAACGTTATCGTGACCTTTGGTCACTGTAAAACCAAGGCTGCCCTTCTCTGACTTGGTCATAGTGACTCGGAGCTCTGCTTCCTAGGGGAAGGAAAGAGCACTTTACAACACAGACAAACAGGAGCAGTTCCTCCTCACTGAATTTAGGCAGTTAGGAATAACTGATTTAACTATTGGTTTAAGTGGAACATAATCCCGGACAGTACCAACCCGCTTCAGCAGGCTCAGCTTAGCTGCTTCAAGCATCTCTAATGAATTCAGATGGGCAACTGTTCTGCATGGAGCTAGCCCTGGGCTAAAGGCCTATGGTATAAAAGAAACTGTGAAGGCACATGCCAAAAATGACACCTTCTATTACCCCCAACTAGCTGCTGTATATAAAAAAGGCTCTGGGTTTCTTTAAATAAGTCAACCACATCAGGAATTATTCAAGGTGAAGGTATTTTCCTACAGTGAGATACACCACCATAGCTTATCTTGGAACTGAACAGAGGGATGTCTTTTGCCTATTTTAATTTGCATGTGTTTTGAATTGAAAAGATAGAGATCTGCCTCATTTGCATAGAAACTCACAGAGCACCAGGAAGGTTTGAGAAAAATTTCTTAAGAAGGGACTTCTTAAGAAGGAAAGGATGGTTTGTTTCTTCACAAAACAGAGTGTGGGCTAGAACAGCTCTGTAACCTGAAAGACCCTCACGATTGGGGTGTATTAAGGCTCAATTTTAATTCTTTTTCCAGTCTGTGAATAGAGCACGTGAGGATATGGAAGCAGAAGTTCCTTCTGATACACATTTCTGGGGTGGGAAGAAGTTATCTCAGAAGAGTCTCAAAAATATGCTGCATTTTGCAGCAGAGCACCAAGTCTTTGGGATTCATAGATATAAAGGCAGCAGAGAACAGGGTATCCTGATGTCCTGGCTGCCCCAATTTATCTCTGGAGAATCACACAGAAAACCAACAGGGAGAAGACAGATAACCTGACATTTAAGCTTTGTCTGAGTACATGGTTTAGAGGTAGGTAAATATTTAATGCAAGTTTTCCAGGATGAAGTGACACACAAAATAGACACGTCCACATCTACCTATGTACACAGGGGCAACTCCACATTTACGTAGGGAAATACATCAACTTCTAAGAGCCCAGACAGAAAAGGCCTGCAGATGTTCCTACAAGCAGCTCACTGGTAGTAAGGGCACATGTATGTGAGGTATTTATCTGGCATGTACCCAGGTTAGTGTGTGGATACAGTACAGCTATCCCATCTGTGAATGTATAGGCCTAACATCTACCCAGTCACTCCCAACATCATGCTAACACAGGTTCCAGTTGGCCACAGCACTAGGGATGTTTATGCTTCTGGAAGTGGGAAAGAGTAACTTACTGGTTCATATTCTTCAGCATTTTTTTCCAGCTGGCTGAGTAACGCATCTGTTGCTCTCAGGTGCAGAGTCGGCTCAGGAGCAGGAGTAGCATAACAGTCATTTATTAAACCAGATGTGGTAACATCAGGAACAGTTCTACAGGGTGGGATTGATGGCAAATCCAGTGGCAGATTACTACAAATAAACAAGCAAAATACAAGGATCAGCTTGTACAATGTGGCTGTCAAATATAAATGGATATAGCAACAGTGTGCCCAGGGACTGAGAAGGCCAATGGAATCCTGGGGGGTATCAAAAGGAGCGTGGCCAGCAGGTCAAAGGAGGGGATTCTCCCCCTCTGCTCTGCTCTGGTCAGGCCCCACCTGGAGTGTTGTGTCCAGTGCTGGGCTCCCTGGGACAGAACAGCCAGGAGTCTCCTGGAGAGAGTCCAGCGGAGGCTGCGAAGGGGATGAAGGGCCTGGAGCATCTCCCCTGCCAGGAAAGGCTGAGGGAGCTGGGGCTGTTCAGCCTGGAGAGAAGAGACTGAGAGGGGAGCTGATCCATGGGGATCAATAGCTGAAGGGTGGGACACAGAGGGACATGGGCAGCCTCTGCTCAGTGGCTGTGGGGACAGGACAAGGGGTGATGGGCTCAAGTTGGAGCAGGGGAAATTCCACCCCAATGTGGGGAAGAACTTCTTCCCGGTGAGGGAGCCCTGGGACAGGCTGCCCAGGGGGTGTGGAGTCTCCTTCTCTGGAGAGATTCCAGCCCTGCCCTGTCCTAGGGACCCTGCTTTGGCAGGGGGTTGGACCCCATGGGCTCTGGAGGGCCCTTCCAACCCCTATGAGTCTGTACTTCAGACTGATAGTGACTTTCTGCAGGTCTAAAAAGCCAAACAAAACCAGCTTTTCCATAATGGGTCCCATGACCTGTTTCTGTAAACACTGTCTGCACTACTACAAGGGCCATTACAAAGAGCATACCTGTCCTCCAGCTCTGACTTGCTAGGAGCTTCTTGATCAGAATATAAGGCGGTGTGAACAGGTTCCTCCTGAGCACCGTGCACCTCGTACTGCCTGTGCGCCTGTGCCACAGCTTCATCTGAAGTTTGGTATAGCGCTGAGCTCCAGCCAAGGCCCACCTGAGCCGGTGAATCTACCACCTCCTCATCACCACTCCTGCTGCTGTCACTGTAGCTGTCTCTTCTTGTAGGAGTTTTTAGCCTTTTCTTGCCCAGATCAGTAGTTTCATTTTCATCTGAGCTGTCACCACGCTCTCCGTTTGATGGACCAGAAGCTTCTCTGCTGACATCTGGAAATACTTGTTGGGGTGAATGGATGGGAGTCTACAGAGAGCAAGGACATTTAATTCATCCAACTCCAGTTTGTAAGACAAAATAAAGTTGCAAAGACTGCACAAAATTAGCAAAAGCAATTAGTCACAGGCTTCTTTCATTTAGATATCGTCTCATCTGTTCAAATGTATCATACAGAGTTTCACCAAGCTCAACACAACTTGGCCAAGACAAACTCTGAAACACAAACTGCTAAAGAACTGCAAATTCATCTATGGAAAACAAACATACTCTTGGTTTCAGCCTCAGACAGCCTCCTGAGAGATACCTTCAAGCTGGGGGCCGAGCAGTCACCTAGGCAATTACCCTGAATCCCTTCCAACCTGAACACGCTGCTGATGCTCACAGGGCACCTGAAGTCAAACTGATCTCACACAGGAGGGACACAGGGATGCTTTCAGGAAAAAAGCCACTAACACACTACATAAACTATGGTCATTTATGCCAAGGGGAGACTGGCCAGCCAGGTTATTAACTCCCAGGAGAATGAAGACTGGTTTTGCCAAGAGTGAAGCATTTCCAAGAATGTTTAGAAGCAAAGTTTACAAGTTTAATTTAAGCTTTTATGGCCAAATTATTGTTTTCATGAACACACTGATCTGTGATAATGTCATAAACAAACATGTTCATTTTTCTGGTTGGTTTTTCTCTTAATATATGCAGTTGTTTAATAAAGTTATTCCATACAACAAACAGGGTTGTTGCAGAACTAGGGGTCTGTGTTTGTTAAGCTGCTTATCTCTTATTCTGAATTTAACTTCACTGTAATTTGTATTTGCACATTTATGTTTGTCATCAGACTTGAATAGTTTGTATTGTTTGGAAAGGGTATGAAAAGAACTGAAGTGGAAGACTTGTCTCCATTGGTTTTACATGTTCCTGTGTAACAGAAAACTTATTTTTTGGCCAAATTCCCCCCTACATTCTCTTTTGCTGAATCACATTTAATTTCAACTCCTCCAAAGTAACCTAAGATGCCCTTCTGTTCTTCTGGGTCACTTATTGGAACAATCTGAAAACATTCTTTGGGACACCTGTAATTACAGTAGGTACACACAGCAATCTTTCCCCAGTTTTATGTGCACCAAAACCAGACAAATTGGTGTTTCACAGATTACTCCTCCCACACTTTACAGAAACACCCAATTTCTCTTTGAGATCACCTCCAAACCACTGGGCTGCAAACACCCCCCCCCCAGTTTCCAATGTCTATAGACACAAAACAGAGGAACAAACATTAAAGCCCTGCATTCTTTTCATTTTCACAGAACGCTTAGTATGTTCTTGAGGGCTTTACTGTAGGAACCACATTGCTGTGAGCACCTTGCCCATCTTTCCATCTTCATCTTGCATTTCACTAACCCACCCACCACACTGAACACATGAACCTTTAAACAGCAATTAAAAAAAGTGATCCTATGCCATACACCTTACCAACAAAGAAGGATCGATGTCTGGTAGTATACCAGATGGTGGCCGACAAAGTAGAAGAGAGACTTCTGGAGATGTTCCCCTCAGAGCAGAGATGACTTCCTGTGGTCACAGTGGGATTCATCATTAGACACAGACCCTCAAGTCTAGCAGGACTACCAAAGCATGGACTTCATGCCTAAGATACAAACCTGCTGGGATAAACCTTTTAGGGATGCCCCGTTGACTTTCAGAATGACGTCCCCGATTTCTATCTGGCCGCTTTCTGCAGCGGGCTGCCCAGGGAAGAGCTTCTTCACCCTCACAATAGTTGAGCCCAGTTGCTCTGGGGTCAGGTTATCTTCACGGCAGAAGCTGAACCCAAGGCCCGAGCTGTTCTTCAGCAGCTTGACCTCAAAGGTGTTCTCTGCAAAAGAAATAGTGATGTCTCATTTCCAGCACGTTGGCCATGAGGAGGAGTCTGGTGCTCTTACTCCAGGCGTGACACTGCACACTCTCCCCCTCACAAGTTCTTCCACTTTACACACAAGCATCATCTAAAACATCCCTCCACATGAAAAGAGGACAAGAAATCCATCATGAGTTCTCAATCTGATGGCTTGTCCTGACAACATCCACACCTAGAGCAAGCATGGGTGTCTCCAAAGCACTGTTAGCAGGGAAGTTCATTGTGGAGCCTGTTAAACCACAGTGACACAACCTTTCAGGCTGCTGATCAGACATCGGTAAGAGAAGCAACTGGAGCTTCTGGCAACCATGCAGGATCCTTCCTTAAGGAAGGAAGGTTTAAATTGCATATTAGGGGGAAGGTTTTTACAGAGAGAGTGGTGAGGGGCTAGAACAGGCTGCCCAGAGAGGGGGTGGATGCCCCATCCTTGGAGGTGTTCAGGGACAGGTTGGCTGGGGCCCTGGGCAACCAGGGCTGTGTAGCTCCAGGCCTGGAGGTTGGTGGCCCTGCCTGTGTCAGGGGGTTGGAGCTCTGTGCTCCTTGGGGTCCTTTCCAACCCAGACCAGTCTATGATTCTATGAAGGAAGAGCAAAACTGTTTCCCTCATCTGGGTAAGCTTCCCTCCTCTTTCACAGGTCTCTAGCAAGAGAAGCTGAAATATGGCCAACCTCTAGTCAGCTACACAAACCCCCTTCTCTCTTCATCCTGCTGTTGATGTCTTCTTTCACCTAGACAGGAACAGCAGGACCTACAGAAGCTCTTCTTTATGTATGAGTATCTTAACCTCCCCTTGGCACTCCTTAGCAGCACCCCTCTTACTCCAACCTTACTACAGCCCTGGCCTGCAAGGCTGTAGAAATTGGGGAACAAGAAGGAAGAGTGGGAGAGCAAACAGTTAATAGTAACTCAATGAAGTTACAAAGAGGTGAAAGGAAATCTTAAAAATGAATGAAGGAGGCACAAAAAGGAAGAGACCACATTAAGTACAGGGTCTCAGTACAGTTTCCTACCAGCTCTTTCTCCTGTCTTGTCTCCCTCTTCTGCAGGTTTCAGGAAAGATAGAAGAGCTAAAGTATCAATTGAAAGTTCACCTGTGGTGACAAAGCTGTAATCCTTGACATTCATTGGTTTTGTGGCTGGTTTCTCCTGTGGCTCACACTGCCCCACCTGACTGGGAGGTGTGCACTGGGGTGTTACTGGAGCATGAACCTTGGCCACGGAAAGCTGACCTTTTTCCAACAGCAGATGCACCACCTAAAGAGATGAAACATTCTCCAGTTAACTGGCAGTGGTCATGGAGATAGTGCAGTCTAGAGTAGAGGTTTCTTTATAACTTGTCATGGTCCTGAGGTTTTCAGCAGCAAACATTACAGACATCTCCCTCCCTGTACATCCTCCCTTTGCTCCTCATTTTAAGGGCTGTGACAAGCTCCAAAACACACCAATGGACTTGCAGGACACCTCCCAACAGAGAGTGAAAAAATGTTCTCTTCCAATGAGGTTGTGAGGGGGTTAAGAAGTGTCAGAGAGTCAACAGTTAAAAGCAACTGCCATAAATATCACTATTAAATGAGAAGACACCACTGACAGCACCAAGTGCCATGCAAAAAGGTCAAGACTCAAGGAAAGCTGCATGTATGGAGGCCCTTGGTCTCCTCAGGGGTTCAGACTCAGGACCTGCCTGTAGCATGCTGCTACACCTGCTTCCAAACCCATGCACCTGGGCTTTCTTCCTATGAAGCCCAAGGACAAAGAGAAGCTGGTTCCACACAGACCTCTCACCCACACACAGCACCAGAATTTCACTGGGTGAGCAGGGAGACTCGAGGCCCAGGCAGCTGAGGAGCCTAAGAAAGCACACCTAAAGCAGCCAGGACAACAGGGAGAATTCCAGTCTCCCGGAATCACTCAGGAAGATCTGGTTCACTACACAACAGGAGTGGAACCAGCCCCTTACCTGCCCGGTGTTTCTCAGGGTCTCAACAGCTTGTTTATGGGTGGCACCTTCCAAACTAATCCCGTTGACAGAGAGCACACGGTCACCTACAAACAATCAATGAGTCATTTCAGACAAAGCAGGCAGAACATCAAATGTGTGTGATGCACAGACACCTTCAAGTCTCAGCCAGACAGTTATCAAAGTGAATCTTCCCTCCCCTTCACACTCTGAGCCAAAAAGAGAAGGGCACAACTCAACTACATGGATGGGCTCCATCTTAAAGGTCTTTTCCAACCTAAAGGGTATGATGGGATAACTCCACATCACAGCTAGTGTGAACCATCAGAACAACAGCCTGCCACAAAGCTCAGGCTCTTCATTAAAACCAAATCAGCTTACAGCAAGAATTCTCACTTCAGGGAAGAACGTGGCCTGGCTCGCAGACAAGAAGAGCTGTAACAATGCCAGTGATTTTCTGTACTGAGATGCCCAGCATGCCAAGCAAGAAGGCCACAAATAATACAAAGCTTGCTCTCTCTGGGGCTGGAACAGAGAAGTGCTCTCCATTAACACAGGCTGCAGGAAAGGAAAGGAAAAAACCCCCAGAAAGTCCTGCAGCTTGTCTCCTGTTTTGCTCCTTGGTAGTTTTCTGCTGGTTCTGCAGTTGCTTTACACTGTTGTTTGAAACCTCCACCTGTAGAATTAGCTATCAAGGCAGTATTTCAAAGAACAACTTTCAAATGCAGTAGAGCTTGGAAAAACAGCTTTTCTTTCCCTGTGAAAAAGGTACACTGGAAGTAAGGCAAACAGAGTTCCCAGCTTCTAGGCTACAGCAGATCATCAAGCCCACCACAGATAATTACGTGCCCCTTTTTCACACCAAGAGTCCCAACTGAAAGGACACAATACTACCTTTTTCTATTCTGCCATCTGCTTCAGCTGCTCCCTTTGGAATAATTGCTTTCACATAAATACCACCATGCCTTATGCTGGTATTTACACCACCCTAAAGGGAAAGCAAAAATAGGATATGTTAAAAGTCTTTTTGCAGCTAGAATATTTAGTAATTAAACACAGTGTTACCCAAGGAAAATTGTACTCAGGAAGCACTTGGGCTACTGGCATGTGCAAAGAACAGCCAATCTATCAAACCCAGAGTATCACACAAAGCGTGTTCTCGCAGGCATGCAGTTCATTACACATGGAGTTGGGGTGGGAGGGCTGTAGAAACATGATGCATCTCAATGCAAGTGCACCCCAAATAAATAAGTGACCTTTGGCAGGATCATGCCTGTGCTGTACTGGCCATCCTGCACATGCTTGCATGCACCAAAGCTCAGAGATGTGGGAGCGCACGGCACGCGGAAGCAGAACATGCATACCCACGCGGTGTTCTACTCTCATACACCCTCCCTCTGGTGGAAAAAGAGCCTCAGGACTGCTGTTTTCTCTCAGTTCATACAAATTGGAAGGTCTAAGCTAAAAAAAAGAAGTCTGCTCAAGGTCAAATAGCATTGTTTTTGGAGGGCCTTGGGCCTTTCTGCTCATTGCAGGGGTGGCTGGACTAAATGACCTTTAAAGGTCCCTTCCCAACTCTAAAAATCCACTAATGGGGGTTGGACCTGATGATCTCCTGAGGTCCATCCCAACCCCTACAATTCTGTGTAACTGTGCTAACTGTAGAGGAGAGCACTGCAAGGGGCAGGTCAGTGAAGATCCCACACCTGACCATCCTTTAAGGGGAATCTTTGCATCGGTTGGCACCTTCCAAGGGTTCCTGCAAAGCCAACACGCACAGAGCGGGCTCGATGCCACTCAAAAGCATCGCTCAATGCAGAACCTGTGCTCTTCCAGCTGTCCCAAGGTATGAGCTTGACAAAGCAGCCTGACTGAACAGGCTGGGATGGTAAAATAAGTTTCATTCTGCTCCTCTTACAATGCTAGCTGCATTCAGAACAGTGCCAGGCTGGTGCATTGGCACCCCAAGTACATGAGCATGGCCATGTTTAGGAAAAGGCAAACTTAATTTTAGGTATAAACAGTCAGGGAAAGCCACCAGTTTTGAGCTACAGCCACTAACTGCTCTTTACTGTTATGATTTAAGCAACTTTTCCTTTTCCATATCACTCTAAGTCTGGGGATCAATCAACCAGAGGTAATATCTGAACATTAAAATAGCAAGATGTATTTCTGAGCCCAGTACAAGAAGAGGAGCAGTGAAAAATATGTCCATCTTAGTTATAAATCATCCTCCTCTTCCTCAAAGTGCCCCTCTGCAGCATGGCAAGCCCTGAAGGTAAGCTACCTTCATAATTTCATAGGCCAATTAGCCCATTCAAAAATCCCTTTTTGCCTCACACTGCAGGAAATCCAATCTTCTTTGGGTTTAAACAGCTTCTTGCTTTATCAAGCAGAGGGAGAACACTGAGCATGGTGTATGTGTGTGGCTGTGCATGCTCTTTAAGGAACACTACTGCTTCTGCTGCCTGTCATGCCCGTCAGGGGAGGTCTCACTTCTCTCCCTTGTAGATCTGCTACATTACTAGGTTAGCAGGGACAAAGACCATCGTGCTGTTGTACTTACAAAGCAGCCTCTCTGATAAGATTCTATTAGGTCTTTGGGGCTCTGCCATGAAACAAGAGTTACTTAAAGGGCAGATGACAAGAAAAGGGATACAAAATACTATCACTTCTCAGCTTTGGTAAGATTAATCCCACATCAGTAAAACTTAACAGTGACTCCAGACAGTATTTTGCTTCCTTGTAAATTTAGCAATTTAAAGGGTTGCTGGGAGTAGAGAAAAAGAGAAAACATCTAAAAACCTTGTCAAACAGTACCGTGACACTTATTCCCAAGCCGTTATCTTTTTTTGCTAGTTCAACCTCAAAGATATCTCCAGGTTTAAGAAGGGTTGCAGTAACCTGTTTAGGATTCATTTTGTTTGCTGTATTCGCTGAGGAAGGTTCCTTTAGTAAAACAAACAAACAAGAAACAAAACAGAAACACAAGGAGAGAATGATTTGCCATTAGAACAGAATTCAGAGTTAAGAACCTCAAGGCTGGTTTTGAGTCAGGGGGAACCAAAAGGATCCCACATGGCAAAGTATCAAAGTACATGTGGCAACTCGTAAGGCTCGTTGCTCCAACTCTGCCATCGCTGAGACGGCTTAGCACAGAAACATGCTTGGCCTTCAGCACCTGAGCTTTTATTCTCAGAGCTGTGGGGTGGTCACAGAACCAGACTGCTTTGGTATTAGAGCAGCCTTGGATTAATTTGCAGGAGCTGCCACAACCTGACTGAATAACCTCCATGATCTGAAAGGAGGAATCACCTCAAAATAGGAATTAATTTGTAGTATTTACTGTTGGGTACTTGTGGCAAGGTGAAGCAGTAAGCTGTCTCTGCTCAGAGCATGGCTTGCTGCTGAACTTCACTACCCAGGAGTAGTTTTCCATGGATTAGATCAATCCCAGATGTCAACGTGTCCTGCTGCTACCCCTTCCAGATGCAGCACTACTACTTTAATCCTGGAAAAACTGTATCTGCCAGGGGAATAAACTTACCTCTGGGGTGGTCACTAGGCTATGATCATAATGGACCAAGACAGAATCAAAAGGAGGTTTTGTTCAGAATCAACCAGTGTTGATATGCTCATCCCAAAGCTCAATCTGCCTCTAGTAGGACATGCCCACCTCGTGCCATTGGAAAGCTGGGAAGCTGCTTCAAGTTTGAGGAGTGATTTTTCTCCATTTATTTGAACAAAACCACCAAACTATTAGAAATAAGCTATGAGCATTTGCCATTAGAAGGATAAGCTGAGCTAGGCTGTCCTGCCCCCACCTCTTTCAGCTCTATTCTCACCCACAGCCAGCTACTTCACTAGTTCTACTGGTGGGAAATAGTCATATGAAATACACTGTGCCTTTTTAGCTGGTTGCTGCTCCTGACTGCTGGAATAAGTTGCTTCATCCATGTCAGAATCCCCTCGGTCAGAATATTCCACCGACTCCACTACCCCAGGCCTTTTATTTTTAGCTTGAGTACTGTCAGATGAGGATCTTCTCTTCTCATTCATTTTAGAAAGCCCAGACTGGGAGTCACTGGAATGCTGAGGATCCTTCTGGGCTCTACCACTGGCACGTTTGCTGAAGAAGCTGGTGGTCTGGCTCTGGGACAGGCTGGCGCTCTCGGTTCTGGAATCCTGGGAGCTCATGCTTCCATCCCGTTTGGCTCCTGACAAACCAGACAGACTCCCTGAAACAGGCCTCTGGTGACCATGGGACCAGTTGTGCTCTTCTGAAGAGGACTCTGCCTCGTTGTCCTGCACCGATGATGGTCTCCTTAAATAACCCCTGGTTCCATTGCTGATGTGTGCAGCATTAGATGATGCTGAAAGCCAGGAGACAAGACAGCCATCAGCAATGGATTACAGAACCACCGAATCACAGAACATTAGGAGTTGGAAGGGACCTCAAAAGATCACTAGTCCAACCCCCCTGCCTGAGCAGGGTCACTCATACTAAATCCCACAGGAACACATCCAGGGGGGTTTGAATGTCTCCAGAGAAGGAGACTCCCCAGCCTCTCTGGGCAGCCTGTCCCAGGGCTCCCTCACCCTCACAGGGACAAAGTTCCTCCTTATGTTCCCATGGAACCTCCTCTGCTCCAGCTGCACCCGCTGCCCCTTGTCCTGTGGCTGCCACCCCTGAGCAGAGCCTGGCTCCAGCCTCCTGACTCTCACCCTTTACATATTGACAGACATTAGTAAGACCAAGTTCTCAGCTTACAACCACCTACAGTTTGGTTTCACCCATTCATATTATGCAGGACACCTTCTGTTTACGATGCAGCCAGTGTCCCCTCACCAATGGTCACCAGAACACCCTTCTTCATCCAGTCCCAGAACATGATTTCAAACAGTGGGGTTACTTACAGCACAACTGCAGTCAGGGTGATGTTTTCACAGAACCACAAGATTGGAAAAGACCTTTTAAGATCTTCAACTCCAACCATCCCTGTCCTATGCTAAACCATATCCCTGAGCACCTCATCTCCCCTGCTGTTAAACACCCCCAGGGGTGGGGACTCAGCCCCCTCCCTGGGCAGCCTGTGCCACAGCCCCACAACTCTGCCAGGGAAGAACTTTGCCCTCCCAGCTGAGCTGACTCTGCCCTAGCACAGCTTGAGCCCACTGCCCCTCGTCCCATCTCCTGTCCCCTGGCTGAAGAGACCATCACCCACCTCTCTGCACCCTCCTGGCAGGGCAGGGGAGGTGGGGAGAAGGTCTCCCCTTTTTTATAGCTCTCTCAGCTGACTGGATTAGTAATCATAACGAAACACAGGAAGGTGTCCAAGAAAGCAGAATGCTCAACCTCAAAGAACTCTTTAGTAATATTTCTCTCCATACCTTTGGATAGCTTGTCCTTGGGCTGAGAGATAACAAGAGTCACATCTTCAGGAGCATTCTCCAAAATCTCTAAGGCCGCGTGGTGGGTGACGCCTTCCAGACTCGTGCTGTTCACAGATATCAGTCGGTGTCCTGCACAAAAGGCTCTGTTCAGACACAACCTGACAGCTCCATTTTTATTCACCTGTGGAGTACAGGTCTGAAAAACCTCTCCACAACGCAGAGATTAAAGAGAACTAAAATCTGAGTGATGCTGGAATAAGTAGCCCTAATCACCTTTCCATACTATGATTTCTAGCTTCCCTCCTGCTGTAAGAAAAACAGATGGAAAAGCAAAAAATTAAATAGCAAAATAAGCAACAGGCACCTCAGTTCAGGGAACCAAAGAGGGAAAGGAAAAACTAAAGCGGCAGGTATTAAATAAAATAATTCCCTTCCCCATGGTATCCTTGTGGTTACATTCACTGCTTCCAAAATCGAAGGATGGACTTGGGAGTTCTTAAATAATTGAAGTAACAAAGAATCACAGAATCACAAGGTTGGAAAAGACCTTTAAGCTCATCGAGTCCAACCGTCCCTGTCCTGTGCTGACCCAGATCTCCAGGCCATTCCCCCTCATCCCATCTCCTGTCCCCTGGCTGAAGAGACCATCACCCACCTCTCTGCACCCTCCTGGCAGGGCAGGGGAGGTGGGGAGAAGGTCTCCCCTCAGCCTCCTCTTCTCCAGGCTCAACACCCCCAGCTCCCTCAGCTGCTCCTCAGAGGATTTGCCCTCCAGCCCCTTCCCCAGCCTGGTTGCCCTTCTCTGGACTCGCTCCAGGACCTCCATGTCCTTCTTGGAGTGAGGGGCCCACAACTGGACCCAGCACTCGAGGTGCGGCCTCCCCAGTGCCCAGTATAAGGACACAATCCCCTTCCCAGACACACTGGCCACACTACTTCTGACACAAGCCAGGATGCCCTTGGCCTTTCTGGACACCTGGGCACACTGCTGGCTCGTGTTCAGCCTGCAGTCACCCAACACCCCCAGGTCCTTCTCTGCCTGACAGCTCTCCAGCCAGTCTCCCCCAAGCCTGTAGCGCTGCATGAATGTATTCACGTGTGCACCTCTCCTTATTTACACTACTCACCTGGTTTTAATGATCCTTCCAAATCAGCTGGTCCTCCTGGAGAAATGGAATGAATAAAAATCCCCAGATCAAGTTTCCCCGTCTTCTCTCCGCCAACTATTTGAAAACCTGTTAAAAAAGGTCCAAAGCAGGCAAAAATGTCAGCAATCCCTGTGCAACAACAAAGTCCCTGTCTCAGAATAGACAAAAACTAATTCTAAGAAATGTAAAGTAAAAGAAAACTCTGTATCTCAACAAAGTCCACATGAAAGGAAATGGTAAAGCTTTTTTGATGAAGCTTTATTGCATTCTCTGTTTTTGAGCAAGCAATTCAAACTTTAGAGAATCCCAGACTGGTCTTCCCCCTCCTCCAGCTTCACTCCAGCCCCCTTGTCCTGCCAGTCTCTGCCCTTGAACAAGCTGATTCCCCTCCTGTTCCTCTGCTCCCTTCAGGGACGGGGAGGCTGCAATGAGGTCCCCCCACAGCCTTCTCTGCTCCAGGCTGACCTAGCCCAGCTCCCTCAGCCTCTCTCCATAGGGGAGCTGCTCCAGCCCTCTGAGCATCTCCGTGGCTCCTCTGACCCCTCTCCAACAGTCCCACATCTCTCTTGCATTGGGGGCCCAGCTCTGGATACAGGACTCCAGCTGGGGCAGAGCAGAGGGGGACAATCCCCTCCCTATCCCTGCTGCTACCCCTCTGCTGATGGAGCCCAGGATCCCATCGCACTCCCGAGCTGCAAGACCATGCTATTGGCTCATGTTGAGTTTCTCAACCACCAGAACCTCCCAGGCTGTGTCTATGTGTGGGATTTCTTCAGTCCAAGTACAAGACCTGACATTTTGCAGTGCTGAACCTCATTAGGTTCCCCCAGGCCCATCTTTCCAGCCTGTCCAGATCCCTCTGGATGGCTTCCTTTCCTTCTGTTCTATCAACCACACCACTCAGCTTGGTGTCATCCACATCAGCTAGCTAGCTTGCCAGAAAACCCCAGCAAAGGAGAAAACTGTGGCAAGATGAGCATGTGCACAAGCAGATGACATTAAATGTACACTTGTTGACCAGAGGAAATGTATTTTCTCTTCCTTAAGGACTTCTGCTCTTCTGTTGTTAAATGCTTCACCTAAATGTCTGACCCTGGTCTTAAGAACTGAGTTTATCAACTCCCTGTTTTCTTTTAAAGCTTTGAATTGATTTCTGCTAAGTTTACCAGGTAAACCTGGGAAGGATGTTCAAGAAGAAAAATTAAATGAATAGAAGATTATCAGGTCAATCTCTAATTTAGCTGAAAATTATGTGGGCTTAGGAAAAAACTCAGTGGTATAAGGAGGAATGGAACACAAATATCACATCTTCCAAGCTCCTTAAACCTCTAATTAGTGTTCCACCTGATGATATTGTAAGAGTAAGAACAATTAGCTCATGTCTTTATAATGTGTTGGGGGTATTTTGTTGTTGTTTAAAGCCTTCAAACCACCTCAGCTGCAAGGTGGCTCCATAGATGAAAATCTTGTGCCTGGACACAGAGATAAACTGTAAAGGTCAACTTTTAGGCTGACTAGCCCATAATATTAATATCCTACACTGCCAATATGGGAAAAACTGAGAAAGAGACTAGCTAAACATCACTGAACAGATCTGCAGCAGACACTGTTCAAGCAAGTCCAGGTTTCAGCAGCTTAAATGCCTTCAAAACCCAGCTGCTGCAAGCACTGCCTTCCTCAGTCGTATGATAAATACCCCAATACAGACCTGAAAACCTGGGTTTGGCTTCTCTAATCACACACAAGCCCCAGCAATTTTAGAGGCACTTACCTAAGCCAAATTTCTCATCCTTTTTTAAGTTGACCAAAGTGATCTCTCTTTCTGGTGAGGCAACTCTGGTCTGTGTTGTTTGCAGAGCATCAACTGAAAAGCCAACATGTCATGGTCAGATACTGCCTCCATGTTTCCCTTCAGGTTCCCCTTCAAGTTCTATTCCACTAAAAGAGGCTTATTTCTCTGATAACCTAAAAACCTGTCCTCAACTAGTGGGTCCAGCTTTCATCTTCCAAGCCATGTCCAAATCAAAACCCACCCCCACCACCATTACAACTCACTCCTGTCTTTGGCAGTTAAAACCCTTTATTCCTCCTAAGAGAAGCACCTAACAGTGTCTCTTGGAAGCACAACACAATCAAATTTTCCAATTGATTAATCACAGTTCAGAGAAGTATTGAGGTCCATGTGTATGTGCCCTGCTCAGGCAGGCAGAACATAAGCATGTTGGTGAAAGTGAAACTGGGGCTTATGAGTGTCCTGGTTTCAGCTATGATGGAGTTAATTATTTTTAGCAGTGGATGGAATGCCATGTTTGGGTGTTAGCATGAGAACAGTGCTGATAGCACCCTGATGTTTCCGATTTGTTGCCGGGCAATCAAGGACCTTTCTCAGCTCTGCATACTTCCTTACTAGTGAGAAAGGAGGGGATGCAGCCAGGACAGGTGACCCGAATTGGCCAAAGAGCATATTCCATACCAGTTACGTCACGTTCAGTATAAGGGGGGACTGGGGGGAAGAGGAGGAGACAACACCAGGACGGGCAGTTTCTGGGTTCGGGGACGGCTCTAAGCTGTGCAGCCTGAGTTGTGTGGTTTGGTGAGAAACTGCATTGTGTATCACCAGTTTCATCTATTTTGTGCTTTAAACTTATGTTATTGTTATATCTAGTTTTCTGTTATTGTTTAGTAAACTATCCTTATCCCAACCTGCGTGGTTCTGGTTTCTAGGTTGTGGTTTATTTTCCTCCTTTCTTCCTTCCCTTTTCCCCCTCCCCCAACTCTCCTTCCCCCTTCCTTTTAAAAGTACAAGCGACTGTGTGGGGTGCGGCCCTCGGCCGGGGCAAAACCACGACAATGAGGTTACTAAAAGGTTACTCAGTGAGTTCTCTTAACCATAGTCCTTTGTTAAAAACCAAGCAACTTTAGAAACATCTACTAGAAGCTATCTTGTTTCAATTTATTTACTCATTTGCAGATCCACAGGCTGTGGATTCTGACTCATCCAAAGTTTGAACATCCTCTCAATACATTTATGTGACTCTTGAGGGTTCCCAACAGGCTCAAGTAGGCACAGGCACAGACAGAATGAGCATCATTTGGTAAAAAAACCTCCCAAACTCCTGAAATGTCAGGAAATACAAACATATGGGAAGTCAGAATCCATGAATTTGCTATGTAGAGAAGACACAACTCCTTTAGAGGTGAGGATTCCCCAGTGGCAGAAACCTACTGAGCTCTACACAAGCAGAAAGTGGTGATGCAAGGAGAGAGGGAGACACACTGCATCATCTGGAGAAGGGTTTTTCCTCCCATAAAATCAAACCTAAAGAATAAAAGAACTAAAAAGAACACAGTCTCCTCAGGCTTTACAGAGCTAGTAACCTCATGAGTAAGGGAAAGGAGCTTGGAAGAGCGTCCTATATTAGGTAATTGCACCCCTTAAGTCTCAAACTAAAAAGACACTATTCATGTTTGAGAAGTATCACACACATCAATATCTCCCCCAAGAAGCAACCCAAAAGAAACATCAGGAGTTGTATTTAGGAAAGGTCCTACCCAACTAAATGGGAGAGGTATTGGGTTTAAGAATAGTGAAGAAATGGGATGGGTGGAACAGTGGCAAACAGCTTGAATGAATCCCATCAGCACATTATTTATCAGCTTACCAGTCTCTGCTAACAGCATTGCTGAGGGAAGACTTCCTGAGGTATTCATGCTTACGCCTGCAGCAGGAAGGGAAACATTAAATGTTGTAAGAATTATTTATATGAGACCTACCAGAAGCATTCCAGACTCCACACAGTGTGCATGAGCTCGTTTACACCTCCACACTGCTGACTTATTTTAAAAATTAATAAATCAGAAAGTAGTTTTGGATGAACAACTCCAAACCACTCACATCCTTTGGTTGTAGCTCAAAGTTCAGATAGATGGTAGCTCATGCAGAGGCAAGGAGTTAAAGAAAGGACAGAGGTCTGAGCTCAAAAACTACTCTTAAGTCCAGATAAAGTTAATGGATCTTTAAGACACTAAAAGACTCATTTTTCTAACAGGAGTGGATGAATATGCCTAACCTATCAAACCAACACAACAGGAGTCTTGTAAGGTTTGATACAGTAATGAGTAAGTGTCTGCAGTACCAAGCAACATCTCTTTCAATGGGTTCACACAGAATTGGATTGCCTTTGGAATGATCAATGCTGAGCAAATACTTTAAAAAGGAAGGAAAAAAAAAAAGTCCTAAGGTAAAATAATTCAAGCTCCTTAGCAAAGCAGCCCTGGCCTTTTCCACTCCTCTGAACTCTCAAGTTCCATCTTTCATCATGCAAAGAATGTGTGGCCTCCAGCACAGGCAATGTACTTCTGCAGGACTTTCTGGCATGTGTCAAAGATGCTGCCCATAAGAATCACACTCACCCAGTTGGAAAAGCCCTTTAAGCCCATAGAGTCCAACCATCCCTGTCCTATGCTGACCCAGATCTCTCAGCACCTCATCTCCCCGGCTGTTAAACACCCCCAGGGGTGGGGACTCAGCCCCCTCCCTGGGCAGCCTGTTCCAGCACCCTGTAACACCAACTGTTAAGCTAAAAGCATAGGAAAGATAAATGGCTGCAACCAGTCCCTACAGAAACTCCACATACAACTCCCCAGCGTGTGGATTACAGTCTATCTGCCCTAAACCTTTTTCTTTTTAATGTGAACTCTGTATTTTCCCTGCCTAGTAGGAAGCCTATTGGTGGGCAGTCCCATCCTTGCCATGAAAATGGAGTAATTCTGGCTTATCTTATTGCAAGAATGGTTTTGTGAAACACCTGACACACTGCAAAAAAACTGTACCTTACTGGCTATTTGTAAATGAGACCAAACAAAAAAGAACCCCACAGTTATGGCTCAGAGGTACTAACCCATAGCCAGCTTATGGCAAAGGGAGTTCACTTCCAAACATCACTCCTTGCACCCTTCCCACAGAAAACACTAAAGAAGTTCAAGCTTGACAAACCAACCCTGAAGACTGGTGAATTATTAAGGGAGCCATTCAAGAAAATGGCATTCTGGGGTGACAAAATCAAAGACATATTCTGGAATGGCTTTTTTTGGTCATGTACTGATACTCTGCACGGCTGTGTACAGGCTGGTGTTGTCCTAAGGAGGAATTAAAATAATTTGAATGGTAGGGATTAGGAGGGACCTCTGAAGATCCCCCAGTCCCACCCCTGCAGGAGCAGGATCCCCTCCAGCAGGCTGCACAGGACAACAGCCAGGATCATTGGGTTTGGATGTCCCTAGAGATGGAGACTCCTCAGCCTCTCTGGGCAGCCTGGCCCAGGGTTCAGCATTCATGGCAACAATTATTCAGGAATTAACGTGATACTCTGCTCCCTTTCTCAGCCTGTGTTTCTATCAGTTAGTAAAGACACCAAAGCTCTACACCCAAAGCAAGTTCAGAGGTTAGTTAGCAGATACAGTAACATTACTTTTTGCATGCTGACCTACAACATAGGCTTGACCGGTCTCTTCAATGGATGAGGAGTCTGATTCATTTTTCTTTCTCTCAGGGCTTCTACTTAAACCTGCATGAGATTTCGAACTTAAAGGGGAGAAGGAGAGAAGGGGAACCAGACAGAGGGAAAGGGAAGGATCAATGTAACAAAATAATTGTACGAATAATAAATCAAAACTGATGCAAAATGTACATTGACTGTACACAAAGCTGTTGGGGAGCGGTCAGAGAAGCTCTTACTTGCTCAACTTTAATGCTCCTGCTGCTGATCCAGTATCAAGCTTTGGCATTTGCTGAAAGACTCTTCCCATTATGTCTTCTATTTTTTTAGGGGAAGAGTCCAAAGCAGTAATAATATTCTTCCTTGGGGGGTAAACTGAGATGTGGCTCTGACTCAGATCATGAAACGACTTGCTCATAACCCTTGGTCTTTCCTCCCATGAAGTCTTCTCATTCTTGTCCTTTGAAGAGCCAGGAAGTGGCTGGAAGAGTGAGAGCTCAGAGCAGGACAGCCTCTTCAGAATCTCTGCCTGAACAGACAGAGGTCGAACTGCGAGTCGATTCAAAGTGCTGCTGGCCAGGCTGCCGGTGCTGATGGCTCGGCCCATGTTGAAACCTTTGACAGAGTCTACATGAAGGTTCAGGCTCCTAAATGAAGCCCTTTCTGTGGTTTTTTTTTTAATTAAAATGAAAAACAAACAAAATTGAAGTTATACAGCAGAGTTAGCATGTGTAAAGCATGCATTTTAAACAGCCAGCTCACACAAATTTCCTCTAGCTGCTCAGCAACAGGCACCGTCACCCCATACATGTAAACAACTACAGTGCAGTCTGTTCAGGAAACAAGGTTTGGAGCCCACTAACCCAACCATCTACTGCAATGAAGTCCAAACCCACAGAATGGCAGAATAATTATCCCTTTAGAATCATATGGAATCATCATATGCATTAGGTTGGGAGGGACCTTCCAACGCCAGCCAGTCCCACCCCTGCAGTGAGCAGGGTCACCATGACGTAGAGCAGGTTGCTCAGAGCTTCATCAAGCCTGACCTTGAATGTCTCCAGGGATGGCGCCTCCACCACCTCTCTGGGCACCCTGGGCCAGTGATCTATCACCCTCAGAGTGAAGCACTTATTACTATGGACTCACATTCCCTGTTAAACCACTGGGCCTTATATACAGACACATCATTTCTTTCTGCAGAGCAAATAGTATCTTCAAGCCACATGACCTGCAAGACCAGACTTCCTTTAAACCTGCTCACTTATGGTCTCTTCCAGAAGCTAAACAAATAGGGCTCCCTCACCTCTACACTACCAAACATCCATCCATCCATCGAATCATAGACTGGTCTGGGTTGGAAGGGACCCCAAGGAGCACAGAGCTCCAACCCCCTGCCACAGGCAGGGCCACCAAGCTCCAGGCCTGGAGCTACACAAGGTTGCCCAGGGCCCCAGCCAACCTGGCCTTCAACACCCCCAGGGACGGGGCACCCACCCCCTCTCTGGGCAGCCCCTTCCAGCCCCTCACCACTCTCTCTGCACAGAACTTCCCCCTAAGATCTCCTCTCCCCCTTCCTTCCTCCAGCTTCACTCCAGCCCCCTTGTCCTGCCAGTCTCTGCCCTTGAACAAGCTGATTCCCCTCCTGTTCCTCTGCTCCCTTCCATCCCTCCCTTACTTTACATCTCACAAGTTCCTGACACACAGTGCAGCTGCAGAGTCACAGGGACCTGGCAGCATCTCTACCTGGTTAAAGAGCATCAGTTCACTCAGGCACACTTGGGGACCTCCCCTGCCAGAAACCCCCTGAATGGGGGACACAAAGTGCTGTCTGGGGCTGGCCAGACTTTTTGACTCATGAAGCCGGATTCCCTTGAGCAGCAGCAAGAAACAGGGTTGGGACTGTGATTAAATCCCTGTCAGGGAGTCGTGGGAACTGTCTGGGTGGATGTCTTTAGCTGAAACCAAACTTAAGAGAACACAACTTAGCCTAAACCCCTTAATTCACAGCAGAAGCTGAGCAGGGCTCATTTCCATCAGCCCAACTGGCTCCCAAGGCTAGCAGTTAAGTTCCTGTGGCTTGGCTCTCACAGGGAAATGTGATCAGCTGTGGCAGCACGTTTGCTGGTTGGAGCCTTTAAAGGAAATCCGGCCACCTGAACCCTGCATAAACCTCCCTGGTGTCTTGGAGTCAGTTCACAGGGAAGTCTGAGGAGAAGCAATCCTCAATTTAGGGTGAACTAGAGGGGGTTTTAAACTCTGCAACAGTAACTCAGGCTTTCTCTACAACAGGCATACAGACTTAGTTAGGGAAGGGGTTTTTTTTGGTCCTTTTAATCAAAATAGTGGTTTATTTGTTCTGCTGATGACTGACTGATGAAATTTGATTTCCAAGCAATCTGCACTGCCCAGGAACAAGCTATCACCTCCCAAACTCTCACAGCACAACACATACTCCATCTGTAAGAGTAACCAAGGTAGTTGCCTAGCCCAGGAAGCCTCTCACATACTGCTTCTCTTTGGAATGCAGGACAAGTGAGTACTGAGATGGAGAGAGGTCAGGAGAAAGGCTTTAACTCACTTGCTCCTATTTCTCTGCACAGAGTTGGTTGAGGCCAACAGACCTGAAAAAAAGGCTGCAGAGTTGCCACATTCCTTTCCCTCCCTCCCTTCCCCACCCCCTCCTTTTTCTGCCCAAATTAGAAATCACAATCTCCACAGCAATGGGGTCAAACTCCATCCAAGCTACCACAGGGGAAATCTGGAATGTAGACAGATAAAACCAGGGAACAAAGAAAGAATGAGCAGGCAGCCTGACCAAAATAGAGCTTCCAGGCTGTGCTGAAGGCCAGCCAGACAAGAGAACTCTGCTGCAGCTAGGGAAGAAATTAGTAGAGAGGGGTTTTTCCCAAGGATTGCATTTTCCAATTATCATTTTCCATCTAAAAAACCCACACACAGCACTCAGCAGAACGACTGAACCTCAAGTTCAGTTTTTCTCCTGACAGAAACACATACAGATCCCTATTAGAAACCACCACAGCGTCACAGCCCTTACCAATATCCTGAGTATCTTGGTTGCTCTGCCTGGTTCTCATCTGTAGTTGGAACTTGTGCTGGGAAGAGCAGAGATGCAAAAGGTACTGGCAAGTCTTACTGTTGTCGGTCTGAAATGCATGCTTGATCCCATCTGACGTGTTCTGCAAAGTTATTTTCTTCTTCTACATGATGGAGAAAGAAAAAAGATGAAGACAACAATGTCTTTTAGCCTACAAAGAGTTTAGTTACAGCATTCACACTTTCCTGAAACAAAGCACACCTATGGGAGATATTTCCTTTAAAATAGGGGCTGCAAGTAATTTGAGCTTTACAAAGTGGCACTTTAAGACTGCTTCTGGGCTAGCTGAGATGGGACTTTATTATTATTTAATCAGTTTCTGTTACTGCTGGTGCTGCTAATAATAACCAGTACTACTACATCTTGCAGGGTGAGGTTTGCAAAGGCCTCTGAGGAAGTCACTAAGGGTGTTGCCACTGAGGGAAAAAGAAGAGATGCCCATCTAACTACAGAATCCATCAGTTAGTGTTCCACAGCTTAAATTCATCTTTGTAGCAATTTTTAAACTTCACTTTCCCAATTCTAGTTAAAACCAGGTGTCACAGATGACACAGGCTGTAGCTTTTCCATCAGGAGTTAGAAGTAAGCCCCTGATGCTCAGCTGCCCACTACAAACTGACACAAACCACCACAGGAGCATGGTGCACACACGAAGGTTTGCTGGTATTATTCAGATCACATGTCAGCCCATGACATCTATTCTTTAACTTGACCACTCTTGAAAATACAACTTAAAAGCAACATAGGGGCATCTCCTAGTTCTACTGAGTATATACACTGGCACGTGGCAGCAGCCAGCCCTCTAATGCAGGGTTCTTCTCTCTGTGGTGTTTCTTCTCAACCAGCGTCCCGTACGGCAGCATGGGCAGACTGCCCAGCAACGCAGAGAATGGGCAGAGCTTCTCCCATGCTAAGAGCAGCCCTTGAATTATCTTCACAGCAGCTCTTAACCCTCAGGAGGCTGGGAAGTTCTGTTTCACAGCAATACAGGTTTTCCAGAACACCAGTACTAAACTCTCTGAGGCCGGAACCTCAGGCTAACCTAAGGGCAACCAGGCTGGGGAAGGGGCTGGAGGGGGAGTTGCATGGGGAGCGGCTGAGTGAGCTGGGGGTGTTCAGCCTGGGGAGGAGGGGGCTGAGGGGAGACCTTCTCACTGACTGCAACTGCCTGGGGGGAGGTTGTGGAGGGGTGGGCAGTGGTGTCTTCAGCCAGGGGACAGGAGATGGGACGAGGGGGAATGGGTTCAAGCTGTGCCAGGGCAGGGTCAGCTCAGCTGGGAGGGCAAAGTTCTTCCCTGGCAGAGTTGTGGGGCTGTGGCACAGGCTGCCCAGGGAGGGGGCTGAGTCCCCACCCCTGGGGGTGTTTAACAGATGGGGAGATGAGGTGCTCAGGGATATGGTTTAGCACAGGACAGGAATGGTTGGACTTGATCTTGAAGGTCTTTTCCAACCTTGTGATTCTGTGAGCTAATAAAAAGGAAACAAAAACCCCAACAACCACAAAACCCCCCAACCCAATTTTCAAAATCACAACTCCTACTGCAATCCCATAATAGAAAACAGCTCAGCCACGCAAAACATAGTCCCACTGCACTGTAAAACAGCAGGTTAGCTCCCAAAAATAACACACACATACGAGTGCCCAGAGGTACAAAGCCAGAGGTGCAGACACAGGTAAGAGGGGAGGAGGCTGACTTACACTGAAGGATATTTTCTTTGTGTCTCTCCAGGGGAAGCGCAGCACAGGCGTACGGGACCCGTTGTGAACTTCAAAAACAACAACTCCTTTGGAACACACCCCCAGAAGGATCCCTGTTTGGGATCTCTTCTCAGGCAGCACATGATGGAGATGAACACCGTATTCTGTGAGCCTCTGACATAACTGTATAGATGAATGCAATGAAATTGGTAAGAATATGGAATTAAGGCTATAGCAAGTTTTGATACGTATATATATGGAATTTAGAAAGAAAGGTTTCTTTCTGCCTTGTGATTCCACTTGGATACTTTACAGATATTACAAGAGAGACTCATCAGCTGCTCTACATGGCTTTACATCTTGGTAGTACCTCTTGAGCTGCCAAACACTACAGGAATTGAACCTGGCACTTATTAACATCCAACAAGGAAAGTGCAGATCAAGAACACTCATAAATCACTCACACAAACCAACTGCTGGTGACAATCTGTCACTAGCCACATGCACGCGTTATCCACACATTTCTTGACCACAGAATCAGCCTGACACTGCAGCTCTGTGATCACGGCACCCCAACTGCCAAAAGACCCAGTTTCATGCCCTTTGCACTCCCAGTCATTCATCCCTACTGCCTCTTTGTTACCAGCATAAGAGATTGATGTAGTTAACCAAACAGGGGAGTCTAACTGCTCTCCCCACCTCCAGTCAGACTAGGTGGAGGTGGGATCAAATCCCCTACTCTTATTATCTGTGGTTAAGTTACAACAGCCTTACAATCATAGAATCATAGAGTCACAGACTGGTCTGGGTTGGAAGGGACCCCAAGGAGCACAGAGCTCCAACCCCCTGCCACAGGCAGGGCCACCAACCTCCAGGCCTGGAGCTACACAAGGCTGCCCAGGGCCCCAGCCAACCTTACAATGGTCAAAGACAGCTCAGTGCTTCTTCTCAATGCTTCTTCACCTTCTCAAGGAGACCTGAAGTAAGTTGTGGCCGTGGAATTACAGTGTCAGGATTATCAAGTGTCTCAGCAAGCAAACCATCACCCACTGAACTCATCTGCAGCCACTGCATCAAGGCAGGACATTTCATTAGCAACAGCAGCAAAGCCCCTAATTACATTTCTTAATGCATCCTCTTAGAATAAACCAAATACATCTGGGATTAAAGCTTTTCATCATCTTACACAGCACCTGCCCAAGGAAGCCTGCTTGGCAACACTCCTGGCTTGCTTCATGCCAAGCATCATGAACAATACTCACTGTAACAAAACTTCTCATAGCTTTATTTTTTTCTTCTTCTCCTCAACAGAAAGCACAAGGAAGGCAGGGAACACAGGGCATGCTGCCTAACAGCCATAGCTCCCTTCAGAGTAAACATAAGGACCAACAGCTCATTTTAACTAGTTTGAGCTAGAGCAGGAGGACCATTGATTGGCCAAAACCTGAAAGGACTTCCTTCCTCATCTGGTACAACTTCTTTTCACTTGTAATGGTGTGTCTTTTGAGAGGATCATTTCAGCTTTCTTCCTTCAGTGCTCATTTCAGCTCTCTTGCTTTCAGAGTTACTCAGAACGTGAGGTGCTTCTCTCTGCTTTCACTTGAAGGCCATGCACCCCTATTCCCACAAAGAATTTCTTAAATCACAGATTAAGGAAACAAAAGTGCCCACTTACCTTCAAAAATTCTAACTCTGTCTCTTTTTCAGATGCCCCCACGTAGGTGCTATGCAGTTTTGGCAACTCTTCCTTGACGTAGGACAGATCTAGCTTCTCCAGCACTCGAGCTGGGACATAATGTTCTAGTCTGAAATAGGACATGCCATGAACCTACAACACAGAAGGTATTCGTTATGGTGTCTCCATACACTACACTGTGAGCATGATTGAAAGCAAAAACACTCATTTTAGAGAATTACTCAGAATCACCAGGTTGGAAAAAACCTTTGAGATCCAGTCCAACCGTCCCTGTCCTGTGCTGACCCAAATCTCTCAGCACCTCATCTCCCCAGCTGTTAAACACCCCCAGGGGTGGGGACTCAGCCCCCTCCCTGGGCAGCCTCTGCCACAGCCCCACAACTCTGCCAGGGAAGAACTTTGCCCTCCCAGCTGAGCTGACCCTGCCCTGGCACAGCTTGAGCCCATTGCCCCTCGTCCCATCTCCTGTCCCCTGGCTGAAGAGACCATCGCCCACCTCTCTGCACCCTCCTGGCAGGGCAGGGGAGGTGGGGAGAAGGTCTCCCCTCAGCCTCCTCCAGGCTAAAATGTAATTATACGTTACTACTGACTAAGGGGAAGTATTCAGAACCTCAACCCTGACCCAGAGTTTTATTTCACACACAGCTTCTTCCTATTCAAGCCTGACTCTACTTCCACAGAAGGGAGCAGGTTCAACACGCTGATCTTGAACCAGATTCCCCAATGGCCCCGTGTTAGCCCAAAAGAAAACTTGCCCACAGCAAGAACTGCCAACAGCATTATCAGTTGAGCATGCAGTCCAGGGAGTCTCCTTCTCTGGAGATATTCAAGACCTGCCTGGACATCGACCTGTGTGACCTGTCCTAGGGACCCTGCTTTGGCAAAGGGTTGGACCCCATGGGGTCTGGAGGGCCCTTCCAGCCCCCATGAGTCTGTGATTCTGTGAAGCACGAGTGCCAGCTCACAGTCCATTCCTTAATTAGGCAGCAAGAAAATTTTACTCAAAGGTGAACTTGATGGTGTACCTCTGCCTGGTAATCTCCATACTCAGCTTGGAGAGCCAGGGATGCTAACAGTAAGGCTGTCTCATCATCACAGTGCATCCTGTCTTCCAGGATGTCCTTTCGCAGCTGTAGGTAATACTGGTGACAAGTCAGAGTATGCCTAGAGCAGGAAAGCAAAACAGACATCAAGGCAAAGCCCCACACCATCTTTGGAACCCTTCCCATTATAGAAAATGCCCAAGATTTGGTGAATACCTAATTTCTGTCCATAAATTTAGGGCTTAGGGGGTTTAAAATAATCAATCACACACTTACTGTATAAGGCTGACATCATCCACAAAAAACTTTATGCGAAAAAACAGAGTGAAGTTGACAGGGGGTTTGTTCTTTTTCTTTGTTTCTTCTTTCCACCCTTCTGGAGCTACTTTACTCAGCTTTATGTCAGGATCAACGAAGAAAAATTCATTGTCTGCCATGAATGTTAAAGAGAATGAGAGAGAAAACATTAAACCCAAGTGTTTCCTCCAGCTGGAGGGGTTTACAATTCTGAAATTCAGTTTTGAATAGGAAAGTTTTCTGTTGAGTAACAATGGGTTATAGAAACACAACAGGTATTAAGGGGGATACTGGATAAGGGCAGAAGAAATAGCTTTATAGCGATCCCAAAGATAAAAATAAGAGAGTCACCTGCTGTGACAGCTACAAAACAGGAATGAGGGCTTCTTTAGAATGTCAGATTTCTTATGATAGAATCCCAGACTGGTTTGGGTTGGAAGGGACCCCAAGAAGCACAGAGCTCCAACCCCCTGACACAGGCAGGGCCACCAACCTCCAGGCCTGGAGCTACACAAGGTTGCCCAGGGCCCCAGCCAACCTGGCCTTCAACACCCCAGACACGGGGCACCCACCCCCTCTCTGGGCAGCCCGTTCCAGCCCCTCACCACTCTCTCTGCAAAGAGCTTCCCCCTCAGATCTCCTCTCCCCCTTCCCTCCTCCAGCTTCACTCCAGCCCCCTTGTCCTGCCAGTCTCTGCCCTTTAACATGCTGATTCCCCTCCTGTTCCTCTGCTCCCTTCATGGACAGGAAGGCTGCAGTGAGGTCCCCCTGAAGCCTTCTCTTCTCCAGGCTCCCACAGGAGATCAAATTCTTTCCTCCCTTATTAACTTTTGCCACATTTACACATCTGTAAAATGTTTCCAAGGCTTTTTAAGTTGCACCAGCAGCTCTGCCATGGACAGAACGTGCTCTTGGGGTGCTTAAGGGCTTCTACCTCACATGGATATTCTGAGTGTGACAGCTCTGCCACAGTCTGTGCCAAGAGGAATCTTGGGCCTGGACACGTTAGTTCTGCCACAAGGACCTTCCACCCAGTGCAGGAAAAACCCAAGGACAACTTCTGATCTGTCCTAGTAGTGAAAAAGGAACAGCTCAGGAGCAAATTCTTTTTTAAAGCAACTCCCTGTGTAGAAGAGGCCTTTCTACACGTCCCAGTGGGTCTGCCTCTGCAAGAGGCTGCAACATTGCCTAGGGCACAGTAACAGGAGCCAAAGCCCTTACAGGTCCTCTAAGGGGTATTAGTGAGTGAAGGCAACAAATAGCATGGAAGAAAACTCAGCAACCAAAGGGAAAAGGCTGCCCAAGATGAGCTGCCATTGCTCAGGCAAACAGAGCATTTCACTGTGCTAAGTTGTTCTTCACTGGGGAATGTATTTTGCCTCCACACAAGAGAATGCAACTCAAAGTAAATGCTTTGGAGAGGCCAGGCATTCTCTGATTATCTTTTCTCAGCACCAAGTAGCTAATTCTTCTTATTCTGTACTTGTCAACTACATCAAATCATTCTTCTTACCTCTTAAAGTAGCCAGTCCAAACAAGTGGTGCTCCACCAAGCCAATATGGGCAACAACCATATCAAAGACATCTTTACATACTGTTTTGGTATCACAGGTCAGCTCCAGCTTCTGCCCACTTAGAAGCATCACATTCACTTTTCGCCTGGTGTCATCATTCTTCCCTTTCTTCGTCTGCATTTTGTGAGACAGAATATCCCAATATTCATACTCATGATAAAAATTACTCTCCTGGTTTAATGTAGTTCCCCTGCCCACTGATTGCTGAACAGCCCCTTTCTTACCAAGATAGACTTTGGTAGATCCAAGGAGATGAATGGCTCAATTGTCATTTTCACAAATTCAGGGCCAAAGAAATTCTGCAAATCACAAGAGTAGGAATGAACATTGGAGCAACAGAACAAGGCACAGTCAATCCCTGACCTGAAAATGCCAGAGGAACCAAAGGACCAACTAGAAAATCATACTGAATTCCTCCCACGAGCCACAAAGTCCAAAGAACCTGATTTCACCAGCATGTGTGCCACATACCACTGGCAAGCTACAGCCAAATAATGTTTGTGACATGATTGCTCTGCACATTTTCCTTCCACTGCTGGGCAAAAAGCCAACCCTCTAGTATTATTTGTTTTCCCTTAAAATACAGGGTGTGGGCTCCACGTTGGGACCACCCAGGCTTATCTCAGTAGGCAACTGCCTGACATTACTAAGCTTTTCCACACTGGTGGCAATTCTGCCTTGACAAATCTGTCTGTGACACATAAATCTCATCTCTTGAAGACTGAAATGTTTCAGCCTAATTACATCTGCTGGGTTCAAGTAGAGATCCTGGCCAATTTCTGTCTGCCTGTAGGCAAATAAATGTTCTACTAACCCACCTGGAAATTACAGGAGGTTTCCTGTCCAAATTGTTGAACTGCACAATACCCACTTCAATACCACATTAGGAAAGTGGCCCAAGATTCCCCTTTTGAGGGAAAACTTTCACTAGCTGCTGCCTATTACCTGCTGTGTGCTATATGTAGAAGAGCTACATGCAAATCTCTTAAGGGCCAACTTGGTTAGTTTAAGTCTACGTGAACTTAATGGTCAGAGTGCTATGGACTGGAGACAGATACAGGAGCTGTTACCCTGGATTTGGACAGCAAATTCAGCTGAGTCTTCTTTCAGTTTTCCCATCCTTAGAAACATAGTAATAAATAAATCCAATTCATTGACAGCAGCAGCAGAGGGCATCAAGCCATCACCTCTTCTAAACATCAGCCACTCCTTTTACCTATACCTCTGTTTGCCTCTCTCTAATCTTATGTTTCATCCACAATCCAAGACAGCTGGGAAAGGAAAGGGGAGTCTGCATGGTGATTCAGGGTGAACCCAAGGACCAAATGAACCCTCTCAGCCTTCCTTTACCTTCCCATGTTGTTAATTTAATCACCTTTGATGACAGTGGGACAACTCCACATGCAGCTAAAGAAATAAATGCAAATTAAAGTGGTTGAAAACACCACAGAAGGCAGGAGAAGACTACACCTTACCTTTGGTAGGACATTACATTGTTTAATTGAGGCAGTGTCTAGTCAAGGCTCACTGTTTTAGCATCTCTTGGTACCATTTTAGGCTACAGAGCCACTAATGCCACAAAACCTCACAAGTTTACCATGTGAGGGTAGGTTTTTCCTACCAAGGCAATTCCAAACACCTAGTGTTGGATCTGTTTATTACAGGGCTCAGTTTAGGAATCTATCTATTAGGAGTTTCAGCCAACACACCACTCTGTTTCCATGTAAATAAGAGGTCACCTGCAATCAGGGCATTACCCTCAGTTTTCTTTGTGTCATGGCTGTTTCCAGGGCTATTTCTCTCAGTGGATCTCTGGTGATGTCAAGCATTGAGGACCTAATTGCATCTCCTGGGTAGAGGTTAGGTCGGGACTGCCTGAGAGCCATTCTAGCTTGCAGTTGCATCATTTCTTCTTCCTGACGCTTCAGCATCACTTCTTGACTGATTAGATTGCCTTCAAAGGGTGTTTCGTGCTGCCTGTGGTACAGTCAGAGGGGATGAAAGGTATTAGTGGGTATAATCAAGACATTCTGCTGCTTTAAGCACTCATCTAAGCAGAAACCCAGAACACAAAATCCAGTTATCAAATCCTACACTCAACACCTTGATTATTCAGCAGCCAGGAGGTTATCAGGGACCCAGCAATATAGAAAAGGAGCAAACATGCCAAATTTCTACAGCTGCCTGCCATTTATTTGTATGAAGAACAGGCTCAGCTGTGGTGTAAAAAAATCCTTGATGCTACAAACCCAGGGAATCAGTACAAACCCAGTGAACACACAGGAGGAAGAACATTAATGCTTTGAAAATATCTGAATTTCTCTATTCAAGCAGGAACTGTGACAAAGGCAGGCTCAAAAGAGTGTTGGTAAACACCCTCCCACAAAAAATAATGTACTTTCTGTAAGTATATATTGTTCCAATCACTTTTTCTGGGGTAATTATTTATGAGCTCTCTCTGCAGCAGTTACTTATTCACTGGTTTTTCCCAAGCAGTAGTATAGCACGAGATTTATATAAATATTTTATATGTATCAACATTCAATAGACTAAATTATTCTAAATATAATTTTCTAAATGTTTTTGTCATCTTATTTTGCTGGGGAAAAAAAATCCCTTTTCCCTGTGCAACCTGTCCTAGGGACCCTGCTTTGGCAGGGGGGTTGGACTCGATGGGCTCTGGAGGGCCCTTCCAACCCCTACGAGTCTGTGAATCTGTGAATTTTCTTTTAAATTCCCAAGAATGGCTTGGTTGATACACAGCCATCACAAAAAATAGATCTAAATTAGTCTAAATTAGTAATCCAAAGGAAAAAAGGAAAAAAACACACACACAAGTTTCCCCCATCAGTATTTCTGAAGAACACAGCAACCTGTCCTCCAGTTCTTTTTTCAGCAGGTATGGATCCAAACTGTCCTACTGATTTTATTCTATGTGGAAGGAAAGAAATCCACATCCATTTTTGGTGAACAATAGCCCTTTTCTATTCGAAAATCAGGAGGCTCTGAAATGTGAAGAAAGGAGAAACTCAAGAAAAATAAACCCAACTTTCACTTCCCTCCGTCTGTCCCACGCTCACAGAAAACACCTTTAAACCCCAAACTAAAAATAAACCAACCAAGGCTTCTTTAGAAATCCTGAAACATGAGTAACTGATGTTCTCCCTCTGTCAACATGACTATCAGAGACAAATTATAAACACACATGGGGAGGGGAAACTAGTTAAGAATTTCATCCACCAACCCCCACTTTTAGGAGGTCTAAGCTGTTAGTTCAGATGGTACCTGCTTTGGCAGGGGGTTGGACTCAATGATCTCTTGAGGTCCCTTCCAACCCCTACAGTTCTGTGGTTCTTCTTTCCTCTAGCATACAGAATATGAAGGCACACAGAATGTGTTCTGAAGCCTGGGCACCACTGCACTGAGGTTTAGAAATACAGGTAAATGCAGAGCAAGTCCCACACCGACACTGACACACAGCCCTTTGCAATGAAAGGTCATCTACAGACTTTTCAAGGCTGAGAATTTATAGAGGTACTTTTTAAAAGAACCTAGGGATATGCTTGGGGAAGGACAAATCAGTTGAGAAACAAAGAGAAAACGCAGCTGTCCAGACAACACAGTTGTCTGCTAACTGGTGGACACGATTTCAATTTTATCATAGAGTCACAGCCTGGTTTGGGTGGGAAGAGACCTCAAAGTCCATCTAGTCCCATGGGCAGGGACACCCCCCACCAGCCCAAGGTGCTCAAAGCCCCACCCAACCTGGCCTTGAGCCCTGCCAGGGATCCAGGGGCTTCCACAGCCCCTCTGGGCACCCTGTACCAGGGCCTCCCCACCTTCAGAGTAAAGAATTCCTTCCTAATGTCTAACCCAACCCTGCCCTCCTTCAGCTTGAAGCCATCGCTCCTTGTCCTGTCCCTGCACTCCCTGGTGACCAGCCCCTCTCCCATGTTCCTGCAGGACCCCTTTAAGGATTGGGAGGCTGCAATTTTATCTTCTTACAGCAAAGTTTCTAATGAATGCTATTAATGTGACCAGTGCACTGTATTATATTTATTTTTATACTAATTTTTCATTGGTTGGCATACAAACCAGCATTAAAATAAGAAGAGATGAATTATCGTCAGAATCCAAACAATTCAATGCTACTAATGTGCCACACACTGAGCAAAGCAATGCTCAAGTTCCTCAGATGGAGTTTCAGGGAAGGCAGGGAGTAGGTGAAAAAAAAACATAAAGCCATTATCCTTTCACTGTGCATCACTTCCCTTCTCCTGCCTCTGTTCCTTTCTGCAGCACACCTAATAAAGGGCCAAGAGATGAGAAGAGGCCTCAGACCTGCAAGGACTTGCACACACGGTTGGCTTTTCAGCAAGAGGAAACTTATCAAGATCAACCTATGTGGGAATATTCACAATGAACGAAGTTAAATACACCCACAAGTGCCCTTCAGGTCAAGGTTTAAGGATGGGCTCTGAAATAAAACAAAAACAAACCCTTTCTGAACATTAGTATCTATGAATTATCCCAGACGATACGAAGGAGATAGACGTGTTGCAACTGGCTGTATCTGAAAAACACTTGCTAATGTGAAAGCCCCTGCTGCAGGAAAAAAGTTGCCTCTTTATTAACACAGAGATCTGTGCAATAGAAGAAATCATAAGCTGGTAAGAAAATATTATCATCAGATGTTGGTTTATCCTCTTTCTTGACATGTATTACTTTCTCTGAAATTCACGTGGGTGGGGGGATGTTTGGGAAGGAAGCTCATAAACCTAATGTTTTCCCAGATTTCCTAACTTGGTGTATCCAAACTCTCAGGGACCAGAAATCAGCATGCTTCAGGGTCCTGGGTAAGTAAAACCAGCTCTGGCATGGTCAGACTGCCACTTTTCTATGAAGTCTATCAGGGCAATTCACTCCTTAGGTGCCCAGACCAGGAATGCATCTCTCATTCTGCAGGACAGGAGACACCACCGTTGGTGAAGCTCAGAACACACAAGTATCATTACTCCAAGGAGAAAAACTAACATATATAATTCAGAATTACATTCCTAACAGATAACATCATAGAAGAATGTTCCCTAGGGTGCTTCATCAGACAAGTACTTGGCTGCTGCTCTGTATTTTCACTGATGCCTGACTGCAAGCCAGAATATCTCAGTTATTTATTAACCTGAAGATGGTAGGTGAGCAGTCACCTGGAAGGCTGACTCCTATAAAAGAGGGAAACAAATTAACTCCTCACCAAGTGTACTTACCCAGAAATGAGCAGGTTTTGGATCAGAGGAGGAGGCTGGAGGGAGGGAAGCAGGTAGGTATTCTCTAATGGTTAGCGCAGTGGAAAGGTCAGGGATAGAGTGAGAAATACTGATGCCTTTTGGTAAGGTAGGGAATATATGGAAATGGAATCTACTGGAAGGAAAAGGCAACAGAAGAGAGAGATCCAGGTCAGCTCCTAGAGAGAAAAAGGAAGAAATAGTAAAGGAAGGAAAAAATAAAAGGAATAGACACACAGAAATAAGGAATACAAGCAGCAAAGAGGAAACACAGACACAAGTATCCATTGCCATGAGGAAAGCATTCCAGGAAGCTTAAAGGGTAACAACAGTCACAGACCATGAGAAGGGGCTGAGTGTCCTCTGTTCTGCTGAAAAATCTGTGGTTCTGCCAGTTTGAGAGCAGCCAGCTCACCCAAACCAGCACAGGTAACACTGGCTCACAACCCTGAGCAGCCTCACGCTTCTGTTCTGGGGTTTAAGATCAGCAGCAGGCTCCCTCAAATCCAAACCCCCCTATTTGATTTACAACTCAGTTTTACAAGGATAATGCTGTGGGTAATTAATCAGGCTGCCCCTAAGGACCTGCCCCAGGAGCAGTAAATTCAACATGTGCTGAAGTATAGATGGTATCTCTGAACACAGAGACAAACACTGAAACACGCTCCCAAGTGCTGATGGAATTCAAGCAACAGATGAAGTTACTTCCCCAAACCCTGAAATCAAAGGGCCAACTGAAAAATAGAAACTCTGAGGATTTCTCCTTGGAACTACTTGTCATCATTAACAGTTCTACTTTGACAAGTTCTGTTTCTGAAGTTACACAAGCCACGGTCTTCTGCAACACAGGACATTTTAAGACAGCAACATGCAACATTCTGCATAACAATATTAAGTTGTTTTTGCAGAAATCACCCTATTTCACCAGCTCTCATGCCTGATGGATTCCTTAGTACACTTGTTAGCACTGGAAAGCTTTATCAGCTGTTGGAGAGAGAGAGAGGGCACATGCACTGTCTTCTCTTCAGCTCACATAATTAACAGAGATATTATCTAAGGATTATTTTAGGACCAAATCCTGCTTGTGGCTGCTTTCCTGTTTCTTAATAGGTTTAGTAAAATTAGCTTTCAGGAGTGCAGCTTCATTTTTCCATCTGGGACACCCTTATTAGTCTGGTACTTAAGATTAAGAAGAAAAATCCCAAACTTTTTCATCTTATGGAAATCGGGGGGAACAACCATGGAACTTGGTAAGGAACCACCTGTGGTGCTCCTCTCTGATATTTTCATGCAAGAACAGAGTGATGCCTTTTAGTGAAGGCACAGAGAAGAGCCCAAGCAGAAACAGGAAATTAAAAAGCAATGCTAAGCCTTGAGCCAAGGCTCAATATGCAGAAGAACTTCTTCCTGGTGATGGAGCCCTGGGACAGGCTGCCCAGGGGGTGTGGAGTCTCCTTCTCTGGAGAGATTCCAGCCCCGTCTGGACGCCGACCTGTGCGCCCTGTCCTAGGGACCCTGCTTTGGCAGGGGGGTTGGACTCAATCTCTGGAGGTCTCTTCCAACCCCTATGATTCTGTGATAGCTACACCCTTGTTAAACTCACCCCTTTGCTAAGCACAACAGTTAAATCCTCACTGCACTTACAAAAGGCCATTTCCTCTTCAGGATTTGACCCACTTACAAATCACATCCATTCCAGGTACCAGCCTTAAAGCAGCAATATAAACCAATGTAAAACAAGTCATGAGAAAGTCCTTTCTGCTTTGCCATGGCCCCTTCACTTGCATAACAGGCCCAATTAATTTCCAACAAGGTGACTCATTTACATCCCACATACTACTTTCCCTTTCTGAACTATTTTGTAAATAGAAACAAAAGTTCTCCATCAGCATCCACAAATTAGTGCTGTTTTATTTTGGAGCACAGCTACAGTGTTGAATTGGCAACTTTCCTGGGCTCAAGTCAAAGATGAATGAGGGGTGACTTAGCACTGTTCACCAAAGGAAAACAAACAATGGCAAATAAGTAAAGCAAACCTCATGCTCATTCTGTACACACAGTAGTAACAGCCTACTACACCTTTTCAGTGTGGTCCTAGAGACAAGTAAAATGCAAAGCAGGTATTTACAGCCTCAGTGGGGTTGGGTGGAACTTAAAGCTCTAACTCCAGTCCTTGAAACTCTGCCCTGAAAGCTCCCACACCAGCCAAAATCCTCCAAAGTCGAGGCAGGCTGGATTTCTAGTACTGTTACATGAACAGATACCACATTCCTGCCAACAAAGCAGTGCTGACCCAGCCAAGCAATGCCTCAATATTTCTTCCCCACAGGAAATGCCAATGCACACATTTCTAAATGACATGGCATTTTTCAGGCAAAGAGGGAGTAGTAAGAAGCCCAGTGTTGCTGCTCCAGCTGCAGACAGCCATGAGATTTCCCCCTAACAGCTGTCCTGTCCTTCTGCAGCCAGGTACAGCACATTCTCAGACCCACTTGAGGCACACTATATAGTCAAAGATGATGTTTGGAGTGTTGAGGTATTAAAAAAATATTCAAACAGAACAACATAAAGTAAAAGTTTGCTAGAATAACCAACTAAATGTATAGGTTTTGGCTTATCTCAGAGAAAGCAGCATGCTATCATTTCCTTATTAAATGAAAAAACCCTGCAAATTAATCTGTATAGTATCAGCACCTCCCAAATGTGTATTTTGGAAAATTATAATCTAAATTATTAAATATTTCCAGGCTGAGCATAGCCCAAGACCTTCTGATAGGTGATAGAGCACAACCCAGTCTCCACTAAACACAGACAAATGGAATTTGGACTCCTAACTGGTGTACCTCCCCCTCCAGCACAGTGCACCACCACACACAGTAAGAGTGAAATGCTATTTTCTTCCAAATACAACATGTTGTTTCTTAAACAGAAGCTGGGATGAGAGTGAAAAATTCCCTTGTAAAGACAAAGTACTCCAAGACCAAGCTTTCACAAGGTTTACCTTGCCCTCTGAGAATTAGCTTGACTTGATGTGGAGATATCATCAGCGCTTGGCAAAGCACCACTGGCATCGTCTCTCTTGAAACCTTCATTTCTTCTCACTAGCAAACCAAAAGACAAATGAACACTTGACAGGGTAACAAAGCACAAAGAGTAGTCCTGTCTAGAAGTCAAGGACTTATCTCATCTTTAAGGCTGGAAAAGACCTCTAAGGTCATCAAGTCCAACTGTATATCCAACACCACCATGGCAACTAAACCATGTCCTGGAGCCCCATGTCTACAGGTGCTTTGAACTCCTCCAGGGATGGTGACTCCACCACCTCCCTGGGCAGCCTGGCCCAGTGCCTGACTTCAGTTTGGTTTTTTGGGGGGAAGGTGCTGTTTTGGGGTCTCAGGGGAGAGGAGGTTGGGTTTTGTCCTGTTGTTTTGTTTTATAAAGCAGAGGTCTTACCTTGCCTGAAATCTGGCTCCGAAGAAACAACAGATGGACTTTCACTGGAAGTACTGTAAACGTCACTGTGGTAAGATTTGTACCTTCTCAAAGGCTCTGCAAGTTTAAATCAAGGTATCAGAAGAGAGCAACAGTTCTAATGCAAAAATCAAACACAAATCAACATTTGAAATTTCCTGAAAGCTTCTCAAAAGGTTTGTAAACACCTGCCCATGGCTATGGAGACTGAAAGCAAACCCTCAGACACCATGCAGTTCCAGGCTGTCTCTGAGGTCTGCCTGGCCATCCTGAGAGAGCCACCTCCTCTGAACTTCTCTCTCACCATCCCAAGCTGAAATTAATGTTTACAGAAACAACAAAATCCAGGACAAAACCCAATCCCTCCTGCAAAGGAAATGGATGCAAACCTTTGGTGTGAACTCAGTCCCTGGGTTCCTTCACACTGAGAAAGAAAAAATATCCCAGAGACAAAGCAGGAACTGGAAAATTACAATTCCTTCAGCTCATCTTTGACAGCCAGACAATATGATTAACCAGCACTTAATAAGCCCCTATAGGATATTTAATTAACCAGAACAACCAGATGCAGGCGATGAACCATGAAAGCAGCAGCTGCAGTTCCTACTCTCAGGGGATTCTTTCAATACCAGGCTGGAGCAAAGGACTCCACAGAAGGGGGATGTACCTGGCTTTTGCAAGAGTCTCCCAAACCTTCCCTAGGCACATTTAGACCCATCTGGATGCTGACCTGCCCTAGGGACCCTGCTTTGGCAGGGGGGTTGGACCTGATGATCTCTGGAGGTCCCTTCCAACCCCTGTGAGTCTGGGATACTGCACATTAAAGGAGAAAACAAAGCAAAGCCCCCACACTCTGGGGTTTGCAAAGCAGCACTAAGTGAGAGGAAGCTTTCCATGTCTTTGCTTGCAGAAGACTTGTCTCTGGTCCAGCTACAGCAAATGTTTCTGCAAACAGAAGTGGTGATATAGAGAAGACACACATGACTGTGGTTACAGCCCAAATCACTGCAGCGAGTACAAAATGTGAGACCACAGAATGGGGAAAACATGGGATGAGTCTGGACACTGTAAAGTGCAGTCAGAGGTTCCAACTTCCCATGACCAGAAAACAGAACATCTGGTGAAAAATTCTGTAAGAACAATAAACCTGTGGCACAGCCTGTGTTAGGTCAGAGGACAAATCAGAGCTGATACTGAGAGCAGCCCTGAGAAGGAGGACTTGGGGGTGCTGATCAGTGAGAAGCTCAACATGAGTTGGCAGCATGGGTTGGCAGCCCAGAAGGCCAACCCCATCCTGGGCTGCATCCCCAGGAGTGTGGCCAGCAGACTGAGAGAGAGGATTCTGCCCCTCTGCTCTGGGGAGGCCTCACCTGAAGTGCTGGGTCCAGCCCTGGGGCCCCCAGTACAGGAAAGATGTAGAATTATTGAAGCAAGTCCAGAGGAGGTGACAAAGATGATGAGGGGACTGGAGCACCTTTCTCCGAGGTGGAATGGCCTCAAGCTGCACCAGGGCAGGTTTCAGATTAGACACTAGGAAAAAGTTCTTCACCAAAAGGGTTGTGTGGCACTGGAACAGGCTGCCCAGGGAGGGGGTTGAGTCACCACCCCTGGATGCATTTAAAAGACGGGTAAATGAAGTGCTCAGAGATATGGTTCAGTAGAGGACAGGTAAGGTTGGACTCTATGATCTCAAAGGTCTTTTCCAACCTTGTGATTCTGTGATTCCTATGAAGACAGGCTGTGAGCGTTGGGCTTGCTCAGCCTGGAGAAAAGAAGGCTCCAGGAAGACCTAACTACCAATCCTTAAAGGGGTCCTGCAGGAACATGGGAGAGGGGCTGGTCCCCAGGGAGTGCAGGGACGGGACAGGGGGTGATGGCTTCAAGCTGAACGAGGGCAGGGTTAGGTCAGACATTAGGAAGGAATTCTTTATTCTGAGGGTGGTAAAGGCCCTGGCACAGGGTGCCCAGAGAGAGAGGCTGTGGAAGCCCCCGGATCCCTGGAGGCATTTAAGGCCATGTTGGATGGGGCTTTGGGAAACCTGGTCTAGTAAAAGTATCCCTGCCCATGGCAGGGGGCTGGAACTAGATTATCTTTGAGGTCCCTTCCAACCCAAAGCATTTTGCCATTTTATGCAGTCAATAGCACTACACATTCAGATGGGGATGAAAAGAGAGAAGATAATGCAGCAAAGGCCAAAGACTAGTTCATGTTAGATTTGGGGATATCTGCTTCCCTACTCTTCTTCAAAGCCAGCATTTCCTCCATTTCTGCCAGCCCCCTTGGGTTGTGCAGTTCCCCACTGTCCCTCCAAAACCAAGACCCTCTAAGAAAACTGGGACAAGGAAGCAAAGTTGCCTATGAACCCATGAAACCAACTGCTCCCACTAGCCCATCCCAGGCACACACAGCAGCATAAACCATAGAATCGTAGGGGTTTGAAGGGACCTCAAGAGATCACTGAGTCCAACCCCCCTGCCAAAGCAGGTTAAAATCCTGAATACTTACAGAACCACAGAATCACAAGGTTGGAAAAGCCCTTTAAGCCCATGGAGTCCAACCGTTCCTGTCCTGTGCTGACCCAGATCTCTCAGCACCTCATCTCCCCAGCTGTTAAACACCCCCAGGGGTGGGGACTCAGCCCCCTCCCTGGGCAGCCTGTGCCACAGCCCCACAACTCTGCCAGGGAAGAACTTTGCCCTCCCAGCTGAGCTGACCCTGCCCTGGCACAGCTTGAGCCCATTGCCCCTCATCCCATCTCCTGTCCCCTGGCTGAAAAGACCATCGCCCACCTCTCTGCACCCTCCTGGCAGGGCAGGGGAGGTGGGGAGAAGGTCTCCCCTCAGCCTCCTCTTCTCCAGGCTGAACACCCCCAGCTCCCTCAGCTGCTCCTCAGAGGATCTGCCCTCCAGCCCCTTCCCCAGCCTGGTTGCCCTTCTCTGGACTCGCTCCAGGACCCCCATGTCCTTCTTGGAGTGAGGGGCCCAGAACTGGACCCAGCACTCGAGGTGCAGCCTCCCCAGTACCCAGTCCAGGAACACAGTGACCTCCCTCCATCCTAGGGATGTTCCCCATTCCTCTCAGAAGCAAGCTATACTGCTTGCATGTTTGCAAGCCAACCTACAGCAAGACAAAAGAGAATTCCCTGGGAGGGGTGTCAGGGGGTGGGGTTGCTTTGGTCTTTCACAAGGGCAACTCTCAGCGTTCTGGGTTTTACAACAAAGCAGCACACCACCACTCCAGCAATTACTTGCCTAACAAGGGGAAAAAAAAAATCCCAAACAAACCACAAGTTCAGTGGGTAGCTTTTGGAGATGTATTTTTACAACACTCCCAGCCCTCTGAGGCATCAATCCAAATGGGATACTGGAAGCTACAGTAAGAAACAATTTAACTGGAACCAGATCCCTTCTTTCCCAGTAGTTTTGTTAGCTGTAGGTTTTTCAAGGCTGCTGAACTGACTTTGAAGCAAGAGGATGAGAAGGGAACAGTAAAACAGAACATGAGATTTGATTTTTAGTTTGTTTTCCACCTCACCAGCACTCTGGGCCTCCTGAGTTGCACACCAACGGTGGCTCCATCCTGGTTCTCTGAGCAGTGAAGGTTTGGCAAACAGAAATGTGAGGTGGTAAACCAGAAACAGGCCGTTAAAACATGAAGCAAGTGTGGGTACGTGGCAGCACCATATCTGACTCCACAGCGTGTTTGACTTCTCTTGACTCATCCTGCTCGCAGGAGCTGACGCCCTGCTGTAGGCCAAGGGGTAAAGCTCACAAGCCAAGAAGCATAAAGCAAAACTCCTGATCCCTGCTTATCTCAACGCTTTCACAGACCTCCAACACAAGCCCCTGCCAGGTTTGAACCAATTCTCCCAGTATTCACAAGCAGAGACAGAGATGGGACCACCTAAGCAAGACCTTACAACTTAGCCCAGCAACACAAGCCGAGGTACCCTCATCTTCTGGAGGCGTTTTACCACCTTTCCACGTTGGGCTGCAGCAAGGACCATCAGCTTGTTCAGCCTAACGACAAAGGTTTAAAGGCAATTAAGAAGCTACAGCCTGAAACTCGGCCTAAAACCTCCATTTTTTCCCTTCACTTTGCTCAGTTTAAGGAAAACACATACAGATGTGGAACTGTTTGTCACTGGGGCATCTTCTCTTCAGTAACCACCTTCCAGGTCTCTGCTGGTTTACAGACAAGTCTATGTACCCCCCCAAAATAGCACCTCCTCTTAATCAAACTTCATCTTTCCTGGAGGCAAACCTTCAATTCAATTGTAATTATTGAGACTACTGTATCTATGCTGCTTGCAAAGTTACCCAAATAATTTAAGCTGTCTTCTCTCCTCAATTCTAACATATCATGTTAGGATTAACTTCAGAGAAGGCACTTGGATCTGGTCCAAGCCAAACTTTAATTAAGAACTGGCATTCACAGTCCCAATGCTGGGATCAAGTTAAAATTAAGCTTTGCATACAACAGTGTCAAAAATGAGAAGAAACTTCTGGCCTGTCTTGGCTGGAAAGGAACTGGAAGATGACATCAATTAAAAACTCAGGATAAAAAACCAGCTTATTTCCTATATTTACATTTTTCCCTGGGATTTTTGAATGGCTTTAGTTTGTTGTGGGGTTTTTTTGGGTTTTATTGTTGTTTAGTTGATAGTTGGGGTTTTTTTTTTTATTTTTTTGGTGACTTCAGAATGAATTTAACTTCTAGAAGCTTCAAACACATTGCATTGACAATTATTTTACCAGTTACCTTCCTTAACACATCAGTGTTCAGGTTACAGCCTCCCACAAGAACACCTCAAGACACTTGGTAACTTAGAAACACCTGAAATAAAGCTGAGTTAAAGCCTGTTTAAAGAGCCTGTAACTAAAGTGAAGATACAAAGCATGTACAAATACTGTAAGTTAACACATGGTAGCACCACAATGCAGAGTTGAATGAAGCCATAATGATGTGATCAGTGTGTGTCTGTGCTGCTCAGTGCTCCAGAGGTGCTTTCTCCCTGCAGAGCACATCCTTCCAGGCACCCAACACAGCAGAAAATAACAAACCCCACTATTTGGGCAAGGCAAGAGGTGCAAGCCCAGACAAGCAGTTTACAGAAAGCCTCATGTCAGCCAACTTGAGCAGAAGAGAACCACATTTAGCTTAGAATTTCATTAACCCACTGACATGACTCACATTAGATACACAGGGTTCCAAATACACTTTATTACAGAATCACTGCTAGCTGTAAGGGGAGTGGAAAGGACAGAGAAGATGGCAGAGAGAAGGAGGGACAGAGCTCGTTTGCTCTTTTGAGGTTAATTAGTGGGTGTTTCTGTTTTGCAAGAGTGTTACCAGAATCACAGAATTGTAGGGGTTGGAAGGGCCCTCCAGAGCCCATGGGGTGCAACCCCCTGCCAAAGCAGGGTCCCTAGGACAGGGCAGGGCTGGAATCTCTCCAGAGAAGGAGACTCCACACCCCCTGGGCAGCCTGTCCCAGGGCTCCCTCACCCTCACCGGGAAGAAGTTCTTCCCCACATTGGGGTGGAACTCCCTGTGCTCCAACTTAAGGCCATCACCCCTTGTTCCTGTCCCCACAGACACTGAGAAGAGGCTGGCAGGATTTCCACGACCCATACTGCACATGAGAAAGCTGTATTGTACACGCAGCCATCCCAGTGACTCTCCAGAGAATCTAAGGGACATCTGATGGGTCTGGGGCTAGCAGGATCCTCAGGAGCGACAGCAAGAACCAGAGCCTTTAGCATAGGATGGGAAAGGTTGGACTTGATGACCTTAAAGGTCTTTTCCAACCTTGTGATTCTGTGAAAAGATGGGGGGAAAACTGCCTCAGCAAATAAGAGGGAGAGATTCACACATAGCCACTGTCTCACAGCTTGTGCCCCGCTGTTCTGACACTGGACAGTAGGCCTGAGGCATGAGAACTCATGTCTGCAGTTCATGACTCCCAGAAGGTACGATCAGTTCTGTGGGGAGAAGCTGGAAGCAAGGGAGAGCAGGTTACATGTTCACGCTCTGCACTGCCAATGTGGCATTGCAGAGCATAAAAGGGAGAGTATTATTTTCTCTCTGGAACAGGACACTATCAGTTGGTGCCAAGCAACAACTTCCAAGCTTCAAAAGAACAAGGAAACCAGAAATCTGGTATGGATCAACTGCTTGGGTTAACACCTAAGGGCTTCATGACCCTAAATGGTTCTGCCTAAACTCGTAAGACCTACAGTGAGATGCAGAACTCACTCGTCTCTTGGCAAGATAACACATCTTGTTGAGTCTGTTCTCTCTCTGTTCAGAGTTGGCTGCTCCTGAAGTCAATTAATCTCTGTCCTTTTCCCCAACTGGCCAAGCACACATGATAATCTTTAGCATACAGGAGATAATTTCCACACTGACACTGTACAGCAGAATAACACCTCAACCTGCAGGCTCCTGAGCAAGGTGCTTGCAATGATGCTGTCTTTGGAAGGCTTGTGAAGCTCAATCCGAGATGTTCTGACTGGAGATCACGGCGCAGTTTAGATGAGCTGCAGCTCACTACAAATCACTCTAGTACAGCCCAGCTGTAATTAAAGCCCTGTTGTTCTTTCCACTATAAACTCTACTTTTTATGAGTTTATAATTTGGATCATAAAACTCTGTTCTGAGTGAAAGCTTGGCATACCAGAGTCCGTGCATGAGAACATTTTCTTTTTCCAAGACAGTCAGCTCCTTAAGGTTTTATGAATAACAAAGAAGTTTGCCAGCTTAACCCAAAATAAATTAAAGAAATAAGCTACAAATCACTTAAGTTCCTTTGTCGTTTCAGGAGGGAAGCATTATCTGGCTAAGTTCAACCTGCAGCGAGTCCAAACACCACCTCACAATTCAAACAGCGTACAGCCCAAAGCAGAGGCTTCACTCCACCAAACTGAAAATATCCCCAAACCTACCAAAGAGGCAGCAGCTTGTGTCCTCTCTATGAAACCAAACCACCTCCCCTATTTCCATGATTCCTTGCCCATTCTTCCCCCCACAAACTCAACAGAATCACAAGGTTGGAAAAGACCTTTAAGATCACCAAGTCCAACTGTCCCTGTCCTGTGCTAAACCAGATCCCTGAGCACCTCATCTCCCCATCTGTTAAACACCCCCAGGGGTGAGGACTCAGCCCCCTCCCTGGGCAGCCTGTGCCACAGCCCCACAACTCTGCCAGGGAAGAACTTTGCCCTCCCAGCTGAGCTGACCCTGCCCTGGCACAGCTTGAGCCCATTGCCCCTCATCCCATCTCCTGTCCCCTGGCTGAAGAGACCATCGCCCACCTCTCTGCACCCTCCTGGCAGGGCAGGGGAGGTGGGGAGAAGGTCTCCCCTCAGCCTCCTCCAGGCTGAACACCCCCAGCTCCCTCAGCCGCTCCTCAGAAGATTTGCCCTCCTCAACAAAACACTCCTGACTGTACAAGTGTTTCTAACACCTTATTCTGTTTTTCCTATCAGTGCCTCTCCTTTGAGGTCATGCTGTGTCCCACCACAGGATAAAACAGCAGTTCCTATAACATTTGGTGGGCTTTTCCTCTCCACTGCTAGCAGTTGCCTGCCTGTCCACTGTGTGACTACCAGCTGTGGGCAGGAAGATACCCTTGCATCAAGTGCTGCTCGAGAAACTGCCACTGCTACCTCTATCAAGATAAATGACGTGTTTGCTCACTGCTTTCCATGCAGTTGCTCCTATCTCTCAGCTAGGCTGGGTTTATGTCAGGCCAGGCTTATGTCAGAACAGCAGCAGCATCATTCTCCCCCATGGTAATGCCTGGGAACATCTGTCTACCCACGAAGGGCTTGGAAATTACATATGGTTAGGCACAGAAATCCTGCAGACTGTATTCTTCATTTCTTTGAGAGACGCAACTGGTGATAGACTCCTTCTGTTAAGGTGTCAAGGGACTCAGCTGTTGTAAACAAGATGTAAAATAAGGAATAGTAAAGTGTATGGAGCAAAAAAGGAAACGAAGTCGTATCAGACTGGCAGACTTGAGATGTTGAGGCTTTTGTCATCTGCTCATTAAGGTGGAATAGAGTACTTTCAGTTGGGCTTCTCAAGCCCTCTAAAGCCAGCAGGAACTAACTCCCACATGAAAAGGTATTCCTCATCCATCCTACTAAAATACAGCTCTAAATGGCTGTCATGCAAAATTCACAGTCCCAACTATGCTCTGGCCCAAGACTTCTCTATAAACAGTTAACTGACCAAAAAAAAAGCACAAGAGAGCCTAAAAGAAAAGAGCAGAGCGCACACACACCCCTAAGAGTGAAACAACTTCCTTCCTCTGTAGAAAGCTCAGAAGACAAGAACATTTCCACTCAACTATCTGTTGAGAAAGCATCTTCATTTCTGTCCAGCAAGTACTGACTGAATTCAGAAGGATGGGTGGGCAGCAAGTCACCAGATACCACCTCAGCCTTCCCCAGCAGATCTGTCACAACTCTGTGACTATCAAGCCCCAGTTCCTGGTGTACTTTGACTGCACTTTCACCTGCTCCCTTTATGAATCAGGTAGTTTCACACATCTGAATTATCTCAGTTTCCAAAGCACGGGCACATTATGATTTCTGCTGTCTCCCCATCTGAATGGGAACAGTAAACTCTTGCTCATCAATGGGTTTGGCCAAGCTTTCGGTTTTGGTGTTGTGCAACACAAACCTGCACAAAGCTGCACTCCTGAATAACAAGGCTATTAAGTTTTCCCAATGCAGGGAGTGGCCTCCTCTTAAATTCTGTCAGCTACCTATCTCTAAAGATCCCAGTTGACTCATAAACTTGAGATGGTCCCCCTTCAATTTCAGGCTCCTAAACAAAAAAAACCCAACCAATCTTGCCTGTAGCCCATCAGACATCTCTGAAGATAATTAGAGATGTTGAACTTCCACTGAGCTAACAACGGTACCTCCACAGTACTGCTACCACCTATGTTCATTGCTTCACATTATGTTGTAACCCTCATCAGAAGATGCTGATGTGATAGCATGAAACACTCCAGCTGGCTTGTCTGTACAACCTGGAGAGAAATCACAGGAGCTTTTTCAACTACTCTGCCCTGGTCAGGCCCCCCCTGGAGTATTGTGTCCTTTGCTGGGCTCCCTGGGATCTCCTGGAGAGAGTCCAGCAGAGGCTACGAAAGGGATGAAGGGCCTGGAGCATCTCCCCTGCCAGGAAAGGCTGAGTGAGCTGGGGCTGTTCAGCCTGGAGAGAAGAGACTGAGAGGGAAGCTGATCAATGGGGATCAATAGCTGAAGGGTGGGACACAGGGGGACATGGGCAGCCTCTTCTCAGTGGCTGTGGGGACAGGACAAGGGGCGATGGGCTCAAGTTGGAGCAGGGGAAGTTCCACCCCAATGTGGGGAAGAACTTCTTCCCAGTGGGGGTGAGGGAGCCCTGGGACAGGCTGCCCAGGGGGGTGTGGAGTCCCCTTCTCTGGAGAGATTCCAGCCCTGCCCTGTCCTAGGGACCCTGCTTTGGCAGGGGTTGGACCCCATAGGCTCTGGGGGTCCCTTCCAACCCCTGTGAGCCTGTGACGCTGATTCTATGCCATTTCAGTAGCATTCCTTTCTGGAGTACAAGGCTTGGATGCATAAGAGAAAGAACCGGCTTCCCTTGCTAACTGCAACGTAAACATCTGCTATGGCCACGATGGCCATGAACAGGCATCTTTCAACCTTTCTAAGGCTGAATTTCAACTTCATCCTGAATATGAATTTCAACCTCTATAAAAGGCTTTATTACCTTTACTTAATAAGAAGTGTTTCCACCTCACCACAGGGGAAGGAAGGAAAAGTTGTTTGGGCTTTTCTCTCCCACAGAATTATTTCTGACACACAACAGACAGGAGGCCACGAGTCTTCAACGGAATGGATTTAAAATACCATTGAAATGCAGCTGTGTAAATGACCAAGCTTGCTCTGCACATACAGCTCTTCCACTCCTTACCACAGATGACCAAATTCTGCCTTCTGGCCCATCACAAGCAGAATCCAACTCAACTCTCAATTTCTATCCAACTGTTCCAAATTTATGACCCCTGAAAATCATGTCACATTTTGAACTCAATCAAAACAGACAGTTCCCCTTCCAGGGTTCCCCAGAGAAACCATTTTCTAAGTTTCCAGGGAACAAATACAAAGCCTGATATTTTTTCCCCATGTGTTCCTTTATTTCACTGATGGAACTCATTGCCAAGCATTCCTACTGAGGTGTAAAGATCTTAACATGAGTGCCCCAGAAATTTCCTATTTAAGGACTTCATATTTAAGGTCCAGAATCATACAGTGCAAAAGCTGAGAGATCTGGAGATGAAATTCTCCCTTTCCTCAGGGGTATAAATCTGTATCTCTTAGCTGGACATACAGATTGTCCTTCAAGGAAATTCCTTGGCAATGAGCTGTTACCAACTTTTTTTTTTCTTTTTCTAATTTTAACTAATGAACTTGATACTGGCTGACTTAGAGATCAACTGGTTTCACTGGGCAAGCAATCTGGACAAGCACATTTACCTTCATTAATGCTTTCACTCTACCAAACAAAAAAAAGAAGGTGGAGCAAAGATCTTGGGAGTTTCAAGACCTGCTACAAGAGAACTCACAGTTATGGTAAGGAGAAATCTTTGTTCAATGACTGGAATACACAGAACATCAAAAAACTTCACTCACCTTCTATGTTCATAGCTTCCCTCAGGAGCTGCAACTTCTTCTGCCTCTCTCTTATCCTATCAAAGGCACTTGATATTGCTGCTGAAGTTGATGTCTCAGGCACGTGGCGAGTTTGGTCCAATTTTTGTGGTCCAAAGACATCCAGTGCTATGCTCCCATCAGAGTACCTTGCCTCCTTGTTTCTGGCAGTAGTGGAAGTCCGTACTGTAAATGCTTCACACTGATGGTTGTGCCCATGAGAGCCTCCAGCATGGTCCCTCTCAGCTGTCTTGTCAGTCGTGCAAAGCAAATCCGTGGAGGAAGCCCATATTTTCCTCTTGGGAGCCACATCTGCATGAAGGTGACCTTTTTTATCAAACTCACTGGTTTTACATCCATGAGGACAGAAAACATCTTCCTGTCCCAAGTTGTAATCTGAAGAAATGCCCTGGAAAAACTCCTCCTCTCCTTGAGTTCCTCTAATGGACAGAAACCCCATAGACTTGCTAAGTCCTTTGTTGAGCATGGTCTGTTGAGAGAAGTGAGCTTTGTGTCCATCAGGTGCATCAACCACCAAGGATTTTCCTGCAGGAAGGAGACATTTCAGACATGTAACTTTGTGCTTCATACACAAGGGTGCAACACAGGTTCCTTACTGTTAAAGGGCCCACTGAGGATGCATTTTGGCCTCCTGGATTGTGCCAAGTGAAACATCAAGACCGCTACATAGGGCTACTTAAAAGAACTCCAACTACTTCATGTCTGTTGGGCATTTTATTTCTTCTATTATGTAAGTGATCAAGGAAAAAAATTATGGCTTACTATAATTCAGAATTACCATTTAAAAAAATATTCTCACATCCATTCTGAAAGTTCTGTTCTCATTTGTTTTATTTTTAAAATAGCCTGAACTATCACCAAAAGTACTGTGGAACGATCAGGCTGAAACCAGGTGTTCCTCTCACCTCTCACACCCAAAGACAACACCTACAATTTTTAATGACAAGTCCAGGTTTGTTCTACAGATTTTCAGATGTGTTGCACTGGTGTCAGGAGGAAGAGAAGAGTGACTGTGTAGTTAAGAACTTCAGAAATCCTGGATCTTCCTTTAACAGCTGGTTTTGGTGACAACAGTCTCTCCAGATAAAGAATAGACTAAAATAAAACCAAGTAAACTTCAAAGATCAGTGATTCTACAAGCCTGGACACTTCACATTTCATTGATACAATCTCCCCTGCTATGAAATTATTTCCAGAACAGAAGAGAATGTCAGATGTGCAATAGCATCAATGAAATATGATATTCTGAAAAATATATCTTATCATGGTCACTGTGAAGTTTGGGTGATGTCTCAAGCATTATGTCTTCTCAAAGTATTAGCCCAGTTTTCCCAAACTAATTGCAAACACTGGGAAGCACAATCATCATTTTTTAAATTAGCAGACCTACAAGTCTACCTTTCAAGTACTTAAGCCCTCCTGAGGTCGAGTTATAACCACCATAAAGAATAACATCAAAGTATCACAGTACTGCCCAACTGCTACTTACTTTGCCAGCAAACTCAATCTTTCTATGCTTCTGCATTATCAAAATTGAGAAAATCCAAAGCTACTGTAGGTATCACACAGGCAGCAACCTACTCATAGCTTCAACTGGTCAAGTACACTGCAAAAGTTATTATGAAGTCTCATCATTCCAACCTGCAATTCCAGCCTGAATTAATGTGGCCATCTCAACCTTGTACTAGAGCCACAGAATCATTCTGGATGGAAAAGACCTTTAAGGTCACTGAGTCCAACTGTTAATCCAGCACTACTGAGTCCACCATTAAACCATGTCCCATGGTACTTGTTGAGGCACTGGAACAGGGTGCCTAGGGAGGTGGTGGCTGCCCCTTCCATGGAGGTTTTCAAGGCTGGGTTGGATGGGGCTTTGGGCAACCTTGATCTCGTGAGAGGTGTCCCTGCCTATGGCAGGGGGTTGGAACTTCATGATCTTCCAGGTCCCTTCCAACCCAAGCCATTCTGTGATTCTATAATTCTACATCTACACAAAATGCCTCCACGGATGGTGACTCAGCCGCTTCCCTGGGCAGCCCGTTCCAGTGCTTGACAGCACTTTTGGTGAAGGAATTTTTCCTAATGCCCAATCCAAACCTCCCTTGACACACCCTGAGACCATTTCCTCTCATCCTGTTGCTAGTTACTTGGGAGAAGAGACGAACCCCCACCTCACTACACCCTCCTTCCAGGTAGTTCTAAGAAGTGAGAAGGTCTCCCCTCAGCCTCCTCTTCTCCAGGCTGAATGACCCCAGTTCCCCCAGCTGCTCCCCATCAGACCTGTGCTGTAGACCCCTCACCAGCTTTGTTGCCCTTCAGCAAAAGGTCTCATGATATCACTGATGATAAAGCCCAGCTAAAAGCATTCCATGCCAGGTTCCCTAGGCAATGCTTGCTCACCCAGGGGGAGTCAGTACAGCATGTGATACTTCACTCAGAGCTACCTCCCTACGGTACCATTCGCATCTTGTAAGAGGCAGAAGCCTTGAAGACATCCTCACAAAATAATGGAGTTAGGAGCTTATTGTGCTCTATCTACTGCTCTCAAAGGGGGCTCTGCAGTGCCCCTCTTCCAAAGTCAACTGAAATGACTGTGCCCCATGTGCACAGTAGGCTCCTGCTGATCTATACCTAGAGTCTACTATCCTTTTGCACTGAGTTCCACAGATGCCTTAGGCACGCTCCTAATTGTACTCAGCAAGAAACATCTGGCTTCATGCCTTTCAACTGATATTCTACTTGAAGAGGGGCCATTAGGTTTGTGTTTCCATTTCTGCGATGTTAAACTAACAACAGGTGTTTAAAAAAAGCCCCAAACCTAAAGCCAAATGCAACCAAGCAGCCCCTTACTTCTCACCAACACACACACAATGGTAAAACGTTGGCGTTCAGGTTGTCTAAAAAGTGTCTTGTCAAAAATTACACAGTTCCCACATGTCCCAACCAAGAGAATAAAAGAATAACCTGTGCCAAGGACAATGAACTCATCATCTGAAAGGATCTGATGCATCACGTTATATTTTACCAATAAGGCTTTAATCCTAAACTCAAGTAAATGTAATTATCTTTGTGGTCAGGTAAATCTTATGTTATGACCTTATTCTCTGACTACACATCCCTCATTAGGCCAATGAATTAAATATATAATGTTCAAAGCCACAAAATAGCTGTTCACTGTGAAGTTCCATCTAAAGCAGCAGGATGAGGCCAGGTTGGATGGGGCCCTGGGCAACCTTACGTAGCTCCAGGCCTGGAGGTTGGTGGCCCTGCCTGTGGCAGGGGGGTTGGAGCTCTGTGATCCTTGGGGACCAGACCAGTCTAGGACTCTAATATATCCATTCTGCAAACACAGCCTTTGCATTGATGTCCATGCACAGCAAGGACAGACCCTTCTGCAGAGGATTTCAGCTTTGCCATTTGAGAGAGTTATCAAAATCCAAACACTGCAGTAGTTAAGATGGTCACCAAAGAGGCAAATCAGAAGGAGCTCCAAGAAGCCTCCCCAGTAAATAAGAGCTCCAAGATAATTTTAGGCAGGAAAAACCCCAAACCAACCTACTCTACACACAGTTTTCACATTATTTTTTTAAATGTAAAAAACCCTACCCAAAGCAAACCCACCTCTTCAACACTGGAAGTATTTACATGCACAAGACCTTACTGAATGAAACAATGGGAAAGAAAACAAAAGGGTAAAAAAACCCAAGGCAAAATACAGCTGCAACCTCAGTATACTACCAAGGATATAATACTAAGTCCAGGATTACTTGATACATCAGTGGTCATGACTCAGAGGAACATTCCTGGTTGAAAAGATCATTTACCCCACCGCACACTAAAGCGTTACCTTGTTTGAGGATCACATCCAGTGAAAGGAGCCACAATGACTTTTACGTACCATGGGTATCCTCACCACAGGATGCTGGTGAGAACCACAGTGAAGGAGCCCAGCTGCCAGCAAAACAGAGAGCTGGAAGGGAAGGAGCATCCTCCTGACCAAGGTTTCGATGGACTGGAAGCATTCAGACGAGATCTAACAGAAGCTGCTTCCAGTACAAGCTTACAATCAGAAGACGCAAGCTCTTTGCCTCAGCATGCAAGAGATGCTTTCTAGTCCCCAAGTCATCCACCCACCCATTGCTTCCTCATGAAGAAAAGTGAATGCCATGAATGCTATCTCATCAGCAGTGACTGGAGAAGTACTCACTGCTACAGCTTTGCCACTCATTCAACTAACTGCATGATGAGACAGGAGATGAGCTGTCCTATGAGGAAGCAGAGCAGGAGGCATTCCATTCACATGCCGAGTGGGGATCACAGAATTGTAGGGGTTGGAAGGGACCTCCAGAGCCCATGGGGTCCAACCCCCTGCCAAAGCAGGGTCCCTAGGACAGGGCAGGGCTGGAATCTCTCCAGAGAAGGAGACTCCTGTCCCAGGGCTCCCTCATCCTCACTGGGAAGAAGTTCTTCCCCACATTGGGGTGGAACTCCCTGTGCTCCAACTTGAGGCCATCGCCCCTTGTCCTGTCCCCACAGACACTGAGAAGAGGCTGCCCACGTCCCCTGTGTCCCACCCTTCAGCTATTGATCCCCATTGATCAGCTCCCCTCTCAGTCTCTTCTCTCCAGGCTGAACAGCCCCAGCTCACTCAGCCTTTCCTGGCAGGGGAGATGCTCCAGGCCCTTCATCCCCTTCGCAGCCTCCGTTGGACTTTGCAGGAGATCCCTGTCCTGTTTGTCCTGGGGAGCCCAGCACTGGACACAACACTCAAACTCATACAAACATTGACTTATGCAGCCAACACAGTTCTAAAAGGAATCTACAGCTAGCCTGAAGCATTCAGTCTTAAGACTCTCAAGTTCTCTTGGACATCTTTCAACTTCCCTTTATTACTCCCCCCATTCCCACTTCTGCTTTTCACCAGCCTTGGCACTTCTTGCCACCTTTGCAAAACCCATCCCTCTCTACAAAACAGCGTTTCAATGAGCCTTCCCTGAACTGGCTGGCAGCATCAACATGATTTGCTTAAAAATCACCCTTAAAGAAGAGACTAACGGGCAAGGAGTGCAGAGCCTGCTCAAGTTTGGCATCCTGAGAAGGCAACTAAAACCAAAGCAGCAATACAAACCTTTCAGAGCTGTATTTTAGGTTAGCCAAGAACTCATACTGCTCTTGGCACCAGCGAGCAGAGGTCAAGGACAAGACTTCTCAGTACAGAACAGCTCAATTGCAGGTACCAGTGAAAAAAGTGGATCAGGCAACCAGCAATCAGACCAGGACAATCCTGTATTTAATAATTTAAAGCTGTCCTCATCCCTCCTAAATAGTTATAAATACTACTATAGGCTTTGTTAAGTCACAAAATCCACAGCTAAAGTATTTTCACTTCCCCCCCCCCTTGGACTTATTCAATGTACCACCTCAGCATTACTGAGATCAAGGGTCTTAAAGGACCAGACAAGCACAAGGCTCATGTGTCTAGCTTCCACCTAACAGTAAAGCTCCATACTAGAGCAGACAGGAATCATCATGTGTCCTTCTTTAATGCCTGTATTTTCAGATGAATGCTCGTTAAGTCAATACATAATGTATTCATCAACTTTTTCCCCCAGGTGATTAAATGTGTGGGAATATAAAGGAAAGAACTACCAGCAAAAAACTATATATGAAGGATAAAGATTCAATTAATGAGCAAAATCAACCTGACTGTATAACAGAACTTGTATGTCTTTAAATTATAATGGATGGCAAGACTCATTTTCACAGAATGTCTAAGGTGGGAAGGGACCTTCAGAGGCCATCTAGTCCCTCCCCTGCGGTGAGCAGGGACATCTTCACTAGAGCAGGTCTCTCAGAGCCACATCAAGTCTGACCTTGAATGTCTCCAAGGATGGGGCCTCCACCACCTCTCTGGACAGCATGTGCCAGTGATCTACCACCCTCATATTGAAGAATTTTTTCCTAATATCCAGCCTAAATCTCCCCTTTTCTTGTTTAAACCCATCACCCCTCATCCCATCGCTCCATGCCCTTGGGAACAGTTCTTCCCCAGCTTTCTTACAGGCTCCTTTCAGGGACTGGAAGGTGCTATAAGGACCCCCCCACCCAGAGCCTTCTCTTCTCCAGGATGAACCAGCCTGGCTTCACAGGAGAGGTGCTCCAGCCCTTGGATCACTTTTGTGGCCTCCTCTGGATACACTCCAACAGGGCCATGTTTTTCTTGTGTTGAGGGCTCCAGAGCTGGACACAGCTTTTATGACCTTCCATTAAGAAAATGTGTTGTATTTGTAACAGAAACCTAACCAAAGTATCTTGGCTCCATTAAAGACATTCAAGTATCTCATCTGAGACCACACAGAGCTACTCCATAACCCTGTTACCCAAGCATGTTACAGGACAGAAAAGTGCTTCCCTACTTGTCAGCAATGCTGATAGGACAAGCTGTTAGCAATTAAGATACTACAGCATGAAAGCAGCTTCAAAAGGTGTGCCTTCTCCCTTCCCAGTTACTCCTCTACTGAACCAAACTCTCCTTCACGCTCAAATATATCTAGGTTCTGGATTTCACGTGTTGCCCTTGGGTGTTCTTCCTCTACTTGATGTTATATTAGTGCAATTATTTATAATTACTGTAAATAATTCAAATGTAATTACAGTAATTGTATGATTCCAGAGTATAACATACAGTGAGGGGATACATACAGTAAAAAGAACAACTAATGGCCAAGCATTCACCCTTCTGGTGCTACAATGAAAATCTAGTTTTCTACATACCTCCAACCAGCAAGTATCACGTTTCCTAAATGACCATGGATCTGGTTGCTTCTTCCTTTGGTGTCTTCAGCTACAAATGCAACCACACCTTCTCTGACACCAGTGTTACTCACAGATCGCCTTTCACTCACACTGGCTGCAATCTGGTTGCCTTTCCTCTAGACAAGAGACTGGTTCTACCTAAATTCAGTCTGCAATTACCTGTGTGGGACACAGGGGGACATGGGCAGCCTCTTCTCAGTGGCTGTGGGGACAGGACAAGGGGCGATGGGCTCAAGTTGGAGCACGAGAAGTTCTGCTCCAATCTGGGGAAGAACTTCTTCCCGGTGAGGGTGAGGGAGCCCTGGGACAGGCTGCCCAGGGGGTGTGGAGTCTCCTTCTCTGGAGAGATTCCAGCCTTGCCCTAGGGACCCTGCTTTGGCAGGGGGTTGGACCCCATGGGCTCTGGAGGGCCCTTCCAACCCCTGTGAGCTCTGTGAGTCTGTGTATCAACACAGGCAATTAATCAAACCTTAGGTCAGTGCAAGCACACTCAGTGCCATCACACAACACTGTATGTACCTTCCTCCTGAATAAACTCAGCTCAAGTTTCTTTCAAAAGCCTTTCTGATCACCCCCTTCTTTTGTCTGCAAACAGACCCACTTTTTCAGCTTCATTTTAGCAAAGCTTCTGGATATACAAATAATACACACACAGTGGGGTGCGCGGAGAAGGGAGAGAGGGGCTGGGGAGGGACAGAAAGAGATTGCCTACATGTGCATGAAAGCACAAAGCATCACTGCCAAAACAATTGTGTGAAAAGAGGAAATTATTGTACAGGAGTTTGAAAAACATCTCCCACACCATCTCTGTGCAGAAAAGAGAACTAAAGAAAAATCCTCCTCCCAAGACAAGGCGGTTTGTTTCTCATATTTGAGTGGGTAACTGCTGGAGGAGGTGGGTTTGCAATCCCTTTGGGGCAGGCTAAGAGCCAAACAGAAAACAACAGAGCCAGATGTGGCCCGTGGGCTGACCACAAGGAATGGCAGCTCCTCCTTTCTTTTCCTTTTTTTTTTTCTTAAATTGTTGAGAAAAACCAAGTTTCAGATGGAATTACTCCTAAAACAATGTGCTCTTTGTGAGGGAAGAAATGAGCTGGACACAAGGATTGCTGAAAGCACTGGTAGTAACAGCCAAGCTATAAATCCTGAGGAACAATTTGCAGGATGACATGGTTCCTCTAATAAAAAAAACCCAAATAGCTGCATGAAACTGGGTGCCTGGGTCAGAACAGCAGCACTGAGCTTTGGGAAGCAGAGCTTTGTGAACATTTTACCTCTTCTCTTCCCCTGCACCTCTGCAGGTAAGACAACAGCCCTGTTGCTCTTTGCCACTTGGGTTTCTGGGCTGATTTTATGTGGTATATTTCTCAACCAAGTAGGTAAAAGAGCTGCCCAGCTATTCACATCCTGGATTTCTGGGGAACCCAGGAGAAGCTCAGTGGTACAGCTGCCTTTCTGCACAGAGAAACCATTTGACACCTCTGGTTTGGTCTGATTTTAGTGTTGTGTCTTCAGAGTTTGTCCTCAGCACCACAGAGGCAGCACTTCCCACATTGTCAGGCTGGAAAGCTCAGGAAAGCTGTAGGAACTAGAGTTAAACTTAAAGGATCTGTACCAGTACCAACCACCAACACTGCTGGATGCAAACAGAAACACTTACTGGGAGAAAACAGTTGTGGTTTCTGGAATGCAAGAGAATTTATTGTTTTTTAAACAAGAAACCTTCATCTGGCTTCCATTTAGCTTTGTTGAACTCTGGAAGTTACCCTCCCTAAGCAGTTCTTTTCCTTTAGTACTGAGATGACAGGGCAGGGGGGGAAGGATTATATTTCCAGATGAGAGATTTTCAAGTAAATGGAATTAAGTTTACACTGTATTTTTTCCTAAGTTAAGTCTATGTACTTATATTTAGCAAGAAAATAAGCTGTTCTAGTTCACACATGGAGGCCATCACTATAAACCATTTCTTTAGAGACTAAAAGCTGCGTTTTCACCCAGATCAGGAACTAAACCATAATCCATGATCCATTTCCCTGGATCAAAAGCAGAGCCATCCATTTTCTTTTCTCCAAGAGCTCCTGTTGGGGAGCTACATTAGCAAATGACAGTCTGGAGACCGGTAACAAAGTGCTAGAGTTTCTTGTTAAAGTTAAAAACAGCTTCACTTAGCCTCAGAATGTGTCATTCAGTTTACACCACTTACCATTTCTGCTGCACCTGACTGGGATGTGTATATATACACACACAGTGTAACTAAACACACAGTTTATCAAAATCTACAATTCTGTTCAGTATTTCCAACTATTTCCTGTTACATGTGGTTCAGGTGAACCTTAATCTTCTGAACTCATTTCATGCTACTCATTCAGGCAGCACATGAGAATCAGGAGGCTGGAGCCAGGCTCTGCTCAGGGGTGACAGCCACAGGACAAGGGGCAGCGGGTGCAGCTGGAGCAGAGGAGGTTCCATGGGAACATAAGGAGGAACTTTGTCCCTGTGAGGGTGAGGGAGCCCTGGGACAGGCTGCCCAGAGAGGCTGGGGAGTCTCCTTCTCTGGAGACATTCAAACCCACTTAGATGTGTCACTGTGGGATTTAGTCTGGGTGATCCTGCTCTGGCAGGGGGGTGGGACTGGATGAGCTTTCAGGGTTCCTTCCACCATCAACAGTCTGTGAAGGTCTGAATTTTGCAGGATACAACTGCTGCATTGTAACAGCCAAGGTTGGTCTATCACAATGCCCAGGTCCAGTGGCAATCAGAGGCAGGGAAGCATAGCCCAAGCACCTGTAAACTCAATCTCTTCAAATTATGAAATAGATCTGCAAAGGTCTCTCCTTGGTGTTCACAGATCTTCAACCTCAATGGGTACTTTGTAAATAGAACCAGAAGGTGACCAACAAAAGCTTCCCCAGTGCAGAAATTCATAGAATCTCCTCAGCTGGAAGGGTCCCATAAGGCCCATCAGCCCCACTCCTGGCCCCACACAGCCCAGCCCAGGCAGAGCAGGGCACTGAGCGCAGCGGCCAGACGCTTCTTGCCCTCAGCCCAGCTCGGGGCTGGGACCCCTTCCCCCTTCCCTGGGGAGCCTGTGCCAGCGCCCGACCCCCCTCTCAGCACAGACCCTCTTCCTGACACCCAGCCTGACCCTCCCCTGGCAGCTTCACGCCGTCCCCTCGGGTTCCAGCCCTGGGCCCCACAGAGAGGAGAGAGATGGGCGCTGCCCCTTCGCTCCCCTGGGCAGGCAGCCACAGAGCGGGGTGAGGCCTCCCCTCAGCCTCCTCTTCTCCAGGCTGGGCAACCCCAGGGCCTTCAGCCTCTCCTTGGGAGCCTTCCCCACCAGACCCTTCCCCATCCTCTCTGACCTCCTCTGGAGGTAGCTCCATGTCCCAAACCTGCCCCCAAGACTGGAGATGAGGCCTCCCCAGCACAGGGCAGAGCAGGACAATCCCTCCCTGGCCCGACTGGCCGTGCCAGGCTGGATGCTCCCCAGGGTTCGATGCCCTCCTGCCTGCCTGGGCACACTGCCGGCTCGGGGGTAACTCACTGTCAACTAGAACCCCCAAATACTGGAGGGCTGGGAACCAGGCTGCCAGGTGTGTACAAGTTAGAGATTTCCAATGGACTTTAAATAGACAATGCATCTTTTTGAAGGGTAACTGCCATAGTTTGTGGTGAAGAGTAATTAATTCTTCCTTTATGCTTGGAGGAGTTTGACAGTAACCTACTCTCTCATCACACCAAATGAATTTTATCAAGCAACTTTCACAAATAATTCTTGAAGTAAGGAATCCTTAGGTCTAAAGCGTTCTGAGTATGAAACTTAAACATCACTTGGCTCAGGTGACTCACACCAGGTTTTACCACTTCTAATTCTGCTGGCTAAGTCAGTTCCTAAATACTGTGTTACAAGTAGAACCTGATTGAAAGCAAACATTTTGTAATAATTCCTTTAGAATAAATTACTTCTGCAGTCAGCCCTGCCAGAAAGCTCATTCACCAAGATGGGCCCATGAGTCACAGAAGAGACAAAACCCCAAAATTTTGGGGGATAATATTAACATGAAAGTATTTACCAATTTAATAATTATCTTCAAAATATAAACAGAAATGAATAACTGAAAATATCCAACCTTGGTGCTTAAGGAAAGCAAAATATCCAATTTATACACATGAAATGGAAAAATATTTCAAAATATTTGTCCTAAGCCAAAAATAAAGCCCCAGCAATTAAAATTTTGGATGAACCGAAGTATGAAAATTCATCTTAATGACTCTCAAAAGACTTAAAGCAAAGTTCTTAACATCTTTCAAGACTGCAAATATATCAACAAGTAGGAGTTCGAAGGTATTAGTTAGCTACTTTCCAACTAGGAGCACATCTTTCTTGCTGGACCATCATGAACTTAACATGATTTATCAACTATCTAAAGTTTGATACTCATAGTAACAACCCAATACTCTAAGTTCTTACCCAATGCCTTAGCTCTACGCTGCTTTGCTCTCCACAGGACAGCTATGCTGTTCATTGCAAATTCTCTTTAAGATTTTTCATGATGACTCAACAGAACTTCACCCCAGTGAGTCTCCTGTCCTCTCCAGGAAAGATACCTGCTCACTGCATTTACTTCCTTACACAGGCTGGAAAAGTGACTGGTTAGAATAGCCAGGTCCTTATATGTGCCCTGCCTACACCCCACCACTTCCTCAGTGCTAAGAAGGACCCAAAGTGTTTTCTCAGAGCATTTAGACACAAGATGACTGATATCCCTTCTAACTTATTAGAAAGACAGTTCATTCAATCATAATCCTGCCTGGTGGCTTCCCACCTCTCTAAGTGTTTGCTGGACTAAGAAGCACCTATTTCATCTACACACAGCAACTGAATAGCACAGTGTCAGCAGAAGAAAAAAGGATCCCATGCTTTTGCAAGCCGGAGCAGAGGAAGTTCCATGGGAACATAAGGAGGAACTTTCTCCCTGTGAGGGTGAGGGAGCCCTGGGCCAGGCTGCCCAGAGAGGCTGGAGAGTCTCCTTCTCTGGAGACATTCAAACCCACCTGGATGTGTTCCTGGGGGATTTAGTCTGGGTGATTCTGCTCTGGCAGGGGGGTTGGACTAGCTGATCTTTTGAGGTCCCTCCCAACTCCTGATGCTCTGTGATTCTCTCAGTTTGTTTTTCATCTATTTTTTTTCCTGTTACCACTACTATTCTCCTTAAACATTCATCTAGCCTTCTACCTGTGGCTCCCTCAATCTACAAGATTATGATCAGCATAATTAGTACTACATTCCACAGCTCACTTTTCCAGAAATCTAAAACCTGTGCCCCCAGGGCAGCTAAACTGTGCTGCTACTGCCAGAATTTACACCAGCAAACCAGCATTCCAGAAAAAGAAATAACTGAGCATCTAATTGCCATGAGCTGTCTCACTGCTACCAGACACCCCTTTCACTAGGCTCACTCTCAAACACAGGCCAAGTGGAACTGAAAACACTTAGAGCCACTCTGGTTACATGGGGGGGTTGTTTTGGTCTGGTTCCCTTAAGGTGTCAGTGAAGTACAGACTGAGGAACGTATCTAAGAGCAAAATACAGAGATGGTGCTGTTAAGAGTACCAGGAAATGGGGCTGGTAACAGAAGCAGAATTGGGAAAGGTTTGGGGAAGGCCAAGAGGGTTTGTAACTCTCTATGGAGAATGATTCAAGATAGAGTTCCACAGGTAACGAGCATGATACAGACAAACTGGAACAGGCTGAGTGGAAGCAGGATATCAAAAATAAAGGCACAACTGACTTCAATTTATCTTCTTTTCTGAAAATAGAGACTCAAATGGCAGAAAACATGACATATATTCTCTACCTTTCTACTTCTAAGGATGAGGAGGGAAGGAAGCAGCCTAACACCAAAATACCATACAACCCACACAGTAACTGACAAACATTTTTCTGGTTGACTGTTCATCTTGACAAAAGGAAGAAAAATTCAGTATTCAAGAGCATCTCACCAGTAACTCAGAGCTTTGGGACCAAGGCCAGGGTGATACAGACAGAATGTTTGCACTAGAACAGTGGTGGGCAAACATTCACACCCTGGGGTGTCACACATTGCCTCTAACACTCTACAGCTCAGGTGAGAGTTATCTTCTTGTAACCCAGACAGTGCTGTGGCTTTGGGTTTAGGATGAGAACAATGTTGACAACACACTGATGCTTTCAGTTGTTGCCAGGAGGCTTTAGTGTCAACAGTAAGTCTCCTGAGCTTCTCACACCCTGCCAGGTGCACAAGAAGCTGGAGGAAAACATCCAAGAGCCAGACTGTCCAAAAGCACGTTCCCTACCTTGCAATGTCATGCTCCATGTATAACTGGGATGCTACCAGGAGACCTATTTGCTGCTCAAAACCAGACTGGGCATCAGATTGGTTTGGGGTTTTTCCCCCTTTTGCCAGTGGTGAGCAATTGCATTAGTGCAGCACTTCTATTATTGCTATTACTAGTATGATCCTCTTCCTCTGTTATCCTTTTAAGGTGTCTTCATCTCAACCCACAAGCTTTTTTTCTATTCTCTTCCCAACCCCTGGGAGGGACAGGCAAGTGACAGCCTATGTGGTACTTAACACCAGCTGGGGTTAAACCACAACAGGTCTTTTTTGGTGCCCAACATGGGGCATGGAGGTAATGACAGATCTGTGCATGTCAACCCAAATTTGTTGTAAGCATTAATTTTATTTGTTTCACTGCCACTAGTCACAAAGGTGGTTTATTTGTTCTCAGAGTTGTGTTAAACAAAACCTGACTTGCCCTACGTATTAGTTATCAATGTCTGTGTGATTTGTCATCTCTGGGTGTTGGATTAAGGTTAGCTCTCTGCTGGCTGGTGCAGTACCTGCTAATGGTATGATAAAATCATTGATAGGCTGAGCAGCTTTATAGTTGGTGGCAGCTGAATCTACATTCAGCAGTGGCAGAGCGACAGGGATGGTTTCATCTCTATTTTGGAAGCTATTAGTTAATACATTTCTTCTCCCCATCCCTCAGAGAGCCAGCATGTGGAGGAGATGCCTTCCTTCCCCTTCTTCTGCAGGCTAATTACAGCAGCTCTTCAGAACGCTGAATATCCTCAGGATGTTCAGACCAGCCTAACACCAACATACCATACAACCCACACAGTAACTGGAGAACATTTTTCTGGTTGACTGCTCATCTTGACAAAAGAAGGAAGAATCCAGTGTTTGAGAGCATCTCACTAGTAACTCAGAGCTTTGGGACCAAGCTCAGGGTGAATCAGCCATGTAATGTTTGCACCAGAACAGTGATGCACAAACACTACCTCCCTGGTTACCTGTAACACCCTCTGCACACACACACCTTCAGTCAACTCTAGAGACACAGGGGTTAGAGGACAACGAGTATTCAGCTGATTTTACAGTCTGGGGCTTATCAAGGTCACTCATTTCAAATTATTATTTGGGTGAAGATTATGTTTAATTAGATCTCTTCAGACAATGTGATGTTCCATATAAAGAGAAACCTTTTCAAAAAAGCCATTTGGAGTGAGGTCACTTAAAACCCTCTGTTGAGTTCACTGGTCAACACGAGCTGAGCCAACTCTTCAGACTGAGACCCCTTAACTCTGGTTGCTCTTCCCCAACCCAGTGACTCCAGAAGCAGGGAACACATTCTGCTTGGCACCCTGGAAATCCTAGGTAGAGCCAGAGGTTGAGCAGGCAGCAGCAGGACATGATCCAGCTCCACAGCCCTTCAGAGATCCAGGCACTGGATCTTAACTGAACTTTTCAATAGTTAAAATACAAAGCAACACCTCTAAACTATCTCAGAAGCAAAGGCATACATAATAAAAGGTTTTAAAAAAGCAAGGATAAGAGGAAAGAATATTCTAGCCATGACCCTTTTTTCCAAGTCAGAGGATACAGCAGAAACACAGCAATTAGATCTAGCCTATAATCTTTAAGTTAAAGGCAATTCTCAGAAAGTTTCAGATGTTAAAGTGATGTTATTCACCCTAGTATTGAGCCAGAAAGCCATGGAGATGGGGCTGGAGCTGCTACATTAATCTCCAAAATTTAGCAGAATCTAAAGAAAGGGGTTTTGTTAAGATATACTTAAGACTTCAGGGACAAACATTACATCAGGGGGGTGAGGGGATAATCACAGAATCATAGACTGGTCTGGGTTGGAAGAGACCCCAAGGAGCACAGAGCTCCAACCCCCTGCCACAGGCAGGGCCACCAACCTCCAGGCCTGGAGCTACACAAGGTTGCCCAGGGCCCCAGCCAACCTGGCCTTCAACACCCCCAGGGATGGGGCACCCACCCCCTCTCTGGGCAGCCCCTTCCAGCCCCTCCCCACTCTCTCTGCACAGAACTTCCCCCTCAGATCTCCTCTCCCCCTTCCCTCCTCCAGCTTCACTCCAGCCCCCTTGTCCTGCCAGTCTCTGCCCTTGAACAAGCTGATTCCCCTCCTGTTCCTCTGCTCCCTTCAGGGACGGGGAGGCTGCAATGAGGTCCCCCCACAGCCTTCTCTGCTCCAGGCTGACCCAGCCCAGCTCCCTCAGCCTCTCTCCGTAGGGGAGCTGCTCCAGCCCTCTGAGCATCTCCGTGGCTCCTCTGACCCCTCTCCAGAATGATATTCTGCTCATTATGAAAATATGCAGAATAGGTGATTGAAAGAGTATATGGAAATGGCAAAGCTTGAGGCAGTAGCTAAATGGCAGCATGCTCAAATAAAGTTCTTAAAAATATATTTAAAAGTGAGGAATATGGAATGGGTTAGTACTGGCAAAAAGAACAAAGGTGTGTAAAGAAACTGTGAATATGACAACACTGGAAATTGGGAAGAATAGGGTTAAAAAATACAATTCTTATGCTGATTCCCACCAATTTCACAGGGGTTGTGCCAGAATCTCAGTGTTCTGATTGTTACTTTGTTAGTTTAAAAAAGAGTTTACTTAATGCCTTTATTTTCTGAACTACTTCTGTGGTTTACTAATCAGTCAACTAGATTGATCCAGTCCCAAACCTTGGATTCCTACAGATCCTCCTACTGCTACAGAAACAGTCTGGAAAAGGAGGAGGAAAAAGAAAGAGGCAGTAAGAAAAGAACCCCCTGAGAAAGCAGTCAGTACAGTGCACTTGTGCCAGAAAACAAGAGACAGCTTGTACCAGAAACTGTTCCTAAACACATAATGCTTTACTGGAAGGGCTGGAAACCACTGACATAAGGTTTTTATATCAAAAAATAGCCTCATCTAGAGCTGATCTCCAAAAGGAAGCCCACCTTGCCAGAATCACATCTCACTTTTGCAGTTTGTTGCCACTGAGAACTCCCTGGTTTGTTTTGGTTCCTGCAGTTCACTGCAGTGTTGCTTGACACAAGTAAATAATGGTGCAACTCAAGCACACCAGCAACAACTTTGTTCCAAGGTCACACTGGTTGTAAATAGGTAGAGGGGTAACACGAGGTGGGTGAAAACCATGTTGCTGATGTGGTATTGAGTGATGTTGCATTCTACCAACAAAACACTCCACTGCTAAGCATTTAAAAGGTAAGAATGGTCTCATTTGATATTATCACATCTCACTGCCTACATCCCAGGGACTTAGAGAGGTCCAAGTTGATGTCTTAGAAATGCTTCTACCCAGCTCTACAATTCTTCCAGAAAAACACAAGATCAGGCTTTTGGCAGAGTACATCCCCTTACCCAAGAAGCTCAGCACAGAGCTGATGCTGCCACTGATGTTAAACAAGGACATGTAACACAGTCATGGCCAGTGTCAGCTGTCAATCAATGTCACTTTACCCCTTTTCCTCCACAGTAGCAACAGCCTGCCTCCCAAGCAGTCTGTGTCCTCCCTGACACAGACCCCACACCCTCTTTCCTTACTTCCCTGATGTACCAGTACAATCCTACCTGGCCTCCACCTTCACCTCCCACTGTCAAAGCACTGAACTGTGACAGAACATACAGTGCCTCTCTTGGGGACAAAAGAGGAGGCAGAAAACAGCTCTGTGTGCAAGAGACCAGCCCAGGGCTGCCTGGGAAGCAGGGGAAGAGGCTGGGCTGCGCACAACTAAACCTATGGAGAAAAAGCAAGGTCCATGGGAATGAAGGAAGGAAGAAAAGCCGTTTCCTGCTCCCCTAAGCTAACCTACCTGCAGTTGAAGGTTACCCTTCACCTGAAACAAAACTTTTGGCTGAGAACTTTAAAAAACCTCTTCTTATCACCAGGACCGAACTGGAAGAGAGAGACATGTATCCTCTTAAAGCAATAATTCTCATGTCACCATCATTTAGCCAGACACTGAACCATCAGAGTTCTGTGAATGCCAGCAAGTACTCTGTTATTTGTTTGGCCACAAAATCTACCCAGACTTGGTCTTCCACAGGGCTGTGTTTATTGCCATAACCCTTACTGGGCTGAAGCGCTTACCTGCAGGAAGTCCTTTTCCCCTGAGCCTCTCCCGAATAGCTTGGCTCCTGTCTGGCTGCAGTTTTCTGTCTCCATTGCAGGAAAGTTTATCCACCTGCAGAACAGGCAGAGACACAGAGTCAACTGAAGAGCTCCCATTAGTATGGAACAAGCAGCCATGATGCAAGTGTACAGGTTATTCAAATATAGGTAATTCCAGGGGATGTTCTCACAGATGAACCTGGGTTTATATGAACACAGCTTGCACTTCCCACACTGAACTTCACAGAATCACAAGGTTAAAAAAGACCTTTAAGATCAGCAAGTCCAACCATCCCTGTCCTGTGCTGACCCAAATCTCTCAGCACCTCATCTCCCTGGCTGTTACCAGGGGTGGGAACTCAGCCCCCTCCCTGGGCAGCCTGTGCCACAGCCCCACAACTCTGCCAGGGAAGAACTTTGCCCTCCCAGCTGAGCTGACCCTGCCCTGGGGCAGCTTGAGCCCATTGCCCCTCGTCCCATCTCCTGTCCCCTGGCTGCAGAGACCATCACCCACCTCTCTGCACCCTCCTGGCAGGGCAGGGGAGGTGGGGAGAAGGTCTCCCCTCAGCCTCCTCTTCTCCAGGCTCAACACCCCCAGCTCCCTCAGCTGCTCCTCAGAGGATTTGCCCTCCAGCCCCTTCCCCAGCCTGGTTGCCCTTCTCTGGACTCGCTCCAGTCCCTCCATGTCCTTCTTGGAGTGAGGGGCTCAGAACTGGACCCAGCACTAGAGGTGCAGCCTCCCCAGTGCTGAGTACAGGGGCATTAGTGAACTTGACCATAACTGTTCGGCACTATTTTTACTGCACCATCTGGTTGTCTTTTTTTCCCATTAAGTGTAATTTGAGGTCACCAGCATGCAACATTATCCCCCTACAGCAAACTGAGGGGACAGCTACATTCAAAAACCATGTTCCATGCAGTATGATTGCAGCCTGCGACTGGCCTGATGAATTTTCTGTCTGACAGGGAGAACCATCTTGTACCTGATAGTTTTAGGTCGATACCTCTAAGTACCTACAGATGTAAAATCTCATGCACGTGTGAGAAGCCTCTCTAGCCCTCTGGCACACTCCTTTCATGTGTGAGCCTTCACTTTTAACTTTAACCATACTTCCCTGAGAAAAGTGATTTCACACATAGGATCAAAGAGGAGCTCTGGAGATGTCTTTAGTGATGTTTTTGGATCTAGTGAGAATCATGGTAACTTGGACAGTGGCTTAGCTGGGAGGTGGGGAGGAGGAATCAAGCAGTCTTCCTTCCATTGCAGTTACAATGTGACTCAATTAACACTAAACAGATTGAATCAGTCCTGTGCTGTGCACACTCCCCTTTACACAGCACACTAAGTGAAAACATCCAAACAGGACCCCTCAGCTGCACTTCACAGACCATCAAATGACCAGGCATTTGGCTGAATGAAGGCTGAGTGAGCTGGGGCTGTTCAGGCTGGAGGGAAGCAGCCTGAGAGGGGAGCTGATCAATGGGGTTCAACAGCTGAAGGGTGGGACACAGGGGGACATGGGCAGCCTCTGCTCAGGGGCTGTGGGGACAGGACAAGGGGCGATGGGCTCAAGTTGGAGCACAGGGAGTTCCACCCCAATGTGGGGAAGAACTTCTTCCCGGTGAGGGAGCCCTGGGACAGGCTGCCCAGGGGGTGTGGAGTCTCCTTCTCTGGAGAGATTCCAGCCCTGCCCTGTCCTAGGGACCCTGCTTTGGCAGGGGGTTGGACCCCATGGGCTCTGGAGGGCCCTTCCAACCCCTATGATTCTCTGATTCATAGAGCTAAGACCTCCCTAGCCTTTGATAAGGCCAATCAAGATACAAGGCACGCTTATTTTGAAACAGCAAGTTGTGCTGTGGTTCTGAAAGAACCACAGTTTTATATGGGTTTCATATGCTCTTAAAAATTCTGGCACACACAGAGAAACATCAAAGCCAGCAGGGATATTTAGCTAAGCTGCACAAAAGCACAGCAGCACTGCTCTGTCATTGTTGGTCCATCAACACTTGGTGCTATTCAGCTGTTTCCTTCTTGTCTTCTTGCAAAGACAATGCAGTGACACATTCTGAATTAGGTTAAAAAGGTTATTGGCAGGGGAAATCTAGAAGATTAGTAGAACTTCAGCACTGGGTAGCACTGCCAGCTGTCCTGCTCCATTATCAGCATGGTACAGGAGACAGGAACACACTTGCTGGATTCAGCTCTCCACCAGATTTCGTTCCCTGCACTTGGGACCACTACTGCTGCCTGGGGAAGAGTGTCATGCTGGTATGTCACACTAACCTCCAACTCCCTCTGAGAGGCTCCTGACAGGAGCAAGATAAAGAAAAGCAAAAAATTTGCTAAGCAGAAAGAGCCATTGAGAACCTGGAGACATGACTCACTCTTCACAGCAGCTGTTTCTATAGCTCGTGGCACACTAAGGTTTGGATCTTTATTTTAATAGCTTCACTGATTAAAGCTGGACTCTGTTTCACTGAATCACAGGCTAGCTCCACTTGGCAGCTGCACAAGACTTCAGACACTACAGTGAGGAGCACCAGGCTGATACTGTAGAGGTCACATTGTTTCTAGAGCCCTGGCATAACCAGCTGCTGCCAAATATTAGACAAATGCAGGGACCTCCCATCTCAGGCAAGTATTTCCTAACCAGATTTATGCAGAAACTGCCTAACAATTAGATCATAACATTTTTAAAATAAAGGAAACAGTATCAATTCAAACATTTTCCTTCCTATTACAGTGCTGTGTCTCCAGACAATTCTTAAATTGGCATAAAATTAAAAAAAAAGGAGTTTCAATGTTCTAAACTGGATAAAATTCAGGACCATCATGGGATATCATTCCAGCAACAATAAACCACTCAGTGTTTGTTACAATTATAAACAGAACCCAAGGAAAGCAAGTATTGACCAGAGAACAAGCTAACAATATTGACAGTTTATGGTGTTCCTTTCTACTCAGAGCCTTGAAATTGTTTCTCTATTCTGGAGATGTGTCGTAACGGTTTAGGTGAAGGGAGAGGTTGCCTGACAGGAATAGCAACTATGCAACAGGAGTTCATGTAGTTTCTTTCACTTCTGGAAACAGTGTCATACATTTGTCATCATTAGACAATAACATCCTCCACAATTATCATATTCAAGAGCTGAGCAGAAGTGCAAGAGAATTAGTGCACTAAAAAGTCACTCTTCCTGTTAAGAAGCAGCTCTCCAAAAGTCAGGCATAATGTTGAAAAAGAAAATTCACATCAATTGTTTTTGAAGCATTTGTGTGCAGTTCTGGGCTTCCTGATACAAAAAAAGCCAGGGATCTCCTGGAGAGAGTCCAGTGGAGGGCTACAAAGGTGATTAAAGGACTGGAGCATCTCCCCTGCCAGGAAAGGCTGAGTGAGCTGGGGCTGTTCAGCCTGGAGAGAAGAGACTGAGAGGGGAGCTGATCAATGGGGATCAATAGCTGAAGGGTGGGACACAGGGGGACATGGGCAGCCTCTGCTCAGTGGCTGTGGGGACAGGAGAAGGAACAATGGCCTCAAGTTGGAGCAGGGGAAGTTCCACCCCAATCTGAGGAAGAACTTCTTCCCGCTGAGGGTGAGGGAGCCCTGGGACAGGCTGCCCAGGGGGTGTGGAGTCTCCTTCTCTGGAGAGATTCCAGCTCCGTCTGGACACCGACCTGTGCGCCCTGTCCTAGGGACCCTGCTTTGGCAGGGGGTTGGACTTGATGGTCTCTTGAGGTCCCCTCCCTACAATTCTGTGATTTCAAGTAGCAGCAAGTCTAAGGCCTGTCCCAGAGTTCAGAATAGCTTTTCCATCTCCTGTTTTTCCCTAATTTTCTTTCCAAGACAACAAAGAGTTCACAAAATCACCCCTCAAACAGCAGCTGTGACTGTGTATCACAGGAGGGACTGTCAAGTGCACAAACTGTTACAAGGGGAGTGAAGCAATTCCCTCCTTTCAACACTCCCCTTATAAAAAACACAAACAAGAGAAGGAATGACTGCGGAGAAACTCTGAATTAGCAGCCTTGCTCTCTTCCTGCTCATCTCTATTATTCCTCAGATGCAGACTTACCCCAGAGAGGCTTCCCAGAACCAGCCTGACCAACTGCTTCACGTATGAAAAAGAAGGGGCACAGTTACTGTTCCTTATGTGGGCACTGCAAGCATCCAGAACAGTCCGTACAGACACCCGGGCATAAGTCACATCTTCACACATGCCGAGGAGTATGCTGTTGAGATGGTCTCCGAGTTTGATGGGCTAATGACAAACAGAAACAGGAGAATCAATTTTAACACTGACTTTAACAGCGATAACACTTGTTTGAAGATGCCACAGGCATTTGGGACCTGACCCTTCTGACCTGCAGCTCTCCCAAAGTGGGTGGTTACCCACAAAGTACAGTGTCATGCTTTGTGCATCAGGGAGCACTTCAAACCATTACAATCTCCCAATCCTCCCTGTATTAGTACTCTTAAAATGCACCACAATAATAAAGTATTCTGGACCACCTTGATTTGATTAAATTACATTTAATTAACATAGGCTTTTCCCACCTGTTTGCTTAACACTTGAAAAGCCTTGTAAAAATCACTCTTGTATTCAAACTCCCAGCACAGAAGCAGCTCCTGAACTAACACAGGCAGCAAAAGTGGAAAAAACAGATTTAAAAATGGGAAGATCCACATATAGAAACTAGCACTTCAAGGCTGTGCCATACACAGACTGTCCTTTTGCCTCCACCACCTCCACAAGGCAGAGGCACCACATAAGAACATCCCACAGGTAAATTCTAAACCTTTGCTCTCCCTTCTCTTCCAACACATTCCCCACCATGCTGCCTTCGGAAGAGCATTGTTATGTATCTAAAGGTAAAGCACTCCCTGCGTTACTGTCAAGCTGTTGCTACAACACCAAAGGAAGAAACAAAGAGAAAGGGGGCTGAAATTCATGCTTATCTTCTGCTCAACACCTCTACCTACCTTAAGTGATTCTCCCACTATTGCTGGCTACTGTTTCTTTCACTTCCTACATGACAGGAAAGCAAAGAAGGGGGATAGCTGTCTAGAAAATACTGGGGCTTTCAGGACAGGCACTGTAGGCATTACAAATAATTATCCCTAAACCAGCTGCAGCTTTTTTGACCCTCATGTTCAGGCAACTGCTTCCAAATCAGTACAACAGAGAACCCAACTACCACTCCTAATAGTCAAAGGAAGTATTAGAAACTGAATACTGGAATTGCCAAAGGGCCTTTCAAAGTTTCCTTCCTCAGCCTTACACATTAACACCATCTGGAAGGGCTGAACCCAAACATGAAGCAGAAAGAGCTCACTCATCTCCTTGAACCACACAACACTCCCCCAAGTGCAAGTTCCTGACTAAATGCTTTTCCAGTTGCATTTCACCTTATTCTCACCCTTTCAGACACTGATTTCTCAGAGTTTAACTGGGGGTGGGGAAGGAGCAATGCAGGAAGATGATGAATCACATCATCTTCAGTCAGTTTTCGAAAGACAGGAGTTTTGCTGGGTGTGTGAAATAACCCCACTGAGCAATAGCACCTGGCTGTAAGCTGTCTGCAACCCTGCCTGCACTGACTGACAAGTCAATAGCAAGAGTCTACTCCCTATTCCAAACAATTCCTACCCTCTCTTGGCCATTGTGTAACCGAAGTATCTGTATGTGCCAAGTCCAGACTCACAGTAGTTATGGCAGCATAGAGAATAAGTTGCTTTACTATGAGTAAAGCAACAGTGTTATTTAAATATTTGATTTTATATAAGCCTAAACCAAACCAAATATTTTTCTCCTTTGTCAGCGACTTAAGCTGTTGTGTTCCAGCCTGTAACACCACAGGACAGACCAGCCAAGATGTATCTTAATGGAAACTACAAGAAATGTAGTGTCATCACCATCTTTCTGCAAGATACCACCACCTCCTCCCCCACAGGCTCCACAGGATAAGCCTCCAAGCACAGGAAAGAAACTTGCTCTGGGTGTCTCATAAGGACACCCTGCCATGTTTACCCAATTTCAGCCAGACTCTCAAGCCTGAAGCTGCAATATTAACCAAAACAAAATGTTAAAATCCTTACCTGACTTTGAGGAACTTCATGGTCAGCTCCCCAAAAGAGTGCCATACCCAGAGAATAAATATGGACCTGTCATAAGACACAAACGTTTGTCAGCTCATTGAGCAGGACTGGAAACACAAAGCAGAATTGAACAGTAATTAATTTATCAGCATTTTGCTGCTATTTAAGCTCAGTTGTCTTTCAAATTGTTCTCATTTGCCACAAGGGTCAGAGAAGGAAACCCTACTGGTACAAAACACACTGCATCTAACCAGTGCTTCTGTCTTCTCTGTTCAATATTAAGCTTTCTCAGTGACTCCAGAAGCACGTGTAATGCCTGTGATCAGCCTGTTGTGGGATGCAGGCTGCGTGGTTGTGCCCAAGGCTTCTTCAAACTTTGCTCTGAAGGCAAGGTAGACCTTTCAGGACTCAAACAGTGGGTTACTACTGTCAAGAGAAGCCCAAGATTGGGATCAAAGGCAAAAAGGAACCAACACAAAGGAGTATCAGCACCTCTTAATCTATCACTACAATTTTAAGATACATATACAATAATCATTACATGTATAATTAATGATTAACATCCACACAAATATATCTTTAACACATTAAGCCCATCAGGACAGGGAATAAGATGTTTAAGTATCACAGAATTAAGAGCACAAACACCTATGGCCCCCAGAGGAGACTGAAAAAACCCAGGTAGGTAAGTGCAGAAAAAAGCAGTTTTTCTGGACTGTGTAAGTAACACACAGTAATGATGGCTCTAATACCCAGTTATTAGCAATGTTTATGCTACTTAAAAGCAACAAGTTTATTAAATAATTGCACAGGTAATGAGCAACAATTACAGACAGGGCGATAAATTTAAAGCCATTTACTTAAGTCAGCCTCTTCACTAACTACAAGGAAACCAGACTAGCTTAAAGGGCACAGAAGTCCTAGGTGTACACACTGACACGATGTGTCCAGGCTTGGGTACGTCACAGCCAGAAGGGTAGGACACAGGGGGACATGGGCAGCCTCTGCTCAGTGTCTGTGGGGACAGGACAAGGGGCAATGGCCTCAAGTTGGAGCAGGGGAAGTTCCACCCCAATGTGGGGAAGAACTTCTTCCCAGTGAGGGAGCCCTGGGACAGGCTGCCCAGGGGGTGTGGAGTCTCCTTCTCTGGAGAGATTCCAGCCCTGTCTGGACACCGACCTGTGCGCCCCATCCTAGGGACCCTGCTTTGGCAGGGGGTTGGACCTGATGATCTCTGGAGGGTCCTTCCAACCCCTACAAGTCTGTGATTATCAAAGATTGTTAATAGGCTGGCCTATACCATTGCTGTCGTGAAGAGACTCAGGTACATGACAGTTTGTTTCAGTGAAACATCTTCGAAGGGTCTCACATGAGTGAATACAGGACGAGTCTCAGATCCCACTCGACTACCACACTGGGAGAGAAGCTGTGTGACTTCCCCAACAGGATTTAAGCTGAGAACAAGAATGGCTGCAGCAAGTTTTCTTCCAATGTTTTAGTACTATCCCAGACTATCAAAAGATGTAGTTTCTCCCCCTCAGCACATGCATAACACACACAGAAATCAAGCAGAGTTCAAACCCAAACCAGGTGAACTCACCTCCAGCCTAATGGTAAAGCTGAACACCACAAGCCAAAGGGGTTTATTTAGTTTATATGCCACCACCTGAGTAACTTGCTTATGCGAAGCCAAAGCCTGTGTATTTCCACATCCAGCTCTTTCCCAAGGAAAAGAGCGACACAGGTGCTGCAGCCTCGAGCCTCAGCTTTGACACCACCTTTCAGCAAGCAAGGTTACACTGATGCCATGAAATAAATTCACATGGCAATAACTGGTGAAGGTTAATCAGCAGGATGCCAGCGCTTGGTGATCACCTATTGATACGTGCTGTGGCCAGTGGTCCCCTGGGTGTTTCAGACAGGGAAACCTCTCAGTGGCAGCTTGATCTTTATTGCAGAAGGAAAGAAGTAACACAGCGAATGAGCGCTGGCAGAGAAGAAAGAATGCAATCAGCTCTGACAAAAAGTCACAACCATAGAATTTCAGATCTTTTTTTGAGGTGTTTTTAAAGGCCTGGTTTGTGTATTAACTCCAGAGCTGGCGGTAGAGGTAATGTTACTGTCTTCAATAGTGTTGTCTCTCTTGAAAGAGGATAAACAATTCCAACAGTATGACTACAGAACTTGGCAGCAGCCTCCTATGCAACTGATTCTGAATCTTACATTGATGTCAGTGTTATTTTTACTTCCCACTTAAAATTTTCAACCTAGGTTATTAATTGCTTATCGTTTTGTCAGATTAAAATAGTATATATATGTTATTATATCATTAATTTTGGCTATGCTGTAGGGCAAGAAGGTTGTCTAGCAGTGATTTTCAGTAGGTATTTGGTGATAGTGTCCTAAAGAAAACTGTTTACAAGGCTTAGAAGGACAAAAGCTGTAAACACAAAACCTTCAACACAGAAGAACATGAGTAGTCCTTGTGCACACAAGAGCAATCAACGCCAATACTGTCTTCCTCTGGAGTAAGAGCATGCCACTGTTCTGCTTGGAGGATCACTGCCAGATGTCATAATTGTTCCCAGATTACAACACTGGCTGAGGCTAGCTTCCTTCTCTAAGGATTATCAATCCAAAGAAGCCAAGGAGATGGAAAGAGAGCTCAGCTTCCCTCTTACTCCCACTTCTAAATACCTCTGACTATGCCAAGGGAATGGTTTTCTGCGGAAAGCGTTACCATTTGTAATCAATTACTGTTAAGGAAACATCTGAGAAGCAAGTCATTCTGACTGTGTATATCACTGACCTGGAGATCACACAAAAAGCCTTACCTTCCTGAACATCTAGCCTTGGGGAAAACTTAAAAAAAGGAAGGGGGAAAGGAACATTTTGCACACAGCTGAGAAACACTCATGTTAAAGAAAACCTTTTCTTCTGAGGTGAGCATAGGAATATCCTGTTTCTTGAAGCTCTGGACTGCTTGAGCAATTCCTTGGCTTCTCTCTCAGATCACAGAATTGTAGAGGTTGGAAGGGGCCTCCAGAGCCCATGGGGTCCAACCCCCTGCCAAAGCAGGGTCCCTAGGGCAGGGCAGGGCTGGAATCTCTCCAGAGGAGACTCCACACCCCCTGGGCAGCCTGTCCCAGGGCTCACTCACCCTCACCAGGAAGAAGTTCTTCCCCACATTGGGGTGGAACTTCCCTTGCTCCAACTTGAGCCCATGGCCCCTTCCTTGTCCTGTCCCCACACAGCCACTGAGAAGAGGCTGCCCATTTCCCCGTGTCCCACCCTTGAGATATTTATAAACATTAATAAGTTCCCCTTTTAACCTTCTTCTCTCAAGGCTGAACAGCCCCAGTTCTTCCAGCCTTTCCTCACAGGGGAGATGCTCCAGTCCTTTAATCATCTTTGCTGTTCTTCGCTGGACTCTCTCCAGGAGCCCCTGGCTTTTTTATACCAGGGAGCCCAGCACTGGATACAATATTCCAGGTGGGGCCTGACCAGGGCAATGATGCATTTAAAATAATAATAAAATAAAGCATTGATGTCACTGAAATCTTTCAGAAAAAGGAGGAATGGTGCTTACTACTTAGATTAATGGTTAGTTATTCTGTGCAGCCATGGCCCAAGTAGGGCTGTCAGTAGCATTCACAGAGGGACCTGCATGTAGCCACTTAAGTGCACACAATGATAACTACTATTCCACCATCACAAAAGAAAACATCGGTTACACAGTTGAACCAAGGGACAAAAAAAAAGGGCAATTTAAAGCTATTTTGTGAAGGGATCAACAGCAAAAGGCAGCAGCTGGAAGCCAAGGAAGCGGTACTGTACCTTTTCAACATCTGACAGAGATGATAGAGAATGGTTCTGCAGAACCTCTGGTGCTGTGAACGCTCGCAGGTCTTGCTGGGACACATTTTCATCAGTAAATGATATGCTGCCAGACGGAAGCAACAGGAGAGACCATGGAGAAATGATGAATCCCAGGGCAGGAGGATCAGCTGGATTTGAAAGGGGGGAAAAAAGGCCCAAAATTAAAGCAATGTTGATGCCCTGGCTTAATGCTGTATTTTATTTGCTCAAAGACAAATTTAACATCAGCCTAACATATTATTAATAGAAGAGATTCATGCTTCCTTTTCTGCCTGTGGCATTTAAAGCAACAAGTCCTCAATTTGAATCACACTAAGGTTTAACACCAACCTTTTTTGACTATTCTTTGTCATTATTCATACCACCAAGGTCAGGAAGACCCTGCTAAAGTATTTCCAAGTTGTCCTGTCTCCAGGTTATTTCATTTATGTTACAGTCAACCTATAAAATCACACCTTGCAGTGTACACATCATTAAGGCTAACTCCTATGTAGGAATATAGTTTACTGCTATGCTAATACAGCACTGCTGCAGCAGCAAACAATCTGAAAAGACAAAGTTAGTAGAGAGAGGCAATCTTATCACAGTAGCTGATAGAACTGGACAAACCAAAGAGTTCTGGGGCAAGGAAGTCCTTTTTCATCTAAAGAATAAAAAAATATTTCAGAAGAGAAAAAGAAAACGGTTCTAGGCAGTACTGGAAGTAGGCAAAGAACAGACCTGAAACCTTAGTGAGTGTTGCTCATTCAAACCCTGTGAGTAATCCTTGAAAATTGTAAAACAGGGGTTGAAATTGGAGAACCCAAAGTGACAAAGAAAACTTCCTACACCATGAATATGCCATTTGCCAGAGAGGTTTTTGATGCCTGATAATTCTGTTGTTAGACCTCTGGCCACAGATCTACTAAAAAAACAGGGAGGGGAACATGACAGGTCACATGCGTGGGTGAAGGTGTTAAACCCACAAGATCTACCTTGAAAGTAGAACTTAGCTGTGGCAGGAAAAAGACAGACCATTTCCTCAAGCCAAAATACCTCAAACAGCACGTCTGCTCAGCTTTACTGAAGAAGGCAAAAGCTCTTATCTAAGTAAAAATAAATTTAACTTGTATTTTCACAGGCAAAGAGGTTGTTGCTCCATATTCTGCTACATGATACATGACAGATCTGAGGAACCATGCATGTGAAGAAGTCTTTTCCTTCTACATAGTAAGCAGGAACAACAGAATAATCATTTTCTCCTTCAGCTCCACCACTAATAACATTTTCCACTCTCCTATCAACTCAGGACACTCCCACAGTGCTGGTTCCCAGGCCATTCGATTATCTTGTAATCTAGAATATTTCTAATCTCCAAGGAGATGTATTAAATTACTCTTACAGGTATCAGATGTAAAAGGATCTACCAAGTTCATCCTTCAATTTCTTTAACTCTCCCTTTCCTCCAAAACAAGCTACATTGCTTTTAGGCTTTTCTAGGTACTCTGATACCAAAGCAAAACTAGTATTAACAACTTGGTATTACCATTATCAGAAAAACTTTCCCAGCTTTCAGCTCCTGAAGCTCTGGAAGTTTCCCCTCCTACCAATGTGCAGAGAAAGTATCATTCAGCAGAGAACCCAGTAATTCCTTTTTTAGCCAAGCATACACATTTTTATGAACATACCATAAATCATATGCAGATTTTGCTTTAAAAAGGACAAGGGACCAGAAGGCAAAGCTTCTAGACATTTAAAGACCCTACAGAGTCTACCTCAAGTTGTTATTCCAAGTTGTTTAATCGCCCAAGACTCAGAGGAGTTTTTCTAATGGATTTCAGGATCCCAAAGCATTTTGCTGACAAACACTAGGACGAGCTCAGGATTCACAACGCAGAACTGGCTTCCCTCTGCTCTGCTTTTTGTGACATCCAGGAGAGATGCAAGTCTTCTCACCTCAGGGGAGTGCATTTCATTGCTCCAGCTTTCTCTCTTGGATCATGGAATCGTAGGGGTCGGAAGGGACCCCCAGAGCCCATGGGGTCCAACCCCCTGCCAAAGCAGGGTCCCTAGGACAGGGCAGGGCTGGAATCTCTCCAGAGAAGGAGACTCCACACCCCCTGGGCAGCCTGTCCCAGGGCTCCCTCATCAGGAAGAAGTTCTTCCCCACATTGGGGTGGAACTTCCCCTGCTCCAACTTGAGGCCATCGCCCCTTGTCCTTCAAAACAGGATGTTAGAAATATCTTGTATTGTGAAAGAGTCGTCAGATATGGACATTTAAAAATAAGAGGAGCTGAAGAAAATTCCTGCAGAAAGAACTTTACACATCACCTGTGGCAACAGCAGGGGAAATTGACTTCAATCATCTGAATTAAAGTTTTAATTAAGAATGCAAGTAACATTATACGTTCCTCCCCAAGAGATGATGTTTTGCACTGTACCTCTACCCTCACTCCATCTGAAACAAGAGAACTGCTGTTCACTGTCGTGGCAGTAAGTTCAGATGCTCAACAGAAGAAACTTCGAGATGCAAAGACTCTTCCAGTTACACATTAAAAAATATCTCATTTTACAGCAAAGCATTTATAGAAACATGACCTTAGTTGGGCATCAACTTCTAAAATGAACCCTGCAGGTAACTACTGGGAGATATATATATTTATACATATACTTAATTTTTTTATGAGTTCTGCATGTATACACCCCCAATATAAAAAATAAACATCTTAAACTATTATAAGATTTCTCCTTAAAAGTCCCAACTCAGAGAACCTAAGCAATGTATATAACAAAAACTTTAAATACATATGAACTCTAGTTGTTGTACCACCTTTCAGAACATGTAATGAGAAGAGTAAGGTTTAAGAATAAAAAGACCCCCCACGTTTAGCCTGAAGTCTTCCCAGTATTAATTTAAACAAGCTTTTAATTTAAACAAGCTTTTAATTCCCAATATTAATTTAAAAATTTGTCTCCCACAGATGTAGAGGCTGATTTACTGATCCATGTCAAATGCTTCCATCCACACTCAAGACTCTTAATGATCTGAAACAACGTGCAAGAAATGTGATTTTAAGTTTAAAAAGGGCTGATTTGGCCAAGCTCCTTTTTTAGCTGCTGCTTTTAGTATCTTTTAACTAACATGGCAGATGATGTTGCTCACATCACTGCTTTGGCAATCTATTTCCTGTTAAAAGGATGAGAACAAAATAACTCATCACAGAATCACAGGGTTGGAAAAGACCTTTAAGATCATCAAGTCCAACCGTTCTCATCCCATGCTTCATAAGGTGAAGGTCATCCTTCACCTCCTCCTTTTAAGGCATGCATTTCAAAGCAAAACAACTGTCCCAAAGCTCCTACCATGCAGACTTCACCTAAGAAAAACAGTTTTAAGAATCTCTTAAAAAAGTAACAACGATGCAACACATCAAATACCTGGGGACCATAGGAAAACAAGCTAGTAAGTCATAATATTCATGTTATCTTCTGTTCAGGCTTCCAGAAGAATTTGTAACAGTAGTAAGAGAAATGTTCCCCAAAATACAGCAGAAAATGACAAAAAAATAAAGAAAAAAAGCTTCAAACCAGTCTTTCTAAAGCACAGGAATTCAGGGTATGGCTCCTGGTCAGGTTTTCTATGCAGAAAGCTTCCAGCAAGCCTTCTGAGTTAACTCCAGAGCTATGCAGCTTGGGAACAAAACACTTTGAGAGTGCAGTTTATATAGCAGTGCCAAGACAGCGATAAATGGTGTGGTCTTCAAGTGAGAGAGTGAACTGGTTCTTAAAAGCAATAAAAAATTGAGTGATCTTCAGCTACAGAGCAACATAAACAAGTTGAGGATTTTTAAAACAGCCCTTTATACAGTTTAACAGGATACAAGTAGTCAGAGATGTAAAAATCATAGAATGGTCTGGGTTGGAAGGGACCCCAAGGATCACAGAGCTCCAACCCCCTGCCACAGGCAGGGCCACCAACCTCCAGGCCTGGAGCTACACAAGGTTGCCCAGGGCCCCATCCAACCTGGCCTTGAGCACCCCCAGACACGGGGCACCCACCCCCTCTCTGGGCAGCCCCTTCCAGCCCCTCACCACTCTCTCTGCACAGAACTTCCCCCTAAGATCTCCTCTCCCCCTTCCCTCCTCCAGCTTCACTCCAGCCCCCTTGTCCTGCCAGTCTCTGCCCTTCAACAAGCTGATTCCCCTCCTGTTCCTCTGCTCCCTTCAGGGATGGGAAGGCCGTAATGAGGTCCCCCCACAGCCTTCTCTTCTCCAGGCTGACCCAGCCCAGCTCCCTCAGTCTCTCTTCAAAAATCAACCCAGCAGGTTGTAAGAGCCAGGAAGTTCAGGCAGAAATTGAAAATGGGTCTGTTTTTCAATACTGATGGCAGGTAACTCTGAATTCCCAAACTACACACAGACTATTCAAGCTCCTCCAGGTTGGTTCTTTCCTACTTCTCTCTTCGCCCACAGCCAGTAGCAAAAACTGGTCCAAAGTGATGTACAGTTCAGCTCTGTCAGGATTCAAGATACCTTAAAAAAACCACTAACCCAACAAAAATAGAACCCATAAACGTTCACAAGGTTTTCAAACACATCTTGTCCTCTGCTTCACTCTGCAGCCCTCACTGAGAAGAGATTTTTTCTAGCACAAAGGGACCTGGGGATTTTAATGCTTAGGCCAGGCTGGAGCTGGGTAAACCACTGATGCATCCCTTGACAGGCCAGCATGAGGGAGCATTTCCATCCTAAGGTCTGCACTCTGAGCTGACACAGCGTGTCCCTACACGTCTGGTGTGAGGGAGAAACAGCACTGCAGTGCTTCTGCTCCCTCTCTCTTGGGCATGAAGGGATGTGGCTGAGCAGAGGAGCCTGGCGTGATGCTGAACCTACTTGGAAGCCAGCAGAGACTGAGAGGCCAACTGAGATCTACTTGTGCCTGAAAATAATGGAGCAAGAAACAGGGTGAACAATTTGTTTCTGAGATCACCTGTGATGCTCCTGAGATGCTCCCCAGTCAGTGTAACACCACACAACACTAAATCGTTACCCTGAGCACATCCAACAGTGTCCTGGAAAGAGCAGAAGTAGTAACTGAGCTTCACTTGTGGCCAGGAAGAGGGGGAGGGATAAAAAACCCCATAAAAATAAAATGAAACATTTAAAAAAGGAATCACCAAGCCCCACAGAAGCCTGATGTCTTTCCTTCTCAGAAATCAAAGCCACAAATGTTATCAGAACGTAAAAAAAATCATTCCTCAAAATTTATGGGTGAAGCAATCTAATTCCTGGCAGCAAGGTGTGTGGCTGTAAAATGAGGATTTTTATTTTTTTCCCTTTTTCTATTGCATTTTCCCTCTTGTCAACCAAAACAATCCAGTTCTCCCTCAATCCGAATTACATCCATGACTCCTTGGGACCCACCACTAGTTCCCATCAACACATTTCATGCTCCCCCTTCCTTCTTTTCATTATGCTTACCCAAACTAAGGAGATGCAATAGCCTGGCTGTCAAAAAGACTTAGAACCCCCACCACCACAATAACAATTGCCCTTCTTCACATCCACTTTCAGATTATATCACTTTTCTTCACATAAATCAGGGAGGGGAATCAGCTTGTTCAAGGGCAGAGACTGGTAGGACAAGGGGGCTGGAGTGAAGCTGGAGGAGGGAAGGGGGAGAGGAGATCTTAGGGGGAAGTTCTGTGCAGAGAGAGTGGGGAGGGGCTGAAAGGGGCTGCCCAGAGAGGGGGTGGGTGCCCCGTGTCTGGGGGTGTTCCAGGCCAGGTTGGCTGGGGCCCTGGGCAACCTTGTGTAGCTCCAGGCCTGGAGGTTGGTGGCCCTGCCTGTGGCAGGGGGTTGGAGCTCTGTGCTCCTTGGGGTCCCTTCCAACCCAGACCATTCCATGAGTCTATGAAATCACTTCCCATATACAAATTTGCAGGACAGAATTTGTAAAGCTACTCTTTTTTTGCTCAACTTGCCTTTCTATTATCAGACTCATTTTTCCCCCCTTCTCTTTCCCCTCCCTTTAAACACATCTTGAAACAGAAGGCCCAACTATTTTCAGCCTACACAACACAAGCTTTAGCATAGGAGTGGCCTACATGACACACAAGAGTCTTTCCCACTTTCAAGTTTTGATAAATCTTCCCCAGTTAAACCTACCAAATTAGAGGGACGCCTGGTTTGTAATTCTCAGCATCAGAGAGCACAGCACACCCCTTTCACTTCAATGCTCCCATCTGAGACACTTCAAAGACCTGTTCCTTTGACCTCATGGAGTACCGAGTACAAGACACAGCACGTCTGGAACAGCTGATACACCCTCCCAACAACAAAACAGTTATTGCAGATAATTAAACAGATGTAAGAGAAGGGCAGGTCTGGTATCGGCCTTTTCAAATCTCCAGATTAATCTCAACGTCACTAGTGCAACTGATGTCACATCTGCAACTCAGGATACTAGATTGTCTTTCTCCTCTATTTAACAGCTTATAATATGCTGACAAGACAGCTAACAGATGATCTTGTAAATCAGTGATTAGCAACTGGGCATTTTCAAGCTGATCTTTCATAGCTTATGGCAAGCGAAATAAATTTATGAAGTATTTTGTAGGAGTTCAAGACCTCTTAGAGCTGTAAATACAGACAGGCATGAAAACAGGCAGGTTCTGCATCAGTCTCAGAATCACAGAATCATAAGGGTTGGAAGGGACCTCCAGAGATCATCCGGTCCAACCCCTTGCCAAAGCACCCTGAAAAGGGGCTGGCCATTTCCCCGTGCATCCCATACTTAAGATATTTATAAACATTAATAAGCCCCAGCTCCCTCAGCCTTTCCTGGCAGGGGAGATGCTCCAGGCCCTTCATCCCCTTCGCAGCCTCCGCTGGACTCTCTCCAGGAGATCCCTGGCTGTTCTGTCCCAGGGAGCCCAGCACTGGGCACAACACTCCAGGTGGGGCCTGACCAGGGCAGTGTAGAGGGTGAGGATCCCCTCCTTTGAGCTGCTGGCCACACTCCTCTTGATGCCCCCCAGGATCCCATTGGCTCTCCTAGCCACCAATCCAGTCACTGAATTACACATGGTATGATACACAATTAGATGTATCATAGATACAGATTTTCATCCTGTGCTGCTTTTATCCAGGGCTTTGATGGGTACGATGATAGACTCACTACAAGACATGCAGAACTTCCACAAATTTGACTTCTTTAGTTATAATAGAAGCTTGTTTTGGGCATTTTTCCTCAATTTCCTGAAACTAGTTTAAGTAACAAATTAATTTAGAAACACAGTCTCAGTTGGAGTAATAGCAAGGATTCTCAGCTTCAGACTACTAAAATTCTACCAGGATGACAAATAAATGGTTACTTGGGCTGGTGAATCCTTCAAGTGTGTGGCTGCTGGGCTGGTGTAGGGAGGATTCCAACAGAATCAATTTCCATGGCCTTTTTATCCCCTTCATTTCAAAACAGTTGGACCACAGACTGTTGAATATCCCTTGGTTTTATTTTTAAAGAAATTGAATATAGAAAATGCTCACCAAAGCTTAGATTTTGTTACACAACATCATGTTCAGTGACTCCAGAGCTATACAAGGAAGAATAAAAGAGAGTCTCTGAGACTGTTCAGGGCTGAGCACGCTGTGAACTTGCAGAAGCTCCTCACTGCCCTCTGCCCAGGAATGACAGGTCAGTCCTGAAAAATTTTGGGAAGAATAAAATAGCTCTTCCATGCCGCATGATAGGTCTGAAATTTGACCAAGGAAAACAGTATGTTCCTAGGAGGCTCGTAGTCCTCCACAAATAAATAACAAAATTTACTCAGACAAGCCTACAGGAAACTTAATTCTCTGTTCCTGCATCCCTACGAGTGATCCTTCCAAGCCAGCAGTGAAATTGATATTCAAGATGACCAAAAAAGGTTTCTGGATTGTTTCCTTAGTGAAGCCAGATCTTATTAAAGGCTGTCTGTTATCCTAATCTTGCTAAGAGGAATTTGTACCTAAGGTTGACAAAGGCAATCTTAGTAAAGCGCTTTCATTTGGGTGTCTCTTGAAGTGCATTTTACCACAGGGCTACATCCCAGGTTAATTAATAGCATGCAACTGAAAATAGTTTGCTGAACTGGCAGAAAAACAACTCAATAAAACAGCTTCATCTCCAAGAAGATACAGATTCTCCTGGCACTGATTTTATCTAAATTTGGGTTTTCATCTCATCGATAGGAAGTAAATTTGGCTGCTTCTGCCACCTTAGCCAGTCTTGGCTAGCAAACATTCCCCTGCCTTAAAAGCACATACCAGAAGTCCTGGGGCACATTTTCATTTTGTGCTCTAATCTTTCAGTAGTTATCCCTCTGAAGGAGGGCTGTGTTCTCATTCTCACTGCTTGCATGCAGCCTTCACAGTAATTACAGTAACTCCTCTCTGCACTACTCATGCCAAGAAAAGGCAAGCTCTTATTTTCAGCAGAGGCTTCCTTCTTAAGAACTTAGACCTAGGATAATGTCTTAAGTGGTTTCACTTCTATATACTTGTGCTACTGTGATCTTTCAGGTGGATTTCAGAATACAGCTTGATGTGTTGATTTCTGTAAAGCCTATGAGAGCCAATCTCTAATCGCTCAAGATCTCTTTTTAAAGCCCCAGTCTCACTTGGTCTCAACAACCTGGTGTCCTAAACAAAAATCATTCTTCTGATTCTCCTGAGACACATCAAAGAGAAGAATGGATTAAAACTGAAGGAGGGAAGGTTTAGATTAGATATTAGGGGGAAGTTTTTTTTACAGAGAGGTGCTAGAAGGGGCTGCCCAGAGAGGGGGTGGGTGCCCCATCCCTGGGGGTGTTCCAGGCCAGGTTGGCTGGGGCCCTGGGCAACCTTGTGTAGCTCCAGGCCTGGAGGTTGGTGGCCCTGCCTGTGGCAGGGATTTGGAACTCTATGATCCTTGGGGTCCCTTCCAACCCAGACCAGTCTATGATAAGAAAGAAGATGCCAGCTTTCCCTTTCTTGCAATAGAAACAGCAGAGGGGCAGAACAGCTAGTCATATTGAGATGAGAAACTCAGCATCCCTATAGGGGACACTTACCATGCATGGGCTGTGAGCTCGCTGGTAAAGGGGAGAAGGGAAATTTGTATGGGATATCAAAACTATCCCTAATTTGTCAATAAAATATTCTACAGTAGTTGATAAAAGTTTCATATTTATTGTGCTAAGTAACTTGGTCAGAAATCAAATGCCATACGGCACTTTCTGCCCACAAACACCTTCCTTGCTGTCTGTGCAGTACCCAAGACAGACCACTTCCAGAGGTTGTGCAATGCATGACACAGACCTAACCAAAACCACTCTTAACACGTACAACCCTCAAACCACTTGAATGCTGAATCTTGATGAAACTGTAAGCTAAAATGCATGTAAAACAGCTTTTGTCCTTGATAATGCAGATGTGCCCCTTGCACAGCAGTGTGGCTGTTTAAAAAGCATGAGCTTTTGCTCTTTCCTGACCAGCTTGCACATGCATGCTTAGATGTAAGGAGAGGACTCCCACAAATTTGCTGAAATACTATGATACATCATGAGAACTTGTACTCTGAGACCACGTTAAAGATGTCACCAAAGTTCAGTGTTTGATTTTTTTATTGCTCTAAAAAGAAAAAAGGGGGGAACACGGGACAACACTTAATGATTTCCAGATTTTAATGAAAACATAAAGAAGAGGAAGGGTTCCATAGTTAGACCTAGTGCTAAAACACATAATTAATAGCAGAATTGCAGATGCTCAAATTGCAGCCTACTAATGGGGAGGATGGGAAAGAGGAGATGCTTACTGCTACTCCTTTAAAGTACAAGGAGCCACCACTTTCTCCTCAGTAGCTAACTGCATTCTGGGGAGTGACACCTAGCCCTCTGGTCAAGGTTTCAGCAGCTCACCTTTGCCTCACTTGAGGCTGCATCTCTTCAGAGCAGATTTGTCATGACTGCACTATACTGCACCCATCTTTATACCCACTTCAGGACCAAAGTTCTCCAAGGGTCTCAGACTTTTTTTCTACCTTTCTCTCTCATCTGAATGAGTCTAAAATAATGCAAACATTCTGACAGCTTCCTAGCAAAGTGAGGTTGTCACCACATGAAGTGGAATGTGCCACAGGTCCTGGCAAAACATGAAGCAATGGGTGAAAACACAGAAGCATAGAACCACAGAATTGTCTTGGTTGGCAGGGACCCTTTAGATCAAAGTCCAACCATCACCATAACCTGCCATCCACCACTAACCCATGTCCCTCAGCACCACATCTACCTGTCTTTTAAATCTCTTCAGGGATGGAGACCCAAACACTTCCCTGGGCAGCCTGTTCAATGCCTGACAACCCACTCCAGGAAGAAGGTTTCCTAATGTCCTTTGGGCTGGGGTGCAAGTAGGCACTTGACCCAAAGATACTCTAGGAGCAAGTTATTACTTAGGTTTAAAGCCTAGGAAGAGCAAGGGAGTTTACTCTATGACATGCAAACTTCACCAAGATGTTTCCAGCTCTCCACGTGTATGCCAGCCTTTAGAAATGCTTACCTTTTCTGAATAGTTCTTGAAGGCTCTCTGCACTTTGATTCAAAATAGCCCAAATTTCCTCTTCTTGCAGTGGACCTCCCCGAACCTCCAGAGCCTCTGCCAGTGACACATGCATGTTACCTGAGAAACAAGACACACTGAGTTAAATGTACATAAGACCTGTTTTCTCCTGCATGTAATAACCCATGTTCAAGCCCATCACAAAAACTCTCTAACATTAATAGTATTTATACTGGATGGGATCTAAGAAACATTCACCATGATGATAAAGACTTCTGAACACCTATTACAAAGAAGAAAAGCTTGGGTTAAGACAGCAATGACCTATATTAATATTGTAGGCTACTAAATCAATAAACTCAAGCTGGCATTGTCCATATGCTAGGGACAAAAGTTTACTCTGTTGATAAGAAAGTTTACTCTGTTTAAGCTGCTGATAGGAAAAGAAGCTGCTCTTATACATTTCCACAGGACTGTTGGTGTTATCTCATGATCAAATAATAAGCAGCACTAACATCAACAAAGCTTTCTACCTATTACATCCCCAGAAAAAAGGGAAGCCTTCCCTCCCTAGCTAGATGATGTCAGGCTTTTTTTTTTTTTTTCAAAGAGTAAACTACTTTCACCATGCCACAATATGATATTCAGCTGTCCAAGGGCAAAAACATTTTGAAACCTGAGAATGCATCCCTCAATTGTGTGATTCTGTAAATACTGTGGCTAAGTTGAAACATCATTTTGGTAAGCTCAGGAGCATGTGGCCTGCTTCATTACTTCAGTTTTCCATGGACACTAAACATTCTCAGATTGAGCACTCATGCCAATGTAGGTTTCTGATGGAGATGCAGCTGCAGTCGCTTCTCTCCTAAGCCCAAAGAACAAAATCTCAAGGCAGGGAGCTGCAGTAAGAGCCTAAGGTGCATCATCAATCATCGCTGATGAGTTTGTTAGATCTCCAAAGTTGCCTCTAGAAATGGCAGAGAGCTCCACAAACAATGAGTATTATCCCAAAATCAGTAACTGATATCATTAGCTTTAAAAAAGACCCAACAGTACCTGCTGGAGGTTCCTCCCTCTCCCTTCCAATCAACTACCTGGAGCTACAACCCTTGCTCAGATGTACACTCATGGATACTGCTCGAACAGTCTGCAAGGAGGACAGGCTGATTAGCTACATTTAGTTTCCCATCTGCAAAGACAGTTTCATGCCTTCCATGCATTTTTTACTTCCAGATACCACGGGCTTCGAAGATACTTACTTGCTGAAGTACTTCCCAAAGCCCTTTTAGCTAGAATTCCATACCATGCTATTGAAAAAAAAATGACATAGTGTTGCCTGCATTTCATCAAACAGCTTATTTTTCCTTATTTCATAGCTTGCCAACTTTTAGTATTAAATTATTCTGCACATTTACTGAGCCTGATATATTTTCAATGATTATATTCAAAAAATTATCATCTAAAGATAAGAGGGGAAAACAGATCCAGACCACATTAAAAATAAAGACAGAAATACAAATCCCTGAAGAGAAAAATAAATACACCATTCAAAATAGGAATCTAATGACCAATACAAACTTGCAATAAACGGACAGGAAGGCAGAGAGAAACATGTTTCTAGTCAGTAGGAGTCACATACGCCTGGCACAAAGCATCTGCTCTATCACAAGGACAGAGAATTTAGTGATATCGTGGCACCATCTTAAATTCTGGTATGTATACCTAGAATCATTTCCCAGTATAAAAAAAGCCAGGTATCTCCTGGAGAGTCCAGCGGAGGCTGCCAAGGGGATGAAGGGCCTGGAGCATCTCCCCTGCCAGGAAAGGCTGAGGGAGCTGGGGCTGTTCAGCCTGGAGAGAAGAGACTGAGAGGGGAGCTGAGCAATGGGGATCAATAGCTGAAGGGTGGGACACAGGGGGACATGGGCAGCCTCTGCTCAGTGGCTGTGGGGACAGGACAAGGGGTGATGGCCTCAAGTTGGAGCAGGGGAAGTTCCACCCCAGTGTGGGGAAGAACTTCTTCCCAGTGAGGGTGTGAGGGAGCCCTGGGACAGGCTACCCAGGGGGTGTGGAGTCTCCTTCTCTGGAGAGATTCCAGCCCTGCCCTGTCCTAGGGACCCTGCTTTGGCAGGGGGTTGGACCCCATGGGCTCTGGAGGGCCCTTCCAACTCCTAAAATTCTGTGAATCACTCTGAATTATTCAGATGAAAAGATCTCATCTTCTATGAACTAAAAACGTATTTCCCATGAATTAAAACTTTGTGCTAAATATTCTAAAGGAAGTATGCTGGGCATATCACCACCAGCAAAAATCCCACCAAAAAACCCCGAAACAAACTTTTCTGCCACATTTTGCCCCATCCTGCTAAATCCTTTCAGTTATGATTAAATATGCATGGGCAGAATGCAGCAGATATAAGCCAATTCCCTATTTAACATCACTACAGGTGCCATATACACCTGCTCAAACTCCCAAACAATAAAAGAATGCTACAGAAAACTGTTTCTTTATTATAGAAAGGTCAGGGCTGGAAGGGACCTTGAAGACCATCAAGTCCCAGCCCCCTGCCAGGGACACCTCTCACCAGCCCAGGCTGCTCAAGGCCCCATCCAACCCGGCCTTCAACACCTCCAGGGAGGAGGCAGCCACCACCTTCCTGGGCACCCTGTGCCAGGGCCTTACCACCCTGGTAGGGAAGAATTTCCTCCTAATATCCAATCTAAATCTACCCCCTTCCAAATTAAACCCACAAATTTAATCACAGTAAGAAGGTTTGAACACTGATGCTGCCACACAGGCCTGGCCTGCAGCGGTGTAGGCAGTAGGGCCTACTGGCGTCCTACACAGCATAGCAGCTTGCTAAGGAAAAGCAAACATCACAACCCACCAAACCCAGAGCACTGGAAATCAACCTTGAAATCCCAGACAGAATACAAGAAAACATCAACTGCTACGAGCACAGCCACATGGAAAGCATCACGAATTGGGGTCTGAGTGGGACTCTCACTGATGCACATCTCTTTTGGAAACTTCTTGGTAATTTTCCCTGTAACTTTCCATCCTTAAAACTATCTTGAAGCTACAGCACTTGTCTGTCAAACAGAGCAGGCCAACACACTGGTTATGAAGAGTCAAGAAGCTTCCTTTGAAGGGTTCTCTACCACCGAGGAACTGACTGAAGCAAGATGGATTAACCTTCCAATTACAGTAATTGCCATTTACAGTGTGTATTTAAACTCCCACAGCTAAAAACCTCAAAGAAAGAAGTTGGGTGACAGCAACACAGGACAATAGATGAAGAACAGCAATCTCTTAAAACACAGGAAAGAGAAGAGAGAACAAAAGTGAGTTATCCCCATCAAGGGTAAACTTTGAGTTGCTTTAAATTCAGCAGAGGGGCTAATCCAAGGAGAGAGGATGTCAAGAAAGCTGAATACTGTTGGCCTCAAATGACAGAATGCAAACTGCAAGTAAAATGAAGACTTTTCTCTTGTACTAAATGTATAAAACAGTCTGCTTCAGACTTCTAAAGATGCTCTTGGCAGTTCCTGTGTTTTTCAGAGTATCACTGCACTGGCAGAGTTCTCAGTGGACTCTCAAGGTTCCTGTCAGACCACTGTCTTGCAATAAATCCTCTCCCTGTCTCCATTTCAGGTAAGCAAGATCTGTTGTGCTCTTCCTTTCACTTCTTGTAATAAAAAAGGGCAGATTAAAGAACATTGAAAGGTGCACCATCTACAGATGGGTTCACTCCCTTTTTCCTTGAGACAGATGGGTTCACTCCCTTTTTCCTTGAGACAGCTTTATGGTGGCATCTTAATACGAAGCCATGCTGACACACAGCTGGAGATGGGATCATGAGGCTTATGCCTCAGGAGGCTAAGTACATCCTGCTTCAGCACCTTGCTTCACAGGGTGAGAAGTCCAGGTGCAGTCATGACCAAGAGGAATGTCAAAGGGCTACGTGGTATGAACTCAGCATGAACTGTGAAGGCGTGGATTCCCCATGCACACAAAGCCCACACAGACCATAGCCACAACATCCAAAAAGGGACAGCGTGCAGCAGAGGGTGTATGGAGTAGTGGACAAAAAACATATTTAACACTGGAGAAGCATAGACATTATATCCAGGTTGCTTGCTCTGTGCCAGAATTTACTCCTGGATCATATACATCCAATTTCCACAGGAAAGCAGTTGCATCATGCAGAGGCATCTCTCTCTTGCTTCAGGACAAGAGAGTAAATTCAGGTGTAAATCATTTGTATCAACAAGCCTTGAGTGCAGTTTCTCACCCTCCACGCCATTCAGCCCCAAGCCATACAGGCAGCTCAGTTCCAAGAGAGATTGCTGCTGAAGCCAAAGCCTCTCCCACACCTCAAACATTTCCTTTAAAATGTCTGTTTACCTCATGAGGACCAGCTGCCAGCTCTTCCCTCTGAGGCAGACAGCTTATACACTCCCCCATGAGTGGGATGTATCTTCCCAGTAAGCTCAGGAACCTCCTTGCCTCATCCTCTATGGTCCAAACAAGCCAAGTTAAAGGCACATCACCTATGGAATGGGCAGGCAGTGCCAACACCATGCATGAGGCAGCAACTTTCTCAGCCCAAGGTAAGAGTAAGTACAACAGGAGCAGCCCCTCACACTAATACTGTCAATATCACTATTGGCAAGGTGTATTTTTATTGTCCTACAACTTAAGTTTTCAAAACACCACACTTTTTACTTCTTTTATTTATGCAGCACAAGTTAAATGCTCAAAATTCAGCTTGAAATTGAAAGTCTCCAACAGCAACCATGAATTAGAAAAGGTCTTTATTGAATCTTGCTAGCTGAGTTACTGCTATAACTGTGCTTAATACAGACTAAAATATTGGTAATTTTGTCAAAAAGCTCCTAAAAACAGACTGAAAGTCAAAAGGTTCATTCAACTGGTTCAACTCTAATTGCACTTGACAACATAGTGTTTTAGTGACATATAACCCTTATATTTTTCATTACCTTCTGCATCAGCATTTTCCCCATGGTGTAACTTCAGAACCCAAACTTTAAGTCAGAAGTTGTGCTTTAACATCAACCAATTAAGATAACTCATTCTACCTCATCGGAACATATCACCACGAAACATGGAGAGCAGCTGCTCTAGAGACACACTGCAAAGTTTTTTAGATGTGACAGAAGCACTGAAAAATATCTACAAGATAGAAACACTGTTAAGAATTTCTAGGGGTTTGCCCCCCCTGTTTTTTTCCCCTTTTGAAAAAAGCAGGCAGAATCACATTTAACCAGACCAAAAGAACCTCTTAAAATTCACCTTTTGAAAGCATTTTAACTACTTAAAAATAAAACACTGATGCCTGTATTCAGCACTGTCAAGTGCTTTCTAAAAGCACTCAGTATGGACAGAGCCCAGAGAAACCAAACTGTAGCTAGACCTGAAGAGTTTTGCAAGTCTGGCCTCTCCCATTTCAGAATCTGGAATCATTACCATGCCCTGTAATTTCAAAGTGTTGGCATCTATACTATTTATTTACATTGACCCAGATCTTACACCCCTGAAGACAACTTGGAATGCATCTATCAATTAGTTTATCCTCAATAATACTGTTGCTGAAACTGTGCTTAAGTGCAAGACCCTGGGGCCAAGTCAGAAAGTTTGCACTTCAGGAGTCTCTGAGACCTTATTTCCAAACACACACTTCGATGTGGGCACCTAAGACTTGGACTTTGGTTTCCTATAGCTGCAGGTCCATTTTGCATAGACTCTCTGCAAAATAAGGTGGTATTTGCAAATACTCAAGTCACTCAAGGTAAATATAGATGCTAACCAAGTCAACTGTGTTTAAAGAACTTTTTTTAGAATCCTGGTCTCAAATTAATTACTGGACATTGTTCTCATTTATTATATTGTAGGATAAGTAAACAAACCCTTGTGTCATGACCATTTTTTTTCCCACTTCTGTAGATATAAAGAGGGGACAAAAAGCCTCACAAGATGCAAATACCATCTCCTCTTTTTTTTAAGCCTCTAAATAGCTGCCAGAAATTGTGGGAATCTAAGTTTTTGCCTTCCATGGTTCTTTTCATTCAGTCAGCTATCTGATATTATAGTATAAGCATTATTCATTCCTCCTCCATTTCAGAGAGACCAGCAGAGATTAGTACTACCACCCAAGAACTTCATCCCTGCCAGTGTGGGCATCAGCTTCTCCACTCACAACTTTCTGTCCATGTTGTTGTTTCTGAGTTTTTTTTTCCTCCTCTCTCCTGTAGGCAAGAGAGGAGGAAACATCAGCCAAACAGTCCCATGCTCCTGGGCCAATCCTCAAACCATATAAAAAGAAGTTTCTTCAAAATTCCATCTCCTCTTCAGACTGATAGTTTGCTGCTTAAGCTCAAACCTCCTACATAAAGGAACTTAAACCAGCTCAAATTTGTAATAAGACAAAGAACCTGAGGACACTCCCAGAAGTGTAGGGCACTGCTGGCTTTTTATTTAAGCATACAGCAATGCTCTCACATTCACTGGGACAGGGGGAGATGTTAGTATTTCTCCTCCAAAGCCTTATCTCAGTCCTGTATTCCAATGTCTGGAAGACAGAAGAATGTGACATACTGAGAGTCTTGGCTCACACCTCCAGGGCAAGCAGTGTTTATTTTACTTGAGAAGTGCTTACTTTCTTTCCTGGAAGGTGGAAAGAAATCAGCTTTTGGCACTGGGCTGAACTTGCAGTGGAAGACAAGCAAGGGTTATTGCTGACTCTCTCCCGTGCTTTTCTGTCTATCACCAGAACCAGATAAACTTGTTTATCTGAGGCTTGTGTAAGACAAACTAGTAAATCCAGTCCAAAAGGTATATAATAATCATGAAAGTCATGTTTTCTAGGCAACTGCAGAATGTTCTTTTATACATCAGGGTAGCTGATGTTTCACATCTGATATTAAAATTATATTCAGAAGAGTATATAATTATCACTACAAAGTGAGCTTAATCCACATAAATCGGGGCATGACTCTTGTATCCCTCTCTTAGTTTAATTGTCAGTGTAAGATCTTTGAGCAACTCCCTTATTTTGCTGTTGATCTGTTCCACCTCTGAAAGGCACGTCTCCTCAGTGCGTTTCTCATACTTGCAAGCTTTCATTTTAATTGCTAAGTAGGAACTGCAAAGAGGACCTGTGATTAAGGCAAGAGTTATACATGGAAAAGCAGAAATTCCAGGACTAAAAAACCCTATTTGGCAGGAGTAACTCTTCAAATAGATCATCAATAATACCCTTATTCACACATAACAGCTGAAACTCTTCTAACATGATGAAACAATCACAAGCAAATACAGCTTGCTATTGACAACTTCTTATGTAGCAATGTGTTGCATCTTATGAGACAGATGAATTCCAGGCAGCAAGGCAGTTTTGATGAAGATGCCTTCCTTGGCATCCTTCTACACTACTTTTTTTTCAGTGCTTGCTGAAGGGGGTATACACAACTGTCACTAGGTCTCTGTAGGTGACACACATTATTGCCATGGCAAGGACAGACTACACAGAGAAAAATCAAGAGTGGCACCTCAGGCTTTGGTCCAGCAGTTATCCCATTGTTGCACACAAGAGCTATGCATTCCTCACATACTACAGAAAGGTCATGACTGAAGCCTGTCCTTCCTCACTTGCAGCTCTCAGCAGCTGAAGAGGGAATGAAACTTACCGTCAGAGGAGCAGGAACAGCATCAGTAGCACACACATGTAAATACTGTGGAGTCACTAGGAAGCATTATTCTAAGTCAGTAAGTACTACTTCCTGACATCCGTAGTATTTTAAAGGTATCTACAAGTAAGACAACAAGGCTGTGACAAGCAGCAAGTCAAATCAATAGTGACAACTGTAGAAAGCTTTTGTCTGTCACTGTGGAGATGATTTTCTTTAGAAGCAGTTTCCTATGTTTCAGAAGAATAATGATTGAATATTTAACACCAAGGCATAAACTGCTATAGACCAGTAACTCAGTGACTCTACAAGGAAGTTTTACTGATTTAACAGGTACAAATTAAGCTGGCATTGCTCAACAGGCAGCTTCACTCATGGATAAACTTAATCTACAGTGGGTTTGTAAAAACTCAGCTTAAGATCTCTTCTGTGAGAGCTAAGCAATGTGTACTTTACTACATTGAATTATATTCACAGCACTAAAGGGTTCTGGTTCTGTTAGCTATTGATCCTTCCAGTCCCAGTAACAGAGAATGGTACCCTGCTTTATAAATGACTCAGAACAGCCCTTTGCAGCAATGTAGTAACTAGCATAAATGAAGGAAGCACAACTGGATCAGCAAGAAACTAAGAACAATATGCCAAGAAATTACGGGTCCTCAAATTTTAGATGGGGCATCAAAAAGTCAGCTTCAAGAAGCTTCAGAGTTTGTTGGTTTGGTTTTTTAACTCAGAAAATTGCTGACTTTCAAATAAGTATAGAAATATCACAATGTTAACATGCTAAAATAATGGGAAAAACCAGTATTTAACACTCAGCAATAAAGAAACATGTCTGGGTACTGGCACAGGCTCCCCAGTGAAGGGGTCACAGCCCCGAGCTGGGCTGAGGGCAAGAAGCATCTGGAGAATGCACTCAGTCCCATGCTCTGACTTCGCTCAGCCTGCGTGGAGCCAGGAGTGGGGCTTGATGGGCCTTAGGGGTCCCTTCCAGCTCAGGAGATTCTAGGATTCTATATTTAAGTCAGGTTGAAGTCAACATACACTTAACAAGTAAAAAGACCAGCCCCATCATGTATTATTTCAAACCCAGATTTTAAACCTGTGTATTCACATCCAACCCTTCTACAAACGACTTGCTACAGTGGGTGAACTGCAGTGTTAACTTTTAGATTTCTTTGCCCTGTGGGAGAAGGATGAATGCAGGCAAAAAAAAAAAATCAATTCAATCTTTGTCAGCCTCACATGCTTGACTACCAGACATTCTGGAAAAATACATTAACAGAAGAGATACTTTACTATGGTACCAAACCAGTTTCTCCATAGTTAGAACAATCTGATGGATGGTACTCGTATGAGAAATGCACTGGCATCAGAAACAATTCTGTTGTGGTTTCAGTCTGAAAGCAGCATCCCTGCATACTCCAGACAAGAAAGCAGTCTGCTCACAGGGAACACAACTTGTATACTCAACCACAATAAACCTCTAGTATCCAGAGGGCAGTTCATACTAACAACTACTTTCTACGTCCTGCCTGGAAAGGAAACAATATCCAACAACAGAAGAAAAACTGGCTGAGTAACAGAACAAGTTTGAAAATGACATCTATTTGCATCTGATTTCTCCAGCACTGCTTTGCCTTAGCCATACACAACTGAAGAAGCTGCTTTAACTACTACAACACAAGGATTTTCTAAGTACACATTTAGCTCAGTGCAAGAGCTAGCAAACTCCAACAAGGGTCACTCCACCTATCAGTGTTTCTACTAAACTGCACTGTATATTAACGTTGGGTTGGTCCCCCCAAAAAATAAGGAAACCCCAACCAATTTAAAAGTTACCATCTAACAAGCGTTCTCTTGAATCAAACACATGCTACAAATATTCCAATGGATTTCTAATCCAATGTCCTAAGTGGTTCTACATGTATTTTTTCTGCTTATGACTCTTGGTGAAAACTAGTGAGAGTCCCAACAATTAAAGATGGACTATCTCCTGATTACCAACACTCTCCTCAGCCATGACCCTGAATGATGTTTTGGTCCCTGGTAAGTGCGAGGAACAATTCTGAAGCAGCCCTAAAAGTGGGGGAAGCAATCATGTCCTCAAGCTTCAGGATGCCTGAGGCACTATCCATCTGGAGGGTCTATCTTGCACTGTTTCTTTGGTCTTTGATGTGCAAGCCAATAATATTCCCCACCCCTTGGAAATTAAGACTTTTGTAAGTCTTTAATAAACATTTAAAATACACTCTAAAACACTGAATCCCAGCACTTGCAGCAGAACAGACTCACTGCCTGCCCAGACAGTATGCTTTTTTGTTTCCTACTGGGATGGGGGGAGGAAGAAGGGAGGTACGGCATAAGGAACTGAACATTTCAAGGTCTGCAGCTTGATGAAACCATGGATATCTTATCTGTGAACTCACCTGTCTGGGAGTAAAGCTATTACTCACACAAGTGATGACTAATTCTTATTGTGAAAGTCTGAATTTCTACCCTGAAAAACAGACAAGACAGAACATAGGCCGACATTTCAGCTGTCAGGAGCTGTATACACAAGGAGAGCTGCCTCTTTAGGACCAAGGCATAAGCTAAGAGATCCTTGCTTTATTTATCCTTAAGTTGAAGAAAACACTAATTTGAACAAGTAGCAGTGCTTTTTGAATAAGAATTTAATTTTCTCCACTTTTCTGCAGCAGAAAAAAATAGTTTTGCTTTGAGAGCTTTTCTCTACTCAGGCATGGTAGTACAAGGCATGAGATTTATACTTTTTACATGCCAAAAAAAGGTCCAATTTAGAAGCCTATGATACATTGTCCTCCTGTTAAGTGTGAAAATTCATACAAGGATTTATACTAAAGAAATTTTAAGCAGGGGGAAATAAGTGACCAACTTTTTGAAGGAACTTCATACATTTCCAACTGAGAACCAACAGATCCAAGCAGGAAACATGCACACTCTGAAGGAACAGCAGAGATGTGAACAGGCAGCTGGCTAGATTTAACTTGTCCATGGAACAACTCTTTCTACACAGAGCAAGTAGAAAGACAACACATTATAATATTCTCCTCAAATGAAGGCAAACTGACTCTTAAGGAAGAGGCACTGGCAGGTGAGATTTCATATCTGGCACTCTGAATTTTATTTACATCAGCCTTGAGGAAGGACGTGCTTTTTAGAGTACTCACCTGTGTGAGAAACAGTGTGTCCCCACACACATAATGTATGTGCATATATGCACACACATGATGTTACCATCCATCTATATAAAACATATGCTTGCATTTGTCTGCATATGTATACTTAGTATCTACCAAACAAGCCACTTAAGTTTCTGCTGCTGGACAAGAGAAAAAACCCTGAAGGACAAAAGGAGGACAAGAACAGTGATCCATTTCAAGAAGTCAACATCAACTACCTGAAAACCTTGTTAGAGGGTCTCTAAAGCCTATTAAAGGTTTTGGCCAAGGCAGATTTAAAGTAAGATTCTGTAAGCATTTTTAAAAACAGATTTGATACCAGATGGGCTGCAACTGAAGTAATAGCCCTCCATCTGTCCAGAAACCAGTGCCTTGTTCTACATGCATGGTACTGCAAGTGCAGCACTAACAAGTCTTAATGGGTAGATCCATTTCCATGACATTCATTATACACCTGTCCTCATAACAAACTTCACAGCAAGCTCTTCTCTCCATAAGTAACCACATTTCCAGAGAAAAAAGTAATCTGTTTAACTCTGCTAATTCCTGAAAGCACTTAGCTGCTGCTCAAGTGATATAAAAGGTTTCCCCTTCCTGAAGTAGAGCTGAGCCGAGGAGCAGACCATTGGAAATTTCTATATTGTTCAAAGGCAACATTAATATCTCAGTTGTTCACCCAGTATCAGAGAACCTGTCAATAAAACGTAATTTAGGTGAGCTACCAATAAGGTGCTGATATGAGTTATATTGAACTGTACTCAGTGAAACCAGAGGCAAAACACCCCACTGGGTAATATAGAAAGTAACTGAGCTCCACGTTAGATGCACCCAGTGCAAACGTGGAGACTCCTTCTGCTGCCTACCACCAGTTTGACCCAAGTGCAGAGCCTGTGACAACGCAAGTGATCATTTGCCTGCTCAGACTGCAGACCCCTTCTTTCCACACTTCTCTCCTTACTCATGCACACAGAAATTAAGGACTAAAGTGGTACATATTCTGTGCATTACACCCCCAACCAGTAACCAATTCACATGGCACGTAAAAATCAGAGATATCAGCAAACTCACAGCATAAAAGGATCTGCTGCACAACAGACCTGGTGCCCACAAAAAAGACAATGAACTTTCTAGGAGGGATATTATTCCCTATGGTTCATCATAGGGTTTCCCAAAATTCTCCATCATCTGCTGCTGGTGTTTCCATGTGCCAGTACTTCTCAAGCTCTCGAGTTATGTGGGTCCTCTGTTAAATCTATTGTTAATGGGGTTTCTAATCACATTATCACCAGGTACTGAATAAATAATTGGCTTTAAGGCAGACCTTCTTTATCCAACCACCCAGAGTTGACCCATTCCCCACAACTGATAAGATATATCAAGGTTTACCTACTGTTTGCCCATCTGCTCCACTCCGTGGATGCGGTATAGACCAAGTATTGAGAACACCACAATCCCTGTGACAACTATCACCAACTTTTAGCCTCACATCTCAATACCTATCAGCTGAAAGATTCCACACAGAACATGGAGATTTTAGTCATGGATTCTTGCTTTTTAAATGAGTTCCTTGTGGAGGCCTAAGCCTTCCTGAGCAGCTTATACCGTCTACTTTAAATCCTGCAATTACAAGGTTTTAACTCCAGATTAATTAGTAGACAAAGCCACCTGAAGACTTGGAATGCCTATGGTTAGGAAATGACGATCTTGCTCCCAAACATGAGGTGACACAGCACATATGGCTTCATACCAGAATTATATAAGGGCATTGGAACCTGACTGGGTTACTGGAGTCCCTTCAGCCTGTGACACTTAACTGCACTTCAGAAAAGTAATTAAATACTGCATGATTCAGTATGCTGTTTACAACTTAACAATTGTTAAATTGACTATACTGCCCCTTGAACAAATTTCTAACACACACCCAATTAATGATTCACCTTAAATTCAGAGGCTAAGCATAATTTATTCAGTCCTACAGCCATGATATTCTCCCTGTCCTAAATGCCCTCAGTGGTGATGCAATTATTAGTCCTTTTCCCTTTAGATGGGAAAACACACCAGTTTTTCTTTCACAAGAAACTAACCTACCTGTTATTGCTGTGCTGCTTCACATCTTTACCCAGCTTATGGTTTCTGAGCCAAGAAAGTGAATGGGATTTGGAGTATAAAAAGGCCCCTCACCAGATAGAGCATGAGCTTCAGTAGTATTTGACAGCACCATGAAAAACCTGCAAGGGTCATTTATAGAGCTCTTGGCTAGACCTCGCACACAAACCAGGCTACTTGATCTACAGTAACGCCAGAGATCCTCCAGGGTGTAAGATATGTGATTTAGCTTCACACATTAGAATGGACAAAGACTCCACCTGATCATTATCTGCACTTTTGGTACTTGGAGAGATTACAAGACAGAACAAGCTACAGAAGACAGCACTGCCAAGAAAACAGGAAAAACAAGCACCTCCTCCCATGACATAACGCCAACCCCGCTGTCGCCAAAAAGCGGAGTTCAGAGAAGTCTGGCTTTGTCTGGATTATAAACACATTCGTATTAGTAGAGTTACAGGACAAAGAGCCATATTACACCCTTGGCTGCATAACAAGGACAGAATAGCAGAAATTGCCCCTTGATGGGTGTAGAAACTGTGTGAGGAAAGCAAGTCACAGCATCAGCATTCTTTTCTTTTAGAGCATTCCTATGAACACTAATGGAGAGGTGGTCAGCTTGAGGACATGTGCAGAGAGTGCCCATGCACAAATTCCACTTGCTGTGTTGGAATGGAACCAAGCAGAAGGTTGGATGATCCTCTGAACCTACTGCCCTGGAGGGAGATTAAGTGAAAGGAGGATATAACAGTGCTTCAATCTTTTATTGATGCAGCTGGACCACAGGGAGTTAGACCAGTTAAAGAATGCATCACAGCTGGCTGACTTCTGAATCAATTCAACGGTGCCATGTACAGCAGCTTAACCCTGGAAATCAGATTTCACAGAGACCCAAGAAAACACTAATTGGAGCCACCCAAACAGAGAACTTTCAGTTTCTCCATAGACAGTTTGAACTTATACAACAACCCAAATTTTATTCCAGTCCTGAACATGGTATTTTAATTTTAGTCTTGCAAACATAAAAAATGGGTGCTAAAAAAAAAATCACTGGAATTTCAGTATAAACACAGCATAAATGTCTAATACAAAGTCGTGCTTTTAGGGGAAAAAAGGTATCGAAAAAAGATATAATTTCCTGTGTGATTTAGTCTGGGTTATCTTGCTCTGGCAGGGGGGTTGGACTAGGTGAGCTTTCAAGGTCCCTTCCAACTCCTAACATTCTGTGAGAATTCTGTGCAAGAAAAAAAGACAGGCTGACACTCTTCAACTCTTATTTCCAATTTTCATTGCCAAATAAACACTGTGGCAAAATAAAGAGTTTGATACAGCACACAAAATTCACGAGGCTTTTTAAAAAGAAAAGCACTGGGGCAGTAGTTCTAAAACAAATTTCAAAGCTTCAGAATGTTTTACCCACAGTTTCAACACATTTTCAGTTTCAATGTATGTTGTCTCACCACCACACAGTCCCTTATAAACTTTGCCTATAAAATACTGAATTTGAATGACAGGTTGTCACACTGGACCAGTTGTATTGGTTTACCTCAAGCTGCATACATTTATCTACATGATTAGTGCGGTAGTACTAGATAATCAGCAAGAAACATCAAGGGTTAACCACTTCTAGAAATACCCAACTTGATATTAATGAAAGGAGACAAGGAAAAGAGAACCCACAGAGAGGAAAGGAACGAAGTGTTACCATCCTGAGATTTAAATCTCAGAGGCAGGAGGAAGAACGTAGAATATTTGCAGTCTACAGTGTGAGAATAACCCACAGATTGTTCTGCAGCCCCTGCACAGTGAGCCAGAACCAAAGCTTCATGAGAGAGCAGGGAAAGAACAGAAAGAAAGTGCCCTTGCACAAAGGAATACAGGTCCTGTTTTAGCCAAGGAAGAAATACCCCACTTAAAGCAGCAGTCAGTGGCAACAGAAACTGTCACACTGAAAAAAATAGAAAGATCATTATAGATGCCAAGTTTCACTGGCAAGCCCAAGGCATCCTGTGGACCATTACAAATCAATTACAGAATAAAAATACTTACCCCTCAAATAATGGTTTTGAGTATTTCAATTATTTCATCTACACTGCTGGCCACTTCTCATCCACTTACCCAGAAACTGAGTATTATCCCAGCCATTTAGGGCAAAATAAATGCAGAGAACATTTACAGGGGGAATTATTGGCATTTACAGGTTAGAATTTTGAGTTTTGGAAAAAAATTAACTGAGAACAGCTGGGACTAACCCAGCCTTTGCCTTTTATCACACTGATGATCAACCTCTCTAGGTTTTCAAGTTACCTTCCTCCACAATAATGAGACTTCTCTAAAAGCAGCTGTGAGACTTCATCCTTTGTTTTGCATCAACAGTCTACAAGCAGTCAATAAAAACTCCAGCAGCATCTCCTCCAACTGACAGATGATGGGGGGGGAAAAGAAGGAGAAGGAAATCCAAAAACCTTCCCCACCCAGAAGTCAGAAACAACTGACAGCTGCTCTGAAGGACAGAGCCTCCTGGTCACCAATTACAGCTTTGGTCACACAGAAAATGGAGTTCCACAATTTCTTTGAAAACTGTTTAAACACTGTAAAAACCTCAGGGTTCCAAAACCATTATAAAAAGCAATCACTTGGCAGATGCACGTTACTTCTTGGCACAACAGTTTTGTTGTGTTTGGTTTGTGGGGATTTTTTTGCTTTTCTTTTTTAAACTGGCATTTCTAGTCTATCATTGAGAATACACCATAAACCTTGATATGAATGTTGTCTATCTAAAACGTAAATTTATATATAAATTAAGAGTCTAGACAAGCAATACTTTCTCTTCCTCTTCTCCAAAGCCACTGAAGAGGGAAGCAGAACAGGCAGATTTAGCATCATCATCAGATTTCCCAACCAGCAGTTCATATTATGGTAAAAGGTTAAATTCTGTTCACTTAGGTTCTTAAATATTCTCAAAGCAAAGGCAACGGGTGGGACAGAACTGATGAGAATTAATGCATGTATCAGAAAGCTCAGCTAACATCAAGCACAGAAAATATTTCTATATGACAAAATCCCTTCCTCACTCTGCAAGAGCCAGGAAGACTTCCATATACCACGTTAAATGTAATTAACTGATTCTATTCTGTTCTTTAAAACTCAGCACTGAAAGCCACCAGTTCCACTGGTGCCTGATGCTTTCATGAAACTAAAGGGTTTACACAAACCAGCACACATACTAATACCAACTGAGAACATGAATCTGATGGGGAGGTGAGCAAGCAACAAAAAAAAATGCCTTTATCATTGCAGAATGCCCTTTGGTTCCTTAAGGAAGGTGTTTTTCATCTGTAGAAGAAATGAACCTACTTATGCCTCCAGAAGTTGTTTTATGTTGTGCTGTGGTATCATATAAAATGACAATTACTTCTCCACAACTAGTGTGTATTTTCCACTTTCCTCTTTAACAAGAGCTAATACTGCAACTGAAATGTGTGGTATCACCAAGGTGTTCCTGTCAGTTTTTCCTTTCTTCCTGAATATTTTTATTCTAGAGTTGCATGCATGAAAATTAACTCCCTTAATGACTTAAGGAGGGATTAAACAATGTATCATCAAGGGGTCTGGAAAGAAGGGTTTAAGGACAGAAAGTACAAAAAACCAAGCAAGGAGCCACAGCTTGAACCAGACAGTCAACAATACCTTTATGTTTCTTCAGCTAGGTGGAAACATCTCCCATCTTTTGGGCACAGCCATGACCACTGTTGATTCCTCTAATCCAGAGCACTGACCTAACCGATACGCTGCTGTAACACAGACTTTCAGACAGCACAGCATCTCTCAGTGTTTGGATTCCTTCAATTCCTACAGGTCTTCTCCAAGCCACACGCCAGGCTGTGTGGACACACAGAAGCTTCAAAGGCAGAACACAGAACACTTACTAAGCTTTTTTTCCTCTGAAGGTTAAAGAAGTCTTCAGTTTGGAGGAGTTTCCCATTTATTTTGGTCTCTGAAGCCTAAGTAATGTTCAATACAAAACCACTATACTGGATTACAGAACTTCCCCCATTGCCCTTCCCTGGCAATCCCCAGTTTGAGTTCCCCCAGCCAAAGGTTCGAGCTGCAGTCAGCCCTAAAGGTCACTAATGGTCTCTGTCCTGTTAATCTCCCTAATCCCTTCCCCAGCACATTAATACTTTCACTCCAGGTAGCATTTTGTTGTTAACAGCTGTAACTAAGCAGCTGACAGAGTATTTCTTTTGATTGGGGTGAAGACAGTAACCTATCTTCTTAAATTTCACTGGAGAAGAACATGCAGAGGGTCTGGAAGGACCCTATAACACCTCAGGGTCACCTAACCTTTACCAGCCACCCAGCAGTAAGTGTTTGCAGCTACCAAAACTGAAAGCAACTGCTTTCTTCTGCCAGCCCTTGCTGTGTGCACACCACCACAGCAACCAGCAACTCCAAACAAGACAACACCTGCAAATAAACTTACAAAATGATAGTAAAACCCTTTTTGTGTTTTACTATTTTGCAGGCTTTAAAAACGTAGGCTTAAGGGGTTTTCCCTTCACAAACCATATTCCTCAAAATCAGAGGATATAAGTGTACCAACAAGCAAGGGATATGGAGAAAACTGTTCTTCCCAGAACTGTTTGCCAACAGATTAAAGCAAACACCAGTGCTAACATGATACAACAGCACTGAAGGTAACTGAAAGCAAACTGGAAAAAAGTGTTATTTTTTTATAGTATATCATAGTCATCTGAAACACCAGAGTCCTTTTACAATCATCACAAGCATACACAGTTTAATTTGACATAAAGGAGCTCTGAAAAAGCTGTTTCAGTAACTCAGTTCTACATGTTAGTCCATGCTTAAAGCTCCAGGCTGCTGTGGCTGTTGCACACACGTGATGACCTAACTGCAAAGCCACTCGATAAATGAGTCTGTATCACTGATGAAACCTACTTCCATCACTGCCAGCTAGCAAATCTTTATAATCAGATAATCTTTAAATTCTCTATTAAGGTCATTCAAGGGGCTGCAGTGACAGGGCACACTGAAAAATTAGGCTGCTGGAAATTTCAGGTTCTTGGGAATTAGCTTGTTTTGCTAAGTATGTCCTTTTGCCAGATAAACAGTGTCAGAAGAAACCTCTTTCAGGAAACCTAAGTCAGTGCTTTCAGGTTTCCTCAACAACTTAGTGTATTTCTTGCAGTTCATATTAAATGGATTATTATATCAGACTTCTGATTTCTGGAGTTTGAACCACCTTACAGGAAAAAAGAAGTAAAAAAGGATGAGGATCAACAGCTCTAAAACAAAACTGCAAAAACCCTGAAAAAAACAAAGAAAAAGCCCAACAAATCACACCAGACAATTATTAACCCCTGAAGGCCTTAAACATGACCACTAAAATGGGAGACCCAGAAGTACTTGCAAGGTCGAAGGTCTGAAAACCCATCCCAACCTTTATCTCAGCTTGCTGAAGCCCCCACCACCATGAGATGTTAGGGACTCTGGTAAGGCCTATACATCTGGGCTAGAGGGAACTCAAGGTGCATAAGCACACCTTGAATGAGCCCAGCCTTCAATTCTTTTCCTCACCTTCCTTTCTTAAGGAAGAATGTAGTGCCAAAATACCCTAGTTTTCTAACACTGTTTTCACAAGCTAGGCCTTCTAGGTCAACGACTTCCAGGTGCTACACAGGTATATTCTAGCCAGCTTGTTAAAATAATTTCTCCCTTTTTCAGATATAAGCCATTTCGTATTTCACAACAGCTGTTACTGTGAGAGAAGGCTTTTTCTTTGCTTACAGATGTACAGATATATACTGTATTGTCTGTTTTAATGTTACACATCAATAAGGATGTCAACAGCATTTGTATTCCACCAGCACCCCACAGAAATTTCCCATGAAGTTAGCAGGGAATTCTCATGGCTCTTCAGGGCATATCAGTTCAGATGCCAAACAACATCATGCACAAACATCAAAGCTACCTGGAGGAAAAATATCATTAAAATCTCAACTTTCAAACTTTTAAACAATATTTCAGTGGATTCAATAGATGTATTGTCACTTTTTGCTGCTATTCCTTGCACAGGTTTCTAACACTAAGCAGCTGATATTTTCTGCAAGAATTTCACAGACTCACAGAACATTAGGAGTTGGAAGGGACCTCTATAGGTCATCCTGTTCAACCCCCTGCCAGACTAAATCCCACAGGAACACATCCGGGGGGGTTTGAATGTCTCCAGAGAAGGAGACTCCCCAGCCTCTCTGGGCAGCCTGTCCCAGGGCTCCCTCACCCTCACTAGGAAGAGGTTCCTCCTTAGGTTCCCATGGAACCTCCTCTGCTCCAGCTGCACCCACTGCCCCTTGTCCTGTGGCTGCCACCCCTGAGCAGAGCCTGGCTCCAGCCTCCTGACTCTCACCCTTTACATGTTGACAGACAATGATGAGGTCACCCCTCAGGCTCCTCTTCTCCAGGCTAAAGAGGCCCAGCTCCCTCAGCCTCCCCTCATAAGGAAGGGGTTCCACTCCCTCCATCACCTTGGTGTCCCTGTGCTGGGCTCTTTCAAGGAGTTCTATGTCCTTCTTGACCTGCGGGGCCCAGAACTGGACCCAATATTCCAGGTGGGGTCTCAGCAGGGCAGAGTAGAGGGGGAGAAGGACCTCTCGACCTAGAGAGATCTCTTACACTCCTTCTAAATACACCCCAGGATGCCACTGGCCTTCTTAGCCACGAGGGCATGTTTCTGGCTCACAGCCATCCTGCTGTCCCCCAGGTCCCTCTCACTTACACTGCTCTCCAAAATTTCTGCAGTTCTCCATCAGTGGTTAAGAGAAAATTCCTTCAAGTGCAGGGCACAGTCTAAGAACAAAGAAAAGATGACTGAAGATACACAAAACTCTAGAAGACAGTCTATGAAGGCTGGACAGCATTTCTTTCTTCCTAAAAACCTGAGATAAATCCTTCACCAAGAAGTGCTGAGAGCTTACTGACAAATCTCTTAATACACACATACAGCCAGCACTCCCTTATTTACTATCAAAGTATTGTGAAGTCCAGTTTTGAAACCTATAGAAGATGAAAGCAAACCAGCTTCAGAAGAGCAAACAAACAATAAATGCACCTCAATCACTGAAAAATAGTAAAAACACACTAAGGCACCTGAAAGAAATCCCATAACTAAACCTCTGAAGGACAAGACAGTACTTATCACCTGTTGAAGCATACCATTTAAGGAAGTTACATAGAGTCTTTAATTAGGCTTCTGCAGATTAACTCTACACAAACTTAACCACACAACTGTCCAGTCAGCGACATACACTGCAGAAAGGTCTCTCAAAGAAGCCTGTGTGCTGCTACTCACTGATGTTAAGAAGTAAAGAATAAGAGTAACACTTGTAGTACTGTATTGCTTGCTTGCCTGGGACTCAAACTCTGAGGTTAATTCATTGAAGGCAAGTACAGCTTTGCTTGGCTTGGGAAAGCTGAGCTATTATTTCATTTCCCATAATCCTAAAATCTAGGAAGGGATTTTCCATTTACTGATTTTACAGTAAAGATACTAAAAGGCCAAACATTAGTTCCCCTTTCCCTTCTCCAACTTGTCTCTTTGCTGAAACACTAAATTACGTGGAGAGAAAAATGGGTAAAGTCAGTAATAATACACTCTTGCACCTGATGGATTGGGACAAATGAAGAATCTGCAAGAATTTTTACAGTACTGATCCGCTGAGGAAGAAATTAAGTAGAAATTTTATATAAAGTATTAACTCTTTAAGTATGACATGGATAAATATATATATTTTCAATTTCTTCCTGACTCTGTTACTTAAAGGTAATACCCAAAACGAAATCTTTCCCAATTAAAACCAGGCTAGGTTTGCTAGGAGGCACAACTATTTCTAACAGGTTAAGTTTTGAACTCTAGTTCAGACCCTTCTTTAGTCCATTTATTCTTTTAAAATTACAATATAGAGAAGCAGTCAGCAGAAAAAGTCACAGTCCCATCAGAAAGATAGGACAGATCCAACACCAAATTACATAGCTTACAAGTTTGAAGTTTCATAGTTAATACTTCAACAGCGATGTCCCACAGGGTCTCTGAACACTTGCTGTAAAACAGACATGGCTTTAGAAGGCAAGTCTTATTACCCTTCCCTGGTGACCCCAGGAAAGCCCTGGAACCACCATCATCAGAGGTTCACCTGGGTTTCTTGCACCCTCCTTATAGCCATTTACATCTATATGAAAACGTGAAAATACAGCACCCAACCTACACATCTACTGAGATGCTCAAGAACTTAAGTGTTAATAAGAGAAAATCCTCATCTGAAACATAAAACTAATCACTGGGAACCAATTCCCCAGCACAAACACAGAGCTGCACATGAGAGCATCTCCAACCCTCGAGATAAGGAGATAAGCCATGTTCTGCCTCTGCTCAGGAAAAACTTTGTCTTTGTACTCTGGGGTTTTTGAGGGCTTCTCCACTACTCAACTACAACACTGGGTATTAGATGAACAAAGAGACTATGGAATGAGAGCTGGAGAAGCTTCCACCTCCAAGCAGGCAGCTTTACTGTAAATATTATTTACATTACCAACTCTTTATGCCTTTCAACGCTGATTCTGAAATGGCATTGAAGTCAGAGAACACAACACTAATATACTTGCACCCTAATACATTTGCATAACAGAACTATTGCAGTGAACTAGCATCCTTAGGTTTATGCAGCACAGAGCAGGGATGTTAAGACTCCAACACACAAGGACATCCTGGAACCTACCAGGAAGGCTCCCATCATGTGGCCTCCAGAGAATATCAGTTGCACCTACATACACATACCAGTGTAGTTAAAACAGCTGTTACAGCTGCTGTGATGCTGAACATGAAACACAGGAGAACGTGGTGTTTCCACAGATCCATGGAGTAAGTATCTAGCATTCACTATGACTTAAAGCACATTCTACCACCAAAACTCAAGGAATTTGTATGATCTAACAGCTTTCTCCCCTCAACAGATCAAACAGCAACAAGCAAATCTGGATTTCAGGGAAAGGTCTGAAGGGAAAGAGCTCCTGTTTAAGTCCTCTCACTTACGAAAGAATTAAACAGGAGTGTTTCAGATTAAACTCAGCATCAACTTCAAGCTTACCACATAAATATAATTCACCTGCAATGGCATTGTTCAAGAAAAGTCACCTAAGTAGCCTTCCAGCTCAATGTTACTCTTTTTTCCTAAATAAAACAGATACTCAGAGATGCCACTTCTGAGGTACCTCCCTGCACATGTGCCCGGAACCAAGTACCCACACTATATACAAACACTCAGAGAAGATGTTAACACCACAGGTAAATCATTTTCAGATTCACTTTTAAAAATTTCAGCAAGCTCTATGCCTCTCTCCCATATCTCTTACCAATATATAAAATGTTCTTTACCAAGACAATTTAAAAGAAATAAAATTCTTTATCCAGATTTGGGAGAATCCCCCCAGAAAACCACATTCCTCCTCTGACAAAGCAGAAGCATGCAGAAATTGAAAGTCATCTCAGTCTACTGAAAAAAAGCAGCAAGTATTTTTCAACAGCAGCAGATTAGTCCACGAAGTGGTTTGTGTTCAATTCCAAACTTCAGCACTTCATTGCTCTTTGGCCAGTCAATTCTTCTCCACATGCTTTATTTCTAGCTACAAAATGGGAGGTAAAGTTCACCTCTCTTTTCCAAGCACCCCATCTCAACTAACTTGACAGGCTGTTTGAAGCAGGAACAGTGAGCTGACACAATACCTCATCCTAAATCTTACATCACCCTACCACCTACAAATCCTTAACAACACTCAATGTCCTGCAAGCGTCAGAAATCCCTATAAAAGATCAGCAAATCAAAAACCAGAAGTATTAATACTAGGTCTCATTTAAATCTTGACATTTTACTTGCAGACTTTTCTGTGCCATATTAAATTTACACATAAAAGATAAAGAACAGATGGAACAGAACAAAGCCTTCTCAGCTCTGTTAGCCTTCCTAAGAGTTTCATAAGCTAACTGGAGCAGATCCCTATCCTGGCAATTGGATTTCAAATTCACAAGGCATATCATTGTCCCAAGGCAGCCTACTCAATTCACTGCCTTTTATGAAAGCATTTTAATAGATAATGATGCACAAAGAATCAGCCTAGTTGCTCGCCAGATATTTAAGTGGCACAGGAGAAACAGAAGCCTGGACAAAATAAAAACGGCACCAAAGAGTCTTCTTCTGCCCTTCCCATCTGTAAATGCCAGCTTCCTTCTCTACACTTCAGGAGGAGGTGGGGCTGGGAAACACATTTTAGAAGTTCCACCCTTCTTTACAGATGCAGAGATTTCATTAATAGTTAACTGGCGACATACAACATTAACTTACTCTGGTATTCATAGCTTTCCATCCACACTTGTCCCATGCATGTTAAGTGACAGCTTTGGGCAACTGCTCACAAATATCCTCTGCATCATGACACACTACCCCAAGACTTGTGTTTCAGTCTCACTGAAGCTCATTTTAGAACAGTAAAATTCCAGCCATTTTTTATTCCGAGCAGTGAAAGAGAAAGGTGACTGGTAAAGCATAAGGCTGCTAACCTATGCTCCCTCTCAAAAGCATCCATTTGGCTGGCAAATCATTATTTTCATGTACTTATGTTTAACAGACTTCTGGTGAAATCACTTTGAGTTCCACCAATATCATGAGTGGACTAAAAATTTTAAGCTTATTGCATGAGTGAACTGGAAAGCTCTTCAAAAGAAAAATCATCCCCCTTACAAAGCTGACTTTACTCCTGTTCAAGTTAATAAGCCTTGACAGGTGCTCTGGAACAATCACTAGAGAGCCTCTTGAGCATAAGGTCTCCTTAACTGCAAAGGACTTGGAAGGAGAGGATGTCTGTATTAACCAGCCCATCTGGGCCATATTGTCACATATTTCAACACAAACATTTGAAGCCAGTTAACATACAGCAGTATTCAGAGACTTGAGTGATAAAGAACAGCTTTGTCCAACTGACTGGCACTTCAACAATAAACTCCATTTAAGAGTCTGCCCAGTCTCATTTTTTCCTGTCTAGTTACCTACCTCTCCTGCAGGAACAGCATGCTATTAAGGCTTGCTGATTAAGATTTGAAGGCACTTTGAAGATGTATTGTACTATACAACTGCTAATTATTGTTGTTCATACCTGTATTTGGTTGGGAGGAAAATAACTATGTGGCAAATAACTTCTGTTGCACATGCAGAAGTGAAAATATTTGCTCTGCTGTGCTCTTTGAGAAGTACACAGATAAGAGACTGTATTTTAATTTGCAGTCCTTCACTGTGATACCTACTCTATACTTAGAAGAGCCACACGGCTGAAAAAAATCCCAGCATAAAGGGAAAAAAAGCAGAGAAACCCACCACCTTCCTTCCCACTGGAACAGGCAACCCTAAAGAATCAGCATTCCTGCAGGTGGGAAGTTATCAAGGGAATCTACTCCCTTTCCTCAGCTTCTTCACTATTTCCCTTCAAGGCATCCAAAATGGCAACGCTATACACAAGTTCTCACAGGCTCCAGATGACCAGTTACAGTGGTTATTTGTCACTCATCTGTGTCACAGCCCATTTTCACTTTCCAAGGCCTGTGAAGCTGCAAACAGACTCCTGGATCCCATCTTCTGCATATGCTGTTATCCTGGTTAAAGTATGTGGTGTGCACTCACTCACCCCTTTATATTCAGCACATCCTTCTCCTGCAGGTAATTCCTTGTTTCATGCCTGCCACCAACTCAAGTGTCCTCAAGCTTGCAGCACACATAGCCTCAGACTCCACTTAACAGTCTCAGAATAAAAAAAAAAATTAAACCATTATAACAACACCCTGTCATACAGACTAACTCCTTTTTTACATCTAGTATATTAAAAAATATCTACTTTTACTGTACCCTTAATTTAAAAAAAAAAAGACACTCTGAATAGGAAAAAAGCCCCAACAATACAAACTGCTACATCTACAGAAGGTTCAGCTTTTCAATCCTGCAGCAGCAAAAGAAAACAGTCCCAATATGGAAGGAATATATGTTATGTACCTTTCCAGGCATCAGACTGGACTCTAAGTTAAAAATAAGTAATAAAATATCTTTAGAAGTTAGGCCATAGGTTTTGGTATCTTTTGGTGTCATTGTTTTCTTTCCTTAAATTACTGCTTACCTTTAAAAACTGTTTATGGAAAGACATGTTTGTTGGCAGATAAATACCACGCTCCAGAGGAAAAACACATGCCCAATGTGAAAGCTGAACAGAGAGGTGCATCTGATCACACCAGGAGCGGCAGCAAATTCTGTTGTAACCACACTACCAAAACATTCTACGACTAAACTTACTCTTTCCTCATCAGTATTTCTTGCACAAGAACCAAACTGTGTGCTTTCCTATTTGCACCTGTATCCTGGTTAATTCTAACCATTGCAGAAAGTGCCTTTGTACCGTATTTCTGGTCATCCAAAGCCAGGCTGGCACAAGGCAGAGTATCAGAGGCTTGATGCATAACTGGAACACAGGAAAGCAGCACTGCTCTGGAGTCATTACTTTAGGTATTAAGTATCATCACCCCACCAGCCTGACCCCAAACAAATGACTTGTAAGTCATGACGCCTAAAAACAGTGACAGCTCTCCCACATGAGGTTCACCCCCCCAGGAGAATGCCTGTGTATTCTGACCCAGTTTCACCCTCGTTCCATAAAACACATTCCCTTCCCACTGAAAAGGCTTCACGAACTGATCACGGTTACTGCCCCAGCTAGTTCCACATGCAAAGACTTTCATATTCCCTTCTCCAAAACTCACACCTTAATAAGATGGCTAGACAGAGATTACCTGCAACCAACCTTACAGTCTCCACGTCCTACATTTTACTTCTGATCCCACCTCCAAAACCAAACCGGTTCCCAAATGTTTCCCCAATAAACAGGAGGGGTACAGAGCAGCTCCTGGCAGTTCCCTATGAAGTCACTGCCTTTGTTGTTTTAAACGTGCAATTTAAGGAGAATGACACAATCCAGAATATGAGGGAGATTATCCTGCGGTCTGCGGAGGTGTCGATTGCCAGGAGATAAAAAAGCCAATGAAACCTACGCTATTTCTCATCGACGGCCAGCAGATTCATACGGCGTTTCTGCTCCTCCAAAAACGTTACTAAGGCAAGACGTTTCCCCCTGTTAAAGAGCTCGGGGGTTGCTTTGTTCGCTTTGCGTAAGCTAAAATGAGATTTTCGCCGCTGGCAGCCGCAAAGCCCCGGCGGGAGCTGCCGCCGCTGAGAGCCCCCTTCGCCCCCAAAGGCGACCCAGGGGGAGAGCCGCCACAACCCGCCCTGCGCAGCCTCCCTCCCTCCTCCCACACACCACGGCCCGAGGCGGACAGGGTCGCCCCCCGCCCCCAATCGCTAGCACCGCACAGGAGCGGGGCCGACCACTAACCCTACCCGCACCCCTCCTCCGCGGGGCCTGTCCCCCGCCTCACAGCCTGCTCCCCCCACCCCGCCGTAGGAGCTGCCGCTCACCTGGCGCCGCCGGCACCGCAGCCACCCCGCGACGCAGGGGCCGCACGGTTAAACCGGCCACCGACACGGCCCGGCCGCCACACTCCTTCTCCCCAGCTCCCCCACGGGCCACGGCACCACCCCCCCGTCCCCGCAGCGGCCACGAAGCGCTGCCCGGCGCGCAGAGACGAGCGGCCCGAAGAGCCGCAAACCTACCGGCCGGTCTAGCGACGCCGTATGCGCATGCAGAGCGGTGATGGAGCCGAGGAGCCCGCAGCTTCGCCCTCCTCCGCAATAGCGACCGTGTAAGGTTGTGGTCGGCGCCTGTAAGAGAGCGCGGGGCGGGAGTCAGAGCGGAGCAGCATCTCCTCCCGCGCCGGTCGCCGGCGCCCCTTTCCCGCACGGTGGGGAGAGGGCGGGAGCGGCAGCGCTCCCCGCCCCACGGCTCCCTCTGTCCGTCCTTCCTTCTCTCCTCCCTCCCCGCCCCGGCGCACGGCCGGCTCGCCGCCAGCAGCTTCCCCTCAGACCCGGCTAGCGGATGCGGCTACCCACCGCGGCCGCCCGGCCACGCCGGCCCGGCCCTCCCCGCTGCCCGCTCCGCTTCGTCCCACACCTCTGCGCCCGCCGCTGCCCCCTCAGGGCCGCCAGCAGCGCGGGGAGGCTGCAGCGCGGGGAGGCTGCCGCGCAGTCGCCCTCCGCCCCCGCGGCCGCTCCCTCCCCCCCTCACGCCCCCTGAGGCGGCGGTGAAGCTGCTGACACAGGCCCGGGCCCGCCCTTTCCCGCCCTCCGCGCCCCGCCCAGCGCTTTCCCGCCCTCGGCATCCGGCCGGAGCTTGAAGGTACCTTGGGCGCTTTTATGTATTTTCGGGGGTGAACTGATAACGGCCACCTGTGCTTGGCCACAGAGGGGCTTTATTTGTGGTGAATTATCTTACTCCTGGCTGCTCCCAGCCCTTAAACTGGCGGTCTTGGTTCTCTGTGACACGAGTCCCGGGTTCTTTGGCCTGGTCGCACATCCTGGGGCACATCAAAAGCAACACAGTCAGCAGGTCCAAAGAGGTGATCCTCCCCTCTGCTCTGCCCTGGCCAGGCCCCACCGGGAATATTCTGTCCAGTTCTGGGCTCCCCGGGACAAAAAAGCCAGGGATCTCCTGGAGAGAGCAGAGGCTACAAAGGGGATGAAGGGCCTGGAACATCTCTCCTGTGAGGAAAGGCTGAGGGAGCTGGGGCTGTTCAGCCTGGAGAGAAGAGACTGAGAGGGGAGCTGAGCAATGGGGATCAATAGCTGAAGGGTGGGACACAGGGGGACATGGGCAGCCTCTTCTCAGTGTCTGTGGGGACAGGACAAGGGGCAATGGGCTCAAGTTGGAGCAGGGGAAGTTCCACCCCAATGTGGGGAAGAACTTCTTCCCGGTGAGGGTGAGGGAGCCCTGGGACAGGCTGCCCAGGGGGTGTGGAGTCTCCTTCTCTGGAGAGATTCCAGCCCTGCCCTGTCCTAGGGACCCTGCTTTGGCAGGGGGTTGGACCCCATGGGCTCTGGAGGGCCCTTCCAACCTCTATGAGTCTGGGATTCTGTGATCCCTGAGGGTGCTGAAAGGATGGTGGGGCCAGGAGGGGACCCAGCTGTGAGCAGTCACTTCATTTCCCATCGCTTAGCCAAATCAACGCTACAATGAGGGGAAAAGTTGCACAAAGCAAACTCAGACAAACATAAGGCTTAATGGCAGAGGTTTCATGTATGGGGGATTGTTTTTAACCTGTCAGGCAAATCATGGTGAGGAAAAGGCCTACTTGGCTTGGTTAGAAGTTTTTTAAAAATGGGGCTTCTTTTACACTTTGAAAGTGCGGTCATCTCTTGTGCCATGGTGTTGGAGCCACCCCAGTGGGTTCCTCGGGGGTTTCTGCACAAGCTCCCTCCTTGGTGGAGACAAGATTGTGAGAGGGTAGGAAAAGTACCAAAGTTGCCAAGAATCGTTTCAGCATTGATGAGGCCCAGAGTTCAGGCTATGGGAAAAGGAACGCCTCCAGAATAATAGTCTGGAAGAATCTTCACCATTTTAAAGCCACCAAACAATATTTTTGTGGAAACAGTTGCTTTAAGATAAATTATAAAAAAATGTTGGGTTGTAACTGTTTCATAGATAAATACCAATTCCTTTTTGCTAACTAAAGCATTACGGAATCAACATGAAAGTGAGTCTGCCATAAGTAGTGGTGTAAGTCACGACAAAAATAAAGATGAGTAGTAGACCTAATTAATATTTTAAGAGGCTACAGTAATCTGTGACATTGTTAGTTACATAATTTAAATATGATTTTCTCAAAATACAAGTTCGTTAAGTTGATAACTAGCTACTTATATTTGAAGGTGAACCGAATATATTGGCATCCACATTTCCAACAAAAGCTCTTTTTTTGACTCTGTACATTTATATAATGGAGGAACAAGGGGGAATGGATTAAAGCTAAAGGAAGGAAGGTTTAAATTAGATCTTAGGGGGAAGTTCTTTGCAGATAGAGTGGTGAGGGGCTGGAAGGGGCTGCCCAGAGAGGGGGTGGGTGCCCCGTGTCTGGGGGTGTTCAGGGCCAGGTTGGCTGGGGCCCTGGGCCACCTTGTGTAGCTCCAGGCCTGGAGGTTGGTGGCCCTGCCTGTGGCAGGGGGTTGCAGCTCTGTGATCCTTGGGGTCCCTTCCAACCCAGACCATTCTATGATTCTGTGATAATTTGTGGCAAAGGCCCATGTCCTCTTTCTACAGGTTAATGTCTTGCCAAAATAAGGAATTTTTTTACAAATACTGATGATCTGTAGTAGATTTTATCCTAACACTCTGCTTCCGTGCCTCGGATCAATTAATAGTTGGTATCACCCATGTCACTGTGTGTTCTGTCTGTTTGACTGTTGTCATGGTTTAACCCCAGCCAGCACCTAAGCCACTTACTCGCTCTGGTGGTGGGATGGAGAGAGAATCAGAAGAGTGAAAGTGAGAAAACTTGGGGGTTGAGATAAAGACAGTTTAATAGGTAAAGCAAATGCACACACAAGCAAAGCAAATAAGGAATTAATTCACTTTTTCCATCGGCAGGCAGGAGTCCAGCCACCTCCAGGACAGCAGGGCTCTGTCACGTGTAATGGTGACTTGGGAAGACAAATACCATCACTCTGAACATCCCCCCTCTACCTTCTTCCTCCAGCTTCACACCTGAGCATGGTGACATATGGTATGGAATATCCCTTTGCTCACTGGGGTCAGCTCTCCTGGCTTTGCCCCCTCTCCACCCCCTCTGCACCCCCAGCCTAGTTGCTGGTGGGGTGGGGTGAGAAGCAGAAAAGGCCTTGACTCTATGTAAGCTCTGCTCAACAATAACTAAAACATCCTTCCCTTATCGAGGCTGTTTTCAGCATGAATCCAAAACACAGCCCTGTACTAGCACTGTGAAAAAAATTAACTCTGTCCCAGCCAAAACCAGCACAGCTGCATTTGAAGATGGGGCACAGAGAGAACTTTTGTAGGAATATGCTTTTTGCAAAGATACTTTATTATTTCAAGTAAACAGAATGAGTAAAATGGGACTTACAGATCACAGAATCACACAGAATCACAGAATCATAGGGGTTGGAAGGGACCCCGAGAGATCATCAGGTCCAACCCCCAAAATGTGTTAAAACCCAACCTACCTGATAAGACAATATTGTTTTCTTGTACCAAAACATGCCTCTGAATGGAGAAGTCTCCTTCCCAAAAAGTCACCTCTCTTAAGAGACTGTAAATTTGACTGTAATTTACTTTCCTCTAAAGCAGATTTAGTTCCTTGTTCTTGGTTCTACTAATGAATATTTGGGACAGCATTTCCTTTAGCCTTGTGAATGTATGTGGATGACTTAATTATCTCATTAGACTGTTTGATTTATTATTTTTTTTTAAAGAAAAACATTTTCAACTCTTGGAGTGTAGGATCAATGAAATACATAATTTGCATCTTCACCTACTATGCATTTTACAGGGATGCAAATACACGGGAAACATTGTCCTAACTGCAGAGACTTCTTACATCACTGACTAAAAGACAGGCATAACTGTGCACAAAGGCTGATGTGGGCTATACTCAGTAAAGTGGACTGCCTCCACTGTGGGAAAATGAAATGGCTTTTGTCAGTGTGGTACTTTGGCCATGTCATGAACACAACTTACTGCAAACACTGACATGCCAGCACTTCATAGATCCTGAGTGTGGCTTTTTCCTTAGCTACTCAGAGGATTTTTCCAGACTTAAAAACATTAAATATGCTCTGCAAAGTGGCAAATAAACACACTCCAATTACTCTACCATCAGAATCTTGCATCATTTACTCATAGCTTTTGCTTAGTGTGGTGCAACTACAAAGAAGAAAAAAAATAATAAAGGCAAACTACATTATCTACTGTTCTTGTTGAAACTTCCTTAATAAAGAGGTGTGCCTCTATCTATGTCTAAACTGAGGGATTCAAGAGCATCTCCAGTTTCCTGGTTTGGGATGCATGTCTGGCCACACCTTGACTGTATTAGGACAAAACCTGTACATAAACTAGAACCCTCCCTTAATCTCATGCTCATGGGTAACTGAGTCGTCAAAGACTGTATGGCACCGTGCAGTGTATGTGGAAAGGTTGGTTTAGAGGTAGACTAAATCTGACTATTGACACTTCGTGACTAAGGAAAATCACTAAAAAAAGGAGAAAAACCCAACATAGCTGCATCCTAGGGCAAGTCACACACAAGTTCTTGGCCGAAAAAATCACCTTCTTTTCAAGTTAGACTGTATTAGGGTGTTAGGTGTTGTCCTTATATTATCTAACAGGTCCTAAGGAAATTACATGAGTTGCTCAGAAAGAAGCAGCAAACAGAAGTAGCTACCACAAAGATGAAATCTCTGAGAAATTAAGACTTTGTACAGGGACTGTCTGGGATTTTCAAAAGCAACAATTAATTTGGGGCATCTCCCAGTTTTGGTGCCCAAACAGGGACCTTATTTTCAAGAAGTACACAATAAGTTATGTCTGAAGTTGATACATACATCCCTTTAGCACTATTACCCATTTTATGTTCAGTCAGGGGACAGGGAGAATTCTGCCTACAGACATTTGATGAGGCTGAATGTCTGTGAGAGAAATTAAGCATTTTTGGCCCCCATCTGCAACAGAACCCATCTGTTAGGCTAATACCAGGGAGGTTTAAAAGCACACTGTTGGCCCTGTGTTTGTACAGACCCAGAGAAGAGGCCTGAAACATAGTTGGGGGTATAGTTGTGTATGTACCATGTAAACCAGAAAAAAAATTAGAGATTTAACTAGGAAAATATTTCCTACACTGAGCCTTACAACTCTTGAGGATAATCTTTGAGAAAATCTAATTTACAGCAGCTAATTAGCTTTAGATTCTTAAAACCAGGCTGCTTGAAGTAGTAGTAAATACACAGTAGAGAACAATCTTGCCCAGACAGAAACTACTTGTTCAAACAGGTCCTTCCTGCATTTAACTTTGGAGTCTATCTTAATGAAGGTTTTGTTTGGGAGTATTACAGTCAACAGTTAAATCAGAGCAGCGGAAGAGAGACATTAAAATGTATAGGGAGAGTAGGAGAAGAGGAGTTGTTTTTATTTGAGATTTGAAATGAGATGAAGGGTCACCGAGGCTGAGTAATACACAAAGGCTGTCACAGACTACAGCCTGTTTTGAAGAAAAGGCTCTCACATCAACAGTAGCTAGATTGTGTGGAAGGACAGACCGAAGTCTAGACAAGTTGCAGGGAGGGGGGAGGGAGTGGGGACATGGAGAAGAGAGGGTTTTTTCCAAAATTGTAGTGTTTCTGCAGTTCCATAGTTGATTACTCTCAGCTGACTGAATTTTAAAGGCCAGGCAGACAATTTGGATTTTGACTATTCCTTTGTTGTAGCTCCCCAACATCTTAAATAATTGTGTTCATCTTCAGTAAATTCATTGCTCTGCTGCTGCAGTGCAGCTGTGCATCACCCTGTGTGCAAGTGCTACGATGACTGCTGCAGAACAGCTTCACACTGCCCTTAAATGGAGAAGGCTCTGACTTGTACAAATGACAGCTTCATTTTCAGTGACTCACACGTCAACAAGAACTGCTGCTCATTTATTGGTAAATTCTGTAACCTGGGGGGGGTCATCCTGTCTGTCTGTCTGTCCATAATGTCACACAATGAAAGTTACACAGGGACAGTGTCGGTCAGCAGCGCTCCGCAGAGGAGCAATCTAACATGTAAATCCAGCACTTACAGCTTGTGCATCACTTTATTAGACTTCCAGAGCTGTTCAGATTCCTAAGGCTACTCAGATAAATTTTTCTGCTTAATCAAATCTCACTTTTTAAGATGATGGAAGGTTTAGAGGAGATATTAGGGGGAAGTTCTTAGCAGAGAGAGTGGTGAGGGGCTGGAACGGGCTGCCCAGAGAGGGGGTGGGTGCTCCGTGTCTGGGGGTGTTGAAGGCCAGGTTGGCTGGGGCCCTGGGCAACCTTGTGTAGCTCCAGGCCTGGAGGTTGGTGGCCCTGCCTGTGGCAGGGGGTTGGAGCTCTGTGCTCCTTGGGGTCCCTTCCAACCCAGACCAGTCTGGGATTCTATGGAAATGACTGGAATCTCAGTCTCTTATACTAATCCTTAAGGATTGTAGTTTTGCTATTTTTGACTACTTGGATGCAAGATCTTAAACCTAACTGGAAGGGATGGGCACTGAATATATTAATTGGAAGCTGAATATATTAATTGCAGTACCTTTCATTAGAAGGTAGCAATACCAATAAAAGAAATACAAGCTGAGTTGACAGAACCCAGAACTTTTTTATCACTGATTCCCTTTGCTGACAGAGAGAATTTTTTGCTGTTTCTGTCATTGCTAACATTCACTCAGGGATGCTGGTTGAAGCAACAGTGGTTGCTCTGGTCTGGGAATTGTGCTTAGTATTTTCTTTATACTTTTTATATTCCCAGTGCCATCGTTTCAGTGACAAAACCTGGGTCATTGCTTTTTTGGGTAGTGGCAAAGCTGCAAAATTGACTCAAAGACCTATCAAGGAGTCAAAAGAAAACAAAAAAAAGAAAATACATCTAATGCCTTAGAAATATTGTACTCCCTTTAATGGTGCTAGAATTTATTTCCATACTCACCAAAAGCTCTTCTATCTGGCTGTAAATCTTTTAATGGGATTATTCTCTACAGTGGAGTTACTCCAGATTTACATTGATGTTACAGTGACCATAATCTGATTCTATAGGGGACAATCATTGTCTCCTCTTGTTCCCTCATTGTTTCTTTACTCTATAAACACCTATGATTTACATTTCTGCTCACATTTGCTAGAAAAAGCTGTGAATTAATTTGACCAAAAATCTGCTGTGTTCCTAAGAAATGCCTCTGTTCTTATATAAGAACAAGGATTATTTTACTAATTAACTTCAAGAAGTTTCACAGAACTGATCTGTTAAAAAGCTCCATGCTGGGATAGCTCATTGCAATTTACCTACTCAAACAGAACTTATTTTGTCAAACTGAGAGGACTGAAGTTACAACCTATTGAGAGTTATGCCCACTGAAGTGGATTCCTGATAATTTTATTGGAATAACTGTGCATGTGTGTGCATTTGTGCAGGCATTCTTTCATGACATTACCTCCTTACCTTGCTTTCTTAATTGTTTACTATCACCAAGCTTTCCTGGTAAAGTTACTATTATTTTTGTAATTCATTACCAATTAGTTTGGCTTTCATGGATTTTAAATCAAGTGTCTTTAAAATATAAAAACCCACACACTTCCTGGTAAATTTTATCATCAATAATACATATGCCACCCACTCTGGCTGGTTTCTGCAAGAATTGCACATGAATACCTGTAGAAATTACATATTTACTTTGGAAATGAAAAGAATTCTATGGATTAATAGAATTACATAACCAGTTTTGGTCACTTCTTTCCTACTTCTGTTTAGCTGTGTCACACTGCTAATTCTCAATAACGTTTTACTGCTTTGTTAACCAGTGATTAACATGAAGCAGCTGAAATAGTATGTTGGGCAGCCCTTTTTATGTTGCAGTTGTACTGTAGATTTCCACAACTGGAAAGCTTAACAGACTTTGTAACAGTCATTAGCCCCAAAGAGAGATTTCTTTAGTGTCCCCTGGCCATAAATTACTCTTAGGACAAGCAGAGATGGAAAACAGTTTGCAACAGAAACACACCCTTGGAAGAGTTTCTCACTTCTAAAAGCCAGGTCATTGTTTAATCCCTATAAACACTTGAAAATTTGGGTCAAGTCTAAATGAAGTGCTTAATTTCCAATTCTGGCTTTATAATCCCAACTATATATTTTAATGTGTCATTCTCTGCCTGATAATTCGACATCTGTCACTCCCACCCCTTGAAGTTTCCAAAGCAGGTTGCTATCCTGATACGCTGGATCTCACAACAGATATGGAAAGGTAATAATATTCCCATTTCAAAGGAGGAAAAAATGAGGCATGACCTGAAATACTCAGGGTTATGCTGGAAACTTGGTGCAAAGCACTAGAAGTTTTGACCTCCAGTCCCACACACTTCCTACAGAAGTGCTAGTCCAGAAGGAATCAGGCTCTTACCTCTGGAAGGTTTTATTCTGGCCACACAGAGCCATAGTTATTAATCTGTTTTCACTCCACTACCTTTCATAATATGTCCTGTACTGTTTTGAATTTAAAACATGCCCTTTTATCCCTGCAACCGTGGAGATTGTTAGGTACAAGACTATCTTATTTAAATTTCAAAGGGCTTCTTTGTAAAATACTTCCCTATGGTGGAACCACCAGTTTATGCTTTTAAATAAAATCTTTACTCAGCATGTTTAGAAATTACAGGGCATTGCACACAGGGAGCATTTCAGGCTACGTCTGCAACAGAATTTAGTGGGTATGAGTGCAGTCAGAGTTGAAGAATGTTCTGATCTTTTGAATAAATTCCATTGTTCTGAGGTTGCAGCTCTTTGGTTTGACACTACTTTGACTAACTTACCTGTGCCACCTAAAAATCAAAGCAGCTTGTTCTCTTTGTTGGACAGCTTGTGTTTTTAAGAACCATAAAATGTATCATGCATACTTATCACATGACTAATTATAATCAATCTACTTTATGCTCAAAGAATGCATCTTATTATGTCAATCGGCCTGTGTCATTAATTGTGCAATGATGGCTGAGTCTCTTAATAGGAGAAATGGCAATACAGAGGGGGCTGATGCAGCAGCATGTGGTGGTACCTTCCATTCCATAGTCTCATTGAATTTTTCAAACACTTTCTACATCCTTTTTCCCCAGTGAACCATGGCAGCCCACAGCACAGTATCATCAGTGAACAGAGGATGGACATGAGCAAAACCATCAAGTGTTACCTTATCACACACCTGAGATGGCACATATGCCCTGAACAGCTAAGGAGAATTCAGGGCTTAGCTGCTCCTTCTGCCTGCTTTCCTCCTCAGGTAAAGATTTATCCCTGTACTCAGCACTGGTGAGGCTGCACCTCAAGTGCTGGGTCCAATTCTGGGCCCCTCACTCCAAGAAGGACATGGAGGTCCTGGAGTGTGTCCACAGAAGGGCAACTAGGCTGGGGAAGGGGCTGGAGGGCAAATCCTCTGAGGAGTGGCTGAGGGAGCTGGGGGTGTTCAGCCTGGAGAAGAGGAGGCTGAGGGGAGACCTTCTCCCCACCTCCACTGCCCTGCCAGGAGGGTGCAGAGAGGTGGGTGATGGTTTCTTCAGCCAGGGGACAGGAGATGGGACGAGGGGCAATGGGCTCAAGCTGCCCCAGGGCAGGGTCAGCTCAGCTGGGAGGGCAAAGTTCTTCCCTGGCAGAGTTGTGGGGCTGTGGCACAGGCTGCCCAGGGAGGGGGCTGAGTCCCCACCCCTGGGGGTGTAAAAAAAGGGTAGATGGAGGTACTTGGGGATCTGGTTTAGCACAGGACAGGGATGGTTGGACTTGATGATCTTAAAGGCCTTTTCCAACCTTGTGATTCTGTGATTGCTGATTGAAAGCAAGAGCTGCTGGGGCCAGATGTGCGTGTGGGGACCGGGGGTAAAGCTCATGACAGGGGAGCAGAGCTGTGTCACTGGGGCCAGAACATGGGCTGGTGTGATGGATGAGGAGCTGTCAGACAGACTTGGTGACAGGTCTCAAGGCAGTGCTTGCCTGCCACATTCGCAGCAGCTACATACAGAATAGACGTAGCGTTGGGAATGAGAAATTCTACTAATGCAAGTGTCTGCTCTGTGTCTGGACAGCACAATCCATGCCATGACCTTTGTGTGATGAGAAAAAAAGGGCCACTGGTGAAATGCTATCTGTATTTTGTTACCACTTGTGCAAAGAATAATCTAATTTCTAAAATGACAGTTCTCAAAGAAGCTTTGTAAAGTGTTTAATCCCCATTTAAGCAAGAAAACATGTAATTTTTCTCTGTGTATTATGCTAGGATTTGCTTGCATTGTACACATCTCTCTCTAATTTATCCCACTGCGTGGAAATAGAAAATAACAGTGCCCCAGGGAAGGCACACTTACCATGAATGCAAAATATGTCAGAGGGGTATATTTAAATCATACAGCATGCCATGACAGCAGATCATAACCACATTCCTAGTTAAAGCTGAAGAAAAGAAAAAGAAGTATAGATCTCATCATTACCAGAGTGTTCTTATTACTTAGGACTATTGCACGACTACAGATAACACTTAGTCCCCCATGATACACGTCATAGCAGGTCTGCCTGAGGTCAGAACTGGGAAACTGTCATTATTGACAAAGAAAAAGACTGGCATATGGTTTTTCACGACTTATTTTCTGACTTTCATGCCGTAGAGTTGTACCTTGACAACTTCAAGAAGAACAGGCTATTTCTGGGCTTGGGAGCAGTACTATATTTTCTTGATATTGAATTTATGTGTCTTGTTACAGAAAAGCTGACCCATCTCTTGCATAGAGACAGCCCATTCCTGTGATGACTCTTGCCTTTCTGACTACCTGCATTTTGTTTTGCTGCCAGTGGATGCTCTGCTTTTTCCTTCATCTCTCCCCAGCTATGACCTTTTCATTTAAGCATTCAGAGATTGCTCTTTCTTGGTAGGGACACTCTCTGCCCTTTCTACACACCATCAATAGTGAATGGTCCTCCAGGTATCCAGCACCAAGGATTTTAGAGAACCAGAGCTCCATATGCATGTGGAGGACAGCAGTTGTCCAGTGACAAAGGGTTTCCCTAAAAGCAAGGTGTGAGCTTTTATGACTGACAGCTCCCCCACTGAGATGGAATGAACACATATTTGTGTTTAAAAAAAGGGTAAAAAGGATAGATGAGGTACTATGTGTTTATCAGACAGGTAGATGAGGTGCTCAGGGAAATGGTTTAGCATAGGACAGGAACAGTTAGACTTGATGATCGTAAAGGGCTTTTCCAACCTTGTGATTCTGTGTGACAGTACAGTATGTAGCCAGGGATGAACTAGGAAAATAGAAGAAGTCTAATCTGGCCATACCTGTAATTCTGTGAGGTTTGCCCATTAAACAGTATTTGCCAGGCAATCTGGAAGATGCTAGTACTTGAAGGGTTTGAGGGAGTCCTCATAATTTAAACCCCCATGTTGATTCTTGACTTGGAAGCCTCATTGAGAGAGGCAGAAGCTGGCCAGCATTCATGTAATTATTAGAAAGAAAAAGGAGAAAAAAACCCAATGTGAAAGGAAATTAATAGAGGCTGGCTAGCACCCTCTGTTTATCTCCTGTTTTGAAAAAATATATCCCACCAAACCACAGGGAAATGCACCCAAACACAGTGTAACCCCATCTGTCACTAACTTACCTGGTTTGTGTGCTGTTTAAGGTGCAGCTTAAGAATCAGACGCTGGCCCGGATCCCTGGCTGGATGTGTTGGGGAGAAGGCGCTTTTCTGTGACAGGAAACTGTTTGGTGTCAATTATTTCCTTTACAACTTCTAACAGGCCCATTGTTTCCCAGGGTTATCAGGCAGAGATTTAAACAAGCAAACTGAACCGTGTTTTATGCACATACAGGAAACAAAATACAGAAGAATGTATTTCTCATTGCTTTTTTAGTCTGAATGAACTCAGTGTTGCCAGATAGACATAGGGATACATTCAATACTAAAGCACCAGAGGAAAACAACCCATTTTTTAAAAGCTGTGTAAGAGTGGGAGTAAAGACATGAATTAGGGAAAATTAATCTATCTGGAGATCACTGAAAACTTGAAGAACTTCTCTACCCACGGTTCCTGGGGAATATATTAGTATTTTTAAAAACACTCTTTAGGATTTGTACTCACTGGCTGCCTTAGAGCCACCTGAAGAGTGTACAAGTAGAGCCTGATGAGTTCCATTATTACACTGTCATCTTTCTTTTTTCAAAAGAGAAGCAGAGATGATGTTATTTGATTTTAATCAACTCTTCTTGACAGTAGGCTAGTCTGTGTAAGCAACGTGCAGAATACTTACTGGTGAGTGGAACAAGGCTGAGAATCGAAGCTAGGTTAGCTCAGACGTTTCTGAAGTACTTAGCTGGAGGAGCTTGGCCTCTGATTTATGGCTTCTCTGCGTGTAAATTGTGAACCTATTCTTTAAGTGCTCTGATCAGTAGTGTGTATAAATAAACATGAGCCTGGGGATGGCTCATGCTTGTTCAAAACAGGAATAGTTTGGTTATTCAGTCTTTGGAATTATTAAGGCAGACAAGTGACTGCAAACCCAAGTCAAATGTGCTGGTTGCTCTTCTGTGAGTAGGCAACCTAAATTTGGGGGCTAAAAGCAGATGTACCTTGCAATTAAGAAAAAATCCCCAAGATTCTCTTGCTTGTTGGGCCCTAAATGGGAGTATCATGATGCAGAAAATGGTACTCAGAAGAAAAGCACTTACAAAAAGGAAATAAGGGAGCTACAGAGCAATATTATTATGTAATAATAAGGAGGAATTCCTTCTAAATTTCCACTGTGTGGGTGGATATTTTTTAATTACAAAGGATTTGAGAAGAAGAGTTGCCTGTGTGTTTCTCGGACAGAAATAATGAAACAAAACCAAAAACCCAACCCAAACCACAGGAGGGAGGTCTTAATAAATGTAAAAATGCTATATACATGATCCATCAACAAATCAGGGTTTGTGTTACATCACTGGACCTGCCATCTTCTTGCCTGGTGTAAACTGACGTGGTACAGGAGACTTCCCTGGAGATAACTGACTTGGAATTGATGTCCCATGTGCAGTGACAACGTGATCTGCTTTTGGAACTTGGAATTTTGGAACATTTAAGAAAACAAACTTCTCCCTTGGTAGTTTCCCATCTTGCCTGTCTGATGCCATCTCCTGCACTTAGACTCTGTCCTGATGGTCATATACACCCCCACACATCCCTTTCTTGCAGCTTTCCTAGGACCTGCCAGAGTCAGGGAGGTTAAAGTTCTGTGGCACAACCACACTCTTGCTGCAGGAGTGATGATGACTTCATTCTTGGTTGACTTCTTATCCATTTCCATGCCCAACTAAAACTTGTGCCCATGTCTTGTAATCCTCCACAGACCCATCTCAGTCGAAACATCCTGTGTGTTTCCACCCACTGGCTCTTTCCCCGTCTCTCCTGTCCTGCTCTAGCTGGGACTTGCTTTCACCAACAATGCAGTATCCACTTTATTTTATACCTAAAAAAAAATTTCATTTTAAAGATTTTGGTTTTTTTAAATGCGTTACTCTGCCCCAATGCTGCTGCCTTTTGTTTGCTTTCCTAACAAGTAGTCTGAATGTTCAGATATGGCATGAAGCATAGGAAGTGTAACAACAATTATGCTGTTTGAGAAAATGGAAGGCAGTGTGGTTTCTCTCTGAAGGGAGGTGTTGCAAGTAAAGATCATTTACTGCTATTGCCATAAATACACTGAAGTTAACGGAGCTGCACTGATTAGCTGGGTCTGCTAAAGCTCAGGGTAAAGTCCTTGTTACCATTAGTTGTGTAATTATTACCTAAGAAGGCTTCCAGAGGATATTTCTTACAGCACTGCTGGAGTGCTTTTTATTACAGAATACTAACAGGACAGTGATCCCAAAGCAGGTATTTTAGTGTCCTGCCCATTTGCAACTGTAGTTACTCTCCTGTGTCTCAGAAACACCTTACTGCAAACCACAAACCGTTCCTCAGACACTTTAAGTCAAGTGACTTCAGTGTTCTAGAACACAAATCTGACCCTCAGCTGATTGTTAACGTTATCCTGGCAGCGATGCAGAACCAAAATGTGTTCCTTACACTGGGAACTGCAGTCTGGTGCACATCTGTTCTGCTCTGAGTGAAACAAAGCAGATCCCTTTTCACCATGGACTTCTCCCACTATTAAAGCAAATGATGAACAAAGCCAGATAGCCTAAGAAAGGCACCTGAAATCAGCAGTCAGTCTAATGTTTTGCCATCTGCATGCTTGGGTGTCAAGCCTGTTTTATATCTCATATTATAATACGCTTCAAGTACTTACAGTGGAGCAACACCTGCTTGGCACAACATTGGTATAGGTACTGCCACCAAAATCTCTGTCTCCTTCAAAACACCGGCACAGACAGCTTTCTGAAACAGCCTGTTTCTGCCCAAACAGTATGGTTCCACAATGCCATTTAAATAAACAGATGAGTATGGCTGAAGCTCTGGAATTATGTATTGCAGATATTTTTTATATGTGTATTTTCTCTGTACTATTTGTTGCTTTCTAATTAAATTTACTTCGGTGTTTTGCTGCCTCCTGCAAGCTTTAGTGTTCATGGCGAGTTAATAACAAATCTCTTACCTATGTTTCTCCAGTCTATGGGAATGCAAGCCATCTTTTGGAATTTGATAAGGATTAATATCAGGCTTCACAGATTCTTAAAGACAGGGAGGCCCAGGCAAATTTTAATTCAGACTGCTGTGGGATAGTAAAAAGATACTGCATCATCATCATAACAAAAGTTCCTTAATTGTAGCATCGTTATTTGCAACACCTTTGACAATCTCTTATCTCTGATAAAAGCAGGTGAGGAAGACTGAGGCGGTTGGATTTCTGCACGTGAATTTGAGTGGACATGTAGCCCTCCTGGGAAGTTTGGCTCCCAAGATAGCAAACTGAATTTGCAGCATGTGTTAGGTATGTTTGTAACACTTCTGCTAAGACAAGGGAGGAATCACAGGATGCTACGGATAACAAAAGGGCTGTAGCATTTATCAAACAGCCACCCTCGAGGTATGGCAGCTCTCAGGAGACAGGAACACACCAAACAGGAGCACCCTGTAGAGAAAATGGATTTCCTGGCATATATAAAAATATATACATAATGGTAGTTATTAAACAATAGGGTGCAGTGCTGTTTGTGCCAGTTGAGCTGTCCTTGACTAAAAAAACAGATGTAAAAGATTTTATAAAAGTCTAATGTCAATATAGAATGAGATTCAGATTTCCCTCCATAAAACCAAATTATTGTTTTGTTAATCATTTGGAAGAAATACCCTGATGGTGGTGAAACTTAAGGACACTGTTGGAAATGTTAGACATTTCCTTCCCATCTAATGTTCTAACCAAAATCATAAGATAACAAATAGCCAAGATACAACCTGAAAAACACTTCACTTTTTTAAAAAAAATCAGAATACCTTCCTTCCTATTTCCATTCTAATTCTGTCTCTCAAGGAACAAAGGTTACAGCTTTGTATGGAAAGAATTTATGAACCATGTCTGGAGGATAAACTACGTTTTTCCTCAGGGCTCAGCTTGTAAATGGATTTGAATCGTTAGAGAAATGGTTGTAATCAAAGCAGTAAGGAAGCTTAGCTAACATTTTTATACTGTTCTTGAATAGCAAAGGATTAGGAAAGAACCAAACCAGAATTAATTCTTTAATTCCCTTCTCAAGGAAGTGAATGAAACTACTCTTTCACATCAAATGTTTACCACCACAGGCCAGAGCGTTACCACACCACAGACAGCAACTACCTCCAGTAGCTCTACATTGCAAGGCAAAGTGTTTTTCTTTGCTTACTGTTCTGCAGAGAGCATCTGCCAAATATGACTGCACCACATTTCATCATAATAATAATAATGCTCTTTAAAAGAAGCATTTGAGAGGTGAAAGTGTACGAAGCAGTTCAGACTCTGCTTCTGATTTCAAAGGCTTGCTTTTATTTTCAGTCACGTACAGTAATTCCTACAGAGGAACTTTTAAAATCTTGAGTGTCTTTTTGGTTCTTCCTTCTAAAAAAATATAATTAGTTCAGGATAGGAGACACAGGTGGGTGAGTTGTTTCCTGAAATCATTATAGTTTTCTGAAAACTCTGGTTGTGGTTGGAGTTGAAATTCAGGGAGCAGAGGAGGGGATGGGGCTGTCAGACTCCAACACTGCACTGCTGTAGAGAAACCATGTGTTTACCAGCTCCTCACACCAGAACAAAACCACTCACAATCAAAAGAAAAATGAACCAAAACCCACTTGAGCTGCTATTTATTTACTTATTGTACAGAAAATTATTACATTGAGTCTCAGCAGTTAAACAGTTTCTTTCTCCACCTCCATTCATGTATGTTTGACCTTGACTCTGACCTCCTTGTTCAGCCAAATCTCTTAGTGAAGGATGAGTTTTTGCCTGCACAAGTGATGCAGCTTTGGATCTGTGTGTTGGTGGAAGAGGATATATGTACCCATGGGGCCAGCAGTGCAGGAATGACTGCAGCAAGCACCTGAGCCTCCCTTTCTCACTGAGGTCTTAACTCTGAGCTGCTGTGGCCCTCATGACTGAGATGAGGAGGAGACTGTAATACACCACATGAGTAAACTCTGCCCCTACTACAACCTTTTCGTCCTGAAAGGGGAGGACAAGATTTCAGTGTGTCAAGAATGTGGAGAGAAAGGGTTAAACTTTAAAGGGTACTTTTATACTTTAAAGTACACCACCCAGACTTTTATCACCATCATGCTAGTTCTTTTAATTGCTATTTCTGCTCAGTTGAAGAATAGTAATTTTCTTTCACCCTTAGGAACTGCCTGCCTTGGTCTTTAAAGCTTGAACCTCCCTTGAATGGGTAGGTCAGAGCCATGTGAGTTGGCTCGAAGAGGCCTCCCATGGGCAAACCAAAGATTAGCTCATAGCCCATGCGACAATAAACATTCCCATTTGCATTCCTGGACCTCAGGGAAAACATATTAACTGAAGCAAAACCTACAAGTTAAATTATTTGACATCAAAAGCCACAACCCTCAAACCAGCAATTGCTCTCAAAGTGCTGTGCAGAAATGGAGGAGCCCTCCTGGCACAGAGAGGAACATCGTGCAGTCCACTGCTGCTCTGCAGTGCACAACCAGCGTGCTCATGTTCACATCACAGCATGACCACGTGCTGACCATCCCCAGCTCTCCATTCTCCCCTCCCCTGATGTGCACAGGGGTGTTTGGGGGGGTTAGTCTTACACAAGGTTACAAAGGCCTGACACTCCAGCAGCACACGTGGTGTTGAACTGACTTCTGACCTGGGCTGAGGGTGAAGTTCTGCTGATTTTGTATGATTTACAGCCTACAGGAAGGCTGTTTCCAATTAGCAGGTATTGCTTTGTTCTGTTGTGCTCATTAAACTTGTTATTTCCTAAAAGCATGCTGCCTGTACCCAGCATGGCTGTCAGGCATTCAGTTGTCAGGTCAACAGGCCGAACACCGCACCAAAGCGCCTGTAGTGCCAGAGCTGTTTCCAGCAGCTGCTCAGCAGCCTGGCGGGGTGTCGGTTAATGAGCGCTGGTGATTCGCACAGCTCAGCTACAGCCACTGGCCACGTTCCTGACCTGCAGGGTTTTCTGTCAGCACAGAAAAAATAAATCTAAGAATACATCCAGTGCACTCCACATCAAGACTTGAGTAACTGCAAAGAAACAAAGCCCCCAAGGTAGATGAATTTGGTACTACTAATTGAGGCAACTGTGCTCCTCAGGAGGTGAAGGAACCAAAGGAAGAGCATGTAAAACATCCACTGCACTGCAGGGAGTGGGGACGAGTCTGTGGCCTAGTTCAGCAGCGTGCTGTAACAAAACAAGGAAAAGCTGTTGTGCCAAAATGTTTCCAGGGATGGTTCCCCAAAACAGCACACTGGTTTAAAGCAGCTGCTGCCCATAGACAGTGTCATTTACTTCCCTAAGTAGCCTTTGAACACGTTAAGCACTGTAGCATGACTTACTAACACAGACACAATGCCTGTAGTAGGTAATTCAGACTTGAAGAACCACCTGATGGAAGCTCATTGCCCGGGAGAGGCCATCTGCATTCTGCTTTCCAAAACATTTGGTGAGGAAATATCTCCCATTTCTCTTGGTGAATTAATTGCAAGTTTTCAGCTTGTTGCTCTGTTGTTACTGCTCCAACTTGGTGCCTAGTGCTCTTTTGCAAAGAAGCAGCATTATTGTGTGTGCTTTTTCTATTCTGGAGCTGCTCCCTGCATGTTAACTGGGCATCACCTACATCACATCAATGAAGATACCCATTCCCTGCATGTGCTTCACTCTGGAGTGCAAAGTCACTAGCTCCTCACAGCAAGATTGCAATGTTGATGCAGTTTTTTCTTGCCTTGCAATACACCTCTTACAGGCACTGTGCAGCAGGAATTTGGGGGTAATCACTTTAAGCAGCTTCTCAGACGTGGTGAAATGAGAGATGTCAGAACTACTGAAAGCTGTTACCTTTAAGAGAGTTCCTTTCCTGAGCTGATGGAGTAGCCCCCAATAAATAAATGCATTAGAGCTAAAAAACAGAAGATACAAGCTGTATCACCTGGCAATACAATGTTTTCTAGAATGTTATTATGTTTGCTCTGTGTGGTAGCATCAGGTTCTATTGCAGGGACCTGAAGGAAAGTTCAGCCTGAAGCAGTACTACTGTTGCCATGTGATTTCTTTCAGCTTCCATCAGCCACTCCTGATTGCTGAAGAAGTTGTGATAGAGGTAAGGACTGACTGGTATTATGCCAAGGTTCATCTCTCTATAGTTTGGTGGTATTGGTGAGATGTCACCTGGAGTACCACATCCAGCTCTGGAGCCCTCAGCACAAGAGGGACATGGACCCCTTGGAGGGGGCCAGAGGAGGCCACTAAAATGATCTAAGGGCTGGAGCAGCTCTGCTGTGAAGCCAGGCTGGGAGAGTTGGGCTGGTTCAGCCTGGAGAAGAGAAGGCTCCAGGGTCCCTGGAAAGACCTACAGGAAAGCTGGGAAGGACCATTTGTAAGGCCATGGAGTGACTGGACGAGGGGTAGTGGCTTTGAATGGAAAGGTAGCAGATTTAGACAAGACAGAAGAATGTTTTTGCAATGCGGGTGGTGAGACGCAGGTCACCCAAAGATGTGGTAAGTGCCCCAGCCCTGGAAACACTCAGGGTCAGGTTGGACATTGCTCTGAGCAACCTGACCTAGTTAAAAGTGTCCCTGCTCATTGCAGGGGGTGGCTGGACTAAATGGCCTTTAAAGGTCCCTACAACCCAAACCGTTCCATGACCATTCCTGGTTACCGAGGCAGACGTTAACTGCATTACTTACCACCCTGGATGTAGGACTCCTCAGCCTCCGAGGAAGATACACAGGAGACATGGGGTCGATGACAGACACCATGGCAATCTTTCTCTTTTTTTTTGTCCCAGGAAAGAGTTACCTTTACACCATTATGGATGTGTAGCTGCTCTTTCTCCTGTTTCACTACGTGCCTGTCATTCTACACTACCTCAGTGAATCCAGGTGGAATGGCTGGAGAGAGCCCATGTTCTCATCAGGGCAGAGTCCACTGAAGAGGAGTCCTCAGACAACAGGAAAGGGCAACTGGGAACATCTCCCTGCTTGAGAATCGCTTTGAGTTAAATAGAGTAAGTTAACCAGAGAAGAAAGCTCTGCACCCATTCCAGAAGGTACTGTGGTAAGTCAGAGAGCTCCCCCTTGTTCTTCCCATTACCAGAGACTGAAGGAAGCCATATTTACATGGGGCTCAGGGAATGCCTTCCTGCTAGCGGGGATGTAATAAGAAACCACCAGAGCAGAGATCTGTGCAGAAAAGAACTGAACACAAAGCAACTTCCCAGCACGACAGTGTTGTGCGATTCTACTGCTGATGGCTGAGCTGTCTAAAACAAGGAGCAACCTGCTTATAGAGCACGTCTGTTTGGGCATATCTATCTTTGCATGCTCTGGTGGAAGAAGTTTTCACTCTATAATTTCAAGCTGGACACACAACAGTGAAAAATTTGTAAAAGGGCATTGCCTAAATTCCTTGTGGCCTTTTACTTGCAGGACTTCTGTCCTGGTTTCAGCTATGATGGAGTTAAACTTTTTTTTTTTAGCAGTGGATGGAATGCCATGTTTGGGTGTTAGCATGAGAATAGTGCTGATAGCACCCTGATGTTTTCCGATTTGTTGCCGGGCAATCAAGGACCTTTCTCAGCTCTGCATACTTCCTTACTAGTGAGAAAGGAGGGGACGCAGCCAGGACAGGTGATCCGAATTGGCCAAAGAGGATATTCCATACCAGTTACGTCATGTTCGGTATAAGGGGGGACTGGGGGGAAGAGGGGGAGACAACGCCAAGACGTGCAGTTTCTGGGGCGGTCGGGTTGTCCGGGACGGGCTCTAAGCTGTGCGGCCTGAGTTGTGTGGTTTGGTGAGAAATTGCATTGTGTATCACCAGTTTCATCTATTTTGTGCTTTAAACTTATGTTATTGTTATATCTAGTTTTCTGTTATTGTTTAGTAAACTATCCTTATCCCAACCTGCGTGGTTCTGGTTTCTAGGTTGTGGTTTCTTTTCCTCCTTTCTTCCTTCCCTTTTCCCCCTCCCCCAACTTTCCCTCCCCCTTCCTTTTAAAAGTACAAGCGACTGTGTGGGGTGCGGCCCTTGGCTGGGGCAAAACCACGACAGTTATTTTGGCGCCCAACGTGGGGCCACGAACGGTTGGGATAACGGTAGATCCGACCCTAACTATCGCAATTAAGATAAGCACTGTTGTTTAAGCAATCTCTGGTCACGATGTTGTGGTATTTATTTACAAGGCTGTGGCAGCAAAACCACCGCATGCTGTATACAATCCTGGCAGGATTCTTTACTCTCTCAGGTCTGTGGCTCCCGTATTTGTTCCCATACTTCATTATAGTGTATTTTATGATATCGGTCTATGATACAATAATATCGATGATCATGAGCTTAAGCTGGTACCTGTATGAGGTTTTGCTGTCCTGTCCATTCTTTGGACAGGGAGGGGTTAATAACAGCAGCCGGTATGGTGGGGGCACTGCTTTCTTTTCCTTTGGGCTAAATACAACAGCTCTTAGGGCAGTTTTTGAAAATCTTCAATATCTCTGGGATATTCAAACTAGCATTTTGCTATTGGTAGGTTTGGTGCAGATGGTTCAGTTTTTGTTATATATCAAGCATAGGTTTATGAATACCACTGAAGAGCTTTCTCCGAGACAGAATAATCACGAGTGGCAGGGCATGTGGCAAAGTATGGGCGAGTACCTAGGTACTTTCTCACGCCCGATGGTTTGGAATTTCACTCCTGAACAGCTACAAGACCCCGATCAAGTGACTGCATACCTAAGGAAAAATTGCTGTAGGTTTCCCAGAGATGGACACCTTACTGCACTGTGCTGGGCTCTGGCCACTATTTATCAAACACTGCTTGATAGCAGGCAGCACTGTCAGCACTGTCAGGGAGAAGGGAAAGGAAACAGACTGGCAGATACTATAGCTGCTGCAACCACTGGGGCTGACACTGCAGCTACTGCAACCCCTGTGACCGACACTGCAGCTACTGTAATCTCTACAGCAGACACTGCAGATGATCTGAAAAACCAATCCACACCAGTGTCTGTTGCTCCCGTACAAAAGAGGAAAGGCACAAAGAAATCAGTTCGCATAGTGACGGATAAGGATGATGATCAACCGGGATCATCTCGAGGATATCAGGATGAGGCAGAACCAGAGATTGTTACCCGATCCCTGACTGAGTGAGCTGCGTGAGGTTCGAAAAGATTTCACTCGCCACCCAAGTGAGCACATTATCACTTGGTTGCTCCGATGTTGGGATCACGGGGCCAGTAGTTTGGAATTAGAAGGCAGAGAGGCCAAGCAGTTGGGATCCCTAGCTAGAGAAGGAGGAATTGACAAAGCAATTGGGAGGAGGCCGGAAATCCTCAGCCTCTGGAGGCGACTACTGTCAAGTGTGAAGGAAAGATATCCCATAAAGGAATATATTACATGCCAGACACCTAAGTGTAACAGCATAGAGACATCTGTCCAGCACCTGAGAGAATTAGCTGTACGGGAGATAATTTATTATGATCTGGACAATTCACGGCTTCCCGCTGATCCCGATGAAGTCCTATGCACTCCAGATATGTGGCGTAAGGTTGTACGAAGTGCACCAGCAGGGTATACCAATTCACTGGCAGCAATTGACTGGAATGATACGAATCCGCCAACCGTAAATGAGGTGGCCTGCCGACTCCGGAAATACCAAGACAATGTTTCCCTCTCCGTCATTGCAGCAGTAGAGAAACTGGTTCAACGACTTGACAACAATGTGTCCAACTCCCAACCCGTATGGAGCAATGTTGCAGCTACTGGGAGAAAGCGTCCATTGTTCCAAGAGGGAGAATACACACCACGACGTACATTGTGGTTTTACCTGCTTGATCATGGAGAGGACATGAGGAAATGGGATATGCAGCCCACCTCAGCCCTTCGAGCACGAGTAAATGAGCTGCGGGGTAAAACATTCGCACAACGAGATTCTGCCAGGAAGAAGGCTGCACCAGTTTCTACTGGGCAGTTCCCTAGACCAACTGGAAGGCCTACCTATATGTCTGATGTGCCTGATCCTTTTGAAGGGACCTCTAAGTCCTTTATGCAACCAGTGGAAAACAAATATGATCAGCAGCAATAGAGGGGCCCTGCCTCCAGCCAGGTGGAGGAGAGGGACAATCGGGTTTATTGGACTGTGTGGATCCGATGGCCTGGCACGTCAGACCCACAAGAGTACAAAGCTCTGGTGGATACTGGTGCCCAGTGTACTCTAATGCCATCGAATCATGAAGGGGTAGAACCTGTTTGTATTTCTGGAGTGACAGGGGGATCCCAACAACTAACTGTGCTAGAGGCTGAGGTGAGCCTAACTGGGAAGGACTGGGAAAAACACCCCATTGTGACTGGTCCAGAAGCTCCGTGCATTTTAGGTATAGATTATCTACGTAGAGGGTATTTTAAAGACCCAAAAGGGTACCGATGGGCTTTTGGAATAGCTGCTTTGGAAACAGAAGAAATTGAACAATTGTGTGCCTTGCCTGGACTCTCGGAGGATTCTGCTGTTGTGGGGTTGTTGAAGGGTGAAGAACAGCAAGTGCCAGTTGCTACGACGACGGTGCACAGACGACAATACCGTACTAACCGAGATTCCCTGATTCCCATCCATAAGCTGATTCGTCAACTGGAGGATCAGGGAGTGATCAGCCGAACCCACTCACCCTTTAATAGTCCCATATGGCCAGTGAGGAAGTCCAATGGAGAGTGGAGGCTGACAGTAGATTATCGTGGCCTAAATGAAGTCACTCCAGGTATGAGTGCTGCTGTGCCAGACATGTTAGAGCTCCAGTATGAATTGGAATCGAAGGCAGCCAAGTGGTACGCCACAATCGACATTGCGAATGCTTTCTTCTCGATCCCACTGGCGCCAGAGTGCAGGCCACAGTTTGCTTTCACTTGGAGAGGCATCCAATACACGTGGAATCGTCTGCCCCAGGGGTGGAAACATAGCCCCACCATCTGCCATGGACTAATCCAGAATACACTGGAAAAGGGTGAAGCACCAGAGCACCTGCAGTATATTGATGACATCATTGTATGGGGGAACACAGCAGAGGAAGTTTTTGAAAAAGGAAACAGGGTAATTAAAATCCTTTTAGAAGCGGGTTTTGCTATAAAACGAAGTAAAGTCAAGGGGCCTACGCGAGAAATCCAGTTTTTAGGAATAAAATGGCAGGATGGGCGTCGTCACATCCCAATGGACATTATTAATAAAATAGCAGCTATGTCTCCACCAAGCAACAAAAAGGAAACACAAGCTTTCTTAGGTGTTATAGGTTTTTGGCGACTGCATGTCCCAAACTACAGTCTCATTGTGAGCCCACTCTACCATGTAACTCGAAAGAAGAATGATTTCCAATGGGGCCCTGAGCAACAGCAAGCCTTTGAGCAGATCAAACGCGAGATAGTCCATGCAGTGGCCCTTGGGCCTGTCCGGACAGGGACAGATATTAAAAATGTGCTCTACACTGCAGCTGGGGAGAACGGCCCGACCTGGAGTCTCTGGCAGAAAGCACAAGGGGAGACTCGAGGTCGACCGCTGGGGTTTTGGAGTCGGGCCTACAAAGGATCTGAGGCCAATTATACTCCAACAGAAAAGGAAGTACTGGCTGCCTACGAAGGGGTTCGAGCTGCCTCAGAAGTGATTGGAACTGAAGCCCAGCTCCTCCTGGCACCCCGACTGCCGGTGCTGGGCTGGATGTTCAAAGGGAAGGTTCCTTCTACACACCATGCCACTGATGCTACGTGGAGCAAGTGGGTTGCACTAATTACACAGCGGGCTCGAATAGGAAATCCCAATCGCCCAGGAATTGTGGAGGTGATCACAGACTGGCCAGAAGGCAAAGATTTTGGGATGTCACCAGAGGATGAGGAGGTAACACGCGCTGAAGAAGCCCCACCCTACAACGAACTGCCAGAGAATGAGAAGCGATATGCCCTGTTCACTGATGGGTCTTGTCGCATTGTGGGTAAGCATCGGAGATGGAAAGCCGCTGTATGGAATCCTATAAGAAGAGTAGCAGAAGCCACTGAAGGAAAAGGTGAATCAAGCCAGTTCGCTGAGGTGAAGGCCATCCAGTTAGCCCTGGACATTGCTGAGAGAGAAAAGTGGCCAAGGCTCTACCTTTATACTGATTCATGGATGGTGGCGAATGCCCTGTGGGGGTGGTTGCAGCAGTGGAAAAAGAACAACTGGCAGCGTAGAGGCAAACCTATATGGGCTGATGACTTATGGCAAGATATCTCTGCTCGGTTAGAGAAACTTGTTGTAAAGGTACGTCATGTCGACGCCCATGTACCTAAGAGTCGGGCCATGGAGGAACATGAAAACAACCATCAGGTAGATAAGGCTGCTAGGATTAAAGTGGCTCAGGTAGATCTAGACTGGCAACGTAAGGGTGAATTATTCATGGCTCGATGGGCTCATGATACCTCGGGTCATCAAGGGAGAGATGCAACATATAGATGGGCTCGGGATCGAGGGGTGGACTTGACCATGGACGCCATCGCACAAGTTGTCCACGAATGTGAGACATGTGCTGCAATCAAGCAAGCTAAGCGGTTAAAGCCCCTTTGGTATGGAGGACGGTGGATGAAATATAAATATGGGGAGGCTTGGCAGATTGATTACATCACCCTCCCACAAACCCGCCATGGCAAACGTTATGTGCTTACAATGGTGGAGGCAACTACCGGCTGGCTAGAAACATATCCCGTACCCCATGCCACTGCTCGAAATACAATTCTGGGCCTTGAAAGGCAAGTCCTCTGGCGACATGGTACTCCAGAAAGAATCGAGTCAGACAATGGGACTCATTTCCGAAACACTCTTATAGACACCTGGGCCAAAGAGCATGGCATTGAGTGGGTGTACCACATTCCTTACCATGCACCGGCCTCTGGGAAAATTGAACGATATAATGGACTTTTAAAAACTACACTGAAAGCAATGTGTGGTGGGACATTCAAGCATTGGGATACACATTTGGCCCAAGCCACGTGGTTAGTTAACTCTAGGGGATCTACCAATCGGGCTGGCCCTGCCCAGTCAAAATTTCCACGTACTGTAGAGGGAGACAGAGTCCCAGTAGTGCATATGAAGAGTGTATTGGGAAAGAGAGTTTGGGTCATTCCTGCTTCAGGCAAAGGTAAACCCATGTCTGGAATTGTTTTTGCTCAAGGACCTGGCTGTACTTGGTGGGTAATGCAGAGAGATGGAGAAGTTCGATGTGTACCTCAAGGGGATTTGATTTTGGGTGAGAATAGCCAATATAATTAATAAAGTAGAAATTATAATAATTGCCAAATAATCCATTATTGTATATTCATTATTGTTATGATTGCTGTATGTTGTACCATAGCATTATAGCCGGAGTCATACAAGTTAATGAAGAATGAGTGCCATGATGATGGAACTAAAGCCTGGCCTCTCAAGAACTTTTTGCTCCCGTTGAAAATAAACTCTGACCCACAGACTATGAGCATGGACCATGCCAGGTGTATCAGTCAAGAGCCTGAGATGCAGCGTGCAACGAGCCAATGGAACATACAACTATCCTGAGAAACTGTTACGACAAATGGAGCCTGGAAATCATGGACTAAATGAACTCAACAACTTCAGAGGGATGATTCACAGACTGAGGGAATAAGATCTGTATGCACATATGTGTGCATACATGTGTACATACATATATGGGTGTGTGAAACACGAAACTGGTTGTACCCAAAGAAAATTGTTGGATCTGGTCATGACGTAAATGGTATGGAATAAGGGGTGGATAATGTCCTGGTTTCAGCTATGATGGAGTTAAACTTTTTTTTTTTAGCAGTGGATGGAATGCCATGTTTGGGTGTTAGCATGAGAATAGTGCTGATAGCACCCTGATGTTTTCCGATTTGTTGCCGGGCAATCAAGGACCTTTCTCAGCTCTGCATACTTCCTTACTAGTGAGAAAGGAGGGGACGCAGCCAGGACAGGTGATCCGAATTGGCCAAAGAGGATATTCCATGCCAGTTACGTCATGTTCGGTATAAGGGGGGACTGGGGGGAAGAGGGGGAGACAACGCCAAGACGTGCAGTTTCTGGGGCGGTCGGGTTGTCCGGGACGGGCTCTAAGCTGTGCGGCCTGAGTTGTGTGGTTTGGTGAGAAATTGCATTGTGTATCACCAGTTTCATCTATTTTGTGCTTTAAACTTATGTTATTGTTATATCTAGTTTTCTGTTATTGTTTAGTAAACTATCCTTATCCCAACCTGCGTGGTTCTGGTTTCTAGGTTGTGGTTTCTTTTCCTCCTTTCTTCCTTCCCTTTTCCCCCTCCCCCAACTTTCCCTCCCCCTTCCTTTTAAAAGTACAAGCGACTGTGTGGGGTGCGGCCCTTGGCTGGGGCAAAACCACGACAACTTCAAACAGGTTTGAAGAGATTGATGGTGACCAAATCTACCTACCCCCGATTGGTTTAGCCCCACTGTCATCTACCCCTCAGCTCTGCTCGTTTGACCATCGTGTTGCCACCCCCCCTGTGCTACAGGGAGAGATTTACACACATTTACACACAAAATTTACTGGAAAACGAAGAAAAATTTGTGAAAACTTACTGAAAATGTAGAATTAGGCTTTGCCCAAGAAACACTCCAGACCATCGAGTACATGATGAACTCCAGGGTCAGCCTGGCCGAAGAAGAAACGCACCAAGCAGATGATTTCCAGGCTGGATGGTTGGCTCAAGGTTAGCTGGAGCCTTCAGCTCAGTTTTGCCTTCAGGTGGCACTCTTCCCCCGTGCCGTGCCTCCTCCTTGCCAAGGGAGCCGTGTCTGTGCAGCTCGTGAATACCACGGGCAGAGGAACGAGATGAGCACAACTGTGATCTAACACCGGGCAGAAGCGGCACTAATCATGGCTGCTTTCCTCCACCAGCTCTAAAAACAGCTCTGTGCTGCACACACTGATTTTGTTTAATTTTTAAATTTTTTCTCCCCAGTTACTGGATGGTCCCACCCGAATTCGATGTGGAATCACAGTCCCTGTGGATGCAGCGTTAGGGAAGAGCAGCAGCGCGTCTCTGCAGTGCATGTGAGTGTTTGCCCTTGGGCTAACTGCTTAAAAACACAGTGCTGAAACTGATGGACAGCTTGGTTATCCTCTCAATTTGCTCATGCTAGTAATTATGGTCAAAAAGGGAACTTAAAACTTCATATAGTTCAGAAATCACACAACACTGTTAGCAAATGGATTATTTTAGCAATACCTGCTGTGATTTTCTTGCCATACCCACTAACCCTGTCTTAGCTTGAGACAAAAGAGAGTCAGAAAGCTAAAACTGATGAGTACAAGTAAAGTGAAACCTGGGCAGCATTCCTGCAGTTCCCAGCATGGTACTGTGTCCCACTGCTGTTCAACATGATGTTGCTTTTCTCCTTTCCAGTGAAAAATGAGATGAGAGCTTTGCACTTTGCCAAAAACTAGTGTTTTCCTTTATGCAGAGGATAATCCTTCAGCTGACTGACGGTTTGGGAAAAACATAGACCCAAAGTCTCAGTGAAACCCTGCTGTGAGAACACGGCTGCGTGGTCAGACCCCATACACTGCACCAGGCTTTTGAAAAAGAATTTGGACAATGTTGTGGCTACTTGGATTTCTGGAATTCAGTGGTGTTCAGGCACAGGGTTTGATGCCTGGGCTGTTTCTCCTAACTTTCACTGATTTTAAAACTAGAGCTTCATCCTTCAGTCCACTCAGTTACGTGCTGAGCCCCAGAGTACTTCCAGTTTTACCAAAAAGAGCTTTTGTACAAACTCTGAATTTATCTGTGTTCAGATCCTGGATTAAGGGTGGCATTTAGAGTCTCCCTTTCCACACCACCCACAAAACTTTCCCTGAAGGGCAGACCACTCTCTGGAAAACAGAGGTGGGCACATTTAACAGTACCCTGTAGTGACTTTGCTATTAAAGTACTTAGGGTAATTAGTTATACAGAAGAACCCCCCACAAAAAAAGGTGAACATTTATTCTAGCTGTGAGTTGGCATTCTGATGAGAACACTTAAAAATATCCTTTCCCATCTAAGATAATGGAACTGAACTGAAAAGCTGAGACTACTCCAAGAGCAGGAACATCATCTAGTGAATGCTGACAACACATCATAAACCTGTCTTCCAAGCCAAAACCAGCACAGAGGTAATCTCTCTGAACTGATGGCAAATCAAGACTTAGAGACAATTTCTGTAGTACCTGCCATCCATTTCTTGCTCACTAACACAGCTTAATCTTGTGATGTCAGACGTGTCTTTACCTCACCAGAGTGAACAGCAGGAGGGAGATATTGCACAGCTTTTACCTCATCCCCACATCAAACCAGCAATTGTTCTGGGACATGGAAAGGGCATTTTGTTGTGGCAGCTACTTCTTTGTAATTTCTGTCTGATGAGTTTGTCAGAATCAAAGAGAATTCCCCTTACTCTCCAGTGGTAGATGTGGAGTAGGGGTGGGAGGAACTTCACGCGTTTAAAACCGAGCCTGGAGAAATGTTAAATGCCCCCGTTGTTAACTCCAGGCTTATGATGGAGGAGAGGCTAAAATCTGCCCCACAGCAACAGTCAGCCACTCCTGTGACAGGATGTACTCCACAAAAGCCCCAGTCTATCCATTAAATGGACATATTCAGAAACACAGCTATTTTCTCCAGCACCCTAATTACCATTCCATGTAGAAGTGCTCCTGGAATGTGGACAGATCATAGGGAAACATCAGGAGACCAACACCACTTACTCCTTCCCAGCAGTCAGTTGAAAACAAGACAACTGCAGTAGGAAATAGTGTTCATTTAACTGGCTGTGCTTCCTCCCTGGCTTCTATAGGGATAATCATGCTTTCTTGGAAGCACAGCAGATCTGCAGTTCGGGCTCCAAGCTATGCCATTAGCAGAAGGGCTGGGAGAGCATGTTGAAAAGCAAGATAATCCTGGTCTTTATCTGTATGGACCTGAAGAGAGTCCCAGCCATGGGGCAGTACGTGGAGAACTGTTGCTTTCTAAGCATCAGCACATACAGAAACAGAGCCAAAGCTGAAGAGCCTCCAGCAGATGGTTCTACAGGAGAAGGAAAACTTCAACTCTGCCATTGAACTAGAGAGTGGACACCCACCTGCAGATCATGGAGGTCATACACACCATAAAGGGACCGTGAACTGGTCCCAGTGTGTTTAAATGAGTATCACTACACCACAGAGAGTGTTCATCAGTTCAAGCACACAGGTTGTTCACTGACCTTCATTCCAGGGAGTATTGCAGAAGCTCTCTGGTCTCCTTCCTTCATCTCTGCTTCAACACAGATGATTCCACTCATTTGCTGCAGCTCATCAGCACACAACACATCCTCCCTCTTACCAAACAGATGTCTATACCGCCACGCAAGCTGACTGAAGACAAATCCAGGGCTAGTCTGTTGCTACAAAAGGCTCTTCCACAGAGTACCCAGGAGCACTGTAGGAGACAGGCCCATCTTGTTCAAATACAACTTCAGATTTTCTGGAATTTAAGACTCTGGGTTATTTGAAGCTAAATCACAGCTACAGCTTCAGATCTGGATTCAATGATGTGTAAATCACTGAAATACGGTCATAAAAATTCTGAGACCTGAAAAGGACAAAGCTCTCAAAAAAAAGCTGAATCTTCAGCTGCTTCAAAAGGCACCCAGCAAGCCAAAAACAGCTGGTCCCTGTCATTCCCATTTTGTATTAAGAATCATGACATTCCCCACCCACTTGTATTTTATGTTGCAGCTTAGCCAGTCTCTGCACACACAAACTGTTTTACAAGTCAGAGCAAGAGCACGAGCTCCACAGAATACATCTGAAATGGCATTTTAGTACCACCAGCTGTAAGAATCTCTTCCTTTACAGTGCTTGCAAGGTGCTCTAATTCACTTTTCTATAGCCCCCCCCAACTGTTCTGACAGAAGGCTGTTTGTCACTTTTCTTTCCATCTCTACACATAATGCCCTTTGTGTGTTATGGTTTGTATTTCTGTAGGTATTTATGGTCGAAAAGGTGCAGAGAGCTTGTGTGGCAATTGAGAAATTTCCAGAAGACAGCACCTATCTCCTTTTTGTTCTCTTTTCACTTGAGTGAAGCACATTCAACTTGCAAAAAATCAGCTTCCAAATAGTATGTGCAGTTGGCATGGTGGCTTTGGGGTTTTGCTGTTGTTGGCTTGATTTGGTTTTACATTTTTTTAATGGGGGAGGAGATGGGACAGAGAAAGAGAGGCTACTTTTTATTTGGGAGTTCTTCTTCATTCTTTCCAGTCGCCTGGTCATTTTGTCTCCTAATGTTTTAAGGCAGTCAGCCAGAGTAATGAACTTGTAAGCTAGTTAAAGAGAAGAAGTCTGAGTCCAATACACATTAAGATCCCTTTACATTTCTGTAGTGCTGTAAATGCTTCTTTAAGGAACAGTGGCATTCAGGACTAAGGCAATGGAAGCACATCCATGGAGCACTACCTGGAATTTGTAATCCTGGCAACTACCAGCTGTTCACAGCCTTATCTGTGCCCCTAACATAGGCTGGAGGAAAAGAAAGCAGCAGCCAGGAGAGCTGTGGGAGCAAACTTTGTGTCTTCTCCATTGATACCCTTCACACCATTCAAATAGGACTCCGGAACACACTATTTTAATTAGCAAAGCTTGTTTTAAAGTAAACAACACAAACACTCCTTGTAGAACAGTCACAGTCTCCCCTGCTAGACATACAGGCTTTTTTGGCAAGATCACATTCAAACAGCATGAAATTCACCTCTCTGTGCAGCCTCCAGAAGGCCCCTGCACCCCTTTAACTTCCACTTAGCTGCTCTGGGTAGGAGCGAGTGCTTTGTGGGATAAGGACCGAGGTTCACTACAGCTTTCCTCCAAAAGAAGTGGTCCAAATCCACAAGATCAGCAGTTTTACCACTATAAGGTCATAAAGGTGTAATATAGGCGTCATGCATAGAGTACATACCATGTTTCCATTGAGTCCTGTCCCTGCACGACTTGGAGCCCCCCCCGTGAAAGTACAGGCGCACAACACGCGTGTCACGAAGCCCTCAGTCAGTAGGGATGGCTGCGTTGTGCTGGGAACCCACCAAGTCATTCCAGCGACAGGAGTCAAGACAGCAGTGAGAAGAACATCATCCTCGTGAGGAAGCTCTGGTAGGATTCCCTTTGACACGTGGGAGAACACGAGATTCTCATCTCAGTTCAGTAATTGCTAAAAATGCACAGAAATCGGAAATCATTGATGCGACACTGACCCACGGGACACGGGTGACCGAGGCCGCCGGTCTCCCCTGTGCTGAGCACGGGGAACAACCAGTGGCCAAAGGAAAACAGGGGAAGAACAAAACCATATGGAAGCAAGGTTGGTTCCTTAACACACGTCACTACTGCAGTCCGTTTACGCTGACCGACACCGGTTGTTCTTTTCAGCCATAACTGCGCAACAAAATCAGACATGTCTCATCTTCCAGTCTTGACACCAAACTGTTGCTGTTGTTGATCTGTTGATTTTTCTTTTGTTGGTCAAGGGTTTTTTGGGTTTTTTCTTTTTTTTTTCTTTTTTCTTTTTTTTTTTTGTACATCTACGTTTATCAACACTGATACATTACAGATCTCATTAGTTATACTTTGAAGTCTGATCATGCAGAACTACAGGCAGGTGCAACTTAGATCTTATTACAGGATGGACATGGCAAGGTGAACAGTTGGTTTTTTGCTAGTTAAGTTCTGGAGCTTTGTTACTGTTGTGGCTTAATGTATACTGGCCATAAGTCCCACTTGCTCAATTTACTAAATATACATGATTCTATATGTACACTGAAACCTCCCGGCCCCTCCTTCTCAGCACGTGACTGAGGGAGGAAAAGACCAGAGGTCAACCATATTTAAGCATACAGCGGCCTTATTGTAAAAGGTTTCAAAGAAACAGAGTGTTGGATTATTACATATTAGTTACAGAAGAAGGAAAAAAATAAATCAATACAACTATTTACATTACAAATCTCTTGCTTTCCAGAAGACAGGAATGGCCCCGTTCAGTGAAAATTAGCAAAGGAGACAGGCTTACCTGTCTGAAATCATAAGCATGGTAGGTACAGGTTTATTTCCCAAACTGACTGGCTTCCTTCAATGTGTGCTTTGAAGCTTTCTGCTCTTGGGTAAAAAAAAAAAAGGCACCATTAGCCTCAGGTGTGGTTTCTCAACATTCGTTTGTCAAATCAACCCCTCTTTAAAACTCACACTTGCCATGGGTCAATGAGTCTGAACAGAAAGGAAGTTAAACAGTTCACTTCTTGCAATCAATCCTTAATTTAAAAAAAAAAACCAAACACAAAAAAAAAGCAGGCCACACAGGCACATCCCTAATACCCTAATACACTGGAAGATTCCACTAATTTCCACTAGACAGGTCTGTTTTCCCACTCACATGATATATTCACCATTCCCCCACCTTCCACGAGCAACTTACTAATTAAGACACAACCTACTTGTGGAATATTCAAACCCACTGCACAATGATTTTCCTTTGTGTGTCTGCAATGAAAAGGTCACCTTGAGCTCACAATTAGCCAACTGCCTCCTTACTCCAGGGGTGGAAGTTGAAATAAGCACAGCCATCAGATTCTTGAAGATGCACAATTAGGTCACAGTGATGCTCTTGATCCACACTGAGCACTTGGATCAAAACCCACCAGAGCACCGCTTGTGAAAATCCCACCCTCTTTCCTACACATGGAAGGAAAGAAAAACAAAAGCCTAAACTCAGAGTGAACTCTTACTCACACTGTTTGCCAGGCTACTAAAAGTCTGATTTCATCCCTGCAGGTTTTCTTCCCTGCTGCTCTCCTCGAAAGCACCGCGTGCTGCGCATCGCCTTTCGTTGTTTGCTTTTGCATGTTTGAATTCACCCAAAACTTTAAAAATCTCAGTCAGCAGAAAGAAAGGAACAGATCTGAAAACAAATTTTGATCCTTTGGACTGCTGCAAAGCTTGTAACACAAATGAGCTGACGTTGGTTAGTAAAAGTTATTTTGAAACCAATATTTCAATGCCATTTTACAGTGGTTTTTGGATATTCAAACCACATTTTTCCTTTTTTTCTCCCTCCTCAATTAAACATTTGGGAGATTTGCTGAAACTGACTCTCCCAGGCAGTTCTAAAACTGACTATTAGCATATTTTTCATGGGAAAAATATGTTGGTGGAAAAGAAGTCATGGGTGCTCACTGACAGACATGAGAACACGCTCCAAAGCATTTCAGCAGCACCACTTTGGAAAACTACCTAAAGGCGCTGCAATGAGTCTCATTTCTCAAGGATGAATAGCCCAAATCTTGAAGGTAAAGCAATATATACAGAGATAAAACCATATTTATGAATCTATTCTTGGTTATAAGTTTGGAAGAGTAATACAGCTCCGTGATTATCTGTCTTGTATAACCTCTGGAGGCAAATATCATGCAGGAACCAGTAACTTCCAGAGAAAACCATCAGTTAGGGAGGTACCTGATCAGGCTGTCAGTGGCTGTTTTTCTGGACATGTTACCATACTTGCACTCTGATTTAGGCTCAGCTTTATATAACACAAGGTTGCTGTGATTCCTGAACCTATCTGTGCTGTGGAATTCTAGATAGTATGGGAGGATCATCGTCAGCAACATGATGCACTTCAATCAGTGCGGGACCAACTCAAACATCTGAACTCTCTGAACATCTATTAGATTGCAGTGGAATGAAATCACACCTCACACACTACTACTCCAGCTACCAGGGCAGTGTCCAAAGACCAGTTTTAAAGATCACAGAAAACTCTGGATTGCATAACGTTGACTCAAAGTAACACCTCATCCTCACCTAAACCCAGCCATGAGATGGAAAATGAAGGAAGGATTTTCTCTGAGCAATTCTAACTTCTTTTCTTCTTTCTTTTTCAGCTCCTCATGCTTTCCAGAACTACTCCACATGAAAATAAAGCAGGAATGTTTCACAGCAACTTTCCTCTCTACCTTTTCCATGCTTGTTTTTGCCCCTGCCACTCTGAGCACCCACTGATGGTCCAGATGCTTCTGCTGTTTTCCTCACCCTGCTGATGGCTGTCTGCATGGCTGAACGAGCTGCTTGGGAATGGATTTCCCTGGGCATTCAGGCACTTACAGTACTGATGGGCTCTTCAGCAGATTTTATAAAATGCCAAGGTGCCCAGCTGTCGTTCATGCTGATGGAATATTCTGGGGTGGACTCTCTGAATGCCTCTTTAGTGCCTAAATACCTCGGGACATCTCTGCAGTGGTGGCAGTTACGCTTACAACTGCAGACCTCAAGGAATTAGGTGAAAATGGTTACTCAGGTACTGGCAAGAAACATAAGAAAAGCATCTGTCATTCTCCAGCTGAACAGAATACTGGTTTAAAGGGGCACAGACATGAAAAGAAGGGCATCAAAACTTCCAGAATCCAAAAGAAAATGTTTGTTTACCATAGGACAGATCCAGAATGTCATCATCACTGCAACCTTTTATTCAAGAGTACGTGCCTTCTGTGATCAGCTCACAGCACCAACTCCCTACCAGCTCCTAACAAAGGATACTGTTCTCCTTCGATGGTCACTACTTCCCTTTGGACATGCAAGGACCAGAATTGTGAGGAACTATTGCTTTTCTTTGTTGATGGCTTTTTTCTAGTGTCCAGTGTGGACAGCCCCAAGTCTCCTCCCTCAGACAGAGCTTTGCATAAAGGAGACTGACTAATTTCAGGACAAAAAGGGATGCAGGAATTCATTTCGGCCCCATTTCAGCAAGGCACTTGAGCACATGCTGATGCCGATCGCTGCCCAGCAAAGGACAAAAGCACATGCTAGTTAAAATTACACATCCCTACAGTCTCCATGAATCCCAGAACCATAGGGGTTGGAAGGGCCCTCCAGAGCCCATAGGGTCCAACCCCTGCCAAAGCAGGGTCCCTAGGACAGGGCGCACAGGTCAGCGTCCAGATGGGGCTGCAATCTCTCCAGAGAAGGAGACTCCACACCCCCTGGGCAGCCTGTCCCAGGGCTCCCTCACCCTCAAGTGTCTGTACAAGCACCGGTGCTTGGTGGAACCAGGGCTTTTGGGCATAAAGCTGTATAACTTCACCATTGCGAGTTCATTTAGCGCCAGTCACTCGGACAGTCTTCCACGGTGACTGATTCCCCACCCAGCACTGAGAAACCCAAACAGGACTGAATTAGACCGTGGGACATGAGAGGACGTTTTTTGGCTTGGATAGATGGAACATGGGAGATGTGTAAGCATCTGTCTGTGATCAACGGCTTCTCTGCTCTTGCCTATGCCACATCTCCAGAACATCCCTGACACCGAACTGTGATCACTCCTAGTTTCTAAATCAACATCTGTGCTATTTTTTCCATCTCTCTTGCAGCTTTGCTTCTGAGACACGCTGTTCTCTTTCGTTTTGTTTAAACACACCCCAGCAGGGCACACTAAGGAATGTAAAGCGGATACTAGTTACCTGAATATGGTCTATATATAAATCTATCTATGGTGAATTAAATCTGGAGGTGAAACATTTCATTATTGCTAAGAAGTCACCCTTGGTGTTATTGCCTTCATACCTACAGAGCATTGCTGTTTACCTTTCAATACTTTTATGATCATCGACTTTGAAGTGAGAGTTACATCACTTGACAATGACTTAATGTTTCATGGCTTAAGAGAGAATATTGCTAAACATTTTTAGCAGTAGTAAATTATTGCTTTTACAATTACTGCTCTGAGTTTTCAGAAAATTATTGACCTAATTTTAGTCTCAAAAAAAAATTTCCATTAAAATCTACCAAAAATATACCTGGGGGAAAAAACCCATACACTTCCTGCAGCGATTTTCTGACAGCTCAGACCTACCACGGCTGAAATTATTTTATATCCACTTAATTTTTATTTCCCCTCCTCCCCACCCCGGAGAGAAGGTTTTTTTCCTTTGCTTTCTTCCCTTTGAACAAGATCTGACTTGATACTCATATTTTTTTTCCTCCCACAGAAAGGCAGGCTTGTACACACCTAAGAGAACTGTGCTGTTGTGGTAGGATTTTGAAGACTGAAGAATTCGTGAATGTAATATGTCCAGTGATATGTTCTAAATGGTTTCCTCTCTGACTTGTGAAAAAGCATTAGATGATTTAGCTCATCTCAGTTTACAGGGTTTGCTTTGGTAAGAGGAGAGATGACTCCGATTTCAGGCTGTGTCTAGCCTTGCAGTGGAGAAATGCTGGTTGCTTGTTTAGCTGGAAAAATACCTGTGGTGTTTCACCAGCCCCTGGTGAAAACATTTGCTGTTACCACTGGGAATCCTACACATCATTACCTGGTGGGCTCAGTCACCGTTGGGTTCCTTGGAACTTGTTGAAACTGCCTAAGACCCCGATGATTGTGACCCTTTGAGCTGATGGGTACCAGCTGCGATGACTTGGAACGTTGGAGCACTAGACCCATGAGGTTCTTTTCCACGTAACATAGCCCATAAAACTTCCTGGGGAGTCAGCTCATTTGTTGTGAGCAAATGAAGAGCCAAAAGCGCCTTGAGAAGGCCTGGTCTCTTAGCAGCAGAGATCTCTGCAAGGGATGGTTTAAAGGGAAAACAACCTGTAAGCTGCAAACGCACGCGGAGAGGGAGCAGGCCACAAATCCTTTCTCTGTTTAACCTAGTGAAGATATTGTTTTAAAATAAAACAAGTTGTTGCATGTCCTTTGGACCATAGTCTGCCCATTCCCAACCCTGTCACGCTCCCTAACACACAAACACACATGTATTTCCTAACAGCGAGCCTACTGATGAACTAAAACGAGAACTCCCCTAACACTGACAGGAAGAGTCACTTACTGAGATGAATATTTTCTGGACTTGGACATGCATAAAAAACCCCTTCATTCTTGTTCCCTGTAGCTTGCAAAGATAAATGTGCTTCCTTCTAACCTGGTTCTCAGCTTGGCAGATCTGCCCTAAAAATCAGAACAAGAAGTCTTAACAGTCACAAACATTTTTTTCTATGAAGCTCTGTGGCATCTTCTTTCAGTACAAACCCATTCTTATTTCAAAATATATATATAACAGCTCTCAGCAGAAATTTTGGTGCTACATCTTCAAGCGTCTGAGGGAGTCACAGTTCAGTGTGGTTATTTACACTTCCACAAATCCTCGGTACAAGATACACCACCTCATCAAGGAGCAAAGGAAAAGAATATATCCTGGTAATCTCCCACCTGGAGTGTTGTGGCTCTCCTGCAATGGGCCATTTAGTTGTGGAGTGCACTTTAAGGATGTACACAAGTGCACGTGTTCCTGTAGGTACAACACCTGCATATGCTGCCAGAATTCTATCAGAATGTGTGTGTTCTATATGGAGAAAGATGCTTGGCTGTTCCCACCTGCCTGGCAGGAGTGGAGGAGGATACACGCCTGTATGTGTGAGTGGCTACTGCGCACCTTGTCATGCCAGTGTGAAGAGGACAGTTGCAGGTTGCTGGTTTTGCAGCCGTTAATTTTACATCTCATGGGGAGGGGGTGAAAAAAAAGGATTTTTCAGTTCCTTTTGTGGTTTTTTCCCCCCAGTAAGCATCATTGGAAGAAGACCAAAGCAGAGCAACTATAAGTTAAATATACACTTGAGCTTAGCTGCATTACATAACTCTGTAGGAGAAGCAGGCTGAAAAGATTTTTTTGTTTTGTTTCGTTTAAATCTTTGTATTTTATTTCTCTTCCTTCTCATCTCTTAACTCCTCTTAATTTGTACTCCTAAATTACATCATCCTCTGAAGAACGCTGGGTTTCGCAGGCAGGCGGCTAGTCACCTGCAACAACCGAGGGGTCCCGCAGAAGCTTCCAGGCTGCTGTCTGTGTCAGACGCCAGTGTTTGATCCGTGGACATGGATGAGATGTCATTGACAGATGAGGATGGAGGGAGGCTTTCACTGCTGTTCACTGCTGCACCTGTGCTACGAAAACGAACACCAACGTGATTAAACCTGAAACCCCCAAACCTCTCACAGGTGAAAAAGCAAAGGATTCTTGCCTTGCAGCGACAGGAGAAGTTCACAGGCATTTTAAACAATGGCAAAGCATTAGAAGAAACAGGAACATGCAGGCTTTAGGCACTGGATAATGTTTTACCAGGAAATCTTCTCCCTCAACAGTTGATCTTGAAGAGCTAGAGCTCGTTTTGTGTCTACCCCTCCATCTTTTTAAGGTTACAAAACACCTGATGGTCAGGTATCTGCTGGGATCACACAGGCAGCAACAAGGTAATTTAAAAACCAGACCAAATCCTCAACACTCTCCTAAAATCCCAGTTTAGCAGAACAGGTGGCATCAAGTCACCCAGTGGCAGTGCAGAGAAGGTGGCTGTGTGGGAGGCAAGGCTGGTTTCTTCCTCTTAGGGATGAGGTAGACTGAGGCCAGGAGTTCCATTGTGACAGTATTTTTATGGATCCAAGTTTACCTCTGTGAAATGAGGACAGTGCCAGGTATTATCCAAAAATCACCATGTCTTTGGGAAACGGAGAACATAGCTTCATGCGATTATCAGTATCGTGACCAAATGTTTGTCACATCCCTAAATACTATCAGGCATCATCTGTTCTATAGATGCAGATAACTCCATGATAAACACAGAGCTGCTTGATGAAGGTATTTATCATGCACCTACGATGGCTCAGCTGTCACTCTGCCCATTAGCTCATACTTAAATTCTCAGAGTAGCAAACAGTTTGGTTGGTATTTTTTTCCACTGAATTTTCAGGCACATTTTTTTGTCCTCTCCACCACAGTTCAGGAGGGATATATTCAGTAAAAATTAATATTCATAATAACACAGTGTGTGATTTTGCCTGAAGTTGCAGCTCATCGCTGTGACACACAGACCTTTGTTCCACAGACTGATGCAGTTTCAGTCTTAGGGCTGACAAGTTCCCTCAGCTAACTTTTACAAATCTCCATTTCCTCAAAATGGAGAGAAATTACCATGGATTAAATTGAAAAAGCAAGAGAAGACACCTAAACCTCCCCCCCCCCCCCCCAATAAAATTACCAAGCTCATACATTCTTAATCTGGAAATTAATAGCCATCTATGCAGCCTAGACAAAAGCTGTGATGCTCTGGACAGGAGATGAGGGTTTCTGTCACTGTGCTGATAACATTGCTTTGAGCAAGGGACTGTGTTCGACATCTTCCTTCACCGATGTCAAAATCTGAGCATGGTGCTACTGCTCTAATTATTGCTATGCAGCAGTTAAACATCCTCCTCTGTTGCCATGTTTCCCTGCGTCCTGTCAGTTACTAACGACGGGTGCTTGTTCTGATGCTGTTTGCTCAGCAGCAAGTGAGAAAGGAGAATGCAAAAACCCCAAAGTATCTCGCTGCAAATATGCAGAGGATGCTGAATGAAAGGGTTTTACTTTGAGGAAAAGCTCTGCAAAAGGCAGCTTTACCCATAAGTGCTACTGGAACACTGTGCTCAAAAGCTGGGCACTCTGAGCCTGCTGGTGGAAGTGTGCCTTCATAAATATGTATTGCTGCATACTAGCAGTCACACTTCATGTTGCTGTGAAGAGACTGCTGACATGACTTTCCCTCTGATAAAACTTAGTTGTGTTTCCTTTGCCACAGGGCTTCAAGAATCTGTGTTTGAAGGAAACTTTCCCTTCCCATCCAAGTGTGAACCAAGCCTGTCAGCAGGCTGGTTTAGTATTACCAGACTTCTGAAAGGAGGAACTGCCACAGCAGGTACCAGTTCCATACACAGGGGTGCCCAACAGATAGGTATGTGCTGGCATCACCAGTCTGCATCACCAGTTTTGCTTCTATCAACTAGCAGAGTATTAGTTCATACTTAGTTACTCCATTCATAAGCAGTATAACAATAATAGCATGAGATAAACACCCACCCACAGGAACAGAATCTACAACTACTCATATTTCCATAGAAAATACTATGATGACTATACCTCAATTAGCAAATGGACCAATTTTTAGTATTAATGTGACACCAGAGCCCAATTAATCAAGCTCAACCCATTGGCACTGGATTTCATAAACAGCTCTTCACTCGTAACTGCCAAGTGTCTCTTTGTCAGTACAGAAAACACCTGGAAGTCGTTCAAGGGGGCTGAGTACCTGAAGGAGAAGGCTGTCCTTTTACTACACCATTTTTTGTCTTTTCTTCAGAATTCATTACTTCTTTGTAGATGAGTTCTGGAAGAGAGAATTGCCACAGTTACAAACAGGAGCTGCTGCCTGCGATGAGGAACAAAACAACTATCATGACAGTGTCACAGCCCTCACATGGGCTCTCTCCCCCTGCCCTACCTTGTCCTCATGAGTCTGACCACTCCACTCACCTAAGACCTCCCTCTCCTGTTCCCCTCCTCTCCTGTCATCTCTTTTTGGAGCTGAATTGAGCCAAATGGGGTTAAACCAGAACACAGGAGCTGTGTAACGCTGTACTATCTAGAGATGAAGCAGCACAGTAACACAGTTGGACTATGGGTGAAATCCTGTCACATCATCCTGTTCTCCAGATGATCCTTTGGTTTCAGTGAAGTGCTGGAATCTGCACCTCCCATGTTAACATTAACCCGTGTGGATAACCATGGTCCTCAGGACATTTCTTACATTTTCATTACCAAAGCACCAGTTCACAGGCCTTGTGTCAAGTCTTCATGTCACAGCCATTCTCCTTTCGGTTTCCTATAGACACAGCTGGCTGCTTTCCCACTGAAATACCCCCCTTTCCCACTGAAATACCTCCCTTTCCCACTGAAATACCCCCCTTTCCCCCATAATTCTAAACTGTGATTACCTTTCCATTCCTCAATTGTATGTTCCCTTTCATCCAGCTGTTTATCATATATCTGAGGAGGGGGCTGCAGGAGAGAAACAAAGCTATTTAGTCAACTGTCCATTTTATTGCAAATAATTAGGAGTAATTGGTGAAGTAAAGATAAATTCTCTTTTCCCTCTTTGTTCTCCAGCCTGTACATACAAACCACATGAAAGGCATTTGAATGTGGGAGGGATTAACACTTCCTGAATTCAGCTCTTTATGCAGAAGAAATCGATATAGTTCTCCCATCTCCTCTTTCACACAAAGGCATGGCTGCAGGGGAGCTGGAGCCCAGACCACAACACGCTTCCACTGAGCCCAGAGACTTTGCACATGGACTGTCTGCACCAGCAGAGGAAGTCCTGGCAGGGTACCACACCAACAACCACCATAGTAATACAACTATGTTCATTTTGGAGTTGCTCTTTAGATATACCTGCAGCTATACAGACTTCTCAGAGTACTTCTACTTTTAAGCCACTCTAATTGGCTAAGAGGCAAGGAGAAAAGCAGCAATAACTATTTCCTAGAGAAGCAAAGCTTTCCCATCTCAATTCCCTGATAGAAGGAAGTGACCCTTATGACATGTCCATCGATTCAAGGCACAGAGCTGAGACAAGAATACCACAACACTTCAGAAATGAATTTATTTTCCCCACAATCCTCATTAATCCTAACGAGAGCCACATTGTTATCAAGCTAGATAATCCCCCCCCAGCTGACCGCCCAGTTTTCTGTTAACTTCTTTCTTTTGCTTTTAAAAACCAGTTTCTAAAGTTCGAGGGAGGGAGAAGAGGTTTTTAACACAAGCATTGTCACAGGAGCGGAGCAGAGAGAGCAGCTGCCATCCTGGGTCCTCCCAGCGCCTGATTTCAGCCTACGTTGGCCTAAAAATCACTTTGCTGCTTAATCAGATGCCTTAGGAAATGACAGAGTTCATCATGATTAATCTTCCGTGTGGATGCAGCTGCAGTACCGCAGACATTCTGATAAATCCTTCATTCAGCGCATCCCAACGGAGAGCTCCGCGGTTTAGGTGGCACAGGAAAAGAATTTAACCACCGTTAGATCGCAGCAGAGCGCAGAACAAGCCCATGGGTGGCAGCACCTCGCTTCGGTTTAAGGGAGCCATTTCCTGCCCACATCACATCCATACAACCGTAACAAAGAGGAGAGGCTATTTTTGGGATGTGGGAGAGGAGGAATGAATTGTATTTTTCTTGTATAGCAGTAATTCCTTTTCGTTTTGGTGGTTCTTGTCTTTTACAATTGTTTTTTTAAAATTCTTTTGCATTACATCTAACAGTCATTGAATACAACAAAATTACCCAACCCCCCCGAAAATATCCACACAAACCCCCAAAATACCAACCCCCTGCCACAAAACCCCAAAACCCATAAAAGGCTGTGGCTGGATAAATGTCAGGACTATACTGGATTTGTTAAATACCTTCCTGATATCCAAAGGAGGAAAAGCTTTTCCCCAGGGATAAAAGCAAAACATATGTTGAGGCTGATGTATTCTCATTTCCCTGAAGCCACATGGATTGGTTTGTGTGCTGCTGCTAGAAAGCAAAGGGAATGGGCTGCAGCTCACACATGAATCAAGCCTGCTGTCTGTCCCTGCCTGCAGAGCCTGTGCCAGCAGCATGAAGACCTGGGGATGAGCTGTTTTTAGAAAGCTTGGCAGGAGCAATGCTTGATTCTGCCTCCACTCCCAGAACTGCAGGGTTTGGAGCAGTAGCTGTGGAGCAGCACAGAAGACAAGGACAGAATTAGCAATATACAAATACCTGAGGCACTGGGGACTGCGAACGTTAATGGTGTGAGGGTAAACGTTTCGTTAGGTGATGCAGATCCTCCTGAGGTGTGAATATGACAACGGGTGTTTTGCCACAACCTTGGTTGCATCACTGAGAGTGTGTACTGATTTATTTCTGCAGCGCAAAGCCAAGTACACCAGTGTGCTGTCACCAGAGGCCCAGAGCCTCTTCAGCTAGAGGGGGAAGCGTCAAGGGCCTTGGATTTCACCTTGGACTCCTCCCTGAGCTGGGCATGATTTCAGCTATGGGCATGGAAGATGTGCCTCTGTGCCAGTTCAGTCCTTGGGCCCTTTGCAGAGCCTTTTGGAAAACCCCATGCGTTGCTGGCACTAGCTCTGCTGAGATGGACCTAGGGGTGCTGGTGGGTGACAGGGTGGCCATGAGCCAGCAGTGTGCCTCAGGGGCTGAGAAGACCAATGGGATCCTGGGGGGGCGGGCATCAAAAGGAGCATGGCCAGCAGGTCAAAGGAGGGGATCATCCCCCTCTGCTCTGCCCTGGTCAGGCCCCACCTGGAGTGTTGTGTCCAGTGCTGGGCTCCCTGGGACAGAACAGCCAGGGATCTCCTGGAGAGAGTCCAGCGGAGGCTGCGAAGGGGATGAAGGGCCTGGAGCATCTCCCCTCTGAGGAAAGGCTGAGGGAGCTGGGGCTGTTCAGCCTGGAGAGAAGAGACTGAGAGGGGAGCTGAGCAATGGGGATCAATAGCTGAAGGGTGGGACACAGGGGGACATGGGCAGCCTCTGCTCAGTGGCTGTGGGGACAGGACAAGGGGTGATGGGCTCAAGTTGGAGCAGGGGAAGTTCCCCCCCAATGTGGGGAAGAACTTCTTCCCAGTGAGGGTGAGGGAGCCCTGGGACAGGCTGCCCAGGGGGTGTGGAGTCTCCTTCTCTGGAGAGATTCCAGCCCTGCCCTGTCCTAGGGACCCTGCTTTGGCAGGGGGTTGGATCCCATGGGCTCTGGAGGGCCCTTCCAACCCCTATGAGTCTGTGATTCTGTATGCAAAGAGCCAGTGCCCTGAGCAGTTGAACAGCTGGGCTGTAAGGACACCGTGCAGCAGGACTCCGATTGCTCAGCTACACAAAGACAACTGGACAACAAGCTGGAAAAAGCTCTAGGTCGGTTTGGAAAGAAGAAGAAAAGAAATGCTTCTTTCTTCTCTAACCACCACTTCTCCCTGACATTAACAAGGATTGCTGCAGAAGCCATGTTCAGCTTCCATAATTAATGAGCCACAAATGGGTAGATGTTGCTGACTGGAGGAAATCTCGGTGCCTGTGCACAGAGCAGAGCTGCAAACTACTTCTGTGTGACAGCAGATGTGCAACAGCGACTGCTAAGTGGAAAGCCAAAGCCTGTAACCCACTGCTAAACCCCCTGTGGCAGATCACCAAGGAGTTTAGATACAACAGCTATACTCACAGGGCTGAGGGAAAGAAAGGAACGCTAGATAAGATGCACAACCCGAGAGCCCTGTATTTGCCACAAGGTGTCACACGTCACAAAGGTGACACCTTCTTCGAAGTGGCATTTGCCAAGGTCCCAGAGCTCACAAGAAGTGTTTCTCCATCACCATGGATGCTCAGCACTCAACAGTAAAATAAAAGATGGGTGATATTTTTCTTTCTTCTGACTAACTATGAAACTTGAAGTTCCTCTGGACAGGTTGCATTTAACAGGTTGTCACAGATAGCTTATACAGGGCTTAGACAACACAGCAGCAGTTTCTATCCTGGACAGAACCTCTGTCTGAGAGCCACAAGCCAACCTCTCTTCATAAGCATCGCAGGATACAGCATCACAAGGTTGGAAAAGACCTTTAAGATCATCGAGTCCAACCATTCCTGTCCTACGCTAAACCATATCCCTAAACAGCATCCCATTATTAGAAGGGAACACCCAGGATGGCATGCACCAAAAAAGGAACGATCATTCACCACTCAGCCCCTCGTGGGTGGTCCCCAGAGACACCCCAGTGAAATATCACTCCTATGAAAATAAAGCCCATAATGAAAGCAGTTTGAATTACAGCGAGTAACCCCCTCCCCAAAATCTCTCACTGTTGTAAAATTCTGTCAACACAGAGAAATGCTTCAAAGGAACATTTTTAACAACTGATTTTTCTGTTTTGTAAGAAATCTCTCATCTAATGGACAGCACATGTCACATAGCAAGAAGTGACAGGTACAGTTACATCTAAGCTGACTTTTGAAGCCAGGTAACAGAAAGCATCAGATAATAATCTATGGCAAATTTTACTACTAGATTGGTTCCCATGGAACAGCCCAATACTGATCCCAGGTAGGAACCAATATGAGATCACAGGGATACTCAGAAGGTTCCAAACCAACATGATTCCTAAATTATTTATATGTGAAGAAAAAAATAATATGCAAGGTTCAGTCCTACACTATTGCCCCTAAATAGCAAAAAGTCTCCTAAGAAAGTATCTGCAAGCAAAGCTTTTTGGCCAAAAACGTTGGTTAATTTTTTATGAGATACCATAATAATTGAAAAATTAAGGAAAGGGACAGAAAGCAGACAGAGTCTTACCTAAGAATACCTACTTATCCAGTGGCAAAGTGATCTCTCTCTCATTTACAATTCTTTCTAATGCCACCAGGATGGAAGGGAGCAGACTGGGGAGCAGACTGGTGACCAGGTGGTTCAAGCCAACACGGTCCTAGAGACCACCCAGCACAGGAATTTGATTGCAGAGCCACCCAGGTGATGATGCTAAAGCTGTTCTAAAGCATGTGTCTAGGAATCCATTCTGTTCACAAACAGTTTACAAACTGGAGATAAACCAGTGACGTGCATATAGGCAGCATCACATCTGCACTAAGGAGATATAAACCAGTGAGTATCAGGTTTGGGATTCATTCACAGGTTGTCTCAGTGAAGGGTAAAAGTTTACAGCAACTGCAGAAAAAGGCAGCTGTGTAAATGAATGTCTCAAGCACAGCATTTTTAGGCAAGAAAATGGAGAAGCTAATAAGCCATTGGGGAGATATTAAGATGATCTGTGATAAACAGGATAGTCTGGATATGGAGACAAGAGATGCTGGCAGTATCTTCCCTGAAGAAAAGAGTAAGAGCACTTTGAGAGAGAAAAGGTATCATGTGGCTCATTTCGTCATGAGAACAGCCCAAAGGCTGTTATGTAGGTAAAGTAAATATCATTCCACCAGAGTAATAAACATCATATTTGTTTACAAGTGGAACTGAGACAGTTTCTGCATATAACATACAGGAAGGAGGAGCCTTCAACTGAACTATAAAGCTGAGAAGTAAGGTCTATAGGTTCTTCTTCTGACTTGACAATAGATTTCCTGTGTAATATTAGCAAATCACACTTTTCCCTTTGAACTCTGATTTCCCTACATAGAAATTTGGTGTGAAGACTGGTAACAGATTTCAAGAGTTCCTAAAATACTGGGGGCTCCACACGATCATAAACCCACACTATCTGCATGTTTTCCTATTTTTAAAAGCTATATTGTTGAAAAAAAGAAGTGATCTCAGCTGTAATACTATTCACATTAATTTCAGAGCATCCTTGCTCTGAAAAAGGACCAAATCTGATGCTGACCAACAGCATTTCTAGTGAAATACAGCACACACACGCTCACCTAAAACCTGGTTTAACAAAAGGCACCAGGGTAGAGATGCTTAAAGAACAGCTGACATCATAAAAACAGTGTTTCTGAATTTCACCCTAAGCAAAGAGAGTGGAAAACAAGAATAAAGCTGAATACTCAGAGTGTGCAAAGGCAAAACCCATTAACTGTTTTTTCAGGAAACTGGAGCAGTGAAGAGTCAAAGAGCCTGCACTCCTGATAACCTAAATATGAGGCAATCCCTTCAAGGGACACAGAAGACTTCAGCAAGTGTTGCCAAGGATGTTAGTTTGAGAAAGAATGGCTGTTGTACTCCACATCTATTCAATCTCTTTCCACTGCTTTACTATTATGTCAGTTTACAAGACTGTCCCTTGGCCTGTTGTGCATGTCAACACAGCTTTTTCCAAGAGGAAACAAGTTACTTCATGCTTGAAGCACAAAATCCCTCATATTACCAACAAATGAGGGTATCACAGGTACCTCACTGTCCAACAGCCGATCTGACATCAAGCTTTCAGCCAGAAGCAGCAAGTTGTAATAGAGATGCCCAACTAAAACTTTCTCTCCAGTGTAGCAACAGCTACTCCTCATAGAGCCTGACAGTTCATAGCAGTTGCAGAACCTCAGGCCATTCTTTTCAGACAGAACAGAAAGCCACCAACCTCCCGTGAATCTATCTGAGAAACAGAAGTATTAGTTTGATTCAGTTGTATCTTATTGACAACATTTAGCATGTTTTGGAAGAGAAAACTCTGAAGCTGAGAGAGACAGAGGAGGCTGATGTTCATTCAGCTCATGTTAGCTACCCAATAACCATGCAATGAACCAGGCAGGTGAAGAGAACAGTGAACTATCTAACAATTCAAAGATGCAAACTATAAATAACTGGGATGACATCAAGCATTTGAGGTTGAACATTTAAGATTGTCCCTTCCTCTCAGCATGTCCTCAGTTCTTTGAGGTGCTGTGGGAGCAGACAGTTTGGCTTTCCACTGTAGTCATTTCCTAAGCAGTGAAGTGCAGCCAAGAGTGAAAACACAAGGAATGTGATTTGATAGTGTGTGGCACCGTGTTTGTACAGGTATCCAAGGTGACAGGAGGTGCACGTGAGAGATGAATGCCTCAGTGAACTGCAATGTAATTACAGCAGGCTTTTGAGAGCCAGTGGGCTCATTAAATTCCAGCCTATTAATATTATTCCTGTTTTACAGTCACAATCCAAAGGAAAGATGTGGTTTGTTCTAGATCACCTGAGGACTCCATGGTACAATGAGAAATCAAACCACTGTCTCTTCAGCCATAGACGTACACCCCATCTGTCTGTGTAATGAGATCCTTAAGAGGGATGTGAAACTAAAATGTACATGATATAGGGTAAAAATATAGCAAGATATCAACTGTTTATGCTTCAGCCTGGTAAATGTTTTTCTTGAAGAAAACTAAACAACACACAAGCTCAGCTCTCTAGATAGCAGAGCCACCCCTGATAAGCAGTCCTAAGTAACTTACTCTGCAAAAAAAGGATGTGTGTGACATTTGATGGGGTTTTGCTCAATCTGTTTACCCCAAGTTTACTGTACTTTCAAGAATAAACACTGAATTTGAGCATATCTCAAGCCAGCAGTGATTTCATTGGGGAAGGTCGGGGCTCTTAGGTCTTTTGTGGTTAAACTTGTTGAAATACTGAGCTCTGTTCCCATAAATGATTAGTATTACAGAGAACATCTCCAAACTATGCATATTACACCACGTCACTGAAGTGTCTACAGGCTGCACTTACTCCTGTTAACACCAGCCACATAAACGTATACAGGGAGGTGTCTGGAGTGTGGCAGGGTTATAAGAGTAGTTCCATTTCTGTTTGCAGATAGGGCACAGGATACCAAACGTTGAACATAGCCCAGGAAAACACATGAGTCTCTGCTTCATTTTAAGGAAGAATTTATGTCCTGCTAGGATTTTTCTAAATCCCAACTTCAAGATTTCATATTGTTTTGTTTAATCCTCCTCTCCACATCTATCCTTGACACAAACATAGGAAGTGACATTCCTGTTTTCCACAAGGAAAAGTTTAGAGAGAAAGATCATTTGTCAGACTGGCTTAGATAGCTCAAAACCCCAGGTGAGCTACTGGGTTCAAAATCCTTTTTTTCTGTTGTCTAGAAGAAAGCAGAAAATGGCTCCCAATGCTCAAAGTAATTTTGTTTCTCCCATCTATTATCAGTGAATCTAAAAGTCATACACCCTGTCCCTTCAGTTCTCATTTCATGTAACTCCAAAGCCCACCACAGTCACAACATCATTGTTTCTTTACAGTGTGCTTGTTACCAAGCTGCTGCAAAGCAGCAGGGATCTACAAATCATATCCATGTTTAGCAGTCTGAAGTAAGGAGTTGTGCCTCACTTACCGCCTCCACTTCTGCTGGGTCATACCAGACATTAATGTATGGATGCTGTAAGGCTTCATCTACTGATATTCGCTTGGCCGGATCAATGACTAGCATCTTTGATAAAAGGTCCCTGGCTTGGCTGGCTAGAACAAGGAAATGAGATAAACACAGTATTAGTACAAACCAATCCCTGCCTCCAGTGGAGGGTTAATTGGCTTAGGAAAGCAACAAATGACACAACCCTTTTAAAGAATGTTTGGATGTACTTCTGCCCCTTGCCTGGTTACAGCAAGAATTCGTCAGTAATCACTACAGGTTGGATTCATTACAGAGGTGACAACACCTGCATTGCACAGCTTGTATCCTCTAACAGACTCCAATGACATTCCACATGTTGTATGCAGATTCCATGTAGAAGGCTGGACAACCTACCCAAGCAGTTTGTGCTTGAGGTATCTGTGTTAGTGCCAGGATCAGGAACCAAAAGCTCGCATAATGAAGGCATCCTGGCCAAATCCAAGCCCATTCCATTATGCAGTTTTATTGTAGGAGGAGTGTAAAATTTCATGTATCCAAAAATGTCTGCTCAGAACTTTCCCTTCACTCCCTGAGCCAATACAGCAGCCTTGCTATGAAATACTGGTTAATTGGAGGAGCATTCTGGGTAACGACATGCAAATTACAAGTAACCAAAACCCAATACACGGCACCTTAAGTAAGCAACCCCAAGTACTCAAGTGCTGCAGAACTGACACACAGTATGAGTTTGCAGGGGTCCCAGACCTGGGAAAAGAAATCCTTTCTGTACTAAACACATGTTAATTGCTCTTTCCAATTGAAGGTCAATGCCCTGTCCAAGTAAAACAAGACTTCAATATATGATTAAAATGATTGCAATTTCTATCTGGTCACAGCATAGTGAAGTTAGTGCTCTGCTTCACATACCCAACCCGACTCATCACATTTTGCAAAAGGAGGAATCCCCCCGTAGCAGATGTTAAGCCCCAAGTCCATTTTGGTTGATGGTTCTAATGTGTTTACATGTTCTAGTAAAGGTAGAGCTCCAAGGCAGGCATCTGGCTGAACTGGTATTCAACAAAACAAACAACAGCACAAGCACTAAGGCCTTCTGATGGAAGTTCTGCTGTTACTTTGTGTTACAAGTTTAAGAAAAAGGGTAAAGGAACACCTCAGTCCCTCCTGGTACAGAAACATCTCACAGAAAATGGTGAGGTTATGCTCAACACCTCCATGACACTGTATGCTCCCCTTGGGTGCCCAAGCACCCGGGTCTCCATGAATCATTTCCAAAAGCTTCTCTCAGCTGAGCAAAACCCATTCAGTCCCCATCTCTGCAACTAACCACATTAAAAGGCAGTACAATGAGAGCACAGACAAGTTGAAAAACAACGTTCATTGCATGGTAGCTGTTGTGTGAACCATGCCCCATCCCCTTGTCAGACGTACCTTTGAGTTTGTTGTGTTCCGAGTCAGCTGGGAAGAGAGAATCTGGAAATAGTTTGGGGAAGGTGAGGCCAGCATACTTGGGTCTGTTCTCAACATAGTTCCGTACCGTTGGCTGTAGCTTCTTCATGAATTCTGGACAGGGTGTTCCCAGCTGCTCAATAACTTTATTCCACTGATCAATATCTGCACATCAGTAGTTAAGGAAAACAAAAGGCAAAGCCCAGCGTAGTCTCTGTTTGAGAGTTCTCTGGGAATCCTCACAGGTGTTTAACTCCCTTCCTAACATCTTTGCAGCCACCATCTCTTTTCATTATGCCTCCAAATCCTGCCTGCAATAGGCAAAGTCCTCTCTCAGAGTTCCATTTGAAGGCATTGTGCAGTCCTAAACTCACCACCACAGGAAAATACAGCTCCTTCTCCTTGGGTCAAGGCCTACTACCACTTTTATTTTTAATTTGTAATCTAAAGACTTGTGTTCCCATTTTTAACATGCAGGTGATTGCCTGTGACACCTGGGCTACATGGACACCATGAGGAAGGACAACGTGTCCACCAACCAGCTGGCTCCAAGGACTTCTGCACAGCACAGAGGTCACCTTCAGCTCCTCTGCTCCACACGTCTATGCTCGCCCTTCCCCATAGCTTTATTGGTGCTGATGTTGCTTAACCCACCCAACCAGCAACCCTTAAAGAGCAATTTGATTTTATAAGGCAGCACTAGGACCCCTTTTCTATAGGGAAATGATCTCTCAGGTACAGGCAGGTATTTCTCTTTAGCTGCAAATGTGACAGGTACAGTGAGAAGCAGTCACTGGGACAGTGAGAAGCTGTTACTGGTACAGCACGAAGCTCTCACCAACTGCTAAGAACCAGGAACCCAGCTCTCCTGCTTGAAAAGAAATTGGATACTGAGCTTTTCGTGTGTGTGTGTGTTGGGGTGGGTTTTTCTTTAGTTCTCTTCAAATAACAATCAGGCATCTGATAGGTGTTTTGTAGCTCTTCCAGCCATATTCAGAACAAGCTTTACTGGGTATAACCCCCTCCAGTTATTAAGCAAACACCTATACAATCAGTACAGTCTCTACATCACACTCATTCACAGTGAGAGGAAGCTGATGACACCTAAAAAACCATGGAAGAGTACATGCAGCCATGGGTACGTTGATGATAAGGAATGCAATGAAGGGAGTTCTGTTAAATACATACTGGAAAAAAAGTTTAAAACCCAAACATTCAAAGCATTTCAGCACAGTTGTGGGTTTGTGGGGTTTTTTTAAATTGTTCTGCTAAGTTTTTATTGTCATGAGTGTCACAAGTGTGGAGGAGTTTCCCAAATACTACAGACGGTTCCTCACAATCTAGGAGAGGAGTTAGGCCAACAGAATGATGATAGAGAAAAAAAGTCAGGCAAAAAGCAGCTCTGTGGTGCAGAAGCATTTTAGTTTAGGGAAATGGAAACAGTATTTTCCTACACCTTGACTAGTCAAGGCAGAGTTAATTCAGTTTCACTTGATTTGCCTTATTTGAAGAAAATCAAGTAATTAATTTAAAAATTGAAGCTTTGCTAATCAAAAGTGTTTCCAAGAATGGAAACAATTTAAGCGTGCTTAAAGAATGCTGAAGTGGTGTTTTAAATGGTTTTAATTTCAACTGGAAAAGCTTGCTAGAAATAGCAGTGGTCTGTAAAGATTTTTCTGAATAACTTTAATTTTTTAAACTAAATCAAAGATTTATGTAGAACACCCCATGTGTGTCCCCCCCACACTCCATCAGTTGTTTGTGTCTTGTGTTGCCCACGAAAAATATATTTTTCTCAACAGAAAATGAAAGAATTGCAACAACAATGAAGTTATTCAAGGCTATACCCACTCAAAGAGTAGCTTGAATATTTCAGTAAGTATTTATTTTGGAAAAGAAAGTGTATTTCAGCATTTTAAACGTGTTTTCCAGTTAACCCACCTCACTGTTTGCTGGCTGGACCACTTCAGAAGCAGGTCTCTGAGTAACTTGAAAATACAGAGCGTGTAAATGCTTTGCAGAGAAGAACAGAGAATACAGAAATGAAGGTGCTGTTAGTTGTGCCAAGAGAAGCTAAATGGGTGAGGGCCAGGCTAGAAAAGCATCACTGGAAGCATTACCTCTGCCAACCGAGTGACCAACGGGGAGAGCCAACTACAGGACTTGATTCAAAGCAGAAGTCAGAAGCTTACACTTGTACAGACCAGGTTTTATCCATCTCTCAGGCATTTAACAGAGGCCAAAAGGAGAGAGATTTTTGGGATTACAGAATGTGGTGGGACATGTTGAGGAGGAAGATCTAGTAAGACGTTCTGGATGTGTGTGAATACAGAGAAGAGTAAAAATAGATCTCAGAATAGGGTCTATGTGATGGGAACTAGTGTCAACGGTGATGATGGAGGGGAAGAGGAGAATCCTTGGACAAGAGGCCAATGCTTGCTGCACACATTTCTTCTAAGCTGATGGAAAGGCTCTCACTACAAGACAGACAAAAAAGCTACCACCCACAACTGGAAGATTTTAAGAGATGAAGGAAGCTTCATGAGTCATAGTCATCGGTGCAAAGACGACAGCCAAAGCCAAGGGAACTGGCAGAGCCACCACATTCCCCTCTTTGGCTAACATTGCTACAGTTGATTAAAAAAGGAAATGTAGGGAACACATTATTGTCTCTACACTTAAGCTACCTAGCCCCAAGATGGCAATACTTTATCCTTCTCGTGTCATGTCTGTGTGAATCACACATTTTTCTGAGGGATTCTATCTTACGTGCACCAGCAAGGCTTTGCAGGAGGAGATACTGTTTGCAGTACAACGGTTAAGTTCCACTGCAATACAAATAACATGTCATGGGGCATGTACAGTCAAGCCCATTCATTCTTCCCTAGTTCATCTACTTTCAATGTCAAAATCTTAAAGGAACCTCCTTTCTGCAAGGTTTCACCTTTAACATGCATGTTCCACCAAGGAAAGCTGACTCTATTGCTTCAGGTACAAATTTTTGATACTCCTAACTGGTCAAAATTAAAATAACTACCGTGACTTATTACTATTTCCCTCCACAACAGTGAAATGTTGCCCCACCTATGAAGTTGATAGCTCAACCCATTTTAAATTGGACCTTTTTTTAAAAAAAAAAAGAAAAAAAATATGTTCATAAAACCCAAACTAACCAACCTCACTGTGGGAGACATCAGGGCCAGACACCTATTTTTTTTTTACAGAGTACCAATGTCAGCACAGTTTACAAAAACCCCATGTAAGATCAATTCCAAACATTAGCATCTGAGGAGAGAGCAACCGCAGAGCGTTTCCTGTGCTGAGATGAATCCTCTGAGGAGAATGTGACATATGCCAAAATAAGACTGTAACAGAAAATGCCTCCCCACTTCAGGAACAGGAGATGCTATTTATATGCTACATGTGGTGACACTAAAAATAACATGTAGCACATAAATAAAATTACTTCTACCAGATTCTCATTGATCGTTTAGAGTCTGAAGACAGCAGTGTTGGATGTGCAGCTGTGATGGACCCTTTGGATGCTCATCTATCATGACATCTCCAGTAACATTTTCAACTGCTATATATTTTTAGCTGCAACTTCATTCAGTTCTGAGCACCTCTGCCTACATAGCAGTAAACAGTTCCGTGCTCTAGTCCAGGTCTTGCAATGCCACCCTCAGAGCAGTACAACCATTCCCTGTGTGGATGTCTCCTCACCACTGCAACATCTCCTTGGACCACTCCAGGTTGTTTCCAGGATCCTAGAGCCTTCGGTTGCAGTACCCTTCTGTCTTTGCAGTGCTGGATGCAAGAGGATCACACACCTAGCCTAGGAGGCTGCCTATGAACGTCAGTATTTTTAAATACCTTCCTAATGAGCTGTAGAACTGCACATCAAAACCCTACATCCCAACCTCTGTGACATGTAACATGACTGCAGGTGTGGGCTCAGTAAGAGGTAGTTTGTATGGCCACCTGTGATTTAAGCTAAGAGAAGCTGACATCACACCAACCTTACATCTCCCTATGGAATACACACTTGTCTCATTCCCCATTGAAGAATTTCAAGGTACATCCTTCCCTACCTGCCCAAAATGCATTCGGCAGTTTAAAAAAATTCAAAAATCCATGGCTAACTACCACTTTCTCAGATCACCAGAGGACTGAGGGACCTTCTTAACTCCTCTGGATGATTTACAGAGTGGTGAGAACAGAGGAACAGTCTTCATAAAATTTTTTAGAGCAACAGTCAACTCGTATGTACAGTGAGCTTTCCGAATTGCTCCCATGTTGCCTTTCCTCCTTGCTGGAGGCAGAAGTATATCCAAGCTCCATGACTCTAAGCAGAACTACTGCTGGCAACCTTAAGAAGAGTTTTCAGGTAAGAAAACCAAAAAAGCTTTGGCTCACAATTAACTGCATCACAGGTATACGCCAAAAACAGTGGAGAAACAGTAAAAATGCAAGGCCCAGGAAAGACCTAGAGGGGTTGGACAGTGCAAAGCATTCACAGGCACAACTGGAGCTTCAAAAAGAACAGAGGTGGATTTTGTTCTCAGCTCCATCCAAACAATTTCAGCCCATTCGAACAGGTGGCAGGAGTGGGACAGAGCCACAGCCTGGGTGAGCGCTCCCCTCCTCCTCAAAGGCACTGCCTGTTGCTCCTCCTTTCCACCACCACAGTAGGATGGCTCCAACTTCACTACAGGAGTTGCTGCAGTTAGCTGCCTGCTCCATTCAGTTCTAGAAACAGAAGCAGTATGCAATGCCCTACACTCCTTAACCACTGGAAAATGGTAACTTTTGAAGTCCAATATACAGTGCTTTTCTCATGAATATTCCATCTTCCCATTTCAGAAACTGCTTCTCTCAGTTATTTATGCATAAAAATGGACACAAATTGGTATTAAACACTCTTCAAATCACAGTGTGGTTGTGAAAGGAAGAGCTGCCTGTGAAGAAAAAAAATTGCTGAGAACAAATTCTGGTACACTGCCAGTCCTAATCCATTTGTGTTGAAAAGGACACTTTTTTTAAAGAAAGAGATTTCTAATTACTCTTGCTCCTTCTACACTTAAATACATCCTTAAGTAAGCTGCCCTCAAGCTTTTAGAGCTCATGGCCCTGGCCACTGGAATTATACTGCCATCTAATCCAATCATGTGCCTGAAGAATTCAACTTTTTACAGAGGTGCCAAGGATTTTCTGTGCAGCTACACGGGCAGACCCAGCCTCTGCTGGGACTGATGACCTGACTGGTCGTTGGTCCCAGCAGGCTGGTTCTGCCCATGCACCTTTCTGAGTTTCAGCTGCACAGATGGACAGAGGAAGGAGAAGTGCCAACCCCCTGGCAGGGATGCCCTGCAGCAGGGCAGAGGTGGGGAGGCTGGGTTTGGAGAAGGGATGCTCAGTGCCCTGAGAGAGAGGACAGCATCATTCTCCATTCACTCCTGGGACAGAGGAAGTGAAGCAGAGCGGTACACGAAGCACAGTGCAAATTTAGCAGCTTATTATAGATACAAATACAGAATGTGAACTCAATTACTGAACAATCCCAAACAAATCAGCAGCTGGCAATGCCAATTTCGGTGGGGCTGCAATAATAAACAGCACATAATGGTTTAATTATGGAGGCTTTGCATGATTTCTTTTTAACAAGCATGCAGCTGCCTCAAAGAAACCAGTTTCTGAAGTGCTCTATGGCACACGTTCAGTTCTCTTTGTACTTCCTTGGGGGCTTCTTTACCTGATACCTTAAAAAAGTGTCAGTCTATTAACACCAAACCAGTTCCATCCAGAAGACTGAACTACTCTAACCCCCCCCCTTAAATTTAGCACCACATGTGCCAAATCTTAACGAGTGACATGAACACATAGAAGGGAAAGGCTCAGAGAGATGTGCCCCAGACTGTATGAGAACTTGTAGAGTTTTAGCAGTTGTTTCAGTGTGCATGAGATTGTCCAGCACCCTGGACACAACGCTCATTGGGAGCTTACCAGGCTGGGAAAGCAGTAATGGTATCACTGCTGGCTTTCATTTTTGTAACCCTCCTCAGAGATTCCCTTTCCCACATTTTAATCAAAATATCAAATCCTTTGAAGGGTGAATAAGGCCAAAAGTGAAACACTGAACTGAATTAGTAAGGAGACACGTGTGTACACACACAGAACCACAGAATTTGTTGGGTTGGGAGGGACCTTCAGAGGCCATCTAGTCTCACCCTGGCAGTGAGCACACATGCAGCTCCGTTGCTGCTCTGCACAAGAAGAAACCACTTTCACAATCTTGATAAGCAAGAAGAGTATTTATCAAAGCTTTAATAAAGCATTAAGTAAAGCAAAAATGATGGCTGCCTCAGTCCTGAACAAAGAGCCTCTGAGGAAAAGGTACGTGAACTACTCTGCTCAGACCACTGCCCACTGATTTAATGAGTTTAATCTACAAATCATGTCCTTGCTGAAGTATAAAATACATTCTGCTGTCACATTATAGCTACACACATAGAGGATGACAGACTCAGGTCAACTACAACAGTTTCCAAAGAAATTCCCAGCCTTTTGAGTCATCAAATTGCTACAGAGTTCAGTGATAATTTCAATCATGGGAAGCAGAAATCATTCCCAAATTGAAGCCAATTCCTGCTTTCCTACTTCAGTACCACTCATAGGGTGAACAAGCAAAGAGAGAAACATTCCTAAAAGTGGTGTCCAAGTTAACATACCTTCTTCCTAAAATGTAGAACCTCTCACACACCGTCCCAGGCAAAGTGACTCATGCCTATGATGCTACAACCTGAACTTCAAAAAAATCTGACATTAATGAAAGACACTGCCCCCCACCCTCCCTTAATAGAGACATTTATAGCAACAAAACTGAAAACAAGTGGTCAAGGGTTGCACAAAGTGATTCTGATGATCCATGTAGGACATTGTTCTCCATCCCCTTATGCTGTAACCACTGTGGTTTCCATCCAAGACTGACTGAGGGGTAGCAATGGTTTCTTGACATTTTGGCTTGCAAGGATTTTGCAGTGGGACATAACCAGCTCTTTAGATACAGGACAAGTGTGTGTCAGCACTAGTTTTGCAGGAAGGGGTTGGAGGGGAAAGGGTTGGAGGGGAAAGGGTTGGAGGGGAAAGGGTTGGAGGGGAAAGGGTTGGAGGGGAAAGGGTTGGAGGGGAAAGGGTTGGAGGGGAAAGGGTTGGAGGGGAAAGGGTTGGAGGGGAAAGGGTTGGAGGGGAAAGGGTTGGAGGGGCCTACTGAGGCCGAAACAGCTCTAAGAAGGATACGATCAGTGCCAGGAAACAACACAGCACCTTTAATCATTTCTCCCATGATGCACCCTACTGACCACATGTCAACTGAAAACAAAAATGAAATGAAGGTAAACAAGAAAACAGGAACAGAACAACAAATAAATGAGAAGACTTATCCAAGCGTGCCACAGCACCGAGCCTGCAGCCCACAGCACGGACACAGACCTGCTGTTGGCCCTCTGCAGATGCCTTTCTGCTCGAGCGTACAAGTTTCATGACAACATAGCAGGTGTGAGAAGAATAGACTCCAACAGCTTTCTTTACCCCAGTGGAGATGAAAGACAATACTATTAAATACAGAAAACCAAGCGAGACCCACGGGTGGCTACTGTGTCATAATACAACTTTGTAATTAAAATTGACCAATTAATTTAGTCTTTTTTAAGTTTTCATTTGCATTCATTACCTAGGCTTATACTGCTTTGTACTGTAAATGAATGCCAGTCTCTGTATTCAATGAGGATATGCAAATTGCTTTCCCTTTATCCTTTCAGTTACCAGAGATCCATGCGTATTTCCACAAGCTGAACTGCCAGAAGCCACAAAAGGAACTTGGGTCCTTGTGAAGACACATCCACCTCTTATTCAGGGGTCTGAATAGAATTGGTTGAGCTCATTCGACTCCAGTAACGCTTGCTTTAGAGCCTCTTGGCTCGCTTCCACTGAAGCTGGGTGAAGCCAGCAGACTATAACAGGGGGCTTGAGAATCTCATAAGATTTCCATTTGCCATGATAGGAAAGAGGGATTTCTAAATAGGACAGTTGGGATGCAGAAGGGCTAAGACATGCCTTCTGCATTGAAATTCAGAGCAAACCAGGGTACTATTTACCTCGTAGAGAGAAGAGCAGTTCAGCTGGGTCAGACAAAACTAGCCACACTGGAACACGAGATGAAAATCAGGTTCCTTATATCCAATATAGGATTAAGGTAGTATTTCCCCCCATATCAATACCATGAAACCACATTACCTCTGCTGTCCTTGCTCTATGAGAAGTCATAGGGCAGGGAAGCAAGAAGAGGGACAGACTGGTCCCTAAGGGCCAGAAACTGCAGGGAAAAAAACTGAAAAGCATCATGCTGCTTGGTTAAATTTACTCTTGAAGTTTCATATTGAGCAACAGTTTAAAGTGGATTTGACTTTGAAGACAAACATCCTATCCGTGGAAATCTTGACACGCCTGGGTCTAAGGTTCCCTGTTGCTTTATTTAGCATATGAAAAGCTTCATCACTCCTCAGTAAATAAATCAATCAATAAACAAAGAAATAAATAAAAGGCTACTTGTTTGGAAGCAATAAGCAAACCTAGAGATGCAAATTATTGCTGCTTTCATCACAAGCTACATGGCATGCAACGTATCAGGAAAAGATAGAGCAAGCAGTTGGTTGTTCATCTGTTATTAATCCCTCTTCATTTTCAGAGGCCACCTTCTGTAGTTACTGCTCCATGATGTGCTGAAGAGCATACACAGAAGTTCACCTGGTGACTTACTAAACTGTGAGCTCTGTAAAGCAGAGGTGATTATTCCCCTCTACTCCTGAGGTTTTGAAAATTTCCAAATCAGAAGAAGCAAAGATGAACATCTGAATATAATCAGCGTCTGAAGGAGAAAAACAACTGTGCCTTCTCGACTGCTGCCTCTTTTTCCTCTCCTGAGCCAATTAGCAGTAAGTCAAATTAGAATGCAAAGTTTCACTGCATGGTTAAGGAAAGTAGTTAGTTGGAGGTTAGGAGTTCCAGCACACGCAGCAGCAGCTGTCAGAAGCCCCAGTTACAGCACCACGACTCATGCAAAGCTCCGGAGGGGACTGCAGCACAGAGACCTAAGCCTCAATCCTGAGCTTCCTTTAGCCTAACATCAATCCAGATGTAATTCTGAGTCCCACAGGCATCATAAAATCAAACCACAATCTCCAGACATTTTGTACACCAACTCCAAAGCCCTGAAAATTTACATTTAGTCCAAGATTTTTCTCCCAAACCCAAGATATTCCAAGACTGGCAATGCTCTACCACTACATGGAATAACCCCAAGCTTCATCCAACTGCAGGCTAACTTGGCATCACATACATCCCTGTGTCTTTCTGTCTTAGCAACTATTTGATGTTTTAGCATCACATGAAACTGAGTGTGAAGAAATTAAAGCTACAGCTTTTCCCCCTGAAGTGAAATGGCTGAGGTTGGGGCAGCCCTTGAGGAGAAGCCCCCTCACCATCAGAATACCCATGTCCTGGGTTATTAAATTTAAGGGATTTTTAATTTGTTTCAAATCTCTACAAACCAGATTACTGCACAGAGCTGCTCTGAAATGCATCCCTGAGTGTGCCTGTACACTTCAAAATACAGGCAAGTTTCTCAAGGACACCAAATGTCTCCCTGCCAAAGCAAGAAATAACCACCACAAACCATACGCATGTGTTCTCCTCAACAAAGGAAATATTTCACTCATACACAGCAAATCTCCACCTCTGGGCCACCATCTGGTCCTGGATTCCATGCCAAATCAGTAAGCAATACCCTCTACAGCAGTCGTGTCAGTGGTCTCCTGTGAAACATCTGGGGAATCAATCTGTCCTCCACAGGAACCTCCAGAATCTCCCTGGGAATGCTGAGCAGAAGGTGCCCTGTTGCCACACATGCATGTCTGCTGCCCCTAAAACCTTCCTGTGTCCTGGGGAAGCAGTCTGGTCTGGCTGCTGACATGGCCCTTCACAGAGTAGGGCACCAGAAGAGATGGTGAGAAAGGAGGGTGGGATGGAAGAACAGTAGTAAGGCATCTGTTCCTCTCTGAGCTTTAGTCTCACACACTTCCTGACTCAAATGTGCTTGGTCATCCATTCCAGATTCCTTTCAGCAAACTGCAGAAGGATCAGGAATTGTAGAACTAGGCAAAGATATTTCTATATAGAAAGGATCCAAGCTCACCTTCCATGAGCACCTCCCTTGTAACTCAGCTGTGGATGCAGTTTCCTTTTCTGCTTCTGCACAAGGATGCTCCTACCATGCTGGATAAATCCAAGAAAGCAGAGGTGTCACTCTGATCCTGGAGACATCACAGGTCCTTCCTCATTTCCCCATAACAGCCCTGCATTCTCCTCCTGCCAAACTACAGGTTCTCTGGGACCTGAAAAAACACACTGAAATGAAGCCCATAGGGAAAATCTGCAACTGCTGTTCCTAAAACTCCTAGGGAGGTGGCTCTTCACACCTGCACTCAGCCAGTTCTGCTTTGCATACCATAAAAATCATGATATCCCAATTAAAATGCATGAAATGCATGCCACATGAGACGCTGGAGACCAGAAATGCAGGCACAGCTGAACAAGCTCTGCTCTCTTCCCCAACCTCATGGGCTAATTCATGCTTTCCCTCTCTGCCCAGAGTATGAGAATGTCAAACACTCAAATTTCTAATAGCTCCTGTTTTAGTGATGCAGGAATCACCCCCCTGCAAGGTAAAACAAAATGATTGTATCCTCAACACTGACTTGGGAAGATGATAGATGTATTTACGAAGCAAATCATGACACCTGATTCTATTCAGGTAACTTAGTCATAGAATCCCAGCCTGGTCTGGGTTGGGAGGGACCCCAAGGAGCACAGAGCTCCAACCCCCTGCCACAGGCAGGGCCACCAACCTCCAGGCCTGGAGCTACACAAGGTTGCCCAGGGCCCCAAGCCAACCTGGCCTTCAACACCCCCAGGGACGGGGCACCCACCCCCTTCTCTGGGCAGCCCCTTCCAGCCCCTCCCCACTCTCTCTGCACAGAACTTCCCCCTCAGATCTCCTCTCCCCCTTCCCTCCTCCAGCTTCACTCCAGCCCCCTTGTCCTGCCAGTCTCTGCCCTTTAACAAGCTGATTCCCCTCCTGTTCCTCTGCTCCCTTCAGGGACGGGGAGGCTGCAATGAGGTCCCCCCACAGCCTTCTCTGCTCCAGGCTGACCCAGCCCAGCTCCCTCAGCCTCTCTCCGTAGGGGAGCTGCTCCAGCCCTCTGAGCATCTCCGGGGCTCCTCTGACCCCTCTCCAACAGCCCCACATCTCTCTTGCATTGGGGGCCCAGCTCTGGACACAGGACTCCAGCTGGGGCCTCACAAAGGCAGAGTAGAGAGGGACAATCCCCTCCCTGTCCCTACATTCAGCACACAACGCTGTTCACCCATGGCCAAGGTGCAGACTCTAGTGAAATTTCAGGGCGTGCCTGTCATAACAGGGTGAGCTTCTCTCTCCAAGTCCTCCTAAAACAGACAGACACTGGGTAGGACTCTCCTTTTACTACCATCTCCTGCAGATCTGCATGGAGGTCTGCTCTGAAGAACCATTCCCAAGCCCTTTCTTGAATTCTCAGGAAGAAAAGTACAGAACTCTGTATTCAACACTGCACCTTGGATTTTTACAGGTTTTTCTGTTGTTTCTTTGCAATAAAAAAGGATGTGGTTTATAAAAACAATTGATAATTCTTGGTAAACACAGGCAAAGCTTTTTTTCAGAAGGTCCAGATGGCACAGCTACAAAGGCTTCAGACTGCCAATGCCAAGGCAAGTTTGTGATGCAGAACACTCCTGATAACAATTGTGAAGATGGCTCAAATGCTTGAAAAAGATTAAAAGCTTTCCCAACCCACCAAAACCTTTCCTCCCTCAATTTTGTGTAAATCCTAGGAAAGCTCCTCATTTTGTGCCATGCCAATCTCAGCTCCTCACTGAGATACCAAAACCCTCCCCCTTCATGCTTGTATGTATTATACACATGATTTCAACATGCTCAGAGCAGTATCAGTTCAATCCATTAAGACCTCCTGAGAAAATCTTGCCTTTCTAATTTGAAACCCCCCTTCCCCCATGATATTATTAAAAGCTTAATATTTCTCAGCAGCAGGGTTCCAAAGGGTTTGAAAGCTGCATCCCTGGCTTCTAATTTACTACCTGCAACCAAAGCTGCAAAACCCTGCAGAGCACAGCCACTGTCCTGACAGTTTCTAGATGGAACCAAAAGGGAGTTGCCACAACTATACAAGTGGGGGATTCAAACCAGTTTGTGAATCTTTCTCTCCCTAAGCTTTCTGCAAGTTCCAAACTGACATGCATTGTGCCTTCTTATGCCATAGCTGAGCGGTCACTCTTTGGGATTCAGACTCGTAGATGGTCACCTTCACTTGGCAAAGACAGAACTGATCTGCAACAGACAGGCAGGGGCCAGAGCCTGGCCCACCTGGAAAAATGCAGAAGAAAGGACAAATCCCACCCAGAAATCTGTGCTCTTCCTCAGAGGTTGGCTCCTAGGTTGCAGTGCCAAGCAAGTGCTTGAAAAAACTATTGTTTCTCCTTGGGAACTTGTGGTCCACTGTCCCTTTCAGAAAAGCAGAGCTTTGCAGAGGGACTGCAAGGAATGTCACAGGATGTTAAGAAGCAAATGTAATATTAAGAAAAGGAATCTTGAGATGCAAGTTCAAGAATGAGGGGAGGCTGGAGGAATAACTCATACCCTTCCCTGTCTCCCATTTTTTTTTTTAATAGAACTAAATAAAAAAATAAATCATTGAGATAAGAGATTCCCCATGGTGAATCTTGCCAAGGAATGTAAACACACCACATTGTGTCTAACAGACTAACAGTTAAAACATGCTTTGCATGTAGTTGCTAGCTTCAGACCCTCTTAGCTTAATTTAAATTTTGACTTTGAAGTATCCCCTCTTCTCAGGTCTCAAAGAGTATTCAAGTGCACTCGTTTTTCCAATTCCAGAAGGAATCCCTCAAGTAGTCTCTCTTGCTACAATACAAACAGATTAGCATTTCATTTAAGTATACTTACATATTTTCATATCTGATAAATGATGTATGATTTTGAGCGTGTTCCAGTCCTCTACTTCCATCCCAGTACACTTTTGACATGACACTTCAGTACTGTTTCATCTACAAGCTCTAACCTCTCAGCTTGACCATACCAGTGAAACTCTGCTCAACTTATTCCAGCTGTCATCAAGCAAAAGCTGATTAATGGCAGACAAAGGAAAGGGGGAAATAAAGGCATTTGAGACTATCCAATTTTCCTACGTGTCTGAAAAGGCAAACAACTTGCCTTGGCTGGAATTTGTATGAGGCAGCTGTAGGTGTAGCACATATCTGCATGTCAATGCTTGGCAGCTTTTGAATCTGCATGTTCAGACCCTCACTGCAAATCCTTGAGGTGAGTGTTGGGAAATGAGTGATGGGTCATCTTCAGCATAGCAGCTGGGATCCACTCCAAGCAGATCACAAACAGCAAGGGGCTCTTAATACTAACTGCAAATTGCACTGTAAACTGTTAGTGTATACACATCTGAATTAAAAAAGGAAAAGAATAGCAAAAGCCAAATTGGGTTCATAGCTACACTGAGCTCTCTTTGGGACAGATCTCATCTCACATGATCAAACCTTCCCCAACAAAATCATCATAACTCAAACCCTTGCTATAGTCTCAGTAAAAATCCTGAGTCCATAACCAAATACCCAGGAAGGAATTATCCAGTTGAACAAAATCCAAATGTAGATATTAATGCCATCACAGGCAGCAGACACTTAGGCAGCCCACTAATGCATACTGGCTGATCCAACTTGGAGACCCAGGCCAAACACTGTTAATAGTGACTTTTAAGTAATCCTGATGCTGATTGTTGGCCTTAAGAGAATACTACTGGGAACAGGAAAAACAATGGACTGCACTAAAAACCAAAGGGCAGGTGTTTTATTACACCAAAGTTCCAGAAAAACCCCAACATGCACTCAAAACTAGGACTAAACCCACTAAAAAAATGTAAACTGTAATTGAAATGCAGAGACATTCTGCTGAGTGGTGGAACAGCCACGCCTTTTTCTAAAACTCTTTCTTGATCTAATTTTTCTCCCCCCTAAGGCAAACAATTTTTGTAACATACAAATTCCTGGGAAAATACAGCAGATTACTCTCTGACAGATGTCAAGAGCATCTCTTAATCCCACTATTCTCAAAGACAGCTGGCAGACAAAGGAATTTTTGAAAATCTGGTCACAGAAAACATTAATTTCTCTTCACAATCCAGTTTGGCTGTTCATAGTTACACAGAATAAGTTTGGGCAGGTTTTAGTTGCTCACGTTTTCTGACTTAACTAAGACAAGAGTGGAATAAGCATCAAAGAAATACTGAGCAAGAAGCTCAGAAGTGGATCTTACTAGAACTTACTCCCAGAACTTGCTAGGAACATTTTGTAAGTCCATCTGGAAATGGATCACAAGATGGATTTCTTCTCACAAGGGTCTGACTTCTGACAAATATTTTGATATGTCTGCTCTAGGTGAGTGACAAGGAACAGAGGTATCTGCTGTGCAATTCCCTGGTAGTCTCCAGGATGTTGGTAGGTGTTTTATTTTTCCAAAAACCAGCCAGCTTATCCAGCTCATCCACTTCACTGGAGCAATCCTCTAGCCCTGCTCTATCTCAAGTGTCCTCCTAGGTTGGGTAGATTAAACACCTCAGCAATATTCAGCAAGCAATCACTTTCACAGACTGTTTGGCTTTTTGCTGATGAAAATAGCAGTTAACTGAATACATGTTCAGAGAGTATTTTAATAAAGATAAGAATCATAGACATTATTTTGCCAAATGCATCACTTACAGTGGTACTAAGCACAACAGTCATCACATACTGGTGCCTGTGGCCTATACCCATTTCAGAGCTTTCTTATAGTAACTGCCTCATATTTATGGAGATGAGATGATCTGAAATTACTCTTAATTTCCATGAAGACTTTAAAACTGCCATTTCATTTAATGTCAGCAGTACCTATGTGCCATGGCTACCCAGGGCAATAGGTTAGTTAATTTTTGAACATTTTTCATCCCCTAAATCTCAGCTATGAGATTTTTCTTAGGTGTCCCTTGCTCCAGGCTAGAAATGAGGAAGCTCATTCTGCTGATCACAAGCACACGCAGTAGACATTCTTCTGAATAATTAAAAAGGACTGAAACTTCTAGTTTCTAGACAAACCTGTCTCTTTCAGCCAGAAAACCCACTGCTGGAAGACCTGTTGTAGCCTAAAGGAAGCTTTATTGTCATGTTGCTCTGTGAAGTTTACCTGCAGCTGCATAAATGCTTCTTCAGTTCTTCCTGTACCTAGGATGTACACTAGATCTGCTCATCAACAGCCACAGAGAAGGGAAATAATACAGACCATGCACAAACCAGCCTTTCTAACACTGAAAACTCTTATTCTTGGGGTCAAGCTGGTTAGCAAATGAGAACTGACTTGGAAATGAATGTACAGGTTCCATTTTTTTCTTTAATTATTTATTTTTAAGGTTCCAGTGCACCTGAATAAACCCACCACTAAAACGTGGCAGCTGCTGCGACCTGCCCCCCTCCCACACACTGCATTTCAGGGTCTGGGATTTCCAATGATTTAAAAACTAGGACTATCCCACTACTTACACAATGTTTTCTGCATTGTTCAAAAATTCAACTGTTATTTGTAACTGACACTGAAATGGGATTTAAAAAATACTCTGCTGAATACAGTCAGGGATATACAGAAGGGATGAATACAGACATTGCCACAAGACATCTCTGTCAGAGCCAGACAAACAAAGCAATTCTCACCTCTGAGTGATTGTTTAAAGCTATGCTGGTTAAATTATACAGCATTTATTTTTGTCTGGAAATGGGCAGAACATGACTCAAGTGTAATTTGTTGTTGAAAAAGAGAACATCCTATTGTCCATGGTGCTATGCTTTTGCACTGAGATAGCCTTTTTCTGCGTCCTGTGTCTTATCCACTGAAAGCTCAGACTTCTCTCCAAATAGATTCAGTGGGAATATCCTCAGTATTTACAGCTGAGCCTCAAGTATATTATAGGCTGTTTAGTTTTATTATGTACATTAATAAAAGAGGAAGAGAGGACTGGATGTGGAGGAAATTCTGATCATGTTTCTGAGGTGGTGTTACCCCTGGAACACAGCTGTCCTACTGACTTAGAGGTCCCATGAGTGCTGGGAGCTGCTCTGCATGTTCAGATGCCAGCAGAAGGTGGGCCTGCAGGCTGCTCCACACGCTGCAGGAAAAGCTCAGCACCAAAGGAGTGACAATCTCAAAGCCACCTACAAAGAGAAAAAACCCCCATTCCTATTTCACTAATAATAATAAAAAAACCCCACCCCACATTACTACTTTGTCATGTTTTGCATCTGGATAACCTTCCAGTCCATATTCCTGTAAAACTGGAAGGCAGGACAAGGCTGCTGCTTCCTCCTCAGCTCACAGAAGGTAACTGCAGCTTCCCCATCCACCTGCAAGTCAAGTACAACCATATCTTAACCTGCCTAACAGGCAGAGCTCCATCCTCAGAGAAATTCAGCAGGCTAGGTGGGAATAGGAGAGGCAGGACCTAACTCTTACAAGCTCTGCAGGAATCACTCACAAGCCAGCAAGAACCCCCACATTAGTCCCATGACTACGTGTCTGTAAAAGCTGGCTTCTCTCAGATTTGTGTGGTGCCTCCCTGACACCCTGCTGAAAGTAAGATGCTGCTTTGTTTCTGAAATCATTGTGTTCCCACGTTCTATTCTGATGGGCAGAATACACGGTACTTACACATCCCAGCCACCCTGAGCAGGTTGCCTGGCTTAGCCTGTGATAAACTGAAGGCTAAGGAGACACCTCCTCTTTTGTTTTCATTTTCTAATATTGCTTTTACCACCTTAGAAATGATAAAAGTAATATCACCCAAGAGGAGAAGAACAAGATGGGGGGGAAATACAGTTTCATTAACGACACAGGCCCCATGCAAGTAAAGGAAAGTCCATTTTTAAATCAAGAGAAGCTGACTTCAGGGCAATTTGGAAACCACAGCAGATAAACAGTTGCCTTAAACTGGGTGAGTCAAATTCTTCCTTTTGTTTTAAAGAAAAAAAATGTTGTATTGACTCAGCTCTGAGCCCATACAGCATTGAGATGAATCCAAACCCATGATGCATTAGCAAGCAAAAAGATTATGATGTCACCACAAATGTTATAAAGTCACTATTTCCAAAACATCAAAGCAGAAAAACAGATTTACAGGAATCAGGTGGGCCAAGTTAGGATTCTTTCCTTATTCATTTTGCTTGTTTTTCCTTGAAGAATAAGCACAGCAATCCAATCTGCAATCATAAAGCTTGTTTTTTATATTGCTTATTGGTACAAAGACTACACAATGTGGAATGATTACAGCTTTTCAAATAAAGCAATTTATTTGCCTGAAATAATCCCATGCATCTGTTTTTCATGTTCAGTTTTGTTCCTGTCAGTGGTGTGCTGTTTTTTATTTATTCATACCTCTGGGATTCAACTTTTTGCTTCTATCTTTACAGTCCCAGTGTAGTCACTGTATGGTGAAAGGGATGGGGTGGAGGAGAGGAACAAATAATAGGTGAAGCTGCAGCAAATGGCACAAGGATACAGTCCCTTCCTGGAAAGAGGATTTTGTGGCGAACCATTTCTCCCATAATGCATCCCACAGACCATATATCCACTAGAACAGCAGAGACAGGGAAATGAAGAAGGAGGAAAAAAAGCAAAGTTAACTACGACATTTCACTCCTAAAGGAGGGGAAAAAGAGCAGGTTGATCAGAACAGTACAGTTTGTTTTGTGGTTTTGTTGGCTTTTTTGTTGTTTTTTCATGTCTCACCAAAAGCTAAAATAAATAAGTAAATAAGTCACAGCTGTGTCAGCTCAACAGTAGGTAGGAACAGCGGTGGAAAAAGTTTAAAATCCACATTTTTGGGAAAAGGCCCACAGCTAGCAAGTAAAGATCAAGTAACAACTGCACAGACCTGTGGCATACACTGAGTTCATGGTGAAAAAACAGCTTTTTTTGTTTAAAGAAAAAAAGAAAAGCAGAAAAAGCAAACCCAGACAATAATCATCTGGAACAAATCCTACGTGGAGCCAGGCAGTTTCTAGGCTTTGTTCTGCAGGACTGAGTCTCTCTACAGTACACACGAGTTTCCAACCAGAATTGCTCACACATTGAAAGGCTGTATGGATAAACACCACCCTTAGGGGTGATTTAAAGCTCCTGCTTCAGGCCTGGTACCTATGTCCTATCTATAAGTCCCTGTCCACATGCATCTGTCTGTCCATACTGACTGGGAAGAACTGGAAGTGTGACCTGCATGGACTCTGCTTCTTACTGCATGGGCACTCTAAATGCTACAACAGATGCTTCTCAGGACAAGTACCACCAAGACTGAGACCATTTCTTATCTTCCTGATCCTGCTGTCAGGTTTGAGATGCAACACCCACAGTTACACTCTCTGCTTGACTTGGGTGGGGGCTTTTTTTGCCCTTTAAGTCTCAGAAGAAAAAAGGCCAGATCAATGGTGACACAGCAGGCACAGAAAGATGACCTGTAGTCTGTGTGAAGGGCAAAAAACTGCTTTCCAACCTTTCCAAAGACTATGTGGTTTCTGAGCTTTGAATCCTCATTTTGTGCTCACATCTGACCCACACAACTGGTTTCTCCTCTTTTTCTTCCCCCTTTTTATCCTACCAAAGCAATCCAAAACAAACCAAAGAAACAACCAACCAACTCATTTCTTGGTAAAACAAAGTAAAGGTGAAATGTTCCACTTGGGAAAAGGAGGGTACAGGGACTGGGGCACGGGACAGCAAGAGCATGCCTGAGGCAGTGGCGGGCTTTTCCTCCCAGTGACAGTTTCGGGACCTTCCGCAGAAGTGCAGCAAACTGGTGATAATTATGCATCTTTAGCCAACCAAGTGCAGAAAGAAAATGAAAGCAGTGAACAGTCCTTACACAGGCAGTGTACATAGTAAGAGGGGGGGAAAAAAAAGTAGGGGAGCTTCAGTAATGTGGCAGCATAGGCCAGAGCAGGGAAGCAGAGACCAACCCTTTCTGTTGACTTCCTTGGGAGCTTGATCAGAGTCGTTCTGCAGACCAGCTCCTCAGAGAGCTGACCTTCATTTTGAAGGTTTTTTTTTTCCTTTTTTCTTGCTCAGTTTACTTTATTTTCCCTTTGTACAAGACAAGATCATTCATCTCAAGCCAGATTCATTGCCCAGGGAAGTCAAAGGAAGCCTCTACGTTAACTTCAATGGACATTTGATCAGGGACCTTTGGACGTGGCAAACATACTTAGTACCTTCCCAGCTGTGTACTTCATCACAAAAGTGTGTCTAACTTTTTCTTGGTGCAATTTTAATCATGTGAAAAGCAAGTGCTTTCTTTGTCCTTTCTCAGGGACCAAAACAACAACAGTAATCATCTACTAACGTCTGGAGAGAAAAAATAAATGACAAATAATTCATTTCACAGTATAAGGAACTCTGGATACTGACTAAGGAACTATCTAAAGCATTCTGAGCCTGCTTCAAAATTCCTAACAGCACTTTTCAGAATTATCAAGTACAAAATACTTGAAAGAAGATTATTCCTTTTCCAGAAATTATTCTGTAGGCTTACACTCTGCCTAACATTTCTCCAACTTTTTAGGTTTCCATATTAAAATGCCTACTGTAAATTCATAAACATTTCAAATAATTAATGCAGACACTTCCTAATTTTGGAAGAGGTTGTGTGAGCACACCTTTATTCTTGCTTAAGTCATGGAATCAGCTCTCACTGACCTTTACAGGATGCAATAAAAGTTCTCCCACAGGTCAGCTAACCTCTAGCACAAATTAAGTAGGAGATTTTTAAATGTATTTCTGGTTTTGACATTTGCTGTGTTTCTCACTGAAAAGTCTCCTTGTCAATTCTTCTGACAGCAGAATCTAAGTCATAACAGATTTTTCTCCACTGTATGTTGTATCCCCTCCTTTCCTGCCTGGTCTACCCTGCACCCCAATGGAATTCTCAGTTTTGTTACCTTCATCCCTTGCAAAACTTGAATTCTTCCTTAGCTGCTTCTCCATGGTGAGCATCTCTATCTGCTTTCACAATCTTTCAGGGACTAAGAGGTATCTAGATCCCTCATGCAGTGTTGAGAGCAAATTCCTATTTATATTTAGGGAGATCCAACTCTACATATTAGTCGCATGGTTTTTTAGCTTCAGCTTTCTCCTCAACTCTCCAACTTTACATTCCATAAAAAGAGAGACTCAAACTGAAAAATTTATACCTAGATCTTGACCTGGTACTTCAGTTAAACCCATCATAAAAGACAGAAACCACTCCTGAAACTCACATTTAGCTCTGGATCTGGAGAAACTCTGGAAGGTTCCTCCACCTCAGTTTGTATCTCTTCCCTCAAACAATTACTTCAGAGACCCAGACAAATTTAGAACACATCACTCGTTCAGGAATTCCAGTGTTTTCCACACTGTTTCACAGCCACAGATGCCAAAGATTTCTGGTCAGAAAGAGCTAATTGCATTTAAGTTTAACCATAATGAAGAACAAGCTCCTCATTATTCTGCAATCTCCCACTGGTAAATTCACCGGCATCACATTCCAGCTACATTCTGCAGCTGCAGTACACAGTGAGAAACTGCTTTAGATGACCTGCCTTTGAATTCAAGAGGTCTTTTCCCATTCCATTTTCTTTCTCTCCTCCTGCTGCCCCTCACAAGCGTAGAGGCAGACCTTACACTTCAGGTTGCACAGTGCTTGCTATGAAATCGCAGCCCTACCGTTCTCCTTGTAGCCCATTCCCAAGATGACCTCTGGTGCTCTGTAGTAACGTGTCACCACGTAGGGAGTCATCATGAAGCTAGTGCCTGCAGTCCTGGCCAGCCCAAAATCCAAAATCTTCAACGTGCAGTCAGATTTTACCACAATATTACTTGGTTTTAAGTCCTGCAAGAGATAGTGAAAAGACATATGACTGTCCATGGTAAAGCCTGGCAGAGCTGTGATATGGACTGATACTTTTACTCTCCTGACACTTGCAGTTAATACTTATGAATAGACAGCAAAACCTTGCTCCTGTTCCTCTAGCAAACTCTTCTGGAAGATGTTCTAACTTGGCACACTGTGAGGCTTTACCTGGATCACAGGATCCTACTGGTGTTACCTGCATGTAGCAGTTCCACGAACTGGGATTTGTGTTACAGTACTATTTGGGAGTATTTTTTTTTATAGTGCTGTGAACCTAATGGAGACATTCCAACTGTCTGTGTGGACATACCTTAATGCTTTAACTCATCCTTTGCTGGATGACTCCCTGAAAGCCAAACCCATCATCCTTTGCTAGCCATGCAACATGCCAAAAAGGAGACCTTTGTATATTGTAAAGCAACGTCCACTTTATAACCCCTCTTATCAGCCCTTCTTTTCTTCCTCTCATAATGGAGAAGAAACCTTTTTGGATCTGTTTTTTCAGCTGGAAATCCCAAACTAGTAAAGCACATTTCAATAAACTCAGGATATTTTCCATCCATACATAACTGCCTCCTGCTCACAGTCACATGAACCATTCCTTTTGTTGTCAACAGCCACACGTAGCGTTACGCCTGACACTCACTGCCATGCATCACGTCCTTACCAGACACAGCACTCTGATGTGGAAAAGCAAAATGAGAGGATGCCTTTAATACAGTCTTAGCAGTCTTTTCATTTGTTTTAGCACACACAAACGATGGCAGACACCAATTCCATATGCCCTGACTTCTGCAGATCTTCATCAAGCACACTTGGACCACACCACAATGTTAACTCAACGAATCTGTCTGTCATGCATGGTAGCCAGAGGCATTTTCAGGAGAAATAATATTTATCTACACATTTCAGAGATCATAATCACTTTGATGATTTCCAGTACTTACTATTTGGTTGTTATATATTTTTATTCATCACATTACCTTTCTGTCTGATTGAGTTCACAAATCTCATTCCTAACATGAGCATAAAGCTACTCTATCTTCATGGAGATGACACATGCTTTCCTAAGTTTCGAACCAAAGGCCCCTTACCCTGTGAATAATTCCTGCAGAGTGAAGATGCTTGATACCACAGAGCATTTGGTACAGTAGATACGACATTCGTTCATGGTCTAGCTCCATCTGAATGACCTGGCACAGATTGGCATCCATTAACTCCATTACCAGGTAACTGAATGAAAAAACAAAGTCTTAGGGTTATTGTCTGTGTTGAGGAACTACAGCATCATCTTAAATAAATAAAAAACCATTTTCTTTCTTCAAAATTCACTTCTGTTGACTGGGAATAACACAGCTGGAGACTGGGCCCACTCACAATGGTACCACTGTGGTGGCTGTTTCTCACTGCACCGTCTCACTGCAGAGACACCATTCTTTTAGCATCCCAGCAAGACTTCCTGGTGCCCTTCCTCTCCACATGAAGGCAAATGCAAACAACTAACCCTTTCAAGAAGAGCCACCAGCAACTGTTACAACACTCAGAAAACCCAGTATTTGGCACCTTGCATCAAAAGTGCTCTTAGTGTGGGAATGCAGAATATCTACTGACCCACAGCCTGGACTACACAAGATCTTTTTTAGAGGGGCTTATAACCTTTGTATTTTCCTGAGTTACTGTATTCAAGGTACACTGTAATGCTCCAGAGGTCTCTAAAGCCTTAGTTTAATTACTGCCTGTGTTACTTACACATCCTGGAACTCCTCCAGAGACTTCTGTGGTGTGAAGACATTTAATAAACTGATAATCTGAAAAGCAAGGCAAGACAAAAGGATAAAAAGAAGCGATAAATGTAAGGACCTGAGCCCGTTCTGACGTGTGTGTTAAAGGATAAACTCTTTTTTCACTGTTGAATTTATACTAACACTTCTCACTTTACAGAGGAGTAAAAAGTTGGCAACATTCAAAATACAACACCACTGATCTCAAAGATTTCCTCTGCAGAGGTGCCTTGACAATCCTCTCCTCCTTTTGCACTTCTCTGTACACCCTGGGCTAGTGAGGGCATCCCTGCCCATAGCAGTGGGTTGGAATTAAATGATCTTTGAGGTCCCTTCCAACCCAAAGCATGCTGTGATGATTCTATATGACTAGGCTTCAGATGAAGTCCAGAACAAAGATGCTTGTGCATAGGTACACCGACTCAAGAGGCACCGCTTTTGAGTCACAAATCCCAGTGACTAGAGGAGAGAGCCAGGATTCCAACCACCACTTATGCATTTCTGGATAATGAGTTGAGAAGAACATATTCTGCTCTCTTCCCTCTCTATCACCCTACTATCAACACCTCCATTTGGCATAGCCTTTGTGATGATCCCCTCCCTCATGTGGGCATATAGTACCAGAAATGCTGTAGCACTTGAGCATAATTTACTTTTCATTTCTTCTGTTTTAAAAGGCCTCCAACACACCAGTTTTCTTTCTAACAAACCAATATACATACCACTGCTCCAGTTATCTGCTGAAAACTTACGTTTTTGTGATTCACACACTTCATGAGGACCAGCTCCCTGTAAGCTCGCTTGGCGTGAGTTTGGTTCTGAAATGGTCTGCTGAGCTTCTTAATGGCCACGTTTCTGTCAAGGATGGCATCATATGCAGCACTGCAGCAATTACAAACGTAGGCGTTAGGCGTCTTAGAGGACATCCTACATTTCTCATGGCAAATTCCTGGGCCTCAAGTCTACTATTGCCCCTTTTTTCCCAAGGCAAAAGGAAGAAAGAGTTTCAAGCAAGAAAAGAGACAACGCCAAAAGGAAACACGTACCACCACATCAGCAGAAGACAGCATGCATCACTACTTGTGAACTCCAGCTCCATAGGAAATCTAGGCCAGTTTTGGGGCACTGGGCCCAGCTCTGGACTCACCAGCACAAGAAAGATAGTGATGTATATGTTCACTGATAACACATGAAGATGGTTAAGGACCACAACATCTGTCATATGAGATGCTGAGTGAGCTGGGGTTGGTTAGCCCAGGAGAAGGCTCAGGGGGACCTTAACACTATTCTTAAGTATCTGGTGGGAGGAGTAAAGATGACTGAGCCAAACTCTTCCCAAGCAACCTGCTCTAGTTGACTCTGCTTTGAACAGGTGGGTCGGACTAGGTGCTCTCCAACATCATCCCGTTCTGTCATTTGGTCACAATTCTTTCTCTTATTCATTAATAAGGCATATAACTTTTATGACCCAGCTAATATCATGCATAAACAAAGGCACTGCATTGCTAGTTAAAGCTGTTTAGGTAATGCAGCTATCAAAGATCCAGTCTGACTTGACTTCATTCTGGCCAGAGAATTTCTCTCAACTAAACCTTACCTTAGGAGGAATAAATGTACAACTTACAGCCTCAGAGTGTGCAGCAGAAAGCTGACCTCCTGTAGCAGTCAGAATTGTCTTTCACTCTCTTTCACTTCAGCCACAACAGGGCTGATGTCATAAAGGCCACAACACTAAAATACCTCTTAATTCCATTAAGAAAGTATTGAACAAACACCACGAAAAGCCAAAGGATTTTAAAACCATCATCTTGCTACAGTTAAATGTTTTGTTTCTGTGAACATAAAACTCAGGAAATATACTTCAGCAGACAAATCTCCCTGCTAATCCACATCACTTGATCACCCAACTTCTTAGGGAGAAAAGCCTACACAAGACTATGTAAGAGTACACTCTGGATCACTTTAATAATCTTTCTTATTATTTTTTTAATCTCATTAGTTACATCATAAAGTCACTGATTGCAAGTTAGAAAACAGTAATGCTGAAGGTTTGTCTGGGCAGCCTTTTCCTCCAGTTTCTGATCTCTGTCTTTCTGAATTACCTCTCCATCAAAGCAAGAGAAGAAACCCACCCATCCAGTATCAGAAAACCAAAGGCTTCCTTACATACCGTGGAGGAAAATAAAACAACTCAAGTAATGTTTTGTACAGGGATATTAACTTTGAGATACAAGGATCCTGACTGCGGTTCTATCATTGTCTTCTAGCAAATGGAAGGTGTCCAACTACTTCAAGAAGTCAATAGGTAAATTCATTGCATTGAGGAAATTAATAGCACTGATTTTTTTTCTATTCACCAGAGAGCAGCTTTTGTTTGCAGACAGCCAACTACGCGTCTTGCTACAGTGAAGTTACAGATACCACACGTAGCTGTTCTCTCTGGTGCTTGCTACACAAAACCCTTACTTTGGAACACCAAGGTTAGTATTGATGATATATCAACCTTCTTAAGACAAACTTCAGTCACTGGCAGAAGACTGGCTGTGTAAACAGGTGACTCAAGGGAGCAGGAATAAGAGAGTAATGAGTGTCTGCCAACTGCTAGGAGCGTGAAAGTCAGTTGAAAGATCTCCAATAAGAGACTGGACCTGCATCTAAAAGCCCCTGCTTCTTTCTCTAGAAACTACCATAACAGCTCTTGCTCAACTATGAGTGGATTTTTTAATTTATACAGTTGCCCTGTTTTCATAACAAAGAACATAATTCACCCTGGTCTTGTAATAAAACGATAGTTTTACAGCAACATGAGCTCAGAAAAATCCTCCAAGTTTACTACCACACCTCTGGCAGCCGTACAGGCTGATACTGCAGTAAATAAACTCCCTGTAAATTCTGTTTACAGCTAGTTTGACAGGGTAAATGTTAGTGTTAAAAATGCCTTCTCCAACTGTAAATAATTTGAAACAAACCTATTTAGGAGGGATAAAAAATTTTAGCCAGATGCAGATATAAATTCATGACTACCCAGAGATATATGTAATTACAGCTATTTAACAAGAATATCTGCTGACTTCAGCAGGAAAAAAAAAGAAAAGGAAATAAATGAAACTCATTCCAGACTGATTTACATAAACGCAGATCATCATTTACCACTAATACTATATGCAAGTTCAGACTAATGATAAGTGAGCAAGGCTCTGTTGTACCCTGGAAGAATCAGGCACTCATTTCCATACCTGCTTTGAAAAGCAAAGGAAAACATTCTAGTTTAATGTCCAAGTTTCTATTTCAACAGAACAAATTAAATACTTAAAGTTATTCTTCCCACACAGGAATAACTCTTTTAAGAAGCAATGAAACTTAATACTTTTTTCCATGATATTCTACCCCAGGATAGACTGCCAAAATTACTTATATGTATTTTTAAATTGACTTTTAGAGATGGGCTCCTAGGGTAACAAATGGTGAGTCTTGTTTCAAGATTCTTTGGATGGGTCACTCACATCCTTTTCATGATGCTTACCCTTTCTTAAACTATTACTTCATTAAAATACTATTAGTAGCTCTCAGATGATGGAGTGGAAGGCTGAAACAGGAAGGGAACTCCCAGCTTCCAGTCTCCTGGGGCAGGCTGTGAAATGGAGATTCTCTGCAATCTCAGCAAACAGCTTTCTGTGTTAAGAAAGCCTCTTCACTGAAGGTTGTAGAAATCCAAAGGACACTAAATGTTCCTCTTACCTATCACTACATATATATATGTGTGTGTATATAATACATACATATAAATATAGTGACAAATATGAAAAGTTACTTTAGAAAGCGAGTGTGATATTAAGTGATAAACTTCAGTCATCTTTGTCTTCCTCCAGAAAGACTCCAGCTGCAACTCAGCTTGTGATGAATTACTGTTATTTATATCTGCATTACCCAATCCCTCTATGTAGCATAGTTTTGCCACTGACATTAGCACTTTACCTTATTTCCTTCATCCCAGACCCAAAACTGATCAGTAGACAGAAGAAGTTGTAAGAACCAAAGCAAACAGGGAATAGAAATCACTTATTTGTAAAGACAATGATCTCGTTTTTCAGACATGGTACACAGTTTGACATACAGTAGCTGTTCCCTGTGATCCTAATGGCAGTTTCCTACGCATCCAAGCTAAGATCTTTGTCCCTAAGAATGTGTTCCTATGCAATTTCTAACATCATCCCCTTAAGAAACATATCTGGCCAACTTAGCTAAGTACCTTCACTCAATATTCTGGAGCTCAAATCCACAGAGATATCCAATCTTTGCTGTTCCCACTGGCATCTTAAAATTCACATATTTGTGATTCAGATTCCAAATGCATTTGGGAAGAATTAAAGGCATAGATATATGAGAACAACAAACCAAAACATGCTGTTCTATATGTACATCAGATGGTGATCAACAACTAACTGAATACATGAAATTAAATTTTTGGCATTTCAGAGCAACAGCATGCTAGAAAATTCCAAGAATGCTACAAGGGGAATGCAAATTGGTAGCTGGAGAAAAATCCTGCAGTGTACAAATAAGTGTGTGAGGCTTTGAGTTTACTTATAGTATTTAAAAACTTAAGAACTTCCAAAGAGGGGAAAAAAAAATTCTGGCAATAGTTTAAGCCATTTATTCTGAGGAGGAAAAAAGAAATATCAGGTGTTGCCATTGTGAGAGATTATATTAGCAGTGGGAAACACATGATAATTTGTTTAAATTGACATGCTTGTTTCACTAACAGTTCACAGCACAAACTGACAGCTATTTTCTACATTACTCTCCCTCACAAAACACTTGTAAGAACCTCTAAAGGTTGTCTTCAAAAGCCTCCTCGGGAGCAGAGTGTCAAAGCACATCAGCGAAGCACACAGCAGCGCGAGGAGGAGAATGCAGCTGAACTAATGGATACAAATTGGTGAATCTTTTAAAGAACAGGAGAAATCTGGAGTGCCAGCCCACAGGATGGCAAGCACAAAAGCTCTGCAAGATGTGACCATGTAACTGAAGTGCAAGTAAGTGAAATCACTCAGCACTGGTTCAACAGGAGAGGCGGGGACTGACAGTGTTAGTGCTGCCACTGCCTTCAGGGCCACTGGAATTCGAGGCACTTCTGGCTACGTGGTTCACTTCGGTTTTCCTCTGAACGACATGTATGATTTGTTCTCCTCTTGTGAGGAAAATCAGTGATCTATCCCATGATGATAACACCTCTGAACTTCAGCAGAGCTACACCAGTTTATACAAGCAGAAACGCTGACCTCCTTCAAGGAATGAAGTGCTTCAATGGCATCAAGAAACCCAACCATTATTACTGGCACAGCAGGATCACAGCGGAGAAACATTCACCTCTCAAGAGCTCTGATACACTAGTGTTCAGCCAAACAATGCAAATAACATTGTGCTTGCCTGTAAGACACTGAGATGCCAACTATTCTCTGCTTCTTTTCCACTGCACCACAGCAGAAGCATAGCCTGTGCTTCTGTGATCGGTGTGGGATCCGAATTGGTTATGCCCAGAAGCATCTGCTCCTCTTTTCCATGGCTTTTACCATTATTCTCATCACAATATCCCTTTAGAACCTTGTGCTCAGCCCAGGAGTCAATTGTGCTACACAAAGCCAGAACTGAAGGACAACCATTCAAGTGCTCATGCAGACTCCAAGATCTGATCCTCTCCGTCATTTACAGGCACATTCCACACAAAGCAGTCAAATTTAAATATAATTTTAAGTGGTTCTGATGATTGACTAATGCTCATATCTTCACAGACCTCTACTAGAGCACTGTGGGATGGAAGAGATTTCCCTATAATTGTCTTAGTGTATATATATCACATGAATTTCCAGAGAATTAAAGGAAGTTTTAGCCAACTCCATGTTAACAGATCTTCTACTACCAGTATCATGACACAACAGGACAATTCCCTGTGATAGTCCCAAGAACAGCAACAATGAAAACTCCATACTGGACATCAGGTACCAGACAGTACCTGTCGCATTCCTCCTTCAGCCTTTGAACACTATGGGAAGTGGTTGAATCACTGTCCCTGGAGGTATTTAGGGGACATGTAGATGTGGTGCTGAGGGACACAGTTTAGTGGTGGATTTGGTAATGTTAAGTTAATGTTTGGGCTCAATGATCTTAAGAGGCTTTTCCAACCTAAATAATTTATGGCTCTATGATTACTTTAGGGAAAGAACAGGCAGTTACATTAGCCCCAACAAGCACCACCACCACAACATTCTGATTTGAAAGAACTCTCCACCCCTTAAGATTCAACCCCTGAATTACAATTAAACCAGCAAAGGAAAACCTACGGTAACCTTAGGCAACACAGCAAGCTATCAGTTGACTTGCTGTCTCTGCCTGTTACAGGGAACACAAAGACTCTGCAATCTCCTTCATAATCAGGCTCAAAGATATCAAATCACTAATTCCAAGAAAAAACAAACAGCAAATTGCCTGTTCTACCACTTTGAGAATATATTCATAGTCTCCTTTATATTTGCAGATGAGATGCCTTTCTAAATTCATGTGTTCACTGAAGAGCTACCAAAACTCTACGAAACTATCTTCAAGCCATCATTCCTACCCCTATTGTCCTCCTCTCAAAGAGTACTCCAAGACACAAGAACTTCTTCCTTAAACTAGACAGCATGAAGCACTTCCCAGGTAACACTCTCATGATGTCAGCTGGACCCCAGAGACCACATCCCAACATCATACAGCATGAAAGTCTGCTTTTACTCTTCAGAAAAGAACCAGACTCATCTATTTGACACTCACTCAAACAATTTTGTCTTCAAAGCTATCACTTCCTCCTGATATTGCACAGAGGTGTAGTCACCAATGTAGTCATAAACCAGGACAAATGCCTTCATAAGCTGCTTCTGAGATTTTAATTACTTGTAACCTCAAGCCTGTAAGTAATGTCTTCGCTGCCTGCCATGGAAAACTAGACTTCACCCTTGCTTCCATCATAAATTCAAAAACTATCACAGCCCCTTCAAATTGCTTTTGAAATATTCCCGTACAACATCATTTTTCTAGACATCACAGGCAGTATCAAAAATATCACAGGCAATATTAAAACATGATAGCTTGCAAAGCACAGCAGAAAACCTACGGATCAATTGCCTTGCTTCCAGGCAAAAAGAATCATTTAAAACACAAAGAAACACCCACTCCAACATCAGCATATTTCTGTTGATTTTATGGAATGTAGAATTTCTCCCCATCCACCCTCATCTAAAGCATCCGTACCCGCAGGCTGAGAGTGTCCTGTCTCTCCCCTTCTGCCCCCTTTATGAACAAGCTAGTTGGCATCTCCCTTCCAACACTACAGAGGGGTATCAACTACCTCTTCTCTCAGTGGTTTAAGTAGTATCTAATTGAACTCAGAAAACTGTTCTCAACTCATTTTACCTTTGACACTTTCTGTTCCTGAGACAGACTGGTGTGGTTGAAAGCCTGCGTGGTTTTTACAACTACAAGCTCTGTTTTGCCTCTGTTCTGTTGTCATCATGCCTATAACGTGAAAGTTTTACACAAACACACCCTACATAGTCCTTCTCAGTGTGAGGTACAGTGAGCAAACAGCCCACACTTCCACTAAGAGCAGCTTTTGTAGAGTGAAGAGAAACTTCCCTGCTCAAGAGACTCCCAAGCAGCTTCCTCTGCTCCTGCTCCCAGTTAACACAGATCCCATTGAAAGCTCCCACAGTTCACTCCTCAGGGTACCAAATGCCCTATGTCTACAGCCAGTGCCACTGAGATAATATTGTACGTGGGCACAGTGACAATTACAACCAGCACTCACACCTCTCACTTTTTCACATAACTTAATAAATCATCATACCCTGAAGATCTTAATATCTTTAATGCTGCCATACAAAGAAAACCGTTTTGGTTTTGATGTAATTTTCAGAATAATCAAGTGAAATCAAGCCCCAACTGCTTTCAGAACCACACTCCTCACTTCCCATGCCTGCTTCTGTTCTATGACATGAAGTATTTTCCATTAAAATTACACTGAGCGACAGAATCAGATCCCAGATCTGCTATGCTTCTTGCACAAGTCATGAAGTATCCACAGGACCTAAAAGAAACAATAACCTGTGTTTTTCACACTGTTTATGTAGAGGCATTAGTCACAAGTATTCTTTGCAAAAGAACAAGAGCAGGACAAAATCCCTCCCCATCCAGCAGCACTCCACAAATAGCCAGTTTTTCTATGTTTTTTAAATTAATCTGCTTTTTCTAGATATAACCTATATCCATCAAAATACCTACCATTTCTAAAGGTGTTTTCATAATAACTTACACTATTGAAGTTTACTTTGTAAACTTATTAATATTACTATATAATCATTATTATGCAAGTAGATACACAACTGAAGGGTTTTTTTAATCATGTAGCTAAACTACATATATCTATTTTTTCATTAATTTATCCCTTCAGCATTGATTCTTCATGCTTTACTCATAGTTTATGTATTTCTGTTATATTATGGTTTATGACAGGTAGGTTACAACTAAGTGAAAGTGCCCATTACCTTCCCCATCTACTATGTATCCCCTCTCCAGCTGCATCATCAAACCATAAAAGACCTCATGGCCTCTCCATGTCACTCAGCCTGTTCAGGGGATTTGTTTCACTTTCACTTGTATTCCCTCATTCCTTATTTGATTTTCTTTCCTAAGCCATTCTTAATTTTTGCCTGTCAATGCACAGTATGAAAGCCAAATTCACAGGATGTTATTACTTTTGTTTAGTTTAACTTCTGTGTGTTTTTTGCTGCTTGTAATTGCTCTGTACAGCAATTAAGAAGTTAGAGAGATTCAACAAAATCTGATTTTCTTCTAAAACTAATCGAGGATACTAAGTGGGAAGAAGAACATCTGTTGCTGTATATGGAAGCTGACAAATAGGGCAAAATGAACGTTAATAGTACTCAAAGTACGTTTCTTTCCCCAAACTGATTTTTAAACTAACCGTTCACATCAAAGTATATTAAACAAAGTATATTTAGATCAGGTACTTTGGGATATGGTTTAGCATAGGACAAGAATGGTTGGACTTGATGATCTTAAAGGTCTTTTGCAACCCTATGATTCTGTAAACACTGGAGGTGACAGACTGAGGCCTAAGGATGTGTTGCTAATTGCTGGCACTCTAGTTGGCAGTGTAACAATGATCCATGGAAGCCCACTCACCCCTAAAGTAACCTGTTGCTTTACCATTGCCTCCAACTGGGAGGTAGCACACTACATCGATGTCAGAAATTAAGATGATGGATGGAATTAGACTTCATCTCTGACCATGTCATAGGTAATAGATCGTGTTAGTTACCCTAATGCCTCACAATTAAGCAGGTAATAAAAGCCTGCACATAGACATTTAAATACCTCCCACTGAAATGTAAGAGCCATCTCTAAAAACGTGGAGGCGAAGCCAACCAGGGTATCACAACTTTTAATCATCATCATTTTGGATTCCATAAACGTTTTGTGTTACTTAGGAGAGCCACTGAGTTTGCATCTTTTGTTCACATTATTCATAACCTTGCAACGTCTCTTGAGACATAAAGGACACATTCATAGGCAGTTACCTCAATTCCCAAGGCTTCCATTCTGAATACTTGAGAACATTATGGGATGTGACAATTTCTACACTGCTCTTGCTTTACTGTACAAAGACTAAAATTACAGGGTTTACTTGGGATATTTCTTGCACCGCCTCCGGAAACAGTGCCATGGCTGTCAGCTATGGTAAGATCTGTCTCCTGCTTCCTTGCTAGTTGCGTTTTGCTCTGTGGAGAAACAAACCTAGTGCTATCATTCTCACCAGCAGGAAAATGTATTAGCAAACCACTGGGCTCCTCCTGCCTCGGGACATCTGTTGCCCAACTGTTATTTTTGCAATTTTAGACAATGTCTGTGGTTAGCAAACTGTGAAGAAATGCAAAAGGCAAATCCTATTTAAAGCATAAGAGAAACTGCTGATACTCACCAAACTATTCCCTGAGCCCCAGAGCCAATAGGTTTCAAGTTCTGGTAGCGTTTGAGAACTGTGAAGGTCGAGTCACCTACTTCCACGCTATAGAACTGGTTGTCAACTTTGCTTTTGCTCATGTTGTAATGTTTGGCAATATATGACACATCCACTTGTTTCCCAAATCCCTGGTGTACAGAAGAAGGGAAGGGGGGAGGGAGAGGAAAAAACAGAAAGCAAGGCTGGTGAAACATCACAATACTGATAAAACATCATCAGCTTAATTTCCAAATTCTTTGATTTTAGGCTCACTGTCATAGATCTACATGAACCCTCAAATGCTCTCCAAGACTGAGCCTACGCTCTTTCACCCAGGAAGTAACCTTAAAAAGCTACTCATTAAAGGCAGACAGTGAATACTCCAGCTGATGTTTGAGAGACAGAACTCTCAGCTACTGGTCTCTGCTTGCCCTTACTGCTGCTTTATGACTACTGGCTTATGTGTTTGTGGTGATTCTGCCCTCATTTGTATTGCAATAAGTATCTGTAAAATTAGAAGACTTATATCAGTGTAGCAGTGGGACAAGAGACATAGGAACTAGGCTCTTCATTGTTGGTCAGATAGAGCAAGTGAGTCTATTCACATCAGGGCTAAACTTTCCCTAAGTATATGATAGAGGCCTTGAAAAACTTGTGGCAGGAGTTGGAAAAGAAAGAGCTATTTATGAGATGAACTTTGACCTGACATGGCTCAGCATCATGGAGAGTATTCAGTATCTCAGGAGACCTTCCAAAGTCCTCAGTTCCTAAGGACAGAAGATTTGCCCTTGTGACCTGACAAACACCCTGAGCAAATGCTAATTTTCATGACACCAATAGAAGCTATTTTAAATTTCTTCTGCTTGCCCTGAAGCTAATGCTGCAGAGCTGTAACCTCACCCAAATTTGCAGAATTACTGTGATGAAAGTTACATTATAACCATGTTTTGACTGCTAGTAAGCTCAGTTCCATCAAAACCATGGAGTAAAGCCTATAATAATTTGAGATAAAAAAATCAGAATTTAGTGTTTGCAATTTAGGATTCTGTCCTATGTGACACTGAGCATGGGATGCAGAAGTTCCACATACTACAACAGAACTGTCCTCAAGTAGTTGACAGAAGTCAAGACTTCTCCAAATGCCTTCTATAAGAAGAGGCAAAACCCAGATGTGTCTTTCTGCCTGTGCTTTCCCCCCAAAATCTGAATAAACAACCACATTATTTGACTTAGTCCTAAGTTGAATTTTGATGGAGCCATTTGAAAAAAAACAAATGTCAATTTTGAGAATCTTACTTTTTCAGTTTAAAAGGACATAATTTCTTTGTTCCACAAAGCTGGTCTTTAAAAATTGAGACCCTACCTTGCTGAGAACTTGGATTCTCAGGTTTGCCTTGGGACAATTAACATTCTATTTTGTGTCTGTTATCTCACTGAAAGGCCCATTGTCACTGGACAGCGCTGGTTAATCCTAACCACCTCATTTAGAGACTTTGAAACACTCAATAACTGCAGCTGTTCGTTCAAATATGAAAACCTCATTTCAGAAGAACAACGAGAAACATGACATTTACTTGGTAACCAGACACAGGACAAGGCACTTGTTTTCTTTTCAAACACAGGAAGTGAGAGACTTACGGACACTGACAAAGTGTTAAATTCAAGCTTACAGAGAGTGAAATGACTCTGCAAGAAGTTTGAATGTTTGAGCTGAAGAAAGACAGACTGCATCTGATTCACACAGTGCAGCCCTAGCCTTAAAACTCCTTCCCTTACATGAAGGGATGTGCACACATTTAGCTAGCTCAGCTATTCACACCAGGCCTGGAACTGAGAGGCTTTATCCTAATAATATGCTCCTGATAGACAGGAAATAATCCCAGCTCCCTCTGGCCAAACACATTTGCAGCGTGGTTTTTTTCTGATGTCATTATCAGAACAATGCAGACAATAATCAGCTTTAACACCCATTACTCTGAAACCAATGTTGTATAAAGTGTCAGCAGAAAAATTGCATTCCTTAGCGAGCCTGACCCACAGCCAGCTCCTCTGGAAGGACAGATAGAGGGACTTCTTTAAGCAAGCCAGATGACTGTGTTATGGCTTGGGTGAGCTAAGCCTGCCAGAACTTGTTTGCATCCGCACTCCCGAGCCACACAAGAGTTCCTCATGGGGTATGGAGCTACATGGGAAAATATCCTTTGTCATTATACATTTAGAAATCCTGTACACATCAAAATTACTTGCTTTTAAGACAGACTGTCTGTCTGTGACCTGCCGGCCTCAGGAATCCCATGCTGCCAACAGCAGGGTTTGTGAGCTGCTGCCGTTCCACCAGGTGGTTATTTGAAATCCAGGAATGTCTTAAAAATCAATTTAACCATCTCAGAACCACCACTCTGTAGCACGTCAGATAATTAATGTATGCAATCACTTCAGTCATTTCAACAGCAATTAAAGTGATGGTGATCAATGAGACACAGAAGAGCACGAGCCACAGCACACAAGCGTCCCGATGAGCAGTTCTCAGCGTAACACTGTTCCTAGGACAATCCATCCTAACTGTGAGTAGGGAAGGTAAATGCTGTTTTATTTATTAACGATTTTTTCCCCCCTCTTTTTACATTAATATTCTTCTCAAAGCTTGTCTGCTTAAAAATCTGTGAGCCAAGAGGTGGACAGGCCAAATGGTCTCCAGGGCATCCACTAATTTGCCTCCTCCCCTTAAATCCAAACTGCTAAAAAAACCCCATAAAACCCCAAACCTTACTCTCTATATTTTGCTGATTTTTATCAAAGCCTAAATAAGCAAAATTAGGAGAGCAAGCCTAGTGCTTAAGGCCAAATTGCTGCTTACTTTGATAAGAAACAGGAGATGAGTAACCTACCCCTGTCATAATCATACTTTAAATCAAATCCCTAAAACAATGAATTAAAGGCATTATTAGTTTAATCACAATTGATCAGATCCCCAAACCATGATGGCATGTAATCAAAGCATGAACCACCTCCAAGTTGACACAACAGCCACTTCCTAAATGAGGATAAGGAAAGGGCAGGTTTGTTTCACTCTGAAATTCAGCTAAGAAAGCTGTTCTCATTAGCAAGGAAATTCATACTCTTACTAGAGCACATTGATGTTTTAGTTTCAAACCTGATTACAATGGTATTCTTAAAGGCTTCCAAACCACAGAGTTTAAAGAATCCTACACACCACATTTTGGTCTCATTCTGTTACACACTTGATGCTCTCTCAGACCCCTCCAGAAGCCTTAGTGTTGCTGTAGGAGTTATATCACCTTTCCCCAACCCAGCTACACCATGTAGGCTATTCCAGATTCAGGTTTTACTGTATAATGCTTACAAGTTCTGTACTGGCATCTTCAGTTAAAGTTATGATTATGTCACAGCAGAAAGGAATACAGGGCTAGGAATTTCCAGTATACACACCTAAATCAAAGTTCATTCCAATCTGATTGATACTGACATCTTGAGAAAGTAGGGAGTAATACTTCATCAGGAATTAGCTTGGGAAAGGGAGGGTATACATGCATATGGTGATCAGGATTAGTTTGTAGGATTATATACTAAAGCTACATAGATCATGCATAGAAAAGAGAATTTCACTGAGTTAATAAATTTTCAGGTGAAGTTCAAATAAATTTGTGCAAGCTGCAATACTGGGGCCCCAAAGAGATAACACTGCAGGTGTAAAACAAAGGCAAGTTTCTCTGTTCTTGTCACACTGAACAAAATATGTCTATTTTCTCTGACCTCTGGTAAGATGAAAGATTATTTCTCAGAGACAAAGTATGCATTCATTTGTTCTTGGTTTCCATAAATATTTGGACAATGGAATCACAGAGTATCAATATTGACTGGGAGTTGTGTCATTTCACATATACAGAGAAATGTATACACCATTATTTTCCCTTTTCAGTATCTACCTGGAAACTTCTAACACATACCTGATGCCGTTCTCTTTCCTCCATACTGAGATGTTTAAGAGTGCAAGCTTCTCAGACCTGAAAACATAGCTATCCTTGTTGGATCACTTAAATGCATAGCCATATCTGCACTGATGTTTGCTTTCTATCCCAACAATTGGGGAAGAGCAAAGGAAATGGGCTTTCAAGGCTCAAGCATTTGAGACGAAGGAAAAAGGTAGGCTCACAATTACTTGATGCTAGGAGAACATACATTTTGTGTTCAAAGAACAATTACTTAGAAATAACTTACTGCCTCACACACACCTCAAGTTGTATTATTTTCCTTTTCTTGTTTCAGAATTCTTTTGGTTGGAAAAGACCTCAAGTCCAACCACCAAACCATGTTCCTCAGCACATCTACGTGGTTTTTAAATACTTCTAGAGATATACACCTTCTAGAGATATACACCTTCGCTGGCAGCCTGTTCCAGTGGTTGACAACCCTTTCAGTGAAGAAATTTTTCCTAATATCCAATCTAAACCTTCCCAACACAATGTGAGGCTGCTACCTCTTGCTATATTGCTTGATACTTGGGAGAAGTGACCAACCCCTGTCTCACTACAACCCCCTTGAGGAAGTGGTAAAGAACAATAGGGTCTTCCCTCAGCCTCCTCCAGGCTGAAAAAACCCAGTTCCTTCAGCTACTCCTTACCAGACTTGTGCTCCAAACCCTTCTCCAGCTTTGCTGCCATTCTCTGGACCTGCTCCAGCACCTCAATATCCTTCTTGTAGTGAACCCAGCACTCAAGGTGTGGCCTCACCAATGCCTAGTACAGGTCACTGCCCCGGTCCTGCTGGCCACACCATTGCTGATACAAGCCAGGATACTATTGGCCTTTTTGGCCACCTGAGCACACTGCTGGCTCACGTTCAGCCAGCTGACAACAAGCACCCCCAGGTCCTTTTCCACCAGGCAGGTCCCCAGCCGCTCTGCCCCCAGCCTTGCATTGGGGTTGCTGTGACCCAAGCGCAGTACTCTGCACCGAGCCCTGTTGAACCTCATACAGTTGGCCTCAGACCATGGATCCAGCCTGTCCAGATCCCTCTGTAGATCCTTCCTACCCTCAGGCAGATCAACACTCACATCCAACTTGGTGTCAACAGCACTAACTGAGGCTGCACTCAATCCCCTCATCCAGACCACTGATAAAGACATGAAAGAACTGGCCCCAATGCCGTTTCACACCATACAGACCAAACAGAAGGCTACCTACCATAACAGAAACAAAATTATGTTATTTTCTGTAACATAAGGTGAATTGTTTCCTGATAGCCCATTTTACTTCTCCATTTCTCCCTCACAAATGTGTTTATTACATTTCACTGACGCACCTTTGTTTCTGAACACTATTCCTCCTATTATTGAGACTAAAATATCAAATTCTTACAGCTCCCTAACTCATACATCTCAGCTTTCATAAATACAAACCATGCTAGTGGCAGTTTAAGCTAAATTGCTCTCATTTGCATTTCTAAGATGAGTGCTGTCACAGAGCCTATTAGCAGGCATCAGTTGAGGAGAGACTTCACCTCAATATTAGAATTGTTCCCTCTCTGCACACAGAAATACCTACAGGAATGCATCAAACTTTTAAGGGTGCTATGATTCACGGCTACTGAAAGCAACTAAGTGACTCCACATGCCTGAGTGCAGCTTGAGGAAAAGAATTAGGTGGAAGACTGAAAGACTGACTCCTCATTTGCAGTTGGCACAGCACCAAAGATGAGCAGGATGCAAGAGAGATGTTCTGAGCTAGCAATCACAATGGCTCCCCAGGGGTGCCCATGCCTCCACCCGATCTCAGACAAAGCAATGGGTATGGGAGACAGCCCGTTTCAAAGGTGGATGCCCTTCGCTTCCCTCACAATCTGAAAGAATAATAAATTAAAGCCACAATTTAACCTTCAAAGGCAGATGCTGAGATTATACAAATTGAAATTCTGAAGCATGGTAAAATCCTCAGAGTCTTCTTGCCAGCTCCAAAAATGTACACAAAGGCTCTGCTCAGCTGTGTGCATCGGATAAGGCAGCAGTACTATTAATTTAATGGCTATCCTCCCACATGTACAGCTGTAATTCTCTCAGAATCTTCAAGTGCCAGAACTCTGGGATGCACCCTCTGCTTTGGATGTAATAGCCACAGGTTTGCAGTGTAAATTTGGGTAGCCACAAAAGTCACCCTTTGAGAAACCAAAGCATCCTTATATAGACAGGAATTTATACAGAAAGGGCTACTAATTTATTTTTCATTGGGTATGCTCTATATGCCACATTTATGGCCGAAATATTATCTATTTTTCTCACCATCGGGCCAGACTTCTCACTTATTTTGGCTCTCCACAGATAGTGATCAAATCTCCAACAAAAAACAGTGTGTGTCTGGGTGTAGCATTACACATTTTTATCAGCCACATCACACCACAGTTGCCCATTCTTCCACCTCACTCCTATCTCATAAGGATTGTATTAGTCATCCAGTCTTCCTGATTTCATTGTGTTTTGAGTGGGATTTTTAACAGTCTAATTCTCTCTCCAGCTGTCCTGTCCTAACTCCCAGACACAACTGACAATCCTTTATGAAGTCAGCCTTCCAAGAAGCCAACTGAGACTTGCAGGCAACTCAACCTTGTTTGATTAATCATTGATCTTTTTAGTATATTTGCTTTGTTCATTCTATTTTAAAACATTAATATGAGCGAAAGACTCATATTAAAACATCAGAGTACAACTTTCATAAGTTTTGGGTTATTTGTTTTTTTGATTAAACACACTGTTCTTGCCTAACCTCTTCTACCTGAGATACCAAAAACCCAGCAGTTTCAGGACTGGCTTTTACCTAGTTAGGACAGCCTGTTGGTATCTACTCAAAACACAAAGCTAAGCACTATTTGTATATTCTTCACTTGTCCACCACATGGTCACACAGCTTTAACTACTTCTGTTTCATTCTTAGAGGAACATCATTTTTGTAGCTCATTCACAACGGTGGTATGAGATGCTGCTCAGAAATCCCAGTGACCCAAAGGTGTCTGCTTCATTCCAGCCCAGACTTCAAGAGATGAGCAACATGCAAGAATCTGCATAACAAAACTACTTGAAAATGATTTCTCATTTCCCCAATGCCTGAAGAATGCAATACTGACACACAGGTAACATCCAAGCCTGGTCATCGTACCCTCAAAGGTAAGGATGAGAAAACTGATCAAGAAGCACTGAGAGAAAAGATTCCTTGAGAGGGAGGTTTCTTTATGGACAGTAACTAATCAGTGATCCAATGGAAAATATAGCTAGAAATACAGGAAAGAAAGATATAAGAGTAGGTGAGAAAGCCATGGTAAAGATGTTTGAAAACATCTCATTTGGGCACAGGTCCAGAGATAGGAAGCCAGCAAAGACACCTTGTGGAACTGTGTCCAAAACAGAGGAGTGCAACAGCAGCAGCCACATCTAACTCACAGGAGAAGGAACAAGAAAGGAAACTCTGCAGTTTGTACTAATCAGTTTGTTCTGGGACCCTAGATCTGAAAAAGAAGCAATAACGTGGGAAGAAGCAAGATACAATTAAGATTAGGAAAGAGAAATGGGATCACTAAGAATTGGCCAAAACACTACAGCACCCAGAACCGAAAAGGACACTTAATTTATCAACAGCAGAGAAGGGAACATGGAAGCACAGTGTGTTAGAAGCACAGGAAAGCCAAGATGGGAGTAACATCTCTTTACTTATTGTATATATTGATTAAATAGCATACTTCCAATGGTTTACACTTCTCAGGAAACTGGACTTACACTGAAATACTGGTGATTAAGCAGCTCTCTTCCAGTAAGCAAGCAGGGCAGCCAGAAGACTGACCTACATGAAATGTCATACCTCAATGCACATCATGCCTTCCTTTAAAAGGACTGGTAAAGCAGCAGCATGTAACCACAGCACAGGTGAATTAAAAAATTCAATTTCTTGATATAATTATGTAATTACAGTATTCACTGTGAAGACAACAGCTAATGAAAAGATTCTCCCTTTTCTAAGGCTATAAAAAGCTAAATAGTTTAATCACACCTTTCGTTAGAAATAGCTCTTGCTACTATGAAGAATCATTTTAGTCCTAGAAATCTAAGATATAGGTTACTGCTTGTTGCTGGCTTATGGATATCAATTAATCTCCTGTTGAATAGAAGGCATAATCACAGGACATTCTGCATCAAGACAGTTTCTTTCATGGTCGAAGTAGTAATTCCATCCAATCTGAGTAAAGCATTAGTTGTAATTCAAGTGGTTTATCAAAGTTAGTGTAAAATTAAAAACCAGACCAGATGAATCAACCAATCAGTGGAGAGCAATGCAACGAAGGAAGTTTTTTCTGGGTGTGAAATGAAGTTTTCCAGCAGGTCTGTCCTCCTGATGCTCACCCGTTACATATTTACATAGAATAAACACTATTACTACCCAGAGACTGACTGTAAAGAAAGATCTGGATGTTTTGACCAATTATTACCAGGATAGAGATATAACTCATGTCCCATCCTATCCAATACAAATGAAGAGCATCCATGACAACTAAGGTCTTATAGAACAAAACAATCTAGAGACTGTTCTTGCACTTAACACTATGTGCTTAACTGGTATTTGGGTCAGAGCCTGTCTTTACGGGGAGAATAGATTTACACAAAGCTTGAACCGGCTCAGGAGAATAAATGTGAAGATCTGAAGACCCTGAAAAGGTATTTGTGTGGTGCGTGCTCAAAGGATGGAATCCTGTTTCTTGTAATATTGGGACAGTAGCTCTTGTATGTATTTACTGGATGACTCTACTTTGGGTACCTGCTCTAAGTGTCAAACATGAATCAGTTCCCAGTGATCAATATTCATCCAAAGTGCTGTTAATTTCATCATATATACACACTCTAACAAAAACTCTAAATACATTTGGTTCTGTATGTGCCTCTCTTTTAGTCCCTTTCAATAAGTAAGGGTGACAGTAGAGGAATAATTACAGTGGCATGTTTCCACTACATCAAGAACTCAGAGTGCAGCCACAGAAAGCACTGGCTATTCACAGTCCTGCACTGATCGATACCAAGACTGAAGGAGCATGGAACTCAAGAGGAAGCAATTAAGAGAACCTTTACTCTACACGTGTAAACCAGAAGTGTTTCTGTACAGCTCTGTTTTGGTCCAAGTAAAAATGAGAGGAAAGTTGGCAACAGAGCTATGCAAAAAACTTTTCTTCACAGCCAAAGTAACTTTTCCATCAGTAATGACTTTTTAATACAATCTGAGGAAAAAACAATTTTTTGCAAATTTTTGCAATATTTTTTGCAGGAAAACTCTGTCAAAAAATTACAGAAACAGTGTTTGAGAAAATCCTTTCTTCTCTCAAAAGCAGTAGAATTAAGCCAGTTAAACATATGCACATGAAGAACAGCAGATAAAAAAGGACAGCAATGACAGAAACAGATTGTCAAACTGAATAGCTCAGATCCATCCTAGAGCTGATGATTTACTAAGCATAGAGCCAACTTTCTCAGGAGAACATTAATTGACATTTTAGCAAAACAAAATAAAAAATAATCAAGAGCAAACTACAAAAGAAGCAAAAGGGAATTTTTGTGATCATCTATATTTTTCCTCATCCTTATGACCAGTTAGTTGCAGTAAGCTACTGAAATTCACTTCTAATTTTTCCTTTTATTATGGCACAAAGTGCAAAAATGAAGTACAAGTATATACTGTACCTTGTTTTACCTGTAAGGAACACACACCTGACAAAAGGCAATCTTCACATCCAGAGTAGGTTCACCACAATAATACAAGAAATGGCGGCTCATAAATACCTGCAATTAAAGAAAAGCAAACACAGAAACCTTGTATGTCTGTTGATGTGCAGTGAAATGCAGCTCTACCTACATCTGTATCATAAAACCAGCCTGAGTTTCTACCCACTTTGTGAAAACCGAAATCAGCTTGAACTGTAAACAGGCTCTAAACTCTTCCTGATGCTTCCCAAGGTTATGGCTTTAAACACGACTTGGCTACAGCTGAAGAGTTTTACAGCAACTGATGCCATTGATTACCTCAAAGTTTTTCATGTCACTTCTATACTCCCTCATCACCAAAACCAAAAATCAGGTCAGTAACGTTCTAAAGAATGTGGGAATGAGAGACAGTTCTTGTCACAGGCAGGAAAACAAGTCTTGAGTTGACATTTATCACAGAAGTTATAGAAACGGGAAGACTACATCACTGTATACATTCATGGCAAAACCACTTTATGAATACTATGTGTAGTTCTGGGTCTCATCTTAACACCTTACAACGAGAAAAGTTACAGAAAAGGCCAGTAAGAAGAGTCCAAAGCAAATACAGATTCCTTGTAAGTACACCCTGGATGTGCTCATAAAAAGGGTAGATGAGGTACTTAAGGATATGATTTAGTTTAGGATGAGAATGGTTGGACTTGATGATCTTAAAGGTCTTTTCCAACCTTGTGATTCTGTGTTCTGTGTGTTCTGTGTTCTTGCTTGAAGCAACTGCACAGACTGAGAGGGTTTTTTTTAGCCTAGAAAAGAGCTGTGTGAGTGGAGATACACTGGAGATCCATAAAATGAGTGACATGCTGACAAGTGGAAAAGGAAACACTCTTCCCTGTTTGTGGGGTTTTAAAAAATAAAAGATGTAGCAGAAAATTAAGTTATCAAAGAACAGATTTGGAATCAGCAGTAGGAAAGAATTATTCTTGCAGTGTTTCATGTGACAGCAAAAGTCCCTGCCTTGTGTTGCCGTGGATGCCAGAAGTTATTCTAAGTCCTTCTCATAAGAAGGAATTTGCTGAAGGCAATTTACCTCCAAAATATCATATCTGATTCAAAACAACCCTGAGTCACAGTCTGCCACTATATGCTCACCCTGTTTTTCAGGTTCTTTCTTGGGCACCTGATACCAGCCAAGGGAGCCATACACCAGACCTCTCTACGTACCCACCTACAGCTGGTTTAACTTCATTCCCAGACTAACCAGGGATTTAAGTTCTGACTAACCAGTTCTTTCCTAGCTGCATTCTATCATGGGCCAGCAATGAAGGAATCCCACTGCAATGCCAGCAGGCTGAAGTGGGTTGCTATGTCACGAGAAATTGGGAGCACATTGATTTTTCTGTATGACCACACTTCACAAAAGCAACCAACCATTTAACAGTACAATTCAAAACCCAGCAACTTTTAGGTCAAGAGAGATAAATATAGAACTTCATGTTTTTCTTTTAAATATAAGTTCATTGCAAAGACTTATAAAACAAAAAAATGTAATGATGACTCCATTAAGATACAATTAAGATACTACATGCCTTCTTACAGCACACCTCTTCAACAGGAACAAGTAACTAGTATAAATGCCACAAAATAAGACCAGACTTAATTTGGAGTAACTTCTGTTCCCACAAACTGATCAGGACAAAGTACAAGAAACTTTTCACCGACACTTGCTAACTTGAACGCTCCCACATGTGTTTAATTTTTAATGAATGAATAATCCTGTTATGAAAGCAACTGTATGACCTTTTCTGCATCACATTACGATGCCTGAGACTGCTGCCTCATTGCTGAGTGAGTCATTCCCACAGCCTTACATTCCACAGAGGGCTTATATTAAAACAAGAAGAAAGATAGATATAAAAAAAGTTTTTAACATAAGTCATATCTCACCAGTGATTTCTGGAAAGCCAGCAGATAAATAGGCTCTCACCACAGATATATACACTATGAAATCCTGTTGCTGGATGCATTATATTGCTGTAATAACCAATGACTGAAGTGTCATTGGTCATAGCATGCCGCATGCAAGACAGAGTCTTCATAGTGGAAAGTGAAGGAAGGGAATTGGGGAAGTTTGGTTCCTCACTCAATTTTCTGCAAGGGTCTACTGAGAATCACAGAGTCAGAGTGGTAGGGGTTGGCAGGAACCTCTGGAGGCAACCCAGTCCCACCCCTGCCAGAGCAGGGTCCCCTTGAGCAGGCTGCACCAGACAGCACCCAGGATCAGGGGGTTGGGATGGTCTCCAGAGATGGAGACTCCCCAAGCTCTCTGGGCAGCCTGGCCCTGGGCTCTGCCACCCTCCCAGCAAAGCAGCTCCTCCTCAGGGTTAGGTGGAACTTCCTCTGCTCCAGTTTGTGCCCATCAACCCTTGTCCTGTCCCTGGGCATCACTAAACACAGACTGATCCATCCTCCTGAGCCCACCCTTCAAGGACTTATCAGCACTGAGAAGGTGTCCCCCCCCTCAAGTCCCAAGTCCCTCAGCCTCTCTTCATCAGAGAGATGTTCTAATCAGCATCTCAGCAGCCCTTTTCAGTCCCTTCTCCAGGAGCTCCCTGTCCTTCCTGATCCAGGGAGCTCAGCACCACACACAATATTCCCAATGAGGCCTCCCTGAGACAGAGCAGAGGGGCAGAAGAACCTCCCTGACCTGTTGGGGCGTTTAAATTTTGTATACTACTTTGTATTATATATGCATTACCAGTCATCCAGAGCTCCTCAGCTTTCCATAGGAGTGACTGTTAACAGCTGAGAATTGCCCTGAGCAGAGCAATAGACTGGTGAATTTTATGAACTGGAAGACATTTCATCATTTATGATGTTGTCCCTATATGCAGTCGCTGCTTATAAAATAACAGAAGTATGATATCAATACTTTTATTCCCCCATATATGAGATATGTGAAATTAATCACTAGAAAGCTGAGGTCCTCTAATCGTACACCAGGAAGTAAAGTACATTTATATAGCTCAGAGGTCTCCAAGACTGTGTACACAGGGCAAACCAGATTTGAGTTCGTGTCTCACATAGCATGAGTCTTCACATATTGAATCCATATGAGATTCCCTTCAGTGCCCTGTAAGGAATCACACATACATGACTTGTAATTTCTTCATGCAAAAGATACACATCCTTAAGGATACCTCCTCTGGTGCCAGCTGACACTGCACCACTAGAGATGCTAAAGAAGTGTGCATGTAAAGCATGGCCTAATGCCAAGATAATTGTGTCGCAACATAAAGCAGTTATAAAACAGGGTGCTACTGACAAACAGCATCACTCACTATGGCATCGCTCACTATTCTTTACTCTACCTCTGATGTTTTATCTTTTTGACCTTGAGCAAAATCACCCAGAGTGGGGAGAACAGAATAGTGTTCTGTTCACAACAAAGCACCTTGTAATAACACAGACTGGCATCCAGCTGGGAAGCTAGGGATTGCTGTAACATCACAGGGAGAAAACTGGCTATGAAACACCAACACCACAACTGGATCTCCACTTTTCATCAGCATCAAGGCATCTGTATGCCAGAACCCATAAACCATCCAAGGCTCAGCAGCAAACACAGCATCTACTTTCAGGCAAGACAGAACTTGGAGGCACTAAAATAGGAGGAGGAAAGTAGACAAAGGCAAGAGTAAGAAAATCCTGAAAATCCTCCAAGCTGTGGAGTGGCATAGCCCCCCAGTAAGGTGGGAATGGCAAGGTACCAGTGATGCTTGGCCCTACCCTGCCTGCTGTTTTGCCATCCTCTTCTCTGCTCCATTCCCCCTCCCGTAACAACAGCTATGCAACCAAACAGAACACTGGCAATGACATGCCCAAATTCCAGGCATGAACTTCCCCTTCCCCTCAATCCTGCTACTAAATCTGTCTTTACTGGAGAAGGAATGTTTATTTTTAATAATGCTTATCTTTCTCTCCAGGGGTAAGGAGGATTATCTCGCTATTATTCAAACAGCTCTTTGAAGACTGAAAGGATTAAATCGATACTATTAGTATAATTACTGAGAGCAGAGAGGAAGCCACACAATGACAGAAGACAAAGCAGACAATAAAACCAGTAACAACTGTAGTTCTCAAATATAGCCTCCTGCAATAAATCTTTCTGCTTGTCCTTGAATTCCTTCCTCATCCTCAAAGCTATACAATGCTGGTACGCAGTGAACATTTGGGTAATAAGGCAACCAGTCCTTTGGTCTAGGGAGCCTTGTTTTCCTTCCCAGATCAAACTATTCTTCACCTAATTGGCTTCTGGATCATGAATGGAAATGTGTGCCTTAGGCCCAACAGATGCAAACTTTGAGGCTTAACAGCCTAACCTGTTGGTGTCCAGGTCCAAGGACAGTCACAGCACTTGCACCTGCCTTTAAGGGGCTTCTCTAGCTGACACTTACCAAGCTCACCTGTCTGGGGAAAGCATCACAGTCACTTTCTTTTCAGAAAGTATCTCCATTGTGGTTTCTCATCCCTGTCTCCTAATCAACAGGCAAATTTGTCATGCCCAACGGATAATGCCTTGGCCTGTCAAAGCATATTTAAAGATTTTTGTGACAATTTGGAAGACAGATGTGGAGCCCCAGGAAAGTTCTGTATAACTTTTTAATACAGAGACGAAGGAGCCAGCTGCCCCACTGCGATACTTCTTTCTTCATCACAGCCTAGATAAGCAGGACTCTTCACCTCACCCCCTCAGCAAATTCAACTGTCAAATACACTCATCTAAGGCTGAAACAAGGTTCACAATGAGAAAAGCTGCAGCAGCTTTTTGACATGTATTTAAACCAGTGTCTCCACAGTTGAATCAAGTCCCAAACTAGCAGAGGCATCGTTCTCACCAGCTCCCACACTCCTGAGGCTGTGCTCTGAGAGGTTCTTGTGTGTCCTACAACACCACAAATGGGAAACAAATCTTTCAAATCCTAATTTAAAAAACTAACACTGTGTGGAAAAAAAATTTAGGAAGTATGAGTTCAGATTTAAACAGAAATCAAACGCAGCTGAAGATAAAGGCAGAACTACCTGCACCTAAAACATCAGCAGATTTAAACCTGGCACAGTATGGCTGCAAACTAGAAGGTTTTAACAGAATCTCAGGACATCCCCCAATAATATGCTGTAACCTATTCCCAGTCCCATCAAGTGTGGTAATCTCAATAATGAGGGGAAACTATAAATATTCACAGCAAGAGCCAAACGCAGCATTTCTGCTTATTCGGTATTACAACTCAAATACATCACATGTGCCTGATGGGTACAGGGACTGTGCTGCCTATGTTCACAGACATGTAGTTCTATACTTGTGCCACAAAGGGCTAATTAAGTATTTATTGCTGCCTCGTTATATTTCATTCATGAACAGAAAGATTCAGAGCATGAAAAAAATTCATGAAATGGCATAATCATTTAAAGTTATTTAAAAAAATAATCCTGCCCCACTTCAATGAGAGAGGGCAATTTATCAATTCAGCTGTCACATAAAAACCTTCTGGAAAAACACTAATGTTCAAAGATTATCATTTATGAATTATTAATGTTTCCTGTTTTGAAAATGTGTTTGAATCATTTAATGCATTTCCAGTACTGGAATTCCTCACTTCATCTTAAAATGTACATGCTCACCACAGTAGCTTATGAGCTCTCTGAAGCTCTAAGTGTTTCTCCTTTACTGAAATTTGGCTATTTTGCCCTGTATATACCACAAGGAGAAGTTAAAGAGGTTACAGGACACTGTCAGTATACCGCATCCTTCCATTTAGCATCTCTGTATCTTGTATGTGTGAAATAAAGACCTGACCCAAGTCACGTAGCACGAGAAAGCATACTGGGAGACAATGGTAATTTCTGACCCCGAGATGCCTATGGAACTTCATACTTGGGCTCTGTCTTCTTTAACACGTTGGATCAAGAAAGAAGGGTGCAATTTGCCCAAATATTTCAAATAATTGCTGCCAGTTATGATCAGGATATGTGTGTCCAAATATCCTATCAAATCGGCCTTCAAAGACCAGACCTTCAGGCTTATCAGCAATTTTTATAGAACTTAAGGTTTTTTCACATCTAATTTAGAGCACTGCAACAACAGGGCATTTCCAGGATCGGCTTCAATGAGACTCACTGTTTGGGAAGGAGCTTCAGGTCCTGACAGAGGATAAATTGGAACTGAAATTTTCAAGTGGATTCATAATTGACAAGGTGAGTTGTTCCACTGCAAAAGGGTGTTCTTCTGTTGCGCCTACAGCCACATTTTAATTGTTCCTAGAATAAGTGGGGAAAATAACGGTGCAAATGGGGTAATCACTGAGGTTAAATCCAAGAAACAAATCATCTTCCACCGGAGAAGTCATGGCATGTAAAAATTCACAAGAATCATGCAAGCAGCTCTACAACTGAGCTGCTGGAAGAGAAAAGCAAGTGGTAAAGAAAGACTTTAGGCACAGCACTGAAAGAGCTTTCAGGGTAAATACATACGAAAGGAAAAAGAACATACAAACCATAATGACCAGGGACTGATAAGTGGGTTTTACTAAGGATCACAGGGCACATGCAGATGACAGGAACAGAGGAGTTCCATGTCCGGCTTTACTACCAGCTTTCCTTTTTCTTGGTAGTGAAAATTACATATATTCTAGAGTATATGTAGAGAAAAGTATTCAACTGGTGTCTGAATCAAGCAGTGTCAACACAAGTAATACATAAGACTAAACTAGATATTCTAAGAGCCAATAGTTTGGAATTAACTTCTAATACATCGAACTGAACCCTATTGGATCTCATTCTCAATATGCTGCTCCAAGTTAACCACCCCATTAGTGAAAAGTCCCTGTAAAAAGAATGAATATCTGAGTCAAAAGCAAAACTCTAGCTTCAGGATAAATATTTGAAAGGCCAGGGCACTTACGTATAAATCCTGATTCAGGGTACCCTCATTTTGTGGCACTAGAGTAAATAGCAATTTCCATGACAGTTTCCTTCAATTTAAAATTCAAAAAGAGGAAAAATGTATGGTTTTGGTGACTCAAGGGGAAGAAGTTATGTACACAAAATATTAAGCTATGCTTTTACTTATTTCATAAAAAACACATGCTCATCTTCCCTATATCAAAGTTTGTATGATGGAGATGCATAGTCCTAAACAGGTTTTTTGTAATAACTTGCTGAACTGAAATGTTGACATTTATCACCACAACTTTAAAAGAACTTTATAGAATCCCAGACTGGTCTGGGTTGGGAGGGACCCCAAGGAGGACAGAGCTCCAACCTCCTGCCTCAGGCAGGGCCACCAACCTCCAGGCCTGGATCTATACAAGGTTGCCCAGGGCCTCATCCAACCTGGCCTTGAACACCCCCAGGGATTGGGCATAACTGGCCACTGAGCTCAGCCAGCCAATTTACACCTCAGAATTATTCAAGAACAGACTCTCAGAATCACTCACATAGGAATGGACGTTGGGAAATTTATTATCTAACCTCACTGCTCAAAGCCAGGACAATGCTTCAGTTGTTCCCAAAGTCAGGATGCTCCATCCCTGCCTTGGTTCATATTTACATGTTAACACAGTAGCTATTATTACTCACAGATTACACTGTAAATTCTGGAGCTACAAACCAGCTTATTTCTCCAACAACTAAAATCCAGATTCCTTCCCCTCTGAAAAGCTTTTCTCCCTCCTAAGCTTTAGCATTTGTCAATTTTAATTATTCCCATAACAAAACCACTACTAGAATTACTCACCTCAGGGATGCAAACTGTATTTATTGCAAAATCACTGCAAACTGTTAATATCAGCTGGCAGTTGCAACTCATTTAAGAAAACACAGAAAATAATTTGATGCTTTCTAGGTTGTGTTGATTAAAGAATGTGAGAAAATTCTTCATGGAGTAAGAAGAGGCCTCGTGCTTCTGATGCTCAGTAATTAAATCTAATACGATTCAAGACTGGAAAGAAGAGCTTGTCTGCTGTTGGACAGCATCCATTTAACTATGCTGCTGCTGTTCAGAACATATGTCATGCTAGTGCAGAAAGGCTGAAGATACCACAACTCCCTTCAATAGGCTGGGTACAAACAGAGCTAAAAGCAGGTGTTGCCCTCCTCCAGCCCAGCCTGTTACATCAGACACTATTCAGAATGTGTCACACAGTCCAAATGGAAAAACATGTACATGCATTTTTTTCATAAGCCATTCATTAAAACAGCCAGAGAGAGGGGAAGAGAATAAATCATTCATGGAGGTGAACTAATACAGCAACAGGGCTGTTTTTACAGTGCTGAAATGGAAGGCAGCATATCAACATTCCAGTAACAACGTCAAAACTGTCATCATGGCAAATGAAGCTGAAGGTGTAAGGGCAGAGGTGCCCTCTTAGCATACTCCCTTTAACTAGAAGAGGAGCTTCTCCTAGAGCTTCAGTAAAAAAAAAGGAGCCAAAGAGGCAAACTGGATAATTTCCCAGATAAACAGTTTGGAAAAAGAAAACATGGATAGTAAAACAGGCTGTTTTGTAATTCCTCCCTCCTCATCACCACCATGACATAGAGACATTCATATGTCTTTCTGACCTATGGAAAGATGCCCTGTTATGAGGAAGAAGCAATGTGGAATTGATTCTGCCAGGCAGAGGCACACAGCACCATCTCAGAGCATGGACACTCCCACAGTTAGAGAATTGCTTTAAGTGCATTAAAGCAGAGATATGATGCAGGTAGTTTAGACAAACAGGTAATTGTCTGACTCCTGCATTCACAGGGAGCTGTCACATTTTCAGAAATACTTGACTGCTGGGGAACCAGATGTTCAGAGACAGGGATAAAAGGCTTTCAAAATCTATGGAAGCACACAAGGTCAAACATCTCATATGAAATCAAGATTTTCACAGGTACTGAATACAATTCAAATGCGAAATGACATCTGTATTCTTTCTTGTATCCCATCTTCCCTCAGAGCTGAGCAAAAGGTGAAGAGCAACCAACAGGGGTGTCTGATCCAGTAAGCCATGGGGGGTAAGGACAGCATGGGCACAAGTGTAATTCACCTGGGTACACCAGAGGGATTGAGGACTCCCCAAACACTGCTGTTAATAAGGTACGGTGCATCCTAGCAAAGGACAAGCTGAGCATCCTGGAGAAAGTCTTTGCCACCAGAAGAACTGTGTGGTGACTAATACTGGGAAGCAAAAGAGAAAAAGACTAAAAGATAACTAAAATGACAAACCTCTGCATTACTTTGGAAGAGTTAGGACTGGAAGAGCACAGATGTGTACCACGAAGTGATACATTGCCATGATCAGAGTAAACACATATTTTACATGAGTTACTTTTACTGAAGAATTTAAGCAGCACAAGAACACAACCTTATTCTACTGCTGACTGCCTAAATGTAAGTGCAAGCTCTTTCATTTAGCACCTCCTCACATATTTTTTCAAAGAGTGCTGCAATCCATACCTTGGTCTAATGTTTTTGGCTGCTACCTTCAGAGGAGGTAGAGTTTCTAGGCCACTTCATAAAATGCCATAACTGCCACCAAAACAAACTAGTTGAAGAGAAGACTGAACATCAATTAAGAAACAAAGGAAGGAGAACTTTCAGAAATTACCATTCCTAATTTATAATGGACGTGAATACATGAAACAGTGAATGAAGTTTAAAGTTCCAGGTCACTGCAATAAGAGCATCCACCACTGACAGCAGTTTTGATTGCTGCTAATTACACTGACCTGACAGCTGAGATGTTGGCAACACTGCTAATAATATGCACCAATCTTAATTCATTCATGTTTATCATGCTCTTGACATTTCTTCCCTCATTTTACCCTCATCTTACCATCTACCCTCATATTGGGTTATTTCTACACTGCAATCCAGCTCAGAAGTGCCAAGAACAACTTTCCAGTACCTACTTGGAAAATACCAAGGGCTAGTAAGCTCATCCTACTAATAATTTTTGTAAATATTCAGGAAAAAAAATGATGTATAAATACGTGGTTGAGCACTCCAGGCTGTTGTCCCTAATTTGCATTTGGAATTTGAACTAGGTACTTTAAAGCCAGTTAAAGTACATTTCCTCTGAAACAACTGTCTACTGTGGTCTACTACATCATCTACTGGGGTGGCCCAGTTGGCAGTTGGTGACCCCAATCCTCCTCACATTGAAGTATCTGCTCTTCTCTGAGACAAGTGGCTGCTGCTGCCATGATCAGAGAATCATTGAATCTCGAAGGCTGGAAAAGACCTCTAGGGTCACCAAGTCCAAGTGTTGCTCCAGTATCACCATGTCAACTAAACCATGTCCTGAAGTACCATGTCTACAGGTTTTTTCGAATACCTTCCAGGGATGATGACCCCACCACCTCTCTGATCAGCCTGGTCCAATGCCTGACCACTCTTGCAGTGAAGAAATTTTTCCTAATACCCAGTATGAACCTCTGCTGATTCAACTTTAAACCGTTTCCTCTCAATTCTATCACTAGTTACTCGGGAAAAGAGACCAACCCCCACATCATTCAACGCCCCCTTGAGGTAGTGGTAGAGCATGATAAGGTCTCCCCTCAGCCTCTTCTTCTCCATACTGAACAGCCCCAGTTCCCTCAGCTGCTCCTCATCAGACTTGTGCTCCAGACCCTCTCCCTTGTCCTTCTCTGAACCCGCTACAGCACCTCAATATCCTTCTTTTAGTGAGGGGCCCAAACCTGAACCCAGCACTCAAGGTTTAGCCACACCAGTGCCCAGAAAAGGGGCATGATCACTACCCTGGTCCTGCTGGCCACACCATTGCTGATACAAGGCAGGATGCTATCAGGACAGTGACACAGATGGGGCAAGAGGTCCTCTCTTGTGCCATTGCCCTCACTCCCTTGACAGGGCTTTTTAAGACAGACTGCCTCTTTCTCTGTTCCTGTTTCCAGGTTAGGAAATTCCACGATATCTTGTTGTCTTGAACTTCGCAAAGGCCATGTGTCCAGAACACAAGCATAACCAGATAGCTCTGCTATTTTTCAATGCCAAGCTGAAAAAATTCACTGAAGGACACTGATTTCCGGTATCATAAATAAGCTTGAGCCCTGCTCCCTGAACCAGAGCCCAGAGAATCAGGTATGACTGTCCCTCAGTATTTTTGTTACTATTTCCAGCTCCCACAGAAGCCGCATAAAAGACAAATCAACTTAAATCCAACTGAACTGACATCACCTGCAAGGAATTATCCCACTGAGAGACAGGTCACCGAGTCCTCTTCCCCATTTCAAGGTAGACAGACAGAATAGGAACCCTTTAATAAGCACAGATTTAGTCAGTCTTGCATTCTGGGCTGCCATCAACTCTTCTGTGACAGACTGATGGGAAGTTGTGTCCCCTCTCTAACCTCCCCGAGATGGCTGAGACACACCTGAACGTTCTTAGGACAATGCTGCTTCTAACAAAGCTAATTTCTGGTACAGGCTCTGCACCAGTGTTTCCAGGCTGACCTGGGAGTGATACCAGGCAGAACAGCATTAACACCTCCTCTCCAGCATCACCCAAGATTGTTTAGTGGCAGATCATCTTAAAATGAAATACTGTGGACCTAAGAATGGAAAATGATCATTTATTCTTATTTCCCATAGATTTACATAGCATGCAGCCAAGAGTTATAGCTCCAGTAGAACCAGTACCTAGGAAGCTAAGTTTGCCCAGTCACATTATACCATGAACTTAATTAGCTATGTTTATCAAAGTGAAAATATAAAATGAACCAATGAACAAAGTTAAAGCAAGAAAACCACTCAAGTAAAAAAAAAAAAAAAGATAGGCTACATAAGCTACTAGAAGACACTGATTTTCAGTAGCTGTACTCAGCATTGCCTAGCAAATTAATTTAGCACAGAATGTGATTCAGAATTATCTTATTCCTTGTTAGGTTTTATCAATTATCATGATTACTCTTTGTTATGATAGTGTACAGGCACTTTAAGATGAACTAAGAACAGTCACATTGTACAGGGTACTACTCATGCTTTTTAGTATAATTTACATTATTATATTCAATTTATATCATAGCACTAGACATCTGTGCTGCAGAGAGAACAGTATTACAAGTTTATTGAGATCTTAATTTTGAAAAAATTTAAATGTGGGCCTAAAGGAAATGCCAGCATGTGTAATGTCCTCTAGACCAGGGGTAAACGTGTGTGAGGTTCTGCACAGGCTCCACAGCTGCCCAGTCACGCTCACACAAGACAAGTAACGCTGGAACTAGATTGAGAGGTGAAACTTCACGGGAAGATATGCAGCTAAATAGGTCAGGTCTACAGAATACAGCAGCACGCTGACTGGGCTTAGAGCTATCATGCAAAATGTCAGATTCATTCAGTGCTTTTTAAACAGTTCATTGACTGGTCAAATCCAAACCAGCTCTATCATAACACTCACAGGCATTTTTCAGAAATGAAATCTTCAGTCACAATCAGTTCCCACTCACAGGAGGTAAACTACACAAAACAGCTACAGCTACAAACAGCAAAGTACACAACACCTTTAGAAAGTGTTTCTTTCCCTGTACTCCTTCTCCTCATGATATTTTGCGTGTATTTTTACAGTATATTCACCACAGCACAACAGGAACATTTTAAACACCCAACAGCTCAGTAGCAGTCCACTCAGTGCCTTACCAGGGATAGGACAGTCCGACAGCCAAGCTTTACATTTTGTCTGAGTGACACCCTTGTAACTGTCCCAAGGTCCTTCCCGAGCAGAGCTGCCAATCGGGACCACTGCTCAACAACCGCGGTCTGGAGAAGCTTCGCCTCTGTCCCGGCAGAAGACAGCTGTCAAAGGAGACAAGGACATGCAGGGTTAGGGAAGCCTGTGTTTGAGGTGGGACAGTTCATTATTTTGGTACCATTTGTTCCATTTTACCATGCAATAGTATGGAACAGCACAGAAGGCATGAGCAAGGGAAACTGAGTGGTCATTTTCTCTCATTATGATGATTAACTGAACTACAGGCTGCTCAGAAGTCACTCTTATGGACCACTTGGCAGAATACACCCTTCAGACAACCTCCCCATGCCCTGGGTCTCCTGCATAGGCTTGTACCATACACCACATCTGAGTGAAGGTATAAACTGGAAAAGGAATAAACAGCTGTTTGAGGCTTTTAAGACATCCTCAGGTGTCAGGGAAAAACAGGGAAGTACATTCAAGAGCTTCCACATCTCCAAAACCAGCAGCCACCAGCATACTTTGCTTTCTACACAGCCACAGAAAAGTAAGTCCAAAAAGACTAAATAACCTTAAAAACCTTTCTCTTTTTATCCCTTACATGTGATTTTATACTTTTCTCACCATTTTGAGTTAAATTCTGACATTCCTGGTAGCAGAACTATAGAAAATCCTGAAGGACACACCAGTAAATTATCCAGTCTATATTCCCAGCCAACAGCAGGATCAAGTGTAATTATGTCTGACAGAAATTTTCATAACTTATTTTTCACAACAGAACATGCCCTTGTGATTCACATTCCATCCAGTGAAGAAGCTCCCATTTTACGAAGCCTAAAATCCATAGCATCAGAAGAACAGTGCTCAACAGAATGCCAGGCTCACGAAGATATAAAAGGATTCGCAGAAAATTCATATACTCTGGACCAAATTAACTGCTGTCAGAAAGGTTAATCAGGGTCACACCTATCTCCATGATGAACTGGCATATGCCCTCTATAAAATTTTGGAAGCCTTTTCTGTTAATGGTGAGCCTGTATACTTACTATACTCTTGTGCCAGTAGCTTTACACATTTGAATTGCTGTAATCTGATGAAACCAGTCTAATCAACCCAACCAGAAAAGCTCAATGTTTCCTTTAAGTCAAGGAGGTTTTTTATCCACTTCACAACAAAGCAGAGAAACGACAGCCAACAGGACTTGATCTTCTGGCTCTAAAAAGCACTTTTCCACCACATTTGCATCGAGTTTAACAACATTGAGAGAGAATGTGTTTGCATGCTCATTTGCCCCTGGACTTTGAAAGCCTGCCAGACGTGGCCTATTAACCCATAACTGCTTATGGTTGGTTTGTGTGGGGTGGAGGCATTTGGTTTGTTTTTAAATTATCAGCATCACTTCAAAACCAACCACAGTAACTATCAAATTCTGCTCAGCATAGGATGGGTGCCTTCTCTGAGAGGTCACGGAGCATCTCTGGAAGACACAAGAAAGCACATGGCAGCTGAAAGAGCATCTTACTGCAGTGCATTTCCTCAGTATGGGAATGGCCCTTTACACTCCCCTTGGCATTTTTAAGGCCCAGCTTCTGTGAAGTGACTCCAGGGTTGCTTTGTGTACCTCAAGATTAAGAAATAGAATGCCACTGTCTTCAGTTCACCAGAGATGAACCTCAGACCCGGAGCAAGAGGAGTGAAACAGCCAATGCATACTACAGAGTTCAACAAGGGTGAAATTTCCTAATGCTGATTCACATCTACCATGTAAGAAACTTAAGGTTTATATTACAGACCTTGCAACAGTATCCAAGCAGGACAGGCTATTTACCCCCTTGTCTTTCTACTTGTAGGAAATCTCCAACACAAGAGCACTGTGTTTATTTCAGAGCTACTACAAGGGATGTACAAGTCAAGCTAACCTCGGTCACAGATATAATCCTCCTGGCTTTGCACTTCTACTGGTAACCTGTATAATCACCTTAACACAATACCACTCTTGCTAAAGAGACATCTTGAAGGCTTTAGGAAAGCCACGCAGGTAGCAATGAAGGATGCCACAGGGAGCAGCAGCTTACAGGACCCTTTTCCAAAAGTGAATGCTTTCATCAAAAATGTCTCACTGCATTTCACTACTTAAAAGTCCCATTAAGTCAGAGACATGGTTCAGAATAGTCACTCTGCCCTTCACAGAAGGGTGGGTGACAAGCAACCATTCTTCTGACACTTGTATCCATTTGTCCTATAGTAGAATGTAACCTCTCCCAAATTAACCATCATATACTATCAGTGAAATAATTTTACTGAATTGCAGGAAGGGTATTAGTTCTGGACTAGTTATTATTTCAATTAAATTTACAAATTAAGCCATTGTCATCTAATAGAATTGCTTCATACTTAAAGACTGCACCTGGAATACTGTGTCCAGTTCTGGGCCCCTCAGTTCCAGAAGGACACAGAACTCCTTGGAAGAGCCCAGTGCAGGGACACCGAGGTGATGGAGTGGAACCCCTTCCTCATGAGGAGAGGCTGAGGGAGCTGGGCCCCTTTAGCCTGGAGAAGAGGAGCCTGAGGGGTGACCCCATCACTGTCTGTCAGTGTGTGAAGGGTGAGAGTCAGGAGGCTGGAGCCAGGCTCTGCTCAGGGGTGGCAGCCACAGGACAAGGGGCAGCGGGTGCAGCTGGAGCAGAGGAGGTGCCATGGGAACATAAGGAGGAACTTTGTCCCTGTGAGGGTGAGGGAGCCCTGGGACAGGCTGCCCAGAGAGGCTGGGGAGTCTCCTTCTCTGGAGACATTCAAACCACCTGGATGTGTTCCTGTGGGATTTAGTCTGGGTGATCCTGCTCTGGCAGGGGGTTGGACTAGCTGATATTTCAAGGTCCCTTCCAATTCCTAACCTTCTGTGATTCTGTGAAAGACAGGCAGTATTTGCTGTTAAAGTGACATCTGAATGCGAAACACTGAGCACATAGTGTGATGTTTGGGAATTTGAGGTTGGGGATTTCTGGTAGACAGAACTTACCTGCAATACCTGAAAGGTCAGAGATCATCACCAGATCCTTTTCTAGACTAGCCAGCATATGCTGCTCAATAGTTAAGCAGTCCTGAAGAACATTAAACCATGATGTGAAAAGAAATCTATGTCCCACTGTTAAGCAGGATGCAGTTGAGCAGTCCATATGTTGAAAAAGATGTTGTACAAATGAAATTCACAGCGTCAGCAATAATGAATCGGATGTTAAAAAGCTCATCAAAGCAAGATGGATGCCTCCAATTCTCAATCAGAAAGGTGCATTATACCAGTCACAGAAAGACATTTCCATTTCCAAGACATTTTAGAGGATTCATGCCTGGTCCTGGCTGCATTTCAATGAAGATAAAAATAAAATGACATGTACACTACACCCAGCTCCACAGGAGGAGCACTTCCATGACTGGGAAAGGAAGAGAATTTCTGAAGCAGAACTTCTCAAAGACATGCAGAGTCAGCAGAGCACAAAGCAGCTGTCGCTGCTGACAGGATGAAAACTGAATTTGCAAGAAGTTTCCTTTGAGTTGGAAGGGGAGATGGGAAGGAGGAGAAAAGGAATGTGACCACTGCAAGCCCACCAAAGTTACCACAAGTCTTCCCTGGACAAATTTCAAAGCTGCAACAGAAGGGCAACTTTAAAACCCAACACTAGCAGTACAGAAGCAGAATTTTGCTGTTATTATAAATAATCCTCAGCAGAAGAAACATTTAACATATTTGCATATACCCATAAGCACAGTGTAGCCCTTCCAGTTTCAGGCGTGTGCTGTTCCCAAGTGGATATGAGCCATCACACAACACAACCAGCCTTTGCTTTCTTTTCCTATCACCATCACTGCCAGTGCTGAGAACTCGGTATCACAAAGCCCAATGTTATTTGTTGCTTTTCTAAAAAATTCAGATTATGAATTATACATTTAAAAGAAGTTTCTCTCCCTCACAGCTGCAGAAAGACAACAGTGAACACATTCCACAGTCTCAAAAGACGAGGAACAAGAACACACAAAGATTCTTCGCCTAAAAGCAAAATGACCCAATAATTTGAGACTTCAGCTCATGATTTACAAGTACATGGAGACAAAAATCCACTTTGCAAGTGAAAGACAGGCCTAGGCATATGCTTATTTAACTATCCTGTAGCCATAAATTCAAGGTAGTTTCTTGTCTTGAAAAGACTCCTTCCTCTAATACCAGTACTTAAAGGGAACTCTACTGGTTATTTCAGTGGGAGGAAAAGCAGGTCCAGTGGTGACCGGTATCAGTCACTCCCAGGGAAGGAAAAACAAAATTATTCACTATACAAGAGTTTCATTCTGATTGTTAAAATAAAGGTCAGAATAAGTGCAAAGTCCAAAGGCATTTGAGCAGGATGGACAGTTAATCTGCTGAGAAAAATTACCACTGAAATAAATTTCCGCAGTATAAACAAAGAGTAAGCTTGGAGTAGCACAGAGCCAGAGTACAGATGAAATCTCACCTACGCTGCCACTTTGAGCACTGCAGCACAAGCCTTATCAGTTTATAAGTCAACTGCAGCCCAAGCAAAGCGTGTTAGTATGGTACTGAAACGTTTTGGGCTTCAACTGAAAAAAATTACATGTGAGAAGGAGGAACTGTAGGGCACTGTCTTATAGGAAAGCATTTTCTTTGTCAGAAATTACTCCAGCTCATCAGAAGTGCTCTAACGAGATTTCAGTGCAATTATTCTTATGTAAATGGGACAAAAATGACACAGAACATTGAAAAAGTGCAAAGAAGAGATCTGCATAAAAAGTATAAAATGTTTTCCATAATAAGAACTGTCATCCCAGTTTCTCCAGACAACTTTTCAGAGATTGATAGTATCAAAAAGCACTGAACTTCAAAACCTTGTACAGCACACTATTGTCATAATAGCAGTATTACAGGAGCATCATATTGTGTTTTGTATAATACTCCTGTTACAATAACAAACTCCAATACAATAAAATACAAGATGTATTCAGCAAGAACAATATGTGTATTAATAACAAATTTGCCCTGAATAAATTAAGCAAGCAAATTTATGCCCATAATAACCAGAAATACTGCTCTGCACATGCAGCTCTGTACAAAAGTTTCTGCTGAATCACAGCGCTGCCCGTGTTAGGAACCTCATACAATGGCCATACCTAATCTCTGACTACTTTCTGGGACACTTGATGTTGTAAACAAAGGCCAGAGTACAACTAGTACACTCTCTGGCTGACTCCTCTCCCAAAGACCCAGCCACATATCCAAGTAGCTAATAAACCTGGGGATCAGAATGAATGCTTAACATTTAAGGATGAATTACAGAACCATAGAATGGTCTGGTTGGAAAGGGTGTCTAAAGATCATCTAGTCCAGCCCCCCCTGCTGCAGACAGGGGCATCTTTTATTAGATCAGGTGGCTCAAAGTTTCTTTTCAGAGTAGTCTACATACGCTTCATTTGAACCGTGGTTCAATGTGAGAGCAGACTGCCTTTCAAGAGGTAGTTGCAATGGTTTGTTGAGTTCATCTTTCCACTGACCTCTTCTACTGAGATCACACAGGAGCTTTCAGAGAGATGAGATTGTATCAGCTTTCTCTGTACAGTGGATATTATCCAACTCCTCTGTGAGCACCAATGCTGGCATACTCTGACCTATTCTCTCTCTTGTACAATCATGCAAGTTACCTCTAATGAATCCCAGATATGGTGAGCGAATGCTCACTGAGGAAACACTGAAGAGCAGGAACTTAAGTTTAAGCACATTATAGATGGGAGAGAAGGGCAAAAGGGAGAGGGTCTGACTCTTTACTTCCTTTCTAGTATCAACAAGCCTATTCTGAAACACCGCCCTGTGAAGCAGTACAGCCCTGCTTTCACTCTGCACAGGGCTGTTTCACAGCAGAACCCACAACTCGTTCTGTTATGGACACTGAATCCAGCAAAATTACTACAAAGTGAGTAAGCAACAGATAATACTCTGAATCTTCCTGACATACTAAAGCCCATGAAGCACCTAGCAGTACAGGTTATAAAATAGCTATTAAGATTAAAGATTGGACAAAACGTTTAGGAGACATCTTTTACAACACCAATAGGTCATGTTTATAAACCAGTGAAAGATTTGAAAGCAGTAAAAAATGGAGCTGTAAAAACTCATGAAGAGATTATATCTGGTTTGATCACCAAGAGGCAATCATACACCCTTGCTTTGGGCCAAGACTATGTGGTCTGGTTTTGGACAGGCAAGTCTTCTGAAAATAATGTGATTACTCTGTTGCTCTTCACCCAGGATATAACCTCTACACCTCAGGCTCCCTCATTTTAACTTCTGAAGAATGTATTTTGTCACCTTTTTTTGTTTGGTGGGTTTGGTTTTTTTAATGAACTTCAACCAAACATCATAAACTTTAGATTTCTACATGTCCTTTAGAAAAGGAGGGCCTGAAAGACTCTAGGGTCACATCAAAAGAGAGGGAAAACAATTATTTTGGTACTTTCTATCTGCTTCAGAGGGAAAGAACTAAAGCAAGGTTAAATGTACATAATTTAAAAGTGCAAAATAGCTGCTTAAAGTCTTATAGGTCAGAATATGTCATTGTGATAGCATAGATCGTGAAGGTGACAGAAGTTGATAAGCTTTCCTACACTCCCATGCCTGAAAGGCACATAATTATCTGCTGGAGGAGGAACACATTTCCTTCAAGTACCACCTAGCTTCACTAACAAACCTCTCCTGTTGGGCCTGCAGCTGTATTCATAGTCCCAATGACACACCGGTCTGAGTATGGACTGCTGTGCCTGGGCACTTCAGGAGCATCCCTCCTTATATTTATGCAGACACTATATATGGCTGAAGCTGCAAGTAGATGACGACCTAGGATAAGCTGCAATTGTCTCCAGTTCCTTCAGAATTTTCCTCTTATAAGATGCATAGCCAGTTCAGTGATGAAGAAAACCTAAAGCTGGTCTTATCTTGGGGTTAAGCATCAGTTTAAGTATCCTCGACAATACTGAGATTTCTTCATTTCTGTTCACACTAGATGAGTCATGAATAGATAACATAGTTAAAATGCTGAGCAGTATTTAATCACAAATGTGAACATGGCTGCAGATCACAGAAGTACCATACTAATGCCCTGGATTTCTCATTTCTTGTCAGTTCTAGCTGTTCTACAACCAGCTGTGACAGACTTCACTGACTGGCCCAGGTTCTACTCAAAGAGAATAAAACTACTAGCTGCATACTATGACAGAATGAAGCTCATGCTCTGGCATCAGCATGTTCTACTATATGCTCCTACTTACCTCATGGAAACCACAGATAAATATCTAATTCACACTGGCGAGTACCTAAATAGCAGGCTCAGACTATACATATTTAAAATGTATATAAATTAAACTTCTTACCAGAGGAACGCTTTCAGAAACACTACCCACAGGCCATTAGGTCTCACTGCCAAACAGATACCTATCCTCTCTACTTACAGCACCCAGAGCCACCTCGTGTCATTCATCTGAAAAGATTTCAGCTCATACAGGTCCATGTGCCAATGACTCATCATTACTTGCCAGCAGGGTTACCTCTGGGATTCCCCAGGCCTGAGAAATGAGCACACACTACCTGTCCTTCAAAAAAATAGGGCATTGAGTAACAAATGATCATAATTACATTGTCTTAAGTCACTGTCCACAAGCAACATGAACAGAAACAGCAATGTAAACAGAAACAGAAGGCAATCCTATAAAATCTAGGAAGTGAATTTACCTGATACAGTAGTTGCACATAAAAAACAACCTCAAAAACCCCAACAAACTTGCTTCTTCATCAAATGTGAACTTATCCACTGTATTCTATGCAATATGCAACACAAATTCTAAGCTTAACTAATAGAAAGAGAAGCTTAGGTTAGCAGGTGTCTATGAATGTATTAACATGCAGCTGACCTTACAAGCACATGTTTTTGTAAAGTTACTCAAATGAACGTACTTTTGGTAAACTGTATGCAATCCAATGCTTTATTTCATAAACCTTTTGTCAAGTGCTGCTCAGCACTGGTTTTCAGATGATGTATGTTCAAGGAGCTCACAGAACGACTAGCCAAGAGATGCTGATGTCTTTGCAAGAAATGCCAATATCCAGTTATCACCAGTTACAGACGAGGAGGGTTAAAAATTACTGTCTTCAGAGACTAGACACCTCTGCATCTGTTACCTGAAACAAAGTACAGAGGCACCGCTGCCTCTGAAAGGTCCGTCACTCTTGGCAACATGGAGACAGTAAGTTGAAAAATGTATCCATATTTATCAGAAATTCTTGTTTCTTTACATGCCATGAAAAACCAAGTATAAAAAGTTCTGTAGGCAGGCTAAACTAACTATTGGAATTGGCTTAATGACCTTTCCATAAGTAAATGGATTACAAAAGCACTCTGCAAATTTATTAAGGTACACAGGAAGAGTTCAGTTAGCACCTTTCTCAAATACAAAGGGATAGCTATTTTAATGCCTCTCCTGGATTTAGCACAGTTCCTTCTCTCTGCAGGCTGCTAGATCACTCCTGCTAGAAATGACTCTACAGGTTTTCCACCTCTGCAGTGGAATGAAGCACATCAAATGGCAAGCTATTCAAAAACCTCTCTGACAGAGAGCAAGAATGGCTCTTTGTCCTTTACTTCTTTGTACTGTCACGTATGAACATTCTTGATGCATCTGAGCTCATCAAAAAGTTCCAAACAAAACAAAAAAGCATTCATTAAAATTCCAGCCGCACACTGCCACTGCTACAACCATGTGTGTCACAGAGGAGCACATGGTAAAGTTTAGGGACAGATGAATAAGGACACAGGAGCCAACTCCCTTTGAAAAGGACAGGGGTTTGACAGCTCAGATCTTTTCTTTGTTTTGTACTGGACTAGGACACTAAATCCAAATGCCTTCAGGTCTCAGGGGGATGCAAACTCGTATGATGAATCCAACTTCTGAAATCAGGTCTCACATTACTTGTTGCAACATTGACAGCAAGCCTGAGCTCCACAACAGGTTCAGCATTCTCACATTAGATTATCAGTAGTTCAGAATCATAGAATCGTGATGCTGTGGCTTTGGCTCAGGTACACAGAGCACACCAGCTTTGAACAAGCCATCTTGGGCACTGCTGATAAAACAGCCACAGGAACATGCGGATGAGCACCAACAGTTGGGCATCAACCCATTTTTGCTGCAGCTCATAGTGAGTTCTGTACTGATGAGACTCCACTCTTCTCAGCACTCAGCTTGCCTAACTCAAACCCAGTTGCACGTGCACTACAAACCTGCACCAACTACAGTGCAAACATACATTTAAAGAAAACTAAATAGAGAGCCAGTTGGGTACATCATGCAGTCTAAAGCATACAGATACTTGAAAATAATTCAGGCTTCCCTGCACTTTATATATAGAAAAATTGTTTCTATTGCTAGCAATTGTGTTAAAAATAGGAAAAGATAAATATTAAGACAGGAACTAGTGAAAACAATAAAAAGCAAAATAAGATCCATTAATAGCAATGTACCTAAAAATCTGAAAAATTGAATTACATCTGCAATGAATAGACAGAGAATAAAATGGGGGGAAAAAAACCAATGCTTTAATATTCTTCTCTCAATACCAAAAATGTGGTCTTGTCAGCAGAAACAAACAGTAATGCTGCAACATTAAACCTCACCTAATGAGAAAATATTTGCATGATCAAAGCACTTGATAGACTCTGTAGGGATACAAATGCATCTGTAAGGCTACATTTATTTTCTATCAAAACAGAGAGAGTGAAAACAAAAATAGCACGACAGCCAAGTCTAATAAAGTGAAAATACTGCAACTACACACATAAAAAGGGAAAGCAGCAGAAATACAAGGCCAGTCCCAAGTCATCTCAAGACAGCCAGAAGTAACAAGTTCAATTACTTCATGTTTTAATTGAGGCTGCGGAATAACAGGCTTAGGAAAGTATAAAATGGGCCACTGTGAAACTGTATCTTCAAATAAACAAACAAGAGCCAGAAGTTAGTAAATTCAAGGCAAAAAGTTAATATCCATAGTCTCAGTGTGGAGAATCATAGAATCCTAGAATATCCTGAGCTGGGAGGGACCCCGAAGGCCCATCAGTCCCACTCCTGGCTCCACACAGGCCCAGCCCAGGCACAGCAGGGCACTGAGCGCATCATCCAGACGCTCGCTTCCTTACCTCAGCCAAGCTTGGTGCTGCAACCACTTCTGTGGGGAGCCTGTGCCAGCACCCGACCCCTCTCTCAGCACAGAACCTCTTCCTAACATCCAGCCTAAACCTCCTAAAGGCAAGAATAAGCCAGCAGGAAAGCAAAGGCAATATCAATCTTCCTTTACAGCCAGATGCTGACATAAATCGTTGACCCTACCTCCCTGAATACCAGTGGTATCTTGGTTTTAGATTGTATTATTAATATAAAATACAAGATTTCCTAAGCTAATCATAGAAAGCTTCTCTGTGATGGATATCAATGTTTCAACCTGAGGAATATTCTTTTGTGCCACTTCAATAACCTCATTTCTGATTACACAACACATCCACAACCTCAAAAGAAGTGACTGCAGGTCACACTTGGTCTGGCACTGAGTTACTGTATTCAGTGTACGTCTTTCTACCGATTTCACTGGCCTTTGGATCGTGCCATTAAGTAGTGCTCTAGTTTACAATAGAGGCCTCAGATTTACAGCACCAGTCTAATACCTTTCAGTTATGTTTTACAGTCCACATTCTGCAAAGTAATTAGTCTAGAGAGTTTTACTTCCTCCAGGGATATGCTTAAAGACTTTATGTAACAAATCTAAAAATCAAACTGAAAATTGCTTAACTGGTAAGCTGAATTTTAAGCTAAAACATCCTTATTTCACCAGCTCTCTTCTCCCTTCCCATCAGTGTTATGCATATAAGAACATTTTGTAATTTTAAGAGAAAAAGTTATCAGCACTTAAATGTTCTCTAATATCCAAGACTGGTCAGGGAAATTTTTAGCCAAGCTGTATAATACAAAGCAAAAGTAAAGGAAGTTAGAAACGTGTGGTTCTTCACCTTTTAACGTTAATCAGTGTGACATTCCTGAACGAGCTGCAGGACTGGGCCATTGTCCTAGTTAATGGCCAGAGTGAAGAAGAAACATCACAGAGGAACAGACAACGTTGTTCAACCCTGGCACACACAGCTCCTTCTGTAACACAGTGAATAGATGGAGACCAAGTCCTGCTACTGCAGGAGAAGCCAGAACCCTTCTCTGGACAGCAAAGCCACCTGCCGAGTCTCTGTCCTCCTTCACTGACTGTACACTGCTGCTGTATCAGGCAGCTAAGACATTTTTATGGTGAACTGTTGGTTATCTGGTAATTTATTATTTTTTCAAGCCCTTAACAGTCATGTAAGGGCCACATCTCATCTTCTGTTAAAAATACATGCATGCAAAAATGTCACATGCTTTAATTAATATCTTTATATATATATTTACTAAAGTATATTTAGCTATATCACATAGATGAGTTATTTTATTTATATATACAAACCTTTTCTGCCACCCTTGTCCTAGGGTTTAAAATGCAAAATGAAACGGTGTTCAGAGTTTAAAACAACTACTGAAACCAGATGCTGCACCAACCAAACGTGGGAAAGAATAGCAGCATTGCAGATGAAATTGTAAGAATCAGGATTGTATCTGGCCACCTTTGACATGCCTGAAATAAGACACTAAGTTTGATTCACAAAGCAAGTGTTTTTGCTGCTGGACATCTGAAGCAAACCCAGTCCACATCACTCGCCCAGCATCTCCAGAAAATACCCCACCAGAAACCAACCACACAAGTCAGATACAAAAGTCCACCACTGGTGATTTTCAAATCTTCATTTCTAAGCCACTTTCACAACTCAAAAGAATCTTTTCTAAAGTTTTTTTTTTTAATAACTTGAGAGGATAATAACGTAACTATAGAGACTGTTGCAGGTCTTACCCTATCAGACAAATACTTATCAGTTAAATGCTAGCTCATACTCTTGGTGCCCAGGTCTGCATGAAACATAGGTAGAGAAGTGTGAATGAACAATAGCATTCCCTAAGCTCTGTCTCCTCTTCCACCCTTTGAAAAGTTATTTTGCATAAGAAAAGCAGTAGAATATCTAAACGCTGACATATCAAAGTGAAATTACTGGCTTGTGTTTAGTTTGGGCCATAATTGTGGTCTCCTCTGAGCACACTGCACTGTGTTTCTCATCTTCTCTCGAGGTAGTTATTCTTTCCCTTTATCATCTGTGGTAACACATGAATACCGACTGATGCGGGGGCTGCTTTTGTAGGTGTACTGTGACCTTGCAAATGCTAAACAAGATTTGATTCTTACTACTTGGAACAATGAGTGAGGCTTCAAACGCAATCAGAAGCACTACAGAGTAAGGTTGGTTATTTCCATGGAGCTACTCTTTGTTCAAGGGCCTCCCTAAGTCAGTACATGAGCTATCTGAGAAATAACAACTCACAATCAAAGTACATTTGAAAGTTCTCTATATTTTTCCAAGAGAAAAATATAAACACCCACCAAAACCACCCAAACTACTTCTTCAGCTGCTGCAGCTGGAGCAGTTCAAGAGACTCATAAGTTACAGTATGTATTGCTAGTAAGAAAGTCATACCAATTACTACATTGCATGTTCTAGAAAGTTAAAAAAGCATAAGCCAATGAGGTAGCACTGCACCAGAGTTCTGTAAAACCAGTGACTCAGCTACAAGATTTACCTCCTGACACTGTCACTGCTCACACAGTGAGCTCATACCTCATGGGAGAGCCACGTCTAGTGTTACCTCTCACTGACTGTAACTGCATAGCACATTAGCTCACTAGAACTAAACACACAGCATTAGGGTGCAGTCACAGACAAGTCCTATAATTTCCTCATCTAATCCTTATCCATCTGGGACTTACAGGCAAGGAAGACAATGAAATCAGTAGTAGCCACCTACCTCACTTTATACGGTACCCAAGGCCCCTACCCCCACATTCAACCACGTCATCTGAATACTGCCTCTCCATACATACTGCCATAAATCAGACTGGAGCAAATGAAGGAACGGCCTGCAGGACAAGGCTGCCAACTTGGGATTTGGCAACTCTAAACTGACTTTAGCAATCAGTCCTACAGTAATGGTGAGCAGGTGATGTGTTGTATGATGTCTTGATCAAGTCCAAATAGTTCCTTGCTGCATCCCAGTCCATTACTTCCCATAAGCCAACTGCTTCCCACACAGGAACTACAGCAACAAGCCCCAAATAATGAATGCTGCTGACACATCTCAATAGCAAACACTGAAGCTCCAAGGCTATGATCAGATTGTTTTCTTTGGCCAAGAATTTTATTTTAGATTGTAGGCAGTATCTAAAAGCATGCCAGCCAGAAATTTAACTGGTTGACCTAGATACCATGCACCTTAGTTAAACATTACCTCAGTTATTTTTTACATCTTTTTTTCATAGGTTTATCTTCCTGAACAAAAAATACATTCATAATTGTTCTTGCAGTTGACATATTTAGACAAAGATCCCTAGGTATGCAATGGTCAATGGGCAGTATTTATAGTTTTTGTAGGTCCAAGTGTCTAAAGATGCATTTCCACTGATTTTTTTTAAAAAAAAAGCTTTTCAGTTCAGAAATCACAGGTTACTGTGATTGAAGAGAGCTCTGTCTCTGTAATTCCAGTTGGCTCCTCCATCAGTACAACGTAACATGACAGCTTTCACAATGCATCACCTTCCTTAAACATAAACGCTGTCTTTCTGAAGGACTGCCAAGATGTCTGGCACAGTTGTCAGTCTGGATTACAAGGAGCAGACCACTACAGCACTGACTTGCTCAGAGCAGAATGCTGTTTGGGCAAATACATCCTCCCTTTTGCAACAATCAGAGACAACAGGTAAACAGTTACAACCACAGTAGTCATCTACTTATGACTGGTACAGCAGGTAAGCTTCTGCAAGAAAGCTAGGAGCATCTGCTCTTAAGGCTCTAACCTCACTACCACCAAGTCTGGAGCCTCTGCCTGGTCCTAACCTATCTTAAGAGGTGGCAAACCAAAACGAGCTATTGCATTTATCACCCACACTGCTAATGTTGTGATTTCTAGGACTGATTATAATTTTTCACTCTGTAACTTACCATACATTCAGCTTGCCAACTAAAGCTCCCCGTGGGTTAACTGGAGTTACTTACCTTTATGGATTTTCAGAAATAGAAAACCTGTCATTTGGCCAGGTAACTATCTGTATCTTCCACTGAATTCATTATTAATAGTACGATACAATACAACAGTTGAAGATGTAAGCTGTGGCTGCGGCACAGCATTGCCCACTTTCACAGCTTTTAGATAGAGTATGGAATGCTTCAGCAGGAAAGCTCAGTTACTGCTTCACTGCAGCTGGAGCCAAGCAGAGCTTTTTATGGCAGTTGCTATATGAGCAGTTCTCATAGAGCAGTCACATCCAAAAAGACAGGGTCTGGGCCTCACAGAGGTGTTTATCCAAAATGGCAGTAAGTAGCACAGCAATAAAGAAAAAAAATGAAAGAAAATAGAAATGGCAACTAGAAAGATAAAAATACACATTGATTAAGTTAACTTTGGATCTATATGTTGGGTTTTTTTAATGCTCTATTATCATATTATCATTATTGGTGTTAATGATCTTAGGATTCCTAACTTTGCTACAGTGACCAAGAGGGCAGACCAGTGCATTGTTGAGAAAAAGAAAAAAAGAAAGAGGTACCTTCAGGTGTCCTTCAGGGCTGTGGGGCTCACTCCCATTTCTCCTCACCCCATGAGCCTGTTCACTGCCAGAGTTCTCAACTCACTAGATTTTAACTTATTGAATTGTTTTTTATAATTTCAGAGACAATAAAGTCCTTAGAGAAAAATTTGTCCATACTGACTCTTCCTATCCATCTCTCTCCAGGGAGACTCAATATGCCCATATCACACAGCTTTTTTCAATAGCTCATTTTTATCAATGTGAATTATTTTTTAGCAGCAATCTAGATAGATAACCCATGTCCATTTCAGGCCAGGCATCGCACATCTTTGTTCTTTGAACATTTATTTATCTCCCATTGTTCCCACAAAAAGCAAAGAGTAGCCACACGACAGCCATTGTCATGATAGGTTTATCTGTCAAAGCAATGGAAGCACAATTCTTTACAAATAGAAAAGGGGAACTTGACTTCTTTCAGTGAGCAATTTGTCCTTCAACTTTCAGAGAATTTGGGCACCGAATTGAAACAAGTCCTTTACATCTGAAGTTAAGGACGTGTTTCACTTAAGTCATCAGGCAAGGAAATCCTCACTGATCCCACATGACTACTGGAAGTAAGGAGCTATCAAAGCACAAAGCTATAACTTGTTTCAGAAGGAGTGAACTCTTCTGCTCCCTGCCTGAGGTTATCGAAACCACTCTGAAAAGCACCCAGACACTACCAATTATTTTGTAAATTGCATCTGCCAAGCAAAATCACTAAAAGTTGAAAGCAAAGGGAAACCTTCCAGAAATTATTTAATTGGATGGAATTATATCTACAATCACCTCCTTTCTCTGGGACGTACAGCTAGTCAACCTGTTCTTTGTGTCTGCTTTCTGGGATGGGAGTTCACTGGAGCAGAAATTCCCTGATATTTGTCTTGTGCAGCACAGATAATGTCACTGCAAATAGAGCACTGCAGCAGAACTTCAGCACTAGGCAGCTGATGGAGTGACTTTATAAACATAAAACTTTGTTTCTAGAAATCACAGATGTGTTTGGGATTTTTTTCAGTGCCCTGAACAGCTAAAAAATCCCTCCTGCAGTCTTAAGTGAAAATTAAAGGTATAACACAGCCTGTTATTTCACTTCCCAAACTACAATTTGCTGGACCAATCCAAGTAACTTTACAGTTTGAGCCAAACAACATGGGAGGAAACTTCAGACAATACTTCTCTGCATGTCCTTGTCTAAGGGAAACAACACATCTAGTGTAGACAAGCTTTTTCTTGGCCCTCAAGCTTGGGAATGTTAGGACAGTTCAACTTAGCCAATTTGTTTCTCCACTCTTTAACAACATTACACATAGCTATTAGAAAGCAATTTCATTAGGAGAAAAATAAGAGAAGTGAACCAGCTTGCTCCACAGATCACATTCTAGAACCAACAGATTTTGTTAGCATGCCAAAACAGTGTAAGACCCTGGACTGCATTCAGGAGATGAATCTTTTAGGTTCCCTGAGGTGAAAAAAGAACACTTGGTATGAAAAACTTTGTCAGGAAGGCAGAAGTTTTAATATTTTTGCCTACAATGCCCCTTATACTATGACTGCAATTTAATAGTGATGAGGATAGTAAATGGGGATAGTTCCCTTGTAAAACAAAATGCCAAAACCCCTGGTTTACACCAATTTACTAGTTTTGTAAAATATCTGGACAACCTTATGCATGATATATCACTTTAAATGAAATGAACTCCATCAGGTGTCATAATCCATTAGTGAACACTGAAAGTGGCCCTAAGGCCCCATAACAAATGTAACCTTCAGAAACAGCAGCTCAGTCTAACACACACCAAACCAACTGAAACAGTCATAATTCACTAACCCCTTGAATCTCAGCTCCAACTGACACAGAACAAACAACTGTTTTGAGCCTTAGGACATATTCTTAAAGAGGGACTTTTCAGCTTCCCCCCCTTCTTTCAGGTGATGCCACATCAGTCAAAGCATTTAATAAGCCATGGTTTAGGGAACGGACTGTGAACTATAGTCAGTCTTGTACCAGACGCTGGTCTACAAAAGGCCAGCGTGAGCTTACCCACATCCCGTACCAGAGTCGGATACCTTACTATAGCACAATTACTGGACAGACAATAGCAAATTGTAGAAAACTGTAGGAAGACAGCTCAAAGAACTTTCCAGATGCAGTAACACAGTCTGATCCATTGACAAAAAAGTATCTGTGAAAAGCCATAACAAGAAGGGAGTATGGATGGAAGGACAGGGCCACTATCTTGCAGCATATTACAACTGAAACTGTGTCTGATCATTCTGATATGTGCATACAGAAAAAACATCTCAAATACCCAAAATGTAGAATAAATGAGAAATGCCTAAACAGATGGTCTTCCTTCAAAAAAGCTGGGTTTTTTTTCTTCTTGTCATTCAATGTGTTTACATTTAGCTTGAGTTTAAAGCATTAAAAAATCAAATGTCAATATATTTTCCTTTCCTCAGACAGCAGCCCATCTTGTAATTACCTTTGGAAGGGCACTGGTGGTTGCTTTAAAAATTAATTGGTCTGACTTTACTACAGAGCTTCATTCTTGTAGCTGAGCCCCCTTGAGCAACAGTTCCTGCCCCCTAATATTGTCCCTAGATTCTCTTTAAGGTGTGTAGACACTTCCTTTATGGCATTTCTACTTACACAGAAAAATTGAAAGCTTATCATAATGTGGGTCAGGGAAACAGGTTGATACCTGATCAGATCCTTAACAATTCTTTGCTGTAATGAGTTTACAAGAGTTGCTGGTTCTTTCTGCATTGCACCTTAAATACTGTGTTCAGTTCTGGGCCCTCACTACAATGAGGACACTGGAGTGCATCAAGAGAAGGGCAATGAAGCTGGTGAAAGGCCTGGAGAACAAGCCCTGTGAGGAGCAGCTAAGGGAACTGGGGTTGTTCAGCCTGAGGAAGATCCAATGATTCTATGAAATGAATTCCAGAAATGAGTTTTCAGACTCAAACAAGAGGTAGGCACGATACTCTTCTAAAAGGGTTTTTTCCTCTAGAGTGAAAACACAAGGGTGTTTTCAATGTATCAAAACATAAATTGCAGGAATTAACTGTTTCACAAATCACTGAAGGATTGGAAAGGAGACTAATAATTTTCAGAATAGAATGTCCCTTTCATTATTTCAGTGATTGTCCTAAGTTCTAGTCTTAAAAAAACCCCTTAATTCTTCATACAAGGTCACTTTATTCACAGTCATCACCAAAAATAAAATTCAGTTTCTACTGCGACTGTCTAGAGCAATTTCCCTGAAAACAACTAATCCGTGTGGTAAAATTACAGGCACAGCATAAGCCAGCTAGCAGAGATCAGCCTATGCTCTGTGTGGCACCTTGTCATTCTTTACCTGGAAAGCTATAGTTTACTTGCAGTAGCAATGCCTCCATGACCACCTTTTTTACTTCACTAATTGCTCTTCCTTTTGGGAGTGAAAACTTTCTTCCTCCTTTAGCTTCAAGCCATACTTTTTGCCCTAGAATCAACATAAGCATTTGTAAAATCAAATGGGGACAAGCATCCCAGGCTGGTCGTATTTCATTATTATTCTGTTTGTTTTCTGTACAATAGATAACATTACTTTGTTGATACAACACAGTAAGCTTCATCTGGAAGGGCCGTAGGCAACCATAGTTCTGGCTGTCTTTAAAATATCAGCAGCTGTTCCAAGGGGAAAAAAGCATATGAATAATATTCATATCTCACAGCACATTGCTTATCTGAACCCTCTCCAGGATAGATCAACCTATGTGTATGAAAACACTTAACCAGTCAACTGCCAAAGTGTTTTTCTTACAATAGCTATATTCTTCCTCCTTCCTGCAGTTGATAGTAACAAAAAGCCTTTTCTTGGTATTAAACATACCACCATTATCCATGGAATTTTGGAATTGTAGACAGGCCACTTAAGTGGTATTTTAAGCTTTTACACACTACAGGAACCCAGTTCTGAATCCAGGCATTGACAATAGAAGTAGATGTGATAGCAGTAGATAGATGTGAGTGTGTTTATTATATGGTACCTTTGTACTGCCTGGATGGCATAATGTGCACAGAACGCAGCAGTAATCTGGATAAAGAGAGATGAAGCTGTTGCAAATATAGGAAAAAATCTCTAAATAAAGGGACAGCTCACAGATGAACTGGCATATTAAAATCTACACAAAATTCATCACAATTTTAGTAAGATGCCCCCCAAATTCCACTGAATTCCAATGAGAAGCACTGATACTAAAATAAACCAAAAAAAATACAGACCCTTAAAACAGAGGAAGTCCTACCTAACCCTGAGGAGGAACTTCTTTCCTGAGAGGGTGGTAGAGCCCTGGGCCAGGCTGCCCAGAGAGGCTAGAGAGTCTCCATCTCTGGAGACATCCCAACCCTGTGATCCTGGGCACTGTCCTGTGCAGACCCTGCTCTGTCAGGGGTGGGACTGGGGGATCTCCAGAGGTCCATCCCCCACCACTCTGATTCTGTGTGAATATAACATCAATACAGAAGATTACAGCATAACATTTTGTGGCCATTTATTACCAAGCACTTCATAAAAGTCTTATTCATCTCCTGTATTTTACAAACTAAAGATACAGGAAAGCAATGTGAAGTACAAAATACCATGGGCAACTAAGCAATCACCATCTCAGTTCCTTGTACAAAAATGATTTAAAGCCTTCTACAAATGCCATCAAATATCTAAAAAGGGAAGGATCTCACATGTGGCAGCAGAAACAGATCCCTGTTCATATTAACATTAATTTCTATTTCTGAAATGAAGAGCAGTTCTTTGTAAAGCCCATGCTATACTGCAATATCTAGCACATATACCAGCGATGAGTATACTATATAAACTTTTCTGGGGATATTCACTGAACATATGTGGTGCTTTAAGCACAGAACATAAAACCAGCCCTTTAATTTGGCAGCCAGAGCAATATTTCTTGGCTCTTCTCTTGTCCCTCATAGTGAACAGTAACATTGCTCAACTTTACTACAAAATGGCTGGTGTCCTCATTTCTCACAGGCTGAATTTCACAAGAAATCACATCTATTTTCTCACTGATCTATCAGCAGACTGTAATTTTACTTCGTCATAAAGAGTGAACCCTCGGAACTCTGTACACAATCCAACCACAGCCCTAGTATTACTGTTTTTAAAGTGATGTTAAACATAATCTTAATTTAAGGAGAAACAGCTGCTCAGTTTGGGGTGCATTTTGGGGGTGTGAGGGGCAAGTAATCATAGTTCATGTCTTGTATTCCGATTCTAAGCAGCAGGTGTTCAGATGAAAGCTCTGGGATTTCAATTTGAAATTCACTCTGAACATTTTCCACTGCTGACATTGCAACTGTTGCTGATCATTTTACTGGTATTGGCAACCCTTCCCATGTCAATACCCACTTATCCTCAACATAATATGGATGATTTTTTCAGCTTAGACCCTCAACTATCTAAACTGCTGATTAAACTTGTGGTTCTGATCTGTGACAAGGGACCAAGTAGTCTGTGATTAGGTTTCTGTTCAGCAGGCCGTTTTACATGCTGAAATTATTTCAAGCAGAAGTGGAAGGCTGGTTCAGCTTCACATACCAGATGTTTTTCATAAGCAGTGCCATCATATGTTAAAGCACCACCAAAGTCCTCCCCACCCAGAAAACACAAGTGTTCCTTCAGGACATGTGGAGAGCCTCAGTATCTCAAATTGCATCAATGTTATACTGCTCAGCAAATAAACAAAAACAACCCAAAAAAAATCCTTTGGCTGACCAAAATGTTCTCCTACACTTGCTGATGTTGGTTTCTGTGACGTAATCTGTCATCAAACCACAATGGAACACACAGCCCATCATGCTCTGAACTCTGAGGACTCCAATCCTTTCCTGCACTACCCTTTGCAAAGTGTTATTAATATGGACTGTGTCGATTTTATTCTCAGAATGGTGCATTAAAGTCAAAAGCAGGTCTTCATATCACTGCAAACCTAAAATATTGCTGCTAGTTGAAATGATTAGTAAAGAGAGGTCAAGGATCCAAATGTCTTAAATACTTTACTGGGACCCACATTCCCCTTCAGCTCCATTTGCAGACTCCCAAGTGAGTTAGTCCTCTCACAGGGGACTTCTACTTGCACTTGCACCCTGCCCAAGCTCAGCAAGGCACAGACCACTCATTTCACTGTATCCACATGAAGGAAGTCAGACTCTCTCAAAACAGTTTTGGATAAAGCCTTAACTGATATCCTGCCAGCAATTTTTAAGATGCTGAACAAGAATCTATCAATTAATTCATCAGATCATTAACTCTGTTCTGCTTTACAGAACTGCACAAGAAATGGTTTTCAGGTTACGGATCACCAGGAGAATTACTGATGAGAAGGAAAGTTTTTTTCATACTGAAAAAAAACAACTGCTGCAGCAGAAATGGCTTGAAGAACAAAATTGCATGGGCAACACATAAAGGTGCTGCCTTAGCTACACTTGCTAAGACATTTTAGAAACATGGCCCAGGTACTCCAATGACCAGAACCGAAGATAATATCTGCTTTATCCACTAGAAAATGTCAGGATACATTTGTTACAAACAACTCCATTTATATCATCAGGCAAATTATTAGAACTCATTAGCAAGCTATCACAATTTAGAATCATAGAATCACTCTAGGTTGGAAGAGAGGTTTAAGATCGACTCCAACCAGAGCCTAACCCTGTCTAGCCCACCTTTAGATCATGTCCCCAAGCACAACATCCACATGCTTTTTAAATCCCTCCAAGGATAGTGACTCCATCACCTCCCTGGGCAGCCTGTTCCAGTACTTGACCACCCTTTCAGTAAAAAAAGTCTTCCTGATACCTAAGCTAACTCTCCCTGGTGCAGTTTGAAACCATTTCCTCTCGTCCTATTGGTTGTTACCAGAGAGATGAGACTGACCCCCACCTCTCTGCAGCCTCCTACTTTGGGAGTATTTGGCTAAATACCCAACACAAATAAAACAGTTTGAATCCTATGCAATTACATTTTTACCTCAAAGTAAAGGCTAGGAAGTTTCACAGAAGGCCTCTGGGCTTTTGAAGGGTGTGCAAGAAGTAGTTTATGTGGCTCTTCCCTCTGTTTAATGACTAAAAATAGTACCTCTGCACACTTTGTACCAGGACACAGTCTGGAAGTCATGATCTCACTAACACCAGTAACAATGGTAGGGACATGGACAATAAATAGCAGCCTCTGTTAAAAACAAAGAGAACTTCTATTACCTATCACACAGGTGGTCAGTCTACCAACTCCCTTTAGTCAGGACCAGCCATGTTGCACAAAGGGCACAAAATCTTGCTGAAATTTTAGAGAAGACACTGGAATGAAGGTCTTATCTTCTTCATGGCAATAAAAGACCTTATTTATGTCCAGAAGCTAAATTCTTCAGATATTTTGTGTTGGCTTTTAAAAATTTTAATAGTAACTTAAAGCTATTCTTACATCTTTATTTTTTGGTCTTGAGACACTGAATTCAGAAACAAATATACCATACACAGTAACAATTTTTCTATTACCTATTTTGTTTCCTCTCTCTGGAGCCAAGAAACAAACACACATGACAACAGGTGTTAATTACATAAAACACAGGTGTATGCCCAGCTGCCTCAACTTCTGCTCACTACTAAACCTTGCAGAGGCAAACAATACTTAGATGCACCATATTAAGCATTATATCAGCATCAGGCCAAGAGGTCAGGTCTCACTCAGAGGCATTTCACAACATTTGAACATTACGCTAGTGACAGGAATATGAATGAGGTCTTTGCAACACACACTTTCAGAGAGACAGGGAAAAAGCTTTTCTGTCACTTGTGCTGGCCACTACCACCTTGAATCACAGAATCGGGCAATTAAAGACCCTCTTTGAAGTAGTTTGGGAGCAAAGGAATAGTAAGAAGTCAGTGATTTCCCAGTGATGCGCTCCACATCCAAGTGTGGTGGTTCAGCCCCAACCAGTGGCTGAGCAGCACATGCTGCTCTCTCACTCCCAGAGAAAAAGAGACAGAGACTCCCTGGGTTGGGATAAAGACAGTTTACTGACAAAAGCACCGTGAAAGTAGAACAATAAAGGCAAATTACACTCACATCCAGTGCTAACACAAAGAACCTTACCTACCCAACAATTACAGAGTGCTGCATGATGCAAGGACCAACACAACACCCCAGCCACACTCTGACCCAGGAGTGCCCCTCCCCAAGCAGCCCCTTTTATGGGGAAGTGATGTCTGGTGGTGTGGAAAGCAGCCCGGGCTGACTCAGCTCACCTGGGCTGGCTGCTTGGGGAGGTTGACTCTGGCCTGGCCAGAACCAGGACAAAAAGTTACCCTGGAGATAGAGAATTGGAGTTCTAAATTACTTGGCAAGTCTACCTGAATCTCTCAATACTGCTGAATACAGTGAGCTCCACACAGGACTCGAGGCATGGACTCAGCATGCAAATAAAAGGGCACAAAAAGTCACTTTTCATATATTGGTTTAACCAACAAACAGTCAAGTCACCCCAAACTCAATTTATGCACCTACATCCAAAATAGCTCCAGATAATTATTTACAGGAACCCCGAGTTCAGGCTATTTGGGTTTGTTTCACTACAGTACTGATTAAGCTATCATCAGTATCCCTGATTCTCGAAGCTTAATAATGAAAACCAGCCTCTTAAAAATTTAATCAATGGCACACCTAGCTGCCAGAAAACACGGGCAGGAACTCAGTGTAGAAAGAAAACGTGCTCCCTGAGAAACAGCCGCCTTACACAGCTGTTCTCTCTCAGATTTCTGAGGAAGCATCTAAGGACATAACACACAACCCTCTGGATTCAGAATATCCATATTAACAGACTTCCCTCCTGCCAGGATAAACTTCATTAAACTCCCTTCATACACAGCAGATTAAGCATAATTGATCACAGAGAGAGTCAAATGGAGTTGGAAAATTAGCTGGTTTAGAAACACAGTGAGCAGTTAAAAGCAGCTGAGATTTTTCATCCCATTTTCTTAATAAAGAGCAACAGTGACTAATTTTAGTATTACTTCTTGGCTTAAAAAAAAGCAGCTGTAAAATCAATTAAGACCTGCTAACATTCTGCTAGTTTCAGAAGTTCCCATACATTAGAGTCTGGTAAGAGCTCCATTTTGGTCAGGAAACACCTGATTTTAAACCCCACAACATGTGATAGTTTTGCTTCTTCCAAATCATTCTACAGCAACTGATCCATTCCTCACTTGACTCCCATAAGAATGTCCAGTTCTACGTGGCTGGCAGCCCCTGAAAGGAAGCAAAAGATTTCAGAACGCCTTAGTGTCTGTCTTCTCTACCTCTGCCTAGCAAACAGCTGCCAAAGATAGATCCAAGAGACAAGACAGACAAGCAGACTTGCCCCTCCTGCCAGACTACTAATGCTGCAGGGATACATGTGGTCCACAGCCTCTGCCCTTCACCCTTCAGTCACCAAGTTTCTAGTTTAGGATGAAAGGAAGATGAACCAAAGGGAGGTGTAAGATGAGCTGGATCTCATGGAAAGTTATAAAGGAGATGAAATGGAATGCTGATGAAATGAGGCTATGCAAAGTTATGTATCACAAGCCAAAAAAAGAGATACTGAGAGGGCTGAGAGTTTGGAAAGACATTGTATATGGGAAATACTTTAGGTAATTGGAAAGGATAAACATTTTCCTTGTTCAGTGCAGAGACAGTCAAAATATGTCCCTGTAGCTTATACCTGAAGAACAAAATGGAAAGAAAACCTAACAATTTACTCTCTGCCTTTCTGAACTCTGCTTTGGAAATCTTTGGTTCAAAATTCAAAACTGTTCACACTCATGATGAGGCAGAGGAAAAAGCCAATTATTTCCTACTGTTAGAAACTGTCTATCCTTTTCAGAGGTTTTGGCTCACTATGGCGAAAGCAGTTAATATATGCTGAAACATCCTGGAGAACAGTAATCCCTCAACAGCAGAACGATGCTGTTGACTGAGTGTGGAAATGAAACCCAAGTTTCTTATTTAAACTTCCCAAGAGCAATTCCTGCTGACAAACACGTCAAAGAAAAAGAGGCACAACCACATTACAAAAACATGAATACCAAAACACATTAAAAAAGTGTTAATTAACACATGTTAAACATATAACACATATAAAGAGCATAGCCAGACAGAACTGTTGATAGTTTATCTCAAATTTTTGCAATTTATATAACCAAAAAGCCAATCTTCCTGCTTCTATATATTTCTGCAAAACTCCTAACCAGTCTTCATTGAGGGACCTTGTAAAATACCAACCATGCTGGTAACATTGATATCCTAAAGAACACATGCAGCTTCACGTCTGCTCACGGTCAGGACAAAGCCTGAGCTGAGGTCACTGACTGCCTCCTACAGACTGCCTGCATCCAGAAGATAAGGTGCCTGGTGGTTCTTGGAGTGAGGAAGAAACACTGCTGATTGTGCTGAGAGGATTAAGGGAATGAAAAGAAAACAATCCACAGAAGCAGAATAAATGAAGAGGATCTGAGTGAGAAAGAAAAACAGAAAAGAACTGGATTCCTCTGGATGACAGGACAAACAATCCAAGCAAAGCAAAAGGAATCAAACGCAAGGGGATGGTGTCCTCATACAGTACCTGGTTAGGAAACACATTGACTCCTCTAATCCTCCTTCAGAGCTTTCATTTGAAAATTGCTCATGATCCTTCTTACTGTCCAGTATCCCACTGAAGCAGAACATTTATCAGAATACTTTATCATACAAGTCTAATGACTTCTGTCCTTTGGCGTTTTCTTCCTTCCATTAATATACACTACTAAAATAAAGTTATTACAATAATGCTTATGTTCCCCAAATCCCAGTATTTTTTACATGTTTCATGGCATCCTAATGTCACCTGTTGAACTACTGATGTGTCAACGCTCTTCTAAGAGGAACTAGTAAACGAGTATCTGAACACAGAGACTGCAAGCCCTTGTCCATTCATCAGCTAACATTTTATCAGTAACTGCCCTGATATTCATAACAATATCTGTGGAATAGGACAGACCCAGGAAGAGGAAAACATCCACCATGTGTCCCACATCGTTGTATTTAGGACAAGAACCTACAAACTCCATTTCCTTCTGCTAACCTCTAAGTTTCCCTCTTCCTCTCCAATGGTAAGATTTCCTCTCCATTAAACTGCAGTGAAAATCCACCCCAGTATTCTGTGTAAGTCACTTCTGGGCACACTGAAATCCTACAGTCCTGGGACACAAATAGAACTATGACCTGGCATTATCATACACTTAATTTTCCAAAGCTTTTATAAATCCATCTATACATTTGCTGGAACAGCCACCGTTCAATAATGCAGCGCTGATGAAAGCATAAATAACAGTTTCAAGCAAGTCCTGTCTCTTCCCTGAGAGCATCCCCTGCAGGTGCATCATGAAATGACTCTGCTTGCACAGTGCTGGACTCCTTTCAGAAGTTCTGTTGGCTTAAAAGGAGGGACCTGAGGTAAACAGAAATATCAGCTACGATTCTGCTCAAGTTCTCTATTCTCTTTGCAATTAAACCACTGTATGATTTTAAATAACTTTAACAACAGAATTGTTCTGGTGACAGTGAAAAGGCAACTGAGAAACTGTGCACAACTAGTTTAACTTTCATGTATAAATGACTAGTGTGAAACAGATGACCCAAAGAAGACATGGATGAAACCATGCAGCAGAATGTGCCAACTCCTTTGCTCTGGTGAGACCTCACCTGGAGTACTGTGTCCAGCTCTGGAGCCCTCAGCACAAGGACACAAGCCTGTTGGAGTGGGGCCAGAGGAGGCCACAAAAATGTTCCAAGGGCTGAAGGTTGAGAGAGTTGGGCTTGTTCAGCTTGGAGAAGAGAAGGCTCTGAGGGGATCTTATAGCAGCCTTCCAGTCCCTGAAAGGTGCCTGTAGGAAGCTGGGGAAGAACTGTTCCTGAGGGCATGGAGCGATAGGATAAGGGGTGATGGGTTTAAACTGGAAAAGGGGAGATTTAGGTTGGATACTGGGAAGAAGTTCTTCACTCTGAGGGTGGTGAGACATTAGCCCAGGTTGCCTGGAGAGGTGGTGGAGGCCCCATCCCTGGAGACATTCAAGGTCAGGCTTGATGGGGCTCTGAGCAACCTGCTCTAGTGAAGATGTCGCTGCTCACTGGGTGGGACTAGATGGCCTTTGAAGGTCCCTTCCAACCTAATGCATTCTATGATTCTATAACTCTCCTTGCAGCTTTCAGACACAGGCAAGTGTGCAAGCTGAATGAGGCCTTGGGATGTTCTCCGAGCAGCTCAGGGCCCTGGGAGCTGCTTCTCTAGCCACCAGCTCCACAGCATGCACTGAAAAGGGCCAACAATACCCACACCGTAGCCTCGTGGAGACTACTCTCCCTGGAAGCAGTCTTCAGCTTCCTGGCTGATTTTGGAGCATCACAAGATAATAGCTCCCTAGATGCTTTTTGTACCACAGCTTTAATAAATAAAACCTTTGATCTACCATAGATGAGCTACTTGTCTGCTACTGTAAAGGTCCCTTGTGACCTGCTTATCACCAGGTATGGTATCAAATGAGTAGCCTTTACATCACCCCAAAACGCCAGCATCCATCATCTTATAATCCTCATGGTCACTTCTGTTACCTACAGCACATAGGAGTAATAACATCCAAATGCCTACTGAATGATGTCCATAAAGCTGGATACACATAAAGAAGAGGAAAAGAGACCATAAAGCCATGAGGATTGCCATCACTTCCACAGTTTTATCTTTTCTTTCAAGTGGAAGCCAGGAAAACTGGTCAGATTTTCATCCAGGCCAGAAGATTTCTCCAGGGCTTTCAAAAGACAATTACAGGAACTCCACTGGGTGTGTGGAAAAGCCATACCAAGTGTTTGACAGGGCTTATGGAGAGGTATAGAAGGGTTGATGTAAAAGGCTGATGCCCAGCAATGCCAGCAATAATTAATTATTGATCATCTTTTCTCTAATAATAGACAATGGTCGACTTATTATTTTTAACAGGTATGAATTTTTTGTTACTCATCAGTAAGGTACATATCTGAGCTAAAGTCAGGGAGGTTTCTGGACAAAAATAGGGAGGAGGTACTGATGCATTGTTCAATTTAGCAACAGTTGCCATGGAAATATCTTTTTTAGTGACTGCTGATGGTTATCTCATGTTTGAAATGTGATTTATTCACATCCTATATGAGAGCAGAGAAGCATATTTATAGATGAGTAAACCAAACCATGGTTATTTCAGCACTAAAATGCAGCACAGTTTATCTGCTTTTCAGAAATACATAATTTGTCAAAATAGGCTATTACTCATGCAAATATATTGACCTCCTGCAGTATATAACCCAATTACTAGAGTAAAGCAGAAGCCCTTCCCAGAGCTGAAATAAGCAGGAACAGGAAATGTAATGCAATTCCCATTTTCTTCCTCTTATCCTCTCACAGGAAAAGAAAGGGACAGAATCAGAGACAGTCTGGTCCAAAAGCTGCTATTATTTTGAATTTACAAACACACAAGCTGCATGAAGACATAAGTCAGTCAGCTACTGCAGGATTTTGGCAGTTTTCTCCATATCAGCCTTTGTGCCTGAAACTCATTTTTAGAACCAACATTCTTCCACAAGCTTAAACACAGCAGTTTATCTGCTCTGTCCTGATATTTGCCTGATCAATCACCTCTCATTCCACACACTTTTTCTATTTTAAATAACCCAGCTACCACAAAGAGAGGAACCATGGGGATAATACACTTATTTTTGTGCATGTGTAAAGCAACTGACGCCAAGAATGTTGTATCTCAAGTCCTTCTGACAAGCATGCTGCCATCCTGGTCAAGCAACAGCTAGGACAATCACAGTACCTTATGGCTCAAACTAGGGTGCCCAGCATTACCAGATGTATAGAATATCTAAAAATATTTACATTGACCTGAAATATTACTCTATTGCAACATTTGTCTTTGCTATTATCTGTAAGGTTATCAAGAGGAAGCCTGATGCTGGAAGGCACAGCAATAGAGAGAGATTTCTTCAGGAAAGGAAGGTACTTAAGGCTTTTTTTTAACTAGTTCTGGGTATGTCTGCATGTAAGAAAAGAACAGCTTAGATAAAAATAAAAAACTCTTCAGATTTAAGTATTACAGTTAGGGAGCAATGGATAACTAAATAAAAAGAAGAGATATTCAAAGTCCCTGCTTTAAGGTGCAACAAGCAATGTGTAATTGCAGACCCTGCCTTAAGTCATAGGAACCCAAAGGTTTTGTGCCAGCTGCACAAAGCAGTTTCAAGGTAATGGAAGGAGTAACGGGACCTGTCTAAGTAAACATAGAACAGGTGACAAATGGGAAAGATTTTGTAATTGTACAGAGCAACCCAGAATATGTTCGGTACTTGAAGTAGCAGCAAAAAGAAAAATATGACATGGCTCTTCTCCCACACAAATAGCCAAAAATTTAGCCATGAGATCTACAAATTTTTTGTTGAACTCAGATATGATCAAGCTGTTCTTGTGTATAAGGTATCACAGATTTAACAGTAATTACACAGCACAGTGGTTTCCAAACTGCAATTTAAGAGGCCAAAGAGTCCACAAGCACCTGTAGGTGCCTTAACCCTCACAGGGACAGAGGTCCACTCTACATACGTGGAAAATCTTGGTGTGAAAATACCCATGCTGCAGGCACTCTCCCCCAGGAAATGCAAGCTACTAGCCAGGCTCCTTGGGTACGCTCCTGTGTATCAGGTCTCATTTCTGACCTGTACAGCTGGGGAAGGAAAGCTGCTAGTGGAGTGGAAGAGTACTTTGCTCAGTACACATCTATGCATTTCAAGTCTTGTGCTGCAGCTAAAATTAGTCTATTACTCTAATATATGGAGATCAAGGAAGAATAGTTGGTGGAATCCTCTATTAGAAATGACAATCATGAACAAGGCCACTCTTCAGTTCTCCCTTAGTTGCATTTGCTATCAACTGGATAATCGTATAAAGGTACAGCTACCATACAGTATAAGCTTATTATAAACAAAGCAGCACAACACCAGGAAAAACGTGATTACAGAGTCCCCAGAAGTGTTGATGAGGTACAAGAGTTCTTGAATAAGCCAAATACATCAGTCACTGAGTCACCACCATGCAGAAACACATTCTCTGCAATGACAAATGTAGGGAGCTGTATGAGCAGAGCTGGTAAGAGGATGGACTTGCAGCTGAAGCAAACAAGCTCATGATTTCAGATGTCTTACCAAGGACATCCCGAGACAGCATTCCTCAGTCCCCATACCAGACATTCAGTACAGCCAAATTGCTAAAACATACTCAGTAATCCAGACAGATACCCACAAATCAGATACTCAAACACACACTTTGAAGGGCTGGGGAGGGAAGAGAAGTGTAGGGGGAAAAGCAAAAAAAAGAGAAGAATGTTTTTCCATCTACTTATTTTTGGCAATCAAATCAGCTGACAAAGTATTTTTGCTAATGAACACAAAAACCCAAAGGTGTTGCCAACATTTGTATAACAGCTTATAACATAAGAGCATCAGTTCAGGCAGGGATTGAAGCTAGAGATGGCAAAAGGCCCAAGCAGAAAATTTTAAGGTCAGTCCAGGTAAAGCCTAGTCTGTGAAGACAGATGACAAATACATGGAACACTTACAGAAGTGAATTCAAAGCCACATCTACATCTGAAACTTTAAAGAGCATTTCAATAGGTCCAGTTACAGAATATACCAGATGAAACCTACTTTGACCACTGCAGCAACTCCTACATGACAACAGCTGAACAACCAGGAAAAATACTTCTAACAGGAGAGCTGAGCACCCTCAACAGTCAAGACTGTTCCTGCACACAATGAGCACTGGTGCTCAGCACTGCAGTCACAACCAACTGAAACATCAGCAGAACATCGGCGCAACGTGAATAGGAAACACACAGCATGCTTCTTGATACTTCAAGAACAGCACAAGCAACAACCAACTTTTGCACCAGCAATCAGAACTGCCCCCACACCATCTCTGGAGATGCACTTGATATAGGGGGTGTCAGTAAACAAACTGAAATGGGCTAAGCATTCTAGCTTGAGAGTACAACATATCTGTCAGCTTCACTCCGGCACTGCAGGAAGGGACAGAGTAGTAAAGATTGAGCTCTGACCTGCTAAATGTTAATAACACCTGACACACATGGATGAGGATTAATCATGAAGTTGTCAGGACTGCTATAAGAATGGCTGCTTGAAATGCTGTTCAGTGGGAGGGATTCTAAAAATGAGAATTCACTTAGCAGTATAGTGCAGTGCTCCCTTTAAGATTAATCATGAATAATCATTAGAGAGCTTCTGGTTGGAGGGAGGGAGTATTTCACATGACCCAGATGCTGGCTGTAGATCTACACAGATGGGATTATAGCTGTCTGGTATCTAATAATGAGAGGTCTGTTTCAGACTTACGCTTCTTTTACTTGTAGTCTCTAATATTGGGATGCAGTGATGGTTAGAAAGTTCAGCAGCTTTAGCCAACAAACATACTGATATTACTACAGTTGAAGAAAACCTTGGTATAAATACAACTGTGCATGTGGGAGGTTGTCAAAGACATACACTGGAGAGAAACCCGTGATTTCTGCCTGTGGAAGCATTTTTACTGTGTTGCAATTATGTTTTATATGCATTCAAACCTAATGTAGTAATGTTCTTAATGCTGTGCTTAATTTTAAGTACCTGAATTAGGGCACTGTTCCACTGCTTAAAGTTAGATTTGTCAGGATGATTCAGTTGCTTAAAATTAAGTAAGCTTGCAATTATCCTGGTGAACTGAGCTCTCTTTAGTACTGGATCCAGAAATGCTGTTGACAGTAACAATAAAACAGCCAGGAAGGATAGAATGCAGCTGAATACTTTTTTCCATAACAAGAATTTCTCAAAGTTAAAAAATTAACAGCAGACTAATAATGCAGATAAGTATGCCAAATTTTTAATTTCTTCCATTCCAACTCCAGTGCCCCAATTACATTCCTTATCTTGTTTCCCTCACTATGTCTTACTAGTACTCCTCTTAAGAGAGACAGACTAGAGTTACTGCTAACCTACTGACAACAATAATGTAGCAAAAAAGAGATTGTTTCTTATTCTTAAAAAAAATCTTATATTGTTCACTCCTAAAAGTTAACTGAGAGCACTATTTTAATTTTTTCTCCTTCCATTGTATTCAGGCATCAAACACAGTCTCATCACCCCTTTAATCCATGGGTCAAATATGAATATGCTTGAATGTAAATTCTATTTAATAATAATTCAAGGCCCAAAACTGCTTAGATATGGTAAGTACTTGAGGTTCTAATGTGTGCAAAGGTTAAATAGTTGTCAAGAATACCTCATGTTTTTTCATCTAAATTACCTTCCAGGAAGTAACGGATTTCAGCCATGTCAAAACATTTCACATATGAATTTGTAGTCTTGAATTTACAATATATAATTCTGCCTATATGTCTATATGTATAATTCTGTCTATATGTATATGTCTGTATGCATTATAATATATAATTCTGTTTATTATGTATTGTATATGTATACAACAGTGTATAGGCTGTTATATAGGGAAGTGCCTTTTCAGCCATAGGGACCATAAGCTGTTGATCAGTGGGAATGGCATTGACTTCTGCATCTGTGAACTTTATACATGCTACATAAATACTGAGATGAGACATGTGAAAAGTATCAGTAAGTAACATCAGAGTATAATTTAAGTCAGAAGACATCAGCAGCCTTTGGCCGTACAAAAATTCTCCCTCTCTCCAAGAGGTGGGCTTTTAATTCCCAGGTAGCTTCATCACTATGATGCTTTGCTTCCAGATTCTCCATGACTCTTTTCTTCTACTTTCTCAGTGTATAATTTAATTATTTCCTTCTGAAGGAAGGTTTTCTATTCCTTGTCTGCTGTGGTATATGCCTTCCACCGAGGCATCTGTAATCATTTATTCTGCATTTCCTGCTGTGGTGCAGGTTAGGATATATTTCTGGCAGTGGCTGGTTACATGTTTCCTGTGAATTTATGCTTCAAAAAAAGAAGCCGGGTCAGCTTTTATTTAATACAGCAATTTTTCTTCATTAGGTTATTTATTCATTAAATGCATCTTGATGAAGTCCACCTATCTACTTCCTAAGAAAGTTTTCTGTATGTTAACACACAACTGATGTTAGACTGCTTTGTTCTCCTACATACTCCCTTCTCATTGACACACATCTCAAGCACAGAAAAACATTGTGGAGAGGTTCTTTGCAAAGCCTTTGCTCAGAAGAAACTGGAAATACTTTCAGGATCTGAGAGAACACATGAGGTCCTTCAGATCTACCTCAGGCTGGGCATTTTGTCAAGGGCTATATCCCAGCCAAGATTCAGGGTCTTCCTGCCTGAACTGGTGAGCTGTGAAGCAACAGATTGTCCACAATGCTTTCCCCAACAAAGGCTAATGGATTGCTTTCACCGTCATCCACCACAGGACATAGTCCTTGGCTCAGTCTCCACAGCAGCAGAGCACACAGACACACCTCCATGCTCACAGAGGGTGAAGTGCTGCAGATCAGCAGGCCTGTGTCAGGCTTTCATGCAGCTGAAGTACGAGGGTCTACATTTATGGGTCAGAAAGACACAAAAGCACCTTCAGCAGCTTTACAGAAAAAGGTGAGCAGAAGGCCTCAAAAAAAAGCAAATTGATCAACCCAGAGTCCTTGTCTCTTCCCCCAAAAGCTCAGACCCACACTTTCTTTCACAATGCATGCTTACAAAGTTGCTTTTCATCTACATCGAGCACTGTTGAACCTTTTCCTTTTATTATTAAACCTTAGTATTTACAGATCTATCCAGCTATCTGCACTTTAACACTGTGGTCCATGCAGGTGCCTTCTGCAGTATTTGTCACTTCAGAGTAAATCACTTACCTTCAATTATGTTTACCCAACTGTAAAACAGGAGCAATAATACTTGTTTTTCCTAGTTGATATGAGGCTTATTAATGCTTGTTTAAGTGCTTTGTTATGCTTGAATGGAAGAGGAAATTATTTTTATAATTTTAAGTGAAGCTTAATTATAAAACTGTTAACATAAGCATATTAGAAAAATGAACTGTGAATTGCAAGCCAACAATTGCTCACTTACTCTTAAAAGAGTACAAAATGATTGTATATGCATCTTGCTATCACTAATGCCCACTTGTCTAAATCCTACATTTGTCTGCCATATTAAAGCTAAGAAGCAGCAACATGCAAATCGAATTTAGTATTTAGTCAATCAAGAAGCAATGTCCACTTCCTTCCTTCATGACACACCATCAGTGGAATCTTGATTAAGAATTAGCCCCCATACAAAACCATTCTGTTTGCAATATATTGCTTTAAGATACACATGTGATTGTCACTGGCACAACTCCTAAGCTAGAAAACTGGCTAATTTACTACGATAACTTACACAGTTACTAAAATAACATTGGCAAGAGATCTTATAATAAGTTTTAAGTTATGCACAAATTCTAAACAGCACAGCTCTTCTTTTAATCAGAAAATGCACGTTGCTTGTTTAAAAGACAACTTGGGACTTACAGAGGTATAGGATACTGAAGAGAGTACAGCTTTTGTAAGGCAGAGCCCTGGGACAGGCTGCCCAGAGAGGCTGTGGAGTCTCCTTCTCTGCAGAGATGCAGAACCTGCCTGGATGCTGTCCTGTGCAGCCTGCTGTAGGTGATGCTGCTTTAGCACATGGGTTGGACTAGATGATCTTTTGAGGTCCCTTCCAGCCACTACCCTTCTGTGATGTTGTGAATTGAACAAAATAACTTGCTTTTACCTGACATAGCATATTTGTCAAAACAAATATCGCTTCAAATCATAGTTCCCAAATCTTCTGAAAATATGTTCCACGAGCTTAAGCTCTGTCACTTATACAATGTCTGCAAATAAAAGACAAAACCCCAGGCTCATTTTCAGACAATAAACAAAGAAAAGCCAATTATCTCACTCCATTTCCCCTCACCCTACCACCTATTTCTAGTTCAGAGGCTCATCAGAAGAGGTAAATGACCACAAAATCTGTTTAAATGAGGCAGTGCTCACAAACTTTTTAGAAAGAGGATAAGAATTTGACACTAAAACAATGGATCTTTAAAAAGGCTCCTCTACAGTCGTGTGCGCATGCTGATAATCCCTGCCCAGAATTGGTGTATCTTTGAAAAGGCAATAATATTTTTCAGAAATACAAGAAAAGAGGGAGGGGTGTGGGCAGGAGACAAGCAAACCACCAGCCCCTCCAAGCTGCCCCCCCCCCCAACATACATCAACAAAAAGCAACAACAAAACACCCAAACTGATATTCAGCAAAAACCCAGCCTTGATATGAAGAGATGCATACACAGTTGTTGTTCAGTGTTAACCCCAACCAGATGTCTCCATCAGCAAACAGGGTTTGAGCAGAACTGAAGGCGACATTCATTCTTCACTGAATGTCAAAGGGAATATTTCACCTAAATTAAATTTTGTGAGCTTAAAAAGGAAACGCAGCTCTTTAGTAATGGTTTTCTTACTGCTATTGTAAATCTAAAATCAAGATATTGCTGTCAATCATGGTCACAAGATGCAATAGCACGCTGGTACAGTTGGACTTTGCCCTGGAACAAGGGAACACAGAAGACTGTCACCACTATCCCTTTCTCCCCTGCAGTGCTCTTGGACCACATGCCAGCCCCAACACCCCCTCCCCAAGCACAAGATAGGAGACAGAAAATGGAAAGATGGAAGAGGAAATCCACCAAAATGATTTGACAGCACTGCCTTGATGCCTTGTAGATAAAGGGAAAATAAGGACAGCTGGAAGAGTACAGCCTCAGTACTCACAGGTCTCTGACAGAACAGTGAATACACACGAGGTTACAGAATTATAGCAGAGCAGCTACAGAAGCAGCCAGGAAAGCTGGCAGTAAGAACCAGAACATGCCTGGTTCTTTGTGCAGCTCTACCTCATTGCCTCCCTATGGCAATATTCCAACAACAAATAATTCAGAGCCACAAGGTTCTCCACTGGGTTGCTAGCTCTTCCTTCCTGCATGCAGCCATGGCATCCTTACGGCAATCCCCCATCTTCTAGACAGTTTAGTTGAAGGCAAAAGGTTTATGCTGATTTCGAACTACCAACAGTGTCAAACACATACTTCTACATTCCTACTCCAGACTTTCTTAACAGATCAAAGTAATAATTTAAATGGATATTTCAAATGCTGGTAACTAATTGCATTTATTCCCTTGGCGGATTTTCCCATGGCACTGGCTTCTCCTACCAAACAACTTCAATGACAAAGGCTTATTATCATATTAGCAGGAGAGTTTTTTCTGCTCTTTTACACCCACTCCATTGTCCTCCATGTTTCTAGACCACTGGTTCTGCAAGTTTAGTACGCTTGTCAGCCAAGCTTAACAAATATTTAACAAGCAAACATCAACTATGTGAAAGTCTCCTGCAAAAAAAATTTGCAGTGTATCACACAGCATTAAAACCACCTTGTCCTGGACTCCAAGGACCACCATGTCAAAGTTTCCACCAGTTGTCATTGCTCTGCACCATCCTTCCTTTCTCTTCTTCGTTTTTACTCCTGGGGTTACATTACATTTCAATGCCAAACATGGTACTTTACAAACAAACATTTATCATGTGCAAGAACAAATCAATTCATTCACTGACTTAAAATTAAGTCTCAAAAGTCAGCTATGATTTAATGCATATTCTATTTATTTAAAAAAACAAGACTGACAAGTCAATGCAAATAAGCAATGCTGATAATGCACTCTGCTAGAGAATTAAGCCATAAAATTCTATAGCATGGAAAATAGTGCAAAATACCACACAAAGAGGACAAGTTCTGGGTCCTGAGGAAATAGCTTTATATTGCACAAATTTACTGCATGTTTATCTCACAAAAGGAAATTACAATAAACCTCATCACAGCTTGCCTTTTTTTAACTCCTAAAGCCATCACTAAAAGACTGAATTTAACATGAAACAAATAACTGAGTATCAGGACTGAATGCCAAAGAAGAATACCAAAGCAATACCATTTTCTGATGGTAATTTTGAGCAATTTAATGGCAGCACGTGTTCTTTTTGATAATTAGGCAGATGTATTTTGGGCCTCACCCTAACTGAAAGAAAATGCTTGCATCACTTACTAAAAAGCAGTATGTAACAAACTCATAATACCAAAGCCATAATGAAAATCTTACTCGTTCTGATGACTTACTAGCCTAGAAGAAGCTTCTAGCCAAAATATTTCTCTTTACTATAGGAATCAAGTGATTGTAGACATGAATCTCATGTTACCTGTCCGCAGTACTACTCAGTATTGAGGATGGATCTCTCCTGGCACCATTTTTCATTTTCATACATGGTGATAAAGAGCAGAAAGTTTTATTAGTGTACAACCATGAAATCCACCAGGAGATACATTAATTCAACTCACCATGAATATAAATTAAAACTTGGGGGCTTATGGGTGTTTCTATATTCATTAAAGGTACTGTAAACAATGTCATGTGGAGGTGTAATCAACATGAAAAAGCTCTCCCTGGGTTTAGGTGTAATCGACATTACAAAGCTCTTCACATGCCATGAAATGCAATGGCAAAACAGATACAAATCCAGATATATATGTTATATATATAACTGTGTTAACAGCACAGTTAAATATCTTTACACATCCCTGTCCTTGGGAGCAGTGGTACAGAATCTCTCCAAACTGCAGTTCGGTGCTACAACACAAAACTACTGGAGGACAGAAGCATTCCCTTGCACAAACAGAAGGCATCTACAGCACTCTCTCCCTCAGAGCTCTCTCAACTCTCAAAAGTAGAAACTTTGCATTAGAACATAAGGATTGAAAATAAACAACAACATAAATTCGAAGTGTAAAAAAAAGCAAGTGCCTCACATGTAACCCCCCCCCAAAACCAGCAAAAAAAATCCTGCATAACAAAAAGGCAAGTGTATCTTCTCTATCTCTTCCCCAGCCAGAGATGTGGCACACAGGGTACTAACTGCAATGGTTACTGACTTCTGGACTGGCCAGCTGTAAGAAAAAAATGTGAATCTTTCACAGATTATGCTATGTAATGAATCAAGGATTTCCTGATTAAATAAAGGAGCATCCTAGGCAAGGAAGTCTTGTTTCATTTCCAGCACGGCTATGAAACAGTCTTGTTACTGCCAAGGTTTTCAACCTAGTCTCAACTTGCTCTCTATCTTGAATCTGATTTTTTTATCAAGGAGTTGAATTTTCATGGTATTGTGTTGAAGAACCCATTTAACTTTTAACACCATACTTACTTACTTACCACCTTGACCTGCATTAGCTAAAAGTGATCCTGCAGATCTAACCAAAATCATGCTGTGCTGTTGCTCTTCTGGGCATTTTACACAGTACTACTTTGAGCTTTTTGTTTTTGGAAATACCCACCCAACTTTCTCAGGGACAGTTTCTAAAAGACAGCCAAGAATGAAACTAAAAAGCAATTAATTCTGAGAGGAAGGAACAGACACTGAGGAAAGGGAACACGATGCAAGACAGCAGCAGAGGATGTCCAACAGTTTTGTCTGTAAGGCACAACAGTAAGATTAACTTGATTCTGGAATCTGGTTTTATTTCAGAAGCAAGTTCTAAGGTGAAATACTGGTAAATCTGATGGCTGAAATAAGAAAAAGCTTCTTCCTCTTCACTCCTCCAAAGAGCTCTGGATGGGATCAAAACCAGAGTTTTGTTGACATCTGCAGAAAGCAGAGGGGAAGGAGTTTAGGGAACTAGTCTACATGTTTTTTGCTTCAGGGTTTTTAGTTCATATCTCCAAAGAAAATATTTGAAGACATTTCTTTTAAAAAGAAGTATATCAGTCAGCAGAGAAAAGTTTATAGCTACAATAATGCACGGAAGGCTAAGACAACTGTGTCTAGCATGTGTGCTTCACCATTATCTAAGATAATAACATTCAGCTTTAGCATGCAGAAAAAGTATCTTGGAAAAAAGATGGGCATAAGACTAAAAGTCCTTGTCAGTGATGCTGTAGTAGATTCCCTTCAGAAGATCTGTGCATGCAGGAGAACTGTCGTAGCTGTGAAAGTGACATGTATTTTAATACAAGTGCTTAAATTGCAGGCAAAGTTGGCAAAGCAGCAGTGCTTATCTAGAGCACTAAGAAATGGAGTAGGCGGTGGAACAGAAGTAGCTCATCACGATGAGGAGAAACTTCAGATGGGCTCTGTAACTCAGCAGGACCAGTAACAAACAAAAACCTGAGGCTTGACAACACAAAACTCTGTACAAGGCCTTACTGGAGAAGGGAATAAATATGCAACTGCTACATCAGTTTGCTCAATGAAGACCACTGCTGCAAAACTTCAGGGGTATTGATCTGTACCCAGCTTATCTATGTAACAAAGTTCCTCTTTTCACAGAGTCATGGAACAGTTTGGGTTGGAAGAGATCTTTGAAGGTCATCCAGTTCAATCCACCTGCAACGAGCAGGGACATTTTCAACTACACTGTGTTGCTCAAAGCCTCATCCAACCTGACCTTGAATGCTTCCAAGGATGGGATATCTCCCACCTCTCTGGGAAACCTGTTCCAGGGTTTCATCACCATAAAAAACATTCTTCCTTATATCTAGTCTAAAACTGCTCTCCTCTAGTTTTAAACTATTACCCCTTGTCCTGTCACCACAGGCTCTACTAAAAAGTTGGTCTCCATCTGTCTTACAAAGCCCCTTTAGGTCCTGGAAGGCCACAAGAAGTTCTCTCCAGAGCCTTCTCTTCTCCAGGCTGAACAAGCCTAACCTTCTCAGCCTTTCCTCATAGCAGAGGTGCTCCATCCCCCCGATCATTTTCTGGTCCCTCCTCTGGACCCGCTCCAATACGTCCATGTCTGTCTTGTCCTGAGGGACCCAGAGCTGGATGCAGTACTCCAGGTGAGGTCTCACCAGAGCAGAGACAACTTGCTAATTCAACTGATTTATGCTTGCAGATGATTAAAATGAGCTCACTTAGCAATTCAAGTGCACTTGATATATACTTACTCTCAAGTCTTGGATATCATGACTCAGCTACAATTTCCAAGGCCATTAAAACCTAACTTCATTATAGCTTTCCTCTTTGCAGCTCTCAAGTCAATGAAACTCTGCAGCCATGAAGAGTGTCTGGTCCTGCATACAAGCTCAAATCTGATAAAAAGCTGTAGCATAACTAGCTCTGCTAACAGTATCATTGACAATTACACAGGACAATATGAGATGTCCCTCATTACTGCAAAAGGGATTTGAGAGAGAGAGGAATATGTCTCCTCATTAAGATCACCAGAATTTAGCATCAAAAAGCTTACTTTCCTGATACCATTCTAAATTCAAGCCAAGTTTTAATTTTTCTTTAATTCACTGACAAAAACAATGAAGAACTAACGAGAGAGTAGCTTGATAGACTCAGAACTATAGCACAAGGGATACATCTAGATTGTCTTTGCCCATGCTGTTTCCATGACAGCACCAAATTCTGCTTCGTGGTTAATCAGTATGGACTACCCAGTGTCCAGACCATTCAGATAAACAAACTCTTCACAGAATCACAGACTGTTAGGAGTTGGAAGGGACCTCGATAGATCATCCAGTCCAACCCCCCTGCCAGAGCAGGGTCACCCAGACTAAATCCCACAGGAACACATCCAGCGGGGTTTGGATGTCTCCAGAGAAGGAGACTCCCTAGCCTCTCTGGGCAGCCTGTCCCAGGGCTCCCTCACCCTCACAGGGACAAAGTTCCTCCTTGTGTTCCCATGGAACCTCCTCTGCTCCAGCTGCACCCGCTGCCCCTTGTCCTGTGGCCGCCACCCCTGAGCAGAGCCTGGCTCCAGCCTCCTGACTCTCACCCTTTATATATGTATAGACATTAATAAGGTCACCCCTCAGTCTCCTCCAAGGTAAAGAGGCCCAGCTCCCTCAGCCTGTCCCCATAAGGAAGGTGTTCTACCCCATCTTGGTGGCCCTGCTCTTGAGCCAACTAGCCAAGTCTGTACTCAGCTTTAGGGGAATCTGCTGCCACAACCCAGGGAGATGAAACCCAGGGCAAATTCCATTTCCAACTGCCCATTCTCAAGATAGAATAAAATGTGTTAGAAAGCTTCCTTTATATATAAAAAAAACTTTAATTCACTTCATAATTTTAACATTTGATTGGCATTTGGGGGACCTTGACAATTGTTTTTAAAAAACTATTAAAAAAATGAAACTGAGGAGCACTTTCCAGGTCAGATTCTGCCTGGTAAGGATGCTGGGCAGTTGATCCATGCAGAACTGTTTTCAACCAAATTTGCTGTAAAATTTATCCCAGCACTGCTGACACAAAAACCCTTTTCTGTAATTTTGGTTGGTTGGTTTGTTTCGTGAAGCCTCTCTTAGGTTTTTAAGCCCTTTTAGTTTTCAGAAAATGAAAATCAAGCAGCCTTTCACTCATGGTTTTTAAATACTTCAGTTTTTACAATACTGCTTCACATGTGACAGTTTCAGCTATGGGTGATGTTGACAGCCAGAGGTATTTTTTCCACATTGAGACATAAGAGCTCAGAAATTAAGCTTGGATGAAGTGGAGGAAAAAGTCTGTAGTACAGAAGATCAAGTCTCTATTGAATCAGAGAAAAGATTTTCTCTAATAAACCTAGCGCCACTTAAAAAACCAACATTAAATCAAATTAAATCAAACAACAGAATGTAAATTCAGTTGGTACAAATCATCCCATTCTTACTGCAGTCAGTATAATTATATAGAGGATTTGAGCCTATGCATACAAGCTTAACTAACAATTGGTACAGCTACCTGACAAAGCCAAAACCACACAGGTACCCATGTCTTTATTTTTTCAAAATCCCAAAAGAAAAGCAGAAAATTGCACTATGGGTTTGCTAGGTTGAGGAGTATGCACCTCCTTGAAATCACTGTTTTTATGAAAGGAATTATAGATCACTGCATTTGTACAAACATAGTAGGGGTTTTTTTTCCTAACATTCTTCTGTCATGGAAGACATCCACCAGATTCTCTTCATGCAGCATGACAGATAATAAAATTAGTTTTAAGTACAACAGCAAATCAAGCATTCATGATGCCATAAAAACATCTGTCTGCACACTGATGACTGAAATCTAACAAAATTAATGCAGGCATTTAAGCAGCATTATGATTCATAATTAAGCCATGCAGATATTTCTCAGGAATTCTCAGAGAGGATTTTTGGTGGGGTTTTTTTGTTTTAAAGAAAAGCAGCATTAAAATCTATTTTTCTTTTTTGCTTGCCTTTTCTTATGTTCCTATTTAAGGATATGAGCCAATCTTCAAATACTATCCTCTCTGAATTTTCTGAGCGTGAAATAGTGAAGTTAAATGGTGAAAACCCATCAACAACAGGAACCACTTAGGTTCAGAGAAAAAAATCGCTTTGAGAGTACAGGGACATTTGGATACCATTATAGGTCATTATGTCTTCTGCTTCTGATGTGCAATCAAGAAAAACCTTCACCTTCGCCCTGCGTAACAAAGGGTAATTAATTCCTCCCTGCTTTCTCTTCTGTGCTGTATTTCAATCCTAACAGTTTATAGAATTGCTCCCATCTTTCTCCCCTCCCACTCAATGTTGACAGGCCAGAACAGAGAGTACTGACACCTGCTCAGCCCACCCTATGTACTACTCCAAGAAAAGTAACCCTACTAGCTTGATACTAACTGGAGTTACATTTTTTCCAGAACCAAAGGCAGTAAGGAACCAGATTAGGAAGTCTGTATCATATGCTGCATTGGTCTAGGTCAACTAGTTTGATATAGTGGCCATAACACAAAGCTACATATGTGATAAATTACTCCCGCGTCTGTTGTACAAATGTTATCTTTAGTAATGATTTCATATCTGCTGTGAATCAGAACTTCTTATCAAGATGCTATTCTATCTTCATAATACCTTCAAATCCCTGCCATCTTACAGTGGGTTTACACAGGAAGAAAAATCTTTTTCTGGAATAATACTAATATCTACACCTGACATCACATTTAAAGACAAACAAAAACTTAGTATTTGCAATGTGACTAGAACTTGTTCTTCATTCTGAGCACCTAGACAAGAGGTCATAAAAAGTGAAGTGGGCAGAAAATATTGAATTAGGAAACAGATTTAACACAAAGAAACAGTTTGTCTCCAAAAAAAAAAAATCAGACTTCTGGATAGGGGAGGATACAGCAATAGAAACATCAAATGATTGCTTACCTTGTTCCCACTTTTCTTCACCAAATATTACACTAGTGGCCACTGAGCACAGAAGCCTTTGCTAAATGTTTGGTTTTTCCTGCGAGACTACTGGCTGTTCTTATATTCTTAATCTTCTTTAAAGTGATTAAAAACTGTAAGCCTGAACAATTCTGATTTTTATAAAACAAAGCCAGAGCTATTCAACATCCAGCAGCTCAAGGATTTAATAATTAATTTTTACCTCATCACAGGTAAATTGTCCTTATTAATTCTGCCAGGAACTTAGAGTGCATCAAGAACGTGCAAGTACTGCACTACGCTTGCAACATTCACTCTCTTCTTGCCAATCTGCTACCTCACAGCAGACTGCATCCAACACAACAAGAATACTCTGGGTGCTGTAAGTGAGGCTGTGGCTGTACAATGAGTTTGAATAACCTCTGGATAACCTCACCCTTCCAGCTAAGCCTCCATCATGCATATTTGCCTGTGTCATTCCACTGATCTGCCACACTCCATCCCAATAGTTAAGAGGAGGATCACGGTGTTATTAACACCATACTTGCTGCATTGCATCGATAACCCTGTATATCTCTCATTTATTTTAATCCTCTTGTACAGTCGGGAAATGACTGCCCCAAGAGCTCAGAGCAGCTAACCTGATGCCTGTACAGCAGTTAGCATACTGCTGCCTTGAGCCAATTTGACCTAAACACTACTGCAGTGAGCATGAATGTGATAGCCGATGCTGCCAGTAATGCAGATGCATCTCTACAAGCTATGCTCTTCACTTGCAGTCAGTGCTCCCCATTCCTTCTGATGATACACACAATGGCAGAGGGAAGGTGAGCAGAGGGAAAGCTGCTGTTACTACATGGCACGTTCAAACTTCCACTCCTGTTGACAAATAAGAAAAGGCTCTAAGAACAGTACACACAAAACTAGGTGCAGAGTCAACACACCATGCTGACAAGTCTGGAAGAAGCAGGCAAAATACTTCCCCATGTGGTTACAAAATACTTCCCACCACTTCATATAATATGGGTTCACATGCCGTACCCATTAATGCAGCTGAATTTACTGCTGTCTTGGTCTCTTTTCCACCCTTCCACTGGCAATACCTCTGTTTTTTGTTATTGATTTGGCATTTCCACTTATTCTTCTGCAGGCTATTAAAATTTTTTAATACAGCTCATAAGGATCAGGCTGAAAAACTACTCAAAGGTTCAGAAGATACTTGTCTGACATTCTACTCCCATATTCTACAGTCCTGGATATTTTCCATAAGGTCAGGAGGGGAGCCTGCCAAATACTGAACTAGCCTGCCAGGTGGCACAGAGGTGTTTTTTCCATCAGATACTAAAAAAATGCAGCAGACACATATTTCATGTGATCTGTTCACAGGTCACACCTGACCCCAGGAAGTATTACGCTTGTAAAGTGAGCTCACTTCTTGTCAATAAACTGACTGACATATGGCAGAATAAAAGCATTTGATACATCAGTATTTCAAAGGTGAAATTAAACAACTGGAAATCCCCCAAAGACAGACATCTGTGCTTGAATATTTTAGAAAAAATTAATTTTCACTTTTAAAATGTGCAAGTAACTCGACTTCTCCTAGGCCAAGCCAAGCTAGTGGATGAATGGAGATGGGTACAGAAGAGAAGTGTGCCCCTGGCTTTACAAGCAATCAAAAGGCTAGCAAATCTTCACTTCCCCACTAACTCCAGCAATCAGTCCCAAACATCTAAGAACCATGTCACCTCCTCCCAAATTCTGAGATATTAGGGAATAATCTCAGTGGAAGGGTTATCCATTTTTGAAGCCTCAAGCTTTCATGTACTCCAGCTTCATTTTTTTCCCACAGAAATAAGGATTAAATGTCTACTTTTGATTAAAAGAAAGCTCATAGTTTCTCATATGTATGAGCCAAGGGCATTAAAAAACTCCCGAATGCTTCAAGAGTCGACAATGCTACATTTCAATATCATTTAATTAAAATACTAATCTCACAGGCTGCAGGGATCAGTAAAGACAAACGAAGGATGGAGGGTGAAGGGATATGAATCAGAATGAGAAGCAACAGCATGAAAAAGAATGCTATCTGAGTCAAAAGGAAGGGAAAACATCCTGCAAAACAATATTCTGAGGTGACAAAAAAAAGATGTATCAACAAGAAGAGAAAAATGCAAAGGCAGGAAAATTCCCTTTTACAGGCATTTCTGGTGAAATTTATGAAAATAAAAAGTCATCAAGTATTTCCACTGAAAAGAGTCTGCAACTCAAAATTAATATCTCAGCACTTTTTGGGAAAAAAAAAAATCCAGCCTCCTTGAAGAGCAGGGAAGTTCAACAGTTAGCATGTGAACAATTACAGGTCACATGTGGAAAAGCTTTGCTTGTACTTAAGCTGATCACACGAGAAACAGCTTTTAGAAACATGTTAAGACAACAGCTCTCAAATGGAAAATGCTGTTCATTACATTGCCACCACCAGTAACAGTTAAGAAGTTTTTACATTTATCATATGCAGCAAATTTAATAGACAAGTCCTGTCTATATTAAAGGAGGTAGAGGAGCAGAACAGAGGTTTCTCAGAGAAAATTGTGCTCCGAGTCCCTTCTGACACAAGTCTGGTGTAGCTGCACTGGACTCAATGGAGCTATTTTGCATTTACTTGTCTAGATAGACTTCACAATTCCTCTTTGTGCACACAGCACTTGCACAGGGATGAACATAAGAGAAACCAGTAATGTTTCATCAAAGCATGCAACTGTAGTTGCAAGATACTAAGCCAAGACGTTCTAAAGAAAAAACATTTGAGGGTCTTCAAGTGCATAAAAAACCCACCACAAAACCTTTACCCCAGGTACTTCATCTGTATAGATATATCAAAGCCTCTCACATGATTTCTACCAAAATTACTAACTCAGCTTTACAAAGCTCCCATCACTCATAGCACCAACCATACTTTCTTGTTAAACAAAATATCCTAAGCCTTTTCAGTACCTGCTGGTTTTTGTGATGAGCACTGGTAAGTATTTTTGTTCTCCAAATGCTACTTTTCCTGACCATTTTTATTGTTTGACAGTTAACTTTGATGGTTACATGGCAAGTTTTAGACCTGTTTTCTGATTTCACATGCAAGTTCCATAGTCACAAAGTTTCCATTTCCATAAACGGATGGCCCAATGCAAGATACAGTTACACACGCAAAGTGCTTTGTAGGCCTTAGTGACCAATAATAACCAGAGAGCAGAAGCAGAAGCATCTGCACATCAAGGCCCCAAATTCCAAATTGTATTTGCTTCATGCACATTTACAGAACTGCATCCCTAATTCATACAGATATAAAACTTAAAGACATGAGACTGTATAATATTCTGCAAGGTACCTACAGGTATTTTCTGTGGAGCTGAAGCTTTAGCAAGCGACCTTGAGTTCCTTAATTTCTGTTAAAATGTTTAACTACCTTTGTCTATTAAAATTATGTCAGTTGGGAGGAAAAATTCCAGGGCAATACAACATCTTTGAGTTCTTTTGATTCAAAACATATACTGTTTATGAAAACCCATCTAATTGTACTAATTACCCACCCTAAAATCTAAATTGTGAGGAACAAAGCAAGAGCAGGTGACTCAGATGTACTCCAGCTTCATTTTTTTCCCACAGAAATAAGGATTAAATGTCTACTTTTGATTAAAAGAAAGCTCATAGTGAGCCACTGGCATATGCTTCAAATACCACACAGCAACAGCAAGAGCTACAACGTTAATACAAAGACATTTTGGTCACCTGAAGGACAAATGATCAAGTCATACTGCTTGTAGACAGCAGTATCATATTCCAAAATTAACACTGCTGTACTACTAAATGTAAAACTGCTAAGAGTGGGGATTATTGTCAACCAGTTTCTTCAAAAAGATTTTTTTGCATATACAGCAATTTAAGGTGCTAGTGGTGAGAGCAATTGAACTGCTGTGACTACGGGTAATCATATTAACATGTGCACAGTACCACAAAATCCCATGCAACTTCTCTTCAGTCAGCATTCATTATAGATATGTTAATGAAATCCTTTATTTGCACAACTATTAATTACCATAAATCATATATACTTTGCTGTTGCCAGTTTATATTAAAAAAATTCATTTTAAGTATGACATGAGGATGGGGAAGTAACAACAGGACATAGAATATAGGCAACAGTGACACAATAAGACACTTGACCAACCTGAGGACCAACCCTATGCTTAGCCCACACTTAGACCACCCCAGAGCCACCCCTCCCTGGCTAAGCCCCCGTTACAGAGAGCATACGTTACAAGGTATGGAAAACACCCTTGGCCAGCTCAGCTCATCTGGTGAAAACTAAGTCTATCCTAGCCAAAACCAGGACACATATGTGCTCCTGAACACAGAAATTAAAATTTAAACAAAAAACAACAAAAACCCCAGGGTGATATGGTTTTAGGCTTCATCAAGAATTTAGAACTCGCCCAGACCCATTCCTATGAGGAATGTTAAGCACCACAGGTTTTAGAGTCCACATATCAAAACAAGATGAAGGACGTCTTTCTAACAAGAATTGTTTTAGGACAAATGCAACAGGCCTTGAAAGGCATAAGAAGTTAAAACCAACACTGTAGTAACATAGGAAGACTTCTTGGAAGTTCTACAAAAATGTTTTGCTTCTACTGGATGCCTGCAAGCCAAGGATGTTAGCATCCAGACTGGGACTCTTCATGACACTGTGTTGTACAATGTATGGTTTCTCCCCTTAGGAAACCCCTTCAGTTTGAACAGAACACAGATTCTTTCCACAGCCAGTAGACACTCATTTCTGCTACTTTCTCTCTCATTTTACTCCAGAGCAGAGTGAAATTGATTTAACCAACACATGTTAATTCTTTTCCCCAGCAGCTCTACCAAGGATAAAGATGGCATGCCATCAGATCTTACGTTTCATTACTCTTCTGTCAGCCATGGATCACTACTGCCTACCAGTCAGTACATACTGTGTGTGTTTCCATCCCTGGTTGATCTAGCAACAAGAGATCTAACTTGTAACAAAACAATAGAGACATTTTAGTGCCTTGGATCTACACCATGTTTGTCTAATACTGCCAGGGATAAGATTTGACACTGACCACTGGTAAAGGCCAGATCACACAAGATCTGCCTGAAGTCTACAGAAAACTTGGATCTGTGGCTTTTTAAAGCTGTTGGCTCTCAGTTTGTGCTGGTTACGGTCACTGCAGCTGAAAAGCACCTAGCCTGTAGTAGGGGGGCAAGAAGGGACTACAAGAGTTAGAGTTAGAGTTTTTCACAATAATTCTACTGTGATTACATGGGACATCAAAAAAATGCCTCATCTCCCAAAGGTATACCAAAGCCATCTTCAAGAAATTATCAGGATCAAAATTACTTAGTCATCTCAGAGAAACAAAACAACTTTTCCACTCCCTCACTGCAAATCAAATAGATGCAAAACATTAATTACAAAAATGGCATGGAAAAGTGGCTACATCAAGCCCAGAACACTGTATATGTAGGAACTTTTTTATTATTTTACTAACTTCACAATCTCACCAAAACCATATTCACAATGTGCTCCATCTGATAACTACATGTACAGAAATTATACATTTGACAAAGGCATTTATAAGACAGCATTACTTCTTGTAATTTTAATGTGTTGTGTCCCATAGCCAAGTCCTGTCCCCTCATCATGACCCCTCCCAAAAAAAAGGACACACTTTGGCATTAAGCACTTTTTTTATTGCCAAGGAGTATGACTTAATAAAATAATATATTGTTGACTTACCACAGCCCGTGCTATGTCTCATCTATAGAAAGTGGTTCAAAGGCACCAGCTTCATGCATGGGTTGCCATAGCTGATGTCTCAGTCTGGCCTTCTGCTGGTAGAGGTTTCTGGTATTATCCCTAAGGACAAAAAAAGAGAAAGATATATTTGGGGGTTTTTTTTCAAGTCTGATAGTTTTCTAAACTTTTTCAGTGTCTAAGCTAGCCTGGAATGTTGGCATTCGCACATTATATAACAAAAATTTAAGATTTTCCTCTGATAATACTGTTGTTGGTGTCTGTACGATAAATTTCCTTTCTTCCATGCAAAGAAGAAAAGATTGAGATAGAAAATAATGCAGAATGAACTGTTGTTTAAATGGGAGAGAGGTGTCATGGTTATTTCCCCCCCCCCAAAAAAAGCAGCAGAAACTTTTGCTGTAACGAGTTGAGATTGGTACACAGTCACCTGTCACTAATACTCAGGGATTGAAATTAAATTTGTGACATTACGAACTTACAACAATTTCACGGCATGTTTTCAAATCACTCAGAAGTGAACTAAAACTTTTTATTAAGAATAGAAGGTTAAAGTCTTCATGAGAAATTAACTGCTTAACCAGAGAGGTCCCACACTTAATTGAACTGGGACAAGAGTTACACATACTCAGGCTCCATGAAATCCCTCTTCAAAGAGCAGTTCCTAATTGCTTGGGTTATCTGACCTCTTCCTTCAGAATCCTGGTGAAGCAGCTAGTGACTTGACTGGAAAGCTCTTCTGGACCTCCAACTTTTACTGTAAAAATCTGGCAGCAGTCCCAGGAAACCAAAACATCTGAAATTTCCCATGTCACTATTGTGATGTGAGTATGGGGCTGAACTTGTGTGGGCAGCAACCTCTTCTTTTCCTTGGGCTGTAACAAGGACTCTGGCTGTCCTACTCTTCAGGCAGAGTCAGGAATATCTTGCAAACAGTTGACAGGGGACTTAAATTCTGCCCCATCCCCCATACTGCTTTTGATCTATACTTTAATCTTACTATCACAGAGCAAGAGAAAGGAAACATAGCCCTAACACCTGGTATTTCATACTAATTAAAGTTGTACGTTGCATTCAGCTTTAGCCCATCATTTTTAGACAGTTACTTGGGTAGAAAAGATTTTTTGTTTCTGCAAAAGACTTTTTCTTAGGCCTGCCTCCACAGATGGTGCTGCAAGAAAGAAAGAGAAAAAAATCTCTCACAGCAAATGCAGCATTTTTTCTTTTAATTGGTGCCCTTCTATGAGGGTTAATTTTACATGAAAGTGGCCTTCAAAACAGTAAGCATGCAAGAATCGTAGGAAAGGGCAGCAGAATATGAGCATTGGAAGCCAGGTATTTATATTCAGTACTGTTGTCCAGTGAAGTCCCTCTCCTTTTCTCCTGATGACATAACAGAGCAGCAACTGTGGTAATACTGCAATCCCCAGGATTTTAGGTCATAATTTCTAGCAGTGCTATTATAAGCTCAAAATGTAATTACTGGAATGAGAGGGGCTATGGATATAGAATGCTTGCCATAAAAAGCAGCAACAAACTTAACTTGTTTTGAAAATTTATCAACAAGATAGTGGTATTTTCTGTTAGTCAGGAATTGTCCAAAGAACTGAGTAGCTTCTACTGAACAAGAGTTAAAGAGAGAACCAATTTTAAAGCTGGGACCTTTCTCTAAATGCAGTTTTCTACCTTCAAAATCTTAAAAAATGTATGGTGCCATCTGCAAAAGCAACACTAAAACCATCCTCCTTTGGGCCTGCTGTAGCTCTCCCTTAAACTGCCACAATTTTGCAATGGACTGCAAACTACTCGTGAGCTTTATGACATTCTCCAGTACCACAGTAAGGAAATTTTGACAGCTCTCCCTTTGCTTTCACAAGCCAGATCTGGTACTGTAACACTGCTGGAAGTTATTTTGTCTTACAATTATTGATTCAGTACTATTAAATCTCTAAATGATGGCTGCAAACATGCCAACCATTTCTGGGGGTGGGAGGGACAGAACACGACCCAACAAACTACAGAAAAACACTCACCCCCATGGTCAGCTCATAAAAAGCCTGTTCATGTCATACAAATACGTCTAACAAGAGAGACATTTTCTAACATCAAGCAGGTAGACAGACAGCTGAAGGCAACTTATTTTTCATGTTAAATGCTTTTTGCCCTTATCCTATTTTGGCACATCCCTGTAATCCTAATAGCCCTCAAGAAAATCATAATTACAACAGGACCTTGACAATTATACTCTGAAACAGCAGCAGAGAGCAACACGCAAGAGTGTAGTTTACTGTGGGTCAGGGAGAAAGAATATTGTTTAATGCTGAGGTCAAGTCACCTTTGTCATCCACATCTGTGTCCCCTGTAAGAAAAGTCATTACTTGAGCCAGTTGAAAAGGTATTTCTATGGCACCTTTCTTAGCAGGCAGAGTGAGCACACAGCAGAAAATACTACTCCCACAGCATCCCTGGCTAGCGACTACGGAGCAATATTCCAAAGGAAGGTTAAAATACCAGAGGTTTGGTGCACTCCACTTTCCCCAAGGCACAGGAACCAAAGATAGCTTACATGTGGGCAAAGACAAACAGCCCTGTGCAGTACCAACATCATCCTATTCTATCTTAACCTTTTTTTCCTGAAGCTGGCCTTCTATGACAAGCTCTGTGTCCTCCAGCAAGCTGATTTCAGGCTTCTCCTGAGCATTTACAAGATACTCATTTGCATTTTGCTCCTAAAAAAAAAAATTCTACTCTATGCCATCTTCTCTTTTTCCAAAAACCTGGATTTTCACATAGCATTGGTTTGTCTTTAAACAAGTCTCAGGCAAAACTCACAGTGAACATATCAGAGGAGAGGACGGCTGCATTGAGGCTATCATGAAGCTATGCAGCAAAAAGAAACCATGTAAACAAGCTTACAATCACTCAGTACATGGATGGTGTGAAACATGCCCATCATGGTTCACTGGAAGCACTGCCTGCTTATTAAACAATGCTATAATACTTAATTATCCAAGTCAAATTTGTATTATTTCTAATAAGGCCTCTCTGCAGTAAAAAAACAAACCCAACAATTTTTCCTGTAGCAATAGCTTTTCTGCCAGAGGGTTTCCCTGCAAAGCAACATTGATTTCACTGCAGTATCTACAGATTGTTAATTCTCTTTTGCAAAATAACTGGCCTGTAGCGTGTTGTAAACACTTCTCCTCAAAGCTTTCAGCAGTTCTGTAAGACCCAGTGGGCTGAGTTGTTAACTTACATCTGAGAGTAATGCAGAAGAGTGATGATTACCTCAAAAGACCACTTTCCTAAAAAAAAAAATCCCCACCCCCACATCCAACACAGCTTATCAAACACTTTCCCCCCCCTCCCCATTCAACTACTTTGCAAAAGGCCAATGCTCTCATGTCTTCTGCATCTTCTAGTTGCTTATCATTTTCCTCTCTTATTTTCACAAATTTAAATTTGATATGGCTCTGTATGGACCATATATAACCCACGTACGTACTCATTTCTACTGAGCTGCAAGCCAACATACTTCCTTCCCCCAAAAGCCCCCAAGCCAGCGTTAGAGGCGATGAGGCTGACTAAAACACTACTGTTTACATGAGCCAGCTGGTAAAGCACTATCACACTCCTGTCCATGATGTGCCCCTGCACTGCTCTCAACCACCAGTCAACTAAAGCAGCCAAACAGAAGCTAATACACACCCGAACACAGGAAAATGATGGTTCTCTGGCCACAAAGCACACAGCAGCAGCCTTCTCGCTTTGGTTAGCAGTTTACTTCATTAAATCTCTCTCCCTTCTCTCCCCAATTTTTTTTTTTAAACAGCAATCAATATTCATCACCCCACCCTGTGAAAGCAGTTAGTCATAGAATATTAGCATCAACCACCTACCATTCCGTGCTTGCGAGCTATTCTCCTCGTCCAGAAACCTTTCCCCCAAACTGCGACTTTAGGTGGTATTTTTAAAATCACATTCCAAACAGTGCCGAGGAAAAGATGGTCTATTTGTAGTAAAAATAATAATAATTTAAAAAATTAGTAAGACAGGCTGATGGATTCAAGGTAAATCCCTGTTTTCGTTTAAAGAACTAAATAAAAGCCTGGGGGAGAGGGCAGAGTAGAATAGAAAAAGAGGAGGCAAAATGTCTGATAATAATGAAATAAAAGAGGGGGGGGAGAAAAAAAAAAAAAAAAAAAAAAAGAGTGGCTTGCTGAATCACGCTCTTTCACTGCCTGGAAACCATTGTGCAGCGTGATGCTGGCTGTACCATTGTGGAACCTACCAGAGGAGACAGGCAGAGAGCTTGGGGAATGGGGCTGCTATGGCAACTGAAAGGAGCACACATGACGTCAAAGCACACAGAGGTCTCGCAGGGGGAGGGAGAGAAAAGTCTAATCTGCAGCCACAGCTACGGTATCTCCTTGTGAATCAGGGAATAGAGCAGACTGCAAAGGAAAGCTGAATAGTCTTCTGTAGCACATACCAACAGCAGCAGCTCAGGCATCTGCAGCATCGGGGAATTAGTACAGAGAGGAGGTAGGAACAGCAGTGGTGATCTACTCTTTTGTTTGCATTAGCTGCAATACAGAGGCATAAATGCCCATCACCCTAAAAAAAAATCAAATATTCTAAATTCATTTAATTTTCATGCTGGGGAGAGATAAAATAAAATATTATTTGAAAAAAAAAAACCAAACTCACATCCTTCATAGCTATTGAACACAGCTATTCATGCAGCTATTGCTTGCCTGAACAAGCAGTGCAGCTCTGAGAACCGAGTCCCTTAGAAGCTCAAGGAACCACTAGAGATCTTCCCATTACTATGTTATGCCTACCACTAGCATGCCCCAAGCCCCCAGACTAAAAACTTGCCACTTCTAAAAGGTCTTATTGCACAGAGGTACTATTGCATTTTGAGCTCACAGAACCAGAGTTGGCAATGACTTCTGATGTCAAATTGAGAAGTTATGCAGATGACAATTCTGCATACACCAAGCTACAGGATATCTCCTCTCTGACATTGAACAGCAAAAGCAGTACACTGGTAAGACCATTACACTGATCTAGACTTCCATGAGGTCTAGGCTGGGATAAGAGCTAGCCAGAAGTATGGTGAAATTCAGTCTTGCTGGAATACCTATGACCTCTGAAAAACAAACCCTTTCATTCAGTGTATCAATTCCATTGGTCAAGAGCAGCTTTGAGGAACTCATTGCAGCATTCCTGCCAACGGTCTGAGTATACCACAGCCAGAGCCAAACAGTCCTGCAAGACCTGGAACTCCAACACAGGCATTGCCTTACTCAGGTTGGGTAACAGTTGCCTCTGAGGGCCATCCAAGTGCCTTTAGCAGGCCATACGTTGACACAGGACATGATCCATCAACACTTAAAGTGTTCAGTGTAACTATGGATGAAGTGCAGTCATTGGCTGTGTCTGGCCCCTGAGCTATGTCACCTGTTCTTGTCTTTACAATACCATGCTCTTCTGCCCTTTGTTCATTAGCCTGTTTTCCCTGCATGTTCTGCTACTGACACATATTTTTTAAAAATTAAGGCTTTAATCTTGACCCATGTAAGATTCCTACATAAATATACATGCACATATAAAGGACTGGACATATTTATTTCCAGTGAGAAAAAACTCTGTGGTTCCAACTTTCCCACACTGTTTGCTTTAAACTTACTCAGCAGCTCTATCACCAGCTAGCAGAAAGTTCTCTCCATGCTCTGCCTTATACTAAGAGAAGACTGGATGAGGCATAGCGAAGAAGCATGCACAGGTACATTACGTGTCCAGAGAATGTCCTGCCAGTGTCACCAATGTTCTGAGGAGGCAGGAAGCTCAGCAGGGCACAACCTCCACCACCGGTTGCAAACACCTGCATGGTAGACATAAGCAATAAGCTAGTTTAAATATGTCATGCAATTGCTCTCAGTACCCACAGCATATTTGCCTAGATGAGTTTCAAAAAATCTACAGTTTACTGCACTTTTTGTTGGTTTTTTTCAGTGATGAGGGAGGAAGGACAAGTAAATGAACTGCAGGATGAATAGCAGAAGCTACAATTAGAAGTAACTACAAGATACTAAAACCAAAAAGCCCAACCCAAACTCTCAACGCAAGATTGGCCAAGTAAAACAAAAATAAACACAGGAGGTTTTCACATCATAATTAAAAACATCAAAACCCTCATTCTCTTTGTCTCTAACCATATTCTTTCTCCCATACCTTATATCTACTCTCTTAAGGCATCTAAGACATCATTTGCTGCCACCATCTAAGTGTCATGTTTACACAAGTACTACTTCTGCTTCCAGCAGAGAAGATGATAAAACACTCAAGTGAAAGGCTTTTTCTTCCAGATCCTACAGAATACCAAAAGAGAACACTTTGAAAAATTATTTTTTATGCTTACAGTCCTCTTCAAGAAGATTCTAGAAATACACTACTGTTAGGCAAAATACCAGAAAGAAATGAGCTCTCCAAATAAAGTCTCTATATTAGCCTCTTTTTTGGGGTACCTGTTTATAGAAAAAAACTGCTACAGACTTTCTCATTTGGCCAATGACTCCACCAGAGCAACCATATACAAATATATATAACAGATATATAAGTTTATTACATACTTTACCCTTATTACCGAAAACATTCAGGATACATTCAAAAATAGGTTTTCCTGTAAAAAAAACCTATGGTGTGAATAGAATGGAGAACACCTTTGAAAACAGCATTAAGTGACCATTTATTGGTGCAGAAGAGGCAGGGAGTGGTCGGTTTTGACACAACTAAGAGACTGTGGTTGGCGGAAGGGAGAAGCAGCAAAAGACCCTAAGCTCTTGCAGAGGTGACTGTTGTAACAACAGATCTAATGGAAAATAGCATCTTTGCAGATGCTGCTTTTTCTGCTGAAGGGATGCTGCTTCTTTGATGCTGCTTCCTTGAACTCAACAGCTAAACCAGCATTCCAGTCCACACTTATCTTGAGTGATTACAGCTTGCTCTTTAGGTGTCCTGCTGAGATAGCTTACTGGCTGGGCCAAGATATACCCAGATGCCAAAAAATGCATTCCAGCCTGAAATCAGGCCTCAGAAACACTGTAATGGCCTGACAGTGCAAAAAAAATTGAGTCAAACCAAATAGTTTCAGGCACCTGTTTCCCAGACTAGCTACCCCAATCTTAACAGGCAGACATACTCTCCATGATGGGCAAGGCTAGAAGTGTGTATGGTCTAAATTTTACATCAGCTGGACTGAAGCAGATATTTACAACGAAGACAGCTACAAAGGTCACCATGAGCCAATTTAATTTCAACTAAGGTCTTGTACTCCCCTTTTGACCTTCTAAAGCACTCAGTGTTTAGTTTTTCAGTACAAAACCTCATCTGGTTGAAATGTGAATTCCAAAAGAATACAAGGCAAATTGTAACCCAGGAGATAAAAACTAGACCGTACCTCTGTCATCCATTTTCAAGAGGCTGACTTGTCATGGGAGTACTGAGGTTCAGAGAACAATTATGTCAGAAGTTGCTCACATTCAGTCCTGTACTTATAGAAACAAAAAGAGATCATTCATAACAAAAATAGCAATGTCAAATTGAGGTTCTGGTCCACCTGCATTTCCCATTCCTTGTTTACTGATGCTGTTTAGTTAAAGAGAAAAAAAAAAGGATGGAAAATAGATGTAGGTAAATGAGGCACTCTTTACAATAATGAAGCACTGCTTTTAACAGATGGAGGAAAGCGGCTGGGACTGTGCTCACCATTAATGGTTTTTATATGAGTTTTCTGAAATGGTCCTACCAGGGACAAGTAACAACAGAAGTACTGAAGCACTCACTGAGTCTTTGTTAATCCATGTGAGGTTCAGGACTAAACTGGAATTGCTCAACCAGTTTATGCCATTCCTCCCAGACCCTGTTGCGTAGATGGCTGGATGCAGCAACTCCTTATGCTGCATTGTGAACTATGGCAGTTATTAAAGTAATCAGGAATTGGCAATGGCTTAGTGCACTGAGTTGCCAACTATGACGCATGTAAGGAGCTAGTACATACCCTATTCAGCTCTCACCTGCCTTACAGAAGTTATATTCTTCTCAATGACTAAATGGATAACAGGCAATTAGGGCCACTAAAATAAGATCCTAGCGAGCAAGTATCATCACTTTGATGATGCAAGTGAGCAAGTTTTAAGGTATAAAGCAATACCTCTGAACAAATTCTTCCACCCAACTCAGTGCTAAAGCTAGAACAAAGTGATTTCTCAGCATCACTTTGACCCATAATTTTCTGTGACTCCAGTCTGATGTCATGTTGTTACACTGTCAAGTGGACCAGTGAAGAGATGGGATTAGCTGCCTACAGATGTTGGAACCCAGACTCACTATACCACTGCTGTTTTACCCAGGTATATGTCCACTGTACATCAAATCCAAGAGTTCCTTTGTTCCGAAGGTTTTTTTGAGCTTGATCCTCTATATATAAACCTTCTTTCCAGCTCTCATTTGTCTGTAGTACAACCTTCCATTGTACTGAACTTCTCAGCTATTGTTAATAAAATCCAAAAGTTTACAATGCATTCATTGATTTTATTCAAGAATAATTACTGATGAGCATTGACCTGGACATTATCTCAGGCAAAAGAAAGAATAATCTTGGATTTCATGCTCATCTCCATCAAAAGGCCTTTAAAGCTATTACATTTTCCACAATTACAATGCTAATGGCTGAGAGAGGTTCTTGAAAAGTTAAGGAAGCTGCACATACACCTATGACCCTTCTTTCACATCCCTTCTTTCTACTACCTCTTCACTGTTATACCACCAAGAAGAGTACACTTTAATCTCAACCTTTCTATATATTTGTTATATGGATGAACAAATGTAAGAACTGAGGTAGAGAAATAACAGACTGACATCGTGTCCAATTTCTAGTTAGTTCTTTCTAGTCCACTTTCTAGTTAGTTCTTTCTAGTCCACTTTCTAGTTAATTCTGCAAATGAAAAGCACAATCTAAGCAGTAACTTCATGCAGCCTGACCGATACAGAGCTGCTGCAATTATAAAGTGTAACTGGAGACAAAGTTTGGTAACGGAGAGCAGGCAGTGTATCATCACAGGGCAGGGCTGTTGGACAAGCTCACTTGATGCATCATTTCACAGGAAGGTTTTAAGTGAAAGAGACAGTGAATCAGCATAATAGATGCATCAGAAGAATTCATAAAAGACAAGAGACTGAACAGTAATGGACCTAAGTTGCTACACTGATCACGTGCTTGTACATCATACAAACAACTGCAAAATCAGGCAACTACTCTGGTATTCTACAGAAATGGGTTATTTTCGAAATTGAAAGCCTGGTTTATATTCCTCTACCTCCTGGTAAAGGAAAGGAGTGGTTTCTGAAAAAAAAAAAAAAAAAAAAAAAAAAAAAGAGTTCTTCAATTCAAGAGCGCTAAGAGGACCCTTCATTACCCATACATTTCTAAATCAAGATCTTATATAGGATAAACCAAATCTAAGCAGATTTACATTAATCAGCAGTAAGGCAGGCACTAACACAGGAGAAAGGTGCACATCCATGCATACTAATACACAAATTAGAAGGGTTCAAGTCTTTACACTCCTCAATCAGAAAAAGGAAGTCCTGACACAAAGGCCATGAGTATCACAGAGGGATGCACATATACCTCACTAGGCAGTGAATTAGATGTAAAAAATGGACTGCTAAGTATTTACAACAAAAGGAATGAACTTTATGAGTAACATAAAACATACAAGTGTTGGAGAAACCAAACCTTCTTACTGTGCATGAAACTATTTCATTTTTCATTTCAATTACTGCATCTTTAGTGAAAAATATAATAGTGCTTATTCAGCAACACACATATCAAGAAAACAATTTCAGCACACAATACTACTGCCATTTTTTGAAACATCACCCTCACTGGTCTGTCTACTGACAAGGGCTGTATGTCCTGTAAAACTCCAGCAAATGAAGATACCCTAAAATGCACTAATACAATTTTTAATAAATGTATCAGGGATGTTTTATTATCCAAATGACATAAAATATTACATAAAATGCTAAAGGTGCCATAAATGGAAAATAAAACAATCATAATTTTAAATTGCCATCTGAAGGTAAAAATAAAAATTGCTCAAGTCTTATTTAATTTAAAAAAATTGCCATTTCCTGTATTCAATAATTCTTCCAGAGAGAATGGTTTCATGCTCAATTTTCCCTGCAGAGATACATAAGGCATGTATCAAGGATTCAATTATAAATTATTCCAGTACAATAGAGCACTAAGCAGAATTTAAACTTGTTTCAGGAAGCGGAAAACCAGCAATCAACCCCTTCCCCAAACAAGCTCCTTCTATTTACATAACATGAATACACAGCTACCATTTGCATCTCCTAGGATTACCTGGAAACCACGACATACTCCCAGCTGACTGTTCACTTGGCTACAACGATAAAATTCAATTGGACTGTGACAGATGGTGTCCAGGCTGTCTGAAGATATTATCTGCTCTATAAATATTGATTATTTTATTAAATTGTGCTCCAAGTATACATTTTGATAGAATATAGCTTCCTATCTTGAGCTTAACTAGCGGTAAAAGCTTTGACCATGTTACCATGGCAATAATACGTTCCCTAACATATAATTTAGAAGACTTGGGCCCAATAATTGGCAGAATGGACACAATGTCACATGTAAATAAAGGCTCTAAAGACAAGCAGCAGATATTGTCTAAGAAACAGTAACACCCTAGGAGCTGTTACTTCCACGATGGACACAGCTGCCTATCATACAGCATTATGCACATCTGGAAGAGCCACAATTTTAAGCACATATTTTAATATTGATTCTGGAATGAAACAACAGCTACGTGAGGATGATGCGCATGCTGGCCAAGCTTGACAGGTCCATAAATCTCACGAAGATGCAGAAGGATGATTTGGAAAGAGTGTAATTCCAAGCCAACATAATTTAATTTCAGAATTGGAGTAATATCTGAGATACAGAGATCATGTTCTCCAGGCATTCTCATTCCACTAATTTAGACACTTTGTTCTTCTAGCTCTTCACTCTCTCCACTGCCTCAGCATACTTCTTTCATTTCATCCTGACATATTGCAAAGAAAAAACCCAACAACAAACCAAGACACTCATGAAAACCCAGCCTAAGCTAGAGAAACACAGGGATCCCAAATGGTTTCCTTCACTAAAGGGATAAATTGAGAGATGGTACGATTAATGTCTGCAAGTACCTACACTGGAAAAAAGTATCTAGACACTCATGTGATCTAGCAAATCTGCAGCCAGCAATTAGAATATGAATCTAGGCAAAGCCAGAAAATTCAAGAAAAGCAAGTTCTGCAAGTTATGTCAAGAGCATGGGGCACATATCAATTTAATTAATTAATTCTGCTGACAAGAAAGTCAAGACCATAGCCTGCCTGAATAGAAACAAAAGGCTTAAAGAACCCCTTCTCTTGACTGAGAATGCTTTGCAGAGGCCAATTTCAAGGAATATTCTTCATCTTTTTCCTCAAATTGGAAGGTTTACAGGAAAGGAACGTTATTAAAAAATTTCTTCTTGCAATCAAGAAAATCCTATAAAATAATAAAATTTGTAACAAAGTAGTAAAAAGCCTCTGGAAGGAAACAAAGGCATAAGCAACAGCAGCAAAGCCCTCTACCCCAGACCTCAGTAATCACTGCATAATTTCAATAAGTCATTTAGACAGAGCTTATAGAGTATTTGCATATCTTCTTTTTTTAAATTCACTTTTTTAAAATACAGAATTAATTTTCAGAATTTCAAACTGCAAGCATATCTATTAACTGGACCACAGAAGAAAGCTGTGCAGCAGTAGACAATGTAAGAGGTACAAATGTCATCTATCTGCATTGCTGCAAGGCCTTTGACACAATCCCCCATGATATCCTTCTCTCTAAGTTGGAGAGATATGGATTTGCTGGGTGGGCTGTTCAGTGGATAAGGAATTGGCTGGATGGCCACATGGAATTGGCTGGTGGTGGTCAATGGTTTCATGTCCAGATGGAAGGTGATGACAAGTGATGTTCCTCAAGGGTCTCTACTGGGACTAGTGCTGTTTATTATCTTTATTAATGATACTGACAGTGGGATTAAGTGCACCCTCAGCAAGTTTGCTGATGACACTGGATGGATATTAGGAAGAAGTTCTTTCAAGGGGAAATGGCACAAAGCTGTGCCAGGGCAGGTTCAGATTAGATGTTAGGAAAAAATTTTTCACTGAAAGAGTTGTCCCTGGAACAGGCTGCCCAGGGAGGGGGTTGAGTCACCTACCCCAGATGTTTTTAAAAAAGGGTAAATGAGGTACTTAGGGATATGATTTAGCATAGAACAAGAACGGTTGGACTCAATGATATTAAAGGTCTTTTCCAACCTGGTGATTCTGTGTAATATGAGGGTGTTGGATCACTGGCCCAGGTTGCCCGGAGAGGTGGTGGAGGCCCCATCCCTGGAGACATTCAAGGTCAGGCTGGATGGGGCTCTGAACAACCTGCTCTAGTGAAGATGTCCCTGCTCACTGCAGGGTGGGACTAGATGGCCTCTGAAGGTCCCTCCCAACCCAACACATTCTATGATATTCAGTGTTTATATTGGTGCAAAATCGTAAAAAATTCAATGCTGCTCCACTTCTGCATCTGTGCAGCTATTCTTTTTACACTTTAAGATATTTTTAAACCAACAGATCTACAAGAAGTTCTCATAATCTGCATGGTTACATTGCTTGCTGAGAAAACACTCTCAACACAGAACACTCTTAGAAATGAGATTGGAAGTTCAAGAGTTTTCTTCTAGAAACCATGAAAAATCAAGGCAAGGTGACTGAGTTACCACACTGTCAAGAAGAACATGTGGAAATTGCTGCCAAATACAAGTATTGCCCTTAATTTGTGTGTTTACTCAGCAAATACTTACAAAATCTATGTTTTCAATTGGCATTGAAAGGGTTGGGAAAGAGGACATGAGGAAGAAAACCATCTCTCCAGATACTGACTAGAAAAGAAAAAGCATGCCAATCTGTGAAATTCCTATTAAAATGATACAGTTTCACATCATTTTTCTCCACAGACAAGCAGCAGAAATAGGAAAAAGTTCCCAAGTAATTTTAGCTTATTTCCTATCATATAAAAAATAAAAATCACAGAACAGATGGACAAAATCTATGCAACACAACCTTCACTGAAGACTCTTCTCAACAGAATATCTCCTTTAAATAGCCACCTGGAAACCACCCCAGATCATTTCACCAAAACACTACTACTGATCTTTTGACATCACTGGCTTCAGTAAGAAACCAACATACCTAGGAACGGTGCATTGAACATCTGTCTTTCAGGCTTGTCATTCCCTGGATGGAAACCAAATCTCAAAGTTGTGTACCAGTGCATCCCACACAATGTCTGGGAAGAAACAGGCATTCAAGCAAAGCTTATCCAAAGCTGCAGGCGTAAAGGATGACAACCAGCTAGTTATCTTAGACAAAACAGTTGCCACCGCAGTGCATCTGAATTCTTTGCTCCATCTAGAAACATGGACAGTCCAGGTCTCCTCTCACAATCCTGCATGCCTACAGTTGTTCTACAAATAAGCAGCAGGACTAACATTTATTTCTGTAGCAGAGTTGGAAAAAGCAGTAGCAGTTTTAGATAATAGCTCAGTGGCATAACCACGTGACGTTTAGTCCCAGCCCCAGCTGAGCCCCATGCAGCCACTCACTTACCCCTATCCCTGTGGGATGGGAAAGAGAATGGGCAAAGGCAAGCTTGGTGGGTTGGGATAAGGACAGGGACAGCACAGGGAGGGGGAAATAACATGGTTTACAGTAGAAAAAGCTGGCGACACGTGATGCAGTTTCTCACCAACAGCTGTACAACTCAATTGTATAACTCAGACCAATCCCAAAGCTAGACTGCTCCCAAGCCATGAGTCATGGAGCTGCACTCCCTGACTAGCCCCCTTTTATACTGAGCATGACAGCATACAGTATGGAATATCCCTTTGGTTAGTTTGGGTCACCTGTCCTGGCTGTGTCCCACCCCAACTTCTGGTGAAAGTTAACCCTATCCTAGGTGAACCCAGGACAGCACTGTTCCAGGCAGTGAAACACTTGGATTTACCGTGCCAAAATGAGTTCAAGATTCAAGGTTAAAAAGAGAATGCAATTTCTCAAAAAGGGAAATAGAGGATTCCTGGGTTTAAGCAAGCAGCAGCAGTTTTTGGAGCAGCAAAAATAACCAAGGCCTGTGCTGAAATTGCAAAGCCACTAAGATGGCAGGTACTGCCCTTCACATCTTTCTCTGGCTGCCTTTTCTAAACAAAGCAGTCACCTGCATTCATAAAGGGCCCAACATGGATGTTCTCAGCTTCACAAGAGTTAGTTATACCTGTACCCTGTTTCTCAATCCCTACACTTAACAGAGATGTAGGTGATTATCTCAGATATTTAAGGGCATAGAATTACAGATGCCAAGACAAGGAAACAGTAAGAGTTTACAGCTTTGCCTGTCACAACCACTCTTAACATTGAGGCAGAGATCAACTGGATGAGGGATAAGACAAAGATATGTCAAAATTTCAAACTTTTTTTTAATGCTCAACTCCTAACAGCCAAAGATGAATCATCTTATCAAACTTAGTCAAATATTAGATACACAATATCATGAGTATGGTGCTGTAAGGGTGGATTTCTCAGCTACTTGATGATTTTTAGTCTTCAAGGTAGATTAAAGTAAGACTAAAGAGCTCTTCAACAAGAAGTTGTAATCAAGATAAGCTCCTTCTCTCTCTCCCAAGTTCATCAGTAGTCTTTATACACAGCTTTCCACGGGTGAAGATGAGTCTGGCCCAAAAGCTTACCATTACCCATTGCCGAAAACTGGCTTATCCACACATGCGTTACCTCCTGGGTGCCACCCTACTCCAGCCTAATGGTTCAATGAAATGTAATAATGCTGAATAGATTAATGTAGATGTAGCTTGAGACAATTAATATAGCTTTGTGTATTTTAAGAATATATTTGTTTTGGAGTTTAGTAGAATATGGCTGTAACCACGTGAGCTGTTTCGTGAAAGCGGCTACAAAACTCAAAGAAGGTATAACCTACTTGCAGGTTAGCTGCCAGTCATCTGATTATTTCTAATTGCTGCACACTGCATATCATTTTCCTGGATAGATGGTGTTTTAATGAACTATACCAGCTAGCAGATATTGCCCTAGAAGACAGAGGCTTGTGCTATGTCTGAGTGCAATTCAAAAAACCCATTAACAGGCCCCCTTCTACAGTGTTTTCACTTTTTCTTCTCTTCTGCTTCTTGCTGGCTTCCTTCATTTAGCAACTTCATTAATTCTGAAAGAAGCAAGCCTTTTACATTTAGGGTTTTTTTTTAAACCTGGTTTGCAAGAATTACTATGAAAGAAAGACCTTTAAGTGAAATATTTATTGCAAATAAACGAACAACAGCTATAGGACTGCTGCCATCAGCCCACTGACCCCAATATTGAAGCAGTTTGCCTTAGACAGGCTAGGAGGATGATTCAAGTGTTGCTGGATGAAAAAGAATAAGTCAGACCCTTAGACAGCAGAACCAGCAACTAAATAAAGGCAAGCTTTCATTCCAATGATTAGCTTTATTTACCATTAATGAAAGACTAATTTTGCTTTTTGCATCTATCCTATTACTTGTGCATTTACCTTTAAACTGTTAACATCCCGATTGATACTCCTTGAAAAGATTTTGAAAGTCCATAAAAAAAGACCTGTTCTGACACGATGAGCTGAAGGAATGCCATTTTAGAGTAGATATCCTAGTGACTTGAGAGATTTCTTGTAAACAAAAACATTGTATAACTCTCCAGTCCTTTCCAGGCTACAGAAGTACAAAACTTAGCAAGCCTGAAATTTCAGCACCTAAAGAAAAATAAATGCTGGATATACAGATTCCAGAAGTCACGTTCTGCGACATTTAACATTTTTCTAACCAGAGATGCTATTTTTATTCAGTAATACTTACTGTTCCTCGTTGCTTTTTGCCATAACAACTTACCACAGGACTAGTTGGTCCATTTTTACATCTTCACAGAAAACACACCACCACACTGAAGTGCAGCCACCAAAACTTCTTTATGTAATTGTATCTCTTCTTGAAAAGGCAGCTAGACCTAGACAAAAATAAGCAATACTCTTATTTTAGTCTTTCCCAAAAAATGTGTGGGGAAACATGGCTATTTTTGATATAATTTTTAGCACATATACATATATACCCATACATATATATAGCAACTCTTTTTACACAGACACTAATAATATACACAAGCTAGCAATAAAACCCCTATTTTTTTATTTCATGTCGTACAAGTTTCACGATCAATTCCACAGAATTATAGAAACCCATGCTTATAATTTCATTTTTCTATTTTTAAATTCTTTGCAGGTATGCATTTTCCAGACAGGTAAACTGAGGCAATGCTACCGTTTATTACAAAATCCATTTTAGCTACTCTTTATGAGGAGACCTTTTGCCTCACATTGCACAAGTCTCAACACGGAAAAACAGTGCTCAAGTCAGCAAAGATTACAGCAAACAGACTGAAGATCAGATCACTCCCATTTCAGCTTCCAAATTATTGATACCCTAAAATACTACTTCAAAGGATTGACTGTCATTATTAAGCCATATTTCAGTGACCTTCTTACACATGTGCTTTAGAATTTTTCTGATCCCTACACAGTGCAGAAAGAAGCTTCTTCACAGCTGAATAATTTGCCTTCCAATTGTGGAAAGAGATGAAGATGCTACTTGAGCTTTCCATTTTTCCCCAAGTATTCCAGAATGTCTGTGACAGCCCACAATCACCTGGCAGCACTGAAAGATATCCAAGATACACCCTGATAGTTTTATTCCCACACAGCATGTTATACACACCACCACATTTGGTATTAAAGAGTTCTCTCTTGGGTCTAAGCTGGCCTCCATCACTAACCTTCTTTTATTTGAGTGCAGCATGGAATATATTGCAGTTTCACCTCATGGACACACACACACATTATATGGATAAGTATATATATACACACCTACATACACAAGCATATCACATAGTGAAAGAGAAAAGACAGAAAATGCTAGTGCTGCATGTCTCAAAGCTAAGCACACAGCCTGGCCACCTAGTGGACTCAGAGTAAAGGTTTATTTCATATTTGTCTGTGCTTGTAGAAAAAGGGACAAAGATGCATTTGCTCCCTATAAGGGAGGTTTCTTTCCATATTGCCCTTCAAAAAGCGCAATCTTTCCTGGTGGCACACCAGGAAAATCCTATCACTTGAGTGAATCAGGAAAACCACCATTACACTCAGACCTACTGTAATTGACAGCATTTGTTACCTAAATCAATATATGCAATATGACTGCAAACTGGAAACATGCATATGCTTCAGTGGTGACTGCAAGTGTCAGTCAGAGGCAAGCTGGTATTAATCTACATCACTAGATAATCAGGGGACTCTGAACTACTGCTGTCAAAACCTTTGTACTTTCACATACCTCTTGCTATGCAAGATCTTTGAGCCCACATACACCTTAGTAGCCCACTGCTCTCCATACACTTAGTGTCTGCTCTGGAACAAACCAAGTCATGAAAAGCCTCCCACTCAATTCGGCAGTAACACTTCAAGCCCTTCAGGCAGACCATTTGTCAAGTGTTATGCAAATCTGTGCCTTATGAAATAAAATTCATCTTCACTGCTACTGCAGCTTTAAAGATGCAGCAGAGTATTTTAAACTTGCTATGAGAGAAACTTGCTATTTTAAAACCCTATGAGAGAAGAAACACAAGAAGAACAATAGCTACAGAAGTTAACGGGACAAAATGGGAGTTAACAAAACTCAGTATCCACACAAAACCATAGCAAAATCAGTAGTTAAAAAAAAGAGAAGATCTTAAATAAAAGCAGAGGGAATTGTTTTTAAATTGCCTCTCTCTTCTTGACCCAAATTAATGGTCTTTTTAGACTGGGCATTCTCAGAAGAAATAGCACTCATTGATGTTTGTGTAAGTACAATAGAATCCCAATTATGATCACAGCCTACAGCTACACTAGCGTGAAGAATTAAGACAGAAAGATGATGCGTAGGCAGTTCCTGAATGTGATGAAACATCAAGGCATCTGTTTTAAAGAATTTGAGCTATTTTTAAAAATCCCTTTGCATAGGCTGGGGTCTGCATTTCTAGAGCAAGTGAGGCTTTATCTTTGAATTTCATTTTGATTATGATCAACAGAACAGGGTACAGAATGCAAGCAGCATTCCACAGATTCAGGGGCATTAACACCTGTCTGTGTATCAGCACAGTCATGTAAAGAAACAGTGTAATACAGGCTTGCTTTCCAACACCTGAAATGTCCTTATTTAATTAATCTTTCCCATCCATAGGCAGATTTGAAACAGTTCAAGATCCGATGATAAAAGGTGCCAGGGTAGATAGACCCGTTATTTATTACTCGGCAACCAAGACCAAATATAAAAGACTAACCAATAGCCTTTCCAATCCCACACTGCCAGCTGGCACTGAATGATAAGTGAAAGCACTGCAAAGTGCTTTTCCCTTGCTTTTATAACAGTGCAATTTTAATATGTGGTATATGGCACGTTGCCATTTCCATTTTTTCAGTGCAAAAGCCTTGTGCGGGGAACAGGGAGTACAGCCAGTAGAACCAGATCTACTAAGAACTTCTAATTAAAATTCATTGTTTCATGGGTGAACAACATTGCTTTCCTTGGCTTACTCTTCATGTTCGGCACTTTTTATTTGAATGAACTGTTCAGATAAACTTTTAATAAAAGCATTATCAACAAGGGGGCCAATTCTTCAACTCTGCTTAAATTCATTTTTGCCAAATGGATTTACAGCCACCTATATATGAATCAGCATTCTCAGAGGAGCAGGAGAACACCGCACACAACAGTGTGGTGGGCGAAGGTGTAGCACTGTCAAATCTCAACACACAGGGATGACATGGGAAACATTCAGCCCAACTAGCTACCTACAGAATTTGACAGAATTCAAAAGCATCTAAGGGCAGCTCTGATCCATTTGTCCTCAATGTGCCAAGCATGAAATCATTGAAGATGAGTATCCAACCCATTCATAACCACTCCATTTCAGAGAGGTCAGCCTCCAGACTAAAGTATCCAGGTGTTATGGGCACCATAGAAGGTTTTGGTTTTGTTTGAGAAGTGTGCATAACACACAATGGAAACAAGTAACTACTGGTATGTTGCTAAATATTCACATTTCTTTTCTAAGTATTCACATTTCTAATGTGGATAAAAGGCAAACACATTATCAAGAGAATAAGCTCTCCGATCCAACCTGATCCTGAAAAGTATAACAAGCATATCTGAGTAGTGTTTACAGACCTACCCAAATAGCAGGGATGCCAGATACTTGGTGGATTTTACTTGTACATGATTACCTGGTTCTCTTTTCTGCTCTCTGATATAAAATCCAAGGTACTCCTCAAGGAAGCAATTTATTTTATTTTTTTGAAAGCAAAAACAGAACACAGGCTCACAAAGGCCAGGAGCAGTCACAGAGGAGAGAACAGACAGGTAACAAGCAAGATAAGTGGGAAAAGCCTCAAGTTGCACCAGGGGAGGTTTAGATTGGATATTGGGAAGAGTTTCTTTACCAAAAGGGTTCTCAGGCACTGGAACAGGCTGCACAGGGAAGTGGTAGAGTCACCATCCCTGGAAGTATTTAAAAGACGAGTAGATGTGGTGCTGAGGGACATAGTTTAGTTGTTGGACTTGATGATCTTAAAGGTTTTTTCCAACCAGAATGAATCTATGATTCTACATGTGCTTATAACACTTAGCTAAGCCACAGTCATCATTCACAGTGCAGTCAGAACCTACAGAAAGTAAATTCTGGGGATTTTTTAATAACAAAAGACAACCATAAATCTACTGTATGTCCATTATCAACTGACATCTCTGGAATGCAAATATTTTCTCAATCACAACTGTATAGTTTAACAACAATCCAAACAGGGAAAAATCAGTGAAAACTCTCAGAAGTACTTGACATAATACAGAAGGGGGGAAAAGTATAAATTGGCCCTTCTCAAAGACTCCTATCTAATTCAGGCTATGGGATGCCATGGTCTCAACCACATGTACCACCTTTGCAAAGCCTCACATGCGTATTTTTATAGCATCATAAACTGCTCATAGCAGAAAACCTAACATTAACAAAACCAAAATGTGCATTTATTACAACTGCAAGGCATGTTACCACACAGATTAGTATGCCAGAGGAGCACTGTGGAATAGATCAAAACAATCCATTTTACTATGTGATACAAACACATAAATATGTTCTTTGAAATAATCTGACAAAAAAAAAAATCAAGCAAATGGAAGAAACAAAACATTTGACCTGGCTGACACTGACAGAAACAAGCTGAAAAACCCACCAGCTCTTCCCAAACAAGCAATCCAGACCCTTGCTTGCTGCCAGAACCAAGAGCCCAAGGGAGGCACAGCTCAGAACAAGGATGCAGAGAAAGAAAGAAAGAAAAAAAAAAAAGAAAAAAGAAAAAAGAAAGAGTATTTCAGATCCAGAAAAGTAAAACCATGAGGCCCTAAGCAGTTACTAGACACCCTGGGCCCACCTACATCCAAGGGTCCTTTGGGAGAGGCTTCTGGGTCTGAGGAAGGGGTTCTATGGCCATTGGACAAGGAGGCTGTGTGGCCTCACATATCCCTCATGCTCCTCTCAAGGCACCCACCCCACTTCCCTGCTGCTGCATGTCTGCAGACAGCTTTTTAATATCCTAGTCCTTGATAGGCTCCAGCAGATCTGCAGGCACTAAGGTTCTTCTTGCACGAGGCACTGAGCTCCCCATTATGGCAGCCAAACAGCCACTGCCTGCCCACACCCTTTCCTGACATATCTGGATTTTAATGCCAGGTGCCAAAATGCTAAAAGTCAAAATAATTGTGTTCAAGAACAGTCTGGAGATTAAAACTCAGAACCTCCTCCCTTCCCTCGTCACACCTGTGCTGTTGCTAGACTTGAACAGAGAAATCACACCCTGTGAGCCCTCAAAAAGACTTTGGGGACCAGGCCCTTTTCAGCCCTTTTCCCTGTTAAAAGAGTGGAACCTGTCAGCTGCTGTTCCCTGAGGGGAGATGCAGAGCTGGAGCTGCCTGTGAGGGGAATGGAATGGGGCAGCAGTGGCATCCCTCCCCTGGTGAAAAAAAATCAGTAAATATTGTGTATTCACAACCATGTTTCAGTCTGCAAATAAAATATAACACATGACTGAGTGCAAAATGCCTGGGATGTTCATTATGTTCTCTCACCATAGGCAATAATCAAGGAAATACCTTTGCAAGCAATGCCAGTATTGCTATGGTGACCTGAATACCATGAACTCTTACAACTCTTTATTTTAAATGTGTATATTGTATATACTTTGCCCATGCTGTGCCTGTACACAAACACTTGAGAAGGTTATTTTCAGCCCGCTTGCTGTTTTGACTTCCAGGCAGAACTGAAATCTAGAAAATGGTAATGCCAAACTAATAACAACAAATCATTAACATTCAGTTTTCTATTCACAGCACGTGAAGCCAGTAAAACATTCCTGGACTGAACTCAAAGGTCTACATAACCAGCTAAGTAGTAAGCCACTGGCAAGGAACACCTACAAGAGCTGAGCCAGTGAAAAAAGCAAGAACTGAAAATATACCTTGTTTTGCTGCCTTCATCCAGATGCAGAAACTGTAATTCTATCCAAAAAGGAACTGGCTTTGGCAAGAGTAAGAAGCCAGAAACAAGGAGCTTGTGAGTTAAATTTGTTCTCTGAATCACATAATACGTGTAATATTATAAAGTGCTGTTAAGTAGCTGGTTTCTGTAAGTTAATCTAGATAAAATGCAATGAATTCTTACAGACATAACTAGACGTTAAAAGTGGTCTTCTAAGGGTCTGCAAGTCTGGACCATAACTAGGGGATTCTAGTATGTTTCTTTACCATTCACTGATTGACATAGTTAAAATGCTGAGTGTTTGTACATTCATCTTGAAAGCTGAAGTGACAATTATGGTGACTACTCTTTTCTCTTTAAATTTGTTCTGACTGATAGCACCCCCACTCCCAAATTTCCAGAGTATACTTTAAACAAGACAAAATTTAGCTACTACACATCAAACATATAGATAAGTACATTTTCAAACTGGAAATAATCACACAACTTCCTTATAGCTCATCTGTCCTAAGAGCTGAAAAATCCCAGCATGAGTACCATAACTTTGTGTGGCTTGTTTTTTGATTTTCCTTGGTAATGAATTTGTTACACAAAGTATCTTCAGGAAAATAAGTGAATGAAAGTAATTTTCATCTCGGGTGACTTACATTAGTAGACTGAAACCAAGTCGCTGCAAGTTAATACCTGTGCTTTTAATAATTGGAGCTTCTGCTGCCATCCCATGACACCACCTCAGCAAGCTAGCTCCAGCTGTAACCAAGCAGATGTGTTACTTAAAAATATACTTAAAGGATAAACCAGAACATGTCTTAAAGGGTTATTATGATGGTAAAGGTGGCAATTACAATGCAAGGGATTGTGGTGTTGAAGAATCTAAACAGAAAGAGAAAGCCAAAGCAGAGCTCTCTATATGCCACCTTCAATGGTTGGTTGGATGCTCCAAACTAGATCCAGTTACTCAGATGTTGTTTCTTAGTTTGCCTTAGCAGTGACTTTGATATCAAAGCTACTGGTTATTTAAAGAGTATTCAAAGATGAGGAAAAAATATTTGGTGGCCACAACATCACAAATACCTGAGTTGTTTGTAAATACCCTGAGCTCACTGGAAAATTCCTGTTATCCTAAACCAGCTCTGGACAAAGACAAAAATACTTGCAGTCACTGCACAGAGTTGGAATAATAAAAATGACAAGTTAAATTCAATGATGTGCTTTATAGCCAACTGACTGAAAACTACCCACTGTTAAGGAATCCAAAATAGTAAGAACCATTTTTCTCATAAAACTAACTACAGCCTAGTAATTAAGCTTTCTGCTCCTTCAATTAGCAATAGTACAGCTTTACCAGCAAGTTTCAAGCAGCAAAAAGGTGATGAGTAGCAACTGACTTGTGTAATTTATATGTTGGATAAAAGTTAGACACATGATGTATGTTTTCTTCATGCCACGTTTCTCAAATTTGCATTTTAAGTTGTGCTCCTCCTATTGCATGCTCACCTGAACCAGATGACCATTCCCAGAAAGCCATTGCCTATATGATGGTAGGAAAAGCCACCAGCTCTGCTCACAGGCATTGAAAGATTAGTCACATTTCTTTACATAACTCAGACCTAAGCACAGGTTATACACGTCACTAGTAAACAGCAGTAACAAAAGAACATTACATGTCTAAATATGACCCAGATGCTTCCAGAAATCCTAACAACATTAATCCAGGTTGCCTGCTTACAAAATAATAGCATCCATGGGGGCTCTGCCCCAAACACAACAAAAATTGTCTGGCACAGCAATGATGACAACACATTAATCCATACACTCTCTTTTCTCCAGTCTGAAGGATCCAGAACATTCATGCTCCTGCTGATGCTTGATGGTGTATAGCTTCGTACAGCAGCAAGAAGTTGACTTCAGCAGCAACAGAAGACATAAGTAAAAAGCAAAACAAATGAAAAAGAGCTTCAACAAGGGAAAGTCCTTGTTTCCTTTGTCAGACCCAGTGACTTAGCCCAGCTGCCCAACACCTCTGGAATGTTTCTGCAGAACTGGCTTGGCTTATTCACCTCAGACTGAAGCCAAGACCATTTCCCTTTGAGGCAGCAAGGAATATAGATCTTGTCTGTCTTAACCTCCTTTCATATATATTGGGTCTACTTAATAGGTGTCCTGGTTTCAGCTATGATGGAGTTAAACTTTTTTTTAGCAGTGAATGGAATGCCATGTTTGGGTGTTAGCATGAGAATAGTGCTGATAGCACCCTGATGTCTCCGATTTGTTGCCGGGCAATCAAGTACCTTTCTCAGCTCTGCATACTTCCTTACTAGTGAGAAAGGAGGGGACGAAGCCAGGACAGGTGACTCGAATTGGCCAAAGAGCATATTCCATGCCAGTTACGTCATGCTCAGTTTAAGGGGGGACTGGGGGGAAGAGGGGGAGACAACGCCAGGACGTGCAGTTTCCTGGGGCGGTCGGGTTGTCCGGGACGGGCTCTAAGCTGTGCGGCCTGAGTTGTGTGGTTTGGTGAGAAATTGAATTGTGTATCACCAGTTTCATCTATTTTGTGCTTTAAACTTCTGTTATTGTTATATCTAGTTTTTCTGTTATTGTTTAGTAAACTATCCTTATCCCAACCTGCGTGGTTCTGGTTTCTAGGTTGTGGTTTATTTTCCTCCTTTCTTCCTTCCCTTTTTCCCCCTCCCCCAACTCTCTTTCCCCCTTCCTTTTAAAAGTACAAGCCACTGTGTGGGGTGCGGCCCCCGGCTGGGGCAAAACCACGACAGTTATTTTGGCGCCCAACGTGGGGCACGAGCGGTTGGGATAACGGTAGATCTGACCCTAACTATCGCAATTAAGATAAGCACTGTTGTTTAAGCAATCTCTGGTCACGATGTTGTGGTATTTATTTACAAGGCTGTGGCAGCAAAACCACCGCATGCTGTATACAATCCTGGCAGGATTCTTTACTCTCTCAGGTCTGCGGCTCCTGTATTTGTTCCCATACTTCATTATAGTGTATTTTATGATATCGGTCTATGATACAATAATATCGATGATCATGAGCTTAATCTGGTACTTGTATGAGGTTTTGCTGTCCTGTCCATTCTTTGGACAGGGAGGGGTTAATAACAGCAGCCGGTATGGTGGGGGCACTGCTTTCTTTTCCTTTGGGCTAAATACAACAGCTCTTAGGGCAGTTTTTGAAAATCTTCAATATCTCTGGGATATTCAAACTAGCATTTTGCTATTGGTAGGTTTGGTGCAGATGGTTCAGTTTTTGTTATATATCAAGCATAGGTTTATGAATACCACTGAAGAGCTTTCTCCGAGACAGAATAATCACGAGTGGCAGGGCATGTGGCAAAGTATGGGCGAGTACCTAGGTACTTTCTCACGCCCGATGGTTTGGAATTTCACTCCTGAACAGCTACAAGACCCCGATCAAGTGACTGCATACCTAAGGAAAAATTGCTGTAGGTTTCCCAGAGATGGACACCTTACTGCACTGTGCTGGGCTCTGGCCACTATTTATCAAACACTGCTTGATAGCAGGCAGCACTGTCAGCACTGTCAGCACTGTCAGGGAGAAGGGAAAGGAAACAGACTGGCAGATACTATAGCTGCTGCAACCACTGGGGCTGACACTGCAGCTACTGCAACCCCTGTGTCCGACACTGCAGCTACTGTAATCTCTACAGCAGACACTGCAGATGATCCGAAAAACCAATCCACACCAGTGTCTGTTGCTCCCGTACAAAAGAGGAAAGGCACAAAGAAATCAGTTCGCATAGTGACGGATAAGGATGATGATCAACCAGGATCATCTCGAGGATATCAGGATGAGGCAGAACCAGAGATTGTTACCCGATCCCTGACTCTGAGTGAGCTGCGTGAGGTTCGAAAAGATTTCACTCGCCACCCAAGTGAGCACATTATCACTTGGTTGCTCCGATGCTGGGATCACGGGGCCAGTAGTTTGGAATTAGAAGGCAGAGAGGCCAAGCAGTTGGGATCCCTAGCTAGAGAAGGAGGAATTGACAAAGCAATTGGGAGGAGGCCGGAAATCCTCAGCCTCTGGAGGCGACTACTGTCAAGTGTGCAGGAAAGATATCCCATAAAGGAATATATTACATGCCAGACACCCAAGTGTAACAGCATAGAGACATCTGTCCAGCACCTGAGAGAATTAGCTGTACGGGAGATAATTTATTATGATCTGGACAATTCACGGCTTCCCGCTGATCCCGATGAAGTCCTATGCACTCCAGATATGTGGCGTAAGGTTGTACGAAGTGCACCAGCAGGGTATACCAATTCACTGGCAGCAATTGACTGGAATGATACGGATCCGCCAACCGTAAATGAGGTGGCCTGCCGACTCCGGAAATACCAAGACAATGTTTCCCTCTCCGTCATTGCAGCAGTAGAGAAACTGGTTCAACGACTTGACAACAATGTGTCCAACTCCCAACCCGTATGGAGCAATGTTGCAGCTATTGGGAGAAAGCGTCCATCGTTCCAAGAGGGAGAATACACACCACGACGTACATTGTGGTTTTACCTGCTTGATCATGGAGAGGACATGAGGAAATGGGATATGCAGCCCACCTCAGCCCTTCGAGCACGAGTAAATGAGCTGCGGGGTAAAACATTCGCACAACGAGATTCTGCCAGGAAGAAGGCTGCACCAGTTTCTACTGGGCAGTTCCCTGGACCAACTGGAAGGCCTACCTATATGTCTGATGTGCCTGATCCTTTTGAAGGGACCTCTAAGTCCTTTATGCAACCAGTGGAAAACAAATATGATCAGCAGCAATAGAGGGGCCCTGCCTCCAGCCAGGTGGAGGAGAGGGATAATCGGGTTTATTGGACTGTGTGGATCCGATGGCCTGGCACGTCAGATCCACAAGAGTACAAAGCTCTGGTGGATACTGGTGCCCAGTGTACTCTAATGCCATCGAATCATGAAGGGGTAGAACCCGTTTGTATTTCTGGAGTGACAGGGGGATCCCAACAACTAACTGTGCTAGAGGCTGAGGTGAGCCTAACTGGGAAGGACTGGGAAAAACACCCCATTGTGACTGGTCCAGAAGCTCCGTGCATTTTAGGTATAGATTATCTACGTAGAGGGTATTTTAAAGACCCAAAAGGGTACCGATGGGCTTTTGGAATAGCTGCTTTGGAAACAGAAGAAATTGAACAATTGTGTGCCTTGCCTGGACTCTCGGAGGATTCTGCTGTTGTGGGGTTGTTGAAGGGTGAAGAACAGCAAGTGCCAGTTGCTACGACGACGGTGCACAGACGACAATACCGTACTAACCGAGATTCCCTGATTCCCATCCATAAGCTGATTCGTCAACTGGAGGATCAGGGAGTGATCAGCCGAACCCACTCACCCTTTAATAGTCCCATATGGCCAGTGAGGAAGTCCAATGGAGAGTGGAGGCTGACAGTAGATTATCGTGGCCTAAATGAAGTCACTCCAGGTATGAGTGCTGCTGTGCCAGACATGTTAGAGCTCCAGTATGAATTGGAATCGAAGGCAGCCAAGTGGTACGCCACAATCGACATTGCGAATGCTTTCTTCTCGATCCCACTGGAGCCAGAGTGCAGGCCACAGTTTGCTTTCACTTGGAGAGGCATCCAATACACGTGGAATCGTCTGCCCCAGGGGTGGAAACATAGCCCCACCATCTGCCATGGACTAATCCAGAATACACTGGAAAAGGGTGAAGCACCAGAGCACCTGCAGTATATCGATGACATCATTGTATGGGGCAACACAGCAGAGGAAGTTTTTGAAAAAGGAAACAGGGTAATTAAAATCCTTTTAGAAGCCGGTTTTGCTATAAAACGAAGTAAAGTCAAGGGGCCCTGAGCAACAGCAAGCCTTTGAGCAGATCAAACGCGAGATAGTCCATGCAGTGGCCCTTGGGCCTGTCCGGACAGGGACAGATATTAAAAATGTGCTCTACACTGCAGCTGGGGAGAACGGCCCGACCTGGAGTCTCTGGCAGAAAGCACAAGGGGAGACTCGAGGTCGACCGCTGGGGTTTTGGAGTCGGGCCTACAAAGGATCTGAGGCCAATTATACTCCAACAGAAAAGGAAGTACTGGCCGCCTATGAAGGGGTTCGAGCCGCCTCAGAAGTGATTGGAACTGAAGCCCAGCTCCTCCTGGCACCCCGACTGCCGGTGCTGGGCTGGATGTTCAAAGGGAAGGTTCCTTCTACACACCATGCCACTGATGCTACGTGGAGCAAGTGGGTTGCACTAATTACACAGCGGGCTCGAATAGGAAACCCCAATCGCCCAGGAATCTTGGAGGTGATCACAGACTGGCCAGAAGGCAAAGATTTTGGGATGTCACCAGAGGATGAGGAGGTAACACGCGCTGAAGAAGCCCCACCCTACAACGAACTGCCAGAGAATGAGAAGCGATATGCCCTGTTCACTGATGGGTCTTATCGCATTGTGGGTAAGCATCGGAGATGGAAAGCCGCTGTATGGAATCCTATAAGAAGAGTAGCAGAAGCCACTGAAGGAAAAGGTGAATCAAGCCAGTTCGCTGAGGTGAAGGCCATCCAGTTAGCCCTGGACATTGCTGAGAGAGAAAAGTGGCCAAGGCTCTACCTTTATACTGATTCATGGATGGTGGCGAATGCCCTGTGGGGGTGGTTGCAGCAGTGGAAAAAGAACAACTGGCAGCGTAGAGGCAAACCTATATGGGCTGGTGACTTATGGCAAGATATCTCTGCTCGGTTAGAGAAACTTGTTGTAAAGGTACGTCATGTCGACGCCCATGTACCTAAGAGTCGGGCCATGGAGGAACATGAAAACAACCATCAGGTAGATAAGGCTGCTAGGATTAAAGTGGCTCAGGTGGATCTAGACTGGCAACGTAAGGGTGAATTATTCATGGCTCGATGGGCCCATGATACCTCGGGTCATCAAGGGAGAGATGCAACATATAGATGGGCTCGGGATCGAGGGGTGGACCTGACCATGGACGCCATCGCACAAGTTGTCCACGAATGTGAGACATGTGCTGCAATCAAGCAAGCTAAGCGGTTAAAGCCCCTTTGGTATGGAGGACGGTGGATGAAATATAAATATGGGGAGGCTTGGCAGATTGATTACATCACCCTCCCACAAACCCGCCATGGCAAACGTTATGTGCTTACAATGGTGGAGGCAACTACCGGCTGGCTAGAAACATATCCCGTACCCCATGCCACTGCTCGAAATACAATTCTGGGCCTTGAAAGGCAAGTCCTCTGGCGACATGGTACTCCAGAAAGAATCGAGTCAGACAATGGGACTCATTTCCGAAACACTCTTATAGACACCTGGGCCAAAGAGCATGGCATTGAGTGGGTGTACCACATTCCTTATCATGCACCGGCCTCTGGGAAAATTGAACGATATAATGGACTTTTAAAAACTACACTGAAAGCAATGTGTGGTGGGACATTCAAGCATTGGGATACACATTTGGCCCAAGCCACGTGGTTAGTTAACTCTAGGGGATCTACCAATCGGGCTGGCCCTGCCCAGTCAAAATTTCCACGTACTGTAGAGGGAGACAGAGTCCCAGTAGTGCATATGAAGAGTGTATTGGGAAAGAGAGTTTGGGTCATTCCTGCTTCAGGCAAAGGTAAACCCATGTCTGGAATTGTTTTTGCTCAAGGACCTGGCTGTACTTGGTGGGTAATGCAGAGGGATGGAGAAGTTCGATGTGTACCTCAAGGGGATTTGATTTTGGGTGAGAATAGCCAATATAATTAATGAAGTAGAAATTATAATAATTGCTAAATAACCCATTATTGTATATTCATTGTTGTTATGATTGCTGTATGTTGTACCATAGCATTATAGCCAGAGTCATACAAGTTAATGAAGAATGAGTGCCATGATGATGGAACTAAAGCCTGGCCTCTCAAGAACTTTTTTCTCCCTTTGAAAATAAACTCTGACCCACAGACTATGAGCATGGACCATGCCAGGTGTATCAGTCAAGCGCCTGAGATGCAGCATGCAACGAGCCAATGGAACATACAATTATCCTGAGAAACTGTTACGACAAATGGAGCCTGAAAATCATGGACTAAATGAACTCAACAACTTCAGAGGGATGATTCACAGACTGAGGGAATAAGATCTGTATGCACGTATGTGTGCATACATGTGTACATACATATATGGGTGTGTGAAACACGAAACTGGTTGTACCCAAAGAAAATTGTTGGATCTGGTCATGACGTAAATGGTATGGAATAAGGGGTGGATAATGTCCTGGTTTCAGCTATGATGGAGTTAAACTTTTTTTTAGCAGTGAATGGAATGCCATGTTTGGGTGTTAGCATGAGAATAGTGCTGATAGCACCCTGATGTCTCCGATTTGTTGCCGGGCAATCAAGTACCTTTCTCAGCTCTGCATACTTCCTTACTAGTGAGAAAGGAGGGGACGAAGCCAGGACAGGTGACTCGAATTGGCCAAAGAGCATATTCCATGCCAGTTACGTCATGCTCAGTTTAAGGGGGGACTGGGGGGAAGAGGGGGAGACAACGCCAGGACGTGCAGTTTCCTGGGGCGGTCGGGTTGTCCGGGACGGGCTCTAAGCTGTGCGGCCTGAGTTGTGTGGTTTGGTGAGAAATTGAATTGTGTATCACCAGTTTCATCTATTTTGTGCTTTAAACTTCTGTTATTGTTATATCTAGTTTTTCTGTTATTGTTTAGTAAACTATCCTTATCCCAACCTGCGTGGTTCTGGTTTCTAGGTTGTGGTTTATTTTCCTCCTTTCTTCCTTCCCTTTTTCCCCCTCCCCCAACTCTCTTTCCCCCTTCCTTTTAAAAGTACAAGCCACTGTGTGGGGTGCGGCCCCCGGCTGGGGCAAAACCACGACAATAGGTAACATGGGGTCATCTTGAAAGGCATAGACAAACGGTTTACAAAGTAAAAAGTGACAGGACAAGGGGTAATAGCTTTAAGCTAAAAGGAGGTAGATTTAGAATAGACATAAGGAAAAAAATCTCAACTAAGGCGGTGGTGAGACAATGGAACAGGTTGCCCAAACAGAGTTTGTGGCTGCCCCTGGATCCCTGGCAGGGCTCAAGATCAGGTTGGATGGGGCTTTGGGCACCATGGACTAATGGAGGGCTTCCCTCCCTATGGCAGGAGATTGGAGCTAGATGAGTTTTGAGGTCCCTTCCAATCCAAGGCAGTCTGGGTTTCTATGATCTTAGAAAAACCCAGGTATTATTTTTCCCTTTGTATGTCATAACAAAATATTGCCAGCTGTTTACATTCACTGCAGAAGGACATCACCCTATTTAGTCTAGTTTACTCCAGAAGCCTGTCTTGAGCACCTCAACACAAGTATATAGGATAATGTAATTAATGTGAGTATATTCAGAAGGAACTTGTTACCCACAGCCAACTCCTCTGTAGTGGAACCTGCCTGCCGTGGCTTCTAAAATAAGGCGATTGTTTATGTTAATAAGGATCAAAACAGAAATGATGCCAAATGCACCACTGTAATATAGAAAGTTTTCATGGGCTTCATAAGATTACTTTGACTGAGTTAGTCAAACCACAACTTATGAGCCAAAGTGTCATTTTGCTTTGGTGCACCAAAGGATGCAAATTATAACAACCACATTCTGCAAGCATAGACTTGCAGTCATAAAATAAATTTCCAGGTTCACAGCAACCAACCAAGATTTTATTAAAATAAGGACATAAAACATTAAATCATCTCATACATTATTTCCCCCACTATTAACATTTTCTGTGAAGGAACTCTCTCAAAATGAGATGACTACTTTCATTCTCTGCCAACTCAGTTATGCTAATTTTAGAAGTAATTTCTTATTGTTGTGACTGCTATTTGTCTTAATTAGAATGTGCTTCTTCCCATAAATTACTTTGTGGTTTATTTTCAAGAGATCTGCAATTTAAAGAGAAAATGCAGCGAACCTTTCACAGGCAGCATTTGAAGTGGGACAGCACGCAGTGACATGGCATGCCAGCATCTGGGGTTTGTTCTTGAATTTTGAGAAGAGACTATCACCACATCTGGACAGAAGATGCTCCACCCAGAAGGCTCTAAGACTAAGACAACTCCAAGAAGTCTCAGCACTTCACTGGACTATGAGGAAGCCAATGCTTCAGCACAGTTCTGTGATCTCACAGCTTCTGCCACACAGAAAAGCAGCATCTTTCAAAAGCATGAGGCAGCTCTGCCTTTTCCACCCTTCTGAATTTCCAGCATGCCCACCACCCACATAGAAAGGTGGTTCACAATTTACATGTTAGACCTCAGTCACCAACAAACCACAAGCCTTTCTCAGCTTCCAAGGCCCAACATGTCTCAGGCACACTCCTGCTCGCATGGCTGCACTAGTCTCTCCTGTGTGCCCCTGTTTCTGCATATGCTGCAAAAAGCACAAAACATGCACTGACTGCTTTCTGAACACACTTGCAGGTCAGCTGAGAGCTAACTGTAAACGCAGGATTTCCCACCTTCTAGCTTCCTAACTGCCCAAGAAAAGTACTGGTTTCTCTCAGATGAGGAATTTCTGTCCAAAAGAGACTGGTGTTTCTGGCCCCCACATCCCCCAAGTACTGCCCCATAAACCCAGATACTGCGGTCCCTTTGAGCACTGATTATAGGATAGGAATAGCATCATTCTTAACCTTCCCGAATTGGTTCTTTCCAAGTAGTTTAAACAGGTTGTAGAGGACTAGCTCTGCCCTTGGCTTACATGACCAAGAGAAGGAGAAAATAATGTTCTAGTAGTAGTATATATATTAAGCTCAGACCATTGCATGATTCTATGATCATCTTTCCTGCCTTGCTCACCTTCTGCTCACCATTCCAGCCTCTGTTCCTCTCACTCATGTTACAAGCCTTCAAAAAATAATGACATCAATTTAACAAACAATTTACCACGTTACTTGTAGAAGTGACATAATAGGCGCTGCAGGGAAAGGCCTGCTTTGGCTTTACTGGCCTGTTCTGCATGCACTACATGGTTTCGAGTAATGAAACTAGCAAAGACTCTGTGGGGTTTTTTCTGTTCAGATTTGTACTCAAGAAAACAACCTACCACACTTCAATACATAGCAGAGATTTTATCTATTACTGCTTATAACATATTACCAATCTTTTCTAAGATTCACTTCACTTAAAGCAGCTCCAAAATCTAATATAGACCTGTAGACAAATCTGCAAAAGCAAGTGGCATAAACTATCATACTTAGATTAATTTGCACCTTAAGTAATTGTATGTCTGTCCATAGCCTAACTCAGTGTAGTCCTGCTCTTTGACAGAGCTTCAGGCACTAGCATTGGAAATAACTAGCATAGTATATAAAGCCAGCTAAGGCTTACAAGAACTCAAAAAATATTGTAGGAACACCAGCTGTATTGTGCATGATGTTCTCACCAAGCCAGGGTGAGCAAAGGATTTAATCGGTACTTAAGGAGAGGGGAATCCAAGTCCTGCTACTCTTACCCCCATCTCCCCCAAGCACTTTTCTCATCTGTGTATTGTTACAGTCTTGGTTAATTGGAAGCTTACGATTTGGGACTACAGTCATGGCACTGTGCCTTGAGTTACCCTTCCACTTTAAGGAGACTGCTTTTAGCTTAAATAAGTGACATTGTATCAGGATATAGTATTTCCAACAATGTACATTAGGGTAAAGCAAATTTGGAAGGAAGTTGTCACCTGCTGGCCAGCCCTAGATTGAAGCCACCTGCCAATGCCTGCTTGGCTGCAGGGTTTTTGTCTTGGGAGCTTGGTAATTAGGAGCCTCAAACAAGATGGTGCTAGTTGTAAGCCAGCATGCTTTCTGAGAACAAGTACTATATGTCAGCAGAGATCTTCCAAGGAAAACAAGAATATGCAGGAAGCAATCAAGTAACAGCTCTTGATTTACATGGAAGTATTTATTGTTTTCATTTTGTAAGGGCTGAGTTTTCACAGTCAACACAATCATCAGTGCAGCCTCAAAGCTGCTGCTTTCAGTCACAATCACATATTAGGCAATCTTTTTTATGATCCTAATATTACTAAATCGCTTTGTTTACAATTTTTATCCTTTGAACACAGCTGCAAACTTGCGTGGAACTAACCAAATTCATTCTTTCTATGGGTATTGAGGTTGTACTAAGTTTGAGATCACCCAGTCTTGCAATTTATGTAGGTAATTGGCTCCATCTGAACACAATTCCTTCACTGTCTGTGGTAAGCTAGGAAACTTTCACACCTATATAGCTCCCTTTTGCAACAATCAACAGTAATAACAGCTTTCCATATTCAAAGTACTTCTTAAAGTTGTAATCCCTACCTCAAATGTCATTCAAGTATTTGAAGGATCAGGAGGATGGGACAGACAGACATAATGACCCATGAAAAAAACAACCAGCTACATGCAGGAGGAAAAAGAGCTTAACCCTGCAGACTCTATGAAGCATAGTGTTATGTTAAAGCAGAAAGCCAGAACTAGCACGCCACAGCTGTATTTGATCTCCCTTGTTTTATAAGCCCAGCCTCAGGCTTTTTTTAAACCACAGAGAACAGCCTTTTAAGCTTCATAACAAAACACAATATGATATAACCGGGCAGTGATTTCTATAGCAAAGTAAGCCACAATGATAGCGTGCTCTTCGCAGAGAACGACCTTGAGGGTTTCCCATATCCGCACTGCTCCGTCAGGCTGCCACCCCGTGGCACTCTAGGGGTGCTGTAGGAGCAACTTGCCTCAAGTTAACGGTTTCTATGCTCTCTGGAGTATAAAACGTCTCCAGGACACCTCATACATAGATTTTAAAAATACTTAATTTTTTTTAAAGCAAAATTATAATATATTAAACTTCATAGTCATTCTGTCAGGGACGTCCCCGCTTGTGCCAGTGGGTTTTTGTTTTAAGATGGAGAGCACACACTCTTACTATTTTTTTCTTCTAGGAGGTCCTTTAATTTACCTTCTGATTTCCCAGCAACTTATTTGCAGGTCCAGGATGCCAGCCAGAAACCAACCCCGCACAGCGTATGACTGGATCCAAACTTAGAACGACGACCCAGGACGCACAAAGCACTAACCTACAAGGAGGACACGCAATCCCAGGAAGTTACTTTGGACGCTGCCCCGATCCAACATGAAACCTCCCCACCGCACACCCTCAGCTCCGAGCTCAGCCAAGCAGGAGCTGTCCCGGCGGGGCCCCATTTATACCCAGGGCCGAGCTGAGCTGTGGTTATCTATTGGTCGTGATCGTGTATGGCTCCCGGAGAACGGGATTGTTTAGGTGGGCTGAGGTGGGCAGCGGCGCGCTCTGGCTGAGGAGAACTCGGGGGAGGGCTTGGGGGGGCGCAGTGCTGAGGCGGGCTCCGAGGGGGGCTCTGAGGGGGCTCGCGGCCGAGGCGGGCTCCGAGGGGGGCTCTGAGGGGGCTCGCGGCTGAGGCGGGCTCTGAGGGGGGCTCGCGGCCGAGCTCGCGGCCGAGGCGGGCTCTGAGGGGGGCTCGCGGCCGAGCTCGCGGCCGAGGCGGGCTCTGAGGGGGGCTCGCGGCCGAGCTCGCGGCCGAGGCGGGCTCTGAGGGGGGCTCGCGGCCGAGCTCGCGGCCGAGGCGGGCTCTGAGGGGGGCTCGCGGCCGAGCTCGCGGCCGAGGCGGGCTCTGAGGGGGGGCTCGCGGCCGAGCTCGCGGCCGAGGCGGGCTCTGAGGGGGGGCTCGCGGCCGAGCTCGCGGCCGAGGCGGGCTCTGAGGGGGGGCTCGCGGCCGAGCTCGCGGCCGAGGCGGGCTCTGGAGGGGGGCTCGCGGCCGAGGCGGGCTCTGAGGGGGGCTCTAGGCCGAGGCGGGCTCCGAGGGGGGCTCGCGGCCGAGCTCGCGGCCGAGGCGGGCTTTGAGGGGGGCTCGCGGCCGAGGCGGGTTCCGAGGGGGGCTCAGGCCCCCGGTGGCCGTTACTGGGTCTTGGTGTTAAGCGCCCGGCAGCACAGACGCTTCCCGCCGCGCCGGCCGTGCCGTGAGACCGGCGGGGAGTGTGCGCTCCTGCGCGTCCCCGTGCCCGGCCTGCCTTGGCGGTGGAACCTCAGGGACGGAGAAGCCGAATACGAGAAATCGGTTTAAATTTTCTTTAAAACTGCCCGGAAGCTGTTTGTCAGGAAACAATTAAACCTGCCACGTCGCAGATCCACGCAGCACCTCTAATGTGTGTGTAATCACGATTAAAGTTACAAACTATTCCAAAAACAGTAAAAATAAAACGAAGAAAGATTTCTCCTCAGATCCTCTGTTGCAATGCCAACTTCTGACCCGTGGTAGCAATCTAGTTACAATTCTCATGTAAACCATTTTGACCTAGCCTAGTCCTCCCTGCTGTGATGGCGAAAATTGCTTTGATGGTTACGCCCCATATTTGAAGCCTGTTGGGTCAAGAAAAGGACCACAATAATCTTTTTCCAGAGCTGCTTCAGAGCACTGGGACAGGCTGCCCAGGGAGGTTGTGGAGTCTCCATCTCTGGAGATACTCAAAACCCGTCTGGATGCCGACCTGTGCGCCCTGTCCTAGGGACCCTGCTTTGGCAGGGGGTTGGACACGATGATCTCTCGAGGTCCCTTCTAACCCCTGTGATTCTGTGATTCCCAGCAGGTCACCCCTAACCTGTGCTGGTGCCTGGGGTTATCCCTAGGTGCGGGACCCTACACTTGCCCTTGTTGAATTTCATAAGATGGCTCGCTGCCCAACTCTCCAGCCTGTCCAGATCTTGATGGGAGGAGCTAAATGTGGAGGTGGCCACACAGAACCAGCTCCAGGCATTGTCAACCTCAGCATTTCAAGCATGCCAGCACACTGCCACCAGTAAAGCTTGCTTTGCCACACAGATACTGGCTGAAGCACAGTACTACAGGACCACCAAACAGGCTGAGATTGGTAAAATCCCCCCAAAATGGAACACCAAACTGAGAACCTGAACTGGTAGGTGTGCCTGGTCCTGCAAAGTACTGCAAATTTACCCAGCCCCTCTGGTTCCAGCGCCTGAAAAACTGTCCATCTTTACTCAGCACATCCTCCCAAGTTGACACGAGCAGCCCTCCACCTCCTTCCTCGTTAGGCAAGGTTTTTAATAGCTCAGTGGGCTTTTGATCTTAGGTTCTGGCCTTGGGAAAAACCGACCTGTCTGGCAGCGCAGAAACAAATTAATAGTTCGTGAGCTGTTCTCTTAATGGCCTTTGGAACTGCCTCCAGAGTTGCTTAATTCCTGTCATGGTTCATACCCTGCTTACTTGCCTTTGATGTAGGGCCCTCCAGTCACACAGAAGAGTATCAGTGAAATCAGTTGTGATACGCTCACTATGAACACTGAATTACACAAATATCTCTATTACCCACGCGCACGATTAGTATCGGGGCATGTCCACACACGGGAACTACTATGCGATTAGGTAGGTGTGAATTTCTCACTTCTTCAGGCAACTCCCTGAGTAAGACCTCACTATTGTACAACGTGCACGGCTGCCAGAGTGAATTAAGCAAAACCTCACCAGAATGCTCAGTCCAGGTCAAAAGTGGCTTACAGGAAGAGCTAGCATGACATCAGCCATCCCGCTCTGCCAAAACCCAGGTGCTGTAGTTGAGTCTGATATAAAGAATGTGCAATTCAAAATACCAGTTACTGGATTTGGAGAGCACGTTCTGTTAGAAGGTGTGGGGAGCAAATTTGCAAGTAGCACTGCATGCAACAATCGCTATTCTTTTGACTGACCTTTCAGCAATCTAAACCTAAGAAAAGAAAAGAAAAAAGAAAAGAAAAAAGAAAAGAAAAAAGAAAAGAAAAGAGAAAAGAAAAGAGAAAAGAAAAGGAAAGGAAAGGAAAGGAAAGGAAAGGAAAGGAAAGGAAAGAGAAAAAAGAAAAGAGAGAAAAAAGAAAAAAAAAAAAGGGAAGGGAAAGGAAAGGAACTAGGAATCACAGAATTGTAGGGGCTGGAAGGGACCTCAAGAGACCACAGAGTCCAACCTCCCTGCCAAAGCAGGTTCCTCTTTGTCCAAGTGTTAAGGCTGGAAAAAAAAGGAGTGCACCTTTGTGAACTGAACAACAGAGAAAACACCAGCCCTCAAAAGTACCTGTTTTGGTCTTAAGCCAAGTCACCTAAACATTACACAGGTAAAAAATTGCAACCATGCTCATACTAGTAGTTTACAAACATCATAATAGTATTTTTAACATCACAATGAAGTCCTTCTGAACAGGAATTGTTTTAAACCTCTTTCACACGAGGAGAGTAATTCACACCAAGGGAGATGTAATTTTCCATGTTTGCTTTTAGAAGGCTCAGAGATGGAATTGTATTGCATATGAAGCTCATTAGCCTGGATACCTTAGGGTATTTGCATCACCCTCAATTTTCTGGCCTCAAAAATTTTTTACACTCTCCATTATTATTGGCATATTAAAGAAACTTGTGTTATTGCTGACGAGCATTTCTCCAGCAAAACCAGACCAAGGCTAGTTGTAAATGCATACATCATGACACCTTCTGAAAGCCAGGTGGAGAAAGCTTCTCAGCTTCCCTCACTGCTTCCTAAACCTCTGTAGAGTTAGGGCAGTTTGTATGAGCAGGGCATCTGCTGTGTATAATTTTATTTCCTGAGCACTGCTCTGGAGATGCTGAACTACAGCGTGGGGCCATTAGTGGTTCCCAGAACAAGTGCTGGCAATCCATGGAGAGCGTGTGACCTTCCAGGGCTCCGTGCCTGGCATTCAGTGCTTACAGCAACGGCTTTGCTAGGTATTTCTCCACATGAATTCTCGCTGTTAGCACTCAGGACTGATAAAAGGAAGGAGTGTACTCGGTGGAACAGTTGACCTAGCTACTGGTGTTGTCCCAGAAAGTAATTTAGAGCCAAAAAAGCTCTGAAAGAATAGCACAACGCTAGCTACAGTAACCCTTTTGTAGAGACAAGCTTTCAGAAAGCACACTTTTAACTCAGGGCGAATTACTCCTACCTGCACATGGCAGTGTCAGGTCCATCCTCTTCCTTGTTCTCCTCATCTCTCCATCTGGTTCCACTAGTTTTGAATGCCCACATCACAAGTACATGTGCATTTCTTTTCTCCCAGCTTCCTTTGCCCTCCCCTGGCCCCAACTTTGCAGCTTTGCCAGGGACACAGAGTGTCTGTGGACACTCTCCTCTTCAATGGACATACTCCGGCAGGAATTCAAGATAAAGGAAATTGATTTGGCCTCCCACTCCCTGTACAGCAGCAGGAGACAACCTGCTGTTTTGACTGGGTTGTCAAAACATGCAAATCAGTTTATTCACTGTCTCCTTACCTTGCCCTGTTCCATCCCTCCAGGGATGCTATACAATAGCTATCTGTTAAATATTAATTCCTTTTAGCAAATAGAATCCTTGTCAAATTTTGGACCATTGCCTTAACTACTGGATCAAGTACTGCTTAAGTAACTGAGTAACTTCCTTTCTTCCTAACATAGGTTTTTGCATATCATTTAACATAACCTTTTATTTATTGATTTGTGTATTTGGAAAACTCACTGTATGAGATGCTAAAAACCCCCACGTGTAGCAAAGGATTGTAGTAAGTTTAACTATTCCACTGCACCTGCGTGCACTCCAAATGTGTACCAGGATTCTCACTGACTGGAAGAGCTGTCCTGAGCAAAACATCAGAAATCAACACTGAAAAGGTACCACGAGTGTCTGCTGCTGCTCCCGGGTACTGCATGAAGGGACCCAGGGCACCATCACCCACCACAGCTCTGATGGGGTGGCCAGAGATGGGACTCTCGGCGGTAAGCGTGCCTCCCTCTCCTGCTCCTTGTCGCTTGACTAGAGCACTCTGCAGCCTGATTTTAAGCATGTGCTGTCCTGAACTTACACTTCTGAATGGAATGTACTCATACCCTGTGATCGGACTAGGTGGTTATGAGCTCCAAGAGGATTTTTTTCTGCTGCCTCTATTAATGAATTGTAAATCATCATCTCTTGTGCACGGTGCACAAGGCAAAGACTGACAGTGCTAGAAGGGCTGAGCTCTGACTGCTGGTCTCAGCTTGGGGCTGGGCAGAGAACTCCCACAATGATTTATTAATAGTTTGGGGAGTTCACAGAAACACCCATGAGAAAGAGGTGAAAGCTTATTTCTTATTATGTCTTTTTTAATTAGTGTCCTCCCACTGCACATTCAACTTGGCCTTAAAACATGACTTGTTCCATTACACAAAGCGGTGATAAAACGGGTTACCTCAGCTAAAGCCTCCATGTCATTCAATTCATTAACAGGAAGGTTCCTGGAAAAAACACCTTCAGGAGATATCCCATGATCAACAAATGCGCTGCATGAAATCCTGGTATTGTTTTTCAGAGCCTTTGGGCTCAGTCTGCTTCGACCTTAATCTCATTAGCAAGTCTGGCCTCTTTCCACTCCACTGCATGAGAGGGAACGTAGTTTTATCCTTTGGCCACTCAGTTCCATAGGTGTGCCTCAGCAACCTTCTGCCATCCAGGTCAGTTCCCACACTGGCTGGACATGCAGAAAGGAACAGAGCAGCAAATCACTGTTGGACCATGTAGGAAATGGTATGGTGCATCAACGAGGTGATTGGGAAAAGACACAAGCCCTCAGCCTCTGGAGGTGACTGCTGTCAGGCATGAGGGAAAGAAGATGTTTCATGCTTGCAGAGATCAGTGCCACAGGTGCCCTTACTGGGGCCTCTGGCCCTCCCCAGACACAAATAACCCATGGTAACCACGTGTAATGCTCCACTGTAAATTAGTATTTCTCTGAAATGTAAACTTCACGTTTGCTTCCCGGTGTAATTTCCACATCTAAATAATACTTGTGGAATATCCACGCTACAACCAAGAACATTCCTTGAGAATGTTTAAAAAATAATTGCAATATATTTAAGAGACACTAGAGGGAAGTCAAGATTTCTCAACAACCCTCTCTAATAATACCACTTGCAGCCCGAAACGCAGAATTAAAACCAAAAAACCCTTAATGAGGTGTAAAAAAATACCATTTATCCTTACTATATTTAAAGGTGCCAAACAAATGATTAATTTACAGCACAGCCTTGCTGTTTCTTCTGCACTGGCACTTTGCATGCTGTTAGACTCCCGGCTGTTCCTTCTAGGTGTTCCCTGGGCGATGCCAAGAGCCTGGGAACTCTCTCGGCTGTAACACTTGACAGGAACCTCACAAGGAATCAGACAGTGTGATAACTTGCTAATACCCACTGTAAACACGGGTGGTGGATATGCTGCTGTGTTTTCATCCTATTTGCTTATTGTTACACAGTTGCTCTGGTAGTTTCTACACTGAACACCTTTTTTTTTTGGCTGTTATTTTCCAGCACTCATCACACAGACAAGACTACCAAGGACACCCAGTTCATCCCCTCTGTGTGTCCCCTCACCAGTGCTACAAAAAGGACTCAGTTCCACACAGAGTACAGAAGAAAATCAGGTGCAAATACAGTCAGAACAACTGGTTTATATTCCTGCTCTGAGCCACAGTGATCAGGCACAGTGCTTCTTTAGGGTACCCCAAAAAGCTCTGGTCATGCAACCGACCTTCCCCTTAAGTCCCCCTTTCCCTGCTCCCAACTTCTTACTCCATCACCCACACACACTCCCAAACAAACAGCTGTTGATCCTTTTGCCACTGTCTCCAATATTGCTGACTTGATATCCCCATTTGTTTCCCACAATAGGGGTACCCTGGTGCTTTCTACCCCAGCCATTGACTGCGTTAACTTAGTACTGCTTCATTTTGCCTGTGGTGTGCTGCTGTTTCTCACCCTGCTATCTCTTTAGAAGCGACACAAACCAAGGCTCACCATCAGCACATACACCTTACCATATCTGTTTATCTTCACTCCCCAGCAAGAGGGGTAACAAACGAATGAACAAACAAACAAAAAAGCCCAAAAAACATTTGATATACAAAATAAGCTGATGGTAACACAATGCCAAAAATAGCTTATTATGTTAAGTGCAAGGGAGAAAAGCCTTGATATAAAGCTTGATTGCAACAACATTTCAATTTACCAGTTTAAATACAAGACTTGCATTAAAATATTTCTTGAGATACATCTCTTGCTAAGGTGATTTCTTTTGAAATGTATGTACACGTATCCAGTTGTAACACTTGACAGTAGTCTCATGAAGCATTCAAAAAGAGTATAATTTGGTAAGTACACACTTTAGATACGAGTGGTTAATGTCTGTTCCATTTCTTCCTTCAAAGGTTTATAACATTATGTTGAGTACTAGCCTCACACAGGTGACCAGCCACCTGATACAGTATAATACCCCCAAAGCCCTTCCCCAAAGTCCCACAGTCCACGCTTCCAATGCTCACTGGATCCAGATGGTGTTGCCTCTTTCTGGTCTGCGAGATTCCACTGTCAGTTCTCCAAAAGTGGAAAAAAACTGCTCCATTTCCTTCTGCAACATGTCATTCCTCTTCTCTGCATCTTCCTTGGCTCGTTCTGCGTTACGCATCTTGATCTCTACCATTGTGAACTTCTTCCGCTCTTGATCCAGCTCTTCGTGCAGGGCCATCATTTCTGTCTCCAGGGTGAGATTTCTCTGCTCCAAGCTGCAAAGTGAAATAAAGGCAGAGAGCTCCTGAGCAGCGCTCCTCATTCACACAGAAACACCCCCGCAACAGATTCACACATGTCCTTTCATTACAGAGCTCAGAATGAAATTTTGAGAGGTGTCCTACCTACAAACCACGGCTTCATCAGTGAACTACTTTCACAGGCAATCTCTCCAGTAGCTCGTTTAGAAAACTGCCTAATAACAGCCACTGGCAAGGTGCACAGGAGCGAACAGCTCCATCTACTTCTCCAGGAATAGGCTATATATTCGCTTTCCTTCTGGAAGTGTTGATAGCCAGCTCCTGCTGTAGTTGCACTGGTGTGGCTTAGTTGGAATAATGCCCTGACTGCCACTGCTACAATCCTGTCTTCAGACGGCTTATCTGTTGTATCTATTCGCAAACATGGACTGACGATTTCACCACAACCCCCATCATCATGGTTTTCATCTAAAACACTGCCCCTAGTTCAGAACAAAGGGAGCACATTCAGCTCCGCGCTGCCGTGTGCACTAGCTAATGCTAAGCCAAGACTCGGAGGTTATTCACTGATCATCCACCCCAGCAGCCTCGTGTACGAGAAGAGTCCTCGCTGCCTGTAGACACAGACACGGCTCTGCCCTGCCCTCTTCAACAAGTCCAAGCTATGAAGGAAAGGTTCAGGCAAAGTAGCAGTGCAGAGATAAGAGACCTTGAGCAGAGGTAACTCCCAGCTGCAGCAATGTCTCGAAAGGAACAAGGACTCTGGAAAGGTGTTCCAGCAGCCTCCCAGACCCAAAACCTACAGGTGGAATAAGCCACGGCACTGCTTGCACTGAAAGGTGATGTCTGCTGCCCTTCTCAGTCTCTGGAGAACAGGCAGCAACTACTGAAAACACCATGAGAGCTTACTGATTTTTTAAAACTATATTCTACAGAAACTCATAAGGTTCTGGCTTTATTTTTGATGCCGTAAGAATAGGATGTCATAACCATGGCAAGCAACTGCTCTGAAACAAACCCCTTTGGGTAATGGTATCACAAAAACGATATCCACTGAGTATGTCAACACTGAAAGGTGGGAAGCTCAGTGGTGGGCACCCAATGACTGCAGCTAGTGCAGATTGCTAGCAAGTCACAAGAGGGAAAACCCCTTGGATCTACTCTGCAAAAGGCAGTCAGATGGTAGAGCCAAATCATCTTACCTTTTTATCCTTGTCTCATACTCTAGTTTTTGCTTCGCCATCTCTTGCTTCAAGCTGGACACCAGGCTGTGCAAAGCACTGTGGTTGTTAGTACTGTTGGCCACAAACGTTTCGCTGTTATCACTGCTGCTGGTGGCTCGGCTGCTGTGGCCCCCCACACTCCTCCTGTCACTTTTGTTCTCATAATCACCTGGGTTAGAGAGGTCTTCATGTGGTGGCCCATCCAGCACAGAGTCTTCAAAGTTACCCGCATAAAAGTCCTGCTCAGGGCAGGTGGTGGTGGATGAACGACAGGAGTTGGAGTGCTCAGGGAGAGATATTTCACAAGAGGAAGTTGACCAGGTGGCACTGTCCACACTCTGTTTGTCATCAGAGTTCACCATAGAGAACTGCTGGTGGACATTGTCGTAGGTGGAAAGCCTGTTGTGCTGCCCTGACTCACTCACCGATTCCTTCTGCTTGTTGTCCCTCAGTGTGACGTAGCCATTGGGCACCCAGCCTGGGGTCCTGCTGCTGACGGTGTTGCTGTGCCCATCTGTGCTAGAAACACCCATTCGCACGCCCCCGTTCTGCACGCTGTGTGTGCCCATCTTCGTCACCGGTCCTTTCAGGGATGAGGTTCTCCTGGTCTGCAGGTTACAGTTCGGCAGGGTCTGGCTCTTCTCAGGGCTCTCCACATTGCTGCTGAACGACCCGTTGGTGACTATGCCGCTGCCTTTATTAAAAGCAGGATTTTTTTTCACCATGAGCGGTGGGCTTCTGGTGACATCGAGTTTCTGGACGCTGTTCCTGGGGCTATTGGTCTTGCTGCCTGGCAGAGCGGTCGGACACTCACTGTCCATGCTTCCCCTTTGGGGGGACTCAGGTTTGTCCCAGGAGCAGCGCCTCACTGCTGTCTCCTTGGTGTTGTTGTTCTCGTTGTTCTGTAGCTGCCCCACCATTGCTTTCTTTGGCATTTCATTGTTGTTGTTGCATACTTCGGGTCCCACCTGAGGGTCTGCATCCCTGGGAAACAGCTCTTCATGTTTGCTAATCATCACTGACATGAGCTGTTGGACTACGACTGTACCTGAAAGGAGACACCAAGCACATAGTCCTTACAGGCCTCTTTGGTTTAGGGCATAAATATACTTTATCCATCAGATTCCACAAACTCTTAGTAAACATTCAGCTTATAGAAACATTTACTCATCTGTGTAACACCCTGGACGTTACACAGGCTACAGCTCCTCCTTCCATCAGACCAAGCCAGCAGGTCCCACAGACTCCCTCCGAAAAGGTACTTCTGCAGCTGAGCTGTTCCCATACCAGTAGCTGCATCCTGGGAAGCCCACAGAAGAAGATCACAAGGAGCAAAGGATAACATCACTCTAAGTGATGTTTTTCAACTCAATGTGGCAATCATTTTTAGAACCACAGTCTTATTCTGGCACAATACTTGTATTTAATAGTTCAACAAAAGACAGGCAGGCATGGGATTTGCACCGCTGAAACACAGGTATTTTAGTCTTCTGGAGCAAAAAGGGGCAGGAACATGACAGAATGAATGTAACATGAGTGCCTTTAACCACCCCACAGTCATACTGTAGCAGCCAGGAAGCTCTGCCACATTGTGTACAGTATGGAACTACTGCAGGACTGCAGCTCGCTACTTGCGGTGGTCAATAACCAGCTACCTTTCCCCTTAAAGAACAGCACCTCCTGTGGATCCTATGAGGGTCGCTGCAGGCGGAACCTGTCCCAACTTCTTCTCATCCTTAAGAACCACAGATAGAATATTAACTGCAACCCAGCCACAGTGCTCAATAAGAATATGCCATATTTGCTGCGAGTTTTGACACAAAAAAGTACATTTTTAATGAAGATGCCAGGGTGGCACCATCTCATGCAAAGCCCCTTTGCAGTGCCACACACTTCAGTCACCTACAATAACCTCCAAGATTTAACACAGCAGCTCATTCAGGTTGTGTCTGTGTATAAAACAGGCACACACAACTCAATGCACATATGACATGGACTGGCACGTACAGTCCCTCTCACTACTGCAAGTTATGTACAGGAAGCTCACCCTCCATGATAGTCAGAGGATCTTCCACTTTGGGGCGAAGGATGTTGGGCCCAAAAACAGTAGCCAGATTCTGCACACTCATTTTGTTTACACCTGAGTAAGACTGGACTTCATCAAGGAATCTGCAGGGAAGAGAGGAACGTGTAAAAAGGAAATTAAAACCCCCCACGAAACAAACAATGAAGAAACCTCAAAGCAATTTCCTCCTAATACCCAATCTAAATCTACCCCCTTCCAATTTAAAACCATCCCCCCTCATCCTATCACTCCAGGCCCTTCTAAAAAGTCCCTCCCCAGCTTCTTGTAGGGCCCTTCAGGGACTGGAAGGTTCTATAAGGTCTCCCTGGACCCTTCTCTTCTCCAGGCTGAACCAGCCCAACTCTCTCAGCCTGTCTCCACAGGAGAGCTGCTCCAGCCCTTTCATCATCTTCATGGCCTCCTCTGGACCCACTCTATCAGTTCCATGTCCTTCTTATGCTGGGGACTCCAGCACTGGACCCAGCACTGCAGGTGGGGTCTCACAAGAGTGGAGCAGAGGGGCAGAATCACCTCCCTTAACTTGCTGGCCATGCTCCTTTCAAAGCAGCCCAGGATGTGGTTGGCCTCCTGGGTTATGAGTATGGCACTGTCAGGTCATAATATTCTTTCAAATTACTATTTTTTTAATGCTAGGAACTTTCTGTAAGTTCACAAATTACAACAGTGTAAGATGTGGGTTTTCAGATCTTAGATGTATCCACAAAACAATTCTACATTATCCAAGGCACACAGTTTTCAAGGACATCATGGTTCAGGAGCACACTGCCAAGGCCGGTAACTGCAGTGAGAAATGGGGAAAACAGGGCCCTATAAGGAGTACAGAATCACTTCTACCTTCTGTTTCTTCCTGCGTGTGCCCTGCTTATGAAAGGAAAGTCATAACTGTGCACCTTGATAGAGCAAATTAGTAATTAATCATGCAGTAAACGTGTATTTTTAGTGCATTCGCCTCAGATGACCAATCCTCCCAGTGTGAGCAATGCTCCTCCTTCGGGGCACGTACACAGACAGGTTTGTCTGCCGGCTCGTGGCTATAAACATCATCATGATATTCTTGAAGCAGCACTTACCTACAGATGTATTTCAGCAGATTATAGTTGACAGCTGGCAGGCTCTTCACTTGCTTCACCAGTTCGCTCAGGCCCTTTGAGTGGGGAAAAAAAAGAGTGGGGAGTTTCTTAGTGTTTCAGCAGAGATACAAAAAAAAAAGTCAGCAATTCGAAGCATCCTGACACTCAGGAGAAAATGACCCCTGATTTAGTGGGAATTGCTGGGCTGCAACTGCTAAGACCCTTCCTGTTACAATTTGGAATGACAATCCAGGAGAATAGAAGCGTCTTCCATGGCAAACGGAAGCTGCTGACCACAGGGATTTTACTTGAACTGGATTCAGTCTGGACACAAATAGAGCTCAGGTTATCACAGCATCACAGACTTGTAGGGGTGGGAAGGGGCCTCCAGAGCCCACGGGGTCCAACCCCCTGCCAAAGTAGCGTCCCTAGGACAGGGCGCACAGGTCGGTGTCCAGACAGGGCTGGAATCTCTCCAGAAAAGGAGACTCCACACCCCCTGGGCAGCCTGTCCCAGGGCTCCCTCATCCTCACTGCAAAGCCATACACCTTTATTTAGACTTCCGAATTACCTTGGTGGCAACAATTTGCATACGAAACCATCCTCTGTTAATAGATGTGTATCTTAAATCAGGAGGGGTAATCACCAGCCTCTCTCCTCCTCAAAACTGGAACAGGTTATAACACGCCAGCCTGTTATTTCATCTTACTCAGGCTGTCAACTCACCGTTTCTTCATCCTTGCTGAGCATTTTGGCACAGGAAAGGAAATCTTCGTATTTTGCATACGGTATCACTGGCTCGGGGAGCTCCCGCAGGTACAGCTTCAGCAGCGACGCCACTGTGTGCACGTCCGTGGTGCTGTTGGGTTGAAATACAACAAGTTGTTACTGCAAATCAGGGTAACACCAGGAGACTGATAGGCTGAAAACTGCCACTTAGCTTTTCTATTGTCACCCTGGGTTTTACTCACCAGCAGTGCATACATTTAGAGATCCTGGTTTCTTTTCTTTGGGGCTTTTTTTGTCCTATAAAGAACAGAGGATACCTGCAAGCAAGAGTCTGTCAACTCTGCTGATGGATTACTCTAAGTAATCAAACCTAAGGCCCTACCTGGAGGCACAGGAACTGAGAAGAGGATCTCTCAGACAGGCATCTCACATCAGACACACAAAATCCACCTTAACTGATGCTTTTCGTTTCCACCTGAGCATTACACCAGGCATTACATTTGCACAGTGGGGATCACTCTCCTACCAGAGAAGGCTCCAGCTCCCAAAACACATCCAGCATGTCTCCATTCCACTTAACACTCTCTCTGTATCCTGGTTTTGGCTGGGGTAGAGTTAACGTCCTTCCTAGCAGCTAGTGTAGCACTGTGGTTGGATTTAGGAGGAGAATAACATTGATAACACACTAACAATTTAGTCATTGCCAATTAAGTCAAGGACTTTTCTGCTTCTCATACTGTCCCACCAACAAGAAGGAGGGGGAAGCACCTGAGAAGCTGGTAGAGGACACAGCCAGGAGAGCTGACCCAGACTGGGCAAAGGGAGATTCCATTCCAAAGGATGTCATGCTCAAGATATGACCGGGGGTTGGCCATAGGTAGCACAGCTCAGGAACTAAGTATCAGTTCCCAGTGCTGAGCAACCATGTTGTTCATCACTTTTTCTGTATATCCTTAATTCTTACCATCATCATCATCTTCCTTTTCTAGCCTGTAAACTGTCTTTATCTCAACCCACGAGTTTTACCTTTTCCAATTCTCTCCCCCATCCCACTGGAGGGGTTGGGGAGTGAGCAAAGGGCTGTTCTAGCAGTTGTTTTAGCTGCCTGCTGAGTTAAAGCACGACACTGGTATTGGCATTAAGTTCTTTCACAGACTCACCAGGTTGGAAAAGCCCTTTGAGCCCAACTGTCCAACGGTCCCTGTCCTGTGCTGACCCAGATCTCTCAGTCCCTCATCTCCCCGGCTGTTAAGCACCTCCAGGGGTGGGGACTCAGCCCCCTCCCTGGGCAGCCTGTGCCACAGCCCCACAACTCTGCCAGGGAAGAACTTTGCCCTCCCAGCTGAGCTGACCCTGCCCTGGCACAGCTTGAGCCCATTGCCCCTCGTCCCATCTCCTGTCCCCTGGCTGAAGAGACCATCGCCCACCTCTCTGCACCCTCCTGGCAGGGCAGGGGAGGTGGGGAGAAGGTCTCCCCTCAGCCTCCTCTTCTCCAGGCTCAACACCCCCAGCTCCCTCAGCTGCTCCTCGTAAGGTTTCCCCTGGCATGCAGCACCCTTTTCCTATGGGATCCTGTAAAATGACTGCTTTTGGCTGTACCAATACACCGAAACCCTTGATATAGTTGGCACAAAGGACCATAAATCTATGGGAAATAAATGTCAGCTGTATCCTGTACTGAGAAAGCTACAGCACTGCGCGTCACCAAGCCTAGAAAGCATCTGAGGGGATGTTATAGGGCTGACAGTCTTTTGCTTTCTCATCATTTTATCTGGAGAGACTTCAGAGGTTTCTGGATACACGCAGTAGGAACCTCAGCTGTTTGCCAGGGGTACTAAGCCTAAGAAGATGGGGGAGAAACATCAAAATCACAAGTTCAGAGCACACAGTTAAACTTGCTTAAATGTATCTGTGTTGTGTGAAGCTACGCCGTGGTACCTTAGGAGAACTTCTGTGAAAAGAAGTAAATAGAAACAAAGCACAGTCAGCATGAGGAAACTCTCTCGGCGTTACTTCTGCTCCATCTCTGGATTTAGTTACTCAGGCATTTATCAAAATCCTTCCTGGAATGTTCTACATGCTTTCCCTCATCCAGATAAAGACTCTTGTAGTGCAAGCTGGGATCATTCCCTTTGACTTCTGAAAAATCAAACCCCAGATAGTAAATTACACTGATAGTAAATTACACTGATTCATTCACAAGAGACAGAAAACGCGCAGGCATTTCTCCAACACCCATTGCTGTTTATTTTCTCTTCCTTTGACAAGCTCACATGAGGAATGTTTTTAAAACTGGGTCTTTCAAAGGGAACCAGTGGCATTTGACGCCCTTAAGCTTTGCTAGAGGTATGTTAATCATTGTTTTGGAATGATCTGTTAGAACAATAATGGCTTTTACTAGGTTAAATCTTAACGAGAATGATAGGAATGACCTCAGATGGATGTGGTACCGTATGAGCCATCGAAGTCAAAACAGGAGAGGCGTGACAAAGCACTGTATGTATTTAAATGTTAACCACAAACATGCACCTCAGACTGAACCCCAGGAAAACATTTCTATTTCAATAATTAGTAATTCCCTGCCAAAATTCCCAGAAGTGTTTTCTAGAGAAACTCTACAAACAAAGCACTCAAAATCTGCATTTTTCAGGAAGGTTCAAATCCTCCTCCCTTGATTGCAACCCTCTACCTGGCTGGGATCCCAAGCAGGATCCACCCTGTTCCTCAGATGCATGTGTAACACATGGAAAGAACAGAACTACATGAGAAACTAGATACAGGTGTACTAGTTTAAGAGACTTGAGGTGCTAGGTCAGATTTGGCCAAACCTTTGCCTTCTACCTGTCCCCAGTCCAGACTCAAACAAAGTGAACTGAAGCTCTTCCAGGCATCCTGGCTGACCGAACCCTTTACAGACTGCACAACCTCTGGGATTAAAACCCAGACTGCACTTACCCCCCAGCACTGGCTTGCATGCCCAGGCAGCTGCTGCTATTCACCCTTACACAAGAAGGGGGCTCAGCCTCTTCTCTCAGATAACCAGCAACAGGACAAGAGGGAATGGCTGCAAGTTGTGCCAGGGGAGGTTCAGGTTAGAAATGAGGAGAAATTTCTTCTCTCAGAGAGCTGTTGGGCATTGGAATGGGCTGCCCAGGGAGGTGGTGGAGTCACCATCCCTTGGGGTGTCCCAGGAAAGGTTGGATGAAGTCCTTAGGGACATGGGTTAGTGAGTGATAGAGGTGGTAAGGGGATGGTTGGACTGGATGATCTTGAAGGTCTTTTCCAACCTTAATGATCCTAAGCAGCAAGTTTTACAGAGAGATCTTCAGTTTCAGAGGTGGTTGGTGCATCACGAAAGCAAGAAGGAAACACAGAGGGAGAGGCTTTTGGTGGTTGGACTCTGAAGGAGAGCAGCAGCCACGGAGAGCTGATATGTGACCTGGCAGCTCTAGGCCAGCACCCTCCATCTCAGCATCACGGGCCGTCAATCTGTGGAGGATGGAGCTCTGCTTGCACAGCACCGATGGTCTTCCTCAAGATTTCATTATCCCTGTTTTCATTATTTAGAGTAAGAAACTTCCCAGGTCTTGCTGAAGAACTGAACAACGTGTTTCCAGGGGCTAACTGCATAAAACTAGAGAGGCCTTTCCAAAATCCAGGCTTCAAACAGGCCGAGTGAGAGAAATTCCTGAAGAGCAATTACAAGTTAGCACAGAGGTGTCCCAGTGAGGGGACTGGGCAATGTCATCTTCTCTCCTCTGTACTGCCAGGATCAGGCTTTGCATAGTGAAGAGCAGTAATTTCACATCGACTCCTCGATGGGAATTGGAATACTTGCTCCTCGAGGGCACAGCACATGGGAGATAAAGAAGCTGAGGAAGGGGACAAAAGCCATGATCGACTTTCTCCTGTGCAAGAGAAGTACTGACAGACCATCACTGCCAAAGATTAGTTCCATGCTACAAACGGTGGCTCCACCAAGGAAGGACTGAGAGCGGAATGGGAAGGCAGGATGCTGAGGAGAAAGACCAAGTTGGTCTTGGAAAGACCAACTCTCGTGTCTCAAACTAACCTACTCAGCTTCAAACTGTCTGCTCACCTACAGAAAGGTGCCCTCAAGCTGGGCCTGGAAAGCCAGGTCCCAATTAGTACAGTGACGTATTTGTAATTTTTAATTCTTCCTTTCTGCTCCTCCTGCTGACCAAACGCTGAGGCGATTCCACAGAGTGCCACCAGATGGTGGGCTTGCAAAAAGAGTTGGGAATATTTATACTGTTCCCTTTTTCTTGCCTAAACTGCACAGACACCCTGCTCAGGACTCAGTGGATCTCCACGGAGAGCGCTGTATGGATGCTGGCAGCACAACCCCACACACAAGCATGCACACGCTGCCCACGGGGTTCTTTTGGAACTGGAGTTTTTATTCCTGCTTAACAGCAGGCAGACAAAACCCAGAAACTTTATTTCAGTGTAATTGTCAGGATTAAAATATGCCCATATTTTTGTAACACTGCATCTAAAAGTGTGTTTCATATAACCTCAGACCTATTCAGACCTTTGCAAGTCTAGTTTGGGGTGGGTTTTCCCCCGCCTTTTGTTTGAAAATACAGAAGAGAAATTTTTTAAAATGGCAGAATCCATTTTTAATCCACCTGCATTTCAGGTGTTTCCATCCACAGATACTATTCCATGAATTTTAGCCACTGAGGACAGCTGTGAGCTGGAAACAATGAGCAACTGCCAGTTCCCCTGAGCATGGGGAGCATTTATCTCCCCTGCTGCGTTGCCTGAGATGACCAGCAACACTGATATCTCTGCCCTGAGGGCATTCCTCTGGTTTGGATGGTGTGGATCTTCCAGGGCTTGTGGAGGACCTTTTCCTCCATGACTTTTTCCAGCTACAACTGATGAGTTTAAGACAAGGCAATATTTCTCCCCTACAAACCAGACCTTGCTTATATCCTACAACCATTGCAGCTACAGAACTGTAGTAATTAGAGCTATTTTGGTATTTCTTTTGCTATCTGACAGTGTAAAATTAAAACGTTCCACAATTACACATTCATAATTAAGATTATTAAAAGGATTCATTACCAGATATTAAAATAGAGTATGTCAACTCCAGCAGAAACCCCTGTTACCTAAACTGGACCACCCCTCGTGACTTGGGGCAGACTTTCTGCACGTGCACAAGGAATAATTCAAAGTTCAAACCTTGCTAAACCATTAATGCCACATGAGCGTTGGTGCTTCCAGAGGAGCATCCCCACTTCCCCACAAAGGCTTTGTGAAGGCACATGCAGCACAGCCTCTCCTCAGGCATGGGCCTGCTCACATTCAATGCCCCAATTCATCCCAATGTTGTCATTAATATCCCTCACGTATCAGACTGATTACACCACTCAGAGGGTTTCACCCTCTCTACCAAAACTTACTGAAGCCAGGAGGTCACCAGAGATCCACACGTGACCCTCACACTTGGGGCAAGTGAACTGTGTTCAGAGAGCTGGAGTCAGTGCTTTGGAGCATGAAGCCAACAAGCTCCTCATAACCTCTCAGAGAAGAAATATTACCAGGGTATGTCACACTGCAGGAAGATTAATGCTGTGCCAAAAATAGCTCTGCATCATGGTGACACATAAACAGTCTGCAGGAAGGACAAACAGCAGGGAAAACCAAGCTGTGAAGCTGTAATTCAATTTATAAGAGAGATGAGGAGGAGGTGTCACCTCTGTGTCAATGACCAGCTGGAGTGCCTGGAGCTCTGTCTGGGGATGGATGAGGAGTCCACCAAGAGCTTATGAGTCAGGATTAAAGGGAGGGTGGGGACAGGGAACACTGTAGTTGGGTCTGCTACAGGCCACCTGGCCAGGGAGAGTGAGTGGATGAGGCCCTCTACAGATAGACAGGAGCAGCCTCATGATCATAAGCCCTGCTCCTCAGGAGGAACATACCAGTTCTACATTCTGCACCACCTGGCTCTGGTAATAACAGTGCTCGTGTGCTTTCCTTCTCCCTGGTGCACACACACGAACAGGCAGGCAAGCTATGGGACTGCCAACTCTTCTCAACACTGGACTATGTTCATTTGCAATAGTAGTTATGAAGAGCCAAGCCACATCCATCCATCCATCCATCCCTCCATCCCTGTGCACTTCCCTTGCTGCCCCACCTTTGCCCTTCTCCCCCAAATCTGGATCAATCAACAGCCATGGGTGATGGATGCAATGTCTGCATCCATCTCCTGGTGATTTTGGGAAGAGGGTAACACCACAATAGCTGGGGGGTCTCTCTGCTCATGTGCCCCCCTGGGCAGAGCCCCCCAGGCACCCATGGGTGGGATGGAAATAGGACTGTGAGCCAAGCCTCTTACTCCACAAGTAGTGAGCAGCCCCAGGGCCCTTTGAGCTCTCCTGAGACACCAACGGGCTGCACATCAGGATCTCCCTGTGGAAGGGAGAGCGAGAGATCCTCCCCTTGGAGGTCAAGAGAATCCTTGTCACAACAGATCCACACCAGATCCTCAGTCAGGGAACTGGGAATAAGAGCGCTGAACTCGGTGAGCTGGGCTGAGCAGCGCAGAGGATCCACTGTGTGTACAGAATCCTTCAGACATAAACTGCTGGCCAAGCCTGGGGCCAAGCCTGGATCCAGGGCTCCTCTCTGAGAGGGAGTTCAGAAAGCAAGGGGGCCCTTGGGGCTCAACAGGAGGGTCTCCCTGACAGCGTCCTGACCCTGTTCTCTCAGCATCAACTACTGGAGGTTTCCTTACCACCAAACCTTCAGCACTGCCACAGTTGTTACCAAACACCCATTGGTTTATGTCAAGAGTGAAGCGCGTCCCTCTCATCTCCCCATCTGTGACACCATCCATCCCATAAGTATTAATATTTGTTCCAGTGAAACTTTAAATACTTTCTCCTCCCTCAGCAATCACAACTCTCATGTCACCTTGTAGTAGCTGTGATGAGCAGCAGATGGAAACAGGTAATATAAGAAGAGAAGTTCAATTTTGTACCACTTCTAGGTACAAATTAGAGACCAAACCCTTACAGCATCCTCCTTATGAAGTGCTGTATTTGCTCTGCTAATTCTACAGAGCAAACAGTCATAATCCCCTTCTACAACTGTGGGATCTGCAAAGGGGCTGAGGGACTTTCCATTTAAAATAGAAGCCACACAAGCTGAGAGAAGCAAATACCCCGAGGGCAAGCGACATCGATTCCCCTGAGGGGACAATTGTGCTCAGAGGTGGAGCTGCACTGGAAATACCAGGGATGCTTTAAATAGCAGCAGCCTGAGCAATTGCCTAATTGCACCCTTAGCTGGGTGAAAGTTAATTTCACACCGTGTGCAGGTAGGTGCAGGGGAATGAGGTATGTATTGATTTGTGGGTTTAAGCTGACATAGGATTTTAAAGGTGGGTTTTTTCTCTCCACACAGCAGGGCTCAGCAGTTTTCGGCTGTACCAGCTGTACCTCCCCTTTCCAAGGCTGTGAGAAATGCTGATGCTCCTGTTTTCATACTGGGGGGGTGGGTATGCTGGCTGTTTCAGAGCAGGTACCAGGTGTTCTCATTCCCTGAGGTCGAGAAATGTCAAACACGGGTTCCAATCTCATACACAAAGCTCACGGTTCTTCAGCAACACCTTACCCAGCTATAAGGCCAAGGGCAAACTAATACATGAAGGTTTTTGCCACTCTCTGACTTGTCCTCATTCCAACCTGCGTTTTCATAACCAACTTCCAGTTGCTACCATGGGCAAGAGCTACTGCTTGTAAACCATGGTTTCTGTTTCAAAGCATGCCTGTGTTTTCTTCTGAGCAAAGCCATTTTACTTCTTCTTTTGCTCTGCTTGCATTCGTTGTGTTGCCAAAGGGGTGCAGAGGGGAGAAGAGCACAGTCTGCCCAGAACCATGGACAGCAGCTGAACTTGGGGCAAAAGAGCAGATCTGTGCCTTGAACATCATCTCCCAAAGGCTGTAAGGTGTTTGGAGATCATAGAATCACAGAGTGATTTGGGTTGGAAGGGACCTCAAAGCCCATCTAGCTCCAACCCCCTACCATGGGCACAGACACCCTCCACCAGCCCAGGGTGCCCAAGGCCCCAAGATTTATTTCCCCAACCACTTTTTCATCCTTCCTTAAGGACAATAAATAGTTCTGTGTTCACCTGACTAACTCTGTGTGTATGGACAAATCAGCCTCTCCTTTGCAAGAGAAACTGCAGCTCCTGTTTGCTGGAAAACCACAGTGTTCACAATGCAGTCCTCTTCTCCTTCCACATTAGCCATGTTGTGACATCCCTAAACAGCTTTAACTGCTGCCCTGAAGTACCAAAAACTGAAAAAAAGCTGCAACCAAACTGATGAAGGTCTTTAGATGCAACCATCTCCAAGCAGAGATGGTGTTTTCAAGGACCACTAGTCATGGCTGTATGATCTGCCCTTTGGTTTGGGGTTGCATTCTACAATCGATGTACCTGGCTGAATCAGCTGAGAAAGCACAGAGTTAGTTAATAATATTTTAACATATAAACAAACCTACATTTCAAAACACCTTCATTGAAGTTCAGGTTCAGCTCAGATGGGAGGGAAAAGTTCTTCCCTGAAAGAGTTGTGGGGCTGTGGCACAGGCTCTGCTCAGGGGTGGCAGCCACAGGACAAGGGGCAGCGGGTGCAGCTGGAGCAGAGGAGGTTCCATGGGAACATAAGGAGGAACTTTTTCCCTGTGAGGGTGAGTGAGCCCTGGGACAGGCTGCCCAGAGAGGCTGGGGAGTCTCCTTCTCTGGAGACATTCAAACCCACCTGGATGTGTCCCTGTGGGATTTAGTCTGGGTGATCCTGCTCTGGCAGGGGGTTGGACTAGGTGATCTTTTGAGGTCCCCTCCAACTCCTAACCTTCTGCAATGACAAAGTAAACAGAAAAAAATCCCCTCCACAATCAGAGACAGGGACACACAAGATCAGCCTTCTAGAAATTCCAAGCTTCAGAAGCAGAACTGCAGGACCAGCAATTCATAGGTAACTCCTGCTGATGTTTCTAATTGCTGCAGTACAGATTATATGCCTTCTCCCCAGCAGCAGCATGCCAAATCTCTTCCCCCTTTCTTCTGCTAAAGCTCATCTAACAGGCCTGTTCCTGGGGCTCATTAGCTTGTGCTACAGATGCTGCTAGATAACCTTGACAAATAATTAAATAATTACACAGCTGAGCCCTGGTCTCATTTGTTTTGAGCAGAGAGACCTTGTGCTCCTCTTTCACGCTTTCCAGCTCAGTGGGGTGTTCAGTACACAGTCTTCCTGGAGAATGAGGGTTGCTTGTTTTCTTAAGCATTTCCTCCACAATCATTTGGCTTACAGGCATGGAAAAAATAACCTTTAGTTGCTGCCATTCGCCTACTCGTATCTCTGGTAGAGGTTGTGCCAGAGACATGACCAGTAATATGTATCTCCATGTCCAAGTAAGGAGAACATACCCAGTGGATGCTTCTTTACCATTTTTGAGTAAGATACCCAGTCAGTGAGTAGCTGCAAGCATTGATCAGCTCTCACCGTCACTTCCCACAGTCCTCTGGCTACCTAAAGCTATTTTCTGGTCAATTATCCTCTCACCTTCTGATGAGAAGCTAATAAACTTCATATGAAGACAATTCACTTTTCCAGAGCATTATCAATTCTCCACATTTCTTGAAGTGAGAGCGAGGGCTGAGGAAACTGTAGGAGATGAAGCAGCCTTACAGAGGTGTGTCCTCTGAGCATCTCTGACACACAGCCCCCCCTGCAGAACTACTGTGCTCACCTCATAGGAAAGGGAAGGGAGGGAGGTGAGTGACTTCCAGCCATCAGGTTCATACCGGGGCATGTTTTCACACTGGAAGATCAAGCTGTGCTGTCCCTCCTGCTCCTCGCATAGCTTTCAGTCAAAGGTCCCACCAAAGGTAACCTGCCTCTGCCTTCTAACTCACATGAAACACTCAAGTGGAATGAAGCATCCCAATTCCACTTCAGGGGTGTGTTAGGGATGTTGGTCCAGGCACACACTGAGGACAACAACTGTTTAACAGAACCACAAGGCTGGAAAAGCCCTTTAAGCCCACCGAGTCCAACCGTCCCTGTCCTGTGCTGACCCAGATCTCTCAGCACCTCATCTCCCCAGCTGTTAAACACCCCCAGAGGTGGGGACTCAGCCCCCTCCCTGGGCAGCCTGTTCCACAGCCCCACAACTAGCTAACATTAAACTGGAATTTCATTACCACTGGGCTGGACCTGATGACGATCTCTTGAGGTCCCTTCCAACCCCTATGATTCTGTATTAATTCTGGTCAGAGCTAAAAGGCCAAGTGTCATTTGTAACCCACTGGTTCTGCTTCTCTGATTCCACGCTCTGAATACATGGACTACTGCTGTCAGTGCTTGCAGGAGGAGAGCTGAGCTTGCAGAAAACCCCAACCTTACAAAAGCCTGGAATCATACCCAGCTGTGTGAACAGGACTGGGCTCTTCCTTGGCCCAAAAAGTTCACATCACTTTTGCAAAGCTGTATAAATATTGGAATACTAATTGGACCCCGACCCTTAATCACGGCCACAGCAACTTTCATTTCAAGACCAAAGCCCCAAAATTCGAAAGGAATACATCAAAGGAGACTTCCCTTCCAGTCAGTTTTATAGGTAACAGAACAGATTGAAATTGGTGATAAGAGACATTCTCCCTTTGTGGAGCTGGCTCCACGCCGGCAGCGCCGCTCTATTCCCAATGATACTGAGATCAAGGCAAGCCAGATAGTTTCGATTAAGCCAAACCATTAGCAATACTTCTCCTAACCAGCTTTTCACAAATGGAATTCCTCCAGAAACGCTTTGAAATGAGACATCAAAGTCAGAAAAGAATAAAAAAGAAGACGACATTTTAAAGTGCTAATGGGAAACACACAGTAAATCCTACAGGAGCGTGGCATCCTCCCTCTGCTGCTGCCACGTGTTCTACAGCACCGTAGCTCAGCCAGTGCAGCAGATGATGTCCTGCCTGGGCTGCAGGGAGTGGGGACTGCTGGAGGCTTTTTACCTGTCAAAAGAAGGCTTCTCTCCACAGTCAAATGCATCCTGTAACTCCTTGACAAGATTGGCTTGCCCAGGCAGTCGGAAAAGGCCTTCTTCCTTCAGCCCCCGCTGCCGGATGAAGTCCACACACTGCTCCACCAGCATAGGCGCCAGGCGGGTCCCATAGCGCTTCTCGTAGCGGATGGTATCTTCCAGCTTCTGGCCAAAAATACCTGTGGGGAAAAGAGATGGGACTTGGTTGAGAGTCCTAAGAACATCTGAAGAGCCCACGTCTTCTATTCCAACCCACTCAATTTACAGGTCACTTAAAAGCACAATTAATTTACTCTTTTAAGAATAAAATGCTCATTTTCCACCTTTATACCCTCATGGCAATGCAAGGGTGACAGATCTCACACCAATGCTCAAACCAGCATTGAAAATGAAGTGCTGGGAAGGATTTTTCAGGCCATGAGCACAGGAAAGAGAGATACAACCAACAGGATTTTCTGTCCCTCCGATTCAGAAGTGATACACATCCCCATGAACCCATCCTTGGTTCATGCCTCATTATCTACAAAACAAGAAGTAACTCCTGTAGTGATTTCAGTGGTGTATAACCATTAGCACTACACATGGGCGGGACAGACTGGCTTCATAGGGGACATGCTCCAGCCCCCTGATCATCCTCGTGGCCTCTGGACTCACTCCAACAGCTCTAACCTTCAATGTATACATTTTCCTTCAACAAAAGAAGGATGATCCACACCTCAGTTACAGGAGGGAAAGATGCCTTGGTATATACTCCAGGATGTTGCAGCAGGCAGGGAGCTGTCAGTCACCCACACTGAAGGTCTGGGCTTTGTCTGAGTGTACTTTTTATTGTAGCATAAGAAATAACTGGAGACAGGACCTGAAGTCCAGCTAAGACATCCAGAATGCATCCTGAGATGCAGAGCAGCATGTTTTGTGATTACCATGGTACCCATGCTTGTGGATGCCAAAACCAGCAGTAGGTAAGAGGACTGAACATCACACGGTCCATCTTTATTAGCTCACTGTTTTTCATGTTGTACACAACCCCAAACCAAACAATTAGCAATTAAAGAAGGAATTTTTGACATTTCAGAGGCAAGCTTAGAAGAATACTGACTGATGTGGAAAATTCGGTGTCTGCAAAGCTCAGACTCTTCAGGCTCACAGAGGAGTTAAAGTATGTCTTGTTAATTCTTGCATATCTTCCTAACCTCCTGCAAAGTGCCTACAGGGATGGCAGCAGCATTAAATCATTTGGGTTTCTTCTATCTGTTAAGGGTTGGGGTTGGTCAACATGGAGGAAAATCCTCGAGTCCCTCCATTTTCCAGACCCTCCCAGCTGAGCTGACCCTGCCCTGGCACAGCTTGAGCCCATTGCCCCTCGTCCCATCTCCTGTCCCCTGGCTGAAGAGACCCTCGCCCACCTCTCTGCACCCTCCTGGCAGGGCAGGGGAGGTGGGGAGAAGGTCTCCCCTCAGCCTCCTCTTCTCCAGGCTGAACACCCCCAGCTCCCTCAGCTGCTCCTCAGAGGATTTGCCCTCCAGCCCCTTCCCCAGCCTGGTTGCCCTTCTCTGGACACGCTCCAGGACCTCCATGTCCTTCTTGGAGTGAGTGGCCCAGAACTGCACCCAGCACTCGAGGTGCAGCCTCACTGGTACCAAGTACAGGCACCACATCTTGGTGGCCCTTTGCTCAACTCCCTCCAGTTTTATCCTGCCCCCCTCCCCCTTTTTTTTAACAGACACAATATTTGGAATATGGTCAAAAAAATGCAGAGTGGAAGGGGTTAATCACTTCCCTCCCTCAGCTGGCTCTGCTCCTGTGGACATCAAACCTGCCTTTAGGCCAGGTCTACTGCTGGCTGGTGTCCAGCTTACCCTCCCCCAGGACATCCCGGTCCTTTCCACTGAGCTCTTTCCCTGGAGTTATTCCTGCTTAGGTGTAGCACTTGGCTACCCTACTCCAGTTTGTCCCAGGAACATACAGCCTGAGCTTCCCTTCAAAAGCCCCCGAGACCTCTTGGCTTTAAGCACAAGAGTTTGGGCCTCTTCTCAAACAAAGTTAATCAGTGAAGATAGGCTGTTCCAAATGCACAACGCCAACTCATGCCAATCAACAGCACAGTTAGCATGAGTAACCTTTGTCCCATTGGCTACACTTTCTTGTAGCCATTCTTTAATCAGTATGGGTATATCACAGCTTACATTTGGAGAGGAGAGAGTAAGTTCTCAAACCTACCAGCGTGCTTTGAAGCTCCTGTTAGTAACAGCGCCGCAGTTGAACACGTCGCCCTCTATTAATACACTTGGGGGATACTGCCTTTTCCCCCTCTCTATTTTACAGTTGGCTTTGAAAACATGTCTAATAGATAGTGAGTAACATCAGATAAGGTGGGTTTTTTCCACAGTGGGAGCAAAACCCATTCATGTATCATTATAAATTGCTGATGCACCACAACAGAGAATGTATTAGAAGTGGGTGGCAATCATTAAGCATTAAGATATCCGTAACAAGTGTCAAACAGTAATTTTTCAAGACAAATAGAAAGTCATGAGTGATTCACATACAGAAAGGGACATATATTAAATGGATGAGACAAGCTTGGTTCTGTATTCATGTATGGAATGAAGAAAACCTTCAAACCCCCTGTATTTGAGGAGAAATAAAACCTGTTGTGATGAAGAGGTAACCAACATCAAGAACAACAATAATATTAAACCAACATGGATTATTGGTCTAAAATCTCCCAGTTCTTTTCCCTTAAGTGTGAACATTGAAGTGTTTTGACTACTCACCACAATAAGGTGCACTGCAAATTACTGTTCTATTGAGTACTTAAGATACCCATCGCTAGGGAAGCCTCAAGGAGAGACAGAACACCTACAGCAGCTGTCTTGGATTTGACAGCTTGGATCCTACACAATCCTCAGGAGACAGCTGCGTCACATCTGGCCCCATACATCATGGATGGAGAGGTAGGGGTATGCCCCCCACCACCCTTGCACACCAGATAAAGGCTCAAGGACTTGGTCCCCCATCTATATGAAGGGTGATAATACCACATCTACTTCACTGGCACGAGGATCTCCACACTCAGTTCCGGAAAGCTCACAGTCAGCATGGTAATTTTGACAACCTTGTAATAACCTAAAGTGAAGTCCCCAGTCTCATGGGCAATCCCCACACCAAACCATGAGGTGCTTCTGAAGTCACCATTCACTACACTCTGCGTTCTCCAATCTGTTTGGCTTTGGAATTCATCTTGGGTAGGCTTGGTTTGGTTTCAAAGTCTAGCGTGAACTTCTCCACAGGAAGCAGTTCCTCCACCTAACAAGCTCACGACACAGAATCACAAGGCTGGAAAAGACCTTTAAGATCATTGAGTCCACTGCACCAGGCAGGACTTGGTGATGGAAGGAATCAGTCATGGGAAGTCTGTATAGATACTGCTTGAGGTTACAGACTTGCTGATGCCTTATGGAAAGAAGTACCCTGGTGCACAAGTGGTGGGAACATAACAACCCTGAACACAGCTGGGGAGTGGAATAATTGTGGAGAATTTATGCTGATGAATGTGGACTTTAATCATAATTCTTAACATCACATCAAAACTTTTACGTTGTTCATCATCCTTCTGGTGCCTGATGGGTTTGTCACTGTTTTGGAGTCACAGCCATGATCACTGCCCTGTAAGGTGCACCTTACTCCACAGTGCCTTTCTAATGCTCTTATCCCCTCTTACATTGCAACCACAGAGACACTGCCAATTAACCAGTGCTGAAGTCTACGATGTTGACTACTACGAAGCAAAGGCAACGATGTGAAGCACCATGGTTGGTAGAAGCAGACAATGGTGAGCACAATCAGCATCAACTCCTAACATCCCCCTTACAGAGAACCACAGAGCTGTAGGGGTGGGAAGGGGCCTCCAGAGCCCATGGGGTCCAACCCCCTGCCAAAGCAGGGTCCCTAGGACAGGGCAGGGCTGGAATCTCTCCAGAGAAGGAGACTCCACACCCCCTGGGCAGCCTGTCCCAGGGCTCCCTTACCCTCACCAGGAAGAATTTCTTCCCCAGAAGAAGAACAGTCCCAGTTCTGGACTGAGCACAACCAAAACCAGAGAGAGAATTTCACACGCTGCTTTTTTAGACACAAACAGTACCTCCATGAGAACCCCTCTGTGGAGAAGGAAATAAGAGAGATCCCTCATAACTCAGATCATAATCCAAACCCAACATCTGCTCCTGAATCTCTGTATCTCCAAAACCCAGATGCATGAGTGCTGACCTGCTGTTTGGTTCATCCTTGGGATCAGGTGCCAGAGGGGAAACAAACAAAGCCAACAAGAAATCCTGAGATTCAGAACAGCAGCAGCTTGGCTTCCCCACAGCTTGCAGGGAAAGGGACAGGATTCCAGTTCTGACCAGTCACTGGATTTAATCAGCAGACCTGCTCTTTCAGGAAGGCCCTTGTAGGTCTTTAAAGATATATCCAATTAAGCTAAGATCACGCCTAACATCAAAGAGGAAAATCACATGCTGGTGAAGGGCATATCGAGCAGTTACTCATTAACTAGAACATTCCCGCGGCACAAGTTTGGTAAACATTTGGAGAAGCTGGATTTCCAAGCCCGACAGATGCCCATCAAGTGTGTATGAAAGACACTGCAGTGCTATGCCCAAATTCTGTGTATGGCTACTTGAGAGCTGGGAAAGCACAGTGGGGTTTTCACTGGCACATATTCACACTTCAAGTATGTTTTTCAAAGCTCAGAATGCTATCAGGCAATGATTTCCTGAGCTACTGAACACAGGCAGGGGGCACAGCTCAAGTTTTTGGCTCTGAGCTTGTGGTTCAGTAAGAAAAGAGGAGAAAGATCTGTCTCCTCACCCTGCAAGAAGCAGCTTAAGAAAGCCCAACCTGCTGCTCCAGCTCTACCACACCTCACGCAGCGAGCCAGAGGGCTTCTGCCTTTCCCAAGCCACCCCTCTGCAATTTGGTGATTTATGGACAGCACAAAGCATGGAGGGCTGATGCTTCCAGCTGAGGGCCCAGCCTGTATGTGTGGTTCTCTCAAGGGGCAGCAAAGCTCTGTCCTTTCTTCTCTGGAGAGATTCCAGCCCCTGTCCTAGGGACCCTGCTTTGGCAGGGGGTTGGACCCCATGGGCTCTGGAGGGCCCTTCCAACCCTTCTGAGTCTGTGATTCCAAAACAAGCTCTGAGCTTACGGGTTAGACTGGTCAGAAAGGGCCAGTGCAGGTCAAGGGAATCGCAGCTTGGATCTGGGTGAGCAGTTTAAGCAGCTCTCAATTCCACATCAGGGATTCACTGGCAGTGAAAATAAAGGACCAGGTGAAGAGCTTCCAGCAAGCAGGGCTGGGAGCAAAGGTCCTGCAGTAACAAAGCAGCAGCAGCCGTGGCCATGTAACGCTTCACGTGGAGTTTTAAATTATTATTTCTTATCAGCTTTCTGCCCCAGTGTTCCCCAGCACTAAGTGCTGTTTTCACTGGATCAAAGGCAGAGATTATTTTCTTCCTCTCTACACAATTTCATGATGAGAACAAAATCCCACCAAACCCAGCGGTGGCAGAGTTCTGTTCCCACCTGACTCATTTTCTTTCCTTCAAGCTTTCTCCTGCTCCGCGGTCAGTGTGATGCCAGCAGCAGATAAGGCAAGAGAAACTCCTGCCCTGGAGTTGAGTGCAGCAGCACACCAGGTTATTGTTTAGGAAGAACAACTCTGAAATGGAGCAGAACTCGCTGCAGGCTGGAAAGAAAAGGGATGGTTTTAAAAACCTCCCTGGGAGCTTACCATGGTGGATCAGATCAGGGCCTGCACCATTTCTCTGGCTCTGCCCAATGCCACCTCCTCCTCCTCCTCCAAAACTCTGCTCACCCCGATTCACCAGGCAAATGAACGTTCTCATGCCAGTGAAGTTACCCTCAGTTACTGCTCTCTCCACTCACCCTGTGTGTGTTCTCAGGAGGTTCCTGTGGTGGTACTGAAACATAGAGCATCTGCTCTGAATTGGACTGTGAAGATGCTTGGCTCTGGCTCTGTTTGGACGCTGCCCCCTCTGAGCACTAAGACATGACCTCCAAACAGGTCTGACATCGGGTTTTTTGGTGCCTATCACAATGCAGCTTTGGTCTGGATTCTCAGGAAGGGTTCTACATCTTGTCTCATCAGTGAAGATAACGCTGTATCTCTGTCTAAACATACACTGCCATGATTCCCTTGTAGTTCTTCCAAGGACCAGCCAGTGGTTTTCCCCACTCATTTTATTTTCAGCATCATGATGCCCAGCTCAGAGCTGTCAGATCTGCTCTGTGCACCTACGGGCTAGGCTTGCAGAAGGCCAGTTTTGCCCTGGTTTATACTTCACTATACAATCTGCAAATGATGGTAAAAGAATTTGGTATGCCAATTAATAAGACAAGTAGAGTGAGCCTTATTTGCCTACACAACCTTGGCTGGAAAGTCCAGTTAATGTTCACCTTTCTGTTGACTTCAGTGGGACAGTGACCTTGTCAAACAAGTGCACACAGCATTCTGTTGCTCTGGTCTAGGGGCCTTGGCAGGAAACAGGTGTAAGAAAGCAACTGAAACAGTGGGTAAGTAGAGGAAAAGAAGATGAGCAGCACATCCTCCATCATGCTGTCCTCTGCCCCAAGTGCTGCAGCTTTGCTTGGGAGTTTTAGACATGAGGAGTTTGTGTCAGGACGTATGGGGAAAGAATCAACAGCTGAAGCTCCTCTTGAAGCAGCCAAGGCTGCACACCAGGCACAATGCAGCTGTCTGCAGAATTATCAGTTAATCCTTCACTCAACTTCCCAACATTTCTTACATAGTGAAGTGCATAAACGGGGCACAGACAGCTGGAATTCACACTGACACCTTGAAACACACCGGCACACTTCAGGCAGACACAGCCACATCCTCCTGGCCAGTCTCCAGAAGGACTGAACTCCAGCAACCAAGGGAAATGATGATCTTGGGGAGGGGGAACACAGGGGGCAAAGAGCTTTCAGTGCTATCTCTGCTGCAGGAGACAGCTGAGCTCTGCTGTAGTGCTGCGCTGAGCAACTCACTGGTTGCAATCCCTCATGTCAAGGCAGCAGCCCTAACTGCCAGCACACACATCCCTCAGCAGCAGTGACACCACGACATCCTCCTGAGCCTGGGAGCAGGGAGCTGCCCAGCCTCGCAGAAGGACAAATGGCAGCATGGGCGAACAGGGAGGTGCAGGAGGTGAAGATGACTGTATCTGGATAAGCCCTGTGCTAGATGACTTTTCACACTTCAGAACAACGTGACAGTTTAGCCCTTTCACTTGGATTTCCCTGTCCAGCATAGCTTTAAAGGCAGCACTAATATTCTCCTCTTCCCACACACAAAGTTTTTCTCCATGTCATAGAGATAGTTTCTCCCCACCCATCCCAAGCACCATGTCACCTTATCATCACTTGTCATATCTCTGACACACATTTCCCTTCCAGTGCTTCCAGATGATGTATTTTGAAAGCCAGTCTCCTCTTTGCCCTGCTACCCCCAGCCCTGCCACGCTCTGCTTCAACAGGAGTATGTGCAGTGCAGAAGAAAACTGCCTTTAACATCTCTCTGCAGCAGGTGGAGAGGTAAATGCAGGCTGCAGAGCAGCAGGATGAAATGGCAATGCAGCACTTGCAACAGGACAGAGCACTGTGGAGCTACACGTGAATCCATCTGAAATCTCTGAACCCAAGGACTTAAAGTCTTCTGCACAGACGCACATTCATCATGTTGCTTTGCTCCCTTCTCTTCTCCCCCCTTCCTCCCACACAGACTAAATGCAAACCCCAACTCTCTCCCCTGATGTTCTGCCAGAACAAATAACTCAGAGCATCACAGGTACGATCTCCCCACTGATTCCTCCTCAGAGGCTCTACAATAAACCTCCTCTCAAGCCACCTCATTCAGACAGCCCGTTTGTGGGCTATTATGTAGAGGAGACAGTATCACCCAGCCAGCTACAAACCAAATGAACAAAGTAGTAAATAAATCATTCGTGGAATGCTGGCATCCACATTGTCAGATGCCTTTTGTTCGGTGCTCTCATCTGCCCCTGCACACACAGCCCCTGTGGCTCCTCAGAACCACGGCTTTGCTAAGCAGAACACAGCAAGAGAAGGGACCTACCTTTACGGAAACTAAAACACCGCTTAATTCTCCTATAAGTAGTTTTGGGGAGGAAAGGAGCTGCTGCTAAGGCACCTGGGCTGCGGACTCCAGCATTTCTGTCTTCAGGCATCATACAGGCCAGAGCCCCTGCGTCCCTCCGGTGCTTTCCTTCACCAGCTGCATCCAGACAAAACACCACGACCACTCATCATTCCTGCCTGCAAAACTGAGGAGTTTTTCTAATAGTGTGTTTTCCTCTGGAGCTGGGAGATTTGTGGTCTTCTAAATCTCGGGTAGGGCTTGAAGTGATTTTAATGTTCTCTTCCCTGCTTCAATTTTGCTTTGGGGAACAATTTCCTTCCGTCTCTCTTTTCCTTTCGCTTCTTTTCTTTCCTGCGGCGAGGCAACTGTCTGTTATGCAATGTCACAACAAAAGAATTTCAGCAAAAAGCTAGGAGTACCCACACCGACGGAGGGGGAGAAAGACCTCTTCCTCCCAGCTGGAGCAGGGGGTTGAGTGGCAGAGGCTCCAATTCCCCAGGAAAAGGTCAGTGCTTCGCAGTGCACAAGGGGAAAGAGAAGAACAATACCAAAAAGGCCACTGAAGAATCCTCCAGGATACGACACTCCTCTCTGGCTCCCTTGATGTCTGCAACTGAGAAGCAAAACCAGCAGCCCCGTCGCCCGAAAGGCTCTCTGTCCATACCAGATTCCTTTCAAAAGGCCTTTTATACCCCCAGCTCCTTGTCTGATGTTCTCATGGGCTTCTCGCTCGCTTTCTTGCCTTCAAAACTACCAGAAGCTCTCCTGGGAGAGGCGCGTCAGATGCGGCAGCAGCAGCGCATCGTTGCCGGCAGGATCCTGGGGAGCTGCCGAGGAGAATACGTGCCTCCACCCCAGGGATGCTCTGCGTGCTCGCTGCCTCCCGGCCCCACGCCTGGCAATGGCAGCCACGGCCGCCGCCGCCTGCACCAACCCCAGGTACAGGGAGGCGAGGACGTGGAAGAGGAAGCGGCCGCCGCGGGTCTGCCTGCTGCTGCGGGTGACTTTGAGTTGACTTCAGGCGGCTGCCGTGCGTGTGTGCGGCAGCTTGGGAAGCAAGCAGGCTGTGCTGGGCTCTGCAGGAGCTGCCAGACCTTACGCTGCTGCCCCTGCTAAAATGCTCACCGCTCCTTCTTCGTGCCTTCTCCCTCCCCCTCAGTCGCAAGCTCTCTGCAATTAAAGCCCAGGCCTTTCCCTCCTGTAAAAAATTGCCTTTTTAATCTAATCAGGAAAGGAATTCCATGTGCAAACAGGCATTACGTGCCCTGGCTCATTTACATTTCTTTTCCCTTTCAGAATTTTTTCCACGGTCACCTTACTCTTGGTGCAAAACCCAAGCTGCTCCTGATCCCCTCAGCAGATTCCCCCCTCCTGCCTTCTCCTTGGAGCACAGGTTAACAAATAACAATTTAATGCTGCTGTTAATCATTTACAGATCTCACTCTGGTACCAGGAGTCCTTTCCCCACTGCCAGACAAACTTTAAGTATTAGAGGCTCAGACGCGTCCATTGCATGTCTGCACACAGGGACAGCTTGCTTACAGTGCTTAAAGGAACCAGAAAATACAAACAGGTTACTCCAAGTGGCACTTGACTTGCTCGACACCAGGGTGCTGTGGTTTACCATCTCTCTAGTACTGAAATCTCAGCAGCTGATGGGAAACTGGGGTTTGGATTAATTAGCTGTCCGAAATAATTTTGTGCTGCAATAAGTTAATTTGCAACTTTTTTGTAGCTGAGGTAATAGATAAAGAGACTTTTAGCTTTGGCTTATGAAGGCAGGGTCTTAGACAACTTAATGCCTGAAGTGTCCTTCTTTGGCAAGGTCAGACTGTTGCAGCAGCTGTAGCAACAGCCATGCAGCAAGGGAGAATGCAAATATCAGTGTGTCCAGCCATATGTAATTACAGAACAGTTAACAGGGCTTATTAAGGCTTGTTAAGATAGGTCAGACTATCAACTTAAGCAACAAGTAGTTAATAAAACAGAGGAGATGCTGGAAGCACAGTTCTTAATGGTGCCACATCCCATGATACCGCTTTTGCCTTGTTATCACAGTCAAACCTTCTCAGTGAACACCAAACCCAAAATCACGTTCCGTTCTCAAGCCTTCCGGGGTGATAACTGCTTCCTGATACAAATAACCCTCAGCCAACGTATCTGCTCAAGAAACCCAATAAAAAACCCATAAAGAACATGCTTAGAAGTGTTTTAACTGCACTTAAATGAGGATTAATTCAAGGATTGTACCCGTCTGTATTTTACACAGTCTTCAGCAAGGTGCCTCCCTCAGTAATTGGCATTAAACGCTGCTACAACCACCACGGTGTCCTGAGAATTTTCCTGGTGGCTGGAAGGATTCCCAGCTGTAAACCAGAAATAGCTCTTGCCCTATAAAAGCAAGTGAGGGGCTGGTGAGGAAAGCACAGGGTCAGGACTCAGAAGATTTGGTTTCTATTCGTAGCTCTGTGCATGGACTTGGGCTAGAAACAGAGTTTCACCTGATCTCAGCTCCCTGCCTGGAGAACATCCACACTTCTCCACTTGCAGACAAATTACAATGCTGCCTTTCCACATTTGAAGCACAAGGAGCAGCTGAAGGAACTGGGGTTGTTTAGTCTGGAGAAGAGGAGGCTGAGGGGAGACCTTAACACTCTCCACGAGTACCTGAAAGGAGGGTTGGTCTCCTCTCCCAAGCAACTAGCGATAGGAGGAGAGGAAAGGGTCTCAAGTTGCATCAGGGGAGGTTTAGATTAGGTATTAAGAAACATTTCTTCACTGAAATAGCAGTCAGGCATTGTACCAGGCTGCCCAGGAAGGTGGGGGAGTCACCATCTCTAGAGGGGTTCAAAAATCACGTAGACGTGGCACTCCAGGCCATGGTTTAGTTGCCATGGTGGTGTTGGACAGACAGTTGGACTTGGTGATCTTAGAGGTCTTTTCCAACCTTAAAGATTTGTTGATTCTACAATTATTTGTCACAGAAAAACACAGTGGTGCTGGAAGCCAAGTGTGAGAAACCACAAAGGTCCTCTGAAAAATCCAGGTCTGTTCTGCCCCCAAATTTATCGTTGCCATGGTGACTTATGCTGCTGCTGGAGTCAGAGAACGCTGAGGAGCTCAACCTTTACGAAGAGCAAGTCAGGGCTGGGTAGTCCTCACTCTATATAAACAAGCAGATTTCTCACCTAGTCTGACTGCAGAAGACTGCTCCTCCCACCTCCCCTCTCCCAATCCAACTCCATATGCCTATAGAAGATCACACCTTTTAAGACAAACCTTTCACATTGTGGGGTTTGGGGGTTGTTTGCAAGCATCCTGCTGCAAGACCTACGTGCCCAGATCCAGGACTGTGTGTAGGACCAGATCTCAGTGAGATGACTGCTCACTACTGACCTTCCAAGACACATTTCCCCAGGAGGAGCCAAGGAGGAGACAGTCATGTTTGAAGAGGGGCCAGACTCTAGTTGACCAAGTCCCTCAGCACACAAGGCCAAAGCCTTCTCCTAAGAGCTGTGTGACCAGGAGAAAGAACAAATGAAGATGAGCAGCTTACAAGCTGTGTTTAAAATGGTCATTTCCTTCAGTCCCTCCCATCCTCTCTCCTCTGGTCCACCTGGCAGCTGAGGAAAAAGACATTTGCAAACAACAATCACAGGTTTCAGTAAAATCTGTGTGTCTGTCATGTAACAGAACAATCCTTCCTGACTTTTCCATCAATCTGCAGACAGGACCAAACTGTGTCTGATGCAATATGGGTGCTCTATCACAGTGGAAAAAACATTTCTGTCCCCAAACTTGGGAGATTTGAGAGCTCCAAGGAACAGAATGATTAACAGACTGACAGTTTGCACAAGTGTATCAATCACATTTGTATTATAAAAATATAGACATTGTTGTAGAGAGGTGGGCGATGGTCTCTGCAGCCAGGGAACAGGAGATGGGACGAGGGGCAATGGGCTCAAGCTGTGCCAGGGCAGGGTCAGCTCAGCTGGGAGGGCAAAGTTCTTCCCTGGCAGAGTTGTGGGGCTGTGGCACAGGCTGCCCAGGGAGGGGGCTGAGTCCCCACCCCTGGGGGTGTTTAACAGATGGGGAGATGAGGTGCTGAGAGATCTGGGTCAGCACAGGACAGGGACGGTTGGACTCGATGGGCTTTTCCAGTCTTGGGATTCTGTGATCACCAGAAGAACAGTGATGAAAATGATAATAATTCCCAGCCCATTCAACATGAGAGCCTTTTAAAAAAGGCAACCAGACATCCAACAATACATTTTCCTCCATTACTTCTGAAATTATTTGGTATGGCAATCAAAAGAAAAATAATCTATCCTATGCTGCTCATGCTGATGTTCTGAGGGGTAGAGTGGTGTGCAGAGTTTTATACAATAATATTACTGGACTTAGATGTCACTTGCAGGAGACTCACTGACAGCTTCTTATAACAGGCATTTATAAAACACATGGATGGTTTTTTAGCTGGTGACCAAAGAAACTGCCCTGCTTCTCCCTGCAGGAAAGGAGAGAACTTCCAAATAGACCAAACCACTGTGAAAACTTCCCCTCGCCTTGGTAATGTGCTCTCATGAGCTGTCCTCATCAGGGAAGTGATCAGATAGTCTTTTAATTAAGCCCTCTGCATGGAACATGCCAAATACCTGCATGACAAGCAAACATGAAGGGTTTACTCCACTTTTAAAAGATCTAGAGCTTTCTCTCCCTCTTCATTTCCAAAGTCTGGCTGTGACTGAGATGACAGAACCTTTATGAATCTTTCTGTATTTGGGAGCCTGGCATGTTCCCTCGCTGACTCACCTCCTCCAAAGGGTGCCCAGATAACCCTGCGAATGGATTTCACCCAATCCTCCATGTCATTCTGCGTGCTCGCCATAAGAAGGTAGGTCTCATGGTTAGCTGTCATCCGCTCTCGGTCTCCTCCTGGAAGAGAAGATAATTGCACTTAGAAACCCTTCTGCTTTCCTGCCCAGCCAAGTTCCTGCCAGACCAGCTGCTGAAAGCAGCACCAGGGGCTCCATAGTGAGCAGACACGGGTGAGGCGCGGTGGAGTGTTTATCGTCAAGGCACGGCATGAAAAGAAGGTCCTGGAAGTACATTCCCCACCAGACAGCAAGAAGCTGACGTGCTTCCAAAAGGAAATGAGAGGATAAATGTCATGGGTAAACAAAACCAGCCCCGTGCTGTTCCCAGAACCACGGGGGCCGGCACTGATCTGTAACTGGATACAGGCGCTGGAGATGCTGCCGCAGTTACTGCACCGTGACGGGGAGGATAAATGTGGAGAGGGATCTACGTGTGCTCTGAGCAAGAGGGGTGACTCTGGGTTTATTTTCAGGGACACAATATGTTGCATTCACAGTGATGACATTTGATATGCCCAAGTGTTGCTGGGAATCTCTAAGGAGAAGGTAACTGACACTAGCAGCTGACACGGCACGCCCCGCTGCCGCAGATGAGGATGAGGATTAGATGAAGAGAGAGCATACTGCCTTATTATCCTTTATTTAAAGGGTGGGCCAACACCAAGGTCAAAACCAGGACTTGGCTTGCCTCAGCTCCAAGTTTTCACACTTGTGCTGTGTCACCCCCATCCCAATTGGTTTCAAACTGCCCCAGGGGAGATTTAGGTTGGATATCAGGAAGAATTTCTTTACTGAAAGGGTGGTCAAGTTCTGGAACAGGCTGCCCAGGGAGGCGGTGGAGTCACCATCCCTGGAGGGATTTAAAAGGTGTGTGGATGTTGTGCTTCGGGACATGGTCTAGAGGTGGATTAGGCAGGGTTAGGCTCTCAAAACCTAAATTTGAACTCAAAACCTAAATTTGAACTTGGAGACAAAGACTCTGGTTTTCTACAGTCAAAATACAGCCATTCATATCTGTATGTTCCCAAAAAAGACATCCAAAGTGGTAACACACCAACCTGAAGGACTGTACAAAGTTGTAAACAGCTTAAAAGTCTGAAGAACACTACTTCTTCTCTAAGCCACAGCTGAAAGGTAGGGATGAACTTATTTTAAGTGCCAATGCTACAGAAATATCAGTGTAACCTAATCAGCAGTGTAGTGTTTGGAATCTTTTTGGTGACGAGCATAAGAATTAGTACAGAGCGTAGGTCTTCCTTCTAATGCATTTTTACCCTTCAAAAGCAGAAGAGGAGAGTGTGGGCAATGGGAAGCATCAGCATCCCAAAGAGTAGCGCTCCACAGCAACCCTGCCCAGCACAGTCAGGCCCTGGACATTTACTCCCTACTTCCACCTCGAGCAGAAGACAGCTGGCTCTCACTCAAGCACTAAGAGTATCACAGGACCACAGAAGGTTAGGAGTTGGAAGGGACCTCGAGAGATCATCCAGTCCCACCCCCTGCCAGAGCAGGATCACCTAGACTAAATCCCACAGGAACACATCCGGGGCGGTTGAATGTCTCCAGAGAAGGAGACTCCCCAGCCTCTCTGGGCAGCCTGTCCCAGGGCTCCCTCACCCTCACTGGGAAGAAGTTCCTCCTTATGTTCCCATGGAACCTCCTCTGCTCCAGCTGCACCCGCTGCCCCTTGTCCGGTGGCTGCCACCCCTGAGCAGAGCCTGGCTCCAGCCTCCTGACTCTCACCCTTTACATACTGACAGACAGTGATGGGGTCAAGCTCCTTCTGATGCACCAATCTATCCACAACACCCATTTGGATCAGAAAACAGTGAAACACACAATACCATGATGAACTTCCCACTTTGAACAGAGCAAATTTCTCCTCCTGCCCCACTCTGGCACTAGGAACGACTCAGAGGTTCCCAAGTGCTCCATCCTGCCTCCATCACGGGCTCAGTAACCAGTAAAGCCAGGCTCCCTGATCAGTACAGCCTGGGACTACTCAGCCCCATGCTGGGTGCAGCTCTGCACACCGAGCTCAGTGAAGGTGTTTAAGAACTCTTGCCAGGAATCAGGAAAAGAAAAGAAAATCCAATTAAAATCCAGAGAGGGCAATTCCTGCAGCGATGCTCTCTGCAGGGGGAAAGGAAGAGCCCAGCCTGCGCTTGCTCATGCAGCACCACCCCACACAGGCTCCAAAAAGCATGAAGAGGTGACTGGATTGAAGGGTGATTGTTTCCTGAAACACCAGGCTTGAAGCTAAAGGAAGGAAGGTTTAAACTGGATCTTAGGGGGAAGTTCTTTGCAGAGAGAGTGGTAAGGGGCTGGAAGGGGCTGCCCAGAGAGGGGGTGGGTGCCCCGTGTCTGGGGGTGTCCAAGGCCAGGTTGGCTGGGGCCCTGGGCAACCTTGTGTAGCTCCAGGCCTGGAGGTTGGTGGCCCTGCCTGTGGCAGGGGGTTGGAGCTCTGTGCTCCTTGGGGTCCCTCCCAACCCAGACCAGTCTGGGATTCTATGGCTCTCCTTTTTATCATCCATCAATTAAATGTGCACAGACATTTTGGCATCCAGCTGGAAAGAGAGGGAAGAATCATACAAGGTGTTTTTCCTTCATAGTCTTTCCCTAGCTAACCCCACACCTTTCTCTCACCTGGATGTACCCAGGCTGAACTCCAAGGGAAATTATTTGCTTGTCCTTTTAAAAGCATCTCAGATTTCCTGCAAACAGGTCCAGCATTCTTGAGAATGGAATGCAAGGGGATTAAAAGAGAATTTTTCTCCCAGAAGGAACATCAAAACTAGGATTAATCTGAGTTCTCTGAGCTGAGAATGTCGTGGCCAACCTCAAAAGAAACTGTGCCCTTCTCCTGAGGTTTGGCTGCTCTGTTAGCAAAATGGGGACAAGCACCTTATGCCTTGCTCTGTTTATTGCTCTGAGCTGAAACACTCTGTTTAAATGCTGATAAAATAATTATAAAGGAGACAACATCCCACAGAAGAGAAAATGAAAAAGGCAGCAGGATCTGAGGGAGAGTACAGGTTAATTCCAAACGATGGTGGAAATATAATGATACAATTAGAGCAGTAAACAAATCTAGAGGTAATGAATCACTCTATCAAGCTAAATGTCACTGTGCATTCTTACTGCATATGCATAATCCTCACAAGAATGCCTTAAATCACTCTGATGAGCTCAAACAAACCAAGACTGCAACCTAAAATCTAATAGCAAAGACTAATAGCTAATAAAATATCTGGAGTTTAATAGCTCTTCTCCCCCAAATGCATTTTGCTCAGCCATGTAACTAAGCTCAGAGATCTCAGCTCTCACCCTTCTAGGGCAGCTTCCACGGCTGTAGTAAAATACACACCACGTTCCTAGGCCTAGGAGGTGAATCTAGATGATTGGGGGGGACCTCATTGCAGCCTTCCCGTCCCTGAAGGGAGCAGAGGAACAGGAGGGGAATCAGCTTGTTCAAGGGCAGAGACTGGCAGGACAAGGGGGCTGGAGTGAAGCTGGAGGAGGGAGGGGGGAGAGGAGATCTTAGGGGGAAGCTCTGTGCAGAGAGAGTGGGGAGGGGCTGGAGCAGGCTGCCCAGAGAGGGGGTGGGTGCCCCGTGTCTGGGGGTGTTCCAGGCCAGGTTGGCTGGGGCCCTGGGCAACCTTGTGTAGCTCCAGGCCTGGAGGTTGGTGGCCCTGCCTGTGGCAGGGGGTTGGAGCTCTGTGACCGTTGGGGTCCCTTCCAACCCAGCCCAGTCTGGGATTCTATGATTCTAATCTGGCCACTGAAGGGTTCATTCTGCTTCTCAGGAAGACTGAGGAATGATGTCCAACAGCTCTGCTCCAGCATGCAGTGATAAACTGAAGGTGTTTACACATGAATGGATGGATGTAAATGGAACCCTCTTTTTGGGGTGAAATCCCAAAAGACCTATCAAGGCATCAAAACTTGGAAGAAATAGCAAAGATTTCTAGAAATAAGAAGTTTCCTACTGCATGGTGCTCTCAAAGCCTAAGTCCTCATGAATAAAGCCAAACTCTTAGCTAAAGCAGGGGACAATATTGCCATGGTTAGAAGAGGATTCTATCTATAACACAAAATAATTATTTCTTTGAATCCATATTGGAGAAAATGCATTCCCAAGAGACAGGGGTTGGTTTTTTCCTCATTTATTTTCCATAGATATCAAGCAGCCAGGCATGAGAAGGTTCCCTACAGCTACAAGGCTTCCTGACAGGGAAGAACAGTTGGTTTGGGGCTCTCCCCTGGAGCTATCAGAACAGTCTGGTGATCTCAGCCTTCGGTGTAGCTAGCACATGGCTTCATCCATGTGCAACCCTCTGCTGCAAGCAAAGGGCTGACTCAGTGTACAGCACCAAGAGAGTCCTAAGGCTCTGCCAAGGAATGCCAGACTAGGAGAAAATGAAGTACAGGTGCTGAAACTTGTTTCCATTTGGCATTTACATACACAGTGATAGAGTAGAAGACAAAATACCCCTGAAATACCAACTAACTTGCTACAGAACAGTTTGCAAATAGTTTGTTGGAAAGAAAAAGACTGACCAATTAACACTTCTTTCAGTAAGAAGCTAAGAAACCAGCTAGGGCTTCTCAAACAATGTTAATCTAGTGGCAGATAAACAGAATCAAACTCCTGTGCCACCTCCCATTTAACTCTATTTTCTCCCTACTTTTCCTGTGTGCTTCAGCATCCAAGTCACATAGCCCTGATCCTTCATTCCTGCTCTTTTATCCATCCTTCTGCCTGGTTTTACTTCTCAGGAGTGGGTCCACACCATATATACTCCCAGTGAGGATGGGTGAAAGGAGTTTGGTGGGCTTTCTGAAATCTGCCTGGGCATATGAGCAGCTAAGTCTGAAAGCTGTTTACTCATCTCATGTCTCTATTTGTGTAACCACCTGAGAACACCAGGACTGGGACCCCATGATCACAAGCCATTATGTTCATTACATGAGCCATTACATTCAGCAGCTGCTGCTCCTTTGGAAATCTCCCTGGACTACATCTTTGCTCGAGCAAGAAGGAAGTTCATTTCCCACCCTTGTGAAGGGGGAACAAGCAAAAATAAATAGGAAGGGAAAGCTACAGGAGCAAACCTTCAGGCAAGAGGGAAAGTTGTGCCTGCACAAGGTCTCAGACAGCAACAAGCAGCTCTCACCTCTGCCAGAGGCAGCGAAGGCTCATTCTGAGCCACCAGCCATCCCAGGCTGATGTGCAGTTTGCATGTGGAGGACAGACCAAACAAAACCCCAGATGGTCAGGAATGCTACTGATTTCAGATGATTGCTAATCTCTTGTCCTTTATCCCTAAGTAAACACCACTGTGTGTTTAGCAGCTCCACACAAGGTCTAAGCACCTTTTTTCTGGTTTTTAAGGTGATTAGTGCTCCTGACCTCCTGGGTCTGCAGGAGGAACCCACAAACTGCAAGGCTAGGATGTGTGGGGAGAGCCCACAAAAGGCTGTGTTTGTGCTAAGATAGGATCTCAGGAGTGACCTCTGGGGATGGGATAATGGGTGCAAGTTTCAGCTCTGAGGAGGGGTTACTAGACAAGGACACACCGACCCCGGAAAAGCCAAGGGAAAGGAGGGTGACAGTGGCGCCTGGGCTCTTTCTGTTTGGGTTCCAGACATCTAAAGCACCCAGGACCCTGCAGCCAGCAAACCTGGCCCTCGGGATGCCTCTGGATCAACACTCCACATACACTTATGTGCTGATGTGAGCAGCCAACCAACGCTGAACTGCCTTTGCTCCCTTACTTCCTTTACCTCAGGCACCCCATAAACCCAGCCATTTGCAATACTCCATTTACCTTCCCTAGTGCATTGCTTCTCCCAGGCTAAAGCACATGGGAATCCAACAACCAACCACAGCACACGTGGGACAGCTTCACATCCTCCCATCACAGCACAAATAAACACGTCTCACCCAAGGACCAACAGATCCACACAGCCCAGTCACACTGCATCAGAAGAGAGGCACTGCACTCCCACCAGAGAAGAGCATCTCCTCCCAGCACCAAACACGACCTCCCTTGCAGCAGAGGGCACAGGAAGAGATCTGCTCTTCGGTGAACTGCCACCTGAGGTGTAAACGGGATCACAGCATCACCTACAAACCCGAACGCTGCCACTGCACATCCCATAGTACTAGGGTCAGGTTGGCCTCATCCAACTCCACTTCACAAGCATATTACAGGCTCTTGCACCAGTTGCATTGAAGGAGTGGTCTTAAAATGTAGCACCATGCAGAGCTCATTACAGTAATCCCCTCCCAGAGTAATGAGGTGTTGGATGAATCTGGCAACCAGTCCAGCAGCAAATGGGTATATTCTAATGAGGTGCAGATGGAAAGCAAGCAGTGGGTACAATAAACATCTCAGACACCCTACTCCAGCTGCTCTTTTCTCCATATCTTGGACAGTGCCAACTCCAACCTCTTAATGGAGGGATCCCCTCAATGCTGCATGACCCCACCACCCCTCCTAACCCATCCATCATGCGCCACAGGTACCAGAATGGTTATCTGGAGGCTTGTACGTGTGTTGCATGAGCTCTTCTGTTTCACTTCTGCTGGCACAAGACAGCTGTGACACGTGTCTGACAGACCCATCCACTCATTCTCTCTGGCTAAGTTTTGCTAGAAGGCTTCATGCCTATCAAAGCAGCCACAAGCTGCCTCCATGAGACCTAGGAACAAAAGTTTCTTTGCAAAACAAACTCCATTTCTCTGGGACAGCACCAAACAACACTGAAGCACCCGGACAGAGACTGGATCTCTCAGAGATGGCAACAGAACCTCTTGAGTTTCTCCATTGGTATTCAAGCACCCAACTGAGGAAAAACTGAGCCTGTTTGCCATGTCAGAGACTGGTGACAGCTGCATTTCCCTCTGAGAGCGCTGTAGGAAGGCTTGTACCTTCAGCAGGTGGCAAATCTCAGCTGACTGATGCAGGTGGACTCCAAAGGCACTGAAAAGGAAGTTATCACCAACATTTCTGCAGAGCACTGCACTTCAGAGCCATTCTACAGCTCGTTCACCCACCTCGGTTACTATAGTCCTATGAACCCTTCTACTGCGTCCCACACCACTGCAGAGGCCAGGGACACGTGTCACCTGTGTTAGCTTCAGCAGTGGAACAGACTCACTGTTGTCACTTGCTAGGAGTTGGAGCTACTGGTCCCTAACTGGACTTTCTCTGTCCAGAGATGCTCTGCTCCCACCATGAGTATCACCACTGCAGCATGGCTCACCAAAACCTCAGGGCATTGCCAGGGCAACGAAGCTGGGAAAGGGGCTGGAACACAGATCTTCTGAGGAGCAGCTGAGGGACCTGGGACTGTTCAGCCTGGAGAAGAGGAGGCTCAGGGGAGACCTCATCACTCTTTCCATCCAATTCCCTGACAGGAGGTTGTGGGGAGCTGGGGCTCAGCCTCTTCTCCCAGATAACCAGCAACAGGACAAGAAGGAATGGCTGCAAGTTGTGCCAGGGCAGGTTCAGGTTAGAAATGAGGAGAAATTTCTTCTCCCAAAGAGCAGTTGAGCATTGGGATGGGTTGTCCAGGGAGGTGGTGGAGTCACTGTCCCTCAGGGTGTTGAAGGAAAGGCTGGATGAGGTCCTCAGGGACATGGGTTAGTAATAGAGGTGGTAGGGGGATGGTTGGACTGGATGATCTTGAAGCTCTTTTCCAACCTTAATGGTTCTGTGATAACCTTGCATACCTTGCCAACCAGCCCACCTTGGCCCCACTCTTGTCAAATCTGTTTGTGTGGGTCTCACAGACACCCTGACTGTTTTACAAGCAGGAACAGGGGAATGCTGCTCAAACCACACTAAGAGTGTATGCAATAATTCACATGGAATTCACCAGTAGCTTCTTCCAAACCACATTTCTTCCCAATCCACCTCTGCATCTCCCCTCTCTGCAAGTGGCAAAGGAGGCTGACGATAAAAAGAAGCCAGAGATATCTGTAGCCTACCAAATCTGCTCAAAGCCATACAAACAACAGCTCTGACCTTGGAAGCAGTCAAAACAGAATTACATCTTATCTCATTCCCAGCATGGCTATCTGATTAGCCAGAAGGACACTTAACACAGAAAGAAAGGAGCATCCTTTACACACAGGAAAATCTTCCCTGCATACAGCAAACGAAACAAAGAGTAATTTCACCAGAGTAAATTCAGAGCAGTTACTTTATGGAAGTAACTAGATCCTCAAAGTGAGGTGCCTGGATGCCATCCTGTCACTGGGGATTAGGTCACTTGCCATTCCAGCCTTAGAGTCCTTGTGTTTAAAATACCTTGAAATGTACTGTTAGCCTTCAAAAGGTAATTATTCCTTGGATGAGGAGGAATCATAGAACGGCATGGGTTGGAAGGGACCCCAAGGAGCACAGAGCTCCAACCCCCCTGCCACAGGCAGGGCCACCAACCTCCAGGCCTGGAGCTACACAAGGTTGCCCAGGGCCCCATCCAACCTGGCCTTCAACACCCCCAGGGATGGGGCACCCACCCCCTCTCTGGGCAGCCTGTTCCACCCCCTCACCACTCTCTCTGTAAAAAACTTCCCCCTAAGATCTAATTTATCTTATAGATAAATTCTTATAGAATGGTTGAAGATATTTCTTAAGGGTGAAAGAAGGTTCCTGGTGAGGACATGGAGATGCACGAAGCATGGAAAGGGGAGAGACAGATCCCAGTGCTGGGCTGGCAGTATGCAATTCCAGTGGGTAAGAGTTACCCTGGTACACTACGCTAACCCCATTCAATACCCAGGGTTAGGAAAGAAACTGGGAGGTTTCTGTGATTTCCATCACAAACTATGCAGGCCAAACAGCTTCTCTGCAGTAAGAGGGTGAGAGGAGGCAGTTCAGAATCACAGAATCACCAGGTTGGAAAAGCCCTTTAAGCTCATGGAGTCCAACCATCCCTGTGCTGACTGAGATCTCTCAGCACCTCATCTCCTGTCTGTTAAACACCCCCATAGATTTCATTTTGGGGTTAAGATGCAGGGCTGGGAATTGAAACACAGCTCTCATGGAAAACATCTTTGCTGGGTGTTCTGTTTGTGTACCTGTGCTCTTGGGTTTTGTAAAGAGCAAAACGCCATCCATCAGTCACCCAGTGCACGTGGTACTGGGTACAGGACAAGCTTCCTCTGTGTCAGAAACCCAGCAGTGAACAGGAGTGACTTGAGGGACACTTGGCACTGGCAGCAGCCAATGATTTTCAAATAGCAAATCATCTCCAAGACAAACCAGGCTGCCCAGGGAAGGGGTTTAGTCACCAACCCTGGATGTGTTTAACAGATGGGTAGATGAGGTACTTAGAGATCTGGTTTAGCACAGGACAGGAACAGTTGGACTTGATGGCCTTAAAGGGCTTTTCCAACCTGGTGAGTCTGTGATTCCCAGAATCATTCCCAGGCTGCATTCAGGGAAGGGAGGAAGAACACATGTACCGGCTCATGTTCTGAAAGACAACCTTGTCTTCTCTAACCTGGCCAAGTGTAGAGAGGTTTTATTCATTTAAAAACAAAACAAATTAGCTGAACATGTTTCCTACAGCCCAACCCACTGCCTCTGTGTTTAGTCCCCAAGATGTTAAGAGTCTATCTACCCTATTTAAGGGTTTATCTACTGTCATGCAAACTTTCAGTAGTCTACCACATGATCTGCAAATGATAATCAAATATTTAATTAAAAGGTCTCTGAATTTTCCAGCCTTTGTGGTAAGTTAGGAAATAAGGGGCTACTTCAACTCCTGCTCAAAGTATGCTCCATGAGAGGAAGCTGAATGGACCATGTATTGCATGCAGGCATGGAGCTATTCTCAGCCTAAATCCTCTGCTGAGTATACTGCAAACACAAAGTACACAGTCTGTATTTGAAATTAAAAGTAAAAAAAAATTAAGCATTTGATTCATAAAAATAGAAACAAACTGTCCCAATCAATAGCAGAAACCCCAAGTAAACCCAAAGCAAAACTTCTCTCCATCAGAGAAACCAACGTGATTACAGACTCCTCAAAATAACAGCAAATCACCCAATTCAGCAGTTTTCCAGCAGAAAACTGGAATGCCAGCTGTTTACAGGAGAGGAATTTCAAGCTCAGTTGCCTCAGTCCCATGTGAAGCTTCAGGATCCAGTTTCAGGAGGAACGCCAAGGCTACTGAATCAACAGTGGCCAAGCCACACAACAGGAGGGGCACACGTGTTACCAGAAGCATTGTTAACATCTACAAGAAGAAAAGCCTCAGGTACAGGCCACAACAGATAAGCATCTGGCTCCTTCTGCACCCCAGTGCTTCCTGAAGGACACACTGGAGGACTCCAGCAGAACGTGTCTGAGAGCAATGGGCTCAGACCTGCTCTTAACTGCACGGAGAAAACAGGCCTGGAAATGGGACAGAAACACAGCAGGGGGAGGGCAAAGGAGACAGGCACCTGAAGTCTTCAAAGTCACTGAGCATGTGGGAAACGTGGTAGCACCATCCACAAGCCACAGACATATCCCAAGTGATGTTGGGGTCTGTGAAACAAGAGGGGGGCCCGTGTGAACCTCATGAAGTTCAACAAGGACAAGCATGAGGTCCTGCCCTTGGGTCAGGACAATCCTGGCTCCCAACACAGGCTGGGGATGGCGTGATGGAGAGCAGCCCTGGGGAAAAAAGCTGGATATGAGCCACCAATGTCCACTCGCAGCCCAAGAGGCCAGTGCCATCCTGGGCTGCATCACCAGCCGTGTGGCCAGGAGATGGAAAGAGGGGAAGAACTTTTCCCCCACATCTGAGCTGACCCTGCCCTGGCACAGCTTGAGCCCATTGCCCCTCATCCCATCTCCTGTCCCCTGGCTGAAGAAACCATCGCCCACCTCTCTGCACCCTCCTGGCAGGGCAGGGGAGGTGGGGAGAAGGTCTCCCCTCAGCCTCCTCTTCTCCAGGCTCAACACCCCCAGCTCCCTCAGCTGCTCCTCAGAGGATTTGCCCTCCAGCCCCTTCCCCAGCCTGGTTGCCCTTCTCTGGACTCGCTCCAGGACCTCCATGTCCTTCTTGGAGTGAGGGGCCCAGAACTGGACCCAGCACTCGAGGTGCAGCCTCCCCAGTGCCCAGCCCAGGGGCACAATCCCCTCCCCAGCCCTGCTGGCCACGCTGGCTCTGACACAAGCCAGGATGCTCTTGGCCTTCCTGGCCACCCGGGCACACTGCTGGCTCGTGTTCAGTCGCAGCCACCCAACACCTTCTCCCCAGCAGCTCTCCAGCCGCTCTGCCCCAGCCTGTAGTGCTGTGGGGTTGTTGTGTCCCAGGCACAGGACTCTGGGTGAGTGGGAGATACATTACAGTCCTACACAACAAACAGGATGGTCAGTCATACCTTTGATGCTGTGCACTTTTAAATGCCACACATCAACCTTTTTGGGGGAGGGAGGGTGGTGTCTCCCACTTGCTAAGTATTAATTGAAATACCTTCCTTCAATAAGCAGTTGATATCTGTCCTGAAACATACTGAAGCATTTCTTAAATTAAACTGAAATGACTAATCCTTTAAAAAGGACCTTTCAGGATACTCAGCTGTCCAGGGGTAGACATTTATCTTTGGACTAATCCTAGCTAATCAAGCTGCATTCATTAACCTCAGACAATTACTTAATCCACTATTTTTGTAACGGGGGCCAGATCCACACACTGTTGTCACAGCACTTGTTCTTTCCTACGAGGGGAGTCGCACAAGAACGGATGACGAAGCAGCAGTGCTGATCCTACTTGTCACAGGTACAAAAAATGCCCATTTGCCACAAAACTTTCCTTAGGGTTTGGGATTTGTTTAGAAACTTCTTCTCATAGTGTAGGGAGCTGCACAGCCACCACCTGCTAAACATCCTGCTAAGGGCTATTCAGAGTAGAAAAGCTTTCTCATGCTAGAAATTACACTTGTAGCAGGTTTGCTTCATACCATCCCTGGAAATCTGAACCCAAGCATTGTTCAGCACTACAACCTCTGTTGTGCTGACAGGCAAGGCTAAGCTCAAATTAAAAGCCCATTTAATTAATAGTTTATTTAAATTACAAGTAACTTCCTGCTTTCTTTGCCAGTGCCTTAAATAACTCAGCAGTAATGGCGAGACTCTGCAGAACTCCTGAAGGTCTAACAAACCCAGGATATGATAATTCAGCAGTCCCTGTAGAAGCCTGGAATATTTTCAATATCATTATGATGAACATTAATAAAGGAATCCACAGCTGGTGACACAGGTACAGCGGTACTGCTGACGGTATCTCATTAGAAAAATTCCTAGGGGGCAGCAGGGATCCAGCTATGAAGGCAGCACTGACATCCACAGCTCAGAATGAAGAAAGAAGGGTTTAGGCTAATGTTTAATTAAAAAAGAGCTTGCCTCTTACACTCATTCAAAGCTCCCTCTGGCAGGTCCAGCTCTGTAGTCCACCTAAGGCACATGGTAAAATATGCTTTTTCAAAGGCATTTCAAATTGGAGCACAGCTATCTCCCAGGCTCGACATTAATACATATTTTACCTTGATACATGTAATTGTCATGCTAAGTTCTGGTAGAAAGGGCTTTAAACCACACTGTTAGGTTCCCCTCCATATCAATATTGTTACTGTGCAGTGGCTGCAATACCTATGGAGGGTGATACCTCCAACCTGACATACCATGTAAATCAAGTGTGGGTCTTGGCAATGTGTAACTTTGAGCATACAGTAATATCATTACTAGAAATACAAGATGGAATGACTAATTATATTTACTCTGACATATTTTTCTTAAAAACAAGAAAACCCCAAACCAAAAACACCCACGGGGTGTAAATCGTGAGATGAAAGAAAGGAGCAGAGAGCGGGGGCCTGGGGTTGGAAATGTAATGATGTCCATTTTCTCAGAGCTCTGAGTCCAAACCTGCACAAACTGGGCTGTAGGCACATGTGGTGACTCCTCAGGCTCCAAGTCACCCAGTGAATGGTGACAAAGCAGCTTATTCACTGCTGGCCAGTGTAGGACAGCACATGGGCCCATGGGCACCATCGCTTCCTCTGGCCCTTTGCACAAGGGCTGGACACAAAATATTTACCTATCAAGCTAAAAGTAACAGAAGAGAGAGAAGTGTGTTTCCCTTAGGACACTAAGGGACAAGGGTGTTTCCCTAGATTTTGTATTCACAGAATCATTAAGGCTGAAAAAGACCTCCAAGATCATCCAGTCCAACCATCCCCCTACAACCTCTATTACTTATTACCCATGTCCCTAAGGGCCTCACCCAACCTTTCCTGGGACACCCTGAGGGACGGTGACTCCACCACCTCCCTGGGCAGCCCCTTCCAATGTCCAACAGCTCTTTGGGAGAAGAAATTTCTCCTCATTTCTAACCTGAACCTGCCCTGGCACAATCTGCAGCCATTCCCTCCTGTCCTATCAATTGTTATATGGGAGAAGAGGCTGAGCCTCAGCTCCCCACAACCTCCTGTCAGGGAGTTGTAGAGAGTGATGAGGTCTCCCCTGAGCCTCCTCTTCTCCAGGCGGAACAGCCAAGGTATCACAGACAAACATTAACTGGCAGCTGCAATTTCTACCATGTGGTTTATATTCTATGGATAAACATGTGCAGCCATAATTACTGCAGTTGGGTCCCCAAAAGACAGTCCAGAGCTGTGGTGAGGACACAGGCTGTGGCACAGGGCAGGTGGCAGGCAGTAGCCTGTCCTGGGACCAAGTGAACTCTTTGTTTATTACCTGCTCTGGTGGGACAGCATCTGCTCTGAACAGGGTCACAGGACTGTCCACCTTGCCATGTGAGCATCAGAGGACCTCCACAAATAGCCAGCTGGCCCACATCTCTGACCTGTTTCAGCTGAGATGCTTCAGTGGTCACAGTTAAGGTCACTGAGGAAAAAGTCTCCTATGGCACAGAAACCAGAGGGGGGGAAAAAGCAACCAGTCTAAAACCATGGGCACCTGAGAGGTGATGTTTGGCCTCGGTCATGATGCCTAAGGAGACTGCATGGTCCCCAGCCCAAAGCTGGACCAGGCACACAAAGCTCTGCCCCCTTAGTCGGTGACAGATGACATTTGTATTTGGACAAGGATTTTACCCAGAACATAAACCCAGGACTCCAAATATGATGCAGGTACCAATGACTTTACCCAGAACACAAACCTGCACTGCACCCAGCCCTGGGACTCCAAATCAGATCCAGGTCCCAGTGGGATTTACAGCCCTGAGCTTGTATTTTGTGGTTTAAGCCAAGAGCTGCACACAGCTGACAAAGCTCTCGCTTCCCTTCTTCCCTGCTCATTTCACCTCTCACTGCAGATTCACAGAAGGACCTCAGTAAAATCAGGCTGTTACAGTCCTAAGGAATTCTGATTTCTTCAGCCAATGTGCAGGAAGAAGAATGAGACTGTAAAATATTTCTCCAAACCAGTGACATTTTACCATTTTCCATGCTAATGTGGCAAGAGGAGAGTGAAAAGTGAAAACAGTTGACACTGAAATCCCTTCTCCTGGTAGGGAGAAATCAAGTATCAGATGTGACACAGCATTAAAACACCCACAGCTGTCAGGAATTTAACCCTGTTAAAGCCTGAAATTTTGTCTTCTTGAAAGAAAGGATGCATCTGAGGATGTCTTTTCATATACATGGGGAAGAAGAACTTGCAAACTCTTGGCTTGGCTTCCTCAGCCCCATTTCTGGTACCATCATCTCCACAGACTCCGGTGGCTCGTTCTTAAGCTCAGTCTAGTTGCATCCTTAAAACCTGAGTTCTCATGAGGGTTCAGATCTGCCTAGTCATGGGAAACATGTGCAGACTCACTTTCTCTCCCAGACTGCAGTAAAAGTGACCTGTGGTATTATTTTACCATGAGTAGGTACGTCAGCTTATAGCAAGCAGCTCTGAACATGACATGCCTGTGGTACTGCTGATGGGGTGGGAGTGAGATACTTGGATAAGGAGAGCGGGCTTGATTCCAGGTATGCTCATGGTTCAGCATAAAGCTGGCTCTTAAACCGATTGTTTTATAGCATTTAAACCTTATGGCACATGTTAAATACCTGGGTTGCATCAAGAAGCCATTCTTAAACCATAAAGCTGCTATGGCAACAGCAGATGTTCTCATCTGTCCATAAACCCAGCACCAAGAATACAAGGTGACACCCCAAGGAAACACATCCAGTCACAAGTGAAGCCAGCAGACTGTTGTTGTCATCAATAATGCTGTCTTCTGCAGCTTAGTGGGCTTTCAGTGGAGATGTTCCTCCTAAATAAGGATCCCTGAAAGAGGTTAAATAGCTGAGGCTGCCCCACACTGGCATTACGTCTGATGGGGTGCTGAACAAGGGCTGGAAAGCTGCCTGGCTGACAAGAACCTGGGGGTGCTGGTTGTAAGCCAGCTGAACATGAGTCAAGCGGCATGTCTGGGTGGCCAAGAAAGCAAACAGCATTCTGGCTTGTGTCAGGAATAGTGTGGCCAGCAGGACCAAGGAAGGGATTGTCCCCCTGTACTGGGTACTGGTGAGGTGCCGGAGCATGTCCAGATAAGGGTAACAAAGCTGGTAAAGGGTTTGGAGCACAAATCTGATGAGGAGCAGCTGAGCGAACTGGGGTTGTTTAGTCTGGAGTAGAGGAGGCTGAGGGGAGACCTTACTATTCTCTACAACTACCTCACAGGAGGGTGTAGTGAGGTGGGGGTTGGTCTCTTCTCCCTAGTAACTAGCAATAGGACAAGAGAAAATGGTCTCAAGTTGTGTCACAGAGATTTAGATTGGATATCAGGAAAAATTTCTTCTCTGAAAGAGTGGTCAGTGGACCAGGTTGCCCAGGGAGGCGGGGGAGTCACCATCCCTGGAGGGGTACTATAAATGTGTAGATGTGGGGCTCCAGGCCATGGTTTAGTTGCCATAGTGGTGTTGGACAGACAGTTGAACTTGATGATTTCAGAGGTATTTTCCAACCTTAAAGATTTGATGATTCTACAAACAACAGCAGCTCTACCCTCAGCAAAAGACATGAATAACCACAACTGCTTGCAGCAAAAAGGCACGGGGAGCTGCTGAACAGCCGCTGCTACAGCTGGGGGGTTATTGAAACACACAGGCCTCCTGGGCTGGTGAGCACCCCACACAGGTTAATAAGAGAGCAGAAAGGCAGCCACTTCTTTTCCTGATTTCCTGGGGGCAGCCAGCCTCATGTGGCACAGCTGTAGCAACACAGACAACAATACAGAGCTGAGACACCCGAAATCAGCGGGACAGAACCGCAGTGATTACCCCAGAAAAGCATTTCATTAGCGACCTGAGAGCAGCATCTGAGCCCCTTCCCCTTGCAACACTCTGCTAGAGCTGAGATCCGAATCAGACTTTGTGCCTCAACATAATGCCTGGTGTAAGGTTTGTGCTGCAAGTCTCATGGAGGAGAGGGAATGAGAGACTCAGCTCTCAGCTCCCAGGGTGACACCTGGCATAACTCTGGCTCCCAGCACGGCTTTTCTAAGGCACACGTGGAGCAAACCGTTACAAGAGGCCATTATAACCCTGGAAGGATAACAAGAGCCAGTTATGAAAAGGTGAGGGCTCCAGCTGCTAACAGATGCTGAGTTGCTAATGACCCAACAAAGATGAAATCAGAGCCAAGGGCCTGACCAACAAACAGCCTCAGCAAACGCCATCAGAGCTGGCTCTGGAGACACAACAGGAGGGGATGCACCAGACCCAGCTCCAGCTATTTCTGAACAGCAGAGCCTTTGCCTGGCAGTAACGCTGCCTGGACAGCCTGACATCCACCCAGGTAGCTGTTCATTCCCTCTAGGGCTGTGAAGATTAAAAGAATACATCAGGTTTGTGCTGTCCTTGAAACACTGCCACTTCATTTTCACCAAATCACATCAGCCACTGCTTCAGAGAGAGAGGCAAGACACAACCCTCTGCTGCCCTAAAGAAAACCAGAAGGAAAACAAATGGTTCCACCCCAGCAAAGCCCTCCACTCCATCAATCACATTTAGCAGCACAAGCATGTGCTTTCCCCCTTCCTCTCGCCAGCCCGGTGTCAGCAGCCTGCCCCAGGCTCTGGGAATTAACTGGCTGTAGGAAAGATGTGACCTCTGACGCACAATGTGATGATGGGTTTGGTTTTTGAAATGAGTTTCCAGTCCAACCAGCAAAAAAGCAACAGGCTCCTTCAGTGATGCTGCGAGGTAGAAGGGTAAACACATCACTGAGTTGCCTAGAAAAGCAATATAAAGGGAGTCTCAGGGAGGACATGCTTTCTCCAGTCCCTCAGGCTCTGTCATCCCCCCCAGACACACACTTGCCTGGCAACAAGAGGACAGATGAAGGAAAACATGGTTCAGACAGGAAAATTCCCAACCATAGCAAACAGGTCTGCTTGTAATTGAACCTGCCCTTCACCAGGGAAGAGACTGAGGGTGGGAAAGTCAATATTTCCTTAACTCACCCCGCGACGACTGGGGATTCAGCCTGCTCTGTGTCACTAGGGAATCCCAGGGACCTCTCCTTTTGTTACTGTTGCTTATTAAAATCGCTCTCAACAAACACCTCTGAGCCCCACATCCATCCTTTTTTAAAAATCTCTATCATGGGCAATGACAGACACATTTTCATATCATCAGGATTCTCCTGCCATGGGGATAACTCAATTCAGAAAGGAAAAAGACACATAGACAAGCATATTTTTCAGCAGCTTGCAGCAGACTGGGAAAGCAGTTGTTTTCTTTAGCTGCTGCTATAAATCAAAATGTGTAGAGATATGAAAATATTAAGATATCCTTATTTATAGTTCTGTGAGTTTGTGGAGCGCTGGCCAAAGAAAACCAGCCACTTCACTGAGTCACAGTGACTGGCTTTTTTGCCTCCTTGGTAAAAGAAAACTGGAAATGCTTGTTTCAGAGCGATAAAAACCCAGTGATCCACTAAGAAAGTATTTTTTAAGTTTTATGCCATGTTTTAATAGCAGTCTTCATAATTTAGAAAACAAGATAAGGTTCTTTCAGAAGGAAACCCACCTCCAAAGCCATTACTTGTTGAAAGCACCAAAATTTACTCATATTTTTACCTGACCCATTTGATGAATTCAAATCGACTTCATGTATAGTTTCAGCCAGCCCTGACCTGCTATAGCACCCAAGCATCAGTGAACAGAAGCTACTTCTTCTCCCTTCCTAGTCTCAGATATTTGCTGTTGAATAAATAAAACACTGCTTGGAGCAGCTCTCTGTCCACGGGCAACGGGCAAGCTTCACACGGGTCCCTGCAGCACCAAGCACCAACCCCAACCCCATCTGTTCAGCTCCTCTCTGGTCACCTCCACATACACCAGTCTTACCAACTAGAGTAAAAGGAGTGTAAGCACTTTAACATTCATTAGCACAGCCATTATTGCCAGTTTGGTTTGATGCCATGGCAACACATTACCTGGGGCCTGGCTGCCAGCCTTGGTACCGTGCTTGATTTGCAAGTGAGCAGCAGCATTTTGTGATTCTAGTAGCAAACCATTAAGATGGGCAATTAAATATATAATGTGGGGAATTAAATATAAGGCAGAAAAAGCCAGAGCAGCTTCTTTGGTCTGTCACTGTGCAGATACCAGCAGATTGGTTTAACAGAAGAATCCCAGCAGCAAGAAAGGGGGTGGTACCTGGCTCCCCAGGCCAGCAGGTCCAGCCTGGGTTGAAGCCCAAAAAGCACAGCCCAGTTTCTTGACTGGGGTCAAGCAGCTGCCAGCATGGAAGCTGATCTAAATTCCCAACCTACCCAATTAATTAAGATCTTTTTGTTCATAATGCAAACAAATGTTTCTGCCTTCATGGCTTCAATCTCAGTGCCAAGCTGAAAAGAAATGCATCATCTGAAGGGAGCAGAGAAACAGGAGGGGATTCAACTTTTTAAAAGGGTAGATAATGGCATGACAAGGGGGATGGAGTGAAGCTGGAGGAGGGAAGGGTGAGAGGAGAGATCTTAGGGGGAAGTTCTCTGCAGAGAGAGTAGGGAGGGGCTGGAAGGGGCTGCCCAGAGAGGGGGTGGGTGCCCCGTGTCTGGGGGTGTTCAAGGCCAGGTTGGCTGGGGCCCTGGGCAACCTTGTGTAGCTCCAGGCCTGGAGGTTGGTGGCCCTGCCTGTGGCAGGGGGTTGGAGCTCTGTGCTTCTTGGGGTCCCTCTCAACCCAGACCAGGCTGGGATTCTATGATTCTACGATCACTGAGGCAGAACGTGAGTAATCACAAAGTACTGGTTAACATCCCAAACTGGTGCCTTTTGGCTGGAAGTCTTATAGAGTCATAGGTTGGGAGGGACCTTCAAAGGCCACCTAGTCCCACCCCTGGCAGTGAGCAGGGACATCTTCACTAGAGCAGGTTGCTCAGAGCCCCATCCACCCTGACCTTGAATGTCTCCAGGGATGGGGCCTCCACCACCTCTCTGGGCACCCTGGGCCAGTGTCTCACCACCCTCAGAGTGAAGAACTTCCTAATGTAAAGGCCTTCTTCCTAACACTACACTAGGCCATTCCTGAGGGAGCCCCTCTCCCCGAGCTGGTACACAGCTGGTGCCATGGTACCTGTCCAGACCAACGTTTCATTCACTGCTGCATTCAGGAAGAACATTTCCAGAACCAGCAGTGTAAGTTCTGAAACGTTACCTACGCCGTGATGCGCTTGCTCCCCTGCATGGTGCCAGTCCTTCACCTGGCTCCTGCCACAGACCAACACCCCTGGGTGCAAACACCTCTCTTTTTTTGGGACTCGCTGGGACAACCCTGCCCAGTGTTTTGATCCCAAGCCCTGGCAATCCCCAGCTTGTCCCGAGTTGCTCTGTCTGTAACCGCACTATCCCTGAGCTCCTTTGAAATCCAGAGCAGGTCTCCTTTTCCCCTCTCCCACCTGTTCCTTCCCTGTAGGAACATTGTCCTGATCTTCTCAGCAGCATGCTCATCACTCACCACCACAGAGAGGTTGTGTCCTAGCCCACAGATGGTATTTAACATAATGCAAAGTGTTTATTTCCAACTCCTTTACGTTTTAGTATTCTTGCACTCTTCCATCTCTCCTATTTTTCCTACATTTTTCAGCTGAGAACAGAGAAGCCAGATCCTAGGACTATAAAACAAGCTTCCACAAGGAAAGCTGGTCTGTGAAATGCTCTTTTAACAGTCAGGGAGAGGATTTAAAAGCCATAGAGAAACACAACAGTGATGACAGGCCTGAGAGAAACCTGCCTGATAACTCCTGCCCGCATTTCAACATCCCCTCAGCCCCAGCACATAATATACCCATTCTGTTTGGAGCAGGCTCAGTCAATATTAATTAAAGGCACAGGCATTTTAACCCAACCTCCAGGCTGCTTTCTCAATCTTCACAACAAAGGCATCTTTTTCTTGCTGCCGCTCTACCAAAATAATCTCAGTCCCTGAGTAAATTTGGATTTCAAGGGAAAGTGCAGAAGGTCTCCAAGGCCCTCATTAAAATGCTTCTTTCATTGGGGCAGGACAGATGTTTTGATTTGCAGAAAACCAGACAGTCCCAGGCCAGGGGCAAACACAGACCCCAGGAAGGGGAGGTGGCAGTGGGCAGTCAACACTGGGTTTGCCTTCTGTGGTTTGCTTCTGCAGAAGGTTAATCCTGGACGTGGTTTGAGGAGGCAAACGCCAACCTGCTCTTCATGCAGCCTCATACAATGGAAAGATATTCTATGGCTGAGGACAGAAAGGTCAGGGACACTCATCAAGTTCATGTTCTGCTGGAAAGCTGTGCTGAACAGCAGGTTTCTGACTACGAGCCTCTGCTCAGAGTGAAATGAACCTGAACTAAGGAACAGAGACCTCCAGGTGCTGGGGAAAGGGCAGGCAGGTCCAACGTGTGGCTGCTATAAAGGACACGGTTTGTCCCACACATCCCTTAAGTTCCCTGTAGATAAAGCTATGACAACACCAAGCCACTACTATTTCTAAGCCTGTAGCAAACAGATTTGGGGGGCATGTGGATTATACGATACCCTGGCCTGAAAGGCCTGATAAGTGGAAAGGAAAGCACCTGTTTGTGAGCAACACAACAGTGAAATGGGACATTTGTTGCCCCCCCACAGCCCAGGCCTTCAAGCTGAGCCTCACAAGACTTCCAAAATATCCTTTAGGTAGCCTAAAACACAATTATCCTGGTCCCTGAAGAACTGGTGAGTTAAACCTTGCAAGTTAATTACATGCCACTAGCAGAAACCCCTGCTAAGAGCAAGACAAAGCTCAGGTTAGCTGTGCTTACATGGCTTTTACACACCTTGGACTATCAGAGGGACTGGCCTCAGCTGATCCGGATCCACTGGAGAGTTCACACTGTGTAATCAACGCAGACTGCAATGCAGATCGGTGCCAAGGAGAGGGTAGGTGTGAGACGCTGTCACCTTTGCTCTGAATACACTGATATGAGCCCAGCCCCCGAAAATGAGACAGTTCAAGCATGAGGCACCAAAGGAGTTACCCAGGCAAGTCTCGGTGGGCCGAGGGAGCTGACCCGTGAGGGAAACTGCTTTCCTCAGCATCTGGGTTAGATGCAAAGTCCTCTATGAGCACAGTTGGCTGAACAGATGGGAGGAGCCAGTTCCTTCCAACTGAGGATGAAAACAAAGCTTACGTGCAGGTCAGTACCACAGCCCACAGAAGGACAACTGAAAATCTGGAGGGGAAAAAATAAGTAATATGACCAGAGCAAGGAGCCTTTTCTGTCCAGATCCGTCACTGACCACTGGATGAGTACTACCTTTAACCACAGCCTGCCTGCAGGGTGCAAATTTGCTGAAATAATACAAAATACCACATTTGTAACCCTTGCAAAGCAGCCTGTCACTGGCAGCTCAGCCCCAGCCTCCCATCAGTGCTGCTTTAGGGTAACCCCTGCAGCTGAGCAACACCCCCCTTCCCTCCCAGCCCTGGGTACAGCCAGGTACAGAGATGATACAGATGCAGCCATTCCAGCTCATTCACCCGTGCTTCCTCCCTGATAGCTCCCATCTCATCATCTGCTCTGTTCAGATAAAGCATTCTGACAACTGAAGCACAGCACTGGAAGAAAGAGGTGCCAGGATTAAACCTTCCAGCATTTCCCAGCTCATCCTCTGAGAGGCAATCCCAATAAATCCACATTTCTTTCTTAAATCACACTGCTAGCTTTCTCCTGAGCTGTGTTTCAGAAAACCCTTGAGTACTGACACAGTTTAGCATGTTATTTCCCCTGCATATTTACAAGAAAGCTTTACCCTGTCGTTCTTTTTCACCTCATTCATTTTAAACCTGAGCATCTCTATTCCTCCTGCATTAAAGTCTCTCTCACAGCAGGCTTGGTTAATAAAGCTGTGCTTTTGATGAAGTCCCTGACAAGAGAAGCTGGTATCATATATGAAGGGTGAGAGTTACATTAATGTTACTGTCTGCTGACAACTTCCCAAACCACCACAGTCCAGCCACCACTGGCAGGGCTGCAGCACAGGTTTAACACATTCTTGATTTAGTCTAATTCTGATCTTATTTTGGGAAGCCCAAAGTTATTTTCCTTAGTCTCATGATTCATATTTGATGGGAAAAAAAACCTCAAAGAAAACCACCCACAAATAATCCCACCTTGTTGTTGTAGGACTTACTGAAATGATTCTCACCAGGAAAGAAACCCAGTTTGTATTTCTACTATGTAAAAATTGTGAATCTCCTAAACAAGCCTTCTTTTCTGTCAGGAGCACTGGGAATTATTCTTAGCACATGCTGACATACAGACAGGCTGTTCCAGTATGGACATGATGGAAACCTCTCATCAGGAAGCACTGCTACTGCTTCCTTCTTCCTCAGGACCAGCAGAAGCTGAATTTTCTGCCACACAGAAGGTTTCAGCAGACACAGGCTTCTGCAGACAGACCCCAGCACGTGCTGCACCGATGGAGATACCTGTGTGTGATCACAGAGCGCAGCGCTGGCAAATACATTCACCCAGAAACACTACAAACCCCATCTGATCCCACCCACCCCAGGACAGCTTCTAGCTTTCAGTACAGTATTTTGGAAAAAGGGCCTTTTTGCCACAAACACCATGTCCCTCTACCTCCTGCTGCTCCTTCACCTTGGTAAAAATCACACAGAATCACGAGGTTGGAAAAGACCTTTAAGATCATTGAGTCCAACTGTTCTGGTCCTATGCTAAACCATATCCCTAAGTACCTCATCTACCCCTTTTTTACACATCCAGGGATAGTGACTCAGCCACCTCCCTGGGCAGCCTGTTCCAGGCCCCAAACAAAACCAAAGAGCACCCGGAGTACCTCTGCTTGTTACTGCTGCTGCTCCTTTCAACTCCCAATCTCTTTTCCAGTTTGCCAGGGCAGGGAGATACGCTGGTCTGTCCCACCTCCGGCTGCCAACACGCCGTGTCAGGGCAGCTCTCTCCACCCCGAGCTCAATGTATGTTTTATTCGCATTAGGGCAGCTCAGCCTGCTGCCTAAACAGCCCCGCACAAAGATTACGCTGCCGCAGCAGTTTCTACATGGAAGAGCCATCTCCTGTTACCGCCTGTCCTGGCTGGAGCAGTGTTAAGCCTCCCTGCAACCCTGGGATCTGAAGCTGGCAGGGGAGCAGGATGGGGTTGCCTTCAAGCCAGCAGGCTGCCAACCACCCAAGTTTTCCTTGGTGTTTAAGGCTTTAAAAAAAAACAAAAACCAAAAACACTTCAGAAAATGCAGTTTTGATTTGCCAAATCTGGAAGTGACCTGCAAAGGAAGGAAGTGGGCTACTTACATCTCAGAGTCATAAGGTTGGAAAAGACCTTTAAAGATCATCAAGTCCAACCATTCCTGTCCTATGCTAAACCATATCCCTGAGCACCTCATCTCCCTGTCTGTTAAACACCCCCAGGAGTGGGGACTCAGCCCCCTCCCTGGGCAGCCTGTGCCACAGCCCCACAGCTCTGCCAGGGAAGAACTTTGCCCTCCCAGCTGAGCTGACCCTGCCCTGGGGCAGCTTGAGCCCATTCCCCTTCATCCCATCTCCTGTCCCCTGGCAGAAGAGACCATCGCCCACCTCTCTGCACCCTCCTGGCAGGGCAGGGGAGGTGGGGAGAAGGTCTCCCCTCAGCCTCCTCTTCTCCAGGCTCAACACCCCCAGCTCCCTCAGCTGCTCCTCAGAGGATTTGCCCTCCAGCCCCTTCCCCAGCCTGGTTGCTCCTCTCAGGGTTACACAAGTCCAGATATGCTCATTTCTTTTATGAGCACACGACAACCTTGTTCTCTAGGTATTAAGTGCAAAAATTCTTACAGTTCAGTCATGCCATTCAGATCAAACCATGGTTGCAGCCACACTAGGGGAATATTTTGGGTGCTCTGAGTGCATACAACACTCAGAATTAGCCAGAATACTGATCCGATGCGTCAATTAACTGAGAGATGTTGAAGTAGATGAAATAGCTACAAAACCCAAAAGGAGCTGTAAGAGAAGGGATGGATAGCAGAGCAGTGATTTTGTAATGCTGGCAAGTGACATCCATCCTACAGATTACAGAGAAGGAACATGCCTGTCATCTGCTTTCACGACACTTGGATCTTGGTCCTGACACCACTCAAGTATCAACCACCAGTGGGGTTTCATTCAGCACGCTGCAGCTTCTAGGCTGAAGCTACATTTCTATCCTCAAACCTGTCAGTTCTCCCCAAAGCAGAGCCGAACAGCACCAAAGAAAACTGTAAGCAGTGACATCTCAGCATTTCCTCTCCCAGATCAGACCATTCATCAGCTATGCAGAACTGCATCCTGCTTCCTTACAGCCAAGAAGCTCTTCCTGATCCAGACTGTGGCAGTTAAGTGACTTAAGTCATGTTAATTGGAGAAAAAATGGAAGAAGGAAAGATTCTTTTCCCTATGTAGGTGCTCCACCCCGGGAATGCAACCAGGAACTCTGAAGACAGGCTGTCAAAAGTAAAGGTCAAGTCCACTCTGTCCTTCTGACCATTTTCCTGCCTGTTAAGGGAGCAGATTTATCCTAGTAAATAGTAAGATGAAGGAAAAACACTGGTTCCATCTGCAACACAGCAGACACAAGACAGGCAGACAGCAGTAGGAAGGGTTCGTGGGGCTCCCCCATCCCCACCAAAGCAAGCCAGCTTTCCCAAGTTGGAAGAGCTCTAGCAGCCCAGTATGAGTAACTTCCTGCTGTCATGGATAAGGGAATTTCAAACTTTCTGCTATTTTCAAAATAGTTGGTACCAGGAATAGGCTGAAAGCCACCCAGGCGTTGGGCTTCCAGGCAATACATCGTGTCCTACGTGCAGGCACGGCCAGGCCTGAGATACCAGCTTGCAATGCTCTGCTTGCTTTGAGTTGGAGCATGGGCAGCAGCAGGACAGGCAACTGCACAGCTCCCTGCCACCCAAGGACACGTACCATGCTGCCATGCTGGGCTGCTGGGACCTCAGAAAGCATCACATCAGAGGTTTTGCAACAGGCACCCCATGGAAACGTGGATTTGTTACCATAGGGCTGCTGCCTGGGATGTGTTATGAGGTGCCATCACGTTTTACACACTCAATCACAGCTGTGAACATGCCCTGAAGCACTGAACATCCAACACACACACACCCCCCAGTGTGCCCCGTGTCGCACGCCGAACTTTTAGCTGTACAAATCTCTGGCTGTTCAGCCTGGAGAGAAGAGACTGAGAGGGGAGCTGATCAATGGGGATCAATAGCTGAAGGGTGGGACACAGGGGGACATGGGCAGCCTCTGCTCAGTGGCTGTGGGGACAGGACAAGGGGCAATGGCCTCAAGTTGGAGCAGGGGAAGTTCCACCCCAATGTGGGGAAGAAATTCTTCCCGGTGAGGGTGAGGGAGCCCTGGGACAGGCTGCCCAGGGGGTGTGGAGTCTCCTTCTCTGGAGAGATTCCAGCTCCGTCTGGATGCCGCCCTGTGCGCCCTGTCCTAGGGACCGGACCCTGCTTTGGCAGGGGGTTGGACCCCGTGGGCTCTGGAGGGCCCTTCCCACCCCTATGAGTCTGTGATCTGATAACTAGGGAGGCAGAGTCCTAGAACAGACAAAAAGTCCCTTCAGCTCTATCAGTTTATTTTCATTTAACCAACAAAATCAGCCTCACGTTCCCAGTAACAGCAATAACCAGAGGGGATAAGGCAAAGGGGTTAGTGCAAAATCACAGCTCCAGTTTGCTGTTCACAGCACCACCTACCCAACCTTGCTGGCTTTTGCCACGGTTCCCATGTTGGTGCCTGTGAATTGAGAGGATGAACTCTTGCCTTCCAGCATCTTCCCACACTTTGGGGAATACACTCCCCCCTCGACCTGCCCTGCAGTTGGGATGGCTGGCTGGGTTGATCTGTTTGCTAATAAAGCAGTTCCCAGCATTTACATAGCAGATTGTGGGTCTTCATTTTGCTGCTATTTTTGGCTGGTTTTAAACAAGTATTCCCATCACCTGCTCCTGCTTTAGTTGGTATTGTCTTAACTCACCCCATGATCTATCACAACTCCTTTCTATCAGCCAATTCTGCATCATCCCCCTAGTTCAAGTCTCAAGACAAGAATTCAAAGCAGTTTTAAAATAATCACTGAGGTTTCAAAACGGAACTATCCTGTGGCAGCAGAGTTCAAGGTCACAAGAATCTGCTGCTGTGTATCTCCAGCCTTCCCTGCTTTAAGGAGGCTTCTTTCTTGGAGGGGAGCAGCTCTGCTCTCCCAAGAGGAATGTGCTTTTATTACTGATCTGTCAGGCTGAAATAAAACTCAGTGATGCCTGAGCCTTCCTTCTACAGTCCCTGTAGATAAAAACGGAGGATATTTTCTAGAAAGAATGGGGGGGGAACAAAATGTGTGAGCTGCAAACATCAAAGCAATAATAAACTAGAATTAACTCCTCATCTATTCCCATTTCACCTAAATCAGCTCGTCCAAAACTGTTGTAGTGCCTCTGCACTTACTGCTCTATCTACTTACAGTGTGCTGGGTAAAAGACAATGGTACAACCACTGCCAAACACTCCAGTAAATAAAGGTTTTGCTTTCCTTACCCCAGCTCCTCTCTGCTTCTTTGCAAGCACCAGCAAGGACCTCTCCCCACAGGACGGCTGTTGCAGGTGACTCTCACCCCAGCCACAAATCTCAGTTCCCTTCCAACAACAGAGCAGCTTGTGTTGTCCCCTCTTGCCCTTCAATCAGGAGACCACATCCTGTATTCAGGACATTCAAAGGTGGAATAAAGCCTCCAAGTCCTTCCAACACTGTCATTAGTGTCATTCTACCTTTAGCAAAAGTCAACAAGCACCCAGGGGTAAAGAAGAATTTCCATGTGGGATGGAGGATGGTTGAGGTGACAGACTCAACTCACAGGTTTTCACAGCTCTGGAGGGACAACAATGCCCTGTTAAGCCTCCTTCCTCAGCAGTCATAAAATCATTGAATCACAGAATGTGTTAGGTTGGGAGGGACCTTCAAAGGCCATCTAGTCCCACCCCTGCAGTGAGCAGGGACACATTCACTAGATAAGGTTGCTCAGAGCCCCATCCAGCCTGACCTTGAATGTCTCCAGGGATGGGGCCTCCACCACCTCTCTGGGCAACCTGGGCCAGTGTCTCACCACCCTCAGAGTGAAGAGCTTCTTCCTAATATCCAACCTAAATCTCCCCTTTCCTAGTTTCAAACCATCCCCCCCTCGTCCTGTCACTCCCTGCCCTTGGGAACAGTTCTTCCCCAGCTTCCTACAGGCACCTTTCAGGGACTGGAAGGGGCTGTAAGGTCCCCCTGGAGCCTTCTCTTCTCCAGGCTGAACCAGCCCAACACTCTCAACCTGGCTTCATAGGAGAGGTGCTTCAGCCTTTTGACTGTCTTCATGGCCTCCTCTGGCCCCACTCCAACAGGTCCCTGTCCTTGTGCTGAGGGCTCCAGAGCTGGACCCAGCGCTGCAGGTGTGGTCTCCCCAGAGCAGAACAGAGGGGCAGAATCCCCTCTCTCCATCTGCTGGCCACACTTCTGGTGATACAGCCCAGGATCCAGTCCTTAAAACTGGGTATCATGTACTGTTACCAGTAAATACAGCACCTCCTGCTCATGCTCTGCACACTGTTTTTCCCACAAAAAACTCAGCAACAACACAGTAAATCTTTCTTTTCCATTTTGCCCCAGACAGAGAGAGTAAGAGCCACCTTAACAGTGTGTGCTGCCTCTTCACAAACCCACCAGCTCATGATTTGCCCCAGCAGCCTCCAAGAAGGCTTCATCCCTCACCACGAAGCAGCAACGTTGTGTCACCAGCACGGCTGCTCTGTCCATCCCCTGCTCTTCACCAGGCCACAGCCTGACAAGCACATTAAAACTTAAGCTATACAAAGGCAGCCAGACAGAAAGTTTGCATTCAGACCCCCCCAGGGTTTTCTTCTTTACTTTAGCTTCCTAAAAATTGCTCTTGAGAGGGGAATGAGGCTTTCAGGGTTTGCTTGTTCCTTTCTGAACCAGTGAAAAGACTCCTTCAATCCAGGGGTTTTGTTGCTTACAGCAACTTACAGGTCAGAAAGCAGAGGGACTGACAAAGGAAACCTGAACTACATCTTTTGCCTCCCTATGATGCCAGGTTACATCTTCCCTGGGTGTGCTTATGTAATAAGGAGAAATGATGTGCAGGAAAGGGGGTTTGGCAATAGCAGCCTCTGCTTCTGCCTCCCCAGCAGCATTTCACCCATCGTTGGGGGATTCCTTTCTCTGCCACATTCTCCTCTCCCTGCAAAAAGCAATTAAGAATATTTACTGACCTCACAGGGCAGAGACATAGCACTTCGGTTAATTAAAGCCTGTAAAGACTTCAAGATCACCCAGCAAAGGGTTTTATATGAATGCAAAGTGCATCATAAACCCAAAAAATGACCCAGCAGAGACACAAAGGTCACAGCTGAAGTGTGTCAAATAAAGATCCCGTTCAGATTTAAAGAAAAAAGTTGTGATTTAAATCACCCCTCCATGCTTTCCCACCACACCTTAGCTGGGATTTTACAACACTGTAATCAGAGAGGGAGTAATTTCACAGGCTACCTGGTGAACTGGAAGGGATGTGTATTTAAAAGCAATCTGAAATCAGAGATACCTGAGAACTAACTACAAATGTTGGGGTATTATCTGCTTTAAACAGTAAAAAGAGCGAGGACCCACACGAGCAGGAGGAAAAACACCTCTCACTACTAATCACCAGCTTTGAGTAAAAGCCTCTCTAGGTTTTGGTGTTAAAACAAAAGAAATCAGGTCCTTTCAGTACTTCAGAGCCTGAAAGCTGCCAGTGCCTGGGTTCTTACAGGGTCGAAGGAGAGACTGGAGCTGCATGGGGAATGAAGAGCAGGCCAACGGGGACAGGAGGAGTGTGCAAGGGCAGGGGGCTGTTTGCTGCTTCTACTGCAGCAATCTGCAGGGCCACTGGGAGATTGTGGCCCCAGGGTGTTTCACACACAGCTGGGTACCGTGCCCTGGCTTACAAACCAGACGGCATCACAAGGCAAGTCACGGATCAGGGCAAGCACTTCACGACCCTGGGTGTAATCATTACCCAGCACTGACCACACCGCTGCAGGACTCTGCTGCCTCGGGACCCTTCTCCTAAGTACAGGGACACAGACGCAGCTGGGGCCATGGCTTGGCCAGAGAGGCAGGTGAGGGTGACCCTCCCAGGGAGCCTGGGTACCTCCAGCTCCATCCAGAAACAGTAGCCCCAGCGAGCCCCTGTACTCCTGCCGTAACACTGCCCAGCACACGTTTCTGACAGTTCACTTGGGTGCCCCTAAAGCTACCAAAATTTGTCTGTAATTTGCATCTTCTCTGCCCCAAGTCCCCACAGACAGTTTCTTTCCCTGAACAGTCTTACACCTCATGTGAAGCTTGGGTGTTGCATCAGGTTCAAAGGAGCACAGGAGCAGGAACGAAGCCCTTCAACAGTCACCCTTCCCATTTTGCCTGGTGAATAACCAGGGTGTCTGAATCCTTTTACGAAGCAGATCTCAGCTGTGGCCTCACACTCTTCAGACAAGTGACTGCTTAAGGGAAGAACTTCTACAATGAAGGATCTCACCATCCTCTTTCCATTGCTCCACCCAGCAGCCAGCCCCTCAAGTCCCCCAGCCACAATCCTCAGGTTCTGCCATGTACCAGGGTACCTGGGGGGAAAAGCAAAGCGAGCTGTGTGTGCCGGTCCATCGTCACATCTTTTAGAGATGCAGAAGCAAGCCAAGGATGCCCACTTGTTCCCCCCACGATGTCAGTACTTAAATACATGAGGTTGTGGTCCAAGATTCATTCCTACCAGCAGTGGTCCCATACACACCTAATGCGGGTACAGTGTGCAACCCACTATCTGCAGAAAGAAAGCACATGGTACAGTTCACACAGGCCACAGAAAGGCAGATGATACAATGATTCAGCAGTGAGGTTGCTGCCTCTAGCTCATCACCACACTGTTTTCTGGAAAAAAAACCCAAAACCCAACTAGTTTCCTTAAATCTGGCCACTTGACCTTGTACTGCTTCAGTGCCTCCTTCTAATGACTGCAGAACTTCCAACCACAGCATTTCTGATTCACTCATACACATCCAAAAACCCCATTAGCAACCAGGATGAAAAAGCTATTTGTGGATGTGAGAAAGAAAAGATGATGTGTAAGAGGGAACAACTGGATTCCACAAAACCAAATTCTGTTTTCAAACCTCCTCAAATTAAGCTGAAATGAAAAATTATTTCCTGAAGACACATTTCCCTCAAAGCAGCCACAGCTCTTCCTAGCTCTGAGTGCCTAAATAAATATATCCCACACTGCATGGCCATCTCTCCCATACTTTAAGTCATTCTTATGGCTTATATTTTACACCTTTCAACATGTATGAAGTAATGGAGATCTCCAAAGCCACTAACCTTCCTTTTCTTCTACACTGAAACAAAAATCTCCATGGCAGGCCAAGGGAGGATGTGAACAAACATTTGATGCTGAAACACCCCATCTCTTTTGTCCAGTCACACAACATTTGGGGGATTTCACAGAATCCCAGACTCGCAGGAGTTGGAAGGGCCCTCCAGAGCCCCTGGGGTCCAACCCCCTGCCAAAGCACAGTCCCTAGGACAAGGCAGGGCTGGAATCTCTCCAGAGAAGGAGACTCCACACCCCCTGGGCAGCCTGTCCCAGTGCTCTGTCACCCACACCAGGAAGAAGTTCTTCTGCATATTGGTGTGGAAAGTGGTTTGTCCACTTAATATTGAAAACTTAACTACTTTCTCATTACAAATCCAGCTCAGCTGGAGTGGAAATATCCCATGGGGAGAATAAATTGGACCAAGCAAAGCGTGAGGCAGAATAGAAACAAGGCAGCTAGAAGGATGGTTAATAGCACTTCCAGGCATTTCCAGGGAACACACTGACAGATGAACATTATCTGTGTTACTCTGGATGGCTCCAAGCTGCAGCAGGGCAGGTTTAGAAAGGACCTTAGGATGTGTTTCTTTTTATGAGAGGGTGTTCAAACACTGGGATAGGCTCCCTGGGGAGGTGGTCAGTGCCCACCCCATCAGTGTTTCAGAAGCATTTGGACAATGCCCTTAATTACATGCTTTCCCTTTTGGCCAGGCAGTTGGACAGGATGATCATTGTAGGTCCCCTTGAACGTTGCATCTTCCACTTGACAGGGATAGAAGGGTGTTTGGGTGACACTGTTTAATTGAGGGTTCAATGTCCTACTAACGACTCTACCTTTGGAGAAAAGCCCAAGGGCTGATAAAGAGCATGCTTTGCATCCTTGGAGAAGAGCTGAAAAACCAATAAAGAGGGAAGCCTCCTGCCCCAGCAGGCCAGAGAGCTGGGGGATGGCCAGGGAGGCCTGAAGGCAACAGAAATGGGCAGGAGCTTGGGGCAGGGAAAGGCAGCAGGGGGAGGTCCTGACCACCCACCCAACTAACAGGCTTGTGCAAATTGCACACACCCCTTCAAGGAGCATGAGTGCTAATTTGAAATGCTTGATCAATAGTAGATGATGCAGTAATTACTAACCAATTAGCATAAATTTAGGCAGGTTTTCCTAACCCCACCACAAGATCACTATGCAGGAGATGCTGGGTGCTGGCTTTGTGGAGTTACCACTGAGCCCCATCTCTGCACAGACCTGGAGTAAATCCAATACCTCTGCTCCAGGTGTATGTTGGCATCCTGCACCCCACTTCTGGGACAACAAAGAGACAAACCTGGCCCTGGCCAAGCAGCAACCCATCACAGGAGCTAGGGCTAGCTTTGGGGTCGGAAACCTGCACCCCAGCATAGGAAACCTGCACCCTGCCACACGCTACAGCAGCTGGTGCTGTGTGCAGGGTAGGAGCAGCTCTTTTTCCTGAGCTTAGCTTCCCTGGCACGTGGCCTGGAAACCCACAGTTCAGTCCCCAGTTCTCTGGCATCCAACCAGCGGACAGAAAAAATCTCTGGGAGCCTTAAAACTACATTGCTTTTTCATGGACAGTGAAATTTATGGCTGTGTTTTCAGGGCTGCCATTCCCACAGCTGGGGTCAGGTTTTCCCAAGGAGTCAGGAATCTCTCTGCCTACCTGGAAAAGGGGATGTATCTTGGAAGCATCACATGCAGAGCAGCTCTCATCACAACCCAAGTGACTCCTGTACTTCTGGTTGTTTTGAAAGCCTGCCGCTTACTTTCATCCTTACATCAAAAATGTTTTCCTCCCAAGAGCAGGTTTATAACTGCTCCTCTGCTGGCAGGAATGAATGCTGGGAACCTGCTCTGTGTTAAAGCACTTTGTAACTGCATCCTGGAAGAAGAGGGAGCTGCTCTCTGTGGATAATGTTCAGTAATCTGCCACCATCTGACATTCACAGACAGAAAAGTCAATGACTTCATTCAATGATTGAAGGATTAGAATGAGTTTGGGTTTGTATCAGACTCAGCTTAAGAAGGATGAACTGGAGTCATTACAAAATGAAGTTTAATAAGCTACTTTGAGTTAAAATTAATTAATGAAGTTCAGGGGGAACAAAAAAGAAACTAGTTTTAAACTAGCTTGGACTATATAACTGTGATTTACAGCTCAGTGTCTACAGGGCACATAAGAGTGAATTTGGCAACTGCTCATCCTTACCAGAAGCTCAGGAAAAAAGTATTTCTGAGCTAGAAATACCAGTATTTCTTTGTCTCTACATTTAAATGACAAGCTGGACTTCACAGTTTGCTTCTGAGCTGCATTGCTTGGATTTACAGCCTGCAAGAGATACGGGGTGCAGAGCTTATGTGCAATCACTATCATACAGCTTTTTCAACTGGAACAATAAAGCCAGTATGACACTGCATCTCTTTGAACCAATGTTTCTGCCCTGCTGCTGAGCCTGCACAGAGGTTAAAGTACAAGCAGGAGCCCCTTTTGGAAGGAGGGGGCACAGGGCAGTGGCAGGACATTGGCAGAGCTGGGGAGAGTTGCTTAGCAATATTCCAGAGCTTCCTCTGGGGGTAAGGGTGCTACAACACACCCCTGGTACCACCTCCTCTGGCTGTGCTCAGGGCATGACAGGTCACAGGCAGCACAGCATCACACCCACTGACCTAATTAAAAGCCTTAAGGGTCTGGGGAAAGAGAAAGAAGGGATTTGACACCCAAATACTGTGTAAGCACATGCTCCCTTCCTGGCAGCAATCAGGAGCATTACAACTACCTTCCTCTTACCTCTCACACGCCACCAACTCAATTGCTGCTGGTTTTGGACTGTCTTCAAGCAGGGTGGGTGAGAACCACTGCAGCAGCTCTGTGGTAATGCAGTTTGTCTTTCCTTTGAGGGCTGTGTGTCTTTCCAGTACAGAGGTACAAGAACATCAAGCCCAGATGATGCAGTTAGTCCCTTGTGCCAGGCTGAGCCTAGCAGATACCAGTCATAAGCTACCTTGCCTGAATGGGATCAGGAGGGTGCTGTGCACAAGCATCCCTTGTGCAAATGCAGTACCAGGATGTACTGGTGAGTATTTGCAGAAGTGGTTTGTTGGGACCTGCCCATGAAGCACTCAGGATAACAGGGGGAGGAAGATGAGAAGATACAACACTGATAAGAAAACATCCAGTTGATCTTTCTGGCAGTTTGGAAAAGCTCATGCAATATTTGATCACTGCAACCTTTAATCTTTACAGACAGAAGTACAGTGTCTCCCAGGGAAGAGTTATTTGCCATAGCACGAAAACATCTGTCACTCAAGTTTTAATGAAATCTCATCCACTCCTATGTTTTCCAGAAGTAAACCAAACTAATTAATCTTAATTCATAATGTATGAGTTCTAGACCAAGCAGACTCAATTTACTGAATTCAGGTCATGGAATATCTGACTCTTCATTCCCCTTGCCTTCATTTTAGTCATCAGTGTTGAGACTGGTGACTCGGCAATCACGACTGTGGGCTATTTCTGGAGAATAAAAACCTGGATTGGCCAGAATCAATGAGAACAAACCAGGATAATTCAATTTTAATATCTGAATATTTTTAAACAAGCCCCAAAACATCATCTCACATGAACCTGGCTGATTATTAGCTAATTATTGGAGCTCAGCTCATGCCAACACGTGCCATAGCTACTCTGCTTGTGCCACCTGCGCTGCTTATGCACACACACACAAATACACTGAAAACTCAATTATGAAACCATCACTTCACCTCTTCCAATGCACCTACATTGCAGCTGAGGCAGGGAACACGACCACAGAAGCACAGAGAGAGAATGAAAGCCCAGCACATGTGGGTAATACCCCTTCCTAGCACACAGAGCAGGCTGCAGCAGCTCAGCACGCTGAAAGGCAAGATCTCTAAACACAGAGTTCATGGGAATTCAGCAGCTCCCCTTCCTTGCCTCCTCTGCCAAGTAACTCCAAAGAGGCAGCAGGTCATGCTATTTTCAGATAATGGTTTCATGAAGGGTGAGACACAAGCAGTTATTTTAAAACACAGCGAGGCTCCAGGCTGCACCACGGCTCACCCGGAAGTCTGGGTCTGACTGCGAAAGGAGGAATCTGCAAACATTGCACAACAGAGTTTGAACAAAAAAAGGGTGAAAATGCAACACAGTGAAGTCCTGACCATCTACCCACAGTATATTATACATGCAAAAGTGTCCTTGCTGCTGCTCCAGCACCCTGCCAACGCTGGGAGCTCCTGCGTGACCCCAGCAGGCTGCGATCCTCTCTTAAAACAAAGCATACTTTAAGAAGCCGTTACACAGCACCAACTCCTGGGGACTGACAAGGAGGCAGGCAGGATGCTGCCGAAATCTAACAGCTCACCTCCCTGGCTGTACCACAGCACATCTGGCAAGGAAATAAATCTGAAGCTTCGAGCTCTCACCTGGCACGAGCACACGCGATGGCCAGCGCCCTTGGGACTGCCACAAGCCCCCAGCAGCCCTGCCCGCGCTGCCGCTATCCGCTCGCTGAGGACGGTCTCTCCCGTGACTCCATCAGCCAGGAATGGCAACCACCTTGTCCTTCAGCGCTGCTGGGGGGCTGCCAACGTGGGGACGAGACGTGCCAGGAGCAGACCCTCAACCTCCCAGGACCAGCTTCCTTCACGTGAGACCGACCTGCGGGAAGCAGCGTGGGGAGGTCAGGAGAGCTGCCGGAGGGAGCCCACGGCGCTGGGGCAGAGCAGAGTCACACCAGGCATCGCATGTACGTACGCAGAACTGCCAGCAAACCCTCCACCCCTACTCGGGTCTGATCACATCCTCATCAGCCGGCTGGCCAAAGGCAGGCGGTTTCCTTTTACGAGTTAATACAGCCAGCAGACAGGAACGGGTCGTAGTACTCGCTACAGGCTGCTCACCCCCAGGCAGGGAAAGGGCTGTATTTCTTTAAAAGCAAAATGCCTTCGCTTTGGGAAACTTATTTCTGCTTTGCTGTGGTCATTTGCTAACTTGCCCAAGATCCTGTAAAATCCCAGAAAAGGCTAGGAAATGAGACGATTGAAACGCTGACGGTCAGGGCAGGAATTTCTGGAATGAAATCTTTAAGGGCAGGAGCAGCTAGAGCGAGCCAGCTAACGCTTTCATGCCCTGCCTCTGACCACCAAACCCATTTAGTGGGCAGATCAAGGGGTATGAGATGATTTAAAATACCTGGTTGCGATGGGCACTTCTCGGCATCAGCTGGGAGTCCTTGGCGTAGGCAGCACGCTGCTGCTCCTCGTCCTCCTGCCTTTTCCAGCAGACCCCTCACAATGTTGCAGCTCCCCAGGCCTTACAATCAAGTGGTTTGTTGGAAGAGAACTAAAAATAGTGCTGAATTTTTCGCTGAAGCACTTGCTTGAGTGAACATAGTGCCAGCCAGCCCGTGCGTTAGCGAGCCGTACAGACCTCTAACATTAACTATAGCCCAGTTCCTCCTGGAAATATGACTCTCCACTTTTTTAAATATATATATTTTTTTAAAGACAACACAGACTAAATCCTGCTTTGCTAAAAGACAAAACGAGCAGAGTTGTTTTAAGAATATCCTCAGGGAAAGACTGAGTCACTTAAGCTGCTTTTATGATAAAAGATCCCTGGAGGAAGTGTATCTCCTTAGAAGTCTCTGAGCTGGTCAGAGATCCATACACCATCCCCACCCCCCCAAAAAACAGTGTTTCACACTGTTGGGTTTTGGGGATTTGTGTTGTTTTTAGTAGTCTGAACATCTGCTTCCATGGCATGGGAGGCAGAGCAGGATTTCATACTGGCTAACACTAAGAGGATGATTAACAGAAGCCTCTGTCCTGCAGGGCTGTTAATAAGGGCCACAGAAGAGGGTAAAAAGTGGCCTATAAGGATGCTGTGTACAAAAGTTTATGGCATCAGTTGACAAGTCCAGACACAAACAAATAAAACACCTCTAAGGGAATTATTTTCACAAAGCTTCTCCTTACTGCTGTCCAAAAACCACTGCAGAAGACAAAGTCTGCAAAAACATCATCCAAGACAGATGTGAGAGCTGCTGCCAGTGTCCAGATTGGGATCCCAGGAGCAGATTTGGATGCAAAACGCCCACTCGGCACACACTGGGCTCCCATGCTGGATAAGCCAAGGAACGAGAAGGTGCAGGTAACAGCTGGCAACAACCACTGTGGCCTTGTAAACAGCTGGTAAATCACAGAATCGTATGGGTGGGAAGGGCCCTCCAGAGCCCATGGGGTCCAACCCCCTGCCAAAGCAGGGTCCCTAGGACAGGGCAGGGCTGGAATCTCTCCAGAGAAGGAGACTCCACACCCCCTGGGCAGCCTGTCCCAGGGCTCCCTCACCCTCACTGGGAAGAAGTTCTTCCCCACATTGGGGTGGAACTTCCCCTGCTCCAACTTGAGCCCATCACCCCTTGTCCTGTCCCCACAGACACTGAGCAGAGGCTGCCCATGTCCCCCTGTGTGCCACCCTTCAGCTATTGATCCCCATTGATCAGCTCCCCTCTCAGTCTCTTCTCTCCAGGCTGAACAGCCCCAGCTCACTCAGCCTTTCCTGGCAGGGGAGATGCTCCAGGCCCTTCATCCCCTTGGCAGCCTCCGCTGGACTCTCTCCAGGAGATCCCTGGCTGTTCTGTCCCAGGGAGCCCAGCACTGGACACAACACTCCAGGTGGGGCCTGGCCAGGGCAGAGCAGAGGGGGAAGATCACCCCTCTAAAAAGCCACAATTATTGTCCCAGTAGTTGCTTCAGCTGTGAGGTGGGCACCAGAGTATGTCCAACAGCAAGCTGGGACTTCTGAACCATGGAGTTAAGATTTTACTATTGCCAGTGAACTTTATTCTGTAAAGGCATCTAGAAATCCAGGCTCTGTCACAGAATATACAGCAGTGAGGAAGTGGCACCGGTATCTTTAGCCTGTGCTGCACCAAGCCACTCTACTCAGAGACTGAGGATAAATTTACAAGACAATTCTTCCTTCACCCCAACAAATAAACTGCCACTGCCAGAACTTTCCAGAAGCAGCTCTCCCAGGCCTGAGTACTGTACATACATAAATACATACGGTCACAGCCCCTCACACAAAGAGAAATCTATAGATACATATATTTTAAAGGAAGAGTTTAGGATGGAAGTAATCCTTAAAATTTGGAGTTACTGAGACTATCAGAGGAGAGACACTGTTGTTTCACCGAAACTGAGAAGACCACGGTGGTTACTTGGCCTGTTTGGCTGCTAATGTAAAGCTGTCCCCCACATTTTTGTTTCCCCTCATACTCCTTTGAGCACTGCTTCGGTTTTATTTATTCTGCTGTTGTGGAAGGGCTGGCAAGTTCCTCCTACTCCTTTCTGCTGCTGACAAAACATGCTGCGAGGCAGCATACGACATCCACATTGCAGCAGAGGTAGCCAAGAACATTAGCAGTGTCTTCATTCCTGCTCCACTCCCCAGCTATTATTTACAGAGAGAAAAAGCATTAACAGAGCACAAAGTTCTCAATAATTTAGCCTCACTTCGCCATCTGTTACTTCCCATGAGCTGATCCTAATGAGAGAGTACTTCAAGATGCATCTGAGGAACCAGCTGCACCCAGTGAAGTCACCAGAGGAGGGGAATATTCCCCTCCCAATACATCATCCTCTAATGCTACGCCCCAGCTCCTTCCCCCACCAAAATGAAGGGGAATGCAGGCACTGATGTGAACACAGCCCAGCTCACAGCCTCTTGTAGTCATGTTGAGCAAGTATCAATGCTGTTTTCCTCAATAATTCACAACTCTCTCTGCTCAGGGGGACAATGAGGGACCTACAAACATCACCTGCCCCCAGGCCTGAGCATCCAGCTTTCTGTAGGTGCTTCTCCTGTGGTGCATTCATCTACGGAGTGATCCTGAGATCACAGATCACCCGGTTGGAAGGGACCTCAAGGATCATTTGGTCCAACCTTTCTTGCCAAAAGCATGGTCTAGACAAGATAACCCAGCACTCCATCCAGCCAAATCTTAAGTGTCCAATGCTGGGCAATCCACCACTTCCCTGGGAGATTATTCCAAGAGCTGACTGCACTCATTGTGAATAATCTTCCTCTTCTGCCCAACCAGAATCTCCCCAGGAGTAACTTGTACCCAGTACACCTCATCTTTTCCATGTGACTCCTTGTGAAAAGACAGTCTCTATCCTCTTTACAGCCACCCTTTAAATACTGTGAGCCAGTAAACTAAGTGGGCCAGTGAACCAAGCATTCAACAGGCAAGTGCTGCCCAAGGAGTCAGCTGTTGGCTGACACTACTCAGAGAAAGAACAGTGGAAACGCAGGACCATGGTTGCCAAGAGTAAGAGAAATTCACCACTGAACACAGGAGGAGATTGCTGCTGCCAGTGCCCTGCCAACAGCTGAACCACATCACAGTAAGTATGTGGCATCTGCTGTTGGAAATGCTGAGGTTAAACCTCTCTGTCCTCCCACGAAAATTCCTTCTGAAGTCCCACCTAAATCCCTCAGAGGATGGTGGTCCCATACAGTGGGATGAATTTGGTTAGGAGCCAGTCTGCAAGGCTTCTGTGTGGTTTAGGTCAAAAGCATATAAGCCAGAACAACAACCACCTCCTGGGACCAAGAATAGTCTGGAAACTAGTGGTCATTTTTTAACTGCTTGAGACAAAACCTCTAAAGCTTCATGCTGTAGGATTCCTCTTTACAAGTCAGGTTAGCCAGAATCCTCTCTTACCCCACCAAAGCAAATCAGCTGGGCTTGGGACACCACTGAGCAAGACCAGGACTCAAAGGCAAAGACTCTGAATCCAAGTGATGACCACATAGATAAATTGCTGCTCCTGGTACAAATTTAGAAGTAATTATTGCTTCTGTTTGCCATGATGCTTCAAGATGCTGGCCTGCACAACTATCAGAAGCACAGAATGAGTTGTTAACATTGCAAAGTCATATTCAAACCTTTAGGTAAATGGGCTCTGGAATTTGTTGCTGGTAGCTGCACAGTGCTGCTTTTGTTCCCCACCAGTTTTCTAATTGGGTGTGTGTATTTACACCTTACACGTGGGAAATGGGGTAGATACGGCAGGAACATGACTTAGGGAAGATAACACCACCAAACCCAAAGATTATTGTGCTTTACACCTTTCAGCAGGGATTACAGAACATAATTCCATATTCTGAAGAACTAGCAACTTGAAATAAAGCCTCAAGCAGTGCACAAATAACACAAAGCCACGACCTTGAGTCTTCACACTACGTAGAAGCAAAAGAGGGAGTCACATTTAGGCTGCCTTAGCTGTTTTGGGGGGTGGGGGGTTTTAAAATCGTTTCCCAAACACAGGAATAATGGCTCCTGATCAAGCACAGCAACTCAGAATTCTGATAACCAACACCATTCCCTCAGTAAAAATGATGATATAGTCTTCCACCTTTCCCACAGTCCATGGAAAAGGCAAGCAATCTCCCTCTGGCCCCTCCACTGTCCCACACTTGTGCTCTCCGGTGTGCCAGGGAACATGCAGCCCACTCTCCTGTGCCCAGCACGTGTTCCTGGGGCCGCCCCAGCACCGCAGCGCTGCATTCCTCAAGTTGTTGGCCATGGGTTGACACCAGGCTGCCCAGGCTGGGAGCAGCTGTGTGTGTAGGTGGGCAGGGAACAAGAGGAGGGATGGGGAGATGGGAAACTTTGCTGCCTGCAAATGTCATGATCCCAACTGCGGTTCCCCAGGCTGTTTAACAAGTTTTCCTCTTAATGGCTGGCTGAGATGAGGGGGATTGTTTTGCTGGACACTTTCTTCCCAAAACCACCACCAGGATTTCTCACCTGATGAAACAAACTGCTTCGTACTTTCTGCTCTGCCTCCAAGGTCTGGGGTCTGCCACTTAAAAGTATTCACATTTCCAGCAGCCCAATTAACAGATCCATCATTATTACTGGAGAGACTGTAACTAAGCACACTGAGAATATTTTTAATACTTCATGTGCCTTCAGAAAGCATTTTTTTCCCTCACAGTGCGTGCTTAAATGGGACCCAAGCCTCCTCTCCCATCAGTTTTAGTAGCTTAAGGCAGGAACGCTGTCAGAGGTTCCAGCTGGGCTACACCCATGTGAAAAGGCAGCAACATCCAGAAATGTGAATTGTGAGGAGCATACACTACCATGAGTTTAGCTGTCCAGCACATCCCTTGTGTATTATGATGTATGTTTAACAGTATGATCACATACGTATTTAAAAATGAGGTAGGAAGGAAGACAGCTAAACAGTGTAGGTACTCAAAGGATACTACTGAGGGGAATCTTTAAAATGCCCATCAGTCCCAAACTGCTTGGGGAATTCATCATGAGAAGAACACTTTGGGTTCTTTGTTAAAAGCACCTAGAAAACACGGGGGTATCCACACTTGGGTCTGCCCTCCACGTTACCAGCAAGCCTCTCACTGCCAGTAAAATAACCTCTATTGAAAGTAAAGCTAGCAGCTTGGCCCTGGAAATTACTAGAAGCAGCATTACCACAATAGGCACGGCTAGAGGTTCCTCTGAGAAGCTGAACTGCTCAATTATTCTGCTGGATAAACCTGTGCTAGACACATTCCATGGGTATAGGCGAAAAGTCAGTCACACACGACCCTAACTGCAAAGCAGAGGACATACCAAGAGGGAGAAGAGATTACAGCCCCAGAAAATGAGAATCAGGCACAGAAATTACTTCCTCTGAGCTGTAGATGAGCATCTGGTTTTGCAGAGTCCAAACACAGGAATAAATCTTTCAGAGTGCTCTCCACCATTTCCTTCCAACCTCACTGCAGTCCAAATCCAACTCAGCCCATACATAAGGAATGAGCCTGTTTCCACATGTGTGTGCACTTGGGGTTTGAGTTGGTTACATCCAGGCAGCCCTCAGGGATGCCCAAATAGCTCTGAGTATGACATGCCCACGTCTTCTCATGGAAGCCTGTCAGCTGTACTCAGCTGCACAGCCATTTAACTTGCCCAATCACATTTTTGGCTGCTATTCTGCCTTGCAACTTAAGAGAAACACTCTCCAGGAGCTAGGTCACAAGAAGGAATTGCCAAACTCTGCTACTTTTCAAAGAGCTTACTCCTAAGGGGAGCAGGAAACACAAGAAATGTTAGAGCAGGTCTGGAAGAAAACATAAGGGAAAAAAACCCCCATAATCCATAAGGACAGCATCTTTTCCATCTTCCTCTTCTATCTGTTGATTTCATTTGAAATGCACAGGTTCATAAACACAAATTTATATGCAGATTGCACATCAGACATTAACTCACTTTCAGTTTTGATGCTGGGAAAGTCTGGTGTTTGTGTGCTGCATCTGTCTTCTTGACATAAGCAAACACCAGCTGTTATTTGCTTGGTTGGAAAAAAACTGAGTAAACAAAAATTATTAATTAAAGGAGGAACTCAGAAAGCTTAGATGTGGATTCAAAATGTATTGCACAATCACATCAACTTGGAGTTAAGGAAAGCATGAGAAACAAGACAGATACTCCAGTATGTTCTTTGTAGTAGACTCCAGGATATTCTCTGTAGAAGTAATTTGGCACTTTATTGGTATGTGCCTTTAACAGCTTGTCTGACATTAGTAAGTAGGGACTTTGATATCTCGTGTACTTAAGCACAGTCAGGTCATATATCTGGCCATATGTGTGTTCCACATGTGTGCAACACAGTGAAATGCTGGTGAAAGCACTGTCTTGGTTTCAAATCCAGAGAGGAAATCAGAAAACAAGCAGAAGTTCCAAAGATAAACACAGTTGTGAGGTTTGATGATGAAAAGTAACCCTCTTGGTGAGCCAGAACAGTGTGTTACTTGTTTTCACATGGAAAACCAAACTTTGCCTTTAGGAAACACAGACAGCAGACCTACTGAGTCTCTGCTCTCTTAAAACTTGAGGGTGTTCTTGCTGGTACCTGCCAGCTCTCAGACACCTCCACAAGACGACCATTCCTGCTGGGCTATGCTAAATGAGATGCTAATAACCACTGTTTTGCTGAGAGGGTGAAAACATGCTTTCTCAGAAGTGCTTTGTCTTTAAATATCATCTGTGGGACCTTCAAAGGTCCTACAGAAAGCCATGACTTAGAGCTAATTTATAAAATATTAATACTACACAAACCACACATATAGGCCCTGGTAGTTTTCCTAAATTACATCAATCCCAGTAGAGACCTTTCTTATCCTGTGTACCTTGGCCTCTGCCAGGAGATCAAACACTGTTCCTTTCTCATTGTAAAGCAAGCTTGTATTTATTCCTGAGCTTCCAGGAGAGGAGAGCAGAGATGGGGCAGGAATTAGCTGTGCATCACCATTTCCCAGCTCACACACAGATGCATCAGCTGCAACTTGATCAGTACGTTATTCCAAAAACAGGGCCTCAGCAGCAAGCTGTGAGGCAAAGCTAAATGTCTGTACTTTGCGTTGCTCTAACTTGGAGAGTCAAGTGAAAACATGGTAAGGAGGCAGAAATCCCACTCCTGCCCACTAAAAGTGCCTTTATGCAGTTTGTGAGCACAGGCAGAATAATACTCAGTGAATGCTCACTTCTCATATCCCTCCCAGGTAATTCTATAACAATAAGGGTCTGCTGGGTATTAACTACTGTCTTCTGGGGCTGGAGACAAAAGAACAGTTATTCCTATGGCTAATGCTAATAAAATATGTTTGAGAAATGAGTTACATAAACAGATTATTCCTCCAGGCTGCAGTGAGTATTTGTATCCCCTTCTCACAGAGAGCAGAACAAACGTAATGAGGCAAGAGTGAAATACCTAAAGCAGGCCTGAGACAGGCAGCTCTGGGAACAGAAATGTAACAGGTTCATTCCCCAGCCGTCACCACTGCTCACTGCACCACTCCTGCTCCATCACTAACTTGGATAAAAATAAGAGATTACACACTTGCTTTGCCCAGGGTAGAGACACCCTCAGCAGACACCCCCCTGTTCTGCAGTGAATGCAGGAGATAGCTGTGATCTCATGTCCAATTTGGCCTGCTCAGGTGTAGGATGGGGTGGACAGCCCTGCGGAACCCCCAGAATTTGCCACTGCAAAGAGCCTCCTACCTGAGTGGTCTGTTTTTCCTGACTGCTGGAGCTGAGCTGTCATACTCACTGCACAAGTCTTAACATCTCTAATTTCTTGGTAGGTGCAGGCTAGAGAAATCTTCCAAAGGGCAGGATGAAAACGTGCTCAAAGCAGAGCCCTGTCAGAAAGCACCCAGGCTCGTTGCCAGCACTCCGCGAAGGACCTGTTTCACAGAGGTTTGGGCACAGAGTCACAGCTCTAATGGTATTTATGGGCTTTGTACTCTGACAGGGCTCATTAAAAACCTTCCACCACGCAGCGCTTCCCTGACCTGTGCAGCAGGCTCACTGCAACCCCTGACACCAATGCAAGGTGCAGTGTCACCTCCTTTGGGAAACAAGAACGTGACCTTTTATACTGTAATCACCCCTGAAGAAACCCAACATACTTCCCAGCTCAGCATGGCCTTACACTATCTGGATAACCTTTTCCTAACACTTCCCTCAATTGCATGTTTTCCCAAGGAGATGAAGGACAATTTATTTTCCCCTTTCCCCCTGGAACAGTAATCCTTACAGAGCACCAGGAAGATGAAACACCCTGAAGGCTGCTATATCCTATGTGTATGTGTCCCTATTATTACAAGCATGTTGGGACCTTCAAGGAAATAAAATCAAAGGCAGCTCCTTGTTCAGGAAGATCATTCTCCCCATCTCACAAGCACCAACAAATGAATGGTCAGGTATTTTATGCATACATATATCCTACACCCTATTGCACCAGGATATTTGGAAAGAGATGGTGCTATTTACTGGAGGATAAGTAACAACAATAAGTAACAAAACCTTTTCCAAGAAGTGGAGTTTTACAGTGAGGGGCAACACAGTATGACACACAGGATTTGTCCTGTAAAATAATTTCAACTGGAGTAAGAGTACTTAAAAAGCATCCATGAATTTCTCAGTCATACTATAAATGCAGCACATTCCAAACTGCAGATGTGCATTCACCATCAGAAGCATAAATTTCCCATATTTTGTGTATTTTTCTCTATCCCCTTCCTTGGCTTTATACCCACATTTGGCTTATTCATTTGAGGCTCATATTGCTCTTCTTTTTAAAGCCTATCCAGGCTATTACAGCCAGAGTAACAGCACTTACAGAACTACAGCGTCCTTCCATGTACTACATCATCCACAGTCCGGCATCATCAGGATTTATAAACACACTTTTCTTAGTTGACATCATTCCTTCAAACAAACTGAAACAGCTCAACAAATTACACAAAACCTGAGATGAAAATAGCACAAGTCACAGGTATTTGCCAGGCAGCTTGCTGCCTCTCAGCTGAGATGTGGCCTAGCCAGGCAAAGACAATTGTATTTGTAGGTTCTGTAATTTGAAGAAATTGGATAAATAAAAACTAAAATAAAAGATGTTAATTTTACCAAGTGCCATCACCAGGGAAGTGAGAGTCTGAAGCGGTTTTCCTGCACACTACTCAGTCTTTATCCATAGCCACCCATGCAGTCACTCAGACCTTTCCAGATGTTTAAACCTCTCCAAGTCTGGACAAATCCTTTCTTTTAAGTTCCTGCAACATTTGAGACACCATCCTGCAGCTGAAAAGGCAGGAAGTAAGCAACATTTTTCAACAGCACTTTTTTAGCATCAGCTCATAGTCTGAAGCAGAAGGAGGATGACCTCACTCAGAGATAAGAGTGTTGGCAAACAGATCAGTAGTTACCTGACCTTAAATAGGTCGATACCAGTCCCAGCTCCCCTAAGGCTTCATCTGCTCACCAGTTACTTCAGCTCTGTCCCAGGTGCAGCCCAATTCAAGTAATACACCAGCCACACTGCACTTGCAACTTCAGCAGCAACAGACTGTTGCATGAAAAACTTGGATCAGCACATTTCAAAAACCTAAACAAAATCGATTCCGGACTACAATTATCAGTTGCTTTCCCTCTTAGACCTCCTAGGAATTGAACCTGTCTACATAATTAAACTGTATATAAAGGCTTTCTCCAAACCTACAAAAGCCTTTTATTTATAGCCACGCCTCATCATATTAAACACCCATCTCTAATGAATTACAAGATGAAGAGATGACAAATACCAAAGCACAAGCTGAATACACTCATCACATTATGCATTTAAAGCACTGCAAAATTTTACTCATCAATTCCCATCTCAATTAAGAACAATCTCCTCTGGACCTGACTGTTTTGTACCAACTCAGTGACACCTCGTGAGCAGGAAATAACTAGATGAACAATGCAGTTTTACACTCATCTTTGTTTCATGGCGGTTCTGGCCTATCTGGAACCCTCACTGAGAGTGGCTGTACCGACAGACAGACATCTGTCTGTGCAGCCTCCCATTAAATGTTGTCTCTTGCTGTCTTGTCCCTGACATTAGACTCTGCCTCCAGACACCTTGTTCTTCCACCCTGAGGAATGGGAGCAGCTGGCTAAGGCACGGCGTCAGCAACATGGCCTTGATTAACTGTTTCTCGCTCCGTGGCCTGTACTGACTGAGCTTCAGTTACAATCAATAAATAATTTCCACATACCTTATTGTTCTGGTTTTCAGCTGGGATAGGGTTAATTTTCCCAAGAAGATGGAAGGGGACACAGCCAGGACAGCTGGCCCAAACCAGCAGGTCGAGGTGGGAAACTCTTCCCCTCTGCTCTGGGGAGACCTCCCTGCAGTGCTGTGTCCAGCTCTGGAGCCCTCAGCACAATGACAGGGACCTCTTGGAGCAGGTCCAGAGGAGGCCACAAAAATGATCCAAGGGCTGGAGCACCTCTCCTGTGAAGCCAGGCTGAGAAGCCAGGCTGAGAGAGCTGAGGGGCGTGAGCGCGGCCTGCCGGCACCTGAGGGGCCCGAGCGCGGCCTGCCCGCCCCTGAGGGGCCTACAGGAAATGCAGGGAGGGGCTGTTTATCAGGCAGTGTAGTGACAGAACAAGAGGTAATGGCTTTAAATTAAAAGAAGGCTGATTAGAGATTCAGAATAAATTATTCCGTGTGGGGGTGGGGGTACACTGGCACAGGGTGCCCAGAGAAGCTGGGGCTGCCCCTGGCTCCCTGGCAGGGCTCAAGGCCGGGTTGGATGTGGCTCTGGGCACCCTGGGCTGGTGGGGGATGACCCTGCCCATGGCAGGAATAGGACTAGGTGATCTTAGAGGTTTCTTCCAATCCAAAGTTGTCTGATATCATAGAGTCACAGAACAAGGGAGGGGTACCACAACTTCATGCTCAATATATCAGAGAAGAGCTGGCTGGTGAGGAGCATTGCTGCCCAGGGACTTTACAGCTTTAATTTTCATTAACTTAAATTTTAATAGGCCTTTCTCCACATTTTCTTTCATCTCATCTGTTCAGGATTCCCATGAAAGAGGTCATCTTGGCTAAGAGAAGGGGAGGCCTGTATCATAATCCACATTTCGGTGGCATCAAGAGCATCCGTGGCAAAGCAAAATCTGCAGGTGCACAGAAGAGTCTGTCTGTGCACCCTGACACCCAAACCAGAGGCATAACCTGTGCACAACCAACCCAGCTGGATAAGGGAGAGCAGAGGTGCCAGCAAGCTTTGGCCTGAGGGACTGAACCACATTAATGAAACTGTTTTGCAATGTCTGGATTACAGAAAGCAATCCAGCTACTCACAGGGGCAAAATAATTGCCAGCAATGTCAAAGGGAGGACACAGCAAACGTGACCTTACTCTGTTTATGGAGCAGGTCATCTGAATTGGTGTAAGAAAGTCCACATTTTGAAGAAGAAAGTCCTACATTTCATTTTAGCTTGAGAAGTTACACTTCCAGTGACTTAAATATGCAATGTATCACGGTAAACAGTTTTATCTCAAAATACAGTTCAGAAAGCCAGAGGCACACAGGAATGCTGGGGGTCAGCCACACAACAAAGAAGGGCAAGGGGGCTTTCAAAAGAAACAATCGGGGCTGTCAAGTTGTAAAGGAGGCAGAGTGCAGAAGCCCAATCCCCTCTTACAAGAGACCTGCCTGTTTGAACAAAGCCCGTTCCAGGCTAAGCCAAATCTTCTCATTTCTGTGATTCTGTGCAAAAGCTCTTTGGAGTCTGAGCTGCTCAAAGCCAGTGAGAACAAGGATAGTTTATGAAAGCAATGCTAACAGAGATATCACCTGTCTTCCATAAGAACTGCTCAGAGAGCGTTTCAAATTCAGTCCCCTCAGTGTACCAGTATGCAAATTAAAGCAACTCAGCAGTAAGTAGCTTGCTTGAGTTCAAGTGTTAAAACAAATGCAAAGCCATACTTTATAGCACTAGGGAAGGTGCAAGAAGAGAACAAAACCTTGAAAGGATCTGAATGGATCTTCAGCATCCTTTAACATCATGGATCCCAGAAAACCCATTTATAAAATTACAGTAAAGCTCTCATTTTCCTTTTACACGCCCCAGGAACGTCCTGTTGCTTGTGCTTAGCTGGAAACCACCAAATGTGATGTCATTTGACATGATCAAAGCAGCATGCACACAAACCCACCAAATGAGAGCTTCCTTCTGCAGCGTCTCTCACGTTTGGGTTTTAAGACACTGCTCATCATCAGAGCTGCCCTGGCTTGGCCCTAGCCTCCCTCCTTCTGCAGGTGGGACTTGCCTGGCCACAACACAACGAAAGAGCACGTAAGCTATTAGTTCATATGAGGAGACATAAAATTGACTGTTTAGGAGCTCAGAAATATTTCTTTTCAGCCCAGGAGAGAGTTTCATTTTGAGGGAGCCTGGAGATCACAGAATGAATAGCTTGGAAAAGACCTTTAAGTCCAACTGTCCCTGTCCTGTGCTGACCCAGATCTCTCAGCACCTCATCTCCCCATCGGTTAAACACCCCCAGGGGTGGGGACTCAGCCCCCTCCCTGGGCAGCCTGGGCCACAGCCCCACAACTCTGCCAGGGAAGAACTCTTCCCTCCCAGCTGAGCTGACCCTGCCCTGGCACAGCTTGAGCCCATTGCCCCTCGTCCCATCTCCTGTCCCCTGGCTGAAGAGACCATCACCCACCTCTCTGCACCCTCCTGGCAGGGCGGGGGAGGCGCTGAGAAGGTCCCCCCCTCATTATCTGAAAGGAGGGTGCAGAGGTGGGTGATGGTCTCTTCAGCCAGGGGACAGATGAGCAGGTCAGAGGCAGGTGGACTAAACCCTACAAGGGCAGGACTAAGGGAGCATGTCAGTGCTCCAGACATCAGCTGGGGATTCTCAGACCACCAGTAATTCTGCCATCGTGGATCCCTTAGTTGTGCCTCACAGGCTCAGTAACTTTTTTACTGCTCAAAACTAACACACTAAGAGCCAATATGAAGAAAACAAACATGGAGAAAGTTCCCTGATGAGTTAGGGACTGGTTATTGTCTACAAATAATTTCACCAGCAGTAATGCTTTCCTTATTACACACTTATTCTTAGCTACTTTATGACAGAATCCAACTGTACTCAGCTCTTAGCAGAGATGGAGCACCTGCCTGCAGAAGAAGAGGTACTGCTGAGATGCCCACATCCCTCTCAGAGAGCTTGTAAATTATCCCTTCATTTTCAAGTTTACTGAACACAATTGCCTACTTCTGCCTCAGAAAACTTAAAACCCTGTGCAACCACTTATTTTCTACTTACTTCTTAGTACAAGTGACTATAAATGTTTCATGAACCATAAATGTTTCAAGAAAAAGATAAATGTTGAGCAATTACAATCTTCTTCCATTTTAATGTGGTGTCTGTTTGTGCTAAGGGCAGAGGGATCACCTTAGTATCTGTATTAAGTGGCATGGCACCCAGTTGTGCTGCTTGTAGAGTTTGTTTTGCTAATTTAACAGCAGAGTTAAAGATAATTCTTCTAAGTACAGTCATAGAATGTGTTGGGTTGGAAGGGAACTTCAGAGCCCATCTAGTCCCGCCCTGCAGTGAGCAGGGACATCTTCACTAGAGCAGGTCGCTCAGAGCCCCATCCACCCTGACCTTGAATGTCTCCAGGGATGGGGCCTCCACCACCTCTCTGGGCACCCTGGGCCAGTGTCTCACCACCCTCAGAGTAAAGAACTTCTTCCTAATACCCAACCTAAATCTCCCCTTTTCTAGTTTAAACCCATCACCCCCCGTCCTGTCACTCCATGCCCTCAGGAACAGTTCTTCCCAGCTTCCTACAGGCACCTTTCAGGGACTGGAAGGCTGCTAGAAGGTCTCCCCAGAGCCTTCTCTTCTCCAGGCTGAACCAGCCCAACTCTCTCAGCCTAAGTAGGTATGTGTCTGGTTGTCCTAGCTTTGGTGTAGGGATGACCAGATCAATCACTGTCAGTCTCAAAAGAATTCCCCTTGCTGGGAAACAGCTGAGCAGTTTCTTTGGATACTGTATGGAGTGCTCAACTGGGAGGAATAAAGGAAGAGGTGACTGCTGGATTGTCATTGCCTTGTTTGATCTTGTATGGGATAAGCAAATGCCTCGTGAAAGGGCTCTAAGACCCATCAGTATCTGCCCTCAAAACGCTTCCTGGTGCAGAGGGTGTACACACCATGTCAGTCAGTCTGGGGAGGGCTGAGACTCACAAAGGAGACAGTCAAGAGCAGCAGCACAAGGACAGACCACAGACTCTGCTCCCAAAAGGTGGGACAAGAAAAGCATCTTGTCAAGTGGGAAACAGGCAACAGGGTCCTCAAGCAGCCATCTGTGTACCTCAACGCTGCCCACCCCCACTTAGCCAATACACCCTCTCTACTCCACTGTTATCCTGAGTGAGTAATGACAGGTAGGGTGGCCCACAGAGCTGGTTCTGCTTTGTGATGTGGTTAACTGACCTGCTGCTGGAGACCTTCCCAGACCCGTGGTTATCACAACATCTCAACTGCCACCTGCTTTGGGCTGGGCAAGGGATGGAAATACGACACATTCACAGACCTGACACTCATTTGGTTTCACCACCACGATGGATATTTAGCCAACTGATATTACCAAGGGACTGGTTTGTTAATTTGAAGCTCATTAAAATATTTTCTTCACCTCTGGGGAATAAAAGATTTCCAGGAAGAGTTTTGGAAAGCTCAAGCTGTTCTTTCTCAATTTAAGGAAAAAGAAAAAAGAAACCAACACAGGATAGAATAACCCCTCAGGGATGTTTTGTTTTACCTCACAGAAACATCCCCACCCCACTTCTCTGAAAGACATCAGGCCAATTTTCCTAAGTTTTTCCTTTCTTTGGAACAGATGCTCTGGAAGAGGAAGACATCTGTTGCACCAGGGGGTATAGAGGCTGCTTAGCTCCAAAGTGATCTGATTATGCAGCCAAAACCTTTGGGAGCCACCAGGCTACTGAATTTTCTGTTTATATATATATATGTGTGTGTGTATGTACACATCTATACACAGCAATGTGAGTGAGAAGAGAGAATTTAAGTTACCATCCATCATGTTATTAAAATAACTCCTGACAAATGTGCCTTTTCTATTAAAAATATAGAGGCTGAGGGAGCTGGGCTGCGTCAGCCTGGAGCAGAGAAGGCTGTGGGGGGACCTCATTGCAGCCTCCCCGTCCCTGAAGGGAGCAGAGGAACAGGAGGGGAATCAGCTTGTTCCAGGGCAGAGACTGGCAGGACAAGGGGGCTGGAGTGAAGCTGGAGGAGGGAAGGGGGAGAGGAGATCTCAGGGGGGAGTTCTGTGCAGAGAGAGTGGGGAGGGGCTGGAAGGGGCTGCCCAGAGAGGGGGTGGGTGCCCCGTGTCTGGGGGTGTTGAAGGCCAGGTTGGATGGGGCCCTGGGCAACCTTGTGTAGCTCCAGGCCTGGAGGTTGGTGGCCCTGCCTGTGGCAGGGGGTGGGAGCTCTGTGCTCCCTGGGGTTCCTTCCAACCCAGACCAGTCTAGGATTCTATGATCATTTAGCTGTTCCCAATTTCAGCTGTCACTCACATTTGCTTTCCTTCGAATTCAGGCACCGCAGTGTGGTGAGGGCAGGCTGCTCCCTTGCAGCCCAGTGTCAGCACACTCCAGGTACACCCTGGGCATGCAAATGTCAGAATTACAAATTTTTCTACTGTGACTTTCAACAGGCTTATACAAGTATTTTTACTCATGCAAGGCTTTGAAGAATTCCCTTTCCATTACAAGCAACTCAACAAAAAGCTGTGGTTGAGATGACTCGTGATAAATTCACCTCAGTGATAAAGTTATCAGAAAAGCCAGTATTGCTTGCACAGGGGACAACAGAGTTCTACCAAAAAAAAAAAAGGGAAAAAAAGTAAAACCAGAAAACATGAAAGCTTGCAAGGGAAGGTAAAAGATGGAAAGCAGATAAGGAAGCGACCTCGAATCCCTTGGGAATTACTGTGATGTAAGATTCATTACTTTCACAGATGCAATTTTTAACAGCTCAAATTCCAAGATTCAGCAATTTGACTGGAAAGAATTCGTAACGAGGCGTGGGAACTGCTGGATTTGCAGCAATTAAACATAGGCCTGGGAAAAGATGCTTTGCTGTGCAGTGGCAGGGAGTTCAAGGTACTGGGCTAATCAAAGTCTTGCTGATATTATGCTTAAAAGGAACATTCTTTTATGGAGCCTCTAGCAAATGGAAGACATTTACAGGGAAATAAAAAGTCATCTCCTTCCCTCTTTGGAGAGGTGGGCACCTCTGGAGCTTTGTCCCTAAACAAAACACCTGTGTCAACTGCCCATCACAGCCTGTAAGTCAATCTGTTGTTTATTATTATTATTTTTTAATTTATGGCAGCAAGAGTTTCTGATTTCTTCAGACCATTTCTGCTAAGAGAAGGTTAAAACAGCTCTTGAGATGTGAACATTGGCTCTTAAAGGTTTAAAGCAAAGCTGGTGGCTGCTCATCACTCAAACTGTTTTGCCCAAGAAATTAACAGCAACTTCTCCTATCTCTCTCAGACTTGCAGGGGTTGTAAGGGCCCTCCAGAGCCCATGGGGTCCAACCCCCTGCCAAAGCAGGGTCCCTAGGACAGGGCAGGGCTGGAATCTCTCCAGAGAAGGAGACTCCACACCCCCTGAGCAGCCTGTCCCTGGGCTCCCTCACCCTCACTGGGTAGAAGTTCTTCCACAGAAGAACACTGTGATCTTCTTCTCATGCCACTTTAATTCTATCTTATTTTTTTAAAGTGATAAAATACAAAAAGTAACAATATGGCTGAGCCTGGATCTACTGGTGCTCACCTCTCGTATCTCTGATGCAACAGCCAGATTACACCACATGGACAAGGGTTATACAGCATAAGGACACGAGCAGCAGCAGGGAACAGAGGATGCCTTCTGGCTAGAAAAAAACCCTAAAAATAAAGAGTATTATTATGCAAAAGTCTCTAAAGAGTGTGCATCCTGGTGGGACAGCATGATGGGAAAGCAGTGGCTGCCCAAAGCCTCCCAAGAAGGGGAAGGAACATCAGGAAAGCGCCCTAATTCTCCTGCGTGTACACAATAACCCCCTTCTGATGTACAAACAGCTGATTAGCTGAAATGACAACAAGCTGCCTGCCCTCCAGCGAGTGTTTGGGACTGAAGTTTAACGAACCAGCACTGAACCAAAACCAAGAATGAGAGGAACAAGGAAAAGAGAACAGAAAAACATAGGAAGAGAAATCAAATTAAGCGTAGTCGCCGTTTCCAAATCGCTGGGTCACCATGAGAAGGAAATGAGATTAATATGCTGTTGCACAAAGGTTAAGGAGTTTGACTTCTCTTCCCACACTTGAAGGGGGAGAAAAAAATATAGAAGAATGAAAAGAGATTTTTTTCCAGGTCAGAGTTTGTTTAGAGTTATTAGGATTAAAGACCTATGGGAAAAATGTGTCTCCAAGTGGATAGCTTACCCTTTTTTTGGTCAGTTTAGGATGACCTGCCATGGCTGTATCAACAGCTCCCGAGCTGAGGCAGGTCTGGGAACAGGCATGGCAGGGAGGAAAGTGTGCCAGGGGCCCTCAGTGCTCTGTGTCTTCCTTAACTTTGGAAAACTCCAAAATTCGTTTCACCCACATAGGAGAAGACGTACTCAGGGTTTTTCAGCTCAACATTCTATAACATTACCACAAACACAGCTTCACACACTCTGCAACTACACTGTGCAACCGTGTAGCTGCAGCTTCTTTCTCTCTCAGCAGAGATTTCCAGACTGGACCCTCCCATCCCAACCCCGTTTCCCTGTTACATACTAAGTTTGCAGCCAGGTCTATCAAGGCTGGCTGGTGGCTGCTGGGGAAACCACCAACGAGGGGCTTGGAAGCCTGAATCTTCTTCCCTGAGGGTGAGCTTCCCATCTGAAAAATTAACAGCTTCATAAGTGCAATTATTACCCATTCAACCTCACAGGCACAAGCCAGATGCTACTCCTCTTCAGAGTTCCCTTCTACCGGTGTCCTAAATAGGATGGAATTTTATAGGGGTTTATCCAGAGTGTAGCACAAAGCACAAGCTCTTCCCATCCCCGCCTCCCCTGCCCTGCCAGGAGGGTGCAGAGAGGTGGGTGATGGTCTCTTCAGCCAGGGGACAGGAGATGGGACGAGGGGCAATGGGGTCAAGCTGCCCCAGGGCAGGGTCAGCTCAGCTGGGAGGGCAAAGTTCTTCCCTGGCAGAGTTGTGGGGCTGTGGCCCAGGCTGCCCAGGGAGGGGGCTGAGTCCCCACCCCTGGGGGTGTTTAACAGAGGGGAGATGAGGTGCTGAGAGATCTGGGTCAGCACAGGACAGGGACGGTTGGACTCCATGGGCTTCAAGGGCTTTTCCAACCTTGGGATTCTGTGATCTCATAGCAATGTATTTGGGTTCTGCTGGTTTTCCCCATGAAAGCCCAGCCCTACACTGAGATTGCTCATTGCTGTGCCGGTTCCACCCTGGAACAATTCAACTGTCCCAAGCAGACAACACCTGGGAACCTTGGGGACCTCAAATAACGTTTCCAAACACCACAGCCAAAATGAGAAGCGCTACAGGTCACGAGGGAAGTACTCCTAAACATACTGAGCACTGAATGCTCTGTCCCCAGGATCTCATCATGCAAGCCCACACTGGCCTGCTGGTAGCTCACGTCGCCAGAGCCGACACACTGGTGGTAATGCCCAGCAGTAACATCTCATCAAGGTTTCAGCCTGGAGAGAAGAGACTGAGAGGGGAGCTGATCAATGGGGATCAATAGCTGAAGGGTGGGACACAGGGGGACATGGGCAGCCTCTGCTCAGTGGCTGTGGGGACAGGACAAGGGGCGATGGCCTCAAGTTGGAGCAGGGGAAGTTCCACCCCAACGTGGGGAAGAACTTCTTCCCAGTGAGGGTGAGGGAGCCCTGGGACAGGCTGCCCAGGGGGTGTGGAGTCTCCTTCTCTGGAGAGATTCCAGCCCTGCCCTGTCCTAGGGACCCTGCTTTGGCAGGGGGTTGGACTCCATGGGCTCTGGAGGGCCCTTCCAACGCCTATGATTCTGTGATTCTGTTAATGCAACTAAGTTCTCTCCCTTTCTTTTCCCAGAACCTGGTCAAAACCGCCTATGCTCCTGGCCACCTGGCCACTACGGCAGACACGCCCGCACAGCTCCAACCTTTCCCAGAGGGGCTGCATGGAGAGTGTGATACAATTGAGACTCAGTGATCCCAAAGGTCTTTTCCAGCCTAGTGATTCTGTGGTTCTGAGAGCACTGTGGCGTTCCCACACAGCTCAGAGACACTCCACACATTATTACCCACAAGCTGGTTTCCTCCCCAGCACTGGCTCAATGCATCTCAAGACATACGAACTCCACAAGTCTGTGGCATCTGCCTGCCAGCAGCCTTCTGCAACACCGTGCAGGCACATCAATAACATCTATCAGGGAGATGCTGCAGGTGTTTGGGAATCTGGGGATCTCAAAAACCATTGCCACTGATGATCAGGAACCAGGCAAACCGGTCATGAAAACTCAACTGAACCCTGATGACTCACTCCCCAACAAAGTCTGGTCCTTCTGGAGTATTTTATGGAAAAAGTCAGGTTTTCCTGTATTCCCTAGCACTCAGATAACCAAAGGCAGATGTGCCTGTTTGCTCAGGGTACTTCCAAAATGTCAATGTCCCTACCAGTTATTTTCTTCTTCAGTAGGAAGGTTGGGAAGCACTCCCCAGTGGTGAATATTCCCATTTATCCACTCACGTCTGGAAAACTACTTGTCCTGACTCTACAGCTCCAGTGCTGAAGCTTGCTCTGGGTGTGTCTTTAAGGCATGACTCCAGTTTGCTGACAGGCAGAGCATCCAGCCACAGAAGGTGACAACGTGGGTCTGTAAAGCCTCTGAGAACCACGACCTTGACACTGAGAAGGACCGAGCACCATGCCCGATAGCCCTCCTTCAGACAGGCATCTCACAGCTCCCTTTCTGACTCTGGTGGGGAGCTGACTGAGCGTCAGACAACATTCCTCAACTCCCAGACCACTCTGTTTGTTTTTCATCAGGAGCAACTGCCTGAAGCCATGGGAACTGTGGGAACTCACTTCAGTGGGCTAAAACTCCACATAGGGACATCAGTGCTCGGGCCTCTCTGACAATATCCATTCCTCCAGCATGGATGCCGGTTGCCAGCCAGCCCCAGCCTGGACACACACCCAGAAGGATCCCTGGAGCACAGCAGCAGGCTGTTCCCCTGAAAGCAAGTGGATATTATCTCTCTTACAGGGAAGGCAGAGTAGAAGGGAGGAGGGTACTTGGCTGCTGGGATGTTGTAGGGTTTGAAGGGAGCAAAATAAACCAATTATCGTGGTGCAAAAATGAGCACGTGCATCTCCTTTGCCTCAGCCCCATCAGGCAAGGCTTTTACTCTACTACCCCGGTACCAAAAGCCTGCTGTGAAAGCTGTCAACAATATACTAACAAGGGAGGATAAAAAATAAAAGCATTTCTCGGTCTCTCTTCCCTTCTCTGTACCCTACTCCATCACACAGCTGCAGACAGCAACACTGAGTCCCCTCTCCCTTCTCAAGGCTGAAAAGAGCCACTTCCCCCAGCTTCTCTTCCGTCACTGCTCCAGCCATCCCCTAACAACGTGGTACCTCAGGGTCTACCTCGTGCCAGGCAGCCCAGACCAGCCCAAGCACCCTTCTGTCACCCCACTGCAAACACAGCCCGGGCTGCTGTTGGCCCAGCTCCCTCCAAAACATCCAGCCAACGCCTGCTCAGCTCCTGGTCCACCAGGTCTCCGTCTGTGGGAGCAGAACTCCTCAACATAACTCTGGCCTCAAGTTTCTCTACTGCAAGAATAATTCAGGAAACAAATGTGCAGTTTGTGTAAGATCCCTAACTCTCAAAGCACACAGGAAAGGAGGGACTCTGTATGATGTTTCATCTTGTTAGCTTTCTATTGTCAGGATGCCAGCAGGACACGGTCTGGGAAAGGAGAGATGGATTCGTTCCTGCAGACAACAGTTGCCAATTCAAGTGTGAAATGCAGAACTTCACAGCAACTCCAGCAGAACAAGTGATGTATCTGTGCAGGCTCCAAACTGCACAACTCTGGAGGAGATTTTATGTTGTGCAGTATCAAATAAATACTTTAAAAGCTAAAATGACTAGCTGACATCCCTTGGCACCAGAGCAAAGGCAAGAGTTTCCATCTAAACTTCGGCCTACAGTTAATGTGAGCAGTAGACAGCAGCACCGCCTCGAGTGCTATGGGTCCCCTTCCAAAAAGCAACGTGAAGCCTCCACGTGTGCTGCTCACTGAGGGATTAATGCAAAAGATTTCCAAGTGCTGCTTCTTGCTGTACAATGCCCTGTTATTTCCCAATTCCTAAACATGCTCTACCTTTTAAGATCCACTGTCTCTCCAGCTTTCCACCTTCAATGACATGTACAAGCAGCGAAAGTCATATTGTGCTTAAAATACTTCAAGTTACAAATAAATCCAAATTGCATTCTCTTTGAGTGCAAAGGTGGTCTCCATAAAAGAAGAGACAACTGGTGGCACCTTTAAAGTTAACTGCTTGAGCAAAAGGACTGTCAAACATAGGCTGCATCAGAGTTCTAGTTGCTCAGAGAAACAAAGAGTATTTGCTTGAGGTCCAGGAGAAACTGTCCCCTTGGACACATGTGTCAAGGTACAAAACTCACAGAAATGCCAGGGAGAAACATGTCATAGAGTCATGGAATCTCCTGAGACAGAAGGGACCCATAAGGACTACTGACTCCCACTCCTGGCTCCACACAGCCCAGCCCAGGCAGAGCAGGGCACTGAGCGCAGCGGCCAGACGCTTCTCGCCCTCAGCCCAGCTCGGGGCTGGGACCCCTTCCCTGGGGAGCCTGTGCCAGCGCCCGACCCCCCTCTCAGCACAGACCCTCTTCCTGACACCCAGCCTGACCCTCCCCTGGCAGCTTCACGCCGTCCCCTCGGGTTCAAGCCGTGGGCCCCAAGGAGAGGAATATCTAAGGAACACCAGCAGCACCAGCACCCCCACGTCCCAAGGGTTTAGGTGGGCAACAGCTCGGCAGCGCTTCAGCTTTTCCTGGTTCTTCAGCATGTGCTGAACGTGCCCACTGATGCTGTGACCTTTCCACAGAACAGGCTCATTGCACAGCAGCTCTTCGTGCCACCAGGCAGAACAAGTACACTACACCCCTAGAATAATTTCAAGTTTTAATGCCAATGAACATCAGCACTGCTTCCAGCCTCCTCCATAGCCTTCCCCAACAGTCCAAGCACAAGGGAGATGGATCAAGTCTCAGAGCAGTAGCATCTTCCAGATGCTAGGCAGCCCCAGGTCGCTACTGCTTGGCCATCCTGGAGAGTAAAGGACAAAAAACCAGGGGGGGAAATAAAGGGCACTGATGACAAATGACACAAGTCATCTATAATTTGAAAACACAAAGTACCACCATAGTGAACTCTAATAGTATCAAGGCACAAAGCTCTAGTGTCACATCAAGAGTTTGAGGCTCCTTGGTAGTACTCCCAGACCATGCATGTGAAGTATTAAAACCATCAGAAGTAAAAGCACTGTATGGAGGGCATGGAAGCAGAGTGCTGGGAACAAAGGAGACACCTTAAAGTTGGAGGCACCATAGGTTATGGATCATATAGATATGGATATTCAGCAAACCTCCTCTCTACCACAGACTGAGGCTGTACTGTGTGTCCTGTGGGACAGGAGAACCACAGCAACACCAGCCCTTCCCAGTATCCCAACCAGGTCCCACACAAACCCGATACTAATGGAGTGGTATTGGGTCCCCTGGCCAATACAGGATTTGCCAGAAGGTTTGGGAGGTGGGAAATCACGACGTAAGCTGGGATTTTCCAGTCTGCTGAGCCTTCTGCTTCCAGACTTGCCCATTAAGAGATTATTTAAAAAAGAGCTAAAAAGATTTATTGGAGGTTTATTAAAGCTTTATTAGAAGAGGGAGAAATACCTTTCAGAGACACACACAGACTCTTCCCTTTCCCTGTGCTGACTTTAGGGCACTGTAGTACACAGCCCAGTGCAGGATCAAGCCATGGTTTGAAGAAGTTGCCTGGGCATGCAGTTTTAGGGGTGGGTTTGTCAAATGTAGCAGGTTTCTGCAAAGAACATGAATGTTTGGGTTCTGGAGGCAACATGGCCTTTCATCTCTTCCCCTGGTGAGCCTTACCCTGCACAGGATGCAGTTGAGCATCACGTGCTGATAGTTGGTCAGGATTTGGTTACTAAGCCATAGGATGGAAGCATTATAAATCATCCTTCTCCTGGAAAATAACTTGGCTAGACTCATTTTTTGTCTTTGGGTAGGTGCCAGCATGCAGAAAGCGAGAGGGATTATTGCTCATTGAGAAAATGAATGGCTTTATGTAGAAAACATGGGAAGCCTCTGAACTGTATGTATGCCTGCACTGGGAAACCTCACACACGAATCCTACCCTGGTGTCCCAAAGGAATTCTTTGTGCTAACCTGCTCTGCTCCTTCTTGAAACTGTAATTCTGCATGGCAGACACTAGAGATACCATAGAATCACAGACTAGTCTGGGTTGGGAGGGACCCCAAGGAGCACAGAGCTCCAACCCCCTGCCACAGGCAGGGCCACCAACCTCCAGGCCTGGAGCTACACAAGGTTGCCCAGGGCCCCAGCCAACCTGGCCTTGAACACCCCCAGACACGGGGCACCCACCCCCTCTCTGGGCAGCCCCTTCCAGCCCCTCCCCACTCTCTCTGCACAGAACTTCCCCCCTCAGATCTCCTCTCCCCCTTCCCTCCTCCAGCTTCACTCCAGCCCCCTTGTCCTGCCAGTCTCTGCCCTGGAACAAGCTGATTCCCCTCCTGTTCCTCTGCTCCCTTCAGGGACGGGGAGGCTGCAATGAGGTCCCCCCACAGCCTTCTCTGCTCCAGGCTGACCCAGCCCAGCTCCCTCAGCCTCTCTCCATAAGGGAGCTGCTCCAGCTCTCTGAGCATCTCCGTGGCTCCTCTGACCCCTCTCCAACAGCCCCACATCTCTCTTGCACTGGGGGCCCCAGCTCTGGACACAGGACTCCAGCTGGGGCCTCCCAGGGCAGAGCAGAGAGGGACAATCCCCTCCCTGTCCCTGCTGCCACCCCTCTGCTGATGGAGCCCAGGATCCCATCGCCCTTCCCAGCTGCAGGAGCACACTGCCGGCTCCTGGGAAGTTTCTCACCACCTTGACACCCAGGTCCTGCTCAGCAGGGCTGCTCCCCAGGAGCTCTTCTCCCAGGCTCTGTGTATATATATATATGGGATTCCTCTGGCCGTATACATATATATAGACATATTTTAATGCATTCAGCTAAATTCTAGATGTTAAAATTATATTGCTGGGGAGCTTCAGATTAGTGCTAGCTGGGGAGAAAGGAGGGATCTTTATCCAGTTTAGGGTTGGGAGGGGGGATCTTGGGAACAAGAATAGTCCCAGATCCTTCCTTTTTTCACCTACCGTTTCTCTTTTTTCAGAATTCTGTCTTCAATGAGTGGAAATCTGAAGAAGTGTTGCCTACTTGTATCATATTAATCACAAAAGATTTGCTGCCCTTGTCCCTCAGTGCCATTTTAAACTGATATGGCAGCTGGGGTACCATTAGGCTGCATACAGCCCAGGAGGCTAAAATCATCATCCCAGCAGCGTGTCCCAGGGCAGAGTGTGTTCTTGGAGTATTTCAGGTGGAGACTGAAAGTCAACCAGAACAGAGCTAATAAATCTGGTGGAAAAAAGTCTGTCTGAGGAGGGTCAGTGTGGAATGGGCACTTCTTCCCAGAAGTAGCTAGGAAATTGTGCAAGCCAGAAAAAGCCCACTCATGTAATGGGAACCCTGGGACCTAAAACCTGGGAGGTAATGTAATTCCTAGCTCGATGGACAACTTGGAGTCAACACAGAGCGAGCCAAGGTGGGAGACTGAATCATCCATAAAACTCCCTGTGCAAAGCTCTTTGCTCTCTCCTTCCAAAAATGGAATAAGCATATGTTAAAAACACAGCTTTTCTTTTATTCTTGAAACATTAGTGACTTAAATCTCTTCAAAATTCTCAGTTAACAGGGAGATGGTGGTGTTGTGGGTCTGCTACTTCCATTAATGGCAGATCGGGTACTTTGGGATATGGGTCAGCACAGGACAGGGATGTTTGGACTTGATGATCTTTTCCAACCTGTGATTCTGTGATTAACCTGAACTTCCTTAGGAGGATTTTAAGCTACAAACTCCCAGAAATAAAATACCACAACTACTCTAAGCCCTGAATTTACCACAACCAACACACACTTAACACCCCCACCAAGAAAGCAGCGACGTGGCGTAAGTGCTCAGAAGAGTATTGCCATATGGAGAAGGAGGAGAAGAAAAACGAAGAGAGGGGAGAGCCTCAGCCACAGCAACTTGTACATGAGAACAACATATTTCTTACATTTAGGTGGCAAACACCACTTCCCTGCAGCAAACATCTGCTCCTGAAGGAGAAACACAACTGGCCCTCGCTTCCTGTGAGCCTGTGTGATCTGAAACGGGACACATGCTCTCCCAAAGCAGCTGCAGGAGAGCTGCTCAGCATCATGAGGCAGCGGGGTTTGGCCAACACAAGTCAGCTAAGGGGAGCTGGCTGGCCTCCAGGCCTCCTCACCTGCTGATGGAGAACTATCATCCTAAGCCATGTCAACAGCAAACATCAACACCTGACACCTACAACTACTCTGCTTTTTACTCCCAATTAATACCACAGCACTGAAACACTGACTCACACTGTAGCTTTGTCTGCTTAATGGTATGAGCAAAGGTTCTCTCACAGCAAGGTAAAAGGTGTAAGCCTTACATCTGGCTGTTGATACTGCCTCAGTAGCACACATCAGCTGGGTGAAGTGTCTTTCATGGGCAAACACTCCTTTCTCTGCTTGGCACATACACTGTGCTTCAGCAGGGAAAGCCTGAAAATGCAACTTAAATGAGATTCACTGATCACACACACGCTGCAGGAGAAAAGCTGAGCACTCCATGGCCACCACTGGTAATGATTTGACTGCCCTGATGGTGCCAGCAAAAAATTAAGAGTATGGAAGGGGAAGAAGGGACGAACAGCTGTCCCAGGGAGCAGAGGGCACCAACAGAGAGGACCCACTGTGGGGAACAGCATCCCCAGCTCCTGCCAGGCCTCAGAGAGAGCAAAGCCTCCCCGCTTGTGGGCCTGGAGAAAGAACCACCAGTTTATTAACCTGCATGTTTTGCTCATTAATATCCAATAGCAATATCATCTAAAGGCCACAACGTACCCTTCCAGGATCCTCATTTCACCAAGAAAACATTGGCTCCAACATTCACAAGCACTGAGAAGAAAAACACGTGCATCCACTAAAGATTTCTTTACCATTTTTCTCCCAAACCTTGAGCAATCCTTTTCCCCTGGGCAGTACAGATCAGGAAGAGAGAAAGCCTTAAATCCTTCCTTTTAACTGCTAGCCCTTCTTCACCAGGACGCTTCTCCAGCATCACCTTCATTTAGTCCCTCTAGAAAGCAGCTCCTGAAGATGACTGAGAGTGAAACAGCACTGTAAAAACAACGAGCAGCATCGCATAATTTATTACCTGTGCTTCTCAGAGCTATCAATACTCTCAACTTTTCTTCCATCCAATTCCCAAACCAAATCTGCTGAGATGTTTCCAGGATTTATGAGACATCAGACTGATGTTAGCTGCCTGCTATTCTCAGAAACACCTTCGCCTACCATCTCCCAGTTCCTCCATCAGTAATGAAGTGAATCTAATCACTCTGCCATGAATCGTTGAGCTGATAGGCTAGATTAGCTAGGAAGGACTGGGAGCAGCTGTTTATTTTAGTGCTATTTGAAGTCATTAAGTAGCTGCAGCACTAAATCATCCAGGGGGATTAAAAAAAAAGACAAGGGAAAAAGGAGTCAGCTGGGAGCAGGAAGTGTTTGTACACGAAGGGCCTTTTCTTTCTGCTTCCTGCCATTAAAGGATCATAAAGTTCATCTCTGGCTCAGCCCCATGGGACATACAGATTTCCTAAGGAGCAGGACAGACAAACGTGCTGGCTGCTTACATCCAGGACAAGAATATCTGCATTTCCATATTAACCTCCATGAGAAACTGCAGCAGCATCAAGGAAACCAGCACTCTCCTCCTCCCTCAACCCAAACCCAAAAGCTTCAAATACCCCCAGTGCCAGAATATTGTCACATTTTATGTGCCAGCAATAAAGAATATCTACATGTCTTCTCTGAAGTGGCCTGACAGATATATAACATATAATGGATATATATAGACTATAATAGACACATATAGGCATATAGATATATATAGAGAGATATATAACTGACAGATGCTTTATAAAGTTGAAGCTATGCTTAACTTCCTAATTTTAAAATACTAAGCTCTTCTGCCCAGTACTGAGTACGTAAAAAATTCATCTTTTAAGGAAAAAGAAATAATCCTTTGTATGGTATATGTTTTGGAGGGCAAATCCTCTGAAGAGCAGCTGAGGTAGCTGGGGGTGTTCAGCCTGGAGAAGAGGAGGCTGAGGGGAGACCTTCTCCCCACCTCCCCTGCCCGGAGGGTGCAGAGAGGTGGGTGATGGTCTCTTCAGCCAGGGGACAGGAGATGGGATGAGGGGCAATGGGCTCAAGCTGCCCCAGGGCAGGGTCAGCTCAGCTGGGAGGGCAAAGTTCTTCCCTGGCAGAGTTGTGGGGCTGTGGCCCAGGCTGCCCAGGGAGGGGGCTGAGTCCCCACTCCTGGGGGTGTTTAACAGATGGGGAGATGAGGTGCTGAGAGATCTGGTTTAGCATAGGGTGGGATGGTTGAACTCAATGATCTTAAAAGGCTTTTCCAACCATGTGATTGTGTGAATAACATCCCTACACTGTCTACAAGCCCAAACCATTCACTACGCTGATGTTACAAGCTAAAGGGCTCCCCAGGAGGATGCCTGTGTAGAAGATGAGCATAGCAGTGGAAGACTTAACATCACATGGTTGGTTTGAAGCTCCTGAAAACCATCACCATGCAGATGGCCATTATCAATAGCAGGCAGAAGTTCTGGCCCCACAAAGGAGAACGTTGTTTGTTTTTAACTGTATCCTCATGTATATAAATAAGCTGTACCAAGCATACATATGTACTTGTGTTTATATGCACACATCCCTCTCCTGAGCATAAACAGGCCCTGCAGATGCTTTTGTCAGTAAAATTGTGCTGCTTATCACTAAGACAGAACAATGTTTGCAAGGATCAGGTCCTAAGTCAATTGAATTGACCAGTTTCTAGCCAACAAAAGCAGGATTTTAGGTATTGTTCTTAAAGCTCAGTGCATTTCAGAGGTAACTCAACCTCAGAGTCCTTTGTGGGGTTTTGCAAATAATATATAAATAATAGATAATAAATATATAATCAATTATAGGCAAGGAACAGCTCAGAGAGGGCATGGCTGTGTGGGTTTATTCTTATTCCTTCCATGCAGTTCTAAATTGTGGTAAGATCCACAAAGAACAACAGGCTACCTTTTAATGGCACTGTGTGATCTTCCACTTGAGACCATACTCTCAGAGCTGGGTTCTAGCTTACTACTTGCAAGGCTTCTGGATGCAATCTGGACCAGACTTCCTGACCACAGGCAGCTATTAATGTCCTTGCAAGGACTTTATCCCCCAGAACAGTCATGTAGGGGAACAGGGAGAGAGGATTTTTAAATGTGGCTATTACAGCTAAATTCAAATTTGGTATTTAACAGGTTTCAAGCAAAAATGATCTTTCAAGTTTGGATGTCTTACAGTATTTTCCATAATATCCTGTTGTAATTGGGCTGCAGTCTTGTTTATATTGAAGTTGCTGGGAATTTTGGCACTGGGATTGGGAGTCAGATGTAAGGCTGCAAAATTCTGAGGGGTGGCTTGCCAGACTGAGGTCATTAAATGTTTGCAATAGGTCCAAACAAAGAGAAAATACATTATAAGGGGTTTCTTAAGTATTTGAGAGCTTACTTCTTGCAAATTATTGCTGGAATCAACGAGCCAGTCGCAATTAGGATCAACACACAAGCATCTGACTGAGTTATGTCCCCTCTGCATTAATGAGACCATGTGTTTTAGTTATAACATCACCTCTTATGTACAGTATTAGAATGCTGCCAGCTAAAAGGGAGAGCAAACACAGTGTACATGCTCTCACACGGTGCTGAAGCACTGAACTGCTTGGTGACAGGGTTCTCATTTGTTACAAATGTCTGTTCACAGCGTCACAGGGGTGGGAATGGACCTACAGAGATCATCAGGTCCAACCCCTTGCCAAAGCAGGGTCCCTAGGACAGGGCAGGGCTGGAATCTCTCCAGAGAAGGAGACTCCACACCCCCTGGGCAGCCTGTCCCAGGGCTCCCTCACCCTCACTGGGAAGAAGTTCTTCCCCACATTGGGGTGGAACTCCCTGTGCTCCAACTTGAAGCCATCACCCCTTACTTGGCAGAACAGCTGCTCTGACAAGGCTGGGAGCTGAGAAACCAGGATGTCCTGGAGAGACCGAGATGTAAAAGGTCCTGCAAGACACAGATGTAGAAAAAGCAATGGAAAAGTCCGTTCTGGCACTCACAGCAACTTGTGTGTCATGAGCCAGCGCTGGTTTCATTCCCAGTGCTGGTCATTAGCCTAAACTCTGTGGCAATTATGAAGCAGTATTTATGTTAGAGTTTGGAAGGCTCCGTGCCCTTCTGCACACATCCTCAGAGCAGGGGAAGAGGGGAGAGCTGTACATGGAAGCTGAGAGCAATTTCAGGAGACAAACTGCTGAGCAGCAAGAGGAGCCGGACAAGGCCCTTAAGAAAACACCATTTGCCAGGACATGGCACAGATGGAAAGAAAATCTGAAGTGTGCTGTACTTCAGCTTAATTTTCCCAACACCACAGAGCTTTAAAGCTCGTTTTGAAATCTCCAAGAGCCCTCAAGAACGGGAGAGGACGGTTCCCTGGAGAGCAGTTGTGGAAACAAGCGACTTTCCAATACCATGCAAGGGATGGTCACAAAAACAACACCAAGACCATGTATAACTTTCCCCTGACTGCTTTTCACAACACAACAGGATAGTTCAGACAGCAAATACATGTGCATACAGAGAGAATTAATCTGAATTAACAGTTTCATGGCATTTTTAAGTCTGATCTTCAAGAATCCACTTGAATTTCATCTTCCTTTATCATTTTCCTTACTATGCTTTTTATTCTTGTATCTATATTCCATTGACTACTTTCATCTGCTATATGGCAGGACTACTGGCACCTCCCAGAGAGGTGGGCTTTTACTGATTGCCTTGATTCTCTTCTTGTGCATGGGGATTAATTGGTCTTTATACCTGTCATCTGCCAACACCTCTTGAAAGTTCAGTCTGGCAGCCAGAACTGAGGTTTATTAAACCCTAGTTGTTCATCACACAAAATGGTCACAGCAAATCCAACACTAGCTCAAAGGATCTCCAATTTTCAAGTACCAATCCCTGAGGAATGCCATTCATCACTGGTCTCCACATGGACATTGAACCACTGACCCAGGAGTCTGAGTGCAACCACCCAGCCATTTCCTTATCCACCAAGTGGTGGTGCATCCATCAAATCCTTGTCTCTCCAGTTTAGACACAAGGATTTTGTGTGGGGCTGTGTCAAATGCTTTGCACCAGTCCAGGTAGACAACATCAGTTCCTCTTCCCTTATCCACCCATACTGTAACAGAATCCCACTGGATTTGCCCACAGTGAAGCCATGTTGGCTGTCACCAATCACCTCCTTATTTCCATATGCCTGAGCACAGTCCCCAGGACAATCTGCTCCATGGTCTTGCCAGGCAGAGGTGAGACTGACCATCTGTAGTTCCCTGGGTCTCCCTTTTTGCCCTATTCATCACCACCCACGCAGAAGAGCAGTAGTGGATAGCAGTCTGAGGCCATACTAGGCTGGAGAGTTTCCTAGCGGTGTCCTTAACAGAGGTCCCAGGGGAGCAGCAGACTTCCATAAAAGAGGAGGGTCTGTGCAGCATATTGGACCCTCTGCACCCTCAGAAGGGAGTTGCCTACAACTATACCTTGCCTTTTCTTCATGGAGGTGGTCAGGATATGGAGTGTGGGCCGTTCTGACCTTGGCAATACCTCTGGTGTAGCTTGCCCATGTCTTCCTTTGACTGGCTTTCTATGGTATTCCATGTGTATGTATATAAAATATAAATTGAAGACAGATTTATATGCTTGTCAGGAGATGTAAAACAATCTATCCTCAAGTACACATTCACCTGCTGCCATTCAGATCTCAGCTTTGAGATTATACCTGTGGGAACTTCTATTAGGTGTTCATTGCCTTTACTTTCTTGACAGTTATTCTTCCAGGACCTGATGTAACATCTAAGGACACCCATGAAAAACATTCCATCTGTTCAGGGTACTTCATATTCAGGGGAGACTTTCATGGGATGACTCCCCTTGCTAGGTAAACTGCTGGAAGAGCCCAGACCCACCAAGTCTTAAATCAGCTGATAACCCACAGGATCAATCCCTCCTTTCTGTCCTGCACACAGCCTCATATCTTTATTCTGGCTACCAAAAGATGCTTCTTTGCCTCAGAGAGCTGGGCATTACTCACAACATCGACTACACAACAGTAAAGTCAACATCAAAATCACAGCATCCTGTGGTTGTTCTGCAAGCTCTCCCCATGAGGAAAGGCTGAGTGAGCTGGGGCTGTTCAGCCTGGAAAGAAGAGACTGAGAGGGGAGCTGATCAATGGGGATCAATAGCTGAAGGGTGGGACACAGGGGGACATGGGCAGCCTCTGCTCAGTGGCTGTGGGGACAGGACAAGGGGCGATGGGCTCAAGTTGGAGCAGGGGAAGTTCCACCCCAATGTGGGGAAGAACTTCTTCCCGGTGAGGGTGAGGGAGCCCTGGGACAGGCTGCCCAGGGGGTGTGGAGTCTCCTTCTCTGGAGAGATTCCAGCCCTGCCCTGTCCTAGGGACCCTGCTTTGGCAGGGGGTTGGACCCCATGGGCTCTGGAAGTCCCTTTCAACCCCTGTGATTCCATCATTCTGTGATTCCCAAAGAAGTATTGTTGCTTATGTTTAATTTCTGGACATTAGATAGTCACACAGGAAAAAAGGACAATCCCCTCCTTGTGCACCCCCAGACATTCTGCTGGTGGGGTGCTGCAAGAAGCAGAACAGCAATAACAAAAACATCCCTGTATTATCAACACTGTATCCAGAATAAATCCAAAAGGTACCACACAAAGAAAATTAACTCTGTCCCACCCAAAACCAGCCCAAACATGTACTATAGCTACACACAGCAGCCAACACAAGGACACAACCAAACGTATGTATGACAGAATACCAAGGTATTGACTCACGTGAGGTGTTGGATGAATTAAATAGACTTGATCATCCAATACAGAGACAAAAACAGGACAGGAAAACAGCATTTGCCTTTTTTTTCAAAGTTACCTCAGCAGATCCAACCACTCTTCAGCCCACTCCAAATTACTGCCATGAAAAAGGCACAGAAACCCCTTGTTCAAAGCATCATCCTCATGCACAAACCAGGCAAATGACCAAACTCTGCTAAGGATGTTGTACCCACTTCCCAGAATCACAAGAGTGGTGGGGGTTGGAAGGGGCCTCTGGAGATCATCTAGTCCAACAGCATCCCCTTGAGCAGGTAAGCACTTTCCCAAAATAATTCTTTTTTTTCCTCAAACGAAGAACTGTTGTCCACAGTTCATCTATAAAGTGATAAAACATCATCTATAAAGTGATAAATCTCATTGCCACGGGCTGCCCAAAATGGTAACAGGCAGAAAAAGGACAGACATTCAGAGGTGCACAGGGAGTAACACAAGCTGGGACAGTGAGGCACCTGCTTGCCATACCTTCTGCATGCCAAGCTGCTCTGCTGTGCCCACCTGCACCAGCAGCATCACTGGTACATGCTAAGGCTTAGAGCATCCCATAAACACCTGACAAGTCCAGCTTGCAGTAGGGAAAGGCTGGCTGGGGCGTACAACAGCCCGCTGTCGAAATGCAAAAGAGCACAGGAGTGAAGGAGGAGGAGTGGTGAAGATGACCTTTGCTTAAGTCCCCCTGCCTGCTGTGGCCACCAAGGCTGTGGCTGCAGAGGGCAGCACTGCCACGCACTTGGCTTGTGCTACAGCAGGCAATGCACGTGGAACATGAACTTCATTAACCTCTGGCTGCACAGCTCAACATTTCCTTCATTTCAAGGTGAGCCTGAACCAGCAGACTCTTAACAGTCTCAGGCTTTGTACGTGCTGACAAGGAGCAGTGTCCCTTGATGATGAAAGCTGGGACAGCACCCTTTCAGTGCTGCACACGTGTCCACCAGACTGTCAGGAGCAAAGGGTGTAGTGAGGCTGCACCAAGGGTTTGGTAAACAAGGGGACAGTGGTTTGCAAAGGACGTGGAGCATCAGGGACAGGCCTGGCACTGCCAGCTCCCAGAGACTGCAGCAAGGTCTAAAGCAGGAAGATGCTGGAGAACGCAAGCAAGAGCTCATCAGGGATGAAAAGGGAGTGAATTCTTTCACTTGGAAGGACAAAGAGCCAAGAAGAGAAAAAGCCACTGAGTGCAGGAACAGCCAAAGGCCTGGCAGCACCAGCACCGCTTGCTGCCCCAGGATACAACAGGTGGAGGCAGCTGGAAGCAGGGACAAACAAGCAGTGCTCTCAGCTAACTGCCTGGCACCACATCAGGGCAGAGCTCAGCCTGCTTCCAGGGAACTCACATTCAAGAGGTCTTTATTTGCCACCACATCACCCACCTCAGCAGTGGATCTGGAGAAGCTGATCTGAGAATAGTTAGATTGGTTTTAAGCACAGACAAACTATTCAGCAGGCCCATTTCACAGCAGAGATGAGGAGAGGGGTTCTGTGTCACAGTGCAGAGCAAGATGGAGCTGTGGAGCACGGACTGAGGTCAGGCATCACTGCCTCAGACACAAAAAACCCAGCTTAGATTCACACCTCCTTGTGTTTGAGAACTGGCCAAGATGAATCACTGAAGTGTGTAAATTAATAAAGTGACCACGAATCAAGCTGTCAGGTGCTCCATGTAGCATCACTCTCACCATCAGCCTTTATAGGCTGTATGAACCAGGGCTGTTCAGCCTGGAGAGAAGAGACTGAGAGGGGAGCTGATCAATGGGGATCAATAGCTGAAGGGTGGGACACAGAGGGACATGGGCAGCCTCTGCTCAGTGCCTGTGGGGACAGGACAAGGGGCGATGGGCTCAGGTTGGAGCAGGGGAAGTTCCACCCCAATGTGGGGAAGAACTTCTTCCCAGTGAGGGAGCCCTGGGACAGGCTGCCCAGGGGGTGTGGAGTCTCCTTCTCTGGAGAGATTCCAGCCCCATCTGGATGCCGACCTGTATGACCTGTCCTAGGGACCCTGCTTTGGCAGGGGGTTGCACCCTATGGGCTCTGGAGGGCCCTTCCCACCCCTACAGTTCTCTGAGCAATTCAGTGTGAGGGCAGGAATTCTGCTGGGCTGTACAAAACCTCAGTGTTTCTCTTTGCAGCAAGTTACACCACCAAAGGAGGGAGGGCAAAATGAAGAGCTAACACAGTCTTTAATCTTTATCTGTTCTCCCCAGAAACAGGAGCAGGTTAAGTACAACAGACTTCCAAGGATGTCCTCTGGCCACATCAAGGCTGAAATTGCCCAGATGCTTTTGGTGGTGATTTTAGTTACACTTGTAACTGTAGGATTTGCCTGCTTTAGGAAGGAACATCACTTTTATGAAAACAATAATAAAAAACCACCAAGGAATAGGGATGGTGACCAACTAAAATGGCAGTTTTAGGTTAAAATTCACCTAACTTGGTAGCATTACACATGCCTCAGTTTCCCTTAGGAAAACCATAATGCACTTGTCTCTCTTATCAACCAAGGGCTACCATGGTTGGAGAGGGTGTCACGCATACCATCCAGCACCAGTAATTGCTAGCACGCATCTCTGCCTGACAGATACCTTTTCACACAGCAATTTAATCTGCTGGGCTACGATATCATCAGTCAGACATTTAATTACGATGGAATAACAGCCTTATTAAATCTCTTCCCCAGCCTCTGTTGGCACAAGGCAACTCGTGAACGTGACCCAATCTTCAGGGCATTTCCAGGGGAGATGTTATTTTAAATAACATGCTGCTAAGTAGTTGCTGCTGTTAAAACAGAGAAGGAATTAGGAGACAGCTGATGCATTAAAAACCCAGCTGCAGATCCCACAGTACTTCATGGTACTGTGAGAACGTAAACCAAGGTTATCCTGGCTCCGATGTCAGCGCTCTCAGCCAAACAGATCTGAACTGGGGTTTTATCACCAAGGTGCACAGGAGTCACAGAATCATAAGGTTGAAAAGACCTTTAAGCTCATTGAGTCCAACCCTTCCCATCCTAAGCTAAACCATATCCCTGAGTACCTGATCTACCCTTTTTTTAAACACCCCCAGGGGTGGGGACTCAGCCCCCTCCCTGGGCAGCCTGTGCCACAGCCCCACAACTCTGCCAGGGAAGAACTTTGCCCTCCCAGCTGAGCTGCCCCTGCCCTGGGGCAGCTTGAGCCCATTGCCCCTCGTCCCATCTCCTGTCCCCTGGCTGCAGAGACCATCGCCCACCTCTCTGCACCCTCCTGGCAGGGCAGGGGAGGTGGGGAGAAGGTCTCCCCTCAGCCTCCTCTTCTCCAGGCTCAACACCCCCAGCTCCCTCAGCTGCTCCTCAGAGGATTTGCCCTCCAGCCCCTTCCCCAGCCTGGTTGCCCTTCTCTGGACTCGCTCCAGGACCTCCATGTCCTTCTTGGAGTGAGGGGCCCAGAACTGGACCCAGTATTTGAGGTGCAGCCTCCCCAGTGCCGGGTCACAATCCCCTCCCCAGACCTGCTGGCCACACTATTTTTGATACAAGCCAGGATGCCCTTGGCCTTCCTGATGCTGAGTTTGGCAAGTGATCCATTTCTTGTGTTGCACTACAGCCAAACATCTCAGTTCTTGATTAGTTTCAAGCTACAGTCGTGCTGCCATCCTATTTCATAAACTCCAAGGGAATCATGCATATTATTCTAGGAAAGCAAAATTAGTTATCTGGGATGTGCCAAACCTTATCCCTAACTATTCCCATTCCCCAGCATTTCTGTACCAAGCGCTGCAGTGGAAGAGGGGGAGGGAGCAGGTAGAGCCTCACATGATGTGACTCTCAGAGCTAACAGCCACCTGCAGCATGCCTGGCATTATGTATCCAACACAAAACACGTGTCTGATAAGGAGATCAAGAGAAACTCTGGCACAGTTAAAAATGGCAATGGTTTCACATATCCATCACTGCCAGAGCTCCCACCCTTCTATCCACATCATCCAAACCAGACCAGATGGAAGCTAAATGGGCCTTTATCCATCACGGGCCTGTAACTGTCTGCAGGCTGCTCTCTCTGCCTGGATTCCCTTGGATCCTTTTAACACACCACTCTGCAGCAGCACAAATGGGAAGGCAGCACCCACATGTACACATGCCTTGCACAAACAGGTTTTGTACTACGACTATACATCTCTCCTCACCACAGCTTTACTCAACTGATAAGGAAATAACAAGGACCAAAATTATTTCACATTCTCCTGATCAAAACACTCCTCCTTACACATCTTAATCCCATTATTCATTCTCCTGAGCTCCAACCCTTATTTCCCTCATACCTTGACCTTACAGTTCATCTTGCCTGCTGCTAAAAGCTCGGTCTCCCAGCTCCACACCACTGTATTCCCACAGTGAGATTGTTAGGGCTTTCTCTCTGAGCAGAGGTGTACCTGGTGGTTTAAGCAGTTTATCTGAGGTTTTTCTTTAAGTGTCTTCTTCTCTGGCCCTCATCAGCCTGTGTAAACATCCTGTTATCACCCTAAGGGCTTTAATCACCTATTGTCCTAGAAGGGCACATTATTTCATTACCACCTTGGTTTGGGAGCCCCTCGCTGACCCCACGGGCAAGCAGGACCTACTCATCCCTGTTGAAGTGCGTCCTCTCATGGCAGGACCAGAGAGGGACCCCCCCCCATCCATCCCTCTCCCCAGCACCTGCACCGCTGCAGCATGCAAGGCTGTTGCAACAGCAACACAGTTGCTGTTTTACTGCTCCTTCCCCCCTACTCCTGTCTCTTGCTGAAGACAGCAGCCCAGCAGACACCCTGCCAGCCCCTTCCACCAAGGTCAAGGACAATAATGCTCTCTGTGCTCGTGAGCCTGAGTCATGCTGAACGGGAGCAGATGGCATCTTCCCTGCCAACCCTGGAGCTGCGGCGCTGCAGTTGGCAAGCCACAAAGATCACCCTTCCCGGGGTGTTTTCCTTCTCCCTCCTCCACGCTGGCACGCAGCAGAGGGGCTGATGAGGCCATCATACTTTCCATGGCAGCCCTGAAAGAAGCCCTTTGCAGAGCAGGTTCTCCTGCCAGCCTTGGCCTGCGTGCGGATGAAAGGCCAGGCTGCCCCCGCACATCTGCCGCTGGCGACGCACCACGGAGCAGCAACGTTGGCTGCAGGGTACTGCTTGTTTCAACACACAGCAGTAGTCGTCCTCCTCCTCCTCCTCGCCACAGGAGAGACTCTTTGGTCTGCAGCTGAAGTCAACATACCATCAAGTCCTGCTCCTTGACATCATTCCTTAATTAATCTTCACCTACATTAAGGGCAGCTTCACAAAGACCTGACAGGGAATGCTGTACCTGTAGCTCTCCCTTCACAAACATGTGTCAATCACATGTTCCTCTCTTATTTCTTCCAGAAAATAAAAGCTAACCACTCACTGAAGTTCTGAATATCACTGGGACCTGACATCCAGCACAGAAGATCAAGATTTCACAATCAGTTACACTTCTTTGCTTTATAAAAGGCATGTAATTTAATTAGCAAGGATTTCCATCTCTCTATCTCAAGGAGTTGCAGTATAAGTTACAACTCCATGAGGAAAAGATGGGACAACGTCATCCTGGACAAAAACATTCACCTACCCCAGAAGGGTTCTCCTTTCTCATCCAAAGGAAGGAGTCAGGCTAACCTGGCTTGACACCTGTGCTGAAGAAACAAAGACAAGAAAGGTCCTCACATTCACCATGGGATTAAGTTTTGTCCCACTCCTCTAACAGAAGGCTAAGAAGAAAGATGATGCTTTAAATCTGTGTTCTCCTACCCCAGTAATGGAAAAGGGGGACGGTGAAAGAGCCTGCACAAGGACTGGATGGAGAGCAAAGGCCTTGTGAGCCACTGGACAGAGGACTAGGTGAGGCAGCACACCCAAGGCACACGAGGGAACAGGAAACCCACCTGCCTTAAGATGTGTAAGCTCTAGGAAAATAAGCCAATTTCTATTCAGATGACCTAGGCACCAGAAGCACCATATCATGGCTAAACCATCCCTCAATCCAACCAGAGCTTGTGCTTCCAGCGACTCTGGGATAAGAGGGCTTCACATGCTTCCTGACTGCATAATTTGGCCTCCCACATCAGGGGCACAGAGGAGGTTCCATGGGAACATAAGGAGGAACTTTGTCCCCGTGAGGGTGCTGGAGCCCTGGGACAGGCTGCCCAGAGAGGCTGGGGAGCCTCCTTCTCTGGAGACATCCAAACCCACCTGGATGTGTCCCTGTGGGATTTAGTCTGGGTGATCCTGCTCTGGCAGGGGGGTTGGACTGGATGAGCTTTCAAGGTCCCTTCCAAGTCCTAACATTTTGTGATTACCTTTCCTCAAAAAGCTCATCACCACCACCTCTGATTTCTTCCCAGTACTGTCTGCCCCCTTCACAGAATTCGTTTGGGAATCTAAGTTTCAAGCTGTGCTTTGTGGTAAGCCAAGGACGCTGCTGACATCAAACAAGCTAAAAACTGAAGTCCTGACCTGGGCATCCAACACAAAGTACATCTTGTGCTTCACTGGGGTTCTGGAAGTGGCCACTAGAGACACACACTTGAAGCTAACAGCAGCTTCATCTATGGACAAGGTGCTTTTTTTCTGCCTTTAACAAAGTGTGTATGTACACACCAGAGAAGGCCAGAAGCAACACCACCTAATTCTCTATTAGCAAACAAAATGCCACGTCCATGGCATACACATACTGGGTGTTGCTGAAGACCTACTGTGGCTTCCCAACTCTTTCAAGCCCCACAGCTGCGATTTATCTAGAGCACCACAGAACCTACAGTACCAGAGCTCAGGAAATTCCTCACACCTTAACAGAACAATGGAAAAGCCAATATTTCTACTCTGCTTCAGTGCCCAAATCACCACCAAAAGTTGTCAGAGCAACTAGGTCTCATTCCAGTTACTTTTCCTGCTTCCCACAGACCACCTGGCTTCACCTGATCTCTCTCTGCATATCTGGCACTACCGAAGCCATTCTCCAACATGGATATTCATCATCAAGCTCCAGCATCAGCTGCAGTGCTGAGGTGAAGATAAACCTCACCACTGCTGTGATTGCAACCAGCAGCGTTTAAAACAGGGTGGGAACAAACCACGTCCCCAGATGTAACGGTCATGACATGAGCTACATCCTCACCAAGAGCAAGTCTGGTGTACACATGATGGTTGAAGGCGCTCACCACTTCTCTGACCTCTAAGTTTGCTTTTACACCACCACCATTATGTTCCAAACTCTTGTATGCAGCAGATGACCTCCAGAGTGACACCAGCAGGTCACCCAGAGAAGCTCATCCAACTGCATGACATTGCTAAGTCAACTGACCGAGCAAAGACACGTGCAAACACACGTGCAAAACACACGCCACATGTGAAGCAGGGCTGACAGAAACAGTCTGCTTCTAAATTAAAGGACACAAGTGAAAAACAACTTCTTTAATTCAGCTTTGCATGCCATGCTTGAGCGATGGCACAGATTATAGAGTCTGGGCAGTCTTCTGCCACGTGAAATTAATGCTGCTGAACACAGATGACTGAGAAGGATGGGGAATTGCTTTACAGGAGAGCAAATGAGAGCTCCAAATGTTCAAGAGGTTTCAAAAGGGCTTCAACCATCACCTATCTTCAGAATAGTCTGTAACTAGGAAACTGCATTCAGAAAGCCAGCAACTTTACTACTGATAATATAAATACACCCACTTCACCCATAATCTGTGCTTGTTCACAAAGGCAGGAGGGATTCACAGAATCACAAGGTTGGAAAAGATCTTTAAGATCGAGTCCAACCGTTCCTGTCCTGTGCTAAACCAGATCTGAGTCCCTCATGTACCCGTTTTTTAACCACGTCCCTGGTCAGCCTGTTCCAGGCCCTGACAACTCTGCCAGGGAAGAACTTTTTCCTAACATCTGATCTGACCCTGATTCAAGACAGCAGGGTTTATATATGAAGATCTGCACTGGGTCACGTCCCACTAACTGCACAGTCACACACCCAAGTGATGACCAAGGATTATTCCCCACGTGCTGTGTAGCTCAGACAGGACACTGAAAAAGGACTCTTGATTAATTTTTCTTTTAATTAGTTCTTGCATCTATGGCAGGACAAGGGGGATGGATTAAAGCTAAAGGAAGGAAGGTTTAAATTGGATATTAGGGGGAGGTTCTTTGCAGAGAGAGTGGTGAGGGGCTGGAAGGGGCTGCCCACAGAGGGGGTGGGTGCCCCGTGTCTGGGGGTGTTCAAGGCCAGGTTGGCTGGGGCCCTGGGCAACCTTGTGTAGCTCCAGGCCTGGAGGTTGGTGGCCCTGCCTGTGGCAGGGGGTTGGAGCTCTGTGATCCCTGGGGTCCCTTCCAACCCAGACCAGGCTGGGATTCTATGATCTAGATTTGGTTCCTTCAGCTTTAAAAGCAGATAGCCTAAACTGCTATAACTTGTATCAAATTATTTTTAGGTTAAAAAAAAATCTATAAATTACTCTTTCTGTATTTAAAGCATCAATGTTGAAATCAGCTATTTCGGGCTCTTCTACACTAGATATAAGTGCTGGAGTTCTACCAGAACAGGGACCGTATCTTCTGAATGGGAAAAGATGCCCCATCTCCCCTTGCAGGATAAACAGGGTATGTTCTTGTAGCTCTTTAGTAGCCCCAGTGTATAAATTAATAAAGTGACCACAAAGAGAGCTGTCAGGTGTTCCATGCAGCATCGATCTCACCATCAGCCTTTATAGGCTGAGTGAGCTGGGGATGTTCAGCCTGGAGAGAAGAGACTGAGAGGGGAGCTGATCCATGGGGATCAATAGCTGAAGGGTGGGACACAGGGGGACATGGGCAGCCTCTGCTCAGTGGCTGTGGGGACAGGACAAGGGGCAATGGCCTCAAGTTGGAGGACGGGAAGTTCCACCCCAGTGTGGGGAAGAACTTCTTCCCAGTGAGGGTGAGGGAGCCCTGGGACAGGCTGCCCAGGGCGTGTGGAGTCTCCTTCTCTGGAGAGATTCCAGCCCTGCCCTGTCCTAGGGACCCTGCTTTGGCAGGGGTTTGCACCCAATGAGCTCTGGAGGGTCCTTCCAGGGAGGGTTCAGGAGGTTCAGCCTGGAGAAGAGAAGGTTCTGGAGAGAGCTCTGAGCCCCATCCAGTCCCTGAAGTGACCTACAGGAAAGCTGGGCAGGCCTGTTTGTAAGGGCATGGAGCGATAGCACAGGATGAGGGGCAATGGTTTAAACTAGAGGAAGGCAGGTTTAGATGAGACCTGAGGAAGAAGTTATTCTTCTCTCTGAGGGTGGTGAGACACTGGCCCAGGGTGCCCAGAGAGGTAGGGGAGGCCCCATCCCTGGAGACATTCAAGGTCAGGGTGGATGGGGCTCTGAGCAACCTGCTCTGGTGAAGATGTCCCTGCAGAGGTTGGACTAGATGGGCTCTGAAGGGCCCTTCCCACCTAATGCAGTCTGGGATTCTTACAGAAAACAAACAGTTCTACTTCAAAACAAGAGGGTTCAAAACCTTCTAAAACATTGCCATCCCCAGGATGTCACACTGGATAGTACCATTCACAGTCAGACACATCAGCTTCATCATCTGCACTGGCTGGTGCCTAACTCTCCAGTCCAAGCCTTCCCACCCCACAGAAGTCCTGATGCCATAGGAGCTCTGGATATCAGTACTCTGCAGTCCCAAAGACTATTGAAACAGGAGCTACAGCAAGCATCCACCCTGTGAAGGTACACAGGAGATTGCCTGTCTAGCCAAAACCAGAAGATTTACCTGCAATTCCTGTTGCCCCTCACCTGTGTCCCTTCGGGAAAATGCAACTTCTCAAATCCACATTTTCCTGGCATTTATAGACCCTTAATCAGAGATGCTGCCAATCAGCAGATGACCAGAATTATCACCTAACTGCAGCCTTCCCATTTCACATGTTGGAGAACTCTTGGCCTAAGTCCTGAAGAGCTTCATCTGCTAAAGCACTGCCTATCAACAGGGAACCAGGGAGTTTTTCATCATTTTACAACATGATGCAGCCATTTATCTTCTCAAACCTCCCAACAAGGGCTGTGGAGGTTAAAAGAGCCCATTTACCTACAGTGAAATCAGTGTGACATACACATATGCAAACCAGTTAACTCCTAAGAACCAGCCTTGGGTGCAAAGGCCTAAGCAAATCCAAGCAGACTTAAGGTCACTATACCACAGAAATAAAGTCACATTGTCCTTTGGAACTAAAAAAGAAAATTCATTAGGCTTTGAGGAGTGAAAGGCTAGTGCAGCAGTAGCAGCAAATAGTTTATTATTCAACCTTTTCTGTAAAGCAAGCATAAAATCCCACCTCAAACCCACCTCATGCTCCCTACCAGAATATTTAATCTGCAGGAAACTTCACTTGCCATGTAGCATGCAATTAAAAACAAAGAATTTTAAAAAACCCACCTTTGGACAACTTTTTTACCTAAAAAAACCCTAAATCATAACAATTTCAGTGTTCTAGGAAGTAATATTTCACTCCCTTGCAGAGATTCTCTAATAAAGGCACAGGGTTTTTGGGACATGCTCTGCAGTCAGAGACTTCACAAGTCCATAAAGTTAACCTAGAAACCTGATGAAATACTCCTCTAAGAAACCACAGTGTAGGAGTTCATGCCAGAAAAGTGAGATTCAAACATGTTGTGAGCAGCAACAACTCAAATCCTCCAAAACAATGTAAAAACACTTCCTGAAGCGCTCTCCACAACAGCGTCAGGGAGCACATTTCTGACATCAATGTGCAAAACCTGCTGCAGACTCCTGAAGATTCTTCTTCTGAGGAAAGCCATGATGCTAAAGCAGCCAAATATTTGAACACTGCCACAGAAATCAGGACTGCTGGAGTATCAAACCTGCGCCCTAAGACATGCTTGTCCAGTGAAGCCACTTTTGTGCCCATCTTTTCCAGCTGAACCATCCCTGAAAGCAGCTGGAGTACATACAGGAAAACCATGAAGAGAGTGCTCATCTACACCAGAATAAAACCAGCACGATTTTCCCTGGTAATATGTTTGGGCTGCTTCTCCTGACTACACCTCTCAGGCCTGACAAGCTGACCCTAAACAACGGAAAATTTACAGTGATGAAGGTAATTCCTGCCACCGTCCATGACTCAAGGCAGATCTGGTGTTCTCTGACAGGAAGGGAGATAGCCCAGGAGCCAGACAGGCAAGAACTCAGCAGACACACAGGAAAAAAAAAGCAGTCACAGGGAACTTCACTGAGATATTTCAGTTGTTTCCTAAAAGGGGTTATTTAACCCCCAAGGCCATAGGCCCTAATAGTCCCCAAGGCCGCAGGTCCAAACAGCCTCCACAAGGTCCTCAGGCCCAAATAGCCCCTCCAAGGCCCGTAGGCCCAAATCGCGCCCCCCCCCTCCAAGGCCGCAGGCCCAAATCGCGCCCCCCCCCCCCGCCCCAAGGCCGCAGGCCCAAATCGCGCCCCCCCCCCACAAGGCCGCAGGCCCAAATCGCGCACCCCCCCCCCACAAGGCCGCAGGCCCAAATCGTGCCCCTTCAAGGCCCAAAGCCATGCCTTGAGTTTCAGGTGTGTAACTTGGGGCCAGGCAGAGAATGCCTTCAAGGGACAAGCAGGCCCTGAAAACAGAGCACTACAAACTCACCCCCACAGACACACGTGCCAGACTACAATACTTTGCCAATGGTGAAAAATACGGCACGCGCACACGAAGTTTACAGGCTAAAGATTCCATGAGGATTATCAAAGATCAACCTCTGAAAAGGGTATTTTAGTTTAAGCAATACTGAGTATTACCAAACAACTCTGAGCTCTCTGGGTTGTTGGTGTCCCTCAGGAACTCACGCTTTCAAGCAGAGCAACAACAGACTGCATGCCAGCGAATGCTTGTCCTTCGTGCTGTGTTCTCACATTGCCTGTGTGTGATACAGGGCAGGGACAAAAAAATACACCTTCCTGTAACATTCAAGTGGTGAAACACCACTGGAGCGGTGATGTGGCTCCATACCCATGAGGCCAGCTGTAAAGTGCTTTCTTGCTCTCCGAGTGGGACATCAACCACCACGTGAGGATCTCTCTAGTAACAGCAACTGGGGAGGCAGCAGCAGGAGCGGTTTGGTTTCCAGGATCAAAGCCCAGCCAGTGATGAATCACATTCCTCTGTCCATTCAGTAACCAGCATCTCTCGTACACAGTTACCCAGAGTCCCAGGTTATTTTGAGCTGCTCATGCTTCCTGACTGCAACAGATGAGGATTCAAGTCCTGGGAACTCAAACAAGCATCAGGATATCCCTGGGAAAGCTGCGGGCTCCTAATGCAAGGCTTCCACACCACCCTTGTTAACAATGCCTTCGGGCAGCAACCATTGGGAAGTCCAGGGGACCCCAGAAAGATGTTTAAGCCTTGTGCGAAAGACAACAGACAAGCTCGAGCTTCCCACATCCCTGTGCCCAGCTCCTCCTGGTGCAAACAGGATGCTCAGCTCAACTCAGGCAGGAATCAAAGTGCCCACCCACTAACCACAGTGCTTTTATGTGCCTCTGCCCTGCTCCCCAGTACCTCTGGGTGACACCCAGGTCCCTCAAACACAACTAAGTCACCCAATTCAGTTTGGTGTGAACACCAATGCCTCCCCATATTACTCCTGCTTACAGAGAGGAAAACCTCAGGTTTCCCTTGGGAAGGGCCATGTATGAGGTTTTATCCTCTAAATAAAACTAACAACCAGCAAATAAACCACAATCATTTGAACGAACCCAACGCCTGACTCTGCTACATGTGCACATTTCCAACTAAAAAGGGGTTTGTTTAAACTCTCCTCTGGTTTCTGTCCAGCATGAAACATTGCTCTGAGGGGGAGAGGAATTGCTAATAACCACTGACATCACGAATCACCTTGTGGTCCCGCTGACTCCAGCACAGAAACGCTCCTGCACCCAAGTTTCCCTCCTGTAAATTAACTTTGGCAGCACAGAGGAAAAGAAAAAGGAAAAAAAGGGGGGAAAAAAGGAACAACTTTAAGTACTAAACCATGTCATGACTTAAGGAATGAACAGAATGTTTTCAAAATGCAAATTAAAGGCATCTGTATGTTAATTACAGCATCAAAACTGCAGGATACTTGTCTCCACACACATTTCTTTCATTCATCTTCAGCGATGGCTGCGTACAGAGAATTAGTTTCATAGTACAAACCTACTCCTACATACATTCCCAAAATAATTTGCATGTATTACCAACAAACACACACACACACACCAGTTTTTCAGGCCGCCTACAGACACAGCAGAGAAGAGAAGGACTATTGCCTTGGGGATTAAAGCTAAAATTGCTTTTAATACAGGGAAAAAAAAAAGAACACAGGAGCAGCTTCAGCACCACACATTTAACCCAGTGCTCATTTCAGCTGATAGAACAAAACACCTGCAAACAGAGCAGGTTGCTAGGTAGCTCTCACCTCCTGTGAATGCTAACAAAGGCTCACAGAACCTTGGCTATAATCTGGTTTTCTCTATCACACTTAACGAGCTGGGTTTTGCTGCTGCCAGCCTGTAACACTGACTTGTACACCAAGGATACAGGTGGCAGACAGGCTCCTTGGATGATGGAGGCTTCATTCTGCTCCCTGTTTTCCAGCTCAGGGGAATGGGCACCCCAGGAACAACCAGTCTTACTGTTAAAAACTGATGCAAAGAAAATATTAAGTGCCTCAACCTATGCCTCATCCTCTGCCCCACATCTAACAAAGGATGGAGGTTCTCCTTGTCCCTCCTTTTGGTGCCAATGCATTTAGAGAAACAATATTTATTGTCTTTTACAGCAGTATCTGAGTTAACTTCTAGCTGGGCTTTGGGCCTCCTAATTTTCTCCCTGCATAGCTGAACATCATCCTTGCAGTGCCCCCAAATTGCCTGCTCCTGCTTCCAAAGGCCACAAACTCTCCTTTCTTCCCCCCACGTTCCAGACAAATCTCCCTGGTCAGCCCAGCTGGTCACCTACCCCACTGGCTCACCTTTGGGCACGTGGGGATGGACTGGCTGCTCCTGCACTTTAAGATTGCCTTCTCAAAGAGCATCCAACCTTCCTGGACTCCTCTGCCCTTCAGGACTGCCTCCCAAGGGACTCTGCCAGCCAGGCTCCTGAGCAGCCCAAACTCTGCCCTCCAGAATTCCAGGGTGGCAAAGAGAAACCTGGCAAATCCCTCATGCAAGTCAGGAGTGCTGCTCAACAGACAGGGTCACATCCTTTAGACACATCTACCCCCAAGAAAAAAAACCCACCCAAGCAAAAATCCACAACTTAACCCAAGTTTAGGCTTTCAAAGAGTGATAGGTGCTGTTGTCACAACCTCTTTATCCCACAGCGACCAGGGAGCATTCCTAACTGGCAGCACTGGTGGCATCAAGCCCATGTGCTGTCCTGATAAGCTGGTGATGCCGAGTTACAGATTCCTCTGTTACCCCACCTCAAAACATCCAATATCACTTAAAATAACAACCAGGTACATTTGAACCATCACTCTGATGCTCTGTGGCACAGCCCTTTGCCATGATCAACCACATATTACACTGAAATAAATCCCCCACCATCCTCCTACATTGGCCAGAGGTGACTGAAAAAATTCTGAATGAAAATATTTTTAAGATTAACTTTTTTTTGCCCTTAAATTGAATTATTAATCACCTTCAGCTTCTGTTCTGGCAGAGCAGATGTGGCTATTCATCACTGTCAACAACACCACAAAGGCTTTTTACAGGGGGTAGAATATCCTACCTGGAACCACTTCAAAAAGGAACTTTCCAGGACTTTCTTCATTGCAGGGATGCTCAATGACTCTGTTGCCAGGCAGAAAGATGGTACCCTAAAGAATAAAAACCACAATGAACATGGGATTGGAACTGCTACCATGCTTCTGACAGAGTAATGCTGCTTCTTGTTTAGACTCAGGTATATATGACTTTGTGGTGCTGCACCAAAGGGAGACTGAAGAGGGATTATTCACAGATTCACAGACTCACAGGGGTGGGAAGGGCCCTCCAGAGCCCATCCATCCAACCCCCTGCCAAAGCAGAGTCCCTAGGACAGGGCAGGGCTGGAATCTCTCCAGAGAAGGAGACTCCACACCCCCTGGGCAGCCTGTCCCAGGGCTCCCTCACCGGGAAGAAGTTCTTCCCCACATTGGGGTGGAACTTCCCCTGCTCCAACTTGAGGCCATCGCCCCTTGTCCTGTCAAAACCAACATCCCAGGTCAGAACAGACCCTGAGGATCGCTGTGCCCAACATGGAAAGCAGGTTGTACAGTCACCTCCCGTAAGCACTGATACTTTTCACTGAAAACAGATGAAATGGGGGTGATGGGTTTAAACTAGGAAAGGGGAGATTTAGGTTGGGTATTAGGAAGAAGTTCTTCCCTCTGAGGGTGGTGAGACACTGGCCCAGGGTGCCCAGAGAGGTGGTGGAGGCCCCATCCCTGGAGACATTCAAGGTCAGGGTGGATGGGGCTCTGAGCAACCTGCTGTAGTGAAGATGTCCCTGCTCACTGCATGTTGGGACTGGATGGCCTCTAAAGGTCCTTTCCAACCCAACAGATTCTGTAATACAGGGCAGTATTCTGCTCAGATAACATCAGCAGCCACCATAAGCAGTTGTGGGCAGCCTTCCCCTCTCCCTGCGCCCACAGATGTAGCATCAGCTTTAAGCTGCTTGGTCCAAGAGCTCTGCTAGAAGCTCTTCTCTCCTTCCTCCTACCAGTAGCAACTGCTAATAGCTGTCAGGCTCCAAAGCCTTCAGTGAACTACCTTATTAGGCAAGAACAGTACCATTTCAAACAAAAAATTATACAAACAAGGAAAAATAAGTCACAAAATAGCTCAACTTCTTACAGGACAGCTAGAAGAAAAAAGCCAGTGAACATAATGAATACCTTTTACTGAAAATTATGGGAGACAGAATAAGAATCTCTAAAAATCATTTTTAAACTACACATTTTGCCATGTGCAATGGACTCTTGAGGCTGATATCATTTCCTTGCCCACTTTAACTTTCAGCTTGAGCTGGTTTTACCTTAAAAAGCTCCACCCAGCACACAGGATGAGCAGGTCAGCATCCCCATGCTGGAGTAAATTACTCTGGCTCAGGAGCTTGTGTCAGAGAAAGCATCCAACATATTTAAGCTAATTAAATATCTTGCTGTTCAATTCAACAGAAATACAAAGTTAAGAGGGCTCAGCCTCAGCACCATGAGCTAAAATCAATTCACAAGGCAGGAAATGGAAACTCGGTTCAACTTTGCCATCAACTCATCAGAAACAGACACGCTGCAGCCTCACTGTGACAAGAAGCTTTCTGACCCTCTGTGTAAACCCCTTGTAGCATTTATGTTACAGATGTAACCCCCTTGTAGTGTTCACTTTCCCGTGAGCTCTCTTAACAAGAGACTTTTGAGAACCTAAGGACAGGAAGCTCATAGTGTTTATAACTTGGGACCTTCATTCCATAGACAAATCCTACTTTACCTACTAAAGCCACACACGCCAGCTAAACTGGTATGAATGGAAACACAGAATCCCAGCCTGGTCTGGGCTGGGAGGGACCCCAAGGAGCACAGAGCTCCAACCCCCTGCCACAGGCAGGGCCACCAACCTCCAGGCCTGGAGCTACACAAGGTTGCCCAGGGCCCCAGCCAACCTGGCCTTGAACACCCCCAGGGACAGGGCACCCACCCCCTTCTCTGGGCAGCCCCTTCCAGCCCCTCCCCACTCTCTCTGCACAGAACTTCCCCCTCAGATCTCCTCTCCCCCTTCCCTCCTCCAGCTTCACTCCAGCCCCCTTGTCCTGCCAGTCTCTGCCCTTGAACAAGCTGATTCCCCTCCTGTTCCTCTGCTCCCTTCAGGGACGGGGAGGCTGCAATGAGGTCCCCCCACAGCCTTCTCTTCTCCAGGCTGACCCAGCCCAGCTCCCTCAGCCTCTCTCCATAGGGGAGCTGCTCCAGCCCTCTGAGCATCTCCGTGGCTCCTCTGACCCCTCTCCAACAGCCCCACATCTCTCTTGCATTGGGGCCCCAGCTCTGGACACAGGACTCCAGATGGGGCCTCCCAGGGCAGAGCAGAGAGGGACAATCCCCTCCCTGCCCCTGCTGCCACCCCTCTGCTGATGGAGGCCCAGGATCCCATCACCCTTCCCAGCTGCAGGAGCACACTGCTGGCTCAGGGGAAGCTTCTCCCCCACCAGAACCCCCAGGCCCTTCTCAGCAGGGCTGCTCCCCAGCAGCTCTTCTCCCAGGCTGTATATATATATATATACATATATCTGGGATGCTTCCCAGCCAGGAGCACCCTGCACAATGCTGCTCTGGTTTGAAAAGAAAAACACATCCCCAAATGGTAACTTGTTTGGCTCTCAGCTTTCAGAACCATTGCTGGAAACATCAGAGCATGTGAAATGCTTAAATAAAGAGGGTTTTTTTTCCTCTTTAAATAAGAAAATAGCTCTGTTTGCACCTGGACTGCCCAGACTGGCAGGGGAAAGCCTGAGTGAGCGCTCACAGCTCTTTCACTTCCCATTCTGTCTGCTTTCACAGCTGCCCGGCTGCCTGCAGCGCCCGGTGCCGCTTCCCCTTCCGCACGTCTCACCGCCATCCCCACACCCGTCCCTGCCCGGAACGTCCCCTCACTCAGTCTCACTCCAGCACCCCGACAGCTGAGGAGCACGGTGAAAAAAGCCCTGCACCCCTCATGTGGCACAGCCCCCACTGCTGGGTGGGTGATACAGGTCGGGAGACCTGAGTCGCTGTTGGTCCCACTCGCTCAACTTGCCTTTCTGGGCCCTCAAGATAAAACATCTGGCCCGTCATAGCATCACAGACTGGGCTGAGTTGGAAGGGACCCCAAGGAGCACAGAGCTCCAACCCCCTGCCACAGGCAGGGACACCAACCTCCAGGCCTGGAGCTACACAAGGTGGCCCAGGGCCCCAGCCAACCTGGCCTTCAACACCCCCAGGGACGGGGCACCCACCCCCTCTCTGGGCAGCCCCTTCCAGCCCCTCCCCACTCTCTCTGCACAGAACTTCCCCCTCAGATCTCCTCTCCCCCTTCCCTCCTCCAGCTTCACCCCAGCCCCCTTGTCCTGCCAGTCTCTGCCCTTGAACAAGCTGATTCCCCTCCTGTTCCTCTGCTCCCTTCAGGGATGGGGAGGCTGCAGTGAGGTCCCCCCACAGCCTTCTCTTCTCCAGGCTGACCCAGCCCAGCTCCCTCAGCCTCTCTCCGTAGGGGAGCTGCTCCAGCCCCCTGAGCATCTCCATGGCTCCTCTGACCCCTCTCCAACAGCTCTTACAACCTGGATAATCCAAGGAGTAGAATCAGCGAGTTGTGAAGGTGCAACAAGTTCAACCTCTGTTTTTCCACCTTGGGTCTCTAATTCCAGAGAGAAGTAAGAGAAAGCCAACCAGAGAGACACCTCACAAGATGGTAACTTGCGCATGAAAGATGAAGGTGATTTCCAGAGGAAATACGTGTTTTGACTTGGGCATCAGTGCATGCAGGGGTTCCATAATTAGAAAACATCTCACTGCTTCATATCAACCTCTACAAGTCACAGAATCATCGGGGTTGGAAAGGACCTCAAGAGACCATTGAGTCCAACCCCCCACCAAAGCAGGTTCAATCATTCAAAACTGATTTTTAAAAAATACATCTCAAGATTGGACCAGATGAACATTGTGCTTTCAAAAGAAGAAAGAAAAACCCATGGTGACACCAAGGAACAAGACACACACTCTACAGAAGTAGAGAAAAAGAGGGGAGGGGGAGAAAAATGTGGCCCCAAAGTCCCTCCTTGATCCCATCACCATTCTGGCTGCAGGCTGTGTCCCCTACCCAAGTCAGCAGCGTTTTGCAGAGCTTCTGCTGTGGTGAGCCCAGGTTCTTTGGCAATTTCAACACTTGTGTTCTTGCCAGGGTGGTTGTACTTCTCTAGCTGAGTGCTGACTCACAGGATGCTGAAGTCTGGGTTGCTCAAGAAGCGTTGGCCTTCTCCCTAACAGACTATCAAGCTCGCTTTCAAATGAACTTCTCACACACGTGGCTTCAAACCACAGATCACCTAAAGAGAAGATTAATTCTATTATAACATTAATCAACAAAAATCTGCATATATCAAGCCTTTAACTGGAGAAAAGTTTCCATTTGGTGGATTAGGTGGGAAGAGACCTTCAAGGGCCATTTATTCCCAGCCTTGAAGTGAGCAGGGCCACCTGGAACCAGAGCAGGTTGCTCAGAGCTTCATCCACCCTGACCTTGAATGTCTCCAGGGATGGGGCCTCCACCACCTCCCTGGGCACCCTGGGCCAATGTCTCACCATCCTCAGAGGAAAGAACTTCTTCCTAAGGTCTCATCTAGCAAGAACAACATGGATTAGAGACAAAACATTACAGTCTTGTTCAAAGAGATGCTTTATCCCACACTGGTTCCCCTACAACACCTGAGCATCATTCAACATGAAGAAGCATGGAATCATAGAATGTGTTGGGTTGGAAAGGACCTTTAAAGCCCATCTAGTCCCACCCTGCAGTGAGCAGGGACATCTTCACTAGAGCAGGTTGCTCAAAGCCCCATCAAGCCTGACCTTAAATGTCTCCAGGGACAGATGGGACTACCTCTCTGGGCAACCTGTTTAAGTGATCTACCACCCTCACAGTGAAGAACTTTTTCCTAATATCCAAACTAAACCTCCTCTTTTCCTTTTCTAGTTTAAAACCATCACCCTTCATCCTACTGCTGCATGCCCTTGTGAACAGAAGGGTGCATGGAAGAGGAGACAGGATAGCCACCACACAAATGCTTCATGGCAATCACCTGAGATGGTATTTCTGTCCTGCACCTTTCATGTTAATGCTCTAACAGTGAAGCAACCCTGTGCCGCCTCCTTTTCCACTACTCTGCCCTAGGATCACTTTCCTTTTCTACATTTTCCAAAGCAGACCTATCACCTGTGTTCCAGAGACACCAGGTTTTCCAAGAAACCTTGTGACACAAGGAATTCCCATGTCTTTAACCTGCTGAGGAGGAATTCCCAAGGAATTCCCAAGTCTTTCACGTGCTGAGTAGCAACAACAAACACAGGCTTTGCAATACTCTGGATGGATTTTACCCAAAAAGCATGCAGAGACCTGAGGGAATTAACTCCTTGCCTACCAAAAATAACATCTTCAGGATTTCTTCTAACACTCAGAACAAAGGTTTATCTAATCTATTTGCTTGCTTGTAGTTTGTCCTGCCACCTCTTTAAGAAGTGACTTCAGAAGCCCACAGCATCAGCAGTTCTATCAGATGTTCTTGTCCTTCCAACCGTGATGCTTCAGCAAAGCTCACTGAATTTGGTTTGGCTTTCAAGGGAAGAGCTGTATTTACACATCTGTCCTTCCTGTTTCATGGGAACCTTCCTGGAATCCCATTGTTTCAGTTACCTTCAGAGGACCTTCATGTAGTTCCTTTCTCTTCATTTCTTGCTAGAGGCCGGTTAACCAGTGAACCACAACACCACAGAAGTGGCTGCACTGGTTGGGCAGCAGAGGTTTCCAGGGCTTTCTCCCTGCCACAAATGCAGCCCAGCTACTTGTGCCTCCCAGCCAGAAGGCCTTGAACACCCCCCCAGGCTAGACACAGGCATACTGCATGCCTGCAGTTTCCATTTCTCCAGTTAAGGAAGGGCAAGAGAGAGTAGTGACCATTTCCTGACCACATAGACCACCAGGTTGGAAACGACCTCTGAGATCATGGAGTCCAACCGTCCCTGTCCTGTGCTGACCCAGATCTCTCAGCACCTCATCTCCCCGGCTGTTAAACACCCCAGGGGTGGGGACTCAGCCCCCTCCCTGGGCAGCCTGTTCCACTTGAGACAATGGTCTCACATCTGAAATTATTAAAAGCTTTTCTTCTTTTGAAACCATTTCCCAGCACCAACCTCCACCTTCCAGTCAGAAGTTCAACTTCCCACTCCAAGTCCCACCAGCTGTTCTGAAGAGTTTCAGCCAGAGCAGGGATTACAGCAAGCAGCTTTCCTTCCCAAAGCAGATTTTCAGGGGTATCTAGAGAAGCTTTCACACCTCTATTACACCCACCTGCTCTTGGCTACTCTCTAATGAATGAGCTTATTCAATTATATGTCACCAGCTTCTGGGAGAAACCCTGCTTCTCCTGGTTGTGGGAACCCCTGGATCCCTGGCAGGGCTCAAGGCCGGGTTGGATGGGGCTTGAGGCACCCTGGGCTGGTGGGGGTGTCCCTGCCCATGGCAGGGGGTTGGGACTAGATGGGCTTTGAGGTCCCTTCCCCAAAGCATTCCATGATTCTATGAAATCTGGAAGGTAAAAGGAGCTGGGGAGATGGTTACAGGGGTGAGCCAATTCATGAGTAATCCTCTTGGGAGGCACAAAGGTCTGGTGTGCATCTGCTCCCACACAAGCACTTCCAGGAGGAGTAGTGAGCACTGTGATTTGGGAGGGGGGGGGACAGGTATTATGGGACTGGCTCATTAACAGGACAGGTCACTGGGTCCAGAGCCCAAGAGAGGCTGTTGGAGCTCTACAATATAAGCTTCCTTCCTACAGCAAGGGCTCCTTGATATTTTCTGGAGGCAAAGGAAAAGCAGACATGCCTAAATAAATTTGGAAACTGCAGTGAGTTTAAGGACTCATGAGGACAAGCTAAGCTCATTATTAGATGAATGCATGGAAGGCTGATAAAATTAGGCTTCATAATGATAATGAAGTTTTTGATCAACAGACAACAACAGGATGAGGCATTACTGAATTACTGCAGGAGAGAAAGGCCTCCTCCTTCCAGGAGCTCTGGTCAACGAGAAATTTAGCTTGATATATTATATAAAACTACTTTTCCCAAGGTAAAAAAACCCAATAAAGCAAAAAGCATCAGAACACAGAGGACCAAGTGTGGCTTTACAGCCCTCTTCTGCAAAGGATGTTTACTGCTAAGGAACATCTAGGCCAAAGCAATGCTGCTGTTCCCCAAAAGGATGAGACTTTGCAGGACAAAGGAGGAGAGTTTGCAGGAGGAAGTCTCAGATACAGCCTCTCATTTCTATACAGAGCTTTCCAGTGATGGTCTGGACACACACAGCAGCACCACAAGGGACCACAGCCTATGACTGAGCAGGTTACATCAAGTTGGTGATTAAAAGCTGAACTAAGTGTTTTTCATGATGAGATTCAGAGAGAGGAAAAGAGATTCCAAAACTGAGCTTTCTATTCCATCTTAGTTGCTTTTCTTATTTTGAAGCACTTCTGAAACCTCCTGAACACTTGGAGCTTTCATTTGCTCTCCTGTAAAGCAATTCCACATCCTTCTCAGTCATCTGTGTTCAGCAGCATTGATTTGGACTGGTTGGACTTGATGATCTTAAAGGTCTTTTCCAACCTTGTGATTCTGTGAATTTCATGGGGCAGAAGACTGCCCAGACTCTATAATCTGTGCCATCACTCAAGCCTCCAGGCTAAACAGCCCCAAGTCCCTCAGCCTCTCTGCATCAGAGAGATGTTCTGGTCCCCTCAGCATCTCCATTGCCCCCATACCCAAAGCTGTGATGAGCTCTACAGTTGCTCTCTCCATATCCAAAAGGCCACAGAAAGACTCCCCCCTGCCCATCCCAGGGCTGCAGGGAGGCTGACCTTTGGAATTAATGACATCTATTAAAAACAACCAATGTTTTTCAACATTTTGCTGTCTCAAAATACCATTTACTTCAGTGAGAATAAATAAAACCACCATAATCTGGATTTTTACTCTTAATAACACCAAAGGTCTTTCACAGCATCCTGTCAGGGTACAGCAGGACCCACTGAGTGCTCTGAGGTGTTGATATTGAAGTCCCAAGTCATCATTTAGCCACTTTTCCATGAGCAGCATTCCACAGAGCTGCTGGAAGCGTGTCCTGCAGAGAGCCAGACAGTCTGGGGTAAAAACGGATTCGGGGTGAGGGGAGGCCAGTGTTATTAACTGCACTGCAGCAGCTGCTCTGTCCTGCACAGCGTTAATATAAACAGTTTAGATTCCAGGGTGCTATTTTAATAAATCACTGAAATATAAATGACCAGGAAGGTCTTCACGGTCTGCAGGAGAGGCAGCAGCAGCCCTTACAACAGCAGAGGATGGACTGCCTGTTATGCAGGAGGAGGAACCAAGACAAAAAGGTCCCACAGCAGGTGAAGAGAAACAAACCGCTGGGTTTTCTGGCAAAGGAACTGATGCTTTGGCCAGGGAGCTGCTCCCTGCCTGGAGTTATTGTTCAAAAGGGGCCTTTCCTCCAACTAGCAAGGAAAAACAGCTCACAGCAGACATCATCTTTCAGGAAAGCAGATTCCAGCACATTGCTCAACTCCTCCTTTGGGGTTCTGTAAGTTTCTGTTTAAGTTTTTTCTTTCTTATTGCTACTTCTGTTGCACATTTATTCTCTTCAAAGTGGAAACGCAGAGCAAGGGTGTCCAATCTGGTGGCTCACCAATCTGCAGCTAAAAACACATACTCTGGAGCCTAAGCAGAAGGGGCTGTGTATCACTGCATGCTCAGGGTGATGGAGCATACTGACTACAGCTCGAGGCTGGGATCATCATGGGAAACTGAAGTAGAGAATCATGGAATCATTAAGGTTGGAAAAGACCTCCAAGATCATCTACAACTGTCCCAAAGTACCTATCAGGGCACAGAAAGAACAAGGGAGGGGGTGTCACTGGCAGAGTTGTGGGGCTGTGGCACAGGCTGCCCAGGGAGGGGGCTGAGTCCCCACCCCTGGGGGTGTTTAACAGCCGGGGAGATGAGGTGCTGAGAGATCTGGGTCAGCACAGGACAGGGATGGGTGGACTCACTGAAGAGCACAGGAAAAAGGACCCTAGTAAGTCATAGTCTTCCAAACCATTGTCAATCTACTGCCCTTACACATTCACAACTCAGAGGTAAAAACCCAGCACATGAATTTCCTACAGCCCCTCAGAGGATGGAGTTTGGCCTTATGCTGATGGTTCAAGTCTGACCTGTTCCACATCTAATTCCCCTCTGAACACAGGCTGCAGAATGGAGACTCAGACAGACCCTTCTCCTGCTCTTCAAACAAGCCCCAAACCACTCCACTAAGCCCTGTCACACACAAGGCACACACAGAAGTGTAACATCCTGGGACATTTCTGGTTCCCTCCAAAAAACACAAAATCCCACATTGAGAAAATCCAGAGAAACCAATTTTCCATCATTAACACACAAGAGCCAGGCACAATTCCCACCTTTCCCAATGAGCACCAAAAGGAGAGGTCCCTCCTGTGGGGCTGTTGGGTGACACTGGGTACACACAACCCCCAAGAACAAATGAACAAAACAAAGAACGTGCCTTCTCTCTGGGCTGAACCAGCCCAGCTCTCCCAGCCTGGCTTCCCAGCAGAGCTGCTCCAGCCCTTGGATCATCTCTGTGGCTCCTCTGGCCCCACTCCAACAGGTCCCTGTCCTGGTGCTGAGGGCTCCAGAGCTGGACCCAGCACTGCAGGGGAGGTCTCACCACAGCAGAGCAGAGGGGCAGAATCCCCTCTCAAGTGGCTTTGACATCTCTGGTCCTACCATCCAGTGTCTGTTTGTTGACAGCACACAGGTCTTGGGGCCCAGGACAGGCTCCAGCTCTCCTGACACTACCATGGGATGGACAGTAATAAACAAGTGACAGAAGGCCAAAAATCCCAACAGTGTCTATAATGTGAGACTGTCTCCTACCCACCCTTTGCACTGTGCTGTGGCTGTCTCAGTTTAATAATAGAGACAAGAACCCTCCAGGGCTGCTGGTGGCTGTCATTCACTTCATATTTTAAAGGCCTCTTGGCCAGAGATACCTTAAGCCTTGGATATATTGCACCAAATAGCTGTGTCTCAGTTAAAATCCTCAGAAACTCAGTGGCAAATTTCTAACTGAGAGTGGTGGAAGAGAGACTTTTCTTCCCTAACACAACCCCTGCTCAAGATAGATGGATGCTACTGCTTCACATGAGCTTGGTGCTGGTGCTGTTTGAGTGATTAAGCTGTTTGTCATCTTTCAATGCAAGAGAGCTCTCAAGCTGGAGAGCTGATTTGTTCTGCTTGTGCTAAGGGTGTTCCAGGGGGTCCTGCCTCTTGATTGGTGCTCTGACTATGGAGAGAAGGAACTGGGGGGAGCTTCCAGTCCCTGAAAGGTGCCAGTAGGAAGCTGGGGAAGAACTGTTCCCAAGGGCAGGGAGTGATAGGACGAGGAGTGATAGGTTTAAACTGGAAAAGGGCAGACTGAGGTTGGGTATTAGGAAGAAGTTCTTCACTCTGAGGGTGGTGAGACACTGGCCCAGGTTACCCAGAGAGGTGGTGGAGGCCCCATTCCTGGAGCATCTCCCCTGCGAGGAAAGGCTGAGGGAGCTGGGGCTGTTCAGCCTGGAGAGAAGAGACTGAGAGGGGAGCTGATCCATGGGGATCAATAGCTGAAGGGTGGGACACAGGGGGACATGGGCAGCCTCTTCTCAGTGGCTGTGGGGACAGGACAAGGGGCGATGGGCTCAAGTTGGAGCACAGGGAGTTCCACCCCAATGTGGGGAAGAACTTCTTCCTGGTGAGGGTGAGGGAGCCCTGGGACAGGCTGCCCAGGGGGTGTCGAGTCTCCTTCTCTGGAGAGATTCCAGCCCTGCCCTGTCCTAGGGACCCTGCTTTGGCAGGGGGTTGGACCCCATGGGCTCTGCAGGGCCCTTCCAACCCCTACAGCTCTGTGATTCTGTGAAACAGTTATTACATGTTTTGCTGCCAAGATTGTGCCTTCCCAGGATGAAGTTTGCATTGCTTTTTTGCACTGCAAAGAAGCTGGCCCTTTGCTGCAGTGATGATGATGGGAAAACCTGCCAATTTTACACATTTTCCTGTCCACATCTCACTGACTTTGATGGAGACATGCATGGCTGGGCTCTGGGCACTTCACCAGGATGATATGAGTCCCTGCAGCCATCATCACCCTCACAGATTCAGTCCAAGTGGGGAGGAAGGGCTTGTTTTCCCACATTGTGTCCGAGTTGGAAAGGGAATCAGAGCAGCTCCAGAAAGCCAGAGTCACTTCTGGAAATCATTTCAGGCTGCCAGCTGAATAGCAAAGAGGATTTCAAGGCTGCAGTTTGAGGTCATTCAGTTTTTAATCTACTACACAAGCCACTCAAGCTTGGCAGGGAACTAAGAAAGCCTCTTCCCCTAGCAACAAGTCAGGCTGGACATGCCGCTGGGTCGGCTGCAAATACAGCTTTTATCCCAGAGGTAATGGACTTAGAGAGGGCTATTCTTAAGCACTAATAGGCTAAAAGAACTCAGTTATTTTCATTTAAAGACTAACAAGGCTCTCTTGTGAGCTGTTCATGTTGTTACTTCAGGAGCCACCGCAGCACTTGTACCACATCCAAGGAAATAAAAGGGAGGGAGGGGGAAAAAGTCATCAGGAGAGGCCCCTCTAATGGACACAGACCTCCTGCAGTGATGAAATTCCTGTTAAACAGGGGGAAAGATCATCAAAAAGCCCATCAGAGCACATAGAGCAACATGGGAGGGTCAAGCCATAGACAAAACCAATCATCACAGAACTGCTCAGCATCCCAAATTCATTTGGGAAGGTTGATGGCAACATTCCAGCATTTCAGAGGATGGGGTGGAAAAGACTCTCAGGCCACTTGATATTGACCCAATATCACAGTTATCCTAATGCACAAGAGCTCCTTTCTGACAAGATCAAGAGATTACATGAGATTACAAGGAACAGCACCACTGTTACCAGCTTGTCACCTTTGCCTACGAGTCCTCATGAAGGCTACCCACTATCTTCCCTCTCATCACACCTTTAAAAGCTCTGAACACATAAGGGGGGTGACAACTACTGGCTGACAAAATGTTATTCCTGGTGTCCAAGAGCATGGTGGGAGACAGCCAGCATCTTGCATGGAGAAGTAAAAACCCCAACCTATTATTCTGCCAACATCTGTGCACTTCCCATATTACACTCTTGTTCCTTCTCCCCAACGAGTGTTTGTAATGCTTCTTGGCCAAGTGAGGTACCAATGACACAGCCTCTGCTGCTGCTGTATTAAGTTTCTTAATACCCTGCAGTACCCTTCAGAGAAGCTGCTTTATTTCTCCAAGACCAGAACATCCAAGTTCACCCCTTGGTGCTACCTGGAACACAACATTTCTGTTTGAAATGGCTGTTATCTTCTGCTTGTTTCCTCTTTGCCATGTGACATCTGCTACATGCCAATGAACAACAAACATCAGACACTGGACAGGCTTTGTCTTATTCCTTCTAATTAGATATCTCTATAATCAGTTCTCACTAGATACCCACAACAATGACAGAGCTGCTGGAGCGAGTCCAGAGGAGGCTGCAGAGATGATCAGGGGGATGGAGCACCTCTCCTGTGAAGCCAGGCTGAGAGAGTTGGGGAGATCTTTCAGCCTACCAATCCTTAAAGGGGTCCTACAGGAACATGGAAGAGGGGCTGGTCACCAGGGAGCACAGGGACAGGACACAGGGTGATGGCTTCAAGCTGAACAAGGGCAGGTTTGTATTCAGTGTTAGGAAGAAATTCTTTACCTATGGGGGTTCTGAGGCCCTGGCACAGGGTGCCCAGAGAGGCTGTGGGAACCCCTGGATTCCTGGCAGGGCTCAAGGCCAGGTTGGATGGGGCTTTGGGCACCCTGGGCTGGTGGGGAGTATCCTTGCTCATGGCAGAGGGTTGGAACTAGATGATGTTTAAGGTCCCTTCCAATCCAAACCAGTCTGTGACTCTCTGATTCTAACTCATGAAACCAGTATTGCTTACGTACAGCAACATGTATTCAAGGTAAGACTCCACCACAGTATCTTAGTTACAGGCCCCAACGATGCATCGAGAACTCATCAATCACTCCTCAATCCCTCCTCCACAAGCTTATCTCAAGCTTTATTTGCACACCCAGGTAAGTAATTTTAAGTTAGCAAAAGGCAATCTGAGTCCCAATGCAGCAGCTGCTGAGTCGAAGCCTTTCACTGGTCAGGGTATAAACACAGTGAGGAGAAGCCAGTGAGAAACCAGAAGCTTCTGGGGTGCAGCAGAAATGGAAACAAAATCAGAACTGTCTTATAAAACACAGGAGTTACCTGCTGAAATCTGTCTGGCAGCACCCCTCAGCCTGCAGACTGAGGAATGGCTGAAAACCAGAGTCTTATCTCAGGCTACCTCACAGAAAGTTATCCAAGCTCCTGGCCAGCCACCCACACCACCTCCACGCAGGGCAGCTGGCCACCTAGAAGAACATCACCCCCACTTTAAGACTTCCTTCCCATCGCCAGTGTAGTCTCAGGCATCCTGCCACAAGCCACATCAGCACACCCAAGGCCATCCCTTCTCCTCCAGCAAGTTCTCTTTCACACTGCAGGTGATGAATGGTGACAGTCATGTCTAATTTATTGGCCCTGTTACTCTCTCAACCCAAAACAGTTGGGAGCTGTCAGCCCTGCTCATGAGCCTTCTGAGCTTTAACGATACAGGGCAGGGGAGATGCTTCTGGAAAACTCAAGCAGAGTTTGTAAGACTCCCCTATGGTTTATGGTTTGAGGAAATGATGCTGCAGAAATCAGTAGGGGATGATCTATTCCTTACAGAAACGTTTGGAGGGTGTTAAACAGTTTCGTGTTTCAGAGAAACCTCCACTACAAAGCAATAGGGAAATCCGTATTCCACCCTTTTAAGTGAGACAACACCTCCATGAAGAGTTTTAAGGCTGGATTAAAGACTTACTGATAATAGTAATAATACCCTGCTTGTTCCTCTCTCTAGGCAGAGCCAGCCCTCAGGTTCACAAGCTGATAAAACACTGCAGCAGCAGTATTTGCTTACAGAAAGAGAGTGAACAAACCTGCAATGAGAAGTGCCAAGTGCAACACGGTACTGACTAAAAATCCCTCACAGGTATCTTAAAAACTTATCAAAAATCCAGTAGTGAGGGGAAAAAACCCACCCCAACAATGCATTAATCTCTTTACAGTGTCTGACTATAAAACTGCTCCTTGAAAAGGGGGTAGATGTCAGGATATGAGTGATAAACATAACCATTGCAGAGTAAACTGCATGGAATCAAAGAGAAAGAAAGCAGGATGGTCCTTCTCTACACCTGGTGTTTATACTAAATAATTAAAAAGCAGCAAGACTCAGCTGGAAGCACTTACACAGCAAGCAAAGTGACCTGGGTAAGGTGCAGAGTATCTTTAGATTTATATTTCAGTACAAGACTCAAGAAAACACGAAGCAGGTGGGTTCCTGCACCAACCATCTTCACACCCCAAAGCCACGTCCCCTGTACTCGTCAGCCACGTGAAAGACCTCTCTGTACAATGCTGGTTATTCTAGATCCTTGCCTAGCTGGGAATATCTGCAGGAGCTGGACACACACCAGGCTCTGATATCAGAGCTCTCCTGTATCTATAGGAGTGTGCACGTGACAAGAGGCCCGGTTTCATTGGTGACCTAAGTGAGGCCTAGAAGGCCGCGTGTTTCCAGAAGCAACTGGATGCATTTGGCCAAGAAAGGGATATGGCAGCACTGCATCACGTCCATTCCTGCCCATTCAGCTTGTGTGACACTGAAGAGTCAGTCTCTCACCCACTGATAAACCTCACAGGCAAAACCAGAGCAGACTGAGAGGAGCTTCCTGCCCAGGCCTTGCCTAAGGCACTGCATTAAATCCCAGCAACTACACAGCTCCTACAGATGGCATCTCAGGAGAGCACTGGACAGCAGGCAGGCAACACTGCATACAGAGTCACAGCATCACCAGGCTGGAAAAGCCCTTTAAGCTCCTGGAGTCCAACAGTCCCTGTCCTGTGCTGACCCAGATCTCTCAGCACCTCATCTCCCCAGCTGTTAAACACCCCCAGGGGTGGGGACTCAGCCCCCTCCCTGGGCAGCCTGTGCCACAGCCCCACAACTCTGCCAGGGAAGAACTTTGCCCTCCCAGCTGAGCTGACCCTGCCCTGGCACAGCTTGAGCCCATTGCCCCTCGTCCCATCTCCTGTCCCCTGGCTGCAGAGACCCTCGCCCACCTCTCTGCACCCTCCTGGCAGGGCAGGGGAGGTGGGGAGAAGGTCTCCCCTCAGCCTCCTCTTCTCCAGGCTCAACACCCCCAGCTCCCTCAGCCGCTCCTCAGAGGATTTGCCCTCCAGCCCCTTCCCCAGCCTGGTTGCCCTTCTCTGGACACCCTCCAGGACCTCCATGTCCTTCTTGGAGTGAGTGGCCCAGAACTGGACCCAGCACTCGAGGTGCAGCCTCCCCAGTGCCCAGTGCAGGGGCACAATCCGCCCCCCCCGAGACCCACTGGCCATGCTGGCTCTGACACAAGTCAGGATGCTGTTGGCCTCATGGGTTGGGATAAGGATGGGTTACCAGGACAGCACAGGGAGGGGGAATAACAACAGGACCTAAAATGTCCAAAGCTGATGATACACAACGTGATTCCTCCCTGGCCAGCCTCCTTCACACATTAATTACTCTAATAGGCCCATGGCACACAGGTTTGTCATCGCTCACCAGCCTTCACATGTCTGGTGTGATCTCCAGGCTGATAGAGTCATCCCTGGACAGCACAGAAGATCCAGATCTGCCATCCTGCCTTTGCTTATGGGAAGAAAGGAAACCTTCAGTTGGAAGCAACAGACAGCACAGAGACATGGAGCAGCCTTAAACCAGAGCCTGTGGATTAGGTGACAAAACCCCACTCTGCTGAGCCATTGTATGAGAAGATTCTTGCCAGGTCATAGAATCATAGAATGGTATGAGTTGGAAGGGACCCCAGGGATCACAGAGCTCCAACCCCCCTGCCACAGGCAGGGCCACCAACCTCAGTTCCCCCCTGTATTCTGTAAAAAAGCCCCTCTGCCCCATATCATCCACAGAAGATACCTTCATGAGCTGTACCCGTGAGCTGCCTCAGGTTCTAGAAACAATGGTAGCTGAAGAGTTTCATGAGGAAGCAGGACAAGCCAAACCCTGGAGCTAATGCCATTTACAGATGCTCACAAGCTGAGCCAAGCAGAACACCACAAGCAAATAATTATCCTCTGAAGAAAACAGAGGGAATGTGCAGAATGCTGGTTAACAGATTACTGAAAGTCTTACCAGCTCTTTAGGTCTGAGAGTCCAGCTCTTCCTCCCACACCTGCTGTGAAACCCTGGTCCCGTTCCCCAGCCACTCATCTCCCATGCTCTTCCCTCAATCTCAGGTTGCATTCTTTGAGCCTACACAGCACAGCTCAAGTTCCTCATAGAGGCCCCCCTCACATCATCACCCTCCCAAGGTCAAATGCTCACAGTCCCATCCAAACACCCACAGCCCCACTTTCAAACCCCCCATCTGAAAAAGACTGTGCTGCTCTGCACTCATATTCAACTTCTCCCCAGAATTTCCCCAGCTTGCACCCTCTCAACGCTACCAACTCAAGTTACCCTCTGCAAGCCACAAGTATCAACTGGACTAGCTCACTTTTGAGCTCCTAGACCTCAGAGCACCTTCTCACTGGGATCCCAGTAACGGGCAGCATCCACCTCCTCTTGTTTTTGCACCAGTACTCCCATCCCAGCAGGAGAGACAGCAGGATGGGGCTGGTGGGAATCCATCACCCACACCCTGCAGATGGTCCCAGTCCTGACATGTGGGGTGAACAGGATTTAAGGGCCTTAGACCTCTGCCTGTCTCCTCCTTCTCCACCTCTGCTCCTCTCCCAGAGCTCAGTGCAATGGGACTGGGAAGGAGAGGAACAGGCTGAGCATTTACAGTGGGGAAACACCACAAATTAAAACCAAACTGAAGTACAGACACTTTCTAGAAGACTCCATCCTAGTCAAGCACACAAGTGTGCTCTTCCCTTCACTGACAATACTTTATTCTGGATAACAGGGTGACCTGAACACTTGTGAAGGAATACCTGTGTAGCTACATAAGCGAACTCAAGCTTTTCAAAGAGGGTCTAGAAAGCATCTTGCTTTTCCAGGGTCCTGTTGGCACACAGCTGTTGATCCCTCCACTGGCTGCACATCATATGGCTGCCATCACACAACTGAAGTACAGCACACTGCTTTTGAGAGCTGTCCTAAGTGTCTGATACTTCATTTCCTGGATATACTGAAGTACCCGAGAAGCACTGGAATATTTGGGGGAATTTTTTTTGAATGCACATTATTTGCCTAATGAAATCCTCCTAACTCCATGAACCTGGTGTCTCAGCAATACTGGTGCTGCTGGTTTGGCAATGGAGACCCCATGTTAAGCCAGGAATACATAGAGAGAGCAAACTGAGCAGGAACCCCAGTGATGGAAAACATCTTGAGAGTCACAGCCATAGTACAGGCTCCACAGGCAACACTGCTTCAGTTAGGGCAAAGTTACTGCAATGATTTAAGGAGCAAAGGTCACACCCACACACACAACTCATCTGAGCATTACACTGGTATTTTCAGCAGGACACAATGTGAGAGGTCCCCACACTGTCATCTTCTGGGATACCAAAAAAACCAGCAGCAATTCAACGTGGCAGAGCTTCCTTCTGCTTAATCAAACATTCCTATTAGAAATACTACTGCACTATGTACCAGTCATCATGTCAAAGAAGCAGCAGCATGCAGCTGGGCTGTGAGTGTAAACCAAGAGTAGGCATCCTGGTTCTACTCAGTCTTTTCTCCACATGAGCTTCAGTAGCTGTACACACAGTGCTGAATACTCCAAGGTTCAGACATCAACTCAGCCTTCTGTGCATCCAGGGCAGTAGATGTGTTTTCTGCACTCAGTTAATTGGATAATTATTTCCAGTGTAGCAAAGGGACACAAAATCATCACTGTGTTTACTAGGCTAGTGAAGACACTAAAGAGGTTCAAAGCAATGCTATCACACCCACTTGTTTTTAAACCTGGATGCAATGGGTTTCTTGCAATCACCAACACATCCACCAGCCTCAGGAGAAACATCACCAAGGGCCAGAGTGGCTTGGGCTCTTAAAATCCTTGTTTCATCCTCCTTGGAGTACAGGCTGGGTTTTCATGCTCCAAGGTTACAACTCATGGAAAATACAAAGCTTCTGCTTGTAGACTAGGAGGAAGGACTTGGACTTCACTTTCCAGTGAAGACTGCTCCACAGCCAACAAGAGCTAGTAACAGCACTCATGCTCACTAGACATTATTACTGGAACAAGTACTTAATTAGAACTTGGAGACTATTTTAAGGGAAAAGGTCACCATTTCCTCTTCTGCATCTCCTTGAGCTAAGGAGCTAAGTGAATCCTTGTCTTCATCTGGCTGGGAACTGCTTGAATACCAGCTAGATTTGACCTTCACCTTGGTAAGAGCTGAAGGGTCCCTTCCAGCAGAAGGCTATGAAGATAATGAAGGGCCTGGAGCATGTCCCATACAAGGAAAGGCTGAGTGAGCTGGGGCTGGAGAGAAGCCTGAGAGGGGATCTGATCAATGGGGATCAATAGCTGAAGGGTGGGACACAGGGGGACATGGGCAGCCTCTGCTCAGTGGCTGTGGGGACAGGACAAGGGGCAATGGGCTCAAGTTGGAGCACAGGGAGTTCCACCCCAATGTGGGGAAGAACTTCTTCCCAGTGAGGGAGCCCTGGGACAGGCTGCCCAGGGGGTGTGGAGTCTCCTTCTCTGGAGAGATTCCAGCCCTGCCCTGTCCTAGGGACCCTGCTTTGGCAGGGGGTTGGACCCCATGGGCTCTGGAGGGCCCTTCCAACCCCAATTGTTCTGTGATGTCTTATCACATTATAAACCACAGATTTAGTTGTTCTCTGTACCCTCCACCTCAGCTCAGGTTGACCTATTGAAAAAATGAAGCAACTGGCCAGAAAATTGCAAGCCAAAACCCTTCAGTGCATAAAAAGGCTGCCACAGAGGCTCTGCATGGTTTATTTCTCAGCTGTGACTCACTCTCCTTTTTCCCAGATAGAGCTGGTTACAGAAATGACATTATGTAAATACAGCAGGAAAATGAAGACAGACACCTGGAATAATAATCAAAGCCAGGAAGCAGAAGGAAAAAGTTCTCCTGTGGATCTGAAGTGGGTTAAATGCAACATATATTTGTTTTACAGCTGAGCCTGCGAATGAAATCTAGCACTGGACTTCTTCCAGACTGATCTGTGAATTCTCATACCCAACAACATCCCTTCAGGAATCCATCAGCTCACTTCACTTCCTAAGCCTCACGCCCATGGAGCATTTCACTCCTGGCAAGATACTCGGGGACAGAAGAGTTCTGATGCTTCTTCATCAAAAGGAAACAAAGCATGAGAAAAGGAAACGTGTGTGAGAGGCACAAGAAGTAGTAAACTGTCTCCCCTCCAAGCTCTCTACTCTTAACCATTTATGTAAGGAATTGTGAAAACAGACTGTTCTCAGCCTTTTTTCCTTTATCCTTCTCGGAGGGTCCCAGCCCCACCAGAATTCCTCATGGGGTGTTTTCCTGAAGAGTTCCCTCCAGGCAACCTTCCCCCACTGAGCAGGATTCTTTCCCTGCCCCGTGTCTGGGGGTGTTCAAGGCCAGGTTGGATGGGGCCCTGGGCAACCGTGTGTAGCTCCAGGCCTGGAGGTTGGTGGCCCTGCCTGTGGCAGGGGGTTGGAGCTCTGTGATCCTTGGGGTCCCTCTCAACCCAGACCAGTCTGGGATTCTATGAGAACATGTACCAGTTGGTGTCTATAGCACATCATCTACCTTGTGTACAGGAAGCCAGACCATTAAGTGGGATGTAAGAGTACATAGATGGGGACGTAGTACTGCATCCAACAAGAGGTATCAAGAAGAGCCATGAAGCTCCATTCCAGATACTCCCTGGTTAGTGACTCCATACCAGCAATGAGCAGTTGTATTATGAAGTGTGCTCAGCAAGCACTCTGCAGAAAATAAGATCCAGAGAAACCCAAGGAATAAATACTTTAGTAAATACACCTTTAGCTTACAAAAGCCCACCACAGTTTCGGTGGTTGCTGGTACATATGGGATAGGCATCACTCAAGGCCAGGGAGGACATCTGGCACCTTCACACTAAGCAGCATGTGGCAAACAGTAACTTTAACAGGAATGCCAGGCTCCAGCTTTCCACAATATCCTCTCCCCCCACAAATACTGAACCTTTTCTTCACATGGAGCAGTCCTCAACCAGAGCCTATGGATTAGGTGATGAAAACCCATGCTGCTGAGCCATCATGTGAGAAGATTCTTGCCAGGTCCCCCCTGTATTCTGGCAAACACACACACTGGGGCTCACTAAAGCATCAGCTCATTACTTACAGCAAAGCCTTGTGTCTGGTTTCTCTCACCTGCATGACCAGGTCATTGCACCAACGCTCATGGCAACAGGCTCCCAGAACACACGCCCGGGTCGATGAAAGGCCCGAGTTCCCTTCCGCTGCCTGTGGTCATTATTCACCAGCTAAAAGCATTTGCTTTTGCTTGGAGAAGTGCAATTACTCACTGGGAGCTCTTAGCAGGGAGCTGCATGGGCTTTTAATGGGGTTTCTTCTGCAGGCCAGGCAGTAACAGAGAAAGCTTTTGTTAGCTCAACTTTTGTGCTGTGAGTTTGCTAAGAAGGATGTCCCTCCAGCACTGGGAGTCAATTTAGCTGCTTCTGTTACCATTCAGCCCTCGGCCTCTGGCTTGAGGCTGCCAACACAAACACTGCCTGTGATGGCCAGTCTCAAACTTGTTCTGTAGGAGGATTGGAAACGCCTGGCTCAGCTTCTCATAGAACACGTGGCAACCCAGAGCCTCCAATAACGAAGACACTGAGGAACGCGAGCTTTGTCTGCATCATCTATGTCACACAGCACATCTTCACCATGGCACTGCATGGGACCTTAATTCTATCAATATGGAAAGGGTGAGAGTCAGGAGGCTGGAGCCAGGCTCTGCTCAGGGGTGGCAGCAACAGGACAAGGGGCAGCGGGTGCAGCTGGAGCAGAGGAGGTTCCATGGGAACATAAGGAGGAACTTTTTCCCTGTGAGGGTGAGGGAGCCCTGGGACAGGCTGCCCAGAGAGGCTGGGGAGTCTCCTTCTCTGGAGACATCCAAACCCCCCTGGATGTGTTCCTGTGGGATTTAGTCTGGGTGATCCTGCTCTGGCAGGGGGTTGGACTGGATGATCATTCAAGGTCTCTTCCAACTCCTAGTGTTCTGTGAAATCCCACTCAGGTTCATATGTCTGTAAACCCTGCCCTAAGGTAACACTTGTCTCTAAAGCAACCATCCCCATGCCAGTGCTACCCTATCTTTTCTCATGTGATACATCTCAGCACACAGTGATGCAGTCTGACTGAAGCTGAAATTCATGGACATGTACAAATGCTGCTAAAAATTATAGCTCCAACTGATCCTCAATTACTCCAGCAACAACATTAAGTCTCTTCACAATATCCAAGGAAATCAGAAGTGTCCCTAGGATTCCTTTAAACAGGGACATTAACTATGGCCAACCCAAGACAATGCAGAACCGATTCAAGTTGCCCACATCTCAAAGAGCCAGGAGGTACCTGCAGCACCTCCAGGTTATGAGTTGATCAACTGTCACTGAATTTGATCAGTCAGGCTCCAAACACCACACCTGTATCTATTCATGACCTTAAATGGTGGCCCTTAGACAAGACAAACATCTCACAGTCTCTGCTGCCCAAATTACTGGAGTGCAAAACAAAAGAGTGGTGTTTACTTTGACAAGGGTTAAGGCTTGAAAGAAAAAGCAGTAAAATTACTCAAAGATTGTTCTGGAGATGGATTTCCACTGAATTTCACTGTATAGCCTCACACATGCCATGTAGCAGTCAGCTTCTTTGCTGGTACAACAAGTAGTAAGCAAGGAAAGCTAGATGGAAACATCTAGAGCAGCCCACAGGTGTCCTGCCATCCCACTGAGCATGACAACAAGCACTGCACTGGAGGATTTCTTGTCATGGTTCTTTAAGATCTCTCTACCACACACACCCCTCAAATTCAAGTCCCTAAACCAAGTTGAGCATCAATGATATTAAATAGGTGCTTAAGCCTCAAGCCCTGCTTTGACTGGACAAACTCACCCATTCTTCTTCGTTTACAACCTCACACTAACAATGCCCCATCAGGACAGACCACCCAGCTTTGCTCCCCTAAACCCACCTCCCCAGTAACCCCAGGAGAGCTGAAACAAGGAGACACTGCTCAGACACTCACCTCTACCACTCACAAAGCCACAGAGAAAGCACCCCATCTCACAGAGAAAACCCCAATTTCCTCCTCCCATCTTCAATTAAGATCTCACCAACCCAGACACAGCTGGAGGAGCTAATGAGAGGTGGAGAAGAAAGCAGGAAATCCATTTCCATGGGCTGTGTTTAGACAACAGCTGTAATGTGTGAAGAGGGGAATGCTAACTGCTGATTTCTTTCAGCTGCCCACATTTCAAGCTCGGATAGCTGACCTTCAGATCCAGCATCACACTAAGCTTTCTAAAGCACAACGGGCTCTCAGGAGTACAGAGAATGACCAAGGTGGTAGAAAGAATTAACAAGGCAAAATGCAGTTTTGCTTACAGGTAGTAAATATTACATGGAATTATCAGAAATTGGATTTTATGTGGAAACAAAAGCTGACCTGGAAAAGGAGGTTTGAGAAACAAGCTTGATATGGAAACCACACCAACTGCCAAGGCTTGACTTGGGTTTGTGTCCACTGAGTCAGAGCCAGTGATGGAGAGGTCTCCTTTAAACACCAGACAACTCCGCTCACATTAACTTCTTTTCCTCCATCTCCTCCCACCCTGTCCCCTCCTTTCACTTACCAAGGGCTTGGTTTCATCTTCATCTTTGAAATAGTAGAGCTGGTCTCCCTTGAGGACAAACCAGCGTGTGTGCCAGGTCTTGACAAAGCCTCCCTGCTTCCTCAGCCACCCACACTTCACAGCCAGGTGCTGCCCGTGGATCGGTGGGGGAGACTCTGCAGAGCCATTGTGTTCTTCCATACTGGGACCAGGCAACTCTCCTGGTGGGAAAAGAAGAGGAAAAGGTAAAATAAGATTATTATCCAGGTATAACTTGCTCCTTACAATGCACCTGGGAAAGCAACATGCCCTGGGTACAAGGGTGTGCTGCAAGGATGATGGTAGGTAAAGTGGAGTGTCTGTGGGTAAGAATCACCAAATCCCAGACTCTGGTAGGTGGGAAGGGACCTTCAGAGCCCACCCAGTCCCACCCTGCAGTGAGCAGGGACATCTTCACTAGAGCAGGGTGCTCAGAGCCCCATCCACCCTGACCTTGAATGTCTCCAGGGATGGGGCCTCCACCACCTCTCTGGGCACCCTGGGCCAGTGTCTCACCACCCTCAGAGGGAAGAAAGGAGCATCAGCAATGGTGTGGCCAGCAGGACCAGGGCAGAGACTGTCTCCCTGTACTGGGCACTGGTGAGGCCACACCTTGGGTGCTATGTTCAGCTTTGTGCTCCTCTCTACAAGAAGGACATGGAGGTGCTGGAGCAGGTCCAGAGAAGAACAAAGCTGGTGAAGGGACTAGAGCAAGTGTTGAGGAGCAGCAGAACCACCTCTTGAGTGGCCGTCGCTGCCACACATGACTGCTTTTGATACCCACACACCAACTGCTGTCACATCCCTGCCTTGGGCTGGATCCAGGGATCCAATCTCCATGGTTCTGGGCTCCCTGGTATAAAAAAGCCAGGGATCTCCTGGAGAGAGTCCAGCAGAGGCTACAAAGGGGATGAAGGGCCTGGAGCATCTCCCCTATGAGGACACAGGAGAAATGGCAGGGGGGTTGGAACTCTGTGATCCTTGGGGTCCCTTCCAACCCAGACCATTCTATGATGGACTGAGCTTCAGGTCCAGTGAGCAAACTGCATTGTGTATCACCCATTCTGTGTAAGTCCTGTTGTTGTTACTCCCTCCTCCCTGTGCCATCCCAGTAAGCTGTCCTTATCCCTACCCATGAGGTTTGCCTTTCTCTGCCTGTTCCCATCCCCATCCAGCTGGGTGGGATGGAGTGAGTGAGCAGCCATGTGGTGCTGAGCTGCCAGGGGCTGAAGCATGACAACCTCCACCTCCCATCCTTAGAAAGGGCAAATATTTTAGGAAATATTTTCAGGAAAGCATTACGAACAGCAGGGAAGCTGCTACAACTATAAAAAAGCAAGGGGCAAATCATTTCCTGTAGGATATCCCCTGCTCCGCGCCACACAAGCCCAGAAGATCACAGCACTCAGCTTCAGCTAACCTCAAACTCACCAGCTTCTCTCTGCTGCCTGGACCAGCCTCAAGGCAGGAATAATTAAATGCAATAATTCTGTGTATCACTGTATTGTTAAGGACACCAGGTCCCTGTTACACTTGGGCCACAAACAAGAATCCAAATACCAAAGTCCAAAGCAATTAACTACTTGGATGAAAAGCTATTGTTCATTTTGTCCCACAAAGTCACATTTCACCAGCATCCAACCTCAGTACTTGGATTTTAGCCAGCCAGGGAAAATGTTCATTGATCTACATCTCTTTGGCTGGTTAAATTTGTATCACGAGCTATTTCTGCAAGGCTAAAACCAACAAGGTGTAGGAGAGAGGACATTCTACTGCTCCCAAGCCCTCACAGGCAAGTGAGATCTTCACATCCTTGGCTATTTTCTGTACAAGACAGTTGGGTTATTGCATCAATGAGTGGTTCAATTCTTTTCAACATCTAATATTTTGCTGTGGAATCTCCTCTGGAGATATTCAAGACCCATCTGGATACAGACCTGCCTTGGCAGGGGGTTGGACTGGATGGGCTCTGGAGGTCCCTTCCCACCCTGATGCTGTGATTTCCACTACATAACTTGGCTTTGTCACAAGGAATCGTATCTAGTCCTGAGATGAAGTTTATTTGTTGTTCTCCATCTCTCCTTTCCCTTCACAATCTGCCCACTACAAACCAGAGCAGGAATCAGGAATTCCAGCAGCCGCTTCGCTTTCACTAGTTGCAACAGCTGTAAAAACACCACCAAGATCATAAAAATAAATTGGAGCAATATCAGGGTGCTGGCACCCATGCAGAGAACAGCAAGGTGCAAACAATGTGTAAATAACACATGACAGAGTGTGGAATTACATCAACACACTCCAAGTCGTTCCGCTCTCAGGAGATGAGGCAGAAAGCCACAAGTTTTCAAGCCCTAAAGGAGCATATTCCTCAACCTCATCTTTGGAACAGGAAACAGGACTTGTACTTGCTGCCAGACTCAACTCTACTGACTTGGCCAAGCTCCAGTTTAGGTAATGACCAGAACTGAGCAAACCCTCATGGTCTGTCCGTCTGGGGCTGGCTGAGGGTTAGTTCATCCCAAGCTTGTCTGGACATCAGGAAGGCAAAGCAAATGAAATGGGAAATGTTGGCTGATGAGCTGGATCTACATCAGCTTCTCCTGGTGTACAGGGGGACATGGGCAGCCTCTGCTCAGTGGCTGTGGGGACAGGACAAGGGGCGATGGGCTCAAGTTGGAGCAGGGGAAGTTCCACCCCAATGTGGGGCAGAACTTCTTCCCAGTGAGGGTGAGGGAGCCCTGGGACAGGCTGCCCAGGGGGTGTGGAGTCTCCTTCTCTGGAGAGATTCCAGCCCTGCCCTGTCCTAGGGACCCTGTTTTGGCAGGGGGTTGGACCCCCTCCTTTGACCTGCTGCCCATGCTCCTTTTGATGCCCCCAGGATCCCATTGGCTCACTTAGCCACATTTCCATCTTCTCCTCAGGAAAAGCATCAATTTGTGCATAAAGAATTACTGCTTCACTTTTTTAAAAGCAAGTTTGCATCAGAGAAATGACTCCCTAACCCTTTCTCTTGCTTTCAGAAAGCAGGAGTGTGTTATGCCAGGAAAACTGTTCCATGAAATGAAAAATGCTGCCACACTCCACTAGTAAAGCCATTGTGGCGCTGCCCTTTCCAGTAATACTTTAAGCAAATCCTGTCCCCAAAGTGCTGAGCCAGCACCAAGACACCAGCCCTTGACCCTGGAATTGATTCCTATGGAGGAACAGTATCAATTCATGCAGCCCTTTTCCTTTGAAAGGTCGAGCTGTGCATGGATGCTAACACCTACGTGAAGGAACCATTGACCTAAAGAGATAGAAAACACTCCTGCACTGCCTCCAGGCACTGGTAACACACCCCACCCCCCTTCAGAGGTGAACACACCATGTTTAGAAGCACTCTGTGTTCATGTGTCTCTCAAAGATGTGGTCATAACAAATGCACTGGAAAGACTTGCAGGGAGACCTGGACAGATTGGAGAGCTGGGCAATCAGAGCCAGATCCTGCCCCTGGGAAGGGGTGACCTGGCTGCACACTCGGCCCGGGGGAGCAGGCACTAGAAGCTGGCTGTGCTGAGAGGGTTTTGGGGGTCATGGGTCACAGTGAGTTACCCCCGAGCCGGCAGCGTGCCCAGGCAGGCAGGAGGGCATCGAACCCTGGGGAGCATCCAGCCCGGCACAGCCAGCCAGGCCAGGGAGGGATTGTCCTGCTCTGCCCTGTGCTGGGGCAGCCTCATCTCCAGTCCTGGGGCAGGTTTGGGGCATGAAGCTACAGGAGAGTGTCCAGAGAAGGTCAGAGAGGAAGGGGAGGGTCTGGTGGGGAAGCTCCCGAGGAGAGGCTGAAGGCCCTGGGGTTGCCCAGCCTGGAGAAAAGGAGGCTGAGGGGAGGCCTCACCCCGCTCTGTGGCTGCCTGCCCAGGGGAGCGAAGGGGCAGCGCCCATCTCTCTCCTCTCTGTGGGGCCCAGGGCTGGAACCCGAGGGGACGGCGTGAAGCTGCCAGGGGAGGGTCAGGCTGGGTGTCAGGAAGAGGGTCTGTGCTGAGAGGGGGGTCGGGCGCTGGCACAGGCTCCCCAGGGAAGGGGTCCCAGCCCCGAGCTGGGCTGAGGGCAAGAAGCATCTGGCCGCTGCGCTCAGTGCCCTGCTCTGCCTGGGCTGGGCTGTGTGGGGCCAGGAGTGGGGCTGATGGGCCTTCGGGGTCCCTCCCAGCTCAGGGGGTTCTGGGATTCTATGATATCTGCCCCACAGAGCGTGATGACACACTGCCACAGCGTGCAACCTTCCTCCTCACTTGTCTGCTCTGTGCATCAAGTGAGAAGCAGAACTCAAGCCAAGAGCCTTTGCACCAGCAAGACAAGAGCACCAGCAAGTAACTGGTTATCTTTAGCAACCTGAAAGCTCCCCAAACATCTCTGTAAGGCAAAGACACAAACATCTCTCTGGCACTGCTCCACCAACCAAAAAAGAAAAGAAAACTATAAAACAAGTGAAGTTATTCAGCTAGTAAAGGATTGGGAAATAGGAGAGGCACACACACTTCACCTACCTACTTACCTACCAACACTTAAGGTAAACATTCATTGTTTTGTTTACTTGAATAAAAGCCCCAGCTAGTAGCAAAGCTACAACAGGGACTATCTGGGTTGTAAGCAGGCTGCAGAGAGACACAGCTGCATTGGCTGGGGCTCATGCTTCAGAGGAACAGCTCCAAAAGAGGAAGGAAAGCAACCCAAACACAGCAGGTCCTGAGTCTGCAGCCACTGCACCATGCATGTTGGTGTTTACATCATTCAACACGCTCAGCATCCTCTTCAAGAGCAGCAAGGCATCCTGAGAGTATCAGTTCCTCCTCCTAGGAGCAACAGAGCTCACTCACAGCATAAAATCAGCAAAATCACAGAATCCCAAGGTTGGAAAAGACCTTTAAGATCATCTAGTCCAACCATTCCTGTCCTATGCTGAACCAGATCTCTCAGTACCTCATTAAGTACCTCTGGACACAGGACTCCAGCTGGGGCCTCCCAGGGCAGAGCAGAGAGGGACAATCCCCTCCCTGTCCCTGCTGCCACCCCTCTGCTGATGGAGCCCAGGATCCCATCACCCTTTCCAGCTGCAGGAGCACACTGCTGGCTCCTGGGAAGTTCCTCATCCACCATGACATTTATCCCAAGGATGGAAGGGAACATTTGTAGGTACCAACCCCACTGGAATGAATTCTTGCTCTGCTTTACACCACCATTGTCCATCGTTTGCCTCGATTTAGGAACCAAGTTTCCCCAGAGTAGGTGCAGATGGGAGTAAGCTTTTTCTCAGCTTCTCTTCCAGGAGATACAACAGGTCTGTAGGCAATACTTCAACCTTTCTGCATGGAAACACATCAATAAGCTTTGAAAAACCAGATAGCTGGGGTAAAATAATGAATGCCATTGCAGCAAGGACTGTGTCTTCTAGAAAACAAAGAACTCCCCACTTGGGGAATTTGCAGAGCAGATGCCCTGACTGCTGGGTTCTGATTGCTGGCTTGTGACCAGAGTTCTCTGTTTACACAAGCTCTGGAAAAGCTTTGCCAATTCTTTGCTTTTTTGTTTTCAATTATTCTAAGGCCTTTGTCTTTCAGGAGATGTATGACTGCTGGTGCTGCTTCAGAATGGTTGAGTGAACACCAAGAGTCAAAGACAATTCATTGACTTTCCACGTCCTAAAAACCAGTCCAACACCTGGGAAGTTTTAAAGACATTTTTTAAAAAAAAAATATATCTTTATCAATAATATTTTGGGAATTCTTCTCTCCAGGCTGAACAGCCCCAGCTCACTCAGCCTTTCCTGGCAGGGGAGATGCTCCAGGCCCTTCATCCCCTTGGCAGCCTCCGCTGGACTCTCTCCAGGAGATTCCTGGCTGTTCTGTCCCAGGGAGCCCAGCACTGGGCACAACACTCCAGGTGGGGCCTGAGCAGGGCAGAGCAGAGGGGGAGGATCCCCTCCTGTGACCTGCTGCCCACGCTCCTTCAGTTGTATTTGTGACTGGGCACTGTAATAGAGCCCTATCATCCTCCTGCATCAAGGCCACGTCTATGCACAAGATGAAGAGTCTAAGCCCAAGATACTAAGTCATCAAACATCACCAAGTGCCCTTTGTTAACATGTGTGAGAAACCTAGAAGAGCAGTTGGCTCATTAAGGGGTCCTACATGAACGTGGGAGAGGGGCTGGTCACCAGGAGGTGCAGGGACCTGACACGGGGTGATGGCTTCAAGCCAGGGTTGGGTTAGACATTAGGAAGGAATTCTTTACTCTGAGGGTGGGGAGGCCCTGGCACAGGGTGCCCAGAGAGGCTGTGGAAGCCCCTGGAGCACTGGCAGGGCTGAAGGCCAGGTTGGATGAGGTTTGGGGGCACCCTGGGCTAGTGCGGGGTGTCCCTGCCCAAGGTAGGGGGTTGGAACTAGATGGGCTTTGAGGTCCCTTCCAACTCAAAGCACTCTGTGAGTCTATGACTTCAGATCATCACAAAGACATGCAGCAAGAGCTGGGCAGCAGCAGGGCTCCTCTATCCTACCAAGAGCTAAGTCAAACCACAGCTGCCCCGATGACTTGCCCATCAGCTCACTCAGGCCCCACCAAAGAGATATGGACCATAACCTATAAATAGATAAAAGCAGCTGGAGCTTGGTGCTCCTCTCCACTTCACACAAGGAGACGAACAGCTCTTTCACTCAAACTACTTGCAGTTTCATCAGGAACAAAACCGTGTTTCCGGCATCCCAGCTCCTTGCTAAATGAGATGCAGATGACAAGGGGCTTTTTCCAAACATATGGACAACAATGCTGCTGAAACCTCAGTGAGGGCTTGGAAGATCCCCTACAGAAAGCTTTAAGCATTCTACAACACACTGGGAATCCAGGCAGTCACTGCCATGATTCCATCTCAGTGTGGTTCAGGATGATATTACAGGAGAGAAATGTTAAAATAAAGTAATAAAAGCCTTTCATGTGCCCTCAAATGAAGTCAGATGTCCATATGTCATGTATCTGGCCAACCTCTGCTTCCAATGCAAGTCTGATCTCCACTTCAAAGGGAGGAAATTAGACAAAAGGCAAAGGAATGTACACCTCTCCATCCTGGCAGCCCCAGGAAACCCAAGACCAAAAGAACTACATCCATCACTTCCCCAACACCCCCAAGACAGACCAAAGCCTGTAAGATATTTAACCAAGAGAGAATTGAAAGCACAAGGACTCGCAGTCCTTGCTCTCAGCCATCGGCACACACACCTTGCTCCTTCTATTGTTCATGGCAAGAGGGTTTCTGTCTGTCCATAACCCCTGGGTATCACTGTGAAACGAAGCCAGTCCCCTCTCAGGCTGCTTCTCTCCAGGCTGAACACAGAATCAGACCCGTAGGGGTTGGAAGGGGCCTCCAGAGCCCATGGGGTCCAACCCCCTGCCAAAGCAGGGTCCCTAGGACAGGGCAGGGCTGGAATCTCTCCAGAGAAGGAGACTCCACACCCCCTGGGCAGCCTGTCCCAGGGCTCCCTCACCGGGAAGAAGTTCTTCCCCACATTGGGGTGGAACTTCCCCTGCTCCAACTTGAGGCCATCGCCCCTTGTCCTGTCCCCACAGCCCACAGAACATGCATTAGATGTGCTAACCCCAAGTTATCAAATTGTGGGTTAGAAATGCAGAAGAAAGGGTAAATTTCTACCGGAAACATCATAAAAAGCCCATGAGAAGCAGCACAGGACACGATGGGATGAAAAGAATCAAAACTAGTTTGAAGAGGAATGGATTTCAACACAGGCTTCCCAAGCAAAGTTGCTTTAGCATCTTTCTTATGGTTCACTGGGGAGTTTTACTCAGTAATTGCTGCAAGGAAGGACAGACACGAGCAGCTCTCACGGCAGCATGACACTTTCCTGAGAAACTGCTGAGGAATCTGGGCTATCCCAAAAGATCTCTCACAGCTGGGACTTGGGGAGCATCCTGCATAATTCACCTCATGGTCCAGTTTTCTTGAGAATCCTAGAATCCCAGCCTGGGCTGGGTTGGGAGGGACCCCAAGGAGCACAGAGCGCCAACCCCCCTGCCACAGGCAGGGCCACCAACCTCCAGGCCTGGAGCTACACAAGGTTGCCCAGGGCCCCAGCCAACCTGGCCTTCAACACTGTAGCACTGCCAGGGATTATTGTGACCAAAGTGCAGGACCCAGCACTTGTTGAACCCCATGAAGCTGGCCTCTTCCCATCCCTCCAGCCTCCCAAGTCCCTCTGCAGAGCCTTCCTCCCTTCCAGCAGATCAGCACTCCCACACAATTCAGTGTCATCTGCAAGCTTACTGCAGGGGCACTCACTCCCCTCATCCAGCTCTTGATTTGCCTTCTCTGATCAGAAGAGCATGAAAGGAATAGAGAGCAAACATGGATCTGTCTCCATCACAGCACCAGAACTGTGGTCAGATAGAACAAAGTGTTTGGAATCCAATATGGAAAATCATCTACTGGATTGAAGCATCACCAGCAGCTTGTTTACTGAGCTCGATTCGTCTCCACTGGAAACAACAAAGCCAACTTGGAAGGGATTCAGGGCAGAGGAATGATGCTGAGCATTTGATTGGACTGACACTGACAGCCAAGAAAAGAGCATCAAACATTCCACAAATGCTTAAGGGGTGTAAACACTGAGGAGAAAAACAACTCCAGGGGGAATATGATAAACATCAGCAATAGCCACTGGCAGAAGGAGAAGCACTTGAAGTCACCGTCCCACTGTGAGCTTACAGGAGTGAATGCTCCTGTGTTCAGAGAGCTAAACCAGCTTTCCAGAGCCCAGGAGAAGCCTTCCAGTGCTCAGCCAGGGATACTTCTGGACCAAACCTTTCTTCAGAAAGGCACAAGTTCAGTTTCCTCCACACTCAACATCTCAATCTAAATTTGTACTGAAAAAAGATGCTCTAGACCATATCCAAACACCTTCATCACCCTGATGGCCATGGTCCATACAGCCACAGCTGTTCAGGACAGCGGCTGCCCAGAGAGGGGGTGGGTGCCCCGTGTCTGGGGGTGTTCAAGGCCAGGTTGGATGGGGCCCTGGGCAACCTTGTGTAGCTCCAGGCCTGGAGGTTGGTGGCCCTGCCTGTGGCAGGGGGTTGGAGCTCTGTGCTCCTTGGGGTCCTTTCCAACCCAGACCAGGCTGGGATTCTGTGATGTCCACAATCAAAAACACCACCCAGGGTCTGTTTCCTGCCTGATGGAGAGAACTGGTTGGACTAGATGATCTTGGAGATCTTTTCCAACAGTGATGATTCCATGAATTCATTTTCTTGCAGACCATTCCCATCTGGGGGTTGGACATGATCATCTCTGGAGGTCCCTTCCAACCCCTGTGATTCTGAGATATTTGCCCCCAGCTCTGACATCACTCCATTTCAATTCCTCATCCATACAGATAATGAGGATGACAACCTTTAAGACAATTCAACAGCACGTTCTCAAGGCTGAACTGTCTTAACCTTCCCTGCAGAACCCTTTCCAGATTCCACAGCCCATTCTGAGCAGAGAACTGGATAGATTCCCCTCTCTACACATCACCCTCACTTCTCTCCCAGCAAATCAAGGTGACTCAAGTTTTCTTCTCAGTGTGAACCAGCACGTGACTGACTGACAGATGGCAAACAATAAATGGGTAGAAAAAGGTTACAATGGGAAAATTAAGGACTTTTTGACATTCCACAAGGAAATATGTAACACTGGGAAACACAGCAACACGGCACTGAGAATCCCACACATCTGAATTCTATTTGTTGGCTGCTGAAACGTTGCCAAGTCAAACAAAAAAGGTTCTAATTCACTCAGGAGGCCAAATTCAAGCCTGGATGCCACTGGTAGAAACTGGCAGCAGTGGAAGGAGGACTATGGGGTCAGGATTTCTAAGACAAAGTAGCTCTTAGATATCTGCAAAGAAAGATAAATCACTGCTAACCACCACCAGCTTATTGAGTCCCTTCTAATCCTGTCCTAAGTGTTCAAGTGTTAAGACCAAGGGTTTCTTCCTCATTTCCCAACTTCAGAGTGGTGGGGGTTGGAGGGACCTCTGGAGATCTCCCAGTCCCACCCCCCAGAGCAGGGTCCCCCTCCAGCAGGCTGCACAGGACAGCACCCAGGATCAGGGGGTTGGGATGTCTCCAGAGATGGAGACTCCCCAACCTCTCTGGGCAGCCTGGCCCAGGGCTCTGCCACCCTCCCAGCAAAGCAGCTCCTCCTCAGGGTTATGTGGGACTTCCTCTGCTCCAGTTGGTGCCCATGGCCCCTTGTCCTGTCCCTGGGCATCCCTGAACACAGCCTGACCCCTCCTCCTGAGCCCACTCCTCAATCAGCACTGAGAATCAGTAAGCTGAAGATCTCTTCACACCAGAGGTCTCCATCAGCCTGCTGACTTGCCCCACACATGGTGTGTGCCCATCAAGTGGCACCTCCCAGAGTTGTAAGAAAAGGCTGAACTTTTTCTCCAAGAAGAACACATAAGAGGAATGTTCCTGCAGCCCAAAAAAATCAAACCACTGGGGGGAAAAAGGTTACTACAGTTACTGTACATGTTCTTCCTGCAACAGCCACGTTGGCTGGAGATCTGTTGGCTGTTTTCACAGGATCATAGAATGTGCTGGGTTGGAAGGGTCCTTTAGTGGTCATCTAGTCCTGCAGTGAGCAGGGACATCTTCACTAGAGCAGGTTCCTCAGAGCCCCATCCAGCCTGACCTTGAATGTCTCCAGGGATGGGGCCTCCCCCACCTCTCTGGGCACCCTGGGCCAGGGTCTCACCACCCTCAGAGGGAAGAGCTTCTTCCTAATACCCAACCTAAATCTCCCCTTTTCTAGTTTCAAACCATCATCCCATGTCCTATCACTCCATTCCCTTGCATTAGAAAAATAACTGGTTTAGGTCACAGTTCTTTTCTAATGCCATAATGTGACACCACAGCTACAAGGCAAAGGAGGACACTCAGTAGCACCACAGTGATGAGCAAAGTTACCAAAGCCAACTTCTCCTCCCAAATCAAAGCTTAAGGGACACCAGGGGCTTGGAGCCCAGCTGTGCTTGCAGCCCAGCATCACCTCCAACAGAACACCCAGTATAAACTGGGAATGAGCCACACAGACCCTCTCTTTCTTTCCCAGGCTGGAGGCTCAGTGCACAGCCCCACAGCAGAGACTTCTCCCCAGAGGAGGAAGAGGAGGAGGAATCAGCAGCTCCCTATTTGCAAAGCCAAAACCTATGGATCTGCCTTGTCTCAAGGGAAAGGTGATTTATAAGGGAGAGTTAAATGGCAGGTGAAAGCTTTCAGGGAACTAGGAGGCAAGAAGGAAAACATAATTAACTTATTTTTTATCATTATTAAATAATATTTAATTTTTAATAATTAATAATGAATTAACTATTCTGAGTAGTTAATGGACAATAATTAGCCCCTCATGCCACATTTTCACATCTCTGAATACCTCAGAATCAGTCTGCAATCTGCAGTCCAGCAGCACTATGATCAGACCATCCTTCTGTAAGAGAATCCAGATCTACTCCCCCACCAGACCTACCTGTCCACCACACCATCAGCTGCCTGCTTGTCACATCCTCAGAGAAGAGCTGAAATACCCCCAAGGCACATCCCTCTGCCACCTCTCAGCAGCACTGCTCACATCCAATACACTCCAGTTTTTCTAACAGCAGCCTGACCTTTTCTTTCTGGTTTCACTGCCCCAGGTTCATCCAGCACTTGGTGTAACAGCACAGATGGGAAATTATTTCCTTTCCTGGGTATTTCCACCAGGTCATGTCCAGGAATTTACTTACTGGACACCTAAACAAGGTGTAAAAATACTCACTGCATTCTCACACAGAGGCTAAGGATAGCTAGCACATCCTTTTGGCTATGATGCCACTTTGTGGCAGTCCCTATGGAAAGAGGAAAGGGTAAAACTCACGTTTCACAGCCTTCTTGTTCACACTGGGAGATGAAGATCTCCGGAGCAGCATCCCAGGAGTGACACCATCAAACAGCATGCAAACATCTGAAGGGAGCCTCAGCATTTAGGACTTTAGGAGGATCACCCCTACACCAGATTCCTGTTCTGCTCGTTTCCTGTTGCCAAGGGAAGGTATCAGGACCTGCAGAAACCTGCACTGTCGAGCTGGGCTGTGTGAGGGCTTAATCTCGTTAGGTGATAAACGGCCTTGACACTGAACACGCCGCGTGGAGCTGCTGGAGCCCTTTGCTAGTGTCAGCTGAAAGCACAGCGAGTTTTGGGAACCAGGGGCTGACAGCACCAGAGGTATGTGGGGAAATTCAGTGCTTATTAAACAGGAGAGGGCTGGACAGCTAACCAGCAAGAGAATCAAAGCACTTCACATAAGAAAAAGGGCCAAGCTCCCCAATCTAGCCCTGGTGGCTAAGAGAGCTAATGGGATCCTGGGGGGCATCAAGAGGAGTGTGGGGAACAGGTCAAAGGAGGGGATCCTCCCCCTCTGCTCTGCCCTGGCCAGGCCCCACCTGGAGTGTTGTGTCCAGGTCTGGGCTCCCTGGGACAGAACAGCCAGGGATCTCCTGGAGAGAGTCCAGAGGAGGCTGCCAAGGGGATGAAGGGCCTGGAGCATCTCCCCTGCCAGGAAAGGCTGAGGGAGCTGGGGCTGTTCAGCCTGGAGAGAAGAGACTGAGAGGGGAGCTGATCAATGGGGATCAATAGCTGAAGGGTGGCACACAGGGGGACATGGGCAGCCTCTGCTCAGTGTCTGTGGGGACAGGACAAGGGGCGATGGGCTCAAGTTGGAGCAGGGGAAGTTCCACCCCAATGTGGGGAAGAACTTCTTCCCAGTGAGGGTGAGGGAGCCCTGGGACAGGCTGCCCAGGGGGTGTGGAGTCTCCTTCTCTGGAGAGATTCCAGCCCTGCCCTGTCCTAGGGACCCTGCTTTGGCAGGGGGTTGGACCCCATGGGCTCTGCAGGGCCCTTCCCCCCCCTACGATTCTGTGATCCACAACTACTCAGATATGACTCTCAAAGCCCGTTCCTGAAGCTGAGCTGTCAGGACACTTCCAAACATGAAGTAGGAACTCACCATCCTTTTAAAAACAAGGCCCATCAATGGCTCCAAACTAAAAGGCATCCCATGTTTTCTCTCTCCCTCTCAGCAGGCCCTTTATAAACATCTCCCTCAGTTTGCCCATCTCTTAGGAAGAGTTAAAAAAAGAAGAAACATCTGTGGGAACAGCTGCACAAATACTGCACGTGCCAGGGAGATTTCTTTCAAGCATCCAGGATTTCTTGGTTTGTGTTTTGCAAGACTCTGTCCTGGACAACCACAGCGACTGTCTGTGTGTCTGAGACAGCAGCTCTCATCTCACTCGCTGATAAGAGGTGAAAGCTCAACACAAACCCACCATGGTGACACAGACAGAGACAGATGGACACAGGAACCCACCAGAAACCCAAACCCTTGAGAGAAGCATCTAGAGGCTCCACCATATACTATTTAGCCAGGCCTGGAGGTTGGTGGCCCTGCCTGTGGCAGAGGGTTGGAGCTCTGTGCTCCTTGGGGTCCCTTCCAACCCAGACCAGTCTATGATATACAAGCTTACACAGTAAATCAGCTGCTTGCTTTGCCTTCTTGAGGACAACCTCCTTCCTTCTTATCTCACACCGAAGAACACAAAGGCCCCACAGTACATAGCACACCTCCCCAGACAATACTTAGATAATTAAGTGGTGCTATCATTAAATAAACACATGTCCAGAAGGCTGTCTTCTCCTAGATACATCTGAGCTCACATACTTGTCTTCAAGTCCCTGTGAGCTGTTCTGTGCTCCAGAGGGAAGCTTTAAGAATGAGCTTGATCATACTCATTCTGTATATTGACAACTGTGGTTCTTAGAGAATCACTGAGGATGGAGAAGACCTTCAAGATCATCAAGTCCAACCACCAGCCTTACACCAAACCACTAAATTTCCCAGCCCAAGTAGTTAAGGTGAATATGATTATTACAGTAATAATTAACTAAGCTCAAGTAGCCAGTTCTAAACATGCAACAAGATCTTGGAGCTACTGTAGGATGCAGAGATCCTCAAGGTTTGGGGATTCACTGAAGCTTTTCCCCCCTCAAAGTACTGAAAGAATGATCAACCATTGTGTCTGGTGGGGGATGGACAATACAGGGGGACAGTCCCCACACCCAGCTGATCTGCAAAGTAGGACTTGAGGAATGAGAAGGAAAGCTGAACATCTGCAGCCTCTGCATCCTTTTTCCTCTCTCAAGCCACTCAAGAGGAGCCTCAGCACAGTCACACTCTCTGATTTGCTAAACACTCATTAGCACATGGGAATCATCAGAGCATGGTAGCCCTTCAGCTTCTTCTTCTTCCACCCCTACAGTGTTGGATGTCAAGCAGGGTATGTGGAGAAAGGCTGCCTACTTGAGTAAGCTCCAGGGGTCTGCTCCACCTGGAGTGATGTGACTGCACAAACCAGGAGCTCTACCTGGAAACAAGCTTGTGACCTTTGCAAATCCAAAGCCCAAACATTCATCCCAACTTGCCCTGCAACACCAACTCTTACCCTTCCTTGTGTCCACACACACCCAGCTGAGGAGGACAAGCCTGCAGGCACAGCACTGCTCTGGTTGTTCTGCTTACTTCCATCATGCCACAATGAGAATATCAGGGTTTGGGGGTATTTTCCCCCTCTACATAAGTTAAATCCCAACCAAAGAGGGTCAAACCAGAACAAATGCATGGTTACAAGGGGCTGGAAAAGTCCCACCCAGCCCAGCACCCCCTCTCCAAGCGTGACTGAAGGAAAACCTCAGGGATGAGGAGGATACCTAAGATGAACACACAGAATCACAGAATTGTAGGGGTTGGAAGGGACCTCGAGAGATCATCGGGTCCAACCCCCCTGCCAAAGCAGGCTCCCTAGCTCATATTGCTCAGATAGGCGTCCAGGCGGGTCTTGAATATCTCCAGTGAAGGAGACTCCACCACCTCCCTGGGCAGCCTATTCCAGTGCTCAGTCACCCTCACTGTGAAAAAGTTCTTCCGCATGTTGGTGCGGAACTTCCTATGCTCCAACTTGCAGCCATTGCCCCTTGTCCTATCCCCACAGACCACTGAAAAGGGGCTGGCTGATTCCCCCTGCATCCCCTGCTTCAGATAATTATAAACTTTGATTAGGTCCCCCCTTAGTCTTCTCTTCTCAAGGCTGAACAGTCCCAGCTTACTCAGCCTTTCCTCATAGGGGAGATGCTCTAGGCCCTTAATCATCCTCGTAGCCCTTCTTTGGACTCTTTCCAGGAGATCCCTGTCCTTTTTATACCAAGGAGCCCAGAACTGGACACAATACTCCAGGTGGGGCCTGACCAGGGCAGAGTAGAGAGGGAGGATCACCTCCTTTGACCTGCTGGCTACACTCCTCCTGATGCATCCCAGGATCCCATTGGCTCTCTTGGCCACCGAGGCACACTGCTGGCTCATGGCCAACCTGTCATCTACCAGGACCCCCAGGTCCTTCTCCACTGAGCTCTTCTCCAGCAGGTCATCCCCCAGCCTGTACTGATACAAACAGTTGTTCCTTCCCAGGTGCAAGACTTTACACTTGCTTTTGTTGAACTTCATCTGGTTTCTCACTGCCCAGCTCTCCAGCCTGTCCAGGTCTCTCTGGATGGCAGCGCAGTGCTCCTGCGTGTCAGCCACTCCTCCCAGCTTTGTATCATCGGCGTACTTGCTGAGGGTGGATGTTATTCCCTCATCAAGATCGTCAATGAAGATATTAAACAGGACTGGACCCAACACTGAGCCCTGGGGAACACCGCTGGTAACAGGCCTCCAGTCAGATTCTACTCCACGAATCACAACCCTCTGGGTTCGGTCCGACAGCCAATTCTCAACCCACCTCACTGTCCACTCATCTATCCCATGCTTTCTCAGCTTTGCTATCAGGATGTCATGGGAGACAGTATCAAAGGCCTTGCTGAAGTCAAGGTAGATGACATCCACTGCTCTCCCTCCATCTACCCAGCCTGTCATGAGATCGTAGAAGGCTATGAGGTTGGTCGAGCACGATTTCCCCTTAGTGAATCCATGCTGACTACTCCTCATGACCTTCTTCTCTTCCAATTGCTTGGAGATGGCATCCAGAACAAGCTGTTCCATTACCTTTCCAGGGGCAGAGGTGAGGCTGACTGGCCTATAGTTACTAGGTTCCTCCTTCTTGCCCTTTTTAAAGACTGGAGTGACATTGGCTATCCTCCAGTCTTCAGGCACTTCTCCTGTCCTCCAAGACCTGTCGAAGATGATAGAGAGCGGCTCAGCAATCACCTCCGCCAGCTCCCTCAGCACACGTGGATGTAACCCATCTGGGCCCATGGATTTGTGTGCATTAATCCCTTTGAGCCGCTCCTGGACCTCCCCTACTTGAACCAGAGGGAAATTCTTCATTTCCCAATCAGTCCTACTCTCATCCAGTGTCTGTGGGTCCCGGGGGGCCTTTGAAGTGAAGACCGAAGCAAAGGCAGCATTCAATATCTCCACTTTCTCAGCATCCCCCGTAACCAGGACACCCTCCTTATTCAGCAAGGGACCTACATTATCCCTGGACATCCTCTTACTGTTCACGTGTCTAAAAAACCCCTTTTTATTATCCTTTATGTCCCTTGCCAGCTTAATTTCCAAGAGGGCTTTAGCCTTCCTAGTTGCATCCCTACAGGCCCTGACCACATTCCTGTATTCTTCCCAGGTGCTCAGACCCTTTTTCCACGATTCATAGATCTTCTGCTTCTCTTTGAGTTTGCTCAATAGCTCCCTGTTCATCCATGCAGGTCTTCTGCCTCTCTTTCCCCATTTCCTCCTCAAAGCAATACTTGCAGCTAGCTACCCCTCAGTCAGGCTTCCCCTCTACTAACCACAGCATCTCCTGGCAAGTATTGGTGCACCTTACACCTTACTTACACCTTGTAGACAGTACAACCCCCTTTCATCTGCTTTGAGCCTGCCACCGTCAACTCCTGGATACACCCCTGGACTCCTTTACCAGAAATAAGGGGGAAAATTAGGCTCTTCTCACCCTTTCCCTACCACTCCTAACACTGTTCTCTCATCATCTCTTCTCCAGGCTGGAAAGTTCCTTCCTGCATCACTATTTCTCCAACAGAAGCTGCACTGTGTCCTTGTCCACTCCTGTGGCTCTTTCTAAACCATTTCCCAGCCTAAGCTGCACACTACCAGCACCACCAGGCAGTGAGGGACTCCCCTGGTGCCACCTCTACCCTTCTTCACATTCTTCTGCTCAGCAAAGAGGATGTGGTAGCTGGGGAAGGTTAAAGGAACAGCCAGAAAGGAAGCTCAGGAAAAATCCAGGATGCTGGAGCTGCAGCCAGGTCATCTGACTGATGATTAACTGGAAGGCTCCTTTCCCTGCCTCCTGAGGGAGGGAGCACTTTACATCCCTGCAGAACAGGGAAGGAGCTCAAACACAGGGAAACAGCCAACAGGTTTTGGGTTGGACCACACTGAGCAAGGAAAAAGCATGGTTCTCCCAGTTAGTGAGACCTAAAGGGATCTTACTGCTCCTCAGGCTGGGGGTTTGGTCTTTGTAACACCTCGTGACTGTTCGATTTGGCAGGGTAAGAACAGTCGAGTTAAAATCTAAGCTGCTCCTCAATCAAAGTCAAGGCTGAAGCAGCAGAGCTGTGAAGCCAGGCTGGGAGAGCTGGGCTGGCTCAGCCTGGAGAAGAGAAGGCTCTGGGGAGAACTTACAGCCCCTTCCAGTCCCTGAAAGGTGCCTGTAGGAAGCTGGGAAGAACTGTTCCCCAGGGCATGGAGTGATGGGATGAGGGGTGATGGGTTTAAACTGGGAAAGGGAAGATTTAGGTTGGATACTGGGAAGAAGTTCTTCACTCTGAGGGTGGTGAGACACTGGCCCAGGGTGCCCAGAGAGGTGGTGGAGGCCCCATCCCTGGAGACATTCAAGGTCAGGGTGGATGGAGCTCTGAGTGGCCTGCTCTAGTGAAGATGTCTCTGCTCACTGCAGGACTAGATGACCACTAAAGGTCCCTTCCAGCCTAACACAGTCTGGGTTTCTATGATGTGAGAGACAAACAACAGGAACACACCAGTTACCTCCTGGAAATAAGAAATGTCTTTGCTCAGACTACCAGTCACAGCTGCTCTTCTACAAAATTGCAGAGAAACAAATACAGGAGAAGGAAAGGAATTTCAGGATAAGAAGCCACAAAAACCCTGCCAAGGATTTCAACTTGTGTTGCTGAAGTTTGTCTCCTTGAGCTGCAGAGCACCAAAGCCACTCCAGACTAACCAGTGCATCAGTAAACAACGGAAGCATGATAAAAGCATGGAGCTTCTGTGCTCCTTCAAGGTCCCTGGAGCATGACACCATCACTGAGAAAGCCCAAGGACAGCAGAGCTGAGCCAGACAGGCAAAATGAATTCCAACAGTTCAGTCAAAACCCATGACTGTGAAGAAAACAGTCAAAGCCCATGACCATAAACAGAAAAGCCATCAAACTGCAGGTGGTTTCCAGTCTCAGGGGAGCTGTATCACTGTGCAGTTCAGTTGGTGACTTGGAAGAGAAAGTTTTAAAAAACAAACCCAACTCCTGACTGAAACACTGTGCAGGTGGTGAGTAGCAAGGAAGCCGTTAACTGCAGAGAGGAAAGGTGACAGACAGTCGGCCCTGTGTCACCTGTGTGTTCTTCCTAGCAGCCAGGCAAGCTGTGAAGAGCTGAAACTACCAGAGAGCATCCTCCTGAAGGAACACACAAGGTCCCTGTTCAACTCAACTGCCCCATCTCCAGCATCATCACAAGGCTGGGTAACAAGGGAGAAGAAAGTATGAAGGTCACTCCCCTCTGCCCTGGCCAGGCCCCACCTGGAGTGTTGTGTCCAGTGCTGGGCTCCCTGGGACAGAACAGCCAGGGTGAGGGAGCCCTGGGACAGGCTGCCCAGGGGGTGTGGAGTCTCCTTCTCTGGAGAGATTCCAGCCCTGCCCTGTCCTAGGGACCCTGCTTTGGCAGGAGGTTGGACCCCATGGGCTCTGGAGAGCCCTTCCCAACCCTATGAGTCTACAACTGAATCACTGTGTCTCTGGACTTCCCAGGATCACACCCTAAGCATTACCTCTGGTGCTGGGATTCCAGTATCCAGAAGCATTTTGGAAAACTGGGAACCATTTGATAGAGGATGTAATAATTAATGAATGGGAGAACATAAGGAAGGACCTCTGTGTTCCACTGCTACAAAGAGGAGGTAAGGAGTAAGATAGTAACTCTAAAGGGAGCAGAAATTAGGACAGCCAAGGCTATTAAACATACAAAGAGCTAATAAGAACTGGAGCCAACAAAGCTGGTTGTCAGACAGTCAAATAAACCCAGAGAGTGATGATAATTACACCAAGTGAACATATTGCAGAGCTCTGGGAGTCTGTCAAGTGACTTTCTGTTAGCAAAACAGGATAAATTTTGAAAATAAATGTTCTAGCTTCGAATGGAGCTAATCAAGGCCTCTTCTGGTTCGTTATGGATTCATAATCGATTAAATCCAACACAAACTCACAGCTTCCCTCCTTCCACACTCCAGTAATCCAAATATAACCCACAAAATTCAGCAGAAGGGAAGAGTCAGGCACCGTATGAGAAGCTGCAGAATGGGAAGAAGTCTCTCAGGGTGCAGGTCCTCACCCACAGCTGGCTTGTGGGCACATCCCAGGGTACCTTTAGTTGAAACCAGCATCACTCAAAGCTTACCACTAGCACTTTCTAGAGCTGTATGTGTAGGAAGAGCTACCTAAGCTGGAAGTTTCTATTCCTCCAAGGCTGGCAGAGGGGTTACAAGTTTCATAAAAAGCTGTGAGTTTCCTCCTCACCCAAAAATATCAGGCTCTCATCTTACCTGGAGTCCTCAACTTTACAGAAAACCAAGTTGCAGGCAGGGAAGGAAGATAAACTACACCAGGTATTCCTCTTCAAGTGTGTCTCTGGGGCTGGAATGCCAAGAGAAGACGACTTTTTCCTCTCTGTCCTGGCTGAGAGCTGAGAGTTTCCAGTCAGCTGTACACAGGCAGATTTGGTTGTTGTTGTGGTAACCCCACAAATGCCACCCCAATCTGAGGGAGTGCCATCAAGGCTGAACAACCACCACACAGCCTGTAGAGAAGAGGACTAAAAGCAACAGGATGCAAATCACTCTCAACTACCCACTGTGAATTGCAACGCCCTTTTCTTGGGTTTAAAAAAAAAACAGGTACTGAGTCAATCAGCAAGGGATGGAAAGGTCTGCAGGCATCTCTTGGGACACAGTTCTACAGCTGCATGTGAACCTTACAGGGGTTTTCTACTCTTCTCACTTCTGAAGGCATGACCTCATCAGGAGTTCAAGCTATTACTCATGAGGCAGTTTCCTCCAAAGGATCTTCATTTTGAGCTTTCTAAACTTCATGCTCAGAAAACTGAGCCCAGCTACAGGACCACTAATAAAAGTGAGCTTCATGCACCAGCCTGCAAGCACAGGAGAGACTCAGATCTTCAAGGAATCACCCCCAGCCCCATCTCACTTGTACCCAGAAGTTCATCTCCATGCAGCCCCTTCCCTGGTCGCTGAATTTTCTACATGTTTTCCTTACTGTAGGGCTTTTTTTTGGAGGGGGGGCACACTGTTTATTCTTAACTACACTATCTAATCTCATTAGAGAATGAAAGCCAAGAACAAGAGAAGAAAAGAGCACCTGAGAGACAGGAAAACAACCCAAGAAGACAGACAAACAACTCCAGGTACCGTGCACACAGACACAGGAGTTCTAAGCATGTTTATTTTTAACACAAGTCACTGTACCACGTCCTACAAGATGCCTTGTGCAATAACAAGACCTGCCACAACATGAAAACTTTGTGGGACTGAGAAACAAGCACTTGACTCTCAGTCCTGTGCCTCTGCTCCTACCTCAGCATGCCCTCTGTGAGTATGAGGTGCCATTTCAGTCATCTGTGGCTAGGACAAGATGCTTTGCCCCTTGTATTAGTAAATCCCCTTCCCTTAATTCTTTCCTCATGGGGAATCCTCTTCCCATGAATGTGCTGAAGTTATTGTCACCTCCCAGAACAACTCAGCAACTGAAAAACTCAGCTAACAGCATCTGAACACCCACCTGGTCTACTAAGGGTTATCACCCTCTCCCAGCAAGTGTGCTACCCAATATAAACAGACCTCAGATTAATAAGAGACAAATTCGGTGTTCTAAGTCACAATGCTACAGAGGGAATTAATTTGGTTACGTATTTGTACCTGTAGAGGACATTGGTAATCAGCTAAAACACCCTGCTGAGGTTTTACAGTCATCTGCTGACACCACGCTGCTAACTCCATTACACAGGAATGATGTGCTCTCTGCTCTGCCAAAGGAAAACCCCCAGACTTACAACAAACCTGCAGATTATCGTTATAAAAAGACACATAAATCTTCTGTACAAGCCCCATGGAAGAGGAAAAGAAAAAAAAAAGGAGAGAAGAAAATTACTCCCCCATCTTAAAAAGAAATACAGTTAGTAGTTCTAAAAATCCACTGAGGATTCATTCCCTAACTCCTGGGTTACAATCCAAGTCCTTATTGTAAAGTCTGTGCCAAGGGGGGGGAACCTTACCTCTGAAAGCCTGCTAGGGATACTGGTGTGGAAGGAGGAAGACTCTCAGACAACCATCAGAAATCAAAGGTGAACGTAAATATGGAGCTTGCAGGGAGCACAAAGACAACTAGCTGGAGACACATCCTCTGCTCCTGGGAGCAAGCGGGAAGCATCTCACCAAGTATTTCACATTGTTAAGAAAGAGCAGCACGCAACTAACGCTTAGAGGCTCCTAAACACACAGAGACGCTCATATATAGCTATATATTTATATATAACCCCCCAGCAGCCAGGAACAGCCGTTACACACGCACACACAGCTGCTCCCACAGCTTCCTGGGCTGCAGCAATTTCTTGTCCTGCAGCGGGTGGTTTTTTGTCCCGCAGCAATTAGCTGTCCTGCAGCAATTATCTACCCCGCAGTAATTATCCGCACTGCAAAGACCAGAGGCTTTTCTCCCCAAGAACCCCCAAGAGTGCTACATACCCCCAGCTTCGCTCCAATGCCGGTCCCCAGCTGCTCCGGCCCGGGACCCCTCCCCTGCCTTCCACAAGCAGGGTCGGTGGGTGCTCCTCACCAATAAAGCCGAGGGTGATCCAGGGAGCTTGGCAAAGGGTGACAGCTTGTTTCAGCCTGACTGTGAGGAGAAGTTTGGTCCCGCCGCCCCGCTGAGCAGCCCGGTCGGTCCCAGCTCACTCCAGGCTCCTCTGGCCCCAGGATGGGAGCTCGGGGCTCCCACCATCCGCCCCCGGGGCGGGGAGGGGTGTGGGGAAAGCCCAGCGAGGCCGAGAAGTTAGAAAAGAGCGGCTGCTTGGGTATGGATGTGTAAATATCCAGGGCGAGAGGCTGGAACGGCCTCCCAGGGCCGGCCCCCGGGTTTCGGGTTTCAGTGGCAGCCCGGAGCGCTGCCGGTGCTGCGGGGAGGAACCCGGCTCTCTAAGCAGGCACCTCTGGAATGCCAGCCCCTGGGTACCCCCCACCCCCCGGTTAACACCTCCCCGGGGGTGTTGGGAACCGGGATGGGGCGGGGGTGGGGGGTCGTTGGGGTTTCCCGCGCGTTCCCGGGCGCGGCCGCCAGAGACCGAACACTCGGGGCTGCAGCTCAGGGGGACGAGGGTCCTCTCCTCCTGCACTGCCAGAGCGTGGGCACCCTGGGCAGTTCTGGCTGGCCACCCCCTCCTCAAACACCCCCCCTCCTTTCCTCTTTTTGCCTCTTCAGGCTAAGCACACCCCAAGTAGTCTTGGCTCATCCAGCAGAGCAGCATGGCCTGTGGGGATCCCACCTTGTGTAGGCCCCAGGGAGGTCTCCATGGGACCTGCACCCAGGAGAGCAGTGTGCTCCTCTGCCCAGCGCTGATGCAGCTGCAGAGCAGAGATCAGAGTGGGAATTCTGATGGAAAAAGCAGCCAGACTGGGGTTTCAGGAGCTGCCACTTCCTCCCTGACTGGTGTAACTGTCGCCTGCTCCCTGGTGACTCAGGGAGCGTGAGGCCACACTCGGAGAGGGCAGTGACTGATGTGTAACCTCCATCTTCCTTCCGACCAGCTCAGTCCAGCATACAGACCCCACAGTGCTGGGTTTTGGTGGAAACACAACTTCCCTCAGAAAATGCTAATTGCCCCGTGTTACTGGTCTCTCCTCTCAGATCTGCCCCCCCAGAGACAAAGAGCAGCTTCTCCTCCTCTACCACAATGAGATCATGAGAAACAGTTACTAATCCAAGTAGTTGAAAGCAGCCCAAGCAGGGTTCTCTGCACAGTGTACCCACTAACGACAAAACTCGGCCTGTTTTAGGCTGCACATCCCAGGCACATGGTGTTCCTCTAAGGGCTGGAGCTGGCAAAACCATAGAAGCTGGAAAAATATGACCCAGAATCTCAGCATCTGATGAGTGTGCAGCTTGGACAGACAGAGCCACACTCCCACTGCTTCCCCTCCCATGAGCCATTTCTCACAACTCAGCGTTGGCTGGTTCCAGCTCCACCCAAAGGGACAGGGACAGCCCTGAAAATTCCAGAGTGCTACAAGAATCACAGAATCCCAGATTCAATAGGAGTTGGAAGGGACCTCCGGAGATCATCAAGTCCAACACCCTGCCAAAGCATGGTCCCTAGGACAGGGCGCACAGGTCGGCGTCCAGACGGGGCTGGAATCTCTCCAGAGAAGGGGACTCCACACCCCCTGGGCAGCCTGTCCCAGGGCTCCCTCACCCTCACCGGGAAGAAGTTCTTCCCCTCATTGGGGTGGAACTCCCTGTGCTCCAACTTGAGGCCATTGCCCCTTGTCCTGTCCCCACAGCCACTGAGCAGAGGCTGCCCATGTCCCCCTGTGTCCCACCCTTCAGCTATTGATCCCCATTGATCAGATCCCCTCTCAGGCTGCCCTGATGAAGTGCCTGTACCTACAGGAGCCTCACTTCACACTGATTGACATGACAAAGCCATAACTCAGGCACTTCTCTACCTTCTCCCTCCGCAGCGCTGTGCCTGTAACTGACAGTGGCCACACTAACACAAGGCCTCTTGTTCAAACCCTAGGAAGTTACTGTTCCGTTCCAGCACTGTTCTTTTGAGAGGAGTAACCCCCAGGGACATTTCCAGCTGCCAGAGAGAAAGGAGAGTGGCACAACACTCTTCCTAAGCACAGAGGCACACAGGAAGCAAGCTGCAGGGCAGACTGGAAGTGCTGGCTGTGGTACAGGGTCATAGCATCCCTTAGGTTGGAAGAGACCTTTAAGATCGAGCCCAACCACAGCCTCACACTGCCTAATCCACCTCTAGGCCACGTCCTCAACCACAACATCTACACACCTTTTAAATCCCTCCTGAGATGGTGACTCTACCACCTCCCTGGGCAGCCTGTTCCAGTGCCTGACAACCCTTCCAGTACAGAAATTCTTCCTGATATCCAACCTAAATCTCCCCTGGTGCAATTTTAAACCATTTCCTCTTGTCCTATCGCTTATCATCCAGGAACAGCCTTGTACCTGCAGCGCGGGTGCTTTCAGAAACTGAGCTCCACATCCTGTACCTTTGAGGTCTGGCCATTAATCCAGCCTTACAACAATATCAGTGAAGAGACCCTTTGTAGCCAGATTTCCTCCTAGCTTATTCATGCCCCCTTGCTATGGTTCTTTCTGACACAGTTATGCATTGCTCACTGATACCCTTCTAAACCTGAGTTTCAGACCATAAGACAACCCATGTTTGCAGCTTTGTGGTCTCACTGGCATTGAAATGCTTCAGCCTGAGGTGTCCTTTCTATGTGCACATCATTGACATCTGGTCATTCATCAGCCACAGCAAGGAAAGGCCAACAGGAACAGGCCTATAAATGGGAACAGTTGGTATAACTCTGTGCAATACACAACTAAGGAAAACTTGGTTTGGTGCTGGTAGGCATCCAGCTGGTTTTCCATGCCAAGGTTGCTCCCATCATGCTCCTTAGATACCAAGCTTGAGCAGACAGAGACACTTCAAAGACTCAGCCTCTGCATGGCCAACTAAGATGGCAATTCAACTAAGAAAGATGTTGAATCCCCTCTCTGGAAGAAAAACACTTCTTCATTTTCCCCAAAAACTCTATGCCAACCAAACCCAGAACACATTTGTAGCAAACAGATGGGAAGGATGAAGCCTGCACTTGCACGGGACAGTCTGTACCTTCTTCAGCCTGGAAGCCCCATGGTTTCCCCAGAGCAGAGGGCAGAATCCCCTCTCTCCATCTGCTGCCCACACTCCTGGGGATGCAGCCCAGGATGGGGTTGGTCTGATGGGCTGTAGATGCACATTGGTGGCCCATGAGTTCCCCCAAATCCTTTTCCTCAGGACTGCTCTCCAGCACATCATCTCCTGACCTGTATCAGTAACGAGGATCAATAACTGAGGCCAACGGTGAACTCTTAAGATGTGTGTCAAACATCAGTTCATTGGAGAATCATAATATCACAGACTCATAGGGTTAGAAGAGACCTCCAGAGATCATCAGGTCCAACCCCCTGCCAAAGGAGGTTAAATTAAATTTAAAAAAAAAATGCTTTACATCCCTTCCCTCTCCCATTCCATGGAAGTGCTCAGAACAGCTGAGTGTTTAGGTTGGATGCCAGTATTCAGAGGAGAATTTCTCCTCCTCTTGTAAGAGCCCCAACAATTTTATCTGCTTCACTTCCTTCAAGTTCAGACTGTTGAGTCTAGAGTTGTACTGAAAACATTATGAAAAACAAAATGAGGTTAGCCTGGACACCCAGAAGGAAGCTGATCCAGCTGTGTTCTGAGGAGATGCAGCTTCAGGACCTCAATGTCCTTCTTATTGAGCCCAGAACTGGACCCAGCACTCATGGTGTGGCCTCACCAGTGTCACATATTAAGAGTATAGTTATGCTCTTGCTAACTGGTGTTTAAATGCACAGACTCACCTTCCGCCCATAGATGCAGACCCTGAGCAACTCCACTTGCACAAGCAATGGACCACCTCAAGTAAAAGAAGCCCCCAAATAAAACCCTAAGAGCTGAGAGGATCTCACCACCAGCCAAGCAATCTTCTCTACTCACAAGGAAGTCAATATTACTCATCAACAGTAAACTGGAGCTGTGGTTTACACCACCTCTCAATAGCCTGGATGGAAAACCAGCAGCATCCACCCCATAAAGCACCAGTAAATGTGCAAGGGCAAAAACCAGCACCCCACAGTGAGCCTGAGTGCAGGAGCAACGTGAGGAATTTAAGACAATTACATCAACAGGTAAAGAATTCAGAAAACCCTCAGCAAGGAAGTGCTGGAGGTGTCACTGTGTCTGTATTTCACAGTCCTCATGACTGAGGACACAGTCCTTCGACTGAGCTGTCTGCACACCTTGGCCAGAGGGCACTCATTCACCTGTCAGGGCTCATCTCTGAGCAGAAATATGAACCCCCCCAAAAGAACATCCTCCTGAGGTGATCCCCTCCTCCTCCCTACACTCTCTCAGAACAACATGTAGAGGTTAGCACAGAAGGGGGATTTCTGAAGGGACACCAATCATACAAGTCCAAAACGAGTGCAGCAGTGACTCCTGCTGCTGCAAAGCATCACCCTGCGAGCCAGCTGCTGTGACCTCAGGAAAGAGCAGCCAGTGAAGCCACAGGGATTTAAATGAGAGGGGCTGCAAAGGCAGCTACAAGCTCTTAAAGCACAAGGAGAGAATTTGGGAGCTGTTTGCTTCACTGCAGCACAGAGCTGAGAGCTGAAAGGTAGAACAAACACAGCAGCAGCTTCATCTGGAGAGCTGGCTGAGGGTTTGAGCACCAACCCACAGCTGCTTAACGTTGACTCTGCTCCACTGTTTGCTTTGGGAGCCTTCAGGATCTCCCAATTAAACCCTCCAAATTCCAACAGGGGATTCAAACAACAGATAATTCCAGCAAGGGATTCAATATGAGAACTCAGCAGCCTGGTGTCCTTTCTCTTCCTTTTGGCTGCATCCTGAGGCATGCCTGACAGACAGCCCTCCATCTCAGCAACACTCACTTCAAAACACCAGAGAGCTCTCCAGCCATTTAATTTGTACCAGCACAGGAAAATCAGGCTTTTAGTCCAAAAAGCCCCATTTCCCACTCTGCACACTTCTTTTTGATGGAACATCAATGGGGACCTCTTTCTATCCCACCCTTCAATGCCACTCCAGCATCTGTCCATTCTTCTCCCCATAGAAGCTGTTTTGAAGACCATTCAGTCAACTCAGAGTACTTCCACTGTGTATTTCACACCTTCCAGGTGCTGAACAAAACTCATTCCACATAAAAACTCCAACTGGCTCTTGGGTTTCTCTCTTGCAATGTTATTGTCATCTGTTCTTCCTCCCCCTGGAGCTCTCTATGGGTAATCCCTTCTTCATCAAGACCTTTTACCCAAGAACCCTGCCCATAAGTGCCATTGGAATATTTTTAAGCATATATATAGGATGCTTGACCACAGAGGTGTCTATCTTAAGCCCCACCAGTTTCCCCAACATGACTCAGAACAGATATGGTGAGGAGAGGAGATACAACAAGCAGAGGCTGAATGGGACCAGATATTCACATGAAGCAATATAACCAGATACCTATTCACGGAAACACTCATCTCCACATGCCTTGTTTGCTTTTATGAGTATTTTCTCAAACCTGATGTTTCCCTGATGACCTGTGTACCCAGATTTCATCACAGTGGCAAGGCAAATGACCTCCTCTTATAGACAAGCAGCTACCAAAATTAAAAGGTCACTTCTTGGAACAATGAGGTAATTAAGGCTACTACTTCAAGAAGAAACGCTTCCCTTCCTTAAGTACTCAGAGGAAGGATTTCAAGTCAGAGGCAAACAGTGAGATTACTGCTAATCCAGGATGGATGAGAGAGACCTCTTGCTTTTTGACCCCACCACTTCCTCAAGCAACATGACCAGAGCTGGTGAAATCTGTATTAAATACATACCTGGCCCTGAACACCCCCAGACACAGGGCACCCACCCCCTCTCTGGGCAGCCCCTTCCAGCCCCTCCCCACTCTCTCTGCACAGAACTTCCCCCTCAGATCTCCTCTCCCCCTTCCCTCCTCCAGCTTCACTCCAGCCCCCTTGTCCTGCCAGTCTCTGCCCTTGGACAAGCTGATTCCCCTCCTGTTCCTCTGCTCCCTTCAGGGACGGGGAGGCTGCAATGAGGTCCCCCCACAGCCTTCTCTTCTCCAGGCTGACCCAGCCCAGCTCCCTCAGCCTCTCTCCGTAGGGGAGCTGCTCCAGCCCTCTGAGCATCTCCGTGGCTCCTCTGACCCCTCTCCAACAGCCCCACATCTCTCTTGCACTGGGGACCCCAGCTGGAGTCCTGTGTCCAGAGCTGGGGCCTCACAGGGCAGAGGGACAATCCCCTCCCTGTCCCTGCTGAACAATCACATGCATGAGTCCTGCACAACGATCCTGTAACTGCAATTTTACAGCAAATCTGGATGTTAAATAAACCCCAACCACTATTTCTCCCCTCACCCCCCTTCCAAAACACAGTGTAATGGTGGTGGTGGGAACTCCTGGCCATCCATCCTGCTGCAGTAACGTCCCATTGGCTTTTCTCCACCTTACCTGGCAAGTCTCAGGAAGGAGACGGATGTCATGAGCGATATAAACACAGAACAGGATCCAGCCCAAAAAAAGCCAGGAGCTGGGGGCCAGGAGATTTGAGTTCTAGGCCAAGTTTCTGCCAGCCAAGCCAATCTGGGCAGCCCATGCTGCTATTCTGTGCCTTTCTTCTCCCTCCCCCACATCTAACACATCTGTTTCAACTTAAACTTCCCAGGACAATGACTCTTTGTTGCTACAATGCCCAACGGTTGCAGTTCCATTAGGAAGCAACAAAGCCCTTATATGCAGAAGGTGACTCTTGGATACCCAGGCTCAGTTCACAAAGCTTTTGGCACGGGATTTTCTTTCCTCTATTTGCTGCTGCAGAGGAACAGGATGAAGTCACCTACTCATTGCACTAGAAGCAAAGTCAGGAGGAATTTGGGCTGTAAATCCCATCTTGACAGATCAGGAAACTCATCTATTATCACTTCAAGCAACTGTATGAAGCACAAGTAAATAATGCCTTGCCAATGTTTACATAGTCCATGAAAACCCAGAGGGAACTCCCTGGTCCAGGCCCTTTTTCTGGCACAGTAACATTTTAGGCAGCCCCTCATCATTTTTTCCATGTTTTGTGGTATGTAGATGGCCTGGAAGAGGAGAGGGAAAAGTAGCCCAGTACTGAATCACAGAATCACAGAAGCATTTCGGTTGGAAAAGACCTTTATGATCATCAAGTCCAACTGTTAACCCCACACTGCCAAGTCCACCATTAATGTGTCCCTAAGCACCACATCTACATGTCTTTAAATACCTCCAGGGATGGTGACTCAACCACCATGTCCCTGGGCAGCCTGTTCTAGTGCTTGACAACCCTTCCGGTGGAGAAACTGTTCCTAACATCCAGTCTAAACCTCCCCTGGTGCAACTTGAAACCATTCCCTCTTGTCATCTTGCTTGTTAATTGAGAGAAGAGGTCAGCCCCCACCTGGCTACTACATCCTTTCACGTAGTTGAAGAGAGAAAAAGGTCTCCCCTCAGCCTCTTCTCAACAGTAAACAACCCCAGTTCCTTCAGTTGCTCCTCTTAAGACTTGTGCTCCAGACCCTTCAACAGCTTTGTTGCCCTAATCTGGACCTGCTCCAGCACCTCAATGAAATGTGTTGGGTTGGGAGGGACCTTCCAAGGCCATCTAGTCCCACCCTGCAGTGAGCAGGGACATCTTCACTGGAGCAGGGTGCTCAGAGCCCCATCCACCCTGACCTTGAATGTCTCCAGGGATGGGGCCTCCCCCACCTCTCTGGGCACCCTGGGCCAGTTGTCTCACCACCCTCAGAGAGAGTGAAGAACTTCTTCCTAATACCAAATTGAAATCTCCCCTTTTCTAGTTTAAACCCATCACCCCCCATCCTATTGCTCCATGCCCTTGCAGAGTCCTTCCCAGGTCTCCTGGAGGTCCCTCCAGGTTCTATATGCTACAGGCAGTTTTAGGCAAACAAAGAAAAAGCACTATTCCTACTTTCCACCCAGGAAAATAAACATATCAAAGCATGAGTAATAGTTCTCTTTGTGGCAATGGATGACAAGGGTGCCTGCTGGGGCAGCACTACACACTGGCCTGTGCCCACACTACTCATTTCAGTCAGCAAGGGAATCCAAACAGTAGAGTTCCATTATTCTTCAAGTATAGGAAGAAAAAGTAACATGTTCTGCCCTTCTGCAGAAACCTAAATGACACAGACATCATTTCCTCCAAGGCTTGAGACTGCCTAACTTTGATCACCCTCCCTCTGCCGAAGCAAACCTTCACAGGCTGACCCGTAATATTCAACACAACCAGATCCTGCCTTTTCTTGCACAACTCGTGCTTCCAGTTTGCCCAAAACATCTTGCAACAACACCCTCTAGAAGCATCCTTACCATTTGTGTCTTGTGAAACAAATTCAGCGATCAGGCAAAAAGGAGAATCACAGACTCACAAGGTTAGAAAAGACCTTTGAGATCATGGAGTCCAACCATCCCTGTCCTGTGCTGCCCCAGATCTCTCAGCACCTCATCTCCCCTCTGTTAAACACCCCCAGGGGTGGGGACTCAGCCCCCTCCCTGGGCAGCCTGTGCCACAGCCCCACAACTCTGCCAGGGAAGAACTTTGCCCTCCCAGCTGAGCTGACCCTGCCCTGGGGCAGCTTGAGCCCATTGCCCCTCGTCCCATCTCCTGTCCCCTGGCTGAAGAGACCCTCACCCACCTCTCTGCACCCTCCTGGCAGGGCAGGGGAGGTGGGGAGAAGGTCTCCCCTCAGCCTCCTCTTCCCCAGGCTGAACACCCCCAGCTCCCTCAGCTGCTCCTCAGAGGATTTGCCCTCCAGCCCCTTCCCCAGCCTGGTTGCCCTTCTCTGGACACACTCCAGGACCTCCATGTCCTTCTGGCAGTGAGGGGCCCAGAACTGGCCCCAGCACTCGAGGTGCAGCCTCCCCAGTGCTCAGTCCAGGGGCAAAGTGACCTACTGATCTCCTCTCTCCTGACCAGTGAGACAGCACAAGGAAATGGAATAAAGCTGCACCAAGGGAAGTTCAGATTGAACATTACAAGGGCTATAGTTACAGCACCCCCAGCACCACAGCACGAGTACAAAGCATATTATGGAGTATATACAACACTGGTTCATTAGGTAAGGAAAAATTAGCATTTCAAGCACAGGGTCACAGATTTTCACTACTGCTGAGTACCTACAGCTTCAATGGATTTCACAAGATGAAAGAGCTGTCCAGTATTCCCTGTAAAACAGTCATGAAGTGAGCAGAGACATCTGTACGAAACACAGCTGTGTTCAAACAGCATCCTCTCTCCACACATACAAGACCAGATGATGGCCAGAGATGAGGGATTGTGGCAGGTGCTCCACGCTGTGAGGCCAAGGGGAACACACCATCACCCATGCTTCCACCAGTGCAGCTCCCCCTGCAGCTGCACACAAGAAGGAATCAGCCAGACCACTTGGCTTTGCAAGAGGAGCGACATCAAGGCCCCAGGGCCAACTTCAGTCCCACCAACACTCTGTCCCACTCACCTAGAACCCTCAGAGGACTTCTTTCTTTCCTCAGGACAATGCTTTGCCAAGCCCTCAGGTGTGTGCAGCAGTGCCAGCTCCACCCACCTTGGGCCCTGCTGCAGGAGGGGAGCCCCCCTGGGCAGCCAAACACAGGAACTGGAGAGCCCACACTTGGTTTGAATTTCTGATCAAACTTCTTGAAATAATTAACCTCAGGTTTGTTACCTTGCAAGTTGCCCCAGAAGACACAGTGAAAGCAATATAACCATCACATGCTCTGAGGTCCTGGTCTGCAAGGAATCACAGAATCGTGGGGGTTGGAAGGGACCTCCTGAGATCATCAGGTCCAACACCCCAAGGAGTCTGGTTCATGTAAGAAGGGACATTCTTGGCAAAGAGCAGTGAGCACCTTCTCATGTCCCCCACTGCTGCTCAGCCAGACTCTCCTGAGGGACTAGTTTTGGCCCTTCCACACTCATCAGTCTCCTCTATTAACACTGACTCACCTGTCCTGTTGGGTTTATTCCCCACACAGAAGATCACCTTCTTCCATCTCCACCTACAGCGACTGTAAGTGTGCAATAAATGAGCATAACTGGATCAGTATGGTCACTGAACTGGAGTGTTTCAGCAGACATGAGACCACACTCCAGTAGGCTGATTGCAAAACCTCCAGGGCAATAGTAACTCAGCTGTGATAGCTGGAATTACAGTAGTATTTCATCTCTGAAAGGACTTGTTCATTATCCTGCTCCATGATCTCATCTTGGGATCCATCATTCACTTGTTCACTTGTTGTTCTTTTTATCTGGAGCTTAGCTCATGAGCTGCTGGAGAAAGGGCAGCCTTGGCTTCCCCAGGCTCACAGGGGGCACATGAGGAAGATGCAGAAGTTAACTGAAGTTCAGTGAGAGCTACTGAAGTTTATCAGATGGGAAAGCAGCAAAGAGAGACTGTTTACTCAAGTGCAGAGCAGTGTGCCCTTGGCCAGCGCTGTGCTCCCAGATGTTTGACAGCCAACCTAACTCAGCACCAACTCCAGCCACCTCTCCTTAACCCCTTCAAACTCTTCTACATAACTGACTTCCAGATGTGAAGCATCTGCACCCAGACAGACACCCAGGTAGGTACAAACACAGCACTCTCCAGGTAGAGAAACAGAAAGGGGACAGCACAGAAGACAAAGGAGTCCAAGTCAAGCTGGCAACAGGTACAGTGTTGGCATTTCTACTTAGAAAAAACTTCTCCTGCACCTCCTCACCAGTCCACTCACAGGTACTGAAGGACCCTCTCTCAGGTACTGAAGGATTTGTGGGCAGTTCTGGGCTCCCTGGGACAGAACAGCCAGGGATCTCCTGGAGAGAGTCCAGCGGAGGCTGCCAAGGGGATGAAGGGCCTGGAGCATCTCCCCTGCCAGGAAAGGCTGAGGGAGCTGGGGCTCAGCACTCAAGGTGCAGCCTCACCAACAGGACCTCAAAGCCCATCTAGTTCCAACCCCCTGCCATGGGCAGGGACACACACCCCCCAACCCCACCCCAAGGTGCCCAAAGCCCCATCCAACCCAGCCTTGAACCCTGCCAGGGATCCAGGGGCAGCCCCAGCTCCTCTGGGCACCCTGTGCCAGGGCCTCCCCACCCTATAATCTGAATGCAGCCTAAGTTACAGTCTCCTAGTGTGAACATTCAAACCTCTCACTAAAGCTCCTGTTAAAAGATTCTACCAGCCATTTCAGCTATTACTGAATGATGTTTATAATCAGTGTTGTCTGGAATCACCTTTTCCAGTTAAAAAACCAAACTCCCAGCCCTCTTTTCATGGCAGGAAACCCACGTGAATACAGAGAAAATAAGCTTCCCTTTAGGAGGGAACTGGTAAACTACTCACAAACCACTGTCACCTCTGTGTTGTAAGTGGAGGAAAACACAGTTACCATTTCATCCAAAGCACTCAGGTATGTTACTAAGATCTAGAGTAAAGAAACCAGTTGCAGAGGAAAATTAATATGAGAATTTCTTCAGAGAGCAACAATTGCTTGTCCTGGGTCCAGCCAGGAGAGAGTTAATGTTCATTCTAGCAGCTGGTGCTGTGCTGTGTTTGGGAGTTGGGATGAGAGGGATGTTGATAGCACATGGATGTTTTTAGCTGTTGCCAAGCAGTCAAGGACTTCTCAGTCCCAGAGCACCCACAGGTTCCTTCTCACTGGCACCCAATTTGAGGGCAGTAAGTCCTGGAAGGAAGGAAGGCAGGCAGCAACAAACACCAGCTGAGAAATCATCCGTGCCTGAGCCTTCACTAACTCCCTTTCCTTAGGGCTGAAGCTCTTTTGCATCATCCTGAGGGTCAAGCAGGAAGAGGGGGCACCCACCCACAGGAGGAAAACAGCTCTCAGCAATTTAGAATTCTAAACACCAATTTCTCTTCTCTGGTGTTTCCCCATTCTGGCTATTGAACAATCATCTAGACTTTGAGGCATAGATATATTTAATAGTGCCAGTTAATTAAAACACCCAGCTTTTCCAAAGGCTTCTACATTGGAGACTGTTTTTGACTACAGGAATAAATCTTCAGTAAACATGAAAACAAATCAGACCCTGAGGAACAGGAGATAACTGGAGGCTACAGGAGCCATAAAAAAACCACCTCTTGTTTTCAATGTACCTACAAAAGGTTCAGGCAGGACAGCACCAGTGTGTACATGGTCTTTGTTGTGGAGCCTGTCATTCTTAATTTGGTTATTGTTCCCCTTTGCTGTGCCAAAGGGGCTAAAGAATCACAGCATCATTGGGGTTGGAAGGGACCTCAAAAGATCATCAGGTCCAACCAGAAGGAGCCAGAGGTTCATTAGCATTAAATAGAACTGTGTCCTCAGGGAAATGACTACTCAGTCTTTCCTCTTCCTCACTGGACTGCTTAGAGCAATCTAAGACAATCATCTTCATTTCAGGGATAAGGTAGTACAACTCCCCCCAATTCCTAAGACTTCTGTGTACCAGGCAGCCTGCAGTGCTACTTCCCATTTAACATATGATCTCCCTAATGGATTTGTGAAAGGGATATGAATTCCTGTCTTTTTAGCCTTTGAGAAATCTTCCTCTCTGAATTTTATCATGAAAAATAAAAATAGAGGATAGAACTAGGAAGGAATTTGTACTTCCAGTTATACAAAGAAAAAGTTTTTTTCCCCACAAGAAAAACTGATCCCTTAATTATAAACTTCTGAATGAGACAATTGTGCAAAGCTTTAGATGCACCGGTGCTGTAAAGCAGCAGCTTCTAAGCTGCCTCATTGATTTTGTTCAGCTGGAAGCCTTTAGGACTTCAATGATTGAAGATGCTGTTCTTCTGAATCAGAAAAGAACTTTGTTATTAGGTCTCTGGGGAGGGTTATTGCTGCAATGTCCATCCTGGCTCATGCCTCAGCATTCCATTAGCAAGGAATCTCAAAAATCAGGGATAAGGACACCCATTCCCCAAGGGATGCAAACAGGATACAGCCTATTTCTTCTCAGAGGTGACACCAAGCCACACCATAGCTGAGGCTCAGCAGCTTTGCCTCAAGGAGAATTAGTTTGGTTTAACAACCCCACAGCACTCCAGGCTGGGGCAGAGCAGCTGGAGAGCTGCTGGGGAGAAGGAGCTGGGCATGCTGGGTGACTCCAGGCTGAACACGAGCCAGCAGTGTGCCCGGGGGGCCAAGAAGGCCAAGGGCATCCTGGCTTGTGTCAGAGCCAGCGTGGCCAGCAGGGCTGGGGAGGGGATTGTGCCCCTGCACTGGGCACTGGGGAGGCTGCACCTTGAGTGCTGGGTCCAGTTCTGGGCCCCTCACTCCCAGAAGGACATGGAGGGACTGGAGCGAGTCCAGAGAAGGGCAACCAGGCTGGGGAAGGGGCTGGAGGGCAAATCCTCTGAGGAGCAGCTGAGGGAGCTGGGGGTGTTGAGCCTGGAGAAGAGGAGACAGCACTGCACCAATGCCCTGGTAAGCTGGCTCCTGCTAGCCCTCTCCGCTGAGGAATGGTCACAGGTTTTGATAGAAAAAAGGTGAAAGAAGTTGATGAAGACAGAAAAAATACTTCATGTCTTACTGGAGAGACCTCTTCCCAGTAGTGCTTTGGAAGTGTGACAGTACAGGTCAGTGCAAGCAGATCACTGAAGAATTACCAAAGACTTTGTGATACACTGACCAGAAGAATGCTACATGAGAGCCTCCTAGGCCACTCACAGACACAGTACTTGAGCTGTTTACTCAGAAGGCCCCAAGCAGCCCAGAGAGGCAGCTGATCTTATCAGAGCAGGCCACCCACATCTGAGCCAGTCAGAGTGAGTATGTGCAAAAGAATGTCCCCAAAACAGCATAACCTATTATATGGTCTGACTTCAGCAACCAAAGCCTCTGATTTTCTATCATCTTCACAGAGAAAGAAATCAAGCATAGAGTTTCACAGCACTTCTGAAGCATGGGAGATACACCAGAGAAGTTTCTACATCCCTAGCATGGGATTAAGCCAAAACACAAACTGCTTTGGAGGCACATCAATAATCCTGCATTTGCTGTAGTTCCAAATTTATGGAAGAATATCAATACAAAACACTTACATACCACACATGGACCTGATGGACTTCAGCCTGGCAAGGGAGACATGAGAATCAAGAATCACAGAATCATCAAGGTTGGAAAAAACCTCCAAGAGCATCCAATCCAGTCCAACTATCCCCCTACCACCTCTACTGCTCACTAACCCACAGCCAACATTTCCTTGGATACCCCAAGGGATGGTGACTCCACCACCTCCCTGGGCAGCCCCTTCCAATGCCCAACCACTCTTTGGGAGAAGAAATGTCTCCTCATTTCTAACCTGAACCTGCCCTGGCACAACTTGAGCCATTCCCTCTTGTCCTGTCACTGGTTATCTGCAGGAAGAGGCTGAGCCCCAGCTCACCACAACCTCCTGTCAGGGAGTTACAGAGAGCAATAGGGTTTCCCCTGAGCATCCTCCAGACTAAACACCCCCAGCTCCCTCAGCTGTTCCCCATCAGACTTGTGTTCCAGCCCCTTCCCCAGCCTGGTTGCCCTTCTCTGGACACTCTCCAGGGCCTCAATGTCTTTCTTGGAGCCTAAAACCAAATACAGTATTGGAGGTGTGGCCTCAGCAGTGCCCAGTACAGGGGATGATCACCTCCCTGGTCCTGCTGGCCACACTACTCCTGACACAAGCCAGGATGCTGTTGGTCTTCTTGGCCACCTGGGCACACTGCTGCCTCGTGTTCAGGCAAGTGTCAACCAAAACCCCAGATCCTTTTCCTCTACAGCTTTCCAGCCCCCCTGCCCCAGGCAGCAGAGTTGCTTATTACAAGTGGACACCACAAGCCAGCAGTTTCCACATCAACATGACCTGAAAATGTGTCTTTGCTTCTGTTTCCCTTACACAGAGGTAGGATAAAAATAACAGGAACTATATTTCATCCTTTTTTTCCTTAGGCCAACAATTTATTAATAAAAAACCACTTGTGGGCAATCTTTAAGGCTTCAGAACAGGGAAAGCAGGGAGAAATAGAACCTGCAGCAGCAGAAACCCCACATCAATAACCAGAGAACCATCACCATGATCTACCAAAGGGCAGACAACAGCAGGACAAGGGGGAATGGATTAAAGCTAAAGGAAGGAAGGTTTAAATTGGATATTAGGGGGAAGTTCTTTGCAGAGAGAGTGGGGAGGGGCTGGAAGGGGCTGCCCAGAGAGGGGGTGGGTGCCCCATCCCTGGGGGTGTTCCAGGCCAGGTTGGCTGGGGCCCTGGGCAACCTTGTGTAGCTCCAGGCCTGGAGGTTGGTGGCCCTGCCTGTGGCAGGGGGTTGGAGCTCTGTGCTCCTTGGGGTCCCTCCCAACCCAGACCAGTCTATGATTCAGTTTTAGAACCATAGCTGGGCTGAAAGAACAGTCTGAGTTATACTTTCAGGTTATTCCTCACGTGGGGCTGTGATTCCTCATGTCAAGCACAAGAGAGGATAAACTCTTGACATAAAGCGAACATACAGCTTCTATCTACAGCTCTGAGAGGAACTCACTCTTGGAGAGATAGATAAAAGTGTGAAAATCAGCAAATAGAAGTATTTGCACTGCAATGCCACTCTCCCTCTTGTCAGTGAGCACCAGTCTCAACAGAGACATGAGGAACATGGAGAGCAGTGGGCCCTAAGCCCTTCCATCAGGCACAGGAACACCTCCAGGACATGTGTAATAAAGTGGGTTTATGGGGAATTGAGCATGGTTGTGGCCAGTGTTGTGTCTGTGGAACATCTATAGAGGAAATCAGTCTTGATTTCTGTAAGAGGTACAAGAGCAACAGCTAAGAGATTAATTACCAGCCAAGATTCATCCCCTTCCCTCAAGCAACGTCAGAGAGCTTCTCTCAGAAGACAGGAAACTTATCAAAGGAGAAAAAAAAAAACCCAAACATTGCAAGTACGATCACATTCAATATTAGACCACAGCTTCTGTAACAGATCCTCCTCAGAGGCTCCCACACCTTGTAAACCATGGAAAAACTGTGCCTCAAGTGATATTAAAAAACAAAAGATGCTATGTAATAGGCACTGATAAGACCCACTCACCCTGTGACAATGCTTAAAGGCTGCCTGTGGTGATTCAGCTCCAACCAGTGGCTGAGCACCACATGCCACTCACTCCCAGAGAAGAAAGAGATAGAGCCTCCATGGGCAGGGATAAGGACAGTTTGCTGACTAAAGCACAGTGAAAGTAGAACAAGAACAGCCAGTTACACTCACACCCAGTGATAACACAGAGAACCTCACCTACCTGATGATTACAGAGCACAGGCTGACACAAGGACCAGCCTGACACAAGGACCACACTCAGACTACCCTGAAGACACCAAGCCTGCCCATCTCCTCAACCACCCCTTTTATGGGGAAGTGATGTCAGGTGGTGAGGAAACAGCCTGGGCTGACTCAGCTCACCTGGGCTAACTCAACTCACCTGGGCTGACTCAGCTCACCTCATGTTTGTTACCTGGAATTTCTATCTGGTGTGATACACATTCCATTCCAGACCATAAACAGTATTAATATAATAATCTTATAAATACATTAGCAAGTATTATACTGTTATAAATAATAGGATAAACAAACACCTAAATAAAATTAGGTGGTTTTAATATCATAGAATCATAGAACCCCAGACTGGTCTGGGTTGGGAGGGACCCCAAGGAGCACAGAGCTCCAACCCCCTGCCACAGGCAGGGCCACCAACCTCCAGGCCTGGAGCTACACAAGGTTGCCCAGGGCCCCATCCAGCCTGGCTTTGAACACCCCCAGGGATGGGAACCCACCCCCTCTCTGGGCAATATATAAAATATTTAGGTGGGTTTTATATATATATATATATATATATATACAGATAAAAAAATCACCTATATACATATATAGGTGATTTATATATATATTTTTATATATCACCTATATATATATCACCTACATTTATTTAGGTGTTTTCTTTTATATAATATATATAAAAATAAGTGCTTTGTTTTATATGTTGCTACATAAACCACCTAAATAAATGTAGATGCTATATAGTAGATAATGCATTATGTTGATATGTAATACATTGTTATATATAACATATTGAATATAACATTCAATATAACATCTTAAATATTATCATATTATAATATATTAAATATTATACAGATTAATGATAATTATAACACTGACTCCAAACTCTTTTACCAACAGCCAAGATGCTGAGATGAAATCTGAGAGAAGAAGGATGTCATGCTCTGAATTTGTTCACTGCCAGTGCCTGGCTGTGCTGTACAGCTTTTGCAGGAAGGGTGGCAAACTGCAACCTCACTTACCTACTCAGAGAGGTGGGTGATGAATGATGGAAGGTCTCCTTGCATCCTCCAGGTCATGACTAGGGCAGGTAACGTCTGGCTGTCCCATAACATCAACTCTCAATCATATTCTTTTCCTCCATTCTACTCAAGCCTCCAGTTTAAAAACCAATCCCCCAGTCCCATCAAAACCTTCCATGGGTTTCTATACATCCCGCACTACATAATTCATTCCAGTGGCAACTGAGGGATTTGGTGTTGAGCTCAAGGATAAGTTACAGGAGAGAAAGAAATGCTGCAGAAAGCTGCTCCTTGGAAGCCAAGCGAGAGTTAAACCAGCCCCAGCCCTGCCCAGCTGCTTTATGTGCTTCTGAAATAACCTCAGAGCAGAGCTAGCAACACTCTGTGTCCCAGCTCCCCAGAATGCCAAACATTCAGGCATTACAGCAGCAGATGCTCCATTAGAGCACTGCAGCTCTCTGCACTGGCACGCTGTCATTTGTTCCCAGCCATCATCTCCTGGGGACCAGCTCCAGCCCTCCATCAAAAACAGAGGGGACGGAACTGCACTCAGGGTCCCAGGCAAAATGGGGAGACCAAAGAGCAAGAATATAATAAAAATACATAATAAATAGTAATAAAAAATGAAGAATAAAAGCAAGAACATAAAGCACTGGAAGTTTTCTGATGGAGCTGTATCACCACAAGCTCATGCTATGGTTAAAGCAGCACTTACAGTTTAACCTGGAAGAATTCTCTCCATCTGAAGGAATCCACACCAGTTCCTAAATCCTCATGACACAGGATGTGACTTGCACATCCAAGACCAAGAAGCTGCTCCTGGTTGCTCAAACGGGTCATAAGGTTTCCTCAGATACTGTTGATAACGTGGCCCTGAGCTTAAGCCTCATCCCCAAGAATCCTTCAGGGAGTAAAGAGTCACTGATCGGGAGCACAGACTCACAGAGTCACCAGGCTGGAAAAGGCCTTTAAGCCCATCGGGCCCACCTGTCCCTGTCCTGTGCTGACCCAGATCTCTCAGCACCTCATCTCCCTGTCTGTTAAACACCCCCAGGGGTGGGGACTCAGCCCCCTCCCTGGGCAGCCTGTGCCACAGACCCACAGCTCTGCCAGGGAAGAACTTTGCCCTCCCAGCTGAGCTGACCCTGCCCTGGGGCAGCTTGAGCCCATTGCCCCTCGTCCCATCTCCTGTCCCCTGGCTGCAGAGACCATCGCCCACCTCTCTGCACCCTCCTGGCAGGGCAAGGGAGGTGGGGAGAAGGTCTCCCCTCAGCCTCCTCTTCCCCAGGCTGAACACCCCCAGCTCCCTCAGCTGCTCCTCAGAGGATTTGCCCTCCAGCCCCTTCCCCAGCCTGGTTGCCCTTCTCTGGACTCGCTCCAGTCCCTCCATGTCCTTCTTGGAGTGAGGGGCCCAGAACTGGCCCCAGCACTCGAGGTGCAGCCTCCCCAGTGCCCAGCCCAGGGGCACAATCCCCTCCCCAGCCCTGCTGGCCACGCTGGCTCTGACACAAGCCAGGATGCCCTTGGCCTTCTTGGCCCCCTTGGCCCCCCGGGCACACTGCTGGCTCGTGTTCAGCCTGGAGTCACCCAACACCCCCAGGTCCTTCTCTTCCTGAGAGCTCTCCAGCCATTCTCAGGCAGGGAAGGACACCTGGGGGAAATGTGTGTTTCTGTAGTTCTTCTGTGCAACAATTGATACAGTGTCCTGGTTTCAGCTATGATGGAGTTAAACTTTTTTTTTAGCAGTGGATGGAATGCCATGTTTGGGTGTTAGCATGAGAATAGTGCTGATAGCACCCTGATGTTTCCGATTTGTTGCCGGGCAATCAAGGACCTTTCTCAGCTCTGCATACTTCCTTACTAGTGAGAAAGGAGGGGACGCAGCCAGGACAGGTGACTCGAATTGGCCAAAGAGCATATTCCATGCCAGTTACGTCATGCTCAGTTTAAGGGGGGACTGGGGGGAAGAGGGGGAGACAACGCCAGGACGTGCAGTTTTTCTGGGGCGGTCGGGTTGTCCGGGACGGGCTCTAAGCTGTGCGGCCTGAGTTGTGTGGTTTGGTGAGAAATTGCATTGTGTATCACCAGTTTCATCTATTTTGTGCTTTAAACTCCTGTTATTGTTATATCTAGTTTTCTGTTATTGTTTAGTAAACTATCCTTATCCCAACCTGCGTGGTTCTGGTTTCTAGGTTGTGGTTTATTTTCCTCCTTTCTTCCTTCCCTTTTCCCCTTCCCCCAACTTTCCTTCCCCCTTCCTTTTAAAAGTACAAGCGACTGTGTGGGGTGCGGCCCCCGGCTGGGGCAAAACCACGACATACAGAAACGGGTTTTTTTCAGCGACATGGAGGGATTTCAAAGCAAGATCCTTCCAAACACACTGAGCAATTCCCAGAGCAGGTCCTTTGCACGTAAATGTTTGTCAAAAAAGATGATATTCATGGGAAAATATTTCCTTACACTTAACCAGGAATGTTCAAACAAGTTCATTCCTATAGCTGCCTGACAGTCATGACACGGAGCAAGCGTGAGGAGGAACGCAAACAAACCTGGGCTGTGAACTGACATAAAGTACACAGCTCTGGTACAGACAGCTCAGATCCTAATTAATAAAGGAACAATAATCTTGAATCCTTTATCAAAACATGTATATGACTCTTACCCTACAGCTGGGTATGTAACCTGAAATTCCCTAGCCTTAAATCTCCTTCTTCCTTTCTCTTACCTGCTCCTAACCTACCCTGAAAGGGTATCAGTACCTGAAGGACACTCTGCATCATTTCTTTCTCTTAGTTGCAGAGCTTGTCTCACTTGTGAGCAGCCAGATCTGGAGTTCAAGGCAAAATCCAAGCCCAAGGACTGTGGATTTCAGTACACCACAGTGGTCAAACAATTTTGCATCAGCACAGTCAAAAAAAGCTCTGAGCTTTAAAGCCTTCCAGTGACTTTGATGGTTCAGTCTTTAAGGGTTGAAAGATGTACCAGAGGTGACCAGAAAACAGCAGGTGTCAGAGCTCCAGCTCTTCACCTGATGAGCTCACCAGCCTGAAGTCCTGTAAACCATCTCCCACGGGGGCTGCAGAAGTAACTTCAGACTCGTGATCAATTTTTTATGGTCTCTTTGGGTGTCCAGACAGAGGTCGTCTCTATTAAACAGCCGTTCCAGAAAGTAGGAACAACTGAAAACATACCATTCATTACTCACCCCCTGACACATCACCCATCATCTTCATTCAGTGCCCAGACAGTTCCTGCAAGAGGACTTTGTGTCCTTCTGTCCCCTCTGTTCTCTTTGTCTGCTTTCTCCTAGCAAGTGTCATTAATAATCCCTCTCTGGATTTCACTTGGTCTGACCTCTGCTTAGGAGGGAGACTACAGTAAATCCTCATGCAGGACCAGGGAAAAGCAGAGGTATGATTCCACCAGCGGCTGTGCCTGCTTCAGAGGGCACTGTGTGGGGAGGGAGGACACACAGGAAGGTCTGTGGGAACAATTGTGGTCTCTTTGAAAGGAGTTTCTTAAGAGCCACTACATTGGGGAAATAATCCTTGAAATCCCTGTTTCACAGACTCACAGAGTCACAGGGGTGGGAAGGGCCCTCCAGAGCCCATGGGGTCTAACCCCCTGCCAAAGCAGGGTCCCTGGGACAGGGCAGGGCTGGAATCTCTCCAGAGAAGGAGACTCCACACCCCCTGGGCAGCCTGTCCCAGGGCTCCCTCACCCTCACCAGGAAGAAGTTCTTCCCCACATTGGGGTGGAACTTCCCCTGCTCCAACTTGAGCCCATCGCCCCTTGTCCTGTCCCCACAGCCACTGAGCAGAGGCTGCCCATGTCCCCCTGTGTCCCACCCTTCAGCTATTGATCCCCATTGATCAGATCCCCTCTCAGTCTTCTTTTCTCTTCAGTTCTTGCCTTCTGATGGAATCTCACTCCAGGCAGACTTTTGGGTTAGGTAACCAGGGTGATCCCCATTTCTCAGCTGTGTGGCCAAAGCTTTAGGGTTAGCACCACAGGATTTACTTGAATCTCAATAGTCTGGTGTAAGATTCACTAATGAAACCAACTCTGATCTGGATCAGGGAAAACAAGGTATGTCTGTTTGATTAGCATCTCCTCTACTCTACTGTGACACCCAAATCCTTCCCTCAAAATAGAAAGTAAAAGCTTTTTTTTATTTTTTAAGAATAAAATGGATCTATTCCAACAGTTTAAGGCATACTCATATTCACCAGCTACAACAATGTTACTAAACCTCTACAAAGAAGGAATAACAAGGGACTACTCTACAGAGAGAAGCACGAGATAGCGTCAGCAGCAGCACTGTTTTTCATCTGTCAGATTACCTGGCAAGCCTAAAATAGCCACATCATCTTCTCAGGTGCTTGCCAGATGCTACCTGCAGGTAAACCAGCCCAAACTCCCACACCTGAACCATTTAAAACCAGACCAGGTAAGCTAAAGAAAACGTGTAATACTCATTTATGGTCTGGCACACAGAAGGACAGGATAGGATGGATTACAAATAAACCCCATTAAACCACCTAATTCTGTTAGGGCTTCCCTGGAGATATGATGACAGTGTAGGACAGGCAGCTGCCTAAATAAATAAGCTTAAGAGTGAGGTTCTTAACAACTACTGACAAACTTACTCCTCTTCTGCTCTGAGATGAGTAGTTTCTGCTTCACTCTGAGACAATTACTGAGCACTACTGGAGGGAACATCTCTTTCCCTGTATTTGCTTATTCTGAGAAAACGTCACTCCCCTGGTTACACCACTAAATACAGAATCCCAGACTCACCAGGTTGGAAAAGACCTTTAAGATCATCAAGTCCAACCATTCCCATCCTAAGCTAAACCATATCCCTGAGCATCTCATCTCCCCAGCTGTTAAACACCCCCAGGGGTGGGGACTCAGCCCCCTCCCTGGGCAGCCTGTGCCACAGCCCCACAACTCTTCCAGGGAAGAACTTTCCCCTCCCAGCTGAGCTGCCCCTGCCCTGGCACAGCTTGAGCCCATTTGCCCCTTGTCCCATCTCCTGTCCCCTGGCTGCAGAGACCATCGCCCTGGGTGCAGAGACCTCTCTGCACCCTCCTGGCAGGGCAGGGGAGGTGGGGAGAAGGTCATACTTCTCACACTTCCTTCATTCAGCACCTGTAATACCAAAATTTCTTATTTCAGGAAAACTAGAATATCAACAGGCTGTTTCATTGAATGCAGAGGAAATGCAGCCTCCAGGACCCACCTGCCTCAAAGGTTCTGCCTCTGGCTGAAGTTTCACCCTCCATCTGTCTGAGAAAAAACAGGCACTGTTCTGCTAGCTTTCTAGAAGAAAGCCAATTTTCAACTGAAACCACCATCTCATTCTCTGTGCAGTATCCCTGTGCTGGATCCTTGCATTGTGTTCCTCACCACTGTGCTTATTCCCATTTCCAGCCTCTCAGCGTGGATGTTTCACTGTTCCTCACATTTGAGGAACACACATAGCAGGGAAGACTAATTAAACTGACACATTTTTGTTTCTCTACATGTATATTTTGATATAGTCTCTAAGTGTATATATTAGTACAGATACCAATGTATGTAGAGTCTGTCTACAGACTATATAACATATATATATATATACAGACTATTAGTATTTTTATTGTCTATATATTAGTTATAGATGTATTAGTATATATTAGTCTATAATAGTACCACATTTAGGGTGTATGTTTAGGGTGTACAGTGCAGCTACCCCTAGTAGCAATCAAACTCCAGGCAGAAGCAGGACTGGGGAGGAGGAGACTGCCTCTCCCTGGGATCTGTTTGCTGCTCAGGTAGATCAGGCCTGGGAGATACAGAGGGGGTCTTGGAGGGATGGCAGCCTCACCAACAAGGAGAGGGTCTCCCAAAAGCTGTTCTTGGTGCAGTTGCATCCTGGTGGGCTGTGTTCTGGGATGGGGAACTCTGGGAAGATGAACCCTTCAACTTCATAGCCTGAGTGAGAACTTGTGTGATGGTGGAACCTGGGACAGCCTTTTCCATGAACTCTGCTAACCTGACATTTCTGTTGGTGATAAAGTTTGGCAAAGAACAGCAAGAGAAGCCAGATCTCTTGAGGGTTTGCACATGAGATATGTCTGCTACAGGAAAGACATATCTCATGTGCAAACCGACAGATGGATTGCAGATGTTGGCACCTGTCGGAAGCGCTCAGGCTCTGAGTTAGTCTGAACGAGCTTGTCATTGAATATCCTGTGTGATTGGAGTGGTTGTCAGACATTAATTGAATGGACTGGGTAGAAAAAAACCCCAAAATTATTGGAATGTGAGTCCTGGCTCTCAGAAGGTGGGGTTTGAAAGAGTATCTCCCCGTTGGTAACAGAGGTGTTAAGGGTAAATTACAGCCCAGTCAGTATATGTGATTATTTTCGCCTTTGATCTCTGGCATGATGTTTTGGGGTGGGCTGGAGGTCCAAGATGTGACTCAATCTGGATTTCATATCCTGTATTCCAGGGGCACTAAAGTCTGAGACTTGGCTGTTCAGCAGACACCAACTTCTCATGTAAGCACTCCCAGTGGTACTCAGGTTTCTGCCCAGTTACCTGTCTGATCTGATTTACCAAACCTGACTGCTCTTTCACACTGACACTTCTGACAGCTCCACTAACTCCAAAAGTCCTACGTGTGCCACCTAAGTGTGAGGACCTAGAGCACTGTGTTATCAGTTACAAGGTTGTCTGGATTGAACAGGGGTTGGCACTTAGAGTCTTAGGAGATGTGCAGTCTCAGTTCAATCGGTTCACAAAGGAAGGCTGGTCTCACTTGCTTAAAAGTGGAAGGGCTGAGTAGTGAAGAAGGAAATAAATCTGTTGTCAAAAAAGCGGCTTGATGGACTCCTGGAGAGAGCCCAGCAGAGGCTACAAAGGGGATGAAGGGCCTGGAGCATCTCCCCTGCCAGGAAAGGCTGAGGGAGCTGGGGCTGTTCAGCCTGGAGAGAAGAGACTGAGAGGGGAGCTGATCAATGGGGATCAATAGCTGAAGGGTGGGACACAGGGGGACATGGGCAGCCTCTGCTCAGTGGCTGTGGGGACAGGACAAGGGGCGATGGGCTCAAGTTGGAGCAGGGGAAGTTCCACCCCAATGTGGGGAAGAACTTCTTCCCAGTGAGGGTGAGGGAGCCCTGGGACAGGCTGCCCAGGGGGTGTGGAGTCTCCTTCTCTGGAGAGATTCCAGCCCTGCCCTGTCCTAGGGACCCTGCTTTAGCAGGGGGTTGGACCCCATGGGCTCTGGAGGGCCCTTCCAACCCCTATGAGTGTGTGATTCTGTGTGCTGCTCTTTCACCCCCAGCTCTGTGCTGTGGAACTGTCTTGCAACTTTTGAGCCTCATGAACAGCAGAGTCTAAAAAGGAGCCACTCCCAAGGCAGGGATGTATTCATTTTGTTTGGGACCCTCTTCTCAACCTCACCCTATCCCATCTGCTCGTGTGTGGCAGCAATCCCCAAAACCCCTTTGTTCCCTCAAGAGCCCCCCACCCAGCCTCACTGGTGGTTTCCAACTTGGGTTGCAGCAGGGAGACCATCTCCATCCCCCTGCTGCAGGCCAGCCAGGGCATGGTTACGAACTGCATCTCAGAATCATAGGGGTTGGAAGGGACCTCCACAGATCAGTGGGTCCAACTCATCTCTCAAGTTTAGAATTGGGATGGATCAGCCTCTGAATATTGACTGTGGAACCTGCTTTCCTTCTAACAAGCAATTACTTGACTCTGAGGTTGGGATCCGCCAGCGCACGTCGCATCTCTTGAAATCCTCAATCAATTCAACAGCTTCCTCTGAATTGTGAAGTGGGAGAAACCTCTCAAAAATTCAACAAGAGGCCACAGATGAGAAGAAACTTGTCTTTTCATGTTCTTTAGCAAGAACCCAAAAAAAAAGCCCTGCTTGAAGTGATTTGCTGGCACCAAGAGGCAAAAGGCATTTCCTCATAGTTTCCAAAACTCTCCACACATCTTGGGGAACTTGGCACAAGTCCTTCCAAAACAAGCCTTGCTCGCCAATCCTCAGTCACCTTTGAGAGGGGATGGAGTTCACTGCATCCTCACACTTCACTGGAGGTGTAGGAGCAAGCTGAGACCAGGAAAAAGCTGGCCACAGCAAGTTGAGAGAGAAAGGAGATTAAAGAAAATCATGATCTATGGAGTGTAAAGTGTAGGAAGCACCTTAGGAGTGTGTCTCATCGGAGCTTGGTCCAAAGCAAGTAAACTCCATCATGATCAATAAGCCCTTGGAGTGGATCCCAGCCAATTCATACAGGGAAAAATAAAGAAGTATCCTTCCAAAGAGAAGAATAGCCAAACAAGGTGAAGAGGAGGAGGCTGCAGCTAAAGGAGTGCAGCCAGAGGTAACATGAAAGGCTGCAGCAAGGTTAGGGAGGTGATTGTGTCCCTGTACTCGGCACTGGGGAGGCTGCACCTCGAGTGCTGGGTCCAGTTCTGGGCCACTCACTCCAAGAAGGACATGGAGGGACTGGAGCGAGTCCAGAGAAGGGCAACCAGGCTGGGGAAGGGGCTGGAGGGCAAATCCTCTGAGGAGCAGCTGAGGGAGCTGGGGGTGTTCAGCCTGGAGAAGAGGAGGCTGAGGGGAGACCTTCTCCCCACCTCCACTGCCCTGCCAGGAGGGTGCAGAGAGGTGGGCGATGGTCTCTTCAGCCAGGGGACAGGAGATGGGACGAGGGGCAATGGGCTCAAGCTGCCCCAGGGCAGGGTCAGCTCAGCTGGGAGGGCAAAGTTCTTCCCTGGCAGAGTTGTGGGGCTGTGGCCCAGGCTGCCCAGGGAGGGGGCTGAGTCCCCACTCCTGGGGGTGGTTAAAAAAGGGTAGATGAGGTGCTCAGGTATATGGTTTAGCATAGGATGTGAATGGTTGGACTCAATGAGCTTAAAGGTCTTTTCCAACCTTGTGATTCTGTGATTCTGTGATACAGAAATCTGCTGAAACATCTCAAGGTGCCATTGCTCCCTACATTGCACAAACCATTCTTTTTATTCCTCCTCTCCTTTATTATTTCTGGACTCAAAGCCAGGTGGTCCCCTGAACAGATCTCGGGTTTCAGCCCTGCTCTGCTCAGATGAATAATAGATACCAACTCTGAAAGGAAATAATCTGAAACTTCAAACTTGCTTTAGCACCACAGCAAAGTCATGTTTTTCCATTGTCTACACAAGTGAATGTAGCCTCCTACCAAAATAAATGGGTGTATTTTCCCAGGGAAAGGTTTCCCAGAAGGATTAGTGCCAACCTTTGCTCTCACATCCATGCACCAGCCTCTGGGAAACCTGAGCGACACAATGGGCTGCTGAGAGCAAGGGGTGGTGGGACCTTCAAACTTTGGGATGCACATTTAGCAAAGGCCACCTGGCTTGTTACCTCCATGGGGACTGCCAATCCAGCTGGCCCTGCCCAATGAAACCTTTTCGGTACAGCAGAAGGGCATGAATCCCCTTAATGAGCATGAAGGATGTTATTCCTGCTTCAGGGCACAGTGCCCACCTATATCCTTTCCAGCCTCAGGTTGCTTCTCACAGAATCACAGAATCCCAAGGTTGGAAAAGCCCTTTAAGATCATTGAGTCCAACCGTCCCTGTCCTGTGCTGACCCAGATCTCTCAGCACCTCATCTCCCCTCTGTTAAACACCCCCAGGGGTGGGGACTCAGCCCCCTCCCTGGGCAGCCTGTGCCACAGCCCCACCACTCTGCCAGGGAAGAATTTTGCCCTCACATCTAACCTGAACCTTCTACCATAAATAAAATGCTTAATTGATCATTTGGTGTCCTTTCACCTTAATTTAGCCCAAGGGAATGACAAAACCTCTACAGCTCCCTGGGTTATCCAGTTTGGGTCACGACACTGCACGTTGTCTGGGTCAAAATAAACCATCCACAGCTGATTCCCTCAGGTACTGGGTACCTCTCTCCATGGTGGTCCACTTCTCTGGCCAACATACACCATCACTGAAGGGATACCTTCCCCTCACACCCAACAGAAGTCAAGGCTGAGGGCTTGTGTCTTTTTCCCAGTTGCCTCACCAATGACCCTAGACAGGGATCCCAGCTGCTTGGCTTCCCCACCCTCCAGTTCCAGGTCACCGGTCCCATTATCCCAGCATCAGAGCAGCCAGGTAACGACATGCCCACCTTACAATACCATCCCTGTTGGATATAAGCATGCCTCACAGGTGTTTTCTTCCAAAACTCCTTTGTGAACAATAAAGCCCTTGGTGTGCATTCCAGCCCATGCTCAGGGAGAAGATAACAAGCCTCTCCAAGCAGAAGAGCAGCCAAACAGGACAAAAGACCTCACATAAATCCTGCAGTCGATTGGGCAACTTTCTAAAGCACTAAGCCTTGCAACAGAAGTCCAGGTTGGTTTAGCTGCTGGGTCACTTCCTACTTTGAAAGATGCACAAAGATTTTCCTTTATCAGAAACAGTCTCAGAAGATAAAACCTCTGAGGATAAAAAAAAACCCTTGGGCAAATATCCTTGGGGTGTCAACATTTTTCCTGCCTGTTCTCCCAGCTGTCTTAAGAAAGTACTTCTATTAACTGAACAATAGAAATTTGTCCAAGCAGGAAGGTGAACCCTGTGACTATTCCCTACTCAAATAGTCCTTTTCTCATCTGTTCTTTTTGTAAATATCTGAAATTGCCAAAATCATCTGATGTGCCTTCACCCAGGAGTACACAGGGCAGGAGTCCATCCCTCAGATAACCTCCTTTCCTTTTGCAAGCTGTTCTGGCCATGGTTCAGCTGAGGTTTTAGCATAGGACCTGTGGCTTCTGCAGGAGAAATCATGCTCATCCTTGGGGACAGCTCATTACATGGACAGGTTTAATACTTATTTCATCTACCACTAAATGTCATCACCCAGCCAAACTCAGTGTTCACATTCAGCCTTTTTCCTAGCAAAACCAAGGATGAGCACACAACATCTGACTCTACAGGTCAGACCTTCCTTACAGCATCAAGACCTGGTCAGATATTGTCCACACATGGGAATCTGTGTCCATCCCAGACATAGATACAGCCTGGGAGAAGAGTTCCTGGGGAGCAGCCCTGCTGAGAAGGACCTGGGGGCTCTGGTGGGTGAGAAGCTTCCCATGAGCCAGCAGTGGCTCCTGCAGCTGGGAAGGGCGATGGGATCCTGGGCTCCATCAGCAGAGGGGTGGCAGCAGGGACAGGGAGGGGATTGTCCCTCTCTGCTCTGCCCTGGGAGGCCCCAGCTGGAGTCCTGTGGCCAGAGCTGGGCCCCCAGTGCAAGAGAGATGTGGGGCTGTTGGAGAGGGGTCAGAGGAGCCATGGAGATGCTCAGGGGGCTGGAGCAGCTCCCCTACGGAGAGAGGCTGAGGGAGCTGGGCTGGGTCAGCCTGGAGAAGAGAAGGCTGTGGGGGGACCTCATTGCAGCCTCCCCGTCCCTGAAGGGAGCAAAGGAACAGGAGGGGAATCAGCTTGTTCAAGGGCAGAGACTGGCAGGACAAGGGGGATGGTGTCAAGAGCAAACCTAGGCTGTGTACTGTGGAGTATCTGATTCTCCTGTGACCCAGAGAAACTTCACTGACCTTTAAGTTCAGCAAGTGTAAAACCTGAGTTAACTGATGCCATTTGCTGTGAAACCTGTACTGCTATTTTTAACATCTACAATTACATCCAGGAAAAGGTAGTGGCCCTGGTCATGTGGAGTAGAAAAGGAAGTACAAATTACAGCCCTCTATGCACCACTCCAGTGTTTACAACCTCAAAATTAGCTGCTTCTTTATGAGATGACTCTCTCTCTTGAGGGACTTTCTACTTCTCCCTGGTCAGCTGTTGTGCTCTGACACCATCTACGAGTTTGCCTTAGATACTTGTTTACAGCATGAAAATAAATTCATGATGTAGGCAGATATATTTATCTACGTGGTCTCTTAGATTTACTTCAGGAGAAGAAATTCCAGGAGGGAAATAGATTGCCTTGGGAACAAATGGTGATTGTCAGACCACGGCCAGGGTAGTGTTACACAGACAACTGTGGGTAATTTTTTAGTCATCAGGCAGAAGGCAGATGCAGCACAAGGCTGTGTTTCTCTCCTCCTGTTTCACAGGAGGATCACAGAATCACAAGGTTGGAAAAGACCTTTAAGATCATCAAGTCCAACTGTTCCCATCCTAAGCTAAACCATATCCCTAAGTATCTCATCTACCTTTTTACAAACAGATCCAGGGATTCTGTGATTCTGTAATTCTGAGTACAAAGTTTGTAAAAAGACAACAAATCTATGTGAAGAATTATGTAAGCAGAGAGTAGCAGCAGTCTGTACTCTGTACAAGTGCTCCCAAAGCATGTAGGGCTCATTACTAGTTTGCAGTAGGAGACAGAGCAGCATCTGCCTTATCCATACCCATGACTCTGCTTTCCAAATTAAGCTGGGGAAAAAAAAATCTGCCCTGACCCTACAAATAGCTTTTTCCTTTTTTACAGTCACAAATCCCTGTTTGAAAGAAACTCCACAACCAGCAAAACTGAGGGGAGCTCTTCATTCACCAGCTTTGCCTAACACTGAGTGCTGAATGTATGTACTGGCCCTGCTCTAAATCAGAGCTTCCCCTGACTGCCCCAAGCAGAGCCCGTGCTTTTTATCTACTCACCATGCCCTCAGCCTGCACTAGCAAGGCTGTGGAGAGCCACATGAGTGACTTCAGCCTCAGTATATTATGGATTTTTATCATACCTACTAGATTAATCATGTGCAGATTGGGATGATAAGACATGGTCCTGATATTTAGCTTTTCTCAGCTCTTATCTTCCAAACTAACCATTTCAACTGGCCATGCTGGAGGCTGACACATCCCTGTACCATTGGAAGTCTGCCCCCAGCATCCCTCATCCCTCAGTGTGCTGCCCAAATACAGACCTACCCTCCAGGAGAGGTTCTGCATGCAGGAAAAGTCAAAGCTCTTAGGCTGGGTTTTCATTACTGGCCCCAAGCCTCAGTGCCTTGAGGAGAAATGCCTGTCCCGCTCGAAACTCATCTCTCTGCAGAAACTTCTGGCATTGGTTCTGAAGACAAAATTCAAGCAAGAGGTTAAAATCTCCCTGTTGTTTGGCTGGAGCATCTGTGCTTAGGAAGACTAGACATCAGTGTGTGGGACTATAGTGAGCATGCAGGGATATCATCTCCCATCACGTGCTACTAACCAGAGCTGTTCCAAGAGGTCCTCAAGGCTCCAGTTAACCAGATACCATGTGGTCCTGGCTGCTTCTGGTGCCCAAACTGCTGAGGACCTATCCTTGCCAAGCTACCTGGCACCCACTTCACCACACTGGATAGCCTTACAACCCACAAAGCATCAGTGGAAAATTAGCCTTAAGGTGCAAGGACTGTAGCAGGAGCACTGGCTGGGGGTGCCAGTCTTTGCTTGTCTCTGGGCAGTGGTACCAGGCCATGAAGGTCTACCTGCATCACCACTCTGCTCTCCAATTCAACCTGCTCCACAGCAGCATCTGTGTCTGTTCTGGCTTTACTTCCCTGTGACCCCAGGTCTGGCACAGGCACAGGCCCAACAGTCAGAGATTGAGGAGCACTGACTGAGCTGCACACACTTCACTGAACCACTGAGTGCCCCTTAGCTTATCTTTCCAGTCTCCTATCTCCACAAAACAATTAGCTCAAAGCCTTACCTACATAAACTCAAGCTACATCTACTTCTCCAGAAAACCAGGGATATAAACTATACCCAGAATCTACACAGTTGATAATTGATAGCAAAACAGACTGGAGAATCATAGAATCACAGAATCCCAGCCTGGTCTGTGTTGGAAGGGAACCCAAGGAGCACAGAGCTCCAACCCCCTGCCACAGGCAGGGCCACCAACCTCCAGGCCTGGAGCTACACAGGGTTGCCCAGGGCCCCAGCCAACCTGGCCTTGAATACCTCCATGGAGAAGCTGATACTAATCCACAAAAGAGTTAATCTTGGAGGCAGAAGATGAAAGAAATCCCAGTGAAAAACGATGGGAGCTTATTAAAAATGAAATGCTCAGTCTAATGTTTGGCCTTTGAGTCATTCCAGACTGACTACAGTAAATCTGCTGGTGTTTTAGCCTCTAGATAACCTGCCTAGTAAATCACAGCAAAACAGCACATAATTAAAAATTAGTCTGGTTCAGATTATCATATATACAATTTATTTTCACAACTAAGAGGACAAACCCCGTAATTCACTTGACATTTCGCCACTGCCTTGAAATATGGTCTTTCCACTGGTGGAAATAAATTACCTGGCAGCTGTGTTAGATATTTCAGCTAAATGTGTATTTAGATCCATCATGTGCAGAGTCTAACAGATTTGCAGCAGTTTTAAAGGGCAGAGATAGTCCCTACTCAACTGTCACACAGGCAAGTTGAGAAAACGTGATAGTAGGACACTTAATTTGGGTGGAAAGAAGAGTAGTAGACACCAGTAGGACACTTAATTAGTACAAATTTGTTAAGAAACAGCCTTTACCTTGGCTGAATTCCTCCATTCCAACCTGTGGCTGCAAGACCCCTGTGCTCATGATCAGTACAGTATTAAGGGAGAAAGTTTCAAACTTCACATCTAAGCCCAGCACCTCAGACCCTCATGAGCATCAGGTTTTGTGCTGGGCTGGATTACCAGAGCTAATGGTTTTAAACTGGAAAAGGGGAGATCTAGGTTGGGTATTAGGAAGAAGTTCTTCCCTCTGAGGGTGATGGATCACTGGAACAGGTTGTCCAGAGAGGTGGGGGCGGCCCCATCCCTGGAGACGTTCAAGGTCAGGGTGGATGGGGCTCTGAGCAACCTGCTCTAGTGAAGATGTCCCTGCTCACTGCAGGGGTGGGACTGGGTGGCCACCCCAGTTTGAGAATCAGCATCTTGCAACGGGGTTGTTTCCACATCTGTGCAGTCAAAAGGGCACACACACATCCACAGGCACCCTGAAGCTACCTTCCCTGCCACACTCTTTCACAGAAGACTGACAGAACCAAAGAGTACAAGCAGCATTCAACAACCTTTGAACTAATCACCCTGTGGTGTAAAAAGGGAGGTTGCTCTAAAGAACCAGCCATCTCAAGTAAGAAGAGGGGAAAAAAAACCCCACAATGACTAATTGGCTGAAGTTCATTTATTCCAGGAGGTCAACTGACTCTAAAAGACTGAGATGGCAGTTTTCCATCCATCAGAGAGCAAGCTCTGATAACAAGGGGAGCATTGTCAAGAGAATTGGGATTACTCACAAGTTAAAGGAATGGCTAGGACAACCACAGGAAATCATGCCCAGAACAGAGGAGAAGTAACTTTGTCCCAGTATCTCTGCCTTGACAGGAATGAACAAGCTTTTTTCCCTCTTAGTTTGAGGTGACAACACTAACATGCTGTCACGTGTTGGTTACACTGACCCTGTTGCCATCAACACAAGAGTGTTTTCCATCCCTCTGAGCGGATCTGTGACTCATTTCAATCCCTGTGGAAGAGGTTGACCAACTGGGGGGACTGGATGTAATTCTCATGCAGCTAAAGGGTCGTGGTAACATGCAGAGTGCTCTGAGCACCCTTTGTCCTGCCCAGTGAATGCTCTCTGAAGGTGGTCTAGGCATGGAACACCCAAGGCGTGGTGGCTGCCTCCATAGGCAAGTAGGAAAACCAGTGCTCTCATGGGCAGGAGATGTTGTGTGTCACTGTCCCTCCCACTTTGGTGTCTCTCAGCTACAGGAGACCAGATGAGTGATCCACACAGCGCAACAGGTAATGAGGCAGGAGCAGTGTGCTCACCTCATCACCTTCTGGGCCACACTAAGATTGTCTGGAACAACTCACATTGGGTTGTCCTCTCCAGTCCTCAGAAACCCTAATCCAGGTGGGTTGGTGTTGCCTTCACAGAATCACAGGGGTGGGAAGGGCCCTCCAGAGCCCATGGGGTCCAACCCCCTGCCAAAGCAGGGTCCCTAGGACAGGGCAGGGCTGGAATCTCTCCAGAGAAGGAGACTCCACACCCCCTGGGCAGCCTGTCCCAGGGCTCCCTCACCCTCACCGGGAAGAAGTTCTTGTTTTTAAATTAAAAGTATGGGACACAAGTCCACGTCCTTCCCCCCTGACCTAAGCCACTGGCATTAAGGGAGTTCTGGATGGGGTTGCATTTCCCTCTGAGAAACACTATGGAAGCCGTTTGCCTGGGCAGGCAAGGGCTTTGTGTGGCCTCCCATCACAGCTCGAGGCTGCTCTTTCCAACACCCATCTCCAGTCCTAGCCAGCCTGAAAAATTCAAGCCCCCAAGGGATCCTGAACTGTTACATAAGTCTTGGCTGCGTTTTGTCACTCTTCTTGTCTGAACAGATCCTAGAAACTCACCTCTGCTGTGTATTTCCTACAGGGGATCCAGTGGAAGAGCAAAGACTCATTTCTGCCCCCAGGTACTGGAATAAAAACACTCTGCCTGAGCCTTCTCTCTGTCTTTCTTTGGACAAATTTAAATCCAGAAGGTGCCACCAGGGACCAGCATGATTCTAGTTTGCCCTCCAGTGCTAGAGAAATCTCTGTTGGGCATTTTTGATCTAATCAAGGTAAATCCCTGGCTAATATGGTATATGGAGACATTTGAACAAACCACCAGCAAGATCTCCAATAGAGGAGACACCAGGTCTTCTTAAAAGTTCTTCATTTCTTTGAGAAAGAACTTTTGTAGTCCCAGCTCAGCGACCTTTAGGGTTTTCCTGGGACTCCCTAATGCCCAATCCTGGAGACTCCTTGTTCAGTGAGATGCCTCCTCTATGTTAATAGCGAAAATAAAGCATGACATCACCGTGAAACACTGCATGTCCTAAGGAGCTTTAAGATGTTTCAGCAGAGATTAGGAGCAGCAAAGGAGACCACCTGCAGAGCACATCCTGATCCATCCTCCCCCTCTGCTCTGCCCTGGTCAGGCCCCACCTGGAGTGTTGTGCCCAGTGCTGGGCTCCCTGGGACAGAACAGCCAGAGATCTCCTGGAGAGAGTCCAGCGGAGGCTGCCAAGGGGATGAAGGGCCTGGAGCATCTCCCCTGCCAGGAAAGGCTGAGGGAGCTGGGGCTGTTCAGCCTGGAGAGAAGAGACTGAGAGGGGAGCTGATCAATGGGGTTCAATAGCTGAAGGGTGGGACACAGGGGGACATGGGCAGCCTCTGCTCAGTGGCTGTGGGGACAGGACAAGGGGCGATGGGCTCAAGTTGGAGCAGGGGAAGTTCCACCCCAATGTGGGGGAGAACTTCTTCCCAGTGAGGGTGAGGGAGCCCTGGGACAGGCTGCCCAGGGGGTGTGGAGTCTCCTTCTCTGGAGAGATTCCAGCCCTGCCCTGTCCTAGGGACCCTGCTTTGGCAGGGGGTTGGACCCCATGGGCTCTGGAGGGCCCTTCCAACCCTTACAGCTCTGTGATTCTGTGATATTTTCACTTGGTTTCCTAGCCAGCTTCTGCTGCACGTCCTTTCATCCTGTGTGATCTATTCCATTCCAAGATCACTCCCTTCCTCATAATCAGTCCCACACTGACATTTCTGAGGGAGCAGTGCCAAACCCTCCCCCTTCTATGCAGTACCAGCTTTCAGAAGCACAGTCCTGCTAACTCAAGCTTCTCATGGGCTGCCCCTTGCAAACAAAGCCTCACTCTTGCACATCTGTAGCACTTTAGAACATCTTTACAGCTCCATGAGCATGACAGAGGAGAACACAGCATGCTGAGTTGCTGGAGAGGTAACTTCAGCCTGTCCACAGCATTTATTCCAGCCACGTGCAGCTCACCAGATTCTATTTAGGACACAGAAGAGGTTTGTAACTGGCACACAAAATGGGTGGTGAACACCCCAAACTAACAAATGAGAACATGCTGTCTTCACAAAAGGCTGTGCACCTGGCTGAGATGGTCTGAGCACAGCAATTGTCATCTGGGGCCAGCAGGCCAGAAGATCAAACTGTCTGTAAAGCAGAGCTACCCTTTGTGAAAACCTCTGGTCACCACCAGTCAATTACAGGAAAACCCTTGCCCTGCACAGTCTAATTTCTTTACCCTTGGTGACCTCATTTGCATTGTTCTTGGGGTTTTTTAATCAATTATCCACTTTAGAAGGTATTTCAAAATAAGCTTAAAAGACTAACTTTCAGTTAGAAGATGAAGCTCACTCAGCTCCCCCAGACAAGCTTCTTCAAGGGTAAAGTCTGCAGCAGCTGCTCAGAAAGCAATTAAGACTTTTATTAAATTTACTGAACAACACTGACTTGAAATTGCATTAAGTGTCTGTGCTTCGTGTAGAAGAACAGCAAGACCAGTTACCTGCAGGAGATGTGCAGGTGCTCACTGGAGGCTCATGCTACAACCCAGGTCTGTTTGCTGTGAGACAGAACCTACATTTAATTTCTGAATCCCTTAAAAAGTGAGGCAGTGGGCTCCCTTCTTATGTACTGCATCTAACCTGCAGGAATTTGGTTTTAAACTAGAAAAGGGGAGATTTAGGTTGGGTATTAGGAAGAAGTTCTTCACTCTGAGGGTGGTGAGACACTGGCCCAGGGTGCCCAGAGAGGTGGTGGAGGTCCCATCCCTGGAGACATTCAGGGTCAGGGTGGATGGGGCTCTGAGCAACCTGCTGCAGTGAAGATGTCCCTGCTCACTGCAGGGTGGGACTAGATGGGCTTTGAAGGTCCCTCCCAACCCAACACATTCTGTGTGTAAGTCAACTTTGTAGTGCTTTCAGGAAAATAAATCTAGCAAAGTACAAGGGGCTTCCCACCAAAACAGGGGGAATCTCATTCTGTGAGAACACAATGGCCCCAGCAGGACAGGAATGGGTCACTAGGTACTGGGGACAAGAAGAGGGTTAACCATCTGCACAGATTCGCTCCTATTCTAATGCAAGGTAATACCCTAATCAGGGCTGATGGCAGCCAGAAGCTACTGCAGAATGGCAATAGGGGAAAATACGTCTCAACTCTACAAGTGTAGGAAACAAAATAACTAGTTTGGAGGAGACCATGGAATATCTTACCATAGAATCATAGAATCCCAGACTGGTCTGGGTTGGAAGCTACCCCAAGGAGCACAGGGCTCCAACCCCCTGCCATAGGCAGGGCCACCAACCTCCAGGCCTGGAGCTACACAAGGTTGCCCAGAGCCCCATCCAACCTGGCCTTGAACAACCCCTGGGATGGGGCACCCACCCCCTCTCTGGGCAGCCCCTCACCACTCTCTCTGTAAAGAACTTCCCCCTAAGATCTCATCTGACCCTTCCCTCCCGCATTGCCAGGCTGCTGCCTGCACCAGTATGTGTTGAGGAGTCTTACTGCAGTTGTGGGGCAGTCAGTTTGGACCTGCTGCTGTTCAGAAGAGGTCTGACACACACGTCTGGCTTGTGTCACAGGATAATTACAAACCCACTCGTCTACCCTGCGCTCACACCAGGCATTGGGGATGTTTAGGTGCGTTTATACAGGTGGGAGCTGGGAACAGAGTAAGGCCATGGGTAGGGTTGCAGGTGATTAAAGAGAATCACAGAATCACAGAGCTGTAGGGGTGGGAAGGGCCCTCCAGAGCCCATGGGGTCCAGCCCCCTGCCAAAGCAGGGTCCCTAGGACAGGGCAGGGCTGGAATCTCTCCAGAGAAGGAGACTCCACACCCCCTGGGCAGCCTGATCTCACCACACAGCTTGGTGTCACTGGCAGACGTGCTGAGGGTGTGCTCAATTCCACCATCCATGTGACCATAAAGGTGTTAAGCAGTGCTGGTCCCAGTATCCACCCCTGAGGAACACCACTCATCACTGGGCTTGACTGGGACACTGAACCATTGACCACAACTCTTTGAGTGCAACCATCCAGCCAACTCCTTATCCACCGAGTGGTGCATCCATCAAACCCATGTCACTTTTGATGCCTTGTGACCTTCCAACCCAAACCATGATGTGCTACCTTACTGGAAAATGGACTGTAACCTTTCAGTCAGACCCAGAAGTTAAGCAGACATTACTTGAAGACCTTGCCTGCTCTGTTGTCTAACTATCATTTTCTCATGCCTCTCTGCCTCAAACACAAGCACCACTGAATAAAAACAATTAAAACCTGCAGCTTGGCTGCTGTGCAGAGATTGGCAAGGCACAAATCTTTTCACCTTCAAATTACTTCGTAGCTTCCAAAGCTCAAGGCCTGAACAGACCATTAGGTCACCATGTCTAACCTCCTTCAGCTCAGACCCTTAAATTACCCCATTATCTCTGGACTAAACCCAGCCAGCATTAGCTAATTAAGCCACTTTCCAGCAAGGCAGCCAGTCTGGAAAGCAAACAGAGGAAACCTAGCCTGTCCCCTTGATAGTTCCAGAGCTAAATCACAGCTCCTAGGAACTGCTGCCTTGCTTTCTCATTATAGTTGCATGTTTTCAACTTCCACCCATTCATTACTGCACCTCTCAGCCCAGTTTAGCAAACATGCTTTCCCTGGAAGAAAACACACAGTTAACTCAGCCACTCCAGGGATTTTTGAAAGAGCTCAGCAGCATAAATTCCTCAGTTCCTCCCCAAAAGACATTTGCCTTTTGAAAAATCAGCCTGGCAACACTTTGCTGTGTCACCCTGATGCTTTAACACCCCTTTTAAAATGTGTATCCAAAAATTTCAGGCTTCTTTCTCTTAATGATTTGCTGGTGCCAACACGCAAGCTGGAAAGTAATTAAATACTAACACAGCCATGGCTGATTTGCATGCAGTCATTTCAAGGTCTGTTTTGCATTGATGACTCCCCTCCATCCAGACTGCCTTGCCTTACCAGTGTGTTGTCACTGTAATGCAGCATCCACAAATATAATTCCATTTCCCATGTACTCACAGAGTGTAAATGGAAATGCTGTGTTGTGATAGCTTCCAACAAAAGCCCTCAGCAGATAAGGATTTCTTAATCAATAGCTAGGATGAGATCAGTTCACTAACTCTCATCCCCTCAGCTTGGAACAGCTAACTCTTGCAAATCACAAACTCCTGAGGAGTACCCCTTGTCCACCAGCTCTACGACTTCTTCTTCCAACCCTAGTGCCTCTGCTTAAGAAACACCACATGGCTTGTTTGGTAGCATCTGTTTTCCTTTAAGCCATATAATTACAATAATACATTCCCATCCTGTAATTCTTTGAGTGGATTTCATTTCCCTTGGACTATCAACAGGATAGCAAGCCTACTGATGAGCCCTAAATTCATACAAGCTCCCAGCCCAGTGATCAGTTCCTTTTGGTTTGGTTCTTTAAGCATGGCACAAAGAGGAAGAACATCACTTACAATCCAAAGTAGGGTTTCAGCTAAAAATACTACTTCCAAAAATCATATTACACCTGGAGTAAATAACAAGGCCTTTTTATGCTGTAGAAGTTGTAGCACCTGTTGCACAGATGAGCAAAATTCCTTCTGATCCTGTCTCAGGTCTTCAGTTCCCCCCACACTACAAATGCACCTTCTCAATCTGAGAGTGCATCCTGAATTCCCAACCAGCCTCTACCCACACAGAGCCTCCAGGGAAGTGCTAATCTTCCCCCTTATTCTGCATGGAATGAAACGGGATCTGATCAGAGAAGAAACCCTCAGGTTTGGGGAACAGGTATTGAGCTCCATTACCCACATCCCCCAGGTCAAAGCAGTGGCTGGTAAAAGAGGCTTATAAAGGTAGGGCTAGATTTCCAGCCCCACCTCTCAGAACTGCTATAAGTACAAAGAAATGTCTTTGATCAAGCCACAGCTTTAATTATATATCTGTGTATATATATATAGCTTGTATAGTTTATAAAAAAGCCCTCAGTGGAGGATTACCTTCAGCAACTCTGTATTCTATACACACACCCTGTGATTGTCTTTTTTTCTCTGTACACAGCAAACCCTATGAACTAGGATTGAATTTGGCTGTATTTGGTTTGGATGTTTTTAAACTACTCAGCACAGAAATAACCTGAACTTGAGTTTTTGAAACCAGCTCCAAGAGCTGCTTTGTATGGAGGAGTTTGAATTGTGTTTCAGCATCCAGCTTCCCACTTCAATACACTCCTGGATGTTCTTGCCTCCTCTTTTTTCTCCTTATTCAAAGCTTCAAATCATATCATACCAGCTCAGTGCTTTAAGTCCCTGCAGGACTGCAAAACAGATGTGAACAGAGTAACACAGCACAGGTGAGAACAGACAAGCACAACTTGTTTCTGTTTTTAATCCATATTTTTTCCTAAATCTCCTGCTGAATCTCTAGGATTGCCCAATGTATCTATTTTTGCAAGTACAGGCTTTGTGAGAGACCTGGGGAGCAATGGGACTCATACCTTGGGACATACTTCACTTTCAGAAAGGGAACAGCCAGCCAGTTGCTGCATCATCTGAGGCAAGCAGGGCCATTAAAATGGAGCTGAATCAACTCAGCACAGCTGGTAAAATAAACCATTCCTTCAATATAAACAAGAGGGGAATAGGTGGAATGCTTTAGATCTCCCCTCATTAAGTACAAACTCATCTTTCAGACCTCCCCTTATATGTATGGATACAGCAGGGGCATATTATCAGTTGCCCTAAAGACATAATGAACACACAGATGAAAATGTAGGTAGTGGAAAGCAAACCTAACGTTACTCAGCAACTTCATCTCCATCAAAGCCCCACCATGAAATGCTGCAGGCTCAGAAATCCCCCTCTCTAAAAACCCCCAACACTAAGGAATATAGTAACACACAGGTAGCACCAGGAGAAGAGTTTCACTGTAGAATTTCAAAACAAAATCACTATGTAACTTAGAGTGGCATAAAAACCACTAAGAAAATAAGGAAAAGATACTTCAAAAAACCACCAGACAAACCTCTTTCTAGAGCAGGAAAAGGAACAATACACAAAGCAATCTAAAGAAACCCCTTACCTAGCCTGCACTGCACACTTATATAAACTTAGGAGTGATTTGGCCTGAAGCCATGGCACTGATTAACAGGAGGGGCACACTGCTTGCAAGCAGCTGGAGAAAGACCCAGATAACTCCTTGGAAAAGTCAACGTTTAGGTCATGTTATGACTTTAGAGGTTTTAAAGAGATGACTGATGTGTTGGTTTAGTTCAACATGATAAAAGGTAAATAAAGCTGCAGATTTTTCAAGTATAAACTGTTGCTAAGGCTGTTCCCACATGTGAGGTTGGGGGGGGGTGTGTGATAGTATTAAACAATTGATAAAAGCTCAGTTGTTAGAAGAGGAAGAGTTTGTTTCCAGGTATGGGATTTAGACTAATAATTAGTAGAACAGGAAAGAAGAATTTTAAGTATGAATATTGTTGCTTTATTAATATGTGACATATAAAAGTATCACAGAATCACAGGGTTGGAAAAGACCTTTAAGATCATTGAGTCCAACCACTCCTGTCCTATTCTAAACCATAAAGTAGCCCATTGTAGTTAAATATTCAACTTCATTTTGCAGTTTATATGTTTTGGATTTGGTATTAGGTGTCTTGAGATTGTTAAGACAACCTGAAATAATAAAAAAACATTTGTAGCTGGCAAGGAAATTCATGGGGTTTCTTGGTGGTTGGTTTTTTTTTCCATTGAATAAAGTATTTTTAAAGTGTGACAACAATCTGTGTAGTTACTCCAGCAATAAAACCTTTTGGCAAAGGAGCACAGAGCACCTTACCTCTTAGATTAGGTTTGGTTTCCAATGTTCTGTTTACACCAAACCAAAACAAAACTGGTTCCTGGAAGCATTCTGATCCTGTTTTTTCTTAGATAAATGATCATAATTTCAAGTTGATGCAGTTGTAATAAAATTAACATTGTACACTTGCTACAAATCAGTCAAGGCTGGCTGCCTATTTTTAGTCAAATGTTGTTAGCCTGATGAATTTTTTTTTTACTTGGCTTTCGAATTCTCTTTTGCAATGAGTAACAAAGTTTGAGTAGTAACTACTACAAAGAAAACATCATCTCATAGAGAAGTCATTTATATCTAAAGCAAAACCTCTTATCTAAGCAAAGCCTCTAAAGCTTTAAAAAATAAAATAAAGGAGGAGGATTTGCATGGGTGCTCTCTCCCTAAGAGATGCCTTACATTGCTTTCAGGTTTCTTCATAGATGTCCTTTTTACTAGATAAATGTAATTCAGTGTGCTGAGCTTTTATTGAAAATAAAACCCCATCAAACCATCACAAGCTCATGAATCCCACATTCAGACACACTCTGTACTTAAAAGTCTATTATATATTGCTTAGAATCAGGCTGCAAAGCTCAGTGGTAGTATTTGCTCCCTCAACCTGAGGTTAAGTTCTGTTCTTGTCTTTTTTTTTTTCCCCCTCTAGTGGAGGGAAAACTTCCTAGTGCCCAGTAACCCACTAGCTGAGTTGAAGCACAGAGGTGCAACCTAAGAGATGCGTGTGGGAAGCCAGCTTCACAACGTGCTTCGAGTAGAAATAAAGGCTCTGAAATCTAAAGAGTCCAGAGGTTGATTTGTTTGTTCTTCTGTGGTTGCTATAAAGGAAAACTCTTACAAGAAAACTGGAAAGCAGCAGGTTGTGTTCCACAAGGACAAGTGCCTCTACGCTGGTTCTGTGTGCTTAGGCCTCCATCTAGTGGGGAGCTGCTGTTTGGTGCTGTCACTCCTGGTGCAGGGAGAAGAGGTACTGCACAAAGCAGCTGGGAGCACAGCCTGGGATGGGGTTTTAGAACCGTATTCTCCCTCAAGTAGCAGAGTGAAGAGCAAATGTCCTAAATTGGGATGTATCACAGAATCATGGAATGCTTTGGGTTGGAAGGGACCTCAAAGATCATCTAGTTCCAACCCTCTGCCATGGGCAGGGACACCCCCAACAGCCCAGGGTGTCCAAAGTCCCATCCAACCCAGCCTTGAGCCCTGCCAGGAATCCAGGGGCTCCCACAGCCTCTCTGGGCACCCTGTGCCAGGGCCTCCCCACCCTCAGAGTAAAGAATTCCTTCCTAATGTCTAACCTAACCCTGCCCTGGTTCAGCTTGAAGCCATCGCCCTGTGTCAGGTCCCTGCACTCCCTGGTGACCAGCCCCTCACCCACATCCCTCCAGGACCCCATCAGCAGTTATGGGGCATATTAAGGATGGGTTACATCACACACTTCAACACGTAAAGGGCACACTCCCAGGAGAAGAGCTGGGCACAGAAGTCAGTGTGATTTGCTTTTCAGCATTAAAATGTCTGTAAGACAAGTAAGAAAGGTAATGGCAATCATGCCCAAATTTGTCTTGAAGTGAAGATTTCAGTCAGTACCACTTTGAACAAGTTACAAGTGATTTTGCTTGAAAAATACACGGTCAAAACACTTTCAGCCTTGAAAAGAAGCACAATTTATGTCACCATGTTGCTCTTTCCTGATACTTTTGGACTAAAATGTGCAAGAACACTTGTGTAGTGAAGAATAATATTTTAATTGGGTGTAAACCCACTCAGCAGTTTCTCACTGAGTAGTTATGGCAAGGTGCCTTGAAGCAAGACACCTCTGAGAATCCTGACAAGCGTAGTAAGTACAGCAAGCCTGCATGTTCTGGGTTTTTTGATTATTTGATAGCAAGTCCTGGCTGCTGTAAAACTATCTGAAAGAGCAGTGATGTGTTGTCACCCTCACCTTGACATCCTGACACCTTCCTTGAGGGATGTTTGCCTTGTCATCCAACTCTGTAAGCAGTTAAAGAATTGAGTAAGATGAAGCTGCTTGGATCCAAGGAATGCAGCACAATACAGGACTGAGGGGAACTTCCAGCAGAATGAACAAAGCATATTAGAATTCTGTGAATGCCAGTAACACTACATTTCACTTTTTTAAAAATAAAGTTACTAAAGATATTTATTATAATAGCAAATATAAAATTTTCATGCTATCTTCCCTGTATCAGTCCTAGTATTAGGCAAATCCTTCTTTGGTTTTGTTTGGGGAATGTTGGCTTCCTCTCTAACTGCTGCTTTCTTATTAACATGGATCTGAAATTGTGGGTTGTTTTCTCCCAGATTGGAACAGTGAACCAAGTGAAATTTTGGCAATTAATATTTTGTTGCAGTAGAGCTATTTTTTAATAGTTTTTAATGCAAAATTATGAATTTATCTCCTCGTAGGATTCAATAGATGAGAGCTTGTGCCTCTAACTTAACACCAAATCCCTAAATAATATAAGTTTAATGGGTCACTTAAAGTATTCCAGAAAGAGAATATAAACAAAGTAATTAATAAACAAAGTGCTAATTTCTGGATAAGCCAGGCAAACAATGGATCTGCTTCAGAGAAAGGAGACAGGGTATCTGACCCCCTGAAGAACAGCTGTTAACCAAGGTTACATTGCACATCTCAAGCTGTAATGACGTGACTAGTTACAGGAGTGAATTTACCACTTCAAATTTCTAGTTTAAATACAAATTAAGTCCCTGTGCTTCAATGAACTGATCAAAAGCCTCATCACAGATTTTAAATTTTTTTTTCTGCCAATATTAATCACATTACTGTGCAATTTTTAATCAGATACTGTGTGTCTAACTGTCCTACGCTGTCTACAAAAATGTTTTGACACCATAGCTGCCTTTAAAGTAATTGGGAGAGTTGAGAGGGGAAAAAAACCCAGAAGTCTGGAAATAAAAGCAGCTGAGGAACAGCCAAAGCCAGCTCTGAGTTCTGACATTGCTGACCTGGAAGAAGCAGTACAACAAAGATGCTCACTTGCTCATGGTCTTTTCCAGCCATCTACTACTGAAATCCCAGCATCTCTCCTGAGGCAAATAAATCATTTACATCTCCTGCATTAGTTAGAGGGTTAATTAGGGAGGCTATTTAGTAAGATAGGTGACCTTTGTGGGTATTAGAGGTGAGCATTCAAGGGACCAGACACCAGGACCCTCACACAGGGCTATGTTAGCTCACACTGAAGGGCAACAGCCATCCAACCTCAACCTGCAGGAAGGATCTGGAAAATCTGCCATCTCTGCTCCTGTACAGTAAACTTGTCAAGTGGTGGGCAGCTCCTTCCTGCTCCCACAGCTGCTCTGCCACCACTCCTCCTCCCAGAGAATCTAAAGGATGCTGCCACCTGGGAGCCTTCATAACTCACTTGGCCAGTTATTTTGGGACTCAGAAGTATCACCTGCCAGGCTGACAGAAGCCCATCCCATTTATGCATGAACGACCCTTCTAAGAGCACTACAGATCTAAATGTATAAACATGTTTAAAAAATCCAGCAAAACAAAAATCAAGGTTGATAAGAGTTGTGGATTAAGGCAAAACCTTTGACTCAAGAAGACATCAACACCCTCCAGATCTTGAGGCCAAAAGACTAGGATGAACATAGACTGAAATCTCATTAATGGTGTTATTACTTGGCTGAAATGAAAAAGGAGCTAAGGTAATTCGGATCAAAGCTGGAATTACAACCTAAATGAGATCACCTCCAACTAAAACATAGCAATAGCTGTTCCTATCCAGAGGTTAAGACTCCACCTTGGCTCTCCATGACCAGAAATGCTCCCTGTGGAAAACCTCTCCAGCAAGTCACACAGGAAGACTCACATATCTGGCAGACCATAAAGAAGAGTGAAGAGCACCACTACAGACTAATAAATATCAGAAGGGCCACTGATAATTTACTGCTGTGCATAACCATTTCAATCCCGTCCTGCTTGCCACAGCACCTCTGTCTAGTCATTGTATCTCATTATGGAAGCAACCTGCACAGCATTCTCCAGCCACTCCAGTTCCAGGTGTTTCATCTTTTGTAGTGCAGAACCCCTACCTGTCAGTCTCCTGTTACACCTCCAGTTCCAAAAAACCCAGCCTGGATACTTCTGTAAAATGACTAATTCATGATGACCTAGAAAACAAAACAAAGACCATGCTTGGCTTACCTTACTTGGCATGTGCTGTATTCCCATCGCTTACTGGATCACTGAAACGAGCTCTTTTGGGAACACTGGTCTTTAACCGATCCCTCCACACAGGTCATTCTCTGCCCTGCTGCACCAACATGGGAGAAGGGTCAGTGTTCCCCTCAGTTAAGAATTCAGACTTGCATTGTATAAACAGAGAAAGAGAAAAGTTGGTTTTCATTCAGCATTTTCAGGGACTGAAACTTTCAAGTCCAAAAACCAAACTTATTTGGAGTTATTACTTAAGAAACAAAGAACAAACAGGCTGTTTAAACCAGGTGGCTCATTCCAGCCTTTATTAGAATAACAACTAAAAGAAACATGGCACATATTTTCACAGCATGAGAAGCATTATAGGGAGTAATGGGCTACAAAGCTGTAACAAAACAGTGGAAACAAAATAAAATTAAATAACCCAAAGCTTGGTGCAGATGTTACAGCTTCTTCTACATGGAAACCACAGCTTTCAGGACAGCAAAGTGCAATGCAGAGGCAGCAACAGCATCGTTCTGTGCTCAGAGAGCTGGGGGACTGTCACACCAAACATGGTATCACCTAATCGTGTCCTAAGCCAGAATGAAAGCAGCAGGCGGGGAAATGAAGGTGGGTTATCTGTTTGGTTCACAGTCCTCCTCAGTTCCCCTCTTCCATCGCAGCAGACAGTTCGTTGCCCTCATTCAGACAGTGGCAGTCACTGAGCCATCTGTGCCTCCATCGCTTGCGCTGTCCATTCTGGGGCTGTCTGACTTATCTTCTCCAGCAGGTTGTTAACCTGGAAGCACAGCGACTGAATCTGCTTGTCCCACGTTGGCAAAGCTTCACGAGCTGCAAAAACACCCAAAACACACCAATCCATACAAAAGAAGTCTTAGCAATTCCCTTCCTTTTCAACTGCAACCTTTTTTCTGCCCTCACCTACCTCGAATAGGAAGCCTTCCTTGCAGCTACATCATGCTCATTTCTGTATTCAAGAGCTTCAGTCATTTTGGCTGGCTGTTACAAGCCTAACTCCTACATCATGAAGTAGAACTGAACAGAGAACTCTACGGTGAACCTGACTGATGGAGTAAATTCACACTGTCCTGTGGGTAAGAGAATGTGTAGTAGGGAGAGTGGGAGAAGTGTGGTCCTTCCTTAAGGCAAACTCTGCCACCTCTGTGTCACAGCAAGGTGAAGAAAGCTCACTTCAGGTGGATGATACTTAGAAACTTAATTTCCTTATCCTTTAAGGCAGCAACTCAAAAAGCTCACTCTGAATGGTGCTAAAAATAAAACCAACCAACAACTTGTGGTCAGACTTACTCTCAAAATGAACAATTCCATCAATCTGATCAATGAATCCATTCATGCGACCCTCAGTTATCATCTGAGAAGCTATCTTTTCTGCCTGAAAAAAAAAGAAGAGAGAAAGATGTAAGAACCTTCTTCCATCCTGAAAGAAGAAATTTAAAATGTTTAAGAATTAATAGTCTTCATGGGTGTTTCAACATCACTGTACATTGCAGGGGAGGACCTATGGACAACTCTTAATTATGACTAGACATACTATCAGCAGCATCTAACTCCACTGTTGTTCATTCCACATTATGTACTGTACCTTCTCCTAAGATGTGCTAACCTTCCTCATAATATGGGAAAATTAATTATTTCCTAATGTTGAACTAATTTTCCTAATCGTTACCAAATTTTCCTACCATTTACCAGAAGTCTCATGTCTCTGACAGTCCTTGTTTTCACAGAAGATGTAGAAAACCTGTACCTTAGCTGCAGGGATCTCTAGTAACGCTCCAAGCTCTTCAAAAGTAATGTTGTTGTAAAGTTTGCTTGCAGACAGTAAGTTGTGTTCAATGACAGCTCTGTCCAGGATACTGGAACCTTAGGGGTTAGATGAGAAAAAAAATCCATTATTGTAAGATTGAAATACTTGATTTATATTGTAGAGAAAATGGTCACATATGTAGAATGTCCAGATGCAGTGACTGCTTTGCATCAGTGTTATGTTACACAGAAGAAAATGAACAAAATAAATGGATGGTTTTTAGGCAGGTATCTTAATTGCTTTTATTTCATCTCTAGAATAGTAAAGTGAAGCCCTTGGGAGTCGACATCTGAATTGAGGGAGTTTGATCTCCTGTTATCAGTTCCTAGCTTGCCAGATGGAAAGACCATGGCTCTTTTTTAATTCATTAAAGCTTTTAAGGGTACAACTCACTTCTCTTACTGTGCTTGTACTGTAATAAACCCTCATCTGATTTGTCTTCTTAACAGTTTAACTCATTTGCCTCTTAACATTTAGTTGAAGATAAGCATATTGTTACGTACCAACTAACCTGCTTTTTTAACTCAAACAGTACAGACAACAAATTGACCCAAGGAAAGGACTGCAGCTTATTGTTAGAAAGTACCTTTAACTAGTTTTCACCTCTGATTATACAGTTCTTTATTTGTCCTTAAGTAATAAGTACCATTTACTTAGGTTTCCCTGATTAAAAGGTATTTCACACTTATGTATTTTTTAACTTCAATATTTTTCTAATCTGGAAAACTGAGACTAGTGTGTTTAAGATTCCAGGCAAGTCCTTACTTCACATTATTTCTCACTGGTCAGAGGTTCCACAAAGAACAGAGCTAATAAAATGCCCATGAGATGGATCAGAAAACACCTGGAGATAGCGTGAGGTGCAAGTCATCCCCTTACTATCTGCCATCCTCCTGTCAAGTCAGGCAGCAGTTTAAAGAAATTTATCATCCCACAGAGCATTTATGGCTCACGTGCATGTCAAGTATTTCTAGGTATCCCATTTATAACAGTGCCTTAGAGCTGGAGAAGCTGAAAAGGACTGAGCAATTAAGAGGTGAGGCTGGAAATACTGGGAGGTTGCCAGAGAAGATGACTGTACATAGACAGAAAAAAAGATTTCCAAAGGTATCTTCTAGAACAGTATTTCAAAACCTTAACTATCAATCAGAGGAACTATGGCTAAGAAGCTTTACTGTTAAACTGTATTTGTAAGGGTAACCTGCTTCACCAGGTGAATCTAACTCCTGTGGATGAACACCTGGCATGACAAGGCTTTAGAGAAATACATACCATCAGCTGTAGTTGCCTTCTGGTGAGGCATTAGCATAGCTGCAAACTCCTGCAGTTGATTTCCACGGATAATTCTGTCAAGATACATCTTCTCCAAGATGCCATAGGCTGCAAGCTGCTGGCATCTCTCATCCTTGAAGAGCGTGGCAAGCATGCGAGACCGCTGCTGTCCTAGGAGAGGCAGGAAGAATCCTCATAAATGATCACTGAAGTGCTGAGTCTTTAAAGGTAAACAACAAAGTTATCATCTTTTTTCCTCTCAATACATGTGATTACCAAACAAACTTCTATCAAAGAAGGAACTCTGCTGCTTTCAGCTCCAAAACACCATTTTCCACTGACTATCTTTAGCCATGATGCCACCTTATCACTGGCAAAGACATGGAAGTAGAATCATAGAATCCCAGACTGGTCTGGGTTGGAAGGGACCCCAAGGAGCACAGAGCTCCAACCCCCCTGCCACAGGCAGGGCCACCAACCTCCAGGCCTGGAGCTACACACGGTTGCCCAGGGCCCCATCCATCCAACCCCGAGTTACCAGCATGCCAACAGGTAATTCTGACTTGAATTTAGGATTCCTTACCAATCACAACAATAAAATCCTTTCCCACAAGCAATGCACAGGATGACTTTCTTCAGGGGACATGAAATACCTACATTGGGTCTTTTATACAAGAATGTAACTTGTATTCTACCTGCTGATGCCAAAATAGTACAATGCAAAGCATGCTTCAAGGCCTCCAGCCGCTCCGTTTCGTGGACTATGCTCTTATAGGAGAGCTCGTTGTACCTTTGGGCAGCCTCAATGAACTTTCTTCTGTAGTCAAGAACTCGAGCATAGCAAACCTGCAAAGAAAGCATCTCTCAGGAAAAGAAAACTAACAGGGGTGGCTGCAAGACACCACTGTGTATAAAGCACCACTTTATCAAGTGTAAGTATGTCTCTACTTCATCCCAGGGAAATCTGTGTCTTCAAACAATTAACTTGACTTTTAAGACCCTTGCTAAAGTTTCATGAAAAGCAACTGAAAGGTCATTTCCCGGCACTATTCACACATACCCTGCAAATACCTAAACACCAGGAAAATGTAAATTAAATCCTGTACAGCTGATACTGTACTTCTGTAAGCTTCCCCTTCACTACTGATAATGAATGACAGGTAGCACTTAGGCAGCACTTTACGCTTCAAGTGTTTGGTTTTCTCTTTCAATGCTCTAACAGCCATTTCTTTTCTCCCTTCCCTTGTGCTTTCCTAATGCTTACAGAAAATATTTACACTTCCAACTGAGCACACGCTTTAGAACATAGCAGGGGGTGGGGGGAGAAGAGAGGAAACCAACAAATCAAAACCACAGCACCCCAAGTTACAGCTCCTGGCACACCTGCATTGTGTTGTAGAATTTTAAACACTCCCACACTTGATTGGTGCTGTCACACTGGAGCTACCACTGCTCATCCCAGTTACTAAAATGGTTTGAGACATTACTGTAGGAACTATGTACATACACAGTAAAGACACAAACAAGCAGAAAAGTCAGTGGTTACTTTACTGCTTGGGACTTAAACCCACTTTTATGGGCAGGACTTATGCCTTGAAGCCTAAGTTCTATCTATTTTCAATCAGTAAAGCTGGCATTTAAGGATCCTTTGCAGACTTCTCTCCAAATCATAAGGAATTAATCTTTAATTAATGCTAAGATGCAGCACTCACGCTCCCAAAACCATTTGGAAGCTTTTCCCTCTGTCTCTTTTCTCATTATGAAAGTTTTTGTGGCATTGCACAAGAACATCTCACTGTGGAATCACCTCCCTTTAAAAAAAGAGCAATAAACCAAGTTAGACAACCTTGTAATGGATTTGCAGCTGTTCATTAGTTGATTCATTCTGAAGCAGGGAAGCTCGATTAATATAAGCCTCTGCCTGAACTGGGTCATCATCCTCCAGATACAGCCTGGCAATTTTCAGGTAGGTTTCCAGTTTATAATCTACGTTGTACTGTCTGTAGAGAAACAGAAAAGCAAATGGTCAGAGCTGCTCCCCAACTACCACTGCTCTTAGCCATTCTAAACATGATTCTTAAGCACTTGGCAATGTTTGCTTTACCTTGCCTTCATCTTCTCCAACACCAAAATTAGTACTCTCTGTTCAGGGGAAGGAAATTGCAGATGAATGCCAATACAGAAGTGGCTCCTACAAACACCAGTGGAAATAATGCTGTCCACCACAACGTGAATGTACACTCCAACAACCTGGTTTTAGTGGATTGGAAGTTTACTCAAAGTGGTAAGCCACTTGAGTTAAGAAGCAAACTCGCAGTGGCACAAGTGCGTGCTAAATAAGCAAAACCCACAGCAATTCCTTCTGTGTGCTTACAGAGGAGGAGGGCAGAAAGGACAGACAAAAGTAACAGCACAGGTTCTAGACTTTTTTTAAAAACAAACACACCACCACATAAAATTGAACTGTATTTGTTAATATCCAATTTCAAACTACATGTTAATTCTGAACTGGACAAACGCGTGGAAGAACGGTCACCTTTCCAGGAATTTCAATAACCTTAGAAGAGCTTTTGTAAAATACTATCAAAAAGGCTGTTTATCATGACTAATAAATAGTGTAAAACTTTTGGTGTGATACGCTGACCCACCATTCACTGTAACGTCCAGCCATCAGGCCATATATATTTGCCATAAGCAGTAGTTCTGATCTGAACTACCGAAACTCTGGGTGACTATGTGACCCCAAAATTCTCACTCACTGGTCTAGTTCAGCACAAAGAGAGCAGGTTTACTAAATTAACAAAGAACTGCACCTAGCACAGCACTTACTTTTGCCCTGTTTCCAAAGGGATCCCCACCAATACTTGTGCCGCATTTCTCCAGTCTTCCTCTTTCTCATAGATGGATGCAAGGTGTTGCCTTATTGAAGCCACCTAAACAATAATAAAACCATCAGCAAACACTATAGAAGTTGAATGGTTCTGTGTTAACTATTTGTTCTTGTTTGTGAATCCCCTCAGCCAATACCCCAGCTCTGCAGAGCGAGCAACCTGCACTCACACAACTCTTCCCACACATGGAATCCTGCTGCTTCTTCTGGATTGAGCTTTCATACCAAGCTCTTTAGTATGAGTGCTAATTAGAAGCATTTCTCCTTAAGTTTGAGACAAAATAAAATGAGCATTAAGTAGTAACATTTTATAAAGCTTTTAGTAAGACCAAACAAGGCTTTCAAGAACTGGAGCACCAAGATTCACCAGCCATTTCTTGCAGTTACACCTGATATCATGCCTGTGAGATACGAACGAGGTGAGCTACGATTAGATCCTAATGCAGAAACATTTACTTCATAGACCATGTGTCAGCAGGTGAAGATATCAGTGCTTACAATGAGACTTGGGCTTTTTTTCAGCAGAAGCATAGCTGAAAAGACATCATCTAACATCTTGGGTTTGATTTCTGCATAATCATTATAACATACAGGCAAGCATGTTCAGCTAGATTTAGCATAAAAGCTGCTTAAAAAGCTAAAGACAAAGAGCAGCAAATACCAATCATGACTGAAGCTGCCCTGCTTTTCTTCTCAAATACTAAATCCAAAAGACTTTTACATAAACATCTTCTCAGATGATAGTGAAGACTCAAAGAGCAAAACAAAGAGCTGAATTAAAAAAGACAAACACTGCAGCACATTCAGCAGTTAATTAGAATTGGGTTTAAAAGCAAACATTTTTTCTTTCCCCTGGTAAAATTATTATGGCTAAAATACATACACAGAAAGACAAGATTTATTTGGAAACAAAAGCTCTTTGTAGAGATGCTTCTCTCTTTCCATCACCTGCCTATTCCATTAGTTGGGTAAAATGCAATACAGTGAGTACCAGTCTGTCTCTCAACAGCACCTCCAGTAGCTCAAGTATTGTTTCATTGTAAGAAGCCATTTTCCAGTAGCATGGGAGTTACATGCCCAACATCCTGATGAAGGGACAAAGTCTGTGTTCTTTATACAGTCCTAAACACTGTCTATGTTTAGCTCAGGTTTTGCACACACAGGAATGCAAAATTGGACTGGGAATATGTGTTTTGAACAGCTTTTTTTTAAAGATTTAGCACAGTCAGCAGATGAGGGTTACAAAAACGCCAAGCCCACAAAGCAAAAACCCCTTTGTCACTGATCTCTCACCTGCTCTTCAAAGGAAATAACTCTAGGCTGGATCTTTTCCAAGGTGAAGTGGTAAATTTCTTTGGCTGTGCTGTCAGGAAGACTTGGAAGATGGGTACAGAAATCTGTCAGCAGCTGACGGGAGATCACCAGGCTGACATTCTCGTTCACCACTGGTTCAGGGAGGAAAACACAAGGTGGAGGCAGCACGTCAGTGCCTTCGCTGTACACAATCGTTGGCTTTTATAGTAAATTTAATACTTCAAGTTTTTAAATCTCTATCCAAGTGAAAGGTGGGGATTTTGGGGGTTTCTAAAAGCTGATTTATTTTTTTGCCCCCTCAGAAACAGTTTACAGCAGAGGTCACCGGAGTTCTAGCCCCTGGGAGATAATGATGGAATTTCTCACTCTGATTTATACTTTAGGGAGATGTTTCACCCTGAATTACTGTTCTCATCTGCTGAAACAACAAAGTAAAACTTTAGGCTAAATTTCACAAGGTTTATTCTCAACTTAGAAAAATTACAACAGGTATAAACATGTGGTATAACACAAAATCCTAGCCATTTCTTCCTAACAGTTCTTCAAACTACCCTGAGCCAGGGGAAGAAAGGGGCAGAGAATTTAAATACCACTTGGCATCCAGCAGCAATTTTACCATTCCAAACTATTTTCTCCACCTTCAACACTGCAACATTACAATAACTTACAAAGTCTCCCTTAACTTCTGAATGTGGTGATGATGGTTCCTCTTCAAGTTGTGTATCACCACGCAAATACCATTAGAACTATGCAATCCCACAGACCTCCAGCCTTCACTCAGCGTGCAACATCACACCAGATGCACTTACTTGCTTCTACAAAAGCTTTCAGAGCCTCAAGTTGTTCTACACCCGAGAGCTGAATGGCTTTTTCCAGTATTTGACGGTATCTGTCCACAGGTTTAAAAAAAAAAAAAAGAAAGTAAATAAATTAAAAATCACAGGGCACATTTTTTTGCCAAAAAGCTCTGTTTCTCTGTTATTTTCTATATCAGAGCCCTCCCTTTGCTTATGTATTATATACCTTTAAGGTGCCGGTTTTTCTAAGTATTTGGAAAATATTTTGTCATCCTCAGGTGACAGGAGCATTCACCTGGATGTGGTATCTGGCTGTCTTTAAATCCCACAACTTTATTCTCATATAACATAGCTTATAATTTTGTTATCTGGGAAGGTTTTGAAGGTTTTTTTTAAAAAAAAATAAAACCATATCCCTAAGATAATGCTCAGAAAAAGGAATGAAGCCTCTATGGCTTAGGGATTACAGCTAATAAAGTTATCCAAGAGAATGAGAAACAGTGTTGAGCACAGGAGGTAAACAGTATGGCCACGCTGGAGTTTAATCCCAGCCAGTAACTAAGCACCAAGCAGCCACTCACTTGCTCCCCCTGCAGTGGGATGGGGAGGAGAATGGAAAATGTGTGGAGATAAAGACAGTTTAATAGGATACCAAAGGAAAATTATGATGATAATAAAATATTTTATATACATATATATAAAAATAAAACAAGTGATGCACAAATGCCATTGCTCACCATCCGGGGAGGAAAAAAAAAAAAAAAGAGACCAACCCAAACCCTGATGCTCAGTCTATTTTCAAGCAGCGATCCCACCTCCTGGTTCGCCTCCCCAGTGATGTACTGAGCCTGACATCACACGGTATGGAATATCCCTTTGGTCAGCAGGGGTCTGCTACCCCATCCGTGTCCCCTCCACACTGGTGAGGTGGTGTGAGCAACAGAAAAGGCCTTTGCTCTGTGTAAGCACTGCTCGGCAATAACAGAGTCACGTCTACATTACCAATCCAAGACACAGCTCCATACTACAAAGAAAATTACCTCTATCCCAGCCAAAACCAGCACAGGGCAACTGATGTAAGCATAGGCACAGACTATACAAAAATATCAAATTTATAGAATCCCAGAACCCCCTGAGCTGGGAGGGACCCCGAAGGGCCCTCAGTGCCACTCCTGGCTCCACACAGCCCAGCCCAGGCAGAGCAGGGCACTGAGCGCAGCGGCCAGACGCTTCTTGCCCTCAGCCCAGCTCGGGGCTGGGACCCCTTCCCTGGGGAGCCTGTGTCAGCACCCAATCCCGCTTCTCAGTAAAGAGCCCCTTCTTAATATCATTAACATCCAAATATCATGCGAAAATTCTAGTTTTCACGCTTCATAGAGCTAATTAAACTTTGCCTGGGCCATAACATCCATCTGTGCAAGAGTGGTGAAGGCACATTTTGAGGGGGCCGTATCCAAGTTTTTACATGAATGTCCTTAAAAAGAAGAAAACAACCGCTCTGTAAAATAAACAACAGGACTAGGGCTCAAAAAACTTCAGCTGACTGACAGACACCTGTCCGAACCCTTGAGGAGAAGAAAGATAGCCCAGTGAGTAGCCAAAACCCCAAGGTTTGCTGCTTAAAACACCCACCCAAGGAAAACTGTAACAATGTAGCAACATTAATGATGATAATCAGAATAATAAGCTATCGACGTATCTATAGGAGTCGAAGGAAACAAGGATTTTCCCGAGCTCCGGATTTCAGGGCAGGCAGCCCGGCTCTGAGGGACAGACACCGGGGTGCAAGGCCCCAGGCGGGAATCTGCGCTTGGACAGCCTAGAAAACCGTCGTTAGGAACGGGAAATATATTTTAAAGCGACGGAATATCAAGGCGAACCCTTTCTTCCTCCGTACCCAGAGAAGCGCGGCCTCTGGGGAACAGCCGCCTCACCTGCCCAGGGCCCAGCGGTTCCCCATCCCCTCCCCACTAAGGGCCGTAAACCCAACGACCGCTCGCCCGCCTCTCCCTGCCTCACGGAAACCAGCTCCAGCACTCACTTGCCCGCCAGGTCCTTGTGAGAGCCGCTGGAGTTCATCAGCTGCGCCAGGTCCTGCCTCACCGCGGCCGCCATCTTCCTCGCCTCACCGCCGCCCGCCTCGCGCGCTCCAGTCCTCCTCCCTCTACCATAGAGCCGCGCGCCCGGCGGGCTAGAAGGGCCGCGGCGGAGTCACGTGGCGAAGGAGGAGCGCCGAACGGGACGCGTCCGCGCAGGCCTCGGGGATAAAAACCGGGCGGGCAGGCCACATACCCCTCCCCGGGGCCGCGGGGCGGCACGTACAGAGCTAAACACCTTTATAACAGCGCGTACCGGCAGCCTTAACGCGAAGGGGAGGCGTGGCGCGGCCCCGGAAGCGGGCGGGAGGGGCGGTCCCGGAAGCGCGGGGCGGCGCGCTGCGCCAGCCGTTGCCAGGGCGGCGCGGCGCAGTATTATGGGATGCGGCGGGGGAATGGCGCGGGGCGCGTGATTTTGAACAAACACGGCGGCTTCGTCGCTGCCGCCGCCGCCGGGCGCGGTAGCGGAGGGGAAGGGGCCGGCGGCGGCACCACCGCCGCGGGGGACGTGCGGCAGCGCTGGTGGGGAGAGGCGCCGGTAGCGGCGGAGGAGGAGGGAGAAGAGCGCCCGCCCGCCCGGTGAGTGCGAGGGGCGGGAAGGCGGCGGCGGGAGGATGAAGAAGGGGGTGCGGGCGCGGCCCCCCGTTCCCGGGAGGGAGCGATGGAGCGGTGACAGCCGCCTCCTGCCGGGAAGGGCGCAGGCCCGGCCCCGCTGGGCGCGCTCTCCGCGGTGGGGCGGGCTCCCGGGCGGCCCCGCTGACTTCCCAGGGATCGCCGTCCCCTGCGTGTCCCCGCCGCGGCGGGGGTATCCGCCCGGTGGTCTCTCCGCCGCTGCTCGCTGACACGCTGCGCCCGGAGCCGCCGCGGAGCGGTGGGGTTAAAACAGACCCGAGGAGGGGGGGGAGGAAAGGCGGGGGTGGGGGGGAGAGGCGGAGGCCGGTGGTGAAGCTTCCTCCTCGGACTAGGGCTCGGTGCGGGATCCGCTGCCGGTCCGGAAGCAATTGGGGTTTGGCGGCGGGGCGGCGCGGAGAGGCGGGGCGGCGGGGGCAGGTGCGGCGGGGGCGGGCCGCGGGGGGCGGCGGTGACGGGGTGAAAATGGCGGATCTTTCGAAATACGCTGGCGGCCTCTGACGGAGCCCGGCGGCTCCCGGCCGCCTCCGCGCCGCCCCCCGCTGAGGTGAGGCCCCGGGGGGTGCGCGGGGGTAACGGCTGGGCTGGGGGCGGATGGAAGGAGCGGCCGTTACCGGTGCTGTGCGATGCCAACGGTCGCGGCTGCCGGGGCTCGCCGCGTTGGGCCTGGGGCCGGCGGGCCCGGGGCTGTGGGACAGCGCGGTGGGCAGCCCTCGGAAGCGGGCGGGCCGGGGCACCGAGGTGACGGCGGCTGGTTTAGACACCGGGACGGGCTCCTCGGCGGTACGATGGAGCGGGGTGCCCCTTGGGGGACCGCGCCAGGCTCGGTCCAGGGTGAGGACGCCCAGCCTTTGTCTGCGGGGATGCTCGCTCGGGCTCTGCCCTGCGGAGCGGGGTGACAGCGGCGGGGCTGGGGGGTGATTTTAACACTTAACTCACCGCGGGGGGGTGCGAGGGCAGAGCTGTGCCTCCAGCGACCCGCGGGCAGCCTCCGTGTCCGAAGGCTCTCGGGGTGGTCCCAGCTCCCTTCTGCATCCCTCCTGCTTGTTAATCGAGGGGTGGTTGGAAGGTGTTGTTAATTATCTGTGGCCTTGAAGCACCTCGCCTGCTAATTATGTAACGCTTGGGTATGGAGGGCTTGAGTTCTGGAAGGTACTGCATGTGGGAATTGCCCACCAGAACATAGTGTGGGATGGGGGAAGGCTGTCTGGCTTCCACATTTCAAGTGAAGAGCAGATATTTCAGCCATCTTTCGTTAGGTTCGTCCTCCTGAATGGCTGCTTGAAACATAATTATTGTGGAAAATACAGAAAAATGGGGCATTTGCAATGTTTACGTGAAGCTGGAGATGCCTTGGGTGGTGGTGGCTTTTTCACAGGAGGGTTTTTTCCTTGTTGGAGGCAAGAAGAACATCACAGGTTATCAGCTTGAGAATATTTCTTCTGTTGGGGGAATCCTCTCATCAAATAAAATCCATGAGACTTCTCTTTTTGTAGTCCCTATGTCTATATACACATCATTGAATGGTAGGTGTTGGCTTCATGCCTCGTATGTGTCCACCTGGAGAGACGTGCATGGCAGTGTTGTGGCTCTGTAGGCCAAGCCACCCGTAAAGACTGGCTTGGAGACTGTGTTAGAAAACTGAGCCCACCTTATCTAATGGTTTAAAGAAAGTACTTGGTGCTTGTGGTGATGGGGGAGCTTCAGAAGTCTTGTTATGCAAAGCTGATTGTTCAGATTATGTATGGAGAACTATCTGCTGTTGTTGGGTTTGCTGGTACTTCTGTGGTGTTGGAGCTCAGATAGTTTGTAACTGCTCTGAACAGCTCAGCTAGAGCTCTCAGAAAGCTCTAGCTGGTTTCAGGTTGAGTAGCTGCTAACCAGGGGTGAATTTGGGGTGTGCTGTCAGATTTCAGCCTTCAACAGTTGGGGTGCCTTTTATTTTAGGTTTTGAAAAGCAGTCAAAGCCCCTTAGATTCTCTTCCATCATACTATTAAAAATATTTCATTGGGGGTGGGAAGTTAAGGTAGATTGGGTGGTGGTGTTGATTTCTGTTTCAACAAACTCTGCTTCCCTATCTGCCACTGGTGCTGGTTCCCTTCCTGTGCTGCAGAGGTGGGGTGTTCTTACTTCCCATGCTGTCAGAAGCACTTCTGTGTCCTCCAACATTTACACACCTCAGTGGTGGGACTTGTAGCAGACACCTAGGAGACAAACTCATGGTTGGTTTTCTTCTTTCATTCTTATCTGCAGGAACGCCCAGTAAGAGGTGGAAAACTCTTGTTGACCTCCTGATTTGAGGGTTTATAGCTTTATATTTGAGTAGCTTCAATTCCTGGGTCGTTAGAAAACCAGCAAGCAGCCAGCATGAGGCTTTCCATACAGCCTGTGACTGTGCTTGCTGGCTTGACAGCATTAGAAAAGATAAACATTCTTCTTGCATGACAAAGAAGGAGGCTGCTGGAACAGTCCCTTGATCAGTGATGGGAGCACACAGCCATGCAAGGGATGCAGGACTCTCTCACATTCCAGATCCAGATGTAGATTAGTGGTTCCTTAATAACTCTTCCAACTTGCATGTCATTCCCCTTCACAGGCTGTACTTCTGCTGTTGAACATGTTGCTGCCCACGTAAGGGTTATGTCCTTGGGTTTGGGATCTGCTCTGATCTGTCCTACGAGTTCCAGGTACACACCAAATCCCATCTCTGTGGTCTGGCTGGGGTTTGTTGTTTCCTTCATTTGGAGTACTAGCAGTTTGTAGGATGGACCCAAGAACCCTGCCTGAGGAATATTTTAGAAGCTTCTTCAGCTGAATCTGTTGTTCCTGTGGAAAGTTTATTGGGGTCTTTTTTTTATATATTTATTTAGATAAAAAAATCCCTGGTGGTCTCAGGTGTACCTTACATAGTTAATCTGCTCTTCCTCCCAAGTATTTGAGCAAAACAATCTGCTAGTAAGTGAAAGCGTTCTATTTTAAAATCTACTTAATTGTCACTGCTGTGTCTGGGCAGAGCTTTCCTGGCAGCTTGTGTAGTTTTCAATGCTTTTCAGTGTCTTTTCCAATAATTCCTCTCCCATTTATTTGGGAGAAGCTGTGGCTTCTGTAATCCCATGAGCACTTATTGCTGCTTCCCTGGTGAGGAAGATGGTTCTTCTCCTCCCCAGCAGTGTCTTCCTCTTCCATGCTTTCCCCTTCTCTTGTGCTTTGTAAGCACTTCAGCACACACACAGACCTCAGTTAAAGGCTCACATACATGAAGACTAACCTGGCTTCTGTTCTAGGTTGGAGTAAGTCTACACAAAATTGCCTGATGGTTTTCTGCCACTCTTTCAGAGTTGGTTTTACACTTCCCCTTCCCTCTGTGCAGGAAGGGGAGGGATTTTACTGGGCTTCCCCAGCTCCCTGACCACTCTGGTTTGATGGCTGTGGTGCTAGTCTGATGCTCACAGACTCTGAACAGAGCTCTCAGCACACTACCCCACCAGAATTTGCTTGCTGCTTTGTGGAGTATGTTTCTTCCTCAACTGAGCACCAGAGTCAGCAGCCTGGAGAAAGCAGGGCTGTGACAGCCCATGGTTTGGTTTGGATGGCTAGCTTTAACCCAGCTCCTTCTTCTGGGCTGCCCTTGCAGCTAGGTAAATGCTTAGGAGCATAAGGAGAAAGGAAAATGTTTGTCTGAGAATAAATAGGCAGGTGCCAAAGGAGGACAGGGTGGCTTTGGCATTAGTGCTGGTTTAATGTGTGTGGGGAATTGGGGTGTGAGTAATGTGCTCATCATGTGCACACACTGCTCAAAGAGCAACAGATGCTACTTGGGATAGCAGGGCAATAAAGTTCTTGATAGGATGCTTTTCATGGGAAATCCTATGAAATCCTAGCTGCTGTGTGTTTTATTAGTATGTAATTAACCAGTTTGTTGACAGATAAGCTTTTTTAGCCATTAGCTTTCCATTTAAAATTATAATGGAAACTTAAATTACCCAGAATTTGTCAAGAGAAGAAGCATCTCCTCATAACTGGCCAGGTTGGCTGGGGCCCTGGGCAACCTTCTGTAGCTCCAGGCCTGGAGGTTGGTGGCCCTGCCTCTAGCAGGGGGTTGGAGCTCTGTGCTCCTTGGGGTCCCTCCCAACCCAGACCAGTCTGGGATTCTATACTGGTTTGTGGACAAATGGTTTGCTTGTTTGTTCTTCCCCCCAGCTGCTCTTAAAAAGAAACCAGCACCTCTGTTATAAAACTGCAGCAGTGACCTGAACTTAATCCTCCTTCCCATGAAGAAAAACCCCTAAAATCTTTAAATAAAACTCTAATGTCCCTATGACTTGATAACTTAGTTGCTTTACCCACACAGGAGTTGCTGTTCCTCTGATACTCTGCTTGCAGTGGTACGTATGGCGTGTCACGCAGGGAGTGTTCACTGAACAGCCCGTGGAGCCATGGGAAGGGAGCAGTGTGTCCTGCTTAAGTGAATTATGGTTGCCTTGGGAACTATTATTTTGAATTTTGCAACTATAGATGGGTACATTTGTGTTGAAGAACACCTGATATTTCCTTAGTAGTCCCTGTACCTGATGAAATAAGACTGGATACTTAACACTAGTTACATATTCAGCATTTGGTGAAGAGTAAGGTTGGGTTCTTTATATAGTTTGCCATTGGTGTTGTGTTTAATAAATCTATGCTCATGATCCTCTACAGAGCATGCAGACAAACTGCCTCCATATGTCTTCTGCAGGGAATGGAAATGATTTTGTCTGTGTTTCAGGTGCATGTTTTGTTACTGTGTTAGAACTATTTGCTTTCACTCAGCTGTTACATATGCAAACATGGGGAGTCTGCAGTCTTAGGTGATTAATTTTTCCACTTACCTTTGTTATTCATGGCTTTCCTATGTGTGAATCTTTTTGGTTTGTTACCTGGGCTTATTTAAAGCAATCTCTAGCTCAGTCACCTTAAAGAAAACTTGAAAAACTGTGGTGCTGAGTGATTTTGTAATCCTTTGCCTTACAACAAAACAAACCTTTCCACTTGAGAGGCATAGAATCATAGACTGGGCTGGGTTGGAAGGGACCCCAAGGATCACAGAGTTCCAACCCCCAGGCATCATAGAGTATCAGAGAGTAAGAAAATGGGGAATGTGTAAAATGAATGGTGCTATTTTACCCATTAATGAAATGGTTGCAAAGCCAAAGGCAATTAATTTGGACAACTGGAGTACAGTAAGATGACCTACGTGCAGTTGTGGTCTTTCTTGATAACGTGCCAGCAGCGTGGGATGAATCTGGGCTATACACATGCTTCTCTGAAGGCTCTTCTAGCAGATGAGAGAAAACATGCTCAGTGTCAAGAGTTTAAGGCCTGAATTTGCTGTCTTCTTGTGCTGCTGATCTTTGTGGATTTCATTTATCTGGGGTAGTTGATGTGTGCTTGCACGTGGAGGTTTGTGATGAGTGGTGTTCCTCAGGGGTCAGTACTGGGACCAGCACTTTTCAGTGTCTTTGTGAGTAACATGGACAGTGGGATTGAGTGTATCCTCAGCAAATTTGCCAATGACACCAGGCTGTGTGATGAGATATACATGCTGGAGGGAAGGGATGCCATCCAGAGGGACCTGGACAGGTTGGAGAGATGGGCCCATGCAAACTACATGAAGTTCAACAGGCCAAGTGCAAGGTCCTGTGTGTGACTCAGAAATCCCAAGCACAACTCCAGGCTGGGTAGAGAATGGATGGAGAGCAGCCCTGAGGAGAAGGACTAGTTGGTGCTGGTTGATGAGAAGCTCAGCATGATCTGGCAGCTCAGAAGGCCAACAGTGTCTTGGGCTGCATGAAGAACAGTGTGGCCAAGAGGTCGAGGGAGGTGATTCTGCCCCTCTGCTCTGCTCTTGAAGACCCCACCTGCAGTGTTGGGTCCAGTTCTGGGGTCCCCAGTACAGGGAAGACAGAGAGCTGTTGGACTGAGTCCAGAGGAGGTTACAGATATGATCAGTGGCTGGAGCACCTCTCCTATGAAGACAGACTGGGAGAGTTGGGCTGGTTCAGCCTGGAGAAGAGAAGGCTCCAGGGGGACCTAATGACAGCCTACTAATCCTTAAAGGGGTCTTACAGGGATGTGGGAGAGGGGCTGGTCACCAGGGAGTGCAGGGACAGGACACAGGGTGATGGCTTCAAGCTGAACCAGGGCAGGGTTAGGCTAGATGTGAGGAAGGAATTCTTTACTCTGAGGGTGGGGAGGCCCTGGCACAGGGTGCCCAGAGAGGCTGTGGGAGCCCCTGGATCCCTGGCAGGGCTCAAGGCTAGATTGGATGGGGCTTTGGGCATCCTGAGCTAGTGAGGATGTCCCTGCCCATGGCAGAGGGTTGGGACTAGATGGGCTTTGAGGTCCCTTCCAACCCAAAGCACTCTCTGATTCTATGATACTTGGCAAAGAGGGATGGAAGAACACAGTGGAGAAGGGAATGAAGTAGCACATCCTTTGTCTTGGTTATAAAATGACACAATAAAAATATTTTTTCTCCAAGATTTTTTTTTTTCCCCCTCTGAAATCTGCTTAGGCAGACAAGTGGCTTTCACTTTCCTGAGCACAGCTGGTTTCTGTTTTGCATAGGTAGGTGTTCTATCTCACACTAGTAAGCAGGCAAGGATCTGGGGGAACTATAAACCTTGTGGTGTTAGGTAGTGTATTCAATCTTGTCTTGAAATAAGTTCCTTCTGTTTGCTAGGTTAATGTCCAGAACATAAATAAAGAGTAGGTTTGTGCTGGGGGTTCTTTTTCTGCTTGTAAAGAACAGTTCTGGTGCTGTGAACTGGCCATGGCAGAGTGACCATCAAGGCTGTAGTCAGTTTAGCACGTACAGTGACATTGGCAAAGGTTGTCATTTCTGCTTCCTGGGAAGAAAACAAAATACCAGTTGCATGTGAACTATGGATTCTCCCAGGAGAGAAGCAGAAAACATGAAAGAAGGTTTCTGCTTGTAAATATTTACTGTTCTTACTGGAATGATGGAGACAAATAAGAGCTCATTCATTCTCTCTGTTGAATGGGGAGGTGAGGTTTGGTGTTATGTCAGCAAAAGACATAGGTTAAATAAAAGACTTTGACAAGTTGGTTGTCCTGGATGCTTAACAAAAATTCTTACTGATGTTATTATGAGTTGTTGCATTTGCTTCTGCTTCTCATATTTGTTTATGGCTGCAAAATAAGCTCTGTCCTTGGAAAAGAGGTGTCTCTTGTCCAGAGAAGAACCTGGGCTGCCCTCAACGCTGCACCAACTCATCCATACCCACAAATCCTGCTGCTTAGCTGGTTTTGATGGGCCCTACAGTTGGAGACAGAAGTTTGGGTGTGTGTTCTGAGTTGTGTTGGGGGGAACTTGCTGATGTGATGAGACACCCTCTTCCAGGTGTGTCCTCATGGCATGGGGTGCTTTAACACAGTATAGTGACCAACCCTCTGGATCCATTTCAACTTAGTGCAGTGGTGACTTGTCCAACTGGGGGTAGAGCATGTTTGCCATGGGAGTCAAATTGGGAAGGGTGTTCTCTGAGGACAGAAAGGGATATATTGAGCAGTACAGAGGGTGCTTGCAAAGAACGCTTTCTTCCAGGTGGCCTTGGTATAGCATCCAGAATAAAACATCTCCAGGGACAGAGTAAGGTGTGGTAAATGTATGTCTGTGTCGCTTTCAGGGTACTGAAAATAAAGGTTGTATGAGGAAATGTGTGGTCCTAGTCACCCCTGGGGGTGTTTAACAGCCAGGGAGATGAGGTGCTGAGAGATCTGGGTCAGCACAGGACAGGGACAGTTGGACTTCATGATCTTAGAGGTCTTTTCCAACCCAGTGATTCCGGTTTGTGGTCTTAGGTTTTTTTTATCTGGCTCTCATCTCTGCATTCATTTAACTGTGAAAAGAATGGTATAACTGCATAAGATGCATAAGGGGTTAAATTTTTAGAACAAAATGCTTTTCTGTCCCATGTTAGCATACTTTTGGAACTCAGCTACCCCACTGAAACCAGTGTTGCCATGTGTTTTTGTTTCAGCTATAGAGTGAGCTTCACGTGTTACACCTTCTGACTGGGCAGCACTGCTGAAGTACACACGTAATGCCCTGCATAATCATTGTGCTTCCTGATTTGCAAAGTCTCAGTCAATCATATTTGTAGGTTAGAGTCTTGATGAACCTTTGCTCACAAATACAGTGCTAAAATGCAGTCTTGCTGAAATTGCTGGCAGGCAGCCCAATCTTAAAGGTGCTCAGTGCGATAACACCTGCTGAAAGGCCGTGGGGAACCCGATATCGGGCCTGTGATGGCAGTTTGTTCCACAGAGTGTTCTCAGTGTGGTATCATAAAATGTGTAAGGCTGGAATGGACCTTTAGAGGTCATCTAGTCCCACCCCTGCAGTGAGCAGGGACATCTTCACTAGAGCAGGTTGCTCAGAGCCCCATCAAGCCTGACCTTGAATGTCTCCAAGGATGAGGCCTACACCATGTCTCTGGGCAGACCATTCCAGTGATCTACTCCCCTCATATTGAAGAACTTTTTCCTAATACCCAACCCAAACCTGCCCTTTTCTAGTTTAAAACCATCACCCCATATCACTGTGTGTTCTGAATTCTCCTGTAGCCCCACACTCAAGAGGTGCCTGGAATTAGGAAAGCAAGACCTTTATTTCAAGCTCTGTTTAAAAGACTGGAATCTGCACTTCACAGGCCTAGGGATTAGTACTCTTTGTATTTAAGGCTTTTTATCAGTCAAGTGAAGTTCACTACATATATATTTTAACTTCAGAGTTTTAATACTTTAATTTTGACCTTCTAAATGCTGCAGACAGTAAAATAATTTGAAGTTATTTTAGGTCTCACCACAAAGTCAGCGTAGGACATAAGGTACGAAATGCTTCATTAACTGTAAGTGCCCTGTAATCTACACACTCAAATATTGGACTGTTCATGGCAGTGAACACCTTCAGAAGGTGTTTGATGCTCGTAGGAGCAGCTCTGCAGTTTTGTTTTTCAGCTCTTGTGCTACTGCATGTTGTGGAAATGACTGAAACTGGTGTGCAAGCCAAGGGAAGGGTCAAGGGAGATGTTCTGATTTTTGGTTTCCATTTTATTTTTAGTTTGCATGAAACTCTACTTGAAAGTAGAAGGTTGGGGTTTTTTTCCAGTTACAGAAATCAAACTTTTCCTGGAAAGCTGCTTTAAGGAAGGTGTATGCTAAACAAACAGTAAGACTTTAACCTTACTGCCATGAAGTGACCTTCAGCGCTTCTATTTCAGAGAGAGAGTACAGATGTGCACAGAATCTCCCTCTGTGGTTGACAGCATCCATCTGTTGGTAAAGAGAAGATAAGTGGCTATCCCATTACTTCTCCTTTCTACCTTCTTAGCCTGGACACTTGAAAAATACACATGTATCTGTTCTTTTACTGCTGTGGAACACTGCACTGTTTGATGGGTGACAGTAATGCCTGTGCTCTTCGGTGCTCTCTGGAATTTACTAGTACTGGTGAGGATCAGACTCTTAAGGGCACTAAGTAGTCCTCCAGCAGCAGGTTTACCATCAGCTTGCTGATCCTCGCTCATCTTCAGAATGACATGGAAGTCAAAGTTCTGGCTTGTGCCTCTCAGAGTAAAACAGCATGGTGGGGGAGGTGGGAAGTGTTGTCCAGCATAGTTGGAAGGTGTATGAGCTAAGATGCACACCTGTACAGGTTGATGAGAAGACAGCAAAGCCACACAGCTCAGGAGGAGAGCTCGTGGCCTCAACACTTGCTGAGACAGCCTGTATTTACTATTCCTGATCTTGGGTCGTCTTGGATGCAGTTAACCAATTTGACTTTAAGACAGCAATGTGATACTAATACTATTACCACCGTGTCCTTCGGAGTGAGCTTTGTCTAGCACTAGTTACCAGGGCTGGCATCGCTGCAAGTGGTGCTGGCGGCATTCCTTTGGGAGAAATGCCTTCCAAAGGAGGTATTTCTGGCTGTGACATCAGATATCTCTGTATCTTTAAATGCCTGCCAATAAGTGAACTCTCTCTGAGTTTGACCCTTGGTCATCTGAACGAGTTCTGCTGCTGCTGGGGCTCCTTGAGGATCGTGGCAGTTTGATAAGGCTTGTATTCTGGGGGTGAGGAGAATTGGGATGGCACCCTTCATGCCTTCATCTTTGGAGTGGGGGGCACATGGACTGTTCCAGCACGCCCTCCTGGGCTCAGCACAGACACTAAGTAGATTACAGCAGGGTTTTTTTCCCTATCTTTCTACCTCATGGGCAGAATGCAGCTGGTCTGTAGTTAACTGCTGAGCAAAACAGAACTGCAGTGACTCCGGAGAACCTGGGGCACCTTGGCATTTCTTTGGTTAGTGGGTTTAGTAGCACAGTTCCTCACTTATGAGTGTAGCTCAGTATGAATAAGCCAGCTCTGCTTTTCCTGCAACTAGGAAACTGGATTTGCAAGGATCCTGTCTCCTTGAGCTCATGAGAAGGTTCTGGAGCGTGTACATGTACCCAGGGCAGTGTACTTCTGTGCCCAAGTGTGCTAATACTGTGTTAAACTCAGCTGTTTTCAGGCTCCAATGGTGACCATTTCTAGCAAAGACTAAAGGTTTTTCAAATAGGAACCCACTCTGGCTTTGAATCTCATTGTGTCGGGGTTTTTTTGTACTTAGAACATGTTTCACATCATGAATTTGGGTATTATATTTTCTTGTGGGTATGGTGGGGGTATTGGGCTGCTCTGCTTACAGCCAGCATCGAGGCATTATCTACTCATCTGGAAGAGCAGGACTTTGGCTTGGTCCTGGGGTAGGTGGGCTGTTGATGGAGCCTGTGGGGTTGTGAAAGCCCATTGCTCCATAGCTGTTTGTATTTCTGAGGTTCCCAAAACGAGGATTTGGCAAAAATAAACTCGTTATATCTCGTATGGATAACACTGCTCTTGAGGCAAGATAGCCTTCTAATCAATGTTGACATGCATGAGAAAAGCCATTATCATCTGTTAGATATTTTTTTTTTAAGAATCACCAGGTTGGAAAAGCCCATTAAGCCCATCGAGTCCAACTGTCCCTGTCCTGTGCTGACCCAGATCTCTCAGCACCTCATCTCCCCAAATACCCCCGGGGTGGGGACTCAGCCCCCTCCCTGGGCAGCTTGTGCCACAACCCCACAACTCTGCCAGGGAAGAACTTTGCCCTCCCAGCTGAGCTGACCCTGCCCTGGGGCAGCTTGAGCCCATTGCCCCTCGTCCCATCTCCTGTCCCCTGGCTGAAGAGACCATCACCCACCTCTCTGCACCCTCCTGGCAGGGCAGGGGAGGTGGGGAGAAGGTCTCCCCTCAGCCTCCTCTTCTCCAGGCTCAACACCCCCAGCTCCCTCAGCCGCTCCTCAGAGGATTTGCCCTCCAGCCCCTTCCCCAGCCTGGTTGCCCTTCTCTGGACTCGCTCCAGTCCCTCCATGTCCTTCTGGGAGTGAGGGGCCCAGAACTGGACCCAGCACTCGAGGTGCAGCCTCCCCAGTGCCCAGCCCAGGGGCACAATCCCCTCCCCAGCCCTGCTGGCCACGCTGGCTCTGACACAAGCCAGGATGCCCTTGGCCTTCTTGGCCCCCCGGGCACACTGCTGGCTCGTGTTCAGTCCCAGTCACCCAGCACCCCCAGCTCCTTCTCCCCAGCAGCTCTCCAGCCGCTCTGCCCCAGCCTGCAGCCCTGTGGGGTTGTTGTGTCCCATGTGCAGCACTCTACACTTGGCCTTGTTAAACCTCATTCCAAGTAGTTTAACTCTTGCTTTTTATTTTGGTAAGCTTAAATGTCTCTGAACAAGGCCCCTGTATCTTGTGCAGGCGGGCAAGCAGGTGGAGAAGCCTTGCTGCTTCATGCACTGTGGTGCTGTCAGGAGCAGACAGGTAATCCACAGCAGTTCAGTGCCTTGGTTTGACTTCAGTGGATGCTGTTGAAGGGGGTTGATGTAAATTCTAACTGGGAGTAAATTCAGCTTAATGTGTTATGGTTTGATAAGAGTTTTTTTAGGATATCTTTCCTGTGCATGCACAGTACCTTCAGTCTGAAAAAAATGCTGATACTGTGTGTTCTTCTTTGGTAATATTATCCATAAAGCTTTGAAAAAGTGTGTTTTCTGGAAGCCAATAACTTTTTAAAATATTATTTCAGTTCCTGCTCTGGTCATCACTGCCACAACTGCTACAATGGAGGTGGTTTCAGCAGAAGTCAACAGCTTGCTCCCTGAGGAAATCATGGACACTGGTATAACTCTGGTGGAAGATGACAGCATCGAGGCGGTTATCGTGTCATCGCCGATGGGAGATTCTATTCCCATGGAAACAGAACTGGAAGAAATCGTGAACATCAGCTCCACCAGCGATTCCTCAGCTACAACTACTGCCTCAGTCACCACAGACTCGGTGACTGCACCCAGCAATCACTCAGGGGATGCCACAGTCAACACCACAACCCCCAAAACTGAGGTGACTGCAGTAGTGAAGCCTCCCTTCCCAAGTGGCCTCCACAAACTTGGTGCTCAGACCCCTGTCACTATATCAGCCAATCAAATCATTCTGAACAAGACTGCTGATATTAAAATAGGCAATCAGAGTATTAAACCAGATGGGCAAAAGCTAATTTTAACAGCTCTGGGCAAGTCTGGCCAGCCTATTGTTTTAGCATTACCCCACGGCCAGCTCCCACAGGCACAGAAGGCTGCATCCCAAGCCCAAGGTGGAGACTCCAAGGTACAAGGCCAACAGATCAAAGTTGTCATTGGAGGTCGGTCAGAAGTGAAACCTGTTGTTGGTGTCTCTGCTTTGACACAAGGAAGTCAGCTGATAAACACTGCGGCCCAGCCTTCTGTTTTGCAGACCCAGCAATTAAAAACAGTGCAGGTAAAATGACTTATGCCAAAACATTTTAAAAAGTCATTGTATTGCTGCCACTGTTGCCTGTTTTCTTCACTGGTTTGCTCTCAGCCTTTGCATTTATTCCTCATACTAAAAGCTACAATGCTGCCCTTAGCCCATGCTTTCTTCTGTGGATGCATTTACTGTTTTATGCTCTTCACCTTTTCCTGCTGTCTAGAAACTTAAGGTTTGCCTCAGAGAAAGCATGCTAGCTATTAAAATTCAGTAAATTGAAGATAATTTCCCCATTGTTTTAATTTTATAAAGATTAATTCTACATGCTTTCATGAAGGCTGACCTGAAATCTGTGCCTGATGTCCTTTATTCAAAGTGTTCTGCTTTACTCCTTAATGAAAGAGTAGCTTTTGCCTATTGTATTTAGTTTGTTGAAAGAAACAGTCTGGAAAAACCTTCCTGTGTTTGAAAAAGAACCAAAAGCTCTATCTTCTCTGCCTCAAATCTAGTTAAGCTTTGATAGACTAGATTCTGTCATAAGGTGGATAGTTCAGGGTCTCGTTCCTGATCTCTGGTATGGATCTTGAGATATTTGAAACCACAGGCAATCTTCTGGGGTCTGCAGATGTCTTGAAAAGACTTGTGTGGTGATGCAGAGGGTCTGATTTTCACCTGGTATACAGCAGAACTCAATGTGAGTGATGTTCTAGTTGGCAGTGAAGCAGAAAGTAATGGAAAAGTAGAACTTGATGCAGGTCATGATGGAAAAATACTTCTCTTAGAGTCGAAATGAAGTAAGACATTAAGCTGAGCATCTCTCAAGAGGGCTTGTTTTAAAGCCACAGATGATCCCTGCACCAATTTCTTCTTTCTCCTCTTCTGTTGCTACATCATATCCATGAAAAACATGCTTAATAAGGGCTGTTTGAAGGATAAATTTTTAAGTGACTTGCATTTCTGTACTTTGATCATTAATGAAATGGTTGTCATGATAGCTTTCCAAAAAGCCTCTGCTCTTGACTTAGCATAGGAACGTTGGAGTGGATCAGTTCCTGTTACTTGGCCAAGTGACAGCTGTGGGAAACTGAGGAGAATGACTGAGCTGTGATGTGCTTTTGCTTGCCTGAGATGACCCGTGCCATCAGCCACTGAAACCCTTGGTGACTGAGCACCCCTGTTTGTCTGAACTCTACAGTTCCTTAAGAGAAGCTGCTACAAATAGACTTGCACCCTAAGGGAGTGTGTCCACAAATAGATGTGCACCCTGAGGGTACCTGAAGGGAGCAGAGGAACAGGAGGGGAATCAGCTTGTTCAAGGGCAGAGACTGGCAGGACAAGGGGGCTGGAGTGAAGCTGGAGGAGGGAAGGGGGAGAGGAGATCTTAGGGGGAAGTTCTTTGCAGGGAGAGTGGTGAGGGGCTGGAAGGGGCTGCCCAGAGAGGGGGCGGGTGCCCCGTCCCTGGGGGTGTTCAAGGCCAGGTTGGCTGGGGCCCTGGGCAACCTTGTGTAGCTCCAGGCCTGGAGGTTGGTGGCCCTGCCTGTGGCAGGGGGTTGGAGCTCTGTGCTCCTTGGGCTCCTTTCCAACCCAGACCAGGCTGGGATTCTATGATTCTAAATCTGGTTAATTGCAGTTTGAGTAAGTTTGGTTCGTGGTGGTCTCTTTTTTTTAATTAAACCTTTGCAGAACAGATGGACTCATTAACACCTGGCACCCCTTTTTTCCTTAAAGGGAAGGAACAAGTAAAGATGAGAAGCAAGAAGGCAACATGCAGTTGGATCTAAGTACATACTGCAGGAAGGTGGCTACATTAGCACTTCCCAGGCAGTGCTTTTCCATGTAGGAAATGACTGAAGTATCAGAGGGTTGTATGAGGCTCGACACTAACCCCACCCCAGAGCAAACTCCCAGTCCTGGCTCAGTGTCTTCATCCTCTCTAAGTATACTGTTCTCTCCCAGAGTCTGTGCTTTTTCATGTTATGCCAGATATAAATTACACAGGGTGTGGCTACATGGACAAGCTCCCATGAGGTCAGCTAGAGAGTAGGTTTACAGTATGTTAGCTCCTATGTGGTAGCTGACTACGTGGGTATTCACTCTAGCAGTAAATGTGAAGTATGCACGTGCCGCCTTCTGGACAAAGGGAACTGTTTGACAGCTGAAACCGAAGTCCAGCCGTAGAAACTTGCTAGTTCCTCTTGAGAGTGGTTAGAGAGACGTAAATTGACCCTTTAAATAAAGATAATTGTGGATAAATCTCTTTACTTCTATAGGAGGATGGTTGGTACGTGCTTCTAAATATAATCATTTTCTTATGGAAGAGCATGTTGCTCCAGGAAATATTTTTGTGGTCTAACTCTAAAGAGCATGCTTGGCTTACGTAGGCTAAGCTGCTCCTGATGAGTACAGGCAATGGCAGAAGGCTCCAGAGAACTTTCCTCTTCTGCAGCATCAAAGGGACAGTCTGTCATCTTGATTATTTCCTCTGGCTCTTCCAGTCTCTACTGAAATGGGTAGCGAGCTTCCCTCTGGTGCCTGGAAGGCTTTTGGAGATGGCTGGGGTGCAGAAGCTTCCCGTGACACACACCTCCAAAAGGCAGCAAGGAGAGCACTGCCTGTGCTTGGGACAAAGGGATGTTCCTCAGGATAACCAACCCTGGCTGAGTTCAGCCCTGTTTCCTGAGCCCTGAGGGCATTCACCCCTTTGTTAGACTTTCTTTGTAGACAAACAATCCACCCAAAAAGCGTGGTGGGGGCTTTATCTGAGGAGGATGCTGCACATTGAGCCTGAGGGAAGCAGGGCTACTTCTGTTGGCCAACTACAGTTGTTTGATTTATCCCTTTTCTTCGTGTTAATGGGTAGTTAGTATTTTGCACGTGTTCATGTAAGTCATTTAAGCACATTTATTGCCTGCTACTGGGAAATGACTCCTGTTAGCCAGACCTGGCTGTTCCTGATGGGTCTCAATCCTGTTCTGAGCCAGACTTTGCCCTCACTTCAGAGAGTAAAAGTTGAGTTACAATAAAACCTCATGGCAGGGTAAGATTAATTTCAGCAGAGTGGAAATCTCAAGTCAAGGGGATGAAATGTGGGGGATTTATCAGAAATTGTGATGTTTGCAAATCTACAAAAGAATCTACTGAGGAAATGCCTGCTCCTCCATCAGAGGGGTGTGAGCCAAGAGAACTGAATCCCTGAAATTATAAACTGCCTGGGAGTTAAATTTGTAACTGGGGCTGTGAATGGAGCTTCTTTCTTCATAAAACTTAAAAGTTTCAAGGGTTTAGTTGATAGAGCTCCAAATAGAACAGGTTTTTTCATCTCTGTTCCATTTTTAAGCATTGATTATTGTGTGCCACCTGTAAAGCAGCTGGTGTGGCCTGGGTGCAGCAGATGACCTGCCAGTGGTCTGAGGTGGTTGTTTCCTCTGGAGACCACTTGTATGGCAACTTTGGCTTCCTTTAGATGAGTTTTGTTTTCCAGAGCTGCTCGTAGCTGGCATCCCTTGGCTGGACACACAGAGTCACTGTTTGCTTTACTGGGGGGACTGGAGGGCTCCAGTGCCGTGGCAGGGGGGAGCTCTGGCATCCCCGGCCCTGCCACAGGAGTGATGCTGGGAGCTGAAACAGCATTGCACATGCTCTTTGTGGGGCAGCTGAGGGATTTGTTGTGTAGTACTGAATGTTTTGAATGTTTTGGTGTTGCTCCATAGCAAGGTGGTGTTTGCAGTCAGCAAATTCTGTAAATGGGATTTTGTATAGGAAACCATAACATCCAGCCCACTCAGCTTCATTTTGTCACTCAGGGCTTTATTGGGCTGTTAAAAGGAGCTGTCGTCTCCATGTCCTTGCACATCAGTGAGATTTCTCCAGTTAGCTACTGTGCCTTTGAAAGGTGGCTTCCCACATGGACACCAGTGTCACGTCTCTGGTATCACTGGTGTTGGTGGCTGGTGCCCATGGGATGTGGCTGGGAGTGTGGCAGAGGAGAGGCAGTGTTGGCCTGAGCTGTGGGTGGGTGTGAGGGCTTCAGTAATACTTCCCAGAGTGCTCTCTTGGGCTCAGGGAAGGTCCTAGTGATAGTCTACATCTGCTGGTGGCCTCTGCAGTCAGTAGGTTACAATAGACTATGAAAGAAGTCGACCTCTTGAGCTGTTCAGTAGCTGGATGCTGGTGTGTAGAAGCTGTGAGGATGGATGGATGTAGTAATTAACTTCAGGTCAGTGTGGAAAAGGGGAAAAACTCTTCTTCTAAGGCTTCTCAGCCTACAAACCCCTGCTGATAAAGATTGCAAGTTGAAGTGATCTCTCTCCATGAATTGCACATACACATTCCTGGTCCAGCTGAGTTTCAGGAGACTGACTCACACAAGGAAAAAGATCCCCCTGTACCTAGATGCAGTCAACTGATTTGTTCTCAGTGAGTACCCAAAACTGTCAGTGATCTGCATGGTTTTTTGAGAACTGCTGCAGAAGACTCTCTCCCCATTGGCAGGGCAAAAGTGTGCTGCTCTGAATAGCTCCAGAGATGTTTCAGAGCATTAGCTGTGGTGTTTAAATCACTCAAGGAACAAGTTTGGTCATGGTTGGCTGAAAAAGAAGTAATTCTTTTTAGAATTTCCAATATTGAGAGCTGTGTGTTTAATTTTCGCCTTTTGATGTAGACCAATGGCATGTTAGAAATCATTTCAGCATCTTGAAGATGAAGTATGTTTGCAGAGAGGTATCTTACAGGAAGAAAAGCTGTGTGGGTCTGGGGGGTTGGACTCAATGATCTCTGGAGGCCCCTTCCAACCCCTGTGATTCTGTGATTTGGCTGTGCTGCTTTTCTAAAGTGGTATGGATGATACCCTGGTCCTCTCCATAGCGAGAAATGGAGGTGAGATGTGAGCTAAACCATTATTCTTCTAATTCTGTGTGTGAGTATTGCCCTTATACAATAATTTAGATCCAGAATTCTCAAGTTACTTTAGATATTTTATTCCTCCATCTTTCAGATTGCGAAGAAGACCCGAACCCCAACCTCTGGGCCTGTGATCACCAAGCTGATCTTTGCAAAACCAATCAATAGCAAAGCTGTTACAGGGCAGACCACTCAAGTGTCACCAGTCATTGCAGGTTGTACCCCTTTGACTTGTTTTGCTTTACCATTTTTTGAAGGCTGTTCCAAAAGGTGGTGATTATAGACCTTCTGTCTTGCTGCTTTTACTGTAGCATCTGTTGGAAGTACCTGAAGCAGTTAAAAAAGAGATAAATCAGAGACTTTTGTGGGTAGAGGATGATAAATGCAGCTGTTGGTGCCTTTACACTTTGCTTGTTTAGAATTATCTTTGTGATTGTAGAGCTTGGTCTTTATGCTTTATTATAAGATGGTTTTACTTTGGGGAAGATGAAAACAAACCCAAACCCTTCCAGCCAGAGAAAAGGCCACTCAATAAACTGCAAATTTATTGAGGCTACTCAATAGACTGCAAGATACATTATATAAATACACAGGGAGAAAAGGAGACCCACACTCTTGTATGACTTTAATTTGCTTATAGTTGGACTTAAATGTGATACATGCCAATAACAGGAGAAATGCTTGAGTGAAAAAAGGGAATAAAGCTCTGTTGTTTCTGTTAGGTTGCTTTCCTACTTCAAACATAAGCATTGCAGAAGAGTCTAAGCCTTTAATTAAGGCAAATAAGAAATGGTTTGTCTCTTTGGAAAACAAATCTATGTTTGTGATCTTTAAAAACAAAACCCAACTAAAGGCCCCACACTGTAATAATTTGTTTATTATGGCAGTGAGACCAATGTGTCCCTTGCTAAATCCATCACTGCATGTATGCAAGTAACATCTGAACCATGTAAATGATCTCAAAAGGACCAGTGTAGGAAGCCAGTCCTCAAGAGCTTTGAAGGATGTCTTCAACTGCTTCCAGACTGACCAACCCAAGTAGGACTCAAATCTTTTCCACAGATTTAAACAGATTTCTTAAGCCTTTAAGGAACTAGGACTTGTCTTCAAATCTGTATTCAGATTGTAGCTACAAGTGAATGGCACGTGACTGAAACACATCTTCTCCTTGAGCTGTCAGGCTGCTTGTGCCCTAAACCCAACCTGTGTTTCAGGTGACAGAGAGATTCCCTATCTCATCCCCTGATTTTTCCCCTTTCTCAAACAATTCCCTACCAAATGCAGATACCCATGTGTAAGATGATTGCTTTACTATGTTTATAAATATCTGAATTAAGCTGCTTGTGTGTTTAAAAACAAAAAACCAAACAAAAAATCCCAAGACAAAGAAATATTAAGAACCCTGAAACAAGCCACTTGGAGCTGCATTACATTGTCATCCAGCAATACATGAAAATTGGTGCAAACTCTAAGAAAACATGATAAAACCATCCTCTTGGTGTTATTTTTAGGTTTGCTGCTTCCACAATGAAGAACAACTGATCCAAATCAATATTTGGATATTAAACACTACCTATGTAATACTGCCAAACAGATATGTTACAAAAACCAAACAAACTTCCAGCTTTTAGATGAAAATATTGAAAAATCAAGAGTTTGGGACAGAGGCATCACTGGGAGGTGAAGATGCTTCTCTAATTGAGAAGAGGAAATATTTTTAAACCTCTCCCTTTCCTCTCACCATCCCAAACAGCCATCCCAGCTTGCCAGCTTGGAGAGGCTGGCATCATTTTGGGGAAGGTCTAACACTTCTGTGTTGTGTTTTAATTTCCTATGTGTGTCTTTCTTTTTAAATTAATCAGAGAAATATTTTTAATTGCAAACTGAGGTAGAAGTTGTTAATTTGAAAGACTTGTCAGTGGAAGCAGCCAGATTCTCTTTAGGGAGCTGGTGCCAAGGGGTGCTGAGGGGATGTAGTGAGAAAGGGAAAGCTGTCACCAGGGGAAAACAGATAAACTCAAAGCATTTGAATATTGTAGATGGTAAAATTCCCACAGACTCTGATGTTTTTCAGGTTGTGTGTGGCTTTAGCAGCTGCTGGTGACTCTGTGCTGTTGCTCAAGCTGCAGTGAAGGTTATTTTAGAGCATGTAGACCTCCCAGGAAGGCAGCTTTCCATGAGGATGATGCTTTTTCTTAGTGCCAGTTGACTTGAATTTGGGATGGGAAAGTTATGCTGGTGTTTGTTTGCTTCTTATTTTGATAAATGTAGTATAAAAGAATGGGTGGCAGAGAAGCTGTGGCAGAAATGAGTCTGAGCCAAAGCACAGCAGAGGAAAGCTCAGCAGTCCAGCACTCTTTGCAAAGAAACTTAGGAAAAGTATGAAAAAAACCTTTTTAAAAAGATCTGTTTTCCACTCTAGGAGCTTTGTAATATTCCTGAGACTGATTTCATGATTCCAAGCTGCTAGTTTGATGTTTAACCTTTTTTTTTTTTCCAAGCTGTAAAAGCAGATAGTCTGTAGAGTTACACCACCACCCATATTTTCACAGGAGTGTCATATATTCTGTTAGGCAGTGAAAAAACCAACCACCAACACAGAGAATTAAAAAAAAAAACCCTTAGAGTTGAGCATAGACAGACCAAACACCTTTTTCTTGGTCATTAAGGCTGCTCATTTCTGCTGGCTGAGGTTCTAAAGGGAAGTAGCCCCCCCACCCCACAGATGCTGAGTTTCTCTGTAGGTTGGCAGCACCCATGGGAGCTCTAGGAACCTGCCAGCTGGCTGAGTGAGCTCTGTTCAGGTGTATTGGAAGGGCTCAGGATGCTGTCCTGGTTTTGAAGGATATTCAGCTGAATGTCATGGAAAGCTCATTTTACATTTTGGCTTTTTTAAGCCTCAGTAAAGAGTCTTTTTTATTATTTATTTGCAATAATACCAATTATTTTCCTCTTTGCTAAATCTGACTTGCAAAGTGCCAGTGGCCTTCCAGGTAATAGAGTCTCAGGAGTAGGGATTGATGCATAATATGCAGAGAAAATTTGCTTTAAAAGCTGCTGTAAGGAGGGATCATTTGAGCTGATGGTATCTTCATTGTTTATAGGTAGGGTTCTGTCCCAGTCTGCTCCGGGCACACCACCAAAGACAATAACCATCTCTGAGAGCGGAGTCATTGGATCATCTTTGAACACCACCCCACAGCAGACACCGAATAAAATAGCTATCTCACCACTCAAATCCCCTAATAAGGTAAGGATGTGATGCTGGCTGCAGCCTCCTGTCCCTCCTGCACGGTGGGCTGAAGGCAGCTTGCTGTGTCTATGTTCTGAGCTGGTTTATCATCCTGCCACTCCAGTCTCCATTGCACATCGTGATGCTCTGCAGTAATGGCCTGAGCTGGATTTTTTGCAATTGGTTTGAAGTAAATACACATCACTGCCTCAGTTTCCCATTCCTGCCATTCCCAAGTATCCATTCCTAGAGCAGCTTCTCTCTTAGCCAAGTGCTCAGTTATGTTGTTAATGTCATCATAAAATGTCAATGGACTGGTTAAGGGAGACCTCAATCTCAATAGGTCAACATTTATTAATCACAGCCTGCTACTGCATAGATAAATTAGTCTTCTTCTGAATTAAAGGAGATGTGCAGTGGCTGTTGTTGCCCACCTTTGCAGTCATCAGTCAGACAAGGTAACTCATTCATTGTAACCTGCATTGCAGATGAGTGTTAAGGTGATGCTTGTGTTTTAGACTTGATAAAGGTGTACTGAGAGGAAGGATGGTGCTGGGGAATGAAGAATTGGAGAGGGCAAGATGCACAGTGCCCAAGAGTAAAGAATTCTCTCAGCTTGGGCAAGGTTCAGCTACACATGGAATGGTACTTGTTAGAGAATTATTAGTGAGGGAAGCAATGTGAGGAAGAAGGGAAGGAAATACAGATCTAAAATCAAAGTAACAATGAGCAGGGGTGAAAAGGCTCATAGGGATCCACCTCAAATTGACTGTACTGAGTAATTCTAAGTATCTGTTAAAGGCAAATGTTTCAGAGATCAGGAGCTTTCTCAAAAGATAAATAAGGAAGTTTAGAACAAAAGCAGCAAACTGGCCTTGGAAGGGGTGTGGCTTTGTGAAATAGAGTATCCAAACTCTGTGCTCTGCAGAAATGCAGGGAGAAGACTGGATCTGGGTGGGAACCTGGGAAGTAGATTTGAAAATACTGCTGTTCTTACACTCTGAATCAGCAGTGTAAGGTGATATTGATTTCTTTTTCCTTTCCACAGCTCTCAACTTTGAAAATTTCTATTTATGATGAAATAAGGCCTGATACTGTTGTTCAGAAAATCTAGCCTGGCAATGTTCAGGCTTCAGCAGATGAGTTTCCTTTAAAAAAAAACCCCAGAAGCTGTGTTAGCTTTCTGCAGGGGCCTTTTGGTGCTGGAAGCCAGCGATGCCTTGATGTTTCCAGTGTGTCTATATGCTGCTGTCACACAGTCAGACCCCTGTGAGCTGTGATTAAATACAGCACCCTGTGTTCACAGAAAGAACTCTTTGTCCTGGTGGAGAACTGTACTTTCCTGAGGAGGGGAATGTATATGCACAGGGTCTTGTATCCTGCATGGAGATTTAAACTGCTTCTTTGTTTTGCCAAGCAGCTAACAGTGGTGTCAGTGGCCTCCCAGCCTCCTAACTCCCCCCAGAAGACGGTGGGCGTCCCACTGAATGTAGCTTTAGGACAGCAGATCCTCACAGTGCAGCAGTCAGCACCCTCCTCCCCTGGGAAGGCTATAGTCAACCACACAACAGCCCAGGTACAGACTGACTTTCCTTTCTCTTCCAGCGTGTCTCTGTCTCATTGCGTGTGGGAAGGTGGAGTGTTGAACCCTGAGTTGGCTGTGGTCAGTCCCAAGGTGGTGTTCTTGGGCTGGTGTTTGCTTAAGACATGGCAAAAGCATTGCTCTGAGGAGCATGGACATCTTGTGTCAAGGGGGACAAACCCAAATGTGCTGTGGGAAAGCAGCTTTCCAGCCTGGAAAGCCCAGCTTGGTGCAGGTTCTCATCTCTGTGTACTGAATCTGCCAAGTCATCTGAAAGGCTCCTGGAAAAGTCCTTTGGGTGGTTCTCTCTCTTCAGGTGTTTCTATGCCACTACCTGGCACAGAAACACTTTCAGTTGTTCCTGATATTTGTAACAAAGGAGTTTGTATTCTTGTGGTAGAGGTCCTCATAAGCAAGGCACCATGGTCTAAGACCTACAGAATTAGAAACCATTGATTTCCTCTGTCTCATTTCTAGAAGAATACCAGGGTTTTCCACACCAGCTTTGATAAACTGATTTGCATTAATGAATGACAAGATAAAACCAACCTTCCTTATGAACAACAGTTCATACTTTCTTCCTCTTCTGTAACCTTAGGTGAAACTTTCTCTGTCTTAATGCCTGTGGTGCTGTTCTGGTAAAGATGAAGGGATGTGTGTGTGTGTAACCAACTGGAGTGGATATAGCAAGGAGCTGACATGGTTGGGTGTACAGCACAAGACCAGAGACTCAGACAGGTTCTTCCAGCCTTGTCTTACTGATACAGATGATAATTGGAATGTTGATATGGACACAAGCACAATTGGAAGGAATAAAACTGGCAAAATTGTCTCCTTGAAATAGTTATTAAAAGGTTTGCTTGCATCACTCACTCTAAGTGACAAAGGGGACATTTCTGTGTGGAATCCATCCTGAGTTCTGATCCAGAACTCTCTGACACAACACAACAGGTTCACCTGCCTTCACTGGGCCTGAGAAAGTGCCTTTAAAAAGAACCACCACTTGAATTTTACCTTTTTCCCCAGTTAACCTTGAATGGCAGCCACTAATTTGTGTGCTAGAGGGAACCTTGCCCATGGCCTCCCTGTGATAACGTTTAGGCTGAGACTGATAGTGTTTACTTGGAATTGCTCTGGGTTGTTGAGGTTTCACTATATTTTAATTTTAAAAAAATCCCAAGAAAACACCTTTATAAAGACCAGGCTTTTATTTCCAGTGAAATATGTGCAGATGTAGATTTCATTTGGAGAGTTGCTGAAAGCTGGGGAGCTGGGAAAATCTTCTAAGAAGTCACATCATGCTATCTACTGAATTTAATACTAAAACTTAATGCTAAGGACAGTGATATGTTTGATATCAATAAAAGACACTGAGAATAGAAAGCTGAGCTCCAGAAGAAGTTAGATGGAAGGAGAAAGAGGAGGAATCACCCAAGGTTTGAGGTTGTCAGCAAGGCTGGGCAAAGAGGCCATTATCAATGGGCAAACTTGCTTCTTAGCAGTTTGTAGTCTGAGAGAGATTGGGATGATGAAGTCATGCAAATTCCAGATGTGCTGTTATTCCAGCTGTGAGGTAGCTCAGGTCTGCCCAACTCCTTTTCTTTCCCCTTTTTGCTTTTTTTCTTGATAAATTTGGTTTGCTACTCTCCATTGTTCTTGCTGCTTTCATTTCTCAGCTTGTGCCCTCTTTCTCATGTCTTCAGATGGCAGCTTGTGGGCTGATCCATTGGCTTCTCCAGGGCTACACCGTGACACGTGTGTGTTAACCACTGACTGTCTGAACAGGGTGTAGCTGTACACACAGAGGAAGGTCATGCCACAATCCAACACAAGTGGTTCTGCAAGTTCTTACCACGTGGTTTTTATCAGCAGGAGTATTTCTAGACTTGTTCATTGCTTGATTTTGAGTACAAGCTGAGCAGTGTTCTGTGGACTCACCTGAAGTGGTTTTGGCAGATGTCATAGAATCACAGAGTGCTTTGGGACCTCAAAGCCCATCTAGTCCAAACCCTGCCATGGGCAGGGACACCCCTCACCAGCCCAGGGTGCCCCAAGCCCCATCCAACCCAGCCTTGAGCCCTGCCAGGGATCCAGGGGCTCCCACAGCCTCTCTGGGCACCCTGTGCCAGGGCCTCCCCACCCTCAGAGTAAAGAATTCCTTCCTAATGTCTGACCTAACCCTGCCTTGGTTCAGCTTGAAGCCATCCCCCTGTGTCCTGTCCCTGCACTCCCTGGTGACCAGACCCTCTCCCACGTTCCTGTAGGACCCCTTTAAGGATTGGTAGGCTGTCATTAGGTCCCCCCAGAACTTTCTCTTCTCCAGGCAGAACCAGCCCGACTCTCCCAGTCTGTCCTCATAGGAGAGGTGCTCCATCCCCTTGATCATCTCAATGGCCTTCTCTGGACCTGGTCTAACAGCTCTGTGTCTTTCCTGTGCTGGGGACCCCTAAGCTGGACACAGGGCTCCATGTGGGGTCTTACAAGAGCAGAGTGGTAGCTGAGGACCTGGACTGAGTCACCCCACTCATGTACACACTGGTTACCTCAGGCATTTGGTGTAGAGTTTGACAGTGGAGTTTGCAAATGAGTTTCTTCAAGCTGTTGAGAGGCATTTCATCTCCTCACATCTTTTGAAAGCAAATCTGGGGATAACTGACTTGCTTCTCCAAGATGTGAATGGAGTGAAGAGTTGCTCACTAAGAAATGGAGGAATAAAAACCCACCCAAGTAACTTTGTGCTGTCTGTGTTGGCTTAACAGGCTGTGAAATCAGCAGTGCAGACCATTACTGTGGGAGGAGTGGGTACATCTCAATTTAAGACAATTATTCCCTTGGCAACTGCACCCAATGTTCAGCAGATTCAGGTACCTGGAAGCAAGTTCCATTATGTCAGACTTGTTACTGCCACAACAGCCAACAGTTCAACCCAGTCAGCCAGTCAGAATCCCAGTACGAACACACAACCTCTTCAGCAGGGTAAGTGCTGGTGACCATGGATTGGCCAAAGTAAGTTCTTCTTGGGGATTTTTTTTCTTGTTTGCTTTGTATGGAATAAAAAGAGTACATAATAGTGATCAAGACTGGCAGATGTGCTTGGTTTTCTGGCAGGCTTCTGTAAATTTCCTATTTTACCATTACCCCTGGTTTATAACATTAAATGTGGTGTCAAATCACTCTGTAGTTGGGCCTGAGTCCTTAGAGCCTTTTAGGTTGCTTTTCCCTCATTTCCCAGCTTTGTGCATGGCTCGTGGCAAGCTCCAGATCCTCAGTATGAAAAGCATGAAGCCAGGACAGCCCACAAATACAATGCCAAAATTCAGCAACATGAAGGTCCTTCCATCTAAAATGCTTTAGAAGCACCAGATGTTTCTTTTGGTGTCTGTCCATGCTCTCTGGAGCTGTGATGGAGTAACAAGTTTCAAACCAAGCTGTGGGTTTTGTGTTCTCTGGTTTTTAAGCCATTGCCATGAAACATGTGCCTGTGCTCTTATGCCAAATCATCTGTTGACAAGGGTGTTCTTTAGATATAAGTATTATGTGCCATCAGCTAATCTCAGTGTGTAGTTACAGTGTTAATAACCTTTGTGTGATGGTTTATGAAAGCCTAGAGGTCTGGACTGTGGACTTGAGGTGAATAATGTGTGTTCCTGTGATGTTGTTTCTTGATTCCAGCAAAGCCAGTGGTGGTGAACGCGACCCCAGTGCGGATGTCTGTTCCCATAGTGCCAGCACAGACTGTGAAACAGGTGAGCTACATGGAAAAGGCAGGTTCTATTTTTGGCTGGATGGGGAAAAAAGTCCCATTTCAGCACTGAAATTAAATGTTCTGTTAATAAATGTCTGTTCTGAATCAATAAAACTATGGTCTGAAGACCTCTCTTCTCTCCAGGTGGTGCCCAAACCGATGAACCCAACTTCCCAGATAGTTACTACCAGTCAGCCCCAACAAAGACTTATCATGCCAGCCACTCCACTGCCACAGATCCAGCCCAACCTCACCAACCTCCCACCAGGCACGGTGCTGGCACCAGCACCTGGCACAGGAAACGTCGGGTATGCTGTCCTTCCAGCTCAGTATGTCACACAGGTACGGTGTCACCCACAGAGGGGTAGGGAAATAGTGCTGTTGTGGGACATGCTACCTTCCTCTTAAAGGTTCCAGCTGGCCTGACACTAAGGGGACAATTTCTTTTAGGGATCCCTGGCAGCATGATGACAGCACTAAATTGTAGCTTTGTTTTGTTGAAAGGATTGTTTGATTAGCATAGTGTATTTGGTTCACAGGAAGGGGCAGCGCCCATCTCTCTCCTCTCTGTGGGGCCCAGGGCTGGAACCCGAGGGGACGGCGTGAAGCTGCCAGGGGAGGGTCAGGCTGGGTGTCAGGAAGAGGGTCTGTGCTGAGAGGGGGGTCGGGCGCTGGCACAGGCTCCCCAGGGAAGGGGTCCCAGTCCCGAGCTGGGCTGAGGGCAAGAAGCGTCTGGCCGCTGCGCTCAGTGCCCTGCTCTGCCTGGGCTGGGCTGTGTGGGGCCAGGAGTGGGGCTGATGGGCCCTCGGGGTCCCTTCTGGCCTCTCCTCAGAGGTTCTGTGTCCCAGACACAGTCTGTCCCCTCTGCCCTGGCCCTGCTATGTCCGTGTCTCGTTATGTGCCAGCCTGTCTTCAGAGCTTGTCCCAGCAGGAGAAGGTGGCTGTGCATAGGTCACACAGCAGAAAGTAGCCCAAAACAGTGTTGTTTGGCACATTCTGCTGAGGTTTTGGGGTTTTTAATGTGAAAAACAAACTGTGGGTCCATGTATGCAGAGAAGTTAGACTGTAAATCATTTTACTTCTGTTTAATTCTATAATAAGGAAGTTGCTATAGTCATTCATGCAGGAAGTGATCCTGCTCTATTAGAGGTAGGGTTGCTTAGGAAAAGGGGGAAACTGAGCCATGTTTTAAGGAGCTGGAACTGTTTATGGTGTCCCTGTTATCTGTGTGGCTTCAGACACTGTAATAGAGAACAAAAATAGCATCTAAAATACTGATTTTAGGCTGTGGAGGCAAGAGGTTGCTGCTTGGTTCAAGTTCTACAAACATCTATGCTTATAAGTGTATTATTTTTATAATAATGCCTGGAAAGCTAATTTTAAAAACTAGCTATACATCCTCTTGTTTATAATTCCTTTTGTTATGTGTTCACCTCTTTCTTTTCCTAGCTACAACAATCATCCTATGTATCTATAGCAAGCAACACAGGCTTTACTGGGACATCCAGTATCCAGTCCCAAGCACGGCTGCCATTCAATGGGTGAGTGTTGTGCAAACACCAAACCCCAAACCCTTGGTGCAGGCTGCTGAATGAGCATCTTTCAGTCCAGGTATAAGGAAAAGTGTTTAGTTTGGGGGGGGTTTCCAGGAAAATCAAGTATACTATGGTATGGTTATCCCCACTGACTAAAGGATGATGGGTCTGTCAGACAGTTGACCCAATCTCTTGATCAAACCTGTGGTTTCCTATCTGGTTTTTCAACTCATGTAGCAGGAATTTGACCCAAAAACTCCCAGTTGCTCATTCTTTATTTTACATCAGCACCTGGGAGCTGCAGGCCCCAACTTTTTGTCACTGTTGCTGGAAAGAAATGCTGGATGATCTAAGAAATAGATGCTTAGCACATGCAGAAATCCAGCCAAAACAGCAAAATGGAGCTAAAACCCAATGTGGATCCTGATAGGAAGCTTTAAGCTTCTCTTCTCAGTCTTGTGTTTTTCCTTTAAGGATAAAAATAACAACTGAACATGCATTATATTTTCCCTGTGCTGATCCAACGGGCTGAGCTGTTCTGCAAGGCCCTTTTGTGCTGCTGTTTGCTGGAAATTGTAAATGCTGAGGTGCTTTTTTGTTGCTGCAGCCTCAACTGATGCAAACTAATCCCCCATCAAGATGCAGCTATTCAAACGAAGGGCCTTGATTTAATCTCCCTGGTATTTCGTGCTGGAGAGGGATGGAACAAATCTCATCAAAAGCTATTAGTGACACAAAAAAAATCTGAGTTTTAAGAGGGGCTAAAAACTGTGTCAGATATAAAACCTATCTATAAGCTGAAAGCTGGGGTTTGGCTTGCTTTGCTGTTATTCTGGAGCTCTTCTTTATTATTCCAACTGGAACAAAGGAAAGGCACGATCAAGGCCTGTAAACCTCAGGTGGATCTAGTCACCCCTGTGTGTAGAGAGTTTCTGAGATGGTGGAGATACTGAACACCTTCTTGATGAGGGAGTAGTGCCCACCCTCAGCAAGTACCTGATGATACAGAGCTGGGAGGAGTGGCTGCCAGGCAGGACACTGCTGCCATCCAGCGAGGCCTGGACAGGTCAGAGAGCTGAGCAGGGAGAAACCAGATGGGGTTTGATAAAAGCAAGTGGAGAGTCTGGCACCTGGGAAGGAAGAACTGCTGGAATCAGTACAGGCTGGGGATGAGCTGCTGGAGAGGAGCTCTGTGGGGAAGGACCTGGGGGTCCTGGTGGGTGACAGGGTGGCCATGAGCCAGCAGTGTGCCCTGGGGCTGAGAGAGATAATGGGATCCTGGGGGCATCAAGAGGAGTGTGGGCAGCAGGTCACAGGAGGGGATCCTCCCCCTCTGCTCTGCCCTGGCCAGGCCCCCCCTGGAGTGTTGTGCCCAGTGCTGGGCTCCCTGGGACAGAACAGCCAGGGATCTCCTGGAGAGAGTCCAGCGGAGGCTGCCAAGGGGATGAAGGGCCTGGAGCATCTCCCCTGCCAGGAAAGGCTGAGGGAGCTGGGGCTGTTCAGCCTGGAGAGAAGAGACTGAGAGGGGATCTGATCAATGGGGATCAATAGCTGAAGGGTGGGACACAGGGGGACCCTCTGCTCAGTGGCTGTGGGGACAGGACAAGGGGCGATGGGCTCAAGTTGGAGCAGGGGAAGTTCCACCCCGATGTGGGGAAGAACTTCTTCCCGGTGAGGGTGAGGGAGCCCTGGGACAGGCTGCCCAGGGGGTGTGGAGTCTCCTTCTCTGGAGAGATTCCAGCCCTGCCCTGTCCTAGGGACCCTGCTTTGGCAGGGGGTTGGACCCCATGGGCTCTGGAGGGCCCTTCCCACCCCTGTGACTCTAGGGAAGTTTTCCCCAATTCCAGGTTTCAGTTAGGATGCTTCTAACTTTAAGTTTCACTTCTACTTTAAGTCTGCAGCCAGGTTGGCAGCAAAGAACCCAGCTCTTTCTGGCTTGGAGAGGAGTTTATGTAATAGTTACTTACACACAGGCAGCCAAAAACTTAATGCAGGGGGGAATATAAAGATTCTTTCCAACGTTTTCCTGATGAACTCTTTAATTTAAAACAGGAAGAAACTGATAAAATAGTGTGTATAACAGTGTCTGTATCTAAATGTCTTTTCCTCCCCTCAGGATAATTTCTTCTGAATCTGCAAACCGCCCCAGGAAGCCTTGCAATTGTACTAAGTCTCTATGTTTGAAATTGTAAGTACAGCTTGATTTTTGGGGGGGGTTTAAGCCTTATTTTTGACATCACAAATTTACACCAAGTCTCAGAAAATATCATGGGTTCAAGTATGTCAGAAATGTTCTGTCTAGATGCTGATTTAAGGCTGCTGTTGATACTGGTGGAGGTGTTGCAATGCCTGTGTAACTTTGCAACTCCCATGAGCTGTGTGGACCCTGGTATCTTAGAAATCTCCAATTTTGCACCCTCATTGTGTGGTGGAGCCAATTCCACTCAGAAGGTCGAGTTGTGCTGGTGTTATAAGTGACATGACATCCTGTGGTGTCACCAGAGGGCACCTCTTTTGCTGAAGCACATCAGCAGGACTGTGCTGTATCAGGTACTTCAGGAAAAAAGGGCTACATGTCTTTTGTTACATGACTGAATGGACAAGAGGTTCCTCAGTGATAGGTGTGGGTCTTGCTCATCCTCATGAGATATTTTGCTATTCCATACAGTGTCTTGGTAGGACTTTTATATAAAAAGCATTTTAAGTGGAGGAGATGCTAAGGTTCCTTAACTTGAGGCAAAATCAGTTTACCAATTTGGGGGACAATAACAGGAGACAGTGAAATTCATCTGTGGTTCCCTGAATCCTGAGCAATGAAGAAGAAATCAGTGATGTGCCACTGAAGGGGAAGCTGGTATCTGAACCCAAGATAAGAAGTGTGCTTAAACTTCTCAACTTGGGTTTCTTGCCATGTAGTTGCCAGGAAGGCCAGTGGCATCCTGGCTTGTGTCAGACCCAGCGTGGCCAGCAGGGCTGGGGAGGGGATTGTGCCCCTCTGGTTCTGTGTAATGCACCCCACCTTTGTGGGGAGGGTGTGCCTTGTTCCTCCTAGCCTCAAAAGCCTCTGTTGCACAGAAGACATGATAAATGGGACGATGTGTAGCTGTGTTTTCAGATGTTCTGATGAGCTCTGGAGGTCCCTTCCAACCCCTACAATCTGTGCTGCTGTGATCTTCTGTTCCAGGTATTGTGATTGTTTTGCAAACGGTGAATTCTGCAATAACTGCAACTGTACAAACTGCTACAACAACCTGGACCATGAGAATGACAGGCAAAAAGCAATAAAGGTAGGTGAGGGGGCTTTTCCCACACCCCTGACAGCTCAGCTTGCACCTCCTGAAGCGACAGCGTGGAGCAGAGTGGGTGCCCTTATCTCCTCCCATAAGGTGTTTTATTGCACCTCTCTCAATTCTGCTTGCCACGTGCAGTGACTGATGCTTTGGCTCTGCACTGACAGGCCTGCCTGGACAGAAACCCTGAAGCCTTCAAGCCCAAAATTGGGAAGGGAAAGGAAGGAGAATCAGACCGGAGACACAGCAAAGGCTGTAACTGTAAACGCTCGGGATGTCTCAAGAACTACTGCGAGTGCTACGAGGTACAGAGCAGCACCTTGTCTGACAGACACTGGCTTTAACCTCCAGTGCTGCAGCTTCTCTGATTTGCTTTGTCTCTTCTTTGTGCTGATGTAATGTGGGGGGTGGGGATTGGTTTGCTGAGCCCAACGGGGTGAGGTTCAACCAGACCAAGGGCAGAGTCCTGCCCATGGCACACAACAACCCCAAACAGGGCTGCAGGCTGGGGCAGAGCGGCTGGAGAGCTGCTGGGGAGAAGGAGCTGGGGGTGCTGGGTGACTGGGACTGAACACGAGCCAGCAGTGTGCCCGGGGGGCCAAGAAGGCCAAGGGCATCCTGGCTTGTGTCAGAGCCAGCGTGGCCAGCAGGGCTGGGGAGGGGATTGTGCCCCTGGGCTGGGCACTGGGGAGGCTGCACCTCGAGTGCTGGGTCCAGTTCTGGGCCCCTCACTCCCAGAAGGTCCTGGAGCGAGTCCAGAGAAGGGCAACCAGGCTGGGGAAGGGGCTGGAGGGCAAATCCTCTGAGGAGCAGCTGAGGGAGCTGGGGGTGTTGAGCCTGGAGAAGAGGAGGCTGAGGGGAGACCTTCTCCCCACCTCCACTGCCCTGCCACGAGGGTGCAGAGAGGTGGGTGATGGTCTCTTCAGCCAGGGGACAGGAGATGGGACGAGGGGCAATGGGCTCAAGCTGCCCCAGGGCAGGGTCAGCTCAGCTGGGAGGGCAAAGTTCTTCCCTGGCAGAGTTGTGGGGCTGTGGCACAGGCTGCCCAGGGAGGGGCTGAGTCCCCACCCCTGGGGGTGTTTAACAGCCGGGGAGATGAGGTGCTGAGAGATCTGGGTCAGCACAGGACAGGGACAGTTGGACTTAATGATCTTAAAGAGCTTTTCCAACCTGGGGATTCTGTTGTATTGCTATAGTATAATCTCTTCCAGCAGTTGGCACATAGAAAGGCATCTCTATGGCAGAATCGATCCCTTTTGTCGTATGTTTAATGTCAAACCCTGAAGCAAGCTGGTACTCAGGCTTGGATTCATCCTTTACTGGAAAGCAGCACTTCCCAAAGAAGTGTAGTGCCCCAGGTCCCTAGGAGGAGTGGAGGCATCATCCCACAGGCACCAGGTAGAACATGTCTGGGGAAGACAAAAGCAAAAGCTGTTGTATCAGCAAACTGCTGGGTCTGTGGATGTGAAGCCAGCAGCAGACTGACCCCTCACAGCTCAGCCACCGAAATTCCCCTGGAAGCAGCAGGGTGGGGAGGAAAGGGATGAGTGGGAAACCAGTGACTTGCATTTGATTCCAGTTACACATTCTGAGCAGGCATCTCAGTTTGAGGTGAGAGTTTAGAGAACACTAGCACTTGAGGGCTACTCCTAGTGGCTAACTGATCAGAGATCAAACTGATCTCCTTTGTTGTGGCTTGTTGTAAAGGCAGCTGAGGTTACAACAGTGTCTCATGTTCTGATTGTTTCTTTCAGGCAAAAATCATGTGTTCTTCCATATGCAAATGCATTGGCTGTAAAAACTTTGAAGAAAGCCCAGAGAGAAAGACACTGATGCATTTAGCAGATGCTGCAGAGGTCAGGGTCCAGCAGCAGACTGCTGCAAAGACCAAGTTATCATCCCAGATCTCAGATCTGCTCACCAGGCCAACACCAGCACTTAGCAGCGGTGGTGGGAAGTAAGTTCATGCTGCACCCTGTTTCAGTTCCTTGCACAGGACTGGTGTGTCCTTGTCCTCTCTGAATGTGACCCATGTAAGGTGTAAAACCAGGAGCACGTGGGTGAACACAGCTCTTTGTTCACACCACCACACTTCCTGTGGAACCCAAGGCTGTGCCAAGCTTAGTTGTGTCCAAGCATGTGAGTAAGAGTTGTCTTCTCATAATCCTCACAGAAAGTGTGAAGTGCAAGTGTCCTGTTTACTGAGGGGCTGTAATCCTTCATCAGCTAAAAGCTGGAGAATCATTCTGTGTACCTGAGCATTTCAGAGCCTCTCTCCAAGCCTGTGTCAGCCCAGGGAAGCACTGAGGTGCAGTGGCTGCCCAATGTGTTCCACTGGAACTGTGTTATTCACTCCCTGTCACAGTTGTGTGTAGCTGGGTGCTGGCAGAGAGTGAGGGGCTGCAAAAACTGGCTGCTGTAAGAAGCAGCTAGAGGGGGCAGCACAGGGAGGGGATGGGACTGGGGAAATGGGGGCTTTGGGCAGTTACTTGCAAGTTGGTTTCCTTCTTGGCTGGAGGAGAGGGGCATTCATTCCTCAACCCCTCCCCTGCTGCACTGTGGGGTCCCACCCACGGCAGACAGTCACCCACCAACTTCTCCAGCGTGAGTCCTTCCCCACGGGGCCTCAGCTCTTCCCCAGCTGCCCCAGCGTGGGGCACTGCTATGGGGGCAGTCATCAGTCACAGTGTCTCTCAGTGTCTCAGGCCCTGACTGCTCCAGCCTGGTCCCCCATGGGGTCACCAGCCTCCCCCCAGCACCCCTGCTCTGGGGCCTCTCTCTCTGTGTCTCTGTCTCTCTCCATGGGCTGCAGGTGCTGGCAGGGCCTTGCTCCAACACGGGTCACAGCATCTCCTGCCTGTGTCCCCCTGCCCCAGGGGCTGCAGGTGGGGTCTGGGCCTTGTCCCTGGGCTGTGGGGGGACACCCACTCCCCCATGGGTTTCTCCAGGGGCATCTTCCTCTGCGGCACCTGGGGTGCCTCCTGCCCCTTTCCCTGCCCTTGGTGCCTGCCCAGCTCCTCACACCTTCTCTCTCCCTTCTCTGGGGCACAAAGGGGCTGCCTGGGGGTTTTGTTCCTCCTCCCTGTGACTCCCAGAGGTGCTGTGACCATCCCTGATGGGCTCAGCCTTGGGCAGCAGCGACTCCAGCCTGGAGCCGGCTGGTGTTTGCTGTGTGGGGCTGCAGAGAGCTTCTGGCTGCTCCTTGCAGCAGCCACCCTGCAGCCCCCCTTTCTCCCAGCGCCCAGCTACATGACAGAGATGGTTGCCTAAAGGCTGTGTAGAAGCAACAGGACAGCTGGAATCTCACTGCTCCTTGTCCTAAGCAGTTGGACAGCCCTGGAATTAGGGCCATTGTGTGTGTGTGGTTTATTCCTGAGAGTGAGGGGATCTTTCTGTGTTTCAGGCTGCCCTTCACCTTTGTCACCAAGGAGGTAGCAGATGCCACCTGCGAATGCCTCCTGGCCCAGGCAGAGCAAGCAGAGAAGACTGGCAAGTCCAAAGTCGTGGCCGAGCGCATGATTCTGGAGGAGTTTGGACGCTGTTTGATGAGAGTAATTAACTCTGCAGGGAAGTCCAAAGGTGACCCTTGTGCCATGAACTGCTGACTCGTGTGCTTGAGCCACAACCAAGGAGACTGAATGGAAGGAACACTTAAGGCACAGGGACACTTTGGTTTGGAAGAGAGGATTTAATAATATTTGTTCATTTGGTGCTTGTTGTAAATTGACCTGCATAAGATTGAAACAAGAAACTCTTTTCTAACAAGATGCAGAGCCTTTTAAATCTTAGCTAAACCTTCTTCTACTTAAGACAATGCCTGAAGGTCAATTCTTCCTGGTGTACAGCTTTTACCTTGGGGTTTCTTACAAATTAGATTTGTTCTCCCCTTTCCCCCCAACTGCCTGAAGGGCATATATAAATTATTCTAATATATATTATTTACAGTGTGGGAAGTTGCATCACTTTGTGCACGCAGGAATACACAGGTGATACCAACAGCCAGGTGACAGACCTGTCATGAGGAGGTGGCCATGTATGCAAGATAGTCCTGCAAGGAAGCATGTGCAAGTGAGCATCTAAATGCAAGGTAGTACTTGTGCTTAGGACCTGACACAGCGTGTTCCTTCAGTGCTCAGGGCACTGAAACACCCAGGCAGTGATACAGAGGGGTTGTTTGTGGAGTTAGCGTTGGGCAGGTGGTGGAGAACGTCAATGGAGTGGGGCCTGAGGAGTTGAGAGGGAAATGGAATTAATGGGAATGTTTTGATAGGAATGGGGCTGAGCTCAGATGTTTCTGGAGCTTGAAGGTTTAGACAGTGGCTTGTCCTCAGAAGGGTGGCCACGTCGCAGTGTTGGGCTGTCTTCCCTGCAGTCCATACAGCGTTACCTAAGTGTATAGCAGGTAGATGCCATCCCTTAGGTGAAGCTTGGGTTTCCAGAGGTCTGAGGCAGCTTAATCCCCCTCTGGAGGGTAGGGCTGTGCATCCCTTGTGTTTTCTAGGATCGAGCTGTAACCCTGGAAAAGTGGTTTAAGTCTGATGAGCTGTGAGGTCACGGGAGGCGGTGGAACCACAGTTGTCTTAATGAAGATTAAAGACAATCTGCATCCAAATCGACTTGCAAACCCAGGTAGGGATCTTGCTCAGCCTGGCTGTGGGTCTGCAGGATGCTGCATCTCTGGATGATGGCAGTTTACTTGGTGTAACCTTTTGGGGCTCTTTTTTTAGTGTTAGAAGGACTGTAGAGCAGTGATGAGAGGATGCTAGCACAGAATCAGGATTGCTCCCCAAAGAGGTGCACGGATCCTTTTGTACAAAGCTGGGGGTCAGGGGGGATCAGGTACAGCTCTGGGAGGGTTCAGCATTTGTTACAGGCAATCTCAGATCACATTTTGGATAGTGAAACACATGCAAAACAAACTGGGTATGCTAATTACCTACCATGAACATCAATAACCATGATTAACCACAGGCATTTTAATTATGTCCCTCACTGCAGCCTCAACTAGCTATGGTGGGGGTTTTTTCCCCAAAAAAGGGGATTTTTGTATTCCCTGTGTAAACCTGTAAATACAAAGCAATGCAGCAGAGCTCTTCCTCTAGGATTTCCAGCAGGGCCAGGCTGGGGAAAGGCTGGGGGGTGAGCTGAGCCAGCAGCAGAGCGAAGTGCCTACGTGTGTGGTGGTGATAGGATGGGAGGATGCTTCAGCTCCTGTTTCCACCCCGTGGTCCTGAGCACTGAGCAGAAGCCCTTTTCTCCTTAACCCTCCTCTGGTGCCTCCCTGAAATGCCACAGAGGGTGCAAAGGGGTGACCAGAAGCAGCAGTGGGCCAGCTGAGTGGCCACTGCAGAGGAGGTTTGACCTGCTAAATCACTGAAGGGCCTGGTCTGCTTGAAAACATCTCCCTGAGCATAACTAGCAAGTGTATTTGTGCAGATCTCTGAGAAGGGAACCCACTTCTCCTGTAAGTAAATGCTGGTTTTTTCCTAATTAAGACTTGGATTTACTAAAAGGAAAAAAATACAATAAAAATAATCAGTGCAGTAACTTTACTTGTAGATAGTGCAAATACTCCAGTTTCCCTCTTGTGACCTAACATAGTCTGTCCAGTAAGCTTTGTATAAATGTAAATTAGTGTAAGTGAATAAAGTAATACCAACTTAGGTTATTTTTCAAACAGATTGAGATATGCCTTCCTTTGGTTTAGACTCCAGCCCGTGTTAATTTTGTATATACTCAGTGTCTGACTCTGAACTGCCCCTTTTGTGATGTGTATTTATATACCTGTGCAAAAACACTCGTGGGATTTAGATTGCAGCTGTAATTATGTACGATGGCATCGCTTGAGAATATTTTGCTTGTAAAGACTTTTCAAGGTGCAATCAAATGCTCTTATTTCTCCTTCTTCTGTTTGGTTTTCAACAGGCTTTCTCAAATATTAAGCTTGGATTCCTTCCTTCCCTCCCCTCCCCGGTGTAGACTGTGTGAATTGGGTTTTGTACTTCCTTAGCCACTTGCATCAAACCTACTGGGTGAGATTTACAGTCAAATTCATCCAGATCCATAAAAATTAATTGGGAAGGGGGCAGGGGGCTCATTTTCTAGTTCTGTTTACATCTGAAAGTAGAAAAATGGAATTTATATTTACTAGACCTATTCAAAGAATACGCTTTTCTATATTGTACAAATCCACCAGTCAGAGAAATCACAGAGAAATAAACATTTATACTATTCTGTAACTAGGATTTATCTTCATTCTGCACTCCTTTCTTTCAGCGCTGATGATGTACACTGCTGACTTTACTCAAGTATCCAATCTCTTCCTGCCAGGGGAACTTCTGATGCAGGCACCAGCTTGGATTTTCAGCAGGAGCTTCCATCCATGGGTACTGGTGGACTGTCAATTCGTGGCACATTGTCACACAGCTCATAAAAAGGACCAAAAGGTGTCACACAAGCCACTGCCAGGCAGCTGAGCCACAGAATCACAGAGTCACCAGGGTGGAAAAGCCCTTCAAGCCCATGGAGTCCAACGGTCCCTGTCCTGTGCTGCCCCAGATCTCTCAGCACCTCATCTCCCCTCTGTTAAACACCCCCAGGGGTGGGGACTCAGCCCCCTCCCTGGGCAGCCTGTGCCACAGCCCCACAACTCTGCCAGGGAAGAACTTTGCCCTCCCAGCTGAGCTGACCCTGCCCTGGCCCAGCTTGAGCCCATTGCCCCTTGTCCCATCTCCTGTCCCCTGGCTGAAGAGACCATCGCCCACCTCTCTGCACCCTCCTGGCAGGGCAGGGGAGGTGGGGAGAAGGTCTCCCCTCAGCCTCCTCTTCTCCAGGCTCAACACCCCCAGCTCCCTCAGCTGCTCCTCAGAGGATTTGCCCTCCAGCCCCTTCCCCAGCCTGGTTGCCCTTCTCTGGACTCGCTCCAGTCCCTCCATGTCCTTCTTGGAGTGAGTGGCCCAGAATTGGACCCAGCACTCGAGGTGCAGCCTCCCCAGTGCAGGGGCACAATCCCCTCCCCAGTCCTGCTGGCCATGCTATTTTTGATACCAGCCAGGAAGCCTGTGCAATAATTCCTCAAGTTCCTTTAAACTCTTTAATGAGGAGGAGCAGACTGGACTTTTCACGTGCACTGACTGGACAAGAGTTTGGCTCAGCTGAAGACACAAGGCAGTTCAGCAGCGCCCTTGCAGACAAGCAGAAACACTACACAGAGCTTGCAGAGGAGCCCTGGCAAGCCTTTGAGGTGAAGCTTTGTTGAGAGCCCCAGCCTGCTTGTTAGCAGGATGTGATGCATTGTTTTCTTGTGGTGTTTGGGTCTTTTTATGTCCCTCGTGGGGAGGAAGTCTGGGTGCAGCTCTTGCAAAGCTGAGCTATTCAGTTGCCTCATAGAGTGCAAGTCAGTGAGGAGAACTTGGGGCTTCCTCTGTGAAGTAAAACTGCCTTTTATTTGTGTGCATCCAATTTCAGCTGTTTTTAGCAGCCTGGTAAAGGCAGCAGAGAATCCCAGAACCCCCTGAGCTGGGAGGGACCCCAAAGGCCCATCGAGCTGGGCTGAGGGCAAGAAGCGTCTGGCCGCTGCGCTCAGTGCCCTGCTCTGCCTGGGCTGGGCTGTGTGGAGCCAGGAGTGGGGCTGATGGGCCTTTGGGGTCCCTCCCAGCTCAGGGGGTTCTGGATTCTGTGACTTTCTTTGTGCCTTTGCTTGAACATCATCCCACCCAGCCCCCTAAATCTTCCTCAGCATCTTGAAAGCCCCGGGGCTGCACAAGGCTGACAGGCTGGCTGCGCAGCACTCTGCGCCTCGGTGTGCTGACTGGCACCGACTGCACAACATTCATGGAGAGAGGGGGAGACTGATGGAAGGAAGATGGGGAAGGCCTGTGATGGGCACACCTTCCAGGTTCACACCTTCAGCCCAAGCTTGTGTGTGACTTTGTGCAAGAGCTCCCCGTTCAGGAGGAGGCTCAGTACGAGCTGAGCATGACAAGTCCCTCTGATGTAAACAGGAAGTGGCAGGAGCTCATGGCCAGCCAAAAAAACCCACGCAGCGAGGAAGTGCCTGTTCCCTGCAGCTTGGCTCTAACTGAGCTCGAGGTTTAGGTGATGCAAATGTTACTACCAGGAGTACAACCAGTCTACACGAGGGTGCAGAGAGGTGGGCGATGGTCTCTTCAGCCAGGGGACAGGAGATGGGACGAGGGGCAATGGGCTCAAGCTGCCCCAGGGCAGGGTCAGCTCAGCTGGGAGGGCAAAGTTCTTCCCTGGCAGAGTTGTGGGGCTGTGGCACAGGCTGCCCAGGGAGGGGCTGAGTGGGAAAGTTGCCTTCTGTATCCATGGATGCAGCTGCTGTGCCTGCACAGCAAAGGAAGCTGTGTGGAAGCAGTTAGAACAATGTTTTTTTCCCAGGTAAAGCGCTGCCTAGCACAGCAGCTTCCTTGCCCTGCAAATGGACTGACAGGAGAAGCCTCATCCTACTTGGTGGCATCCAATCTAGGATTCAAATGATGGCTGGAACTGAGAGGGTGACTCCTTGTACCCTGGGCTGCAGGACAGGTGCCAGCTCTGGGAGGAGTGATGGGATGAGACCCAGAATCCCTGCCCTGCTGCAGCACACCCAGAGGGTGTCTGTGCCCCTGGGTGCAGCAGCCTGGTCACAGGCTCAGTGCTGCATGCAGCTCGCCTGACAACAGCCCCTACCTGAACCACAGGGCTTTAGGGGCGCAGTTTGGCACTGTGGTCTGCAGGGCATCTCTACTACCTCTCTTTGAGACAAGGAGGAGAGGAGCTTAGAGCTTGTGTACACCCTCAGTGCCATTTGTCTTTCCAAGCCTTTATTTTCCTTTTTAAGTAAAGCTCTGCAAGCTTTTTGCTTCCAGCTTTTCTTGAAGCAGCTCTGCTTTGGTGAAATGAGATTGTCAGCACGCAACTCCCCCCTCCCCAACCACATCCACTTCCACCAGTAAGCCACCCAGCACCTCCAAGGGATGCTCTGTGGTGTCTCCTATCGCCTTCCCATGCATCTTGAGCAACTGCTGCTCATCCAACCTGCCACCTGAGCCGTGTGACATCAGCGGTGCTTTCACAGGGCGCTGGGTGGCACACAGAAGCAGGTGAGCTCCCTTGCTTTGCTCAGCCACACTCTGGTTGGCAGTGGTCTAATGCATCACAGCTCCTCAGCACTGGTTTTGCTGTGTTTCATGGGAAAACATGATGTTACTTCCTCACGTGTGTTCCCAGACCCAGCTCAGACCTGTCCCTCACCGACCCTTGATAGAGAACAGCCATCCTTGGAAGAACAGTGAGTACTCATGACCCCAGGTGGCTTTGGCTTGGCTGGCAGCTCCCCAGTGCTGCTGGAAACAAGCACATTCGTCCTGGTTGCTTTGATTTATACCTCCCACAGCAGTGCAGGGAGTTGAGGTGTCTGGTGTGGTTTGTGCGGATGTTTAGGTAATGCCGTGTTATTTCCTTTACTAAGATCGTGTAGTGATTGTCAAGGCACAACCCCCCATCAAACAAATGCTCTGTGAGGCTGGGGAAGAGGGACCTGTCTCCCAGAAGCTCCTGGAAGACTCTCAGTTCTAGAGATGTGTGCTGCAGCTGGGTGGTTCTGATGCCATCTCCTCCTTGGCCGTACAGGTTCAGGACTCGCTCGGTAACGCTCACTATGTGACACACGCTTGCAGAGGGCAGACTCGCCCCCCTGAACTTCTTCACATAGAGCACTGACCCACATCTTGGCCTCCTCTCATCTGCCTCAAAGAGGGAAGCAAGACAAGCCTCACACTGCAGCCCAGAGGATAACTGCTCCACGATGAAGCCTGCTGTGTGGGTGACACTCTGCCTGCACAGCGACAGGTCTGTCAGCGCGTTGCTCAGCGCAGAGCCCTGCAAGAGAAGGCCAGTGTAACAGGGGTGCTCTGTCCTTACTGTCCTCCCACAAGCTGGGTTATACTGAGCATGAATGCTGCCAAGGGTCAGGTCTCTCCTACGGGAGAGGGCTATGTCAAAGGAGCTCGTGCTGCTGAGGGGACTGCAGCGTGGTGGGCACGGCTCCAGCCTGCAGCCAGCCAGCAGGTTGTGATAAGCAGCCTGGAATGCAGCACAGGTGGGGGTCCCACTGCCACCCCAGGCCTGCTGGAGGGTCCTGAGAAACAGCTCCAGAGGGTCAAGGCTGAAAGCACGAGTCAGGAGGTGGTGGGAAGGAGCACCTTCTGCACACACGTAGCTGGTGTACAGCCACTCGAGGCTTTCAGTGTTGAGCAGCAGACTCAGGAATCCCAGTCTGCGTTTGCTCTTAATAACGCAGCTCCCTGTAGCGTCCGTTAAGGTGATGAACAAGTTCTTGGCCTCATTAAAGAGGTGGCTTATTTTGGTGTAATTTCCAGCTAGCAGAGGCCCCTCCAGTCCCCTCCTATAGGGACCTCTGCCATGAAACACGTCACACAGATGGCTCATCAAACGCACAAACCTGACAGTCCCACTACAGTTCTGGAAGGCGGCCAGGCCCAGCTGCTGGAGGTGTTCCAGCGCGGCAGCAACACCATCACTGAACAACAGGGCTGCAAGGTTGACCTTCAGGTGGTAACTCTCCTCGCTCCCAGGTCTGCCTGACTTGGGACTGTGTGGTTCTGATACCCTCTGCTCCGGCAACGCCGCCAGTTCAACCACGTGCTGCCACTGCACAGTGTCCCCGAGCCCCTGGATCCTCTGGAAGCACTGCAGAGCATTCCTTATCAGCTGGAGCGCCTGGCAAATGTCGAAGAAGAAGGTGATGCTGTGAGCAGAGCCAGGAGGATGTTGGAAAGTGCACTGGATCCTTTCAGGATCTATCCTAATCCCCAGAGCTTTGGCAGTCTCAGCACCGCGGGCGGTGGCACCTGATGTCACAGCCAGCACTCTGATGCCGATGTTGTTCAGTTTATTGATGGTCTGGCGAAGCAGCTGAGCGAGCAAGCAGCCAGTCACACTGTTCACTAAGAAGTAGCCAAGTGGAGCTGTCCACACACTTGAGATGCCAACTGCCATGAGGACTATGGCCTCTGAGGCCAGCGGAGCTTCATCGGCATCCAGGACACCAGCCCCCACGTCAACGAAGCCTGTCAGGCGCTGTGTCTGCGGGTCCCACTCCTGCTGCTTGCACAGGGACACCTCTTGTACCATCAGGCCACAGCAGAAATAGGCCTGGTCCCCTCTCTCCACCTTTTCCTGAAGGCGGAGAAAAATGTCCCTGCTGAAGCCGGCAGCAGCCTCGTTATTAGACAGCCAACTGGGGGGAAAAGGAGGATGTGATCAGGAGATGAGACTCTGGGAAAACTGAAGCAACAGGCAGCACCTTTTATCACTTAGGATGTGGTCAGCCACGTCCAGAGCAGGCTCAGGTAGTATAAAGCAAGCAGCTCTGCCTGGCTTAATTTATAGTCTGAGTTTCTTTACTCACACCCTAGTGCTGGGAAACCAAAGCACTGGCTGTGGAAGGAAACAGCTTCCTGCCTCTCCTCAGGCAGGGGCAGGAATCAAACACAGAACTGTTTGGCTTCCTCCACACCATAAATCTTAATCCAGCTTGGAAGATGAGAAAGCCTCAGCAGTCCCTGTGGAATTCCAGAATCCCCAGGTTGGAAAAGCCCTTTAAGCCCATGGAGTCCAACCGTCCCTGTCCTGTGCTGCCCCAGATCTCTCAGCACCTCATCTCCCCGGCTGTTAAACACCCCCAGGGGTGGGGACTCAGCCCCCTCCCTGGGCAGCCTGTGCCACAGCCCCACAACTCTGCCAGGGAAGAACTTTGCCCTCCCAGCTGAGCTGACCCTGCCCTGGGGCAGCTTGAGCCCATTGCCCCTCGTCCCATCTCCTGTCCCCTGGCTGAAGAGACCATCGCCCACCTCTCTGCACCCTCCTGGCAGGGCAGTGGAGGTGGGGATAACATTTCCCCTCAGCCTCCTGAAGGCTAAATCTCCCCTCTGTGACTTTGTAACGGACTTGCCAAGATTCACCAACTTCCCCAAGTCCGCGTGGGGCAAGGTGAGATAAGCCAAAGCTCCAGTCTGACCACTTAGTCCTTCCCTTTCTCATGATCTTCTTCACTTCTCCCTTTTCCAGAAAACAGTCCCAAAGTTTTCCCTGTTTGGTCCTATCAGTTTTAATTTCCTCTACCGACACTTCCTCCTGCCCATCTCTCCTCCCTGTGTTTTGGCTGGTGGAGGAGTACTGCAGGTGCCTCCTTAACACTGCCTCAAGCTGCTGCTTGAGACAACCTTCCTTCTATTTGTCCTTCCCTAGAGCCTCTGCCTCATCCTTCCCCTCTCACCAGTCTCACTGCACACCAGGAGCACGTGCTGATGTAGTAAAGCACCTCAGCTTTTCTGCACTCCTCCTTTCTCCCCAGTGAGTCGTAAAACACACGCAGACCCTAAGCATCTGAGGCCCTAAAATGGGGCTTTTCTGACACCCATACTCCTCTGGGAACACTCCTGCTGAAATTAATGTGAGAAACATCTTGTTCTCATGCTGTGACCCACACACACCAACACATCCCAGCTCTGAGATGTGGGGTATCGATATTTCTTGACCTTTGCTTCCCACTCTGGTTCTGTTTCTGAAACAAAGCAGGGGAAAAACTACTACTGCTGCATGTTTTCAGGACAAATGCATCACCTGTTTCTGTATGAGTACCTAGAAAGGCTTTCAGAATGAATACAAACTTGCTTTGTCAGGCTGTAAGGATGAGGAAGGGGAAAAATCTTCCGGAGATAATCATAGGCCTTAATATCGTAGAGGTGGAGAACACAAGCAAACTGCTTCATTTCTGGTGAGTATTCTGCCATCTGCCTCCAGCTCTCCATGTCCCAGGGCAAATCTGCATCCAAAAACCCAAGAAACCAGCTTTAGGGAAGCAAATAAATAGCTGAAAAGTCAACAGAGGGATGTGGAATATAAACATGCCATGGTGTACAAGGCAGTGGGCAGCCTCTGGAACCACTTGTCCTGAAGCCTGGGCTGAGGTGTGCAGCTCAGCAGGAGATCTGAGGTTTCCCTAATTCCTGTATTCAGGAGTATGGTGACAAGGGGAGCTCCTCAAGGGTCCATGCTGGGACTGGTGCTGTTAGTATCTTTATTAATGATACCGACAGTGGGGTTGAGCACACACTCAGTGAGCTTGGTGATGACACCAAGCTGGGTGGTGAGGTCCATTGACAGAGGGACAGGATGCCATCCAGAGGGACTTGGACAGGCTGGAGAAATGGGCCCAGGGGAACCTCATGAGGTTCAACAAAGCCAAGTGCAGGGACCTGCACCTGGGTCGGGACAACCCCTGTTATCCATACAGGTCAGGAGATGATGGGCTGGAAAGCAGCCCTGAGGAGAAGGATTTGGGGGGACTCATGGATGAGAAGCTGGACATGAGCCACCAATGTGCATCTGCAGCCCAGCAGCCCAACCCCATCCTGGGCTGCATCCCCAGGAGTGTGGGTAGCAGATTGAGAGGGGATTCTGCCCCCTGCTTTGCTCTGGGGAGACCTCCCCTGCAGTGCTGGGTCCAGCTCTGGAGCCCTCAGCACAAGGACAGGGACCTGTTGGAGTGGGGTCAGAGGAGCCACAGAGATGATCCAAGGGCTGGAGCAGCTCAGCTGGGAAGCCAGGCTGAGATTTTAATTCCTTGTGGGATAGTTTGCTGCACTCTGGCCCTATGAATCCCACAGCCTTCGTGCTTGGACACAAGGGATGGGGATAACTGACACCAAGACTCACTCAAACGCAGGAAACCGGGGTGCACGAGGGTCCCCACGCTCTCGGCCCGGCCGGCTCCCCCAGCAGTACCTGAGAACTGGGCGTGCAGCAGGCTCGCGGTCTCCTCGGGAAGCCGCCGCTTCTCCGCCAGCTCCCGCAGGACGTTCCCCGCGGCCCCGGGCCGATGCGCGGGGGGAGAGGGGCAGCTCCCCACCTCAGGGTCCTCCTGCCCCTGCGGCTTCTGGAGCGGCGGCTCCGGCTCCCCGCCCGCCTCCAGCCGCCCCTCCAAGCTGTAGTTATGGTCCCCGGCCGCGACCCCCGCGGGGAGGCTGCGGAGAGGCGGCTTCAGCGCTCCGGCGGGGACCCTGCGGCCAGCGGCCGGCGGCTCCTAAGCGGGGGAAGGGAGAGGAGATCAGGGCGCGCTGAGGCGGCCCGGAGGGGAGCGGGGTGAGAGAAAGAGGGGAGCGGAGCGCGGCCGTTACCCGCACGCACCGGGCGGGGAAAGCGGGAGGGCACAGCCCCCCGCCTCAGCTTCCGCCGCAGCCCGTAGCGCTCGAAGTCAGCCTCGGCGAAGTGCCGCGAGCAGAGGATGGCCCCGGGGCCGGGCTGCCAGGCCTGACGGCTCCGCGGGTCTACGCGGTTCACGGCGCGGATCCACTCGCGGCGTTGGGCGGCGTCTACCGGGAACCTGAGGCGGAGAGAGGGAGGAAGAGGGAGGGAGAGGGAGGGAAGCGGCTCGGGGGTGATGGCAGGCAGCGGGGGAGGCCGAGCCGCCTCAAGTTGGGAGGCCCAGCCGCCTCAGGAGGAGAGGCCGAGCCGCCTCAGGAGGAGAGGCCGAGCCGCTTCAGCGGGGGGAGGCCGAGCCGCCTCAGCGGGGGGGAGGCCGATCACCCTCAAGCGGGGGAGGCCGAGCCGCCTCAGCGGCGCGGCGCCGCACTCACTGGTGGAAGGAGATGCCGCGCTCCCGGCTCCGCCCGTTGTCACGGGCGGTGCAGCCCAGCGCCGAGCAGCTCCGCGTCATGGCTCCCCCGCCGCCGCTGCCGCTGCCGCCGCCACCACGCCCCGCCCCCCGGTACGGATCGCGCTCGCCCATTGGCTGTCATTTCCCGCCTTTCCGGCTTCCCTCTTCCTATTGGCTCGCCAGCCGCCGTCCTGTTGGAAGCTGCTCGCTCATTGGGGCGCGGCGGCCGGCTCCCATCGTCTTGTGACAGCTCGGCGGCTCCGGCTCGTTTCGACGTCGCAGCGGGCGGGAAGGGGGAGTGAGCCCAACCAATCGGCAGCGGCGGTGGAGGAAGCAGCAGCCAATGGCAAACGCTGATCCTCGCAGCCAATGAGAGCAGCGCTCTCAGTTCCTATATATAGCGCTGCGGGGGGGAGGCGCCTCTCTGTCACGCTGCGCTGCTGGGCTGAGCGGCATCGCTGAGCAGCGCCCGGCCCGATGGCGGGGCCGCCGCTGCTGCCGCCCGTGGGCGCTCAGCCTCGCCGGGGCTGGGACGGCGCCGGGCACAGCGTCTGCCCGTTGAGCTGAGGGGAAGCGGCGGGGCTGTGCTCCGTTCCGGCTGCCCTGAGAGGTGGGTCAGGGGCCGCGCCTGGAGGCGCCCCGGGGCTGCCAAAGCCGTTCTGCCGCCCCCACCGGGGACGGGCCCGGCCCCTGTCCGATGATGAGCCTTACTGCTGTTCACATCCTGACAGCGCCGTGATTGCAGTCCAACGGCTGAGGAGGACAGAGGCGCCGGAGGCTCCCTCCCCGAGTGGCGGGCGCCTTCCCCCGGTTCCTCCAGACCTCCGGCTGGGCCGCCGCCCCTAACGCCTCTCTCCCTCTTCCCCAGGCCTCGGCGCCGCGGAGCCCCCGGAGGCGCCGCCCCCGGGGGAGCCCTCCCTCCCCACCCCGCCAGGAGGGAGCCCCCGGGGGAGCCCTCCCTCCCCACCCCGCCGGGAGGGAGCCCCCGGGGGAGCCCTCCCTCCCCACCCCGCCAGGAGGGAGCCCCCGGGGGAGCCCTCCCTCCCCACCCCGCCAGGAGAGAGTCCCCGGGGGAGCTGGTAGCTGCACCCCCCACAGCCCCCCCCCCTCCCTCCTCCCGCGCAGGGGGAGGCGGAGCCCCGCTCTCCGCCGCCCGGAAGCCGCGGGGCGCGCCCGGAAAGCGGCGGCGGGCGAGAGGCGGGGACGCGGCTGCCACGTTGGAGCGGGCCGGGGCCGGGTGAGCTCCGGGGCCGGGAGGGAGGGGGCAGAGACACCCACTTCCCACCTCTTTCCATCCAGCTCCCGCCGGTAACGTGGCGCGGGTGCCGCTGGGGGAGGCGGCCGGGCCTGGGGACCGGGGTCCCCGCGGCGGGGGGAGCCCCGGGGGGGTGAAATAAGACCCCCAAAAAAGGAGACCGTGGCGGCTTTTGATGGGTTTATTCCCCCCCTGAGCCGGCCGGCCCCGGGGGGGGGGTTGGCAGCGGGGGTCCGGTGAGGGGTTTCCCTTGCTTATCCCCGGGGTTGTGGCCGTGGGGTACCCGGGTGCTGCTGGAGGATGGGTTTTGGGGGTGCTTGGAGCTTTGTCCGCCTTATCCTGCGTTACGGGCTCCTCCGCGGGTCGGTGGTGTCCTGGCAGCGGAGGATTATCCCTCCCCATCCCTCTGGCTGCGCGCTGCAGAGGATGCCCTGGGTACCTCTGTCTCTGTGGGGTGTCTTGAGGAGAAGGATCGCCCTGACCTCTTCTGCTGAGGCCTGATGTGGCTGCTGAACCCCCTGTATAACCATTGCCTTTCCTGGTTTTGTCTTTCAGCAAAATGAAGCTGAAGGAGATCGACCGTACTGCCATGCAGGCATGGAGCCCTGCCCAGCAGCACCCCATTTACCTGGCCACAGGTGAGTTTTGGGGAAGGATGTGCTAACAGGCTGCTGGGTGCTGCTTGTGGCTGCTCTGAAGTGATCTTAATTGGGAGCTGTAGAAGTTCTTTGGGGGTTGGACCTGATGGTCTCTTGATTTCCCTTCCAACCCTTATGACTCTGTGATTCTTTGGTGTCCTGAAAGCTGGAGCAGGGTGTGTGGGATGGTGCTTTTCATGGAGTTCTCTGGTTGTGCTGTGCATGAAAGCATGCTTTGCTTTCTGCAGGTGACAGCAAACATCCTCCTCTGTCTGCCAGGGTAAGGTGACAGCAGTCCTGAACACTAGTTCACTGTCCCTTGCTGCTCATGTATAACCTCAGTCGTTTTCTGTGTGCTGTCAGGGGAAGAGAGGTGCTTGCCCAAACCTCTTCCTGTTCATATTAGTTAAGAAACCCCAAAAGGGAGAACCAAAGGGAGAAGAGTTACATAGATTCCATTGAAACCACAGAAATCCCATCTCAAGGCCCTTTGTACAAAGGTCTTGACCGACCTTCCTCCCCGTGCTGCTTTGCAGGTACATCAGCCCAGCAGCTGGATGCAACCTTCAGCACAAGTGCTTCTCTGGAAATATTCGAGCTGGACTTAGCAGACCCGTCCCTGGACATGAAATCCTGTGCCACCTTCTCCTCCTCTCACAGGTAAGTGCAGTTGTAAGGGCAGAGTAGTGGCTGTGGGAGGGTGAGAGGCCGCGTTGTGATGTCTGTCTGCAGCAGGGAGGGGAGCACAAGTTTGGTGCCAAAGGGAGGAGGCATGTGGGTGCTATTGATGTTGTGGGCCAGTGAGGTGGCATTGTGAGGGCAGTGCAGGACTCCAGGGAGCTGTGAGCAGCTCAGACTCTCTCCTAAACCTAAAAAGTCTCATGCTGGCTGCAAGGTTTGAATGTGCATGCAGATACTTTGTCTTGGGGGAGCTTCTGGGGTGCAACAAAGAGCAGAGGGAAATGTGAGGCTTTGAAAATGCCATCTCAAGTCTTCACATTGCCCCATGCTGCTTGTGCTCAGGTATTTCAGGGGGCCTCCTGTAACATAACTGAGCTGGGTCGTGTTGTGTGTGTAGTCTCATACCTCACCCTGCAGCTGGGGAGCTGAGTTCCCAACTCTACAGCTCCACGTAGCTCTTGGTTTCTTGCCATCTGCTTGTCCAAAGAAATAGCCCATGTCAGAGGGTCCAGTTCCCACCTTAGCAGTGCTTGTAGCAGTGTTCTGGTGGTTGTAGCTCGTTGGGGGTGAGCTGGAATGGCATGGCTGGAAGCACAGGGTGCTTCTGTGGGGAGAGAAGGAGGTGGAAGCTGTTAGAGTGGTGAAGAGAGGGGGTGGGTGCCCCATCCCTGGGGGTGTCCAAGGCCAGGTTGGCTGGGGCCCTGGGCAACCTTGTGTAGCTCCAGGCCTGGAGGTTGGTGGCCCTGCCTGTGGCAGGGGGTTGGAGCTCTGTGCTCCTTGGGGTCCCTCCCAACCCAGACCAGTCTGATTCATTCCTGTTGGGTTGTATCCATGACTCTTCCATACCAGCTACAGTGTCAGCATAGCCACTCTCTCCCCTGGTGACCCAAAATTACATGACTGGAGGTTACAGCACTTTGCCACCTCCAAGACACAGCTGCAGGACCCCCACCTCTGCCTTGAGCAGAAATTAATTGGACTGTGCCTTCCAAAGCTGCCAATTCAAGACCTAAGGACCTACAACCCTTTCCTCAAACGTTCTGCACCAGAGCTGGGTTCCTGGGGGTTACACATCACCCACAAACACCAGGAGCAGGGTTGGGTTGCCCATGGGTTTGAGTGCAGTGAGGCTGTGCCCCTGCTGAGGGATGCTCTCCCCAGGGGAGGAGGTAGTGGTTGCAGCAGGAAGCAGCACTGTGTGGAGCTCTTGGGCCAGGACAGTCGTGTTGGGGTGGAGCAGAGCCTGTGTGCTGGCAGGCAGCTTGTGGTTGTCCACATTTCAGTACATGGGGCTGGGGAGAGACATCCATGGTCTCTAATTCCCTGTAGTGTGGGCAGAGCTGATGTCAGTGTGTCCTTCTGTCCTGTGCTGAGTGATGTTTCAGAAAGCTCTCCTTCCAGCCAGGCTGCCATGCTCCTTCACAAGTGCTTCCCTCAGGGAGCAGCACAAGAATATCACTTTGCCCCAGAAAATCTATTCCAGAGGAGGTTGAGTTTTATTTATTTATTGCTTTTTTTTTTTCCTTCAGTTCAAGATAACAAGTGCCCCAGCCAGCCATGGGCATGTCAGGCTTTATTGTGTTCTGCAGCAAATGCTAATGGCCAGGTGATTAAACCCAGAGGAGATAAATCCAGCCACCAGCCTTGTTTATTGTCCTGTGAGGAGGTTTTGCTCCACAGCCATCCTTAATCTTGGAGAGAGCAAAGAGCAAGAGGGAAGGAATGGCACAGTCCACTCTGGGTTCTGTTTCTTGCTGTTTTCTACCTGCATTTGGGGTTATTTTATGTCCTGTTGCATCTTGCTGGTGGTGTAATACACCTGGACAGCCCTGTCAGCCCCTTCACTCCTCATAACCACTGATAGTTCAGCTCAGGAGCATGAAAAGCCAACTCAGGGAAAGAGTCTGTCTGATGGCATCAGCAGCATCGTTCTTGGAGTGTGGGTCACAGGAGGGGATCCTCCCCCTCTGCTCTGCCCTGGCCAGGCCCCACCTGGAGTGTTGTGCCCAGTGCTGGGCTCCCTGGGACAGAACAGCCAGGGATCTCCTGGAGAGAGTCCAGCAGAGGCTGCCAAGGGGATGAAGGGCCTGGAGCATCTCCCCTGCCAGGAAAGGCTGAGTGAGCTGGGGCTGTTCAGCCTGGAGAGAAGAGACTGAGAGGGGAGCTGATCAATGGGGATCAATAGCTGAAGGGTGGCACACAGGGGAACATGGGCAGCCTCTGCTCAGTGTCTGTGGGGACAGGACAAGGGGCGATGGGCTCAAGTTGGAGCAGGGGAAGTTCCACCCCAATGTGGGGAAGAACTTCTTCCCGGTGAGGGTGAGGGAGCCCTGGGACAGGCTGCCCAGGGGGTGTGGAGTCTCCTTCTCTGGAGAGATTCCAGCCCTGCCCTGTCCTAGGGACCCTGCTTTGGCAGGGGGTTGGACTGATGGGCTCTGGAGGGCCCTTCCCACCCCTGGGATCCTGTGGATCTTGGATGATCCCCCAGGATCCCAGCACTGCACTAGGGCACTGAGCACCCAGTGGTTAGGGGGTTTCTCACCCAGCCTTCACTCTTTGGCCAGCTGGCTGCAGGGTGTGTTTTTCATGCTGCAGTTGTTGGGATTTATAGGAATTACTTGGAAGTTGCCAGGGATGACAAAGGGATGGATGATAGCACAGTGAATGCTGGGTGGTGGCAAGTCCTTGTCACCTTCTGGTCAGCATGGGCTCACTTTCTGCTTGTGTAGGAGCTGACAGGAGGTCATCTCATGTAGAAGTGAATTCTTTGCATGGCTGAATGAACAGGAATGCTGCTCTGCTTGTGCAGCACGTTCACTGAGATGAAGGAAATTGGGGTATTTGCAGATGGCCACAGGGATGGGAAAACACTTCATTTTCAGAAGCATGTTGAAATCCTCTTGATTTAGCCTGGAAAATGGCTTGTGGTCTGAGAAACACGTGTTTGTGATGTGTGTAACCTACTTGCTGAGCCTCCAGAACAGCAGATCAAACACTGTACACCCAGAAGCATGGATAGGGGAAAGGATTTGGAATTTTTCTAGTTCCTCTTTTCTCCTCTCTCATATGAAGAGCTGCTCACAGGAAGCAGAGGAGCCTCCAGGCTGTGGTTGGATGGGCTCAGAAGTCCTTCCTTTGATTCCTTCTCTTGCTTTGCAAAGCTGGGCTCCAAAGTCACGTCTGGTTGGAAGCACTTGGCTGATTTCTGCAGCCAGGGGGGTTGAGGTGTTGCTGCTTGTGCATCTTGGGACCCCCACATCTTGATATTAGAGGGCTGGAGCAGCTCCCCTACGGAGAGAGGCTGAGGGAGCTGGGCTGGGTCAGCCTGGAGCAGAGAAGGCTGTGGGGGGACCTCACTGCAGCCTCCCCGTCCCTGAAGGGAGCAGAGGAACAGGAGGGGAATCAGCTTGTTCAAGGGCAGAGACTGGCAGGACAAGGGGGCTGGAGTGAAGCTGGAGGAGGGAAGGGGGAGAGGAGATCTGAGGGGGAAGTTCTGTGCAGAGAGAGTGGGAAGGGGCTGCCCAGAGAGGGGGTGGGTGCCCCGTGTCTGGGGTTGTTGAAGGCCAGGTTGGCTGGGGCCCTGGGCAACCTTGTGTAGCTCCAGGCCTGGAGGTTGGTGGCCCTGCCTGTGGCAGGGGGTTGGAGCTCTGTGCTCCTTGGGGTCCCTCCCAACCCAGACCAGGCTGGGATTCTGTGATGGGCAGGGTTGGCAGTGCAGGGACTCTCTGGTAAGGAGAGGTGCAGGTGGTGGGGCGTTTTCCTCTCAGATGCCTCTGCTCTGCCTGTTAGCAGCAGTGAGCAAAACAGGGTGCACCAGTCTGTGTGGTTGTAGCTTTTGGGAACCTTTGTGTCTTCCAGGTACCACAAGCTGATCTGGGGGCCACACAGCATGACCTCAGGGGACAGAGTCTCTGGGGTCCTGATCGCTGGTGGTGAGAATGGGAATGTCCTTCTGTACGACCCAGCCAAGATCCTGGCTGGGGACACTGATGTCATCATTGCCCAGAAGGACAAGCACACAGGACCAGTAAGAGCACTTGATGTCAACATGTTCCAGGTTGGTTTTCTGCTGTTCTTCTTCTGCCTGTCTTAATTTGTAGCCTTGTTTCTGCCCCTTCCCTGAAAAGCAGGAACTAAATTAGATGCCCTCATGGCCAAGGGGGCTGATGGCATCCTGGGGTGTATGAGAAGGGGTGGTTAGGAGGTCAGGAGTGGTCCTTGTCCCCCTCTGCTCTGCCCTGGTGAGACCCCACCTGGAATGTTGGGCCCAGTTCTGGGCCCCTCAGCTCCAGAAGGACACAGAACTCCTTGAAAGAGCCCAGCCAGGGCTGATGGAGGGAGTGGAACCCCTTCCTCATGAGTAGAGGCTGAGGGAGCTGGGCCCCTTCAGCCTGGAGAAGAGGAGCCTGAGGGGTGAGCTCATCACTCAGTGTGTGAAGGGTGAGAGTCAGGAGGCTGGAGCCAGGCTCTGCTCAGGGGTGGCAGCCACAGGACAAGGGGCAGCGGGTGCAGCTGGAGCAGAGGAGGTGCCATGGGAACATAAGGAGGAACTTTGTCCCTGTGAGGGTGAGGGAGCCCTGGGACAGGCTGCCCAGAGAGGCTGGGGAGTCTCCTTCTCTGGAGACATCCAAACCCCCCTGGATGTGTTCCTGTGGGATTTAGTCTGGGTGATCCTGCTCTGGCAGGGGGTGGGACTGGATGATCTCTCAAGGTCCCTTCCAGGCCTGGTCTCTCTGTGATTGTATTTAGTAGAAAAATTCTCCCCTTCCTGGCATTTCAGGATGGGGAACGAGGGAGTTGAAGGTTCATTCCTTCCCCTTTTCAATTCACATGGTCCATTCAGTGGGTCTCTTTAGCTCCACTTACTTTTAAAGTAAGTAGAAGGTGTCTTCTGTGGTGTCTTTAGCCAGTCTCCCTCTCTAGCTCCAAAGCACCATGCCAACATTGTCCTCATCACCCTCCTGTTTCCTTGACACCAGACTTACCTCTCTCCTCTGACAATGGAGTAGGGTCTGTCTTCAAGACCCCTAAGCACTGCAGCTTGGGAAGCAGAGGCAGGCCAGAAGCAGGGTGAGGTGGCCTCTTTAGCAGAAGAGCTCTCAAAAGCAGCCAGCTTTTCCTCCCTCACTGAGTGCTTACTTCCTCCTCCACACAGTGGCTTGGTTTTCCCTTGTCCCCACCAGCTGTGTGAGATCTTGGTTGGGTTTGTGGGCTAAATGGCCCTTCTGTCCCCACGTGCTGGCTGCCAGCAGTGCCCTGTGTTCCTTGTGTCCTCTCTGAATCGCTCCCTTTCCCCTTCTCCTGATTATAAAGTCAGGACACACTTGTTACCAGCCACAGGATGAGACCAAAGGGTGCTGGGTGCCCTTGTCTTGTGTCACCCTGCCTGGACTTTTGCCTCTGGGACACAGGATTGCTCCAGATGATGGCACTCACTGTGGGCAGGGTGCTGCCTGCTGCTGGAGACACAGATGCCACTCTCCTTCCAGGCCCGCCCCTCTTTAAGTAACTCACTCTTAGCTCTGTTCCTCCCTAAGCTGGTCTGACAGCCAAAAGCCATATCCTGAGCTGGCAGGAGGAACTTGTGGTCCATGGATCTCCTTCTCTGGAGACATTCAACCCTTCCTGGATGTGTCCCTGTGGGATTCAGTCTGGGTGACCCTGCTCTGGCAGGGAGGTTGGACTGGATGATCTCCAGAATTCCCTTCCAACCTCTAAATCCTGTGTTCTGATGCCTCCTGGCAGCCCAGGCTGTGAAACCTGGTGCTGAAAACACACTTATCATCTATTAATGTGTCTTACAGACCAACCTGGTGGCCTCAGGTGCTAATGAATCCGAAATCTACATCTGGGACTTGAACAACTTTGCCACACCGATGACACCGGGTGTGAAGACACAGGTACCACATCTGTGAGGGGTAAAACCCACTGAGCAGAGGAGTAGGGGGGAAAAATAATGCCTATCACTGAAGTTGAAAGCTCTTGGAGGGGGTGGGAAGCCTTCTGAAGCCCTGACTTGGGCAGTGGTTAACTGTAGCTAGCCATGAGCTGTGTTCCTGGCAGTGGGAGGTGCCAGATCTCTCTGCATCCAAGCAAAGTGTGTTCTACACCTTGGATTCCAGTGGCTTTCCTGAAGCCAGCAAAACCAGCCCTCCCATTGGTGCTCAATTCCTACAACATGCCTGTTCCTGTGGAGTTTGAGCTGGTTTTTCCCCTTGGGACGTGCCTGTGACTCAAAGCACGTGGCAGGAGCCTGTGTCCCTGAGGTCAGCTCCCTGTGTGGCAGCACAGCTTTTGGTGAACACTGTGGGAAGGAAACCAGTTGGGTCTAAGAGCTTTTCCACACTCTGTGTGTAGCTGTGATGTCCCTTCCCAGGTCCATACAAGGCTCCCTGGACACTGCTGCTGCTTCTCCTGGCCCCTGGAGGGTGGTTTCCCAGCCCTGCCTTTAGGTGCAGGGGTGCCCCATGGAACTCTTCCAAGCAAATGATGTGGGTTTTTCTAAGCCAGACCCTAATAATCCAGTTTGTGGACCCAGCTCTACTTCCAAGGAGTAATTGTCTGTTCCTGAGGACACTTGTGCTTAGTCTTTGAGGGATGAATGCAGACAGGAGGGGAATCAGCTTGTTCAAGGGCAGAGACTGGCAGGACAAGGGGGCTGGAGTGAAGCTGGAGGAGGGAAGGGGGAGAGGAGATCTTAGGGGGAAGTTCTGTGCAGAGAGAGTGGGGAGGGGCTGGAAGGGGCTGCCCAGAGAGGGGGTGGGTGCCCTGTGTCTGGGGGTGCTCAAGGCCAGGTTGGATGGGGCTCTGGGCAACCTTGTGTAGCTCCAGGCCTGGAGGTTGGTGGCCCTGCCTGTGGCAGGGGGTTGGAGCTCTGTGCTCCTTGGGGTCCCTCCCAACCCAGCCCAGGCTGGGATTCTATGAATGTTTCATACAGCAAAGGAGAGAGTGCAGATAGCAGAGGAAATCTGTCAGCTTCTAAACTGGGGGGTTTGGGTGTTGTTCTGCCTGTGCAGCAAAGCAAAACTCACCTGGTACCTGGGATGAGTCTCATCTCCTCACAGCTGTGTCATTCAGCCACTCCTGACAACAGGCTGTGAGCCTTTGCTTTGGAAAGGCTGTGACAGGCTGTTTTCTCTCTCTCTGTGTGTGTGACAGCCTCTGGAGGACATCAGCTGCATCTCCTGGAACAGGCAGGTCCAGCACATCCTGGCCTCTGCCAGCCCCAGCGGCAGGGCCACCGTCTGGGACCTCAGGAAGAACGAGCCCATCATCAAAGTCAGTGACCACAACAACAGGGTGAGTTGGCTCTCCCATGGGTGCAGGGCACCTCTTGGCACGTGGGGACAAGCCACAGCACCTCTTCCTCCATCACTGAGGACACTGGCCTCTGGTTTATGCCACCTGCTCCATGTCTGAAGCTTTCTCCTCCTACGTGCTCCGTGTATGCAGAGGGGTTGTCAGCGTCTCAGATGGAAATAGCAGATGGAGGATTGAAGTGAAGTGCTGGATTTCCTACTGGGGTGATAAGCTAGTTCCAAGAATGCTGCTCCTCATCTGGTTGGGGCTGCCACAGAAGGGATTTTGGAAAGAAAGGTGCAGATGGGTGCTCCTGAAGTAGCTGTGTGGTCACCCCATGGGCAAACTAACTCTCAGTGGTTCCTGGCTTTGCAGATAGGTGCTCCTGAAGTGGCTGTGTGGTCACCCCATGGGCAAACTTAACTCTCTGGTTCCTGGCTTTGCAGATAGGTGCTCCTGAAGTACCTGTGTGGTCACCCCATGGGCAGACTAACTCTCAGTGGTTCCTGGCTTTGCCTGGTGTGACAGCAGCAGAGTACACTGACTTCATCATGTGCTTGTGGCCTGGTGATGATACCTGTCCACATGGCTGGAGCACCTGCCTAATGATGGCTTTTAGGAAAATAAGAATAAAAATAATAGAGAAAAAAGGGTTTTGTGGAGGACTTGGTAGTTTTCCTACATTAAAACAGAGGATTGTGGACAGGACAGCACTTCTCTTTGAGAAGACTTTGGGAAGGCACCTGCAAGTCTCATGGAAACAAGGGGAACATCCCAACCTGGTTGCAGTCAGAAATAAAGCCCCCAAACACAGCTACAAATCCCCCAGAGACAGTGTTTTACCCTGCCTGGGGGTGTACTCAGGCTAATCATCTTCTGTCCTGTAGTGCTGCTTACTTTATGCTGTGGCACGATGTTGTCCTGCAGATGCACTGCTCAGGCCTGGCATGGCACCCTGATGTTGCTACCCAGATGGTTTTGGCCTCAGAGGATGACAGGCTGCCTGTGATTCAGATGTGGGACCTCAGATTTGCCTCTTCACCTCTTCGTGTTCTAGAAAGCCACACGAGGTACTGTGGTGCTTGTGCTGTTGGTGACCATGTACCAGCCTGTACACCCTGGTTCTTGCTCAGTCCTCCCTGAATTATAGAATCCCAGCCTGGGCTGGGTTGGGAGGGACCCCAAGGAGCACAGAGCTCCAACCCCCTGCCCCAGGCAGGGCCACCAACCTCCAGGCCTGGAGCTACACAAGGCTGCCCAGGGCCCCAGCCAACCTGGCCTTGAACACCCCCAGACACGGGGCACCCACCCCCTCTCTGGGCAGCCCCTTCCAGCCCCTCCCCACTCTCTCTGCAAAGAACTTCCCCCTAAGATCTCCTCTCCCCCTTCCCTCCTCCAGCTTCACTCCAGCCCCCTTGTCCTGCCAGTCTCTGCCCTTGAACAAGCTGAGTCCCCTGAAGGTCACTGGGTTGGAGGTGGCCCTTCCAGCAGCAGGCAGAGTTGTGAGGTGGTGGCTTGCTGACTAGCCAGCCCCTTGCCTCTTGGGGACGTGCTGGTTTGAAGGGAACCAATCCCAGAATGAAACTTCCCCAGTTGCCCCAGTCCAGCACTGGGTTTAAGGAGAGAGAACAGCAGGAAGTCTGTGCTGTGGGTTCTACCAAACCCATTGCCAGCAGCTCTGCTCACTTGAACCTCCTACTAACTAAAAAGAATCCCAGAATCCCAAGGTTGGGAAAGACCTTTAAGATCATCAAATCCAACCATTTCCTGTCCTGTGCTGACAGCCAACAGTCCTCAGTCACCACCCTTTCCTCCAGGTTCACACGCTGTAGCTGATGGTACCACAGGCAAACAAGCTGTTGGGGTGGAACACTCAGCTAGTGTGGGCAGCCAGCTTGAAATATGCCTTTTAAATCACCACTTTGCATGTGTATTAAATTTATTTTGGTTGTGACTTTTCACCCAGGGGCATATTGGCCATTGCCTGGAGTATGGCAGATTCAGAGCTGCTGCTCAGCTGTGGGAAGGATGCTAAAATCCTCTGCTCCAACCCAAACACAGGAGAGGTATTGTACTTCCTAAAAACAACCCCCCCAAACAACTCTGGTCAGTGGGGTAAGCCAAGCAGGTGTTGGTGGGCTTTGTCTTCCCAGGAATGATGCTTCTCCCTGTCCTGTGTAGTTGTGTTTGTGTTCCAGTGTGCAGGACTCCTTCCTAGTCTTGCTGATACCACATGTTTGTTCCTGGCAGGAGAGCAGCAGTAAGAGTAAGGTCCCTGCTCATGATGAGGGATAGAAGAGGCCCAATTTAATCTTAAGTATTCCATTCCTACTCCTTTTCTCTTCACACTCCTCCAGGTTTGGGTCTGATGAGGCTGGGTCACTGCTACAGTTGCCCTTTTTCTTCTGTAAGGAAGAACTTGGATCCAGACCAGAAGGGTTTTGTAGGCTCTTACAATAGAGGCAGTGAGAGCTGCTTCAGCATGTTCCCACTGCACCCTTCAGGCCCTGGGGCACCTTTCAAAGGGATACAGGTCTCTTTCTTTCCCTAGACAGCTTGAATCTTTGGCCCTGGACCATGAGAAGGGCTTTGGGCACGCTGGAGGGCTCCTCACCTCCAGTAATCCTGCCAGGTCAGAGTGAGAAGTGTTTCTGAAGTTCAGACATTGCCCCCAGAACTCTTTAGCTGTGCTCTGGCAGATGAATCCTGAGCTGCTGGGAAGGCTTTGTGTGTGGATGAGTCACACTATGTGTTGTTATTGAAAATAAAGAGTCTCCTGGGAGACAGGCAGTTAGCATTTCAGTGTTTGGGTGTCTCCTCCTCCGTGGTTAAACATCTGCTGCAGTGCTGGGCTTGTCTGTTCCAGGGCAGGAGAGACTGCTCAGCTTGCAGGCTTTAACTTCTCAGGCTTTGCTGGGAAAACACACTTAGTTTGGAGCCTGGACATGTCTCCATGTAGCATGTAGAGGTACCCAGGTTAGCTCTGGGCGAGCTAGCAGGGGTATGAGCAGCTCCCAGCTCGCAGTGGGACAGTGCAGACCAGCCCTGCCTGTGTATCTTCTCCTGTGTGGGTTAAATGGAAGATTTAATGGGAGGAGGATGAAATTAAGCAGTGCTGTGTGCTGATCTCCTCTGGTGACTGGCCTGATCTCCTCTGGTGACTGGCCTGATCTCCTCTGGTGACTGGCCTGATCTCCTCTGGTGACTGGCCTGATCTCCTCTGGTGACTGGCCTGATCTCCTCTGGTGACTGGCCTGATCTCCTCTGGTGACTGTCAGGGTTTGCTTCCTCTTAGTGTGTACGGTGATGGGAGGCTGCTATCTCCAGGCAGGCAGGAAAGGTGTAGCTGCTGGCCATGGTAGTGAAAACCCTGACTTGTTGGACTTGTTCTTTGCTGCCCAGGTGCTCTATGAGCTGCCCACCAACACACAGTGGTGCTTTGATATCCAGTGGTGCCCCAGGAACCCTGCTGTCTTGTCTGCGGCTTCGTTTGACGGGCGCATCAGTGTTTACTCCATCCTGGGAGGCAGCACCGATGGCTTGAGGCAAAAGCAAGTTGACCAGGTATTGAGAAATCCTTGGCTAAGAACACAAGACAGGAAGCAGGGCTTGGAAAATCCAGGCTCCTGGGAAGTCTTCAGTGGTGCTACTTTGTAGGAGCACCGCTCTGGTGCAAATCAGTGCTGATGTTTAGCTTCTTGGAGATATGTCACCTCTGTTTTTCTCCTCATTATTCAAGCTTTCATCATCTTTTGGGAACCTGGATCCATTTGGCACAGGACAGCCCCTCCCACCCCTTCAGCTTCCCCAGCAGACTGTCCCTCAGAGTGTGGTTTTGCCCCTGAAGAAACCACCCAAGTGGATCCGGAGACCCGTGGGAGCGTCCTTCTCGGTAAGCCTGGGACAAGGGGAGCCCTCCTTGGCCATGGAGGGGTGGGATGGCCACACTGGTGACTCAGTGCAGCAAGAGAGAAGTTCAGTGTTGTGCTTGAACCTTGGGAAAACTCCTCTTTGTCATCCTGCTGGGAGATGCTCATGGCACTTGGGACAGGGAGTCAGCACAAGCATGGGGAAAGGGAACAGGAGTGTGGTGGAGAACGCTTGGGTTAGCCTGGATCAAGGCTGTGGGACTGCAGCAAGGCCCCTCTCAGCTGGCTGGTTTGCAAATCAACCAGCCACAGAGGATGGCAAGGCCCTGCTTTTTGTGGGAGAGGAGTTGCCTGCTGTTCAGCTTGTTTTCCACACCCCCAGGCCATTTCTTAGGGATCACCTGAAGGCTTTAACCTGACCCCTTGGGATTGATTTCTCTGCCAAAACACTGCTCAGTTTTCAGCATCATATATCCCATAGCATCAGTTACACCCAACCTTCTCCTGTCAGAGATGTTGCCTAGCCACTGGCTGAGGGTGTTTACTCCCTTATCCATCCTGCTTTTCCAGGAGCCAGCTCTCAGTCATCCCCTTGGCAAGGTTTAGCTGACTCTGACCTGTGTAAATCAACTATATAATCAAATCATATGCAAGCCCCTTCTAATTTTCTTTTCCTTCTGCTGAATTGCCTTCTCTCACATGATGATACAGCTTCCTGTCCATCTCAGGGGGCTTTTGATGGGTAAGAGCAGGGCAGACATCACACTCAAGTGTTTATTTAACCATGCCTGGATTTCTTTGGTGATTGCATTGCAATATCATGAGATAATCCATTTATGCTAGGCACTGTGTAGGCTCACACCTCCAGCTCTTGGTTTCTGGTCCATCTTTTGCCTGAGGGAGGGGAAAAAAGGGTAAAGGAGTAGCTGTGCTCATAGATCTTCAGTGTGCACCCACTTACCCAGCAAGCTGCATGGAATTATGGGGTGGCAGTAAAAGAAAACCCAAGTTATCTATGTTGGGAATGTTTTCCTTTGGGTAATAAGCATGTATATGCTCTAGAAAATCATAGAATCCCAGCCTGGGCTGGGTTGGAAGGGACCCCAAGGAGCACAGAGCTCCAACCCCCTGCCACAGGCAGGGCCACCAACCTCCAGGCCTGGAGCTACACAAGGTTGCCCAGGGCCCCAGCCAACCTGGCCTTCAACACCCCCAGACACGGGGCACCCACCCCCTCTCTGGGCAGCCCCTTCCAGCCCCTCCCCACTCTCTCTGCACAGAACTTCCCCCTCAGATCTCCTCTCCCCCTTCCCTCCTCCAGCTTCACTCCAGCCCCCTTGTCCTGCCAGTCTCTGCCCTTGAACAAGCTGATTCCCCTCCTGTTCCTCTGCTCCCTTCAGGGACGGGGAGGCTGCAGTGAGGTCCCCCCACAGCCTTCTCTGCTCCAGGCTGACCCAGCCCAGCTCCCTCAGCCTCTCTCCATAGGGGAGCTGCTCCAGCCCTCTGAGCATCTCCGTGGCTCCTCTGACCCCTCTCCAACAGCCCCACATCTCTCTTGCACTGGGGCCCCAGCTCTGGACACAGGACTCCAGCTGGGGAGGGCAGAGCAGAGAGGGACAATCCCCTCCCTGTCCCTGCTGCCACCCCTCTGCTGATGGAGCCCAGGATCCCATCGCCCTTCCCAGCTTCAGGAGCACACTGCTGGCTCAGGGGAAGCTTCTCCCCCACTATGACCCCCAGGTCCTTCCCAAATCCTCTGTGTACATCTGTGTGTCCTTCATGTGTGCTCCAGTCTGTGCTTGTCTCTTATACATCACATGTGCCTCACTTCCAGTTTGGGGGGAAGCTGGTTACCTTTGAGAACACCAAGTCCCAGCAGCAGCCAGGCCTGGAGCAGCAGCAGCAGCAGAGGCACCAGGTCTACGTGAGCCAGGTTGTTACAGAGAAGGAGTTCCTGGCCCGTTCCACCCAGCTGCAGGAGGCTGTGCAGTCTGAAGGCTTTGTCACCTACTGCCAGAAGAAGATGGACATGGCTCAGACTGACTTTGAGAAGAATGTGTGGGCTTTCTTAAAGGTAAGAGGGTCAGAGTGGGTCAGGAGCTCCCTGTTGGCTTGGGAAGACTGAGGAGAAATGGGTTGTTCTGGACATTACTGGGGTTCAGCAGAGGAGATGCTGGAAAACACCAGTGTTGGCTGTGGGAATAATGCCTGTAAGCCATGGTGTTGGAGGTATCCCACCAGAAAAGAAAGGCTCCTCAGGGCCAGGGTTGTTTGTGGGGTTTGTGTGAAACCACAGCAGAAGCCAAGGCTTCAGAAAAGGCACCCTGTGGGTTTTACACCCCCAGTCAGAACATCTTTGTGTGGGGAGCTGGTGAAAGGGGATAAAGCTTTGGGATGGCTTTAGCTGTGCTTTTCACTGCTCACTATGAACATTCAGAGGTTTCTAAGTTGGTTCAGTGATGTAGCTTAAGAGACAACTAACAATACAGCTTGGATACAAGGAGAACTTGCATGTTTTGAGGTGAGAAAGTGGGTAAGCAGATTGTTCACCAAGACTGAAGCCTTGCCTACCTGCAAGCCCTTTCCAGTTCTCCTTCCTACACTCAGTCTCCATGGTCTCCAGTTCTCACTGGGTGGTTTGTGCCAGTTGAGTGACAAACCAGGGAATGAAAAGCTGGGGATTGCAATTTATTCTTCATTCTTTTGTTTCTCAAAGGTGAACTTTGAAGAAGATTCCCGTGTTAAATACCTTGAGCTCTTGGGGTACAGGAAGGATGATCTAAGGAAGAAGGTAAATGTGCCTGGAAGTTGTGCTTGTCTTAAATGCTCTTTAAATTTTGTCTGGATGAACAGCTCCTGAGTGACTTCAGGAATTCTCACAGCTAGCAGTTTGCTGGGCTGGGGTTTCTCATTAGCTGTGTCACCTTCTTGCAATGTGGGTGTTGAGTGGAGACTTCAGGGCAGGCAGCAGAGGTGTGTCTGCATCTGACTGCCCAGGGTTGATCTGAAATTCTCACCAATCAAGAAGGTTTGATGTTTGTCTGTCCAAGCTCTTCATGTAACTTAATCACAGAATCCCCAGGTTGGAAAAGACCTTTGAGTCCAACTGTCCCTGTCTTCTACTAACCCACAGCCCTGAGCACCTCATCTCCCCGGCTGTTAAACACCCCCAGGGGTGGGGACTCAGCCCCCTCCCTGGGCAGCCTGTGCCACAGCCCCACAGCTCTGCCAGGGAAGAACTTTGCCCTCCCAGCTGAGCTGACCCTGCCCTGGGGCAGCTTGAGCCCATTGCCCCTCGTCCCATCTCCTGTCCCCTGGCTGCAGAGACCATCGCCCACCTCTCTGCACCCTCCTGGCAGGGCAGGGGAGGTGGGGAGAAGGTCTCCCCTCAGCCTCCTCTGCTCCAGGCTGAACACCCCCAGCTCCCTCAGCTGCTCCTCATGAGGAAGGGGTTCTACTCCCCCCGTCACCCCTGGCTGGGCTCTTTCCAGGACCTTCATGTCCTTCTTGGAGTGAGGGGCCCAGAACTGGACACACTATTCCAGGTGGGGTCTCCCTAGGGGAGAGCAGAGGGGGAGAAGGACCTCTTCTGACCTCCTAACCCCCCACTTCTCATACACCCCAGGATGCCACTGCTCCAGCAAGTTGAGCACAGCTTTTTGTGAGAACAGCCTAAAAGATAAAATAAAGCCTGTGGCACTAAAAGCAGTAGATGATAGCAGTGGTGTTGGGGAAGCCAGGCTCCTAAAGATGCTCAACTGATGTTTTTCTGCATATATCCTAAACTCTGTACCTTAATCCTGTCGTTTTGAGGGCCACAGTTGAACCTGGGGTCATGATTTGCTTTGCAGAGCAGTAAAAGCTGGTGCTTTATCTCTCCTGTACCTCAGGAGATGCTGGGCCACAGCCACATGCCTGCTGTGGTTTGAACTTTGAACTTGGGCTTTGGAGCAGGAGTCCTGTGAGGAGCAGCTGGGGGAGCTGGGGCTTTGTAGTCTTGAGAAGAGGAGGCTGAGGAGAGACCTTATCACTGCCTACAGCTACCTGTAAGGAGGGTGCAGAGAGGTGGGCGATGGTCTCTCAGCTGACAAGCAATAGGATGAGAAGAAATGGTTTCAAACTGCCCCAGGGGAGATTTAGGTCAGAGATCAGGAAGGATTTCTGTCCTGAAAGGGCTGTCAAGAACTGGAACAGGCTGCACAGGGAGGTGGAGGAGTCACCATCCCTGGAGGGATGTAAAAGGTGTGTGGAATAAGTCCTTAAGGACATGATCTAGAGGTGGGCCAGGCAGGGTGAGGCTGGGGTTGGACTCCAGGATAATAAAGGTCTCTTCCAACCTAAATGATTCTGTGATTCCATCCAGGCTCCCTGCTCCATAGGGATTTCCCCACCCAGAGCAGACAGAGGGGTTTCCCCTGCATGCTCTCACACTCCTTCTGTCCCTGTGGGGTTCAGAGCCCTCAGGTTAACAATTAACAGTTTAGAAGCCTAGAGCAGCTGTTGTTTGTGTCAGAGCTTGGGGTGCAGGGGGCTCAGCAGCAAATCCATCCCCAGGCTGGGGAAGGAGATGGCTTTAATTTCACAGCAGGGGTTCTCCTGATAACTTACTGGCCACAGGGAACAGCTCTGTGGTGGGAGAGGCCTGACTGCAGAGAACAACATGGCTCTGACTGACATCTGGGCTGTCTTCTAGGTTACATCCACTCTGAATCAAGAGGGGCTGGCAGATGGTGGCTTGGGAGAGGTGAGCAAGCACGTGTTTACTCTTAGAATCACAGAGTCCCAGCCTGGGCTGGGTTGGGAGGGACCCCAAGGAGCACAGAGCTCCAACCCCCTGCCACAGGCAGGGCCACCAACCTCCAGGCCTGGAGCTACACAAGGTTGCCCAGGGCCCCAGCCAACCTGGCCTTCAACACCCCCAGGGACGGGGCACCCACCCCCTCTCTGGGCAGCCCCTTCCAGCCCCTCCCCACTCTCTCTGCACAGAACTTCCCCCTCAGATCTCCTCTCCCCCTTCCCTCCTCCAGCTTCACCCCAGCCCCCTGAACGCCCCAGCAGTGTGCACAGTAAGAGTCATTCTCCTTTCTCCTGAGTAGCTCTCCCAGAGTCAGTCACAAATAACCCAGCACATGCCAAGCTCCTGCATGAGGGGACTTTCTGTGAAGACTTTTCCACTCAATTCCCCCCCCACCCCCCTCCCCAGCAAAGGGCCCTGTCACAGGCTTTAGATCAGGGTCTCAGTGATGTCCCTCCACCTCTCCTTGCTGCCTGGCTCCCACAGCATCACCTTCCCCAGGCTTTAAAGAAAAAGAGCAAGACAGAGAGCATGAAACATGGTTCAGGCCTTGTGTGTTGTAACTGTGAGGGCCTGCACCTCCTGCTTTCATGCTGTAGGCATTTTGGATGCCATCTGTCCTTGCCTAATGGGTCAGAAAGGTTTTACTGTGTGTTTTTAGACAGCTAAGATGAAAACAGCCCGAGGTACTGTGTAACAACAAGGAGCAAGGAGATGGAGGGCCTCAAGCAGGCACCATCAAGGCATCTCTGTGACCTCCAGTGTGGTTCTGGCTGCTGTTGGGTGGGAAGCTGGCTGTGCTCAGCAGTGCAAAGTGTCTCTCCCCCTCTTGCTGCTTTGTCTTCATTGTATCTTCTCTCTCCTGAAGGTTCCTGCAGAAGCTGAGGAATCTGTGCCAAACCAGGGGGGTGAAGGCCAGGCTGGGGAGGAGCAGTTCTTGGAGGAGGTATGTGTTGTTCCTCTGTGCATTTCCATTGTTGCTATGAAGAGCAGTTTGCTTTGGTGACTTTTCCTAGTGCTGAGGATACATGGAAGGACAAGAAGTTATTTAAAAGGAGTAAAAGGTGCTTGAGACTTTCTCAGGGGCCTCAGAGTGGCTCAGCCACCTGGCTGCTGCTGTTTGGGAGCTCCAGATACCCACACTGTGCTCTGCCTTCCATGCTGGGTAGGAACATGGTGCTTCCAGTGCTGCTTCTCCTTGGCATCTGTTTCATGGAGCAGTTCCCTCTGAGAACAAGGCTGTTACAATGGTGTGTCTACATGCACTGGAGGGCCTTTGGTCAGCCCTGGCCTCTCTCAGTGTGTTTAGGAGGAGCTGTGTGCAGGCACCTGGGCAGGTTCATGGCCCTGCACTGGAACAGGATCATGTAGAATCATTAAGGTTGGAAAAGCCCTCCAAGAGCATCCAGTCCAACCATCCCCCTTACCATCTCTATTGCTCACTAACCCATGTCCCTGAGGAGCTCACCCAGCCTTTCCTTGGACACCCCAAGGGATGGTGACTCCACCACCTCCCTGGGCAGCCTGTTCCAATGCCCAACAGCTCTCTGGGAGAAGAAATTTCTCCTCATTTCTAACCTGAACCTGCCCTGGGGCAGCTTGAGCCCATTGCCCCTCGTCCCATCTCCTGTCCCCTGGCTGAAGAGACCATCACCCACCTCTCTGCACCCTCGTGGCAGGGCAGTGGAGGTGGGGAGAAGGTCTCCCCTCAGCCTCCTCTTCTCCAGGCTCAACACCCCCAGCTCCCTCAGCTGCTCCTCAGAGGATTTGCCCTCCAGCCCCTTCCCCAGCCTGGTTGCCCTTCTCTGGACTTGCTCCAGGACCTCCATGTTCTTCTTGGAGTGAGGGGCCCCGAGCTGAGAAAATGAAAGGGATGCTCTTCCCTTTGAAGCTAAGGATCTCTTAGGTGGCTGGCAGCCTGAAGGTCTGTCTTGATCTGCAAGAACCATGGATTTTTAATGTCTGTCTCTTCCCAGTGCTGGTGTAACCTCCCAAGTGACGCTTTCTCCTTTCTCTTAGCTGGTGAAGGACCAGAAACAAGAAACAGAAGATCTCAGATCTGCCAAGAAAACCTTTAACATCTCAGTTAGTGGAGGTAAAACAAGCCCTCTGCTCTTGATGTCGTTGAACTGCTGATAAATGCTGATGGTGATGCTGGTATCCCAGTGCTGAGGCTGGTTGTACACAGGTTGCTACAGGTCATCATGACCTGTCTCCTGACTGTTCCACAGCAGTCTGGAGGCACTTGGAAGTACAGCTTCTGTAGGGGAGGGAAGGAGGATGCAGCACCTGTGTCCCTTGTAGCTGAAACACAGCTACACCAAGTGATGGCTGGTCTAAAGGGGCACAGAGCTGCTCAGGCACAGAGTGCTTCTGCTCCTGGTTTTATGGAAACTCCACGGGGATTCAGAATAACAGGGGATCCACTGGCCCCCATCTCAGTGTGACCTTCTTTCTGCCACTCTGTGCAGGGCAGCTGTTTCAGAGCTTGTTTAGACCTCTAGCTTCTTGCTCTGCAGCAAGGTAGGTGATGCTTGACAGTGCTCCACCTGATGGAGCTGTGACCACAGCTGGTTTGAGGCTGGAGATGAGCTTGAGGATCCCTGTAAGCTCCTGCCCGGAGCAGCCTGTGCTTTGCAGAGAACGTTGCCCAGTGGTTTAGTTGGGCAGCATCACCCATGGCTGACTATTTGAGTGTCTCCCAGTTGAAGATGGGCTCCTGTCTCCTTGCAGATGTGGATGGGTTGATCACCCAGGCGTTGCTGACAGGGAACTTGGAGAACGCGGTGGATCTCTGCCTGCACGACAACCGCATGGCGGACGCCATCGTCCTGGCCATCGCAGGGGGACAGGAGCTGCTCTGCAGGACACAGGAGAAGTACTTCACCAAGATGCAGAGCAAAATCACCAGGGTGTGTGTCTTCAGTTAAGAAACAAGGGCACCTTGGGAGAAGAGCTGCTGGGGAGCAGCCCTGCTGAGAAGGACCTGGGGGTTCTGGTGGGGGAGAAGCTTCCCAGGAGCCAGCAGTGTGCTCCTGCAGCTGGGAAGGGTGATGGGATCCTGGGCTCCATCAGCAGAGGGGTGGCAGCAGGGACAGGGAGGGGATTGTCCCTCTCTGCTCTGCCCTCCCCAGCTGGAGTCCTGTGTCCAGAGCTGGGGCCCCCAGTGCAAGAGAGATGTGGGGCTGTGGAGCCAGGGGGGGTGAGGTGTTGCTGCTTGTGCATCTTGGGACCCCCACATCTTGATATTAGAGGGCTGGAGCAGCTCCCCTACGGAGAGAGGCTGAAGGAGCTGGGCTGGGTCAGCCTGGAGCAGAGAAGGCTGTGGGGGGACCTCACTGCAGCCTCCCCGTCCCTGAAGGGAGCAGAGGAACAGGAGGGGAATCAGCTTGTTCAAGGGCAGAGACTGGCAGGACAAGGGGGCTGGAGTGAAGCTGGAGGAGGGAAGGGGGAGAGGAGATATTGAGGGAAGTCATGAGTTGCCCTTTGTCTGGCAGACAGTGGGTTATACCCAGCTGGTTGTTATTCTTAGAATCACAGAGCAATTTGGGTTGGAAGGGACCTCAAAGATCAAGTTCCAACCCCCTGCCATGGACAGGGACACCTTCACTAGACCAGGCTGCCCAAAGCCCCATCTTTTAAGTGTTCTGCAGTGCTGGGGCTTGCTGCTGTGACTCCTTTGGATCTCCTGTTCTCCTGTTACTGCTGACATAAGAAAGTAGCCCTGGGGGCATGAAATGGGAGAAGTGGCCTTAAGAGAGTCTGGGGGGTTGGCAAGGATGGCTGCTTTTAGAGGAGGGGAGGAAGTTGTTCCTGGTCACTTCTCTGTTGTCCAAGGAGGATGTTCACTTCCTCACTGTACTTGGTTCTTTGGGAAAAGATCTTGTGGAGAGCTGACCTGTGCCCAGGCTGACAAGGGAGTGTGGACCTTGTTTCCTGGTCCCAAAATTCACCCTTACAGCTTGTTCAGCTGTTCCTGAGCTTGAAGCCTTGGCAGGACAAGAGCTTTATTCACCAAGACTTGGCAGCTGTGCTGCTATTGTCTTTAGTCTGAAGGACAATGCCTGGAGGCAGTTTGAGATGGAAGAAACCACAGGCAGGTTTATGGATGGGCAGCCTGTGAGTGTGGGGAGAGGGGTGCTGCACCCAGCTCAGGTTGATACAACCACCAGCCTGAGGCCAAGAGCCTAAAACAGCTCAACAAACAAAACTCACACCCCTCTCTGATTTGTAGCTGCATATTTGGTGTGATGTCTTTGCACAACCAGCTGCAGCAATCTCAGCTTGTGGAGACTGGGGGGCTCTTCTCTCTCTGGGGGGGCTCTTCTCTCTCTGGGGGGGCTCTTCTCTCTCTGGGGGGGCTCTTCTCTCTCTGGGGGGGCTCTTCTCTCTCTGGGGGGGCTCTCCTCTTGGTGTTTTGTAGTGAGACTGACTGGCCTGTGTGTTACCTGCCCTGGAAATAACCCCCCTTTGGGGTTCTTCACTCACCTCCCTGGAGATAAAACGTGCTCATGCAGCTGTGAAGTTGCAGGGCAGTATCTGCTGTGACACTGGATGAGGACACTTGGATGCAAATCACACCATAGCCTAAAAAACCCCCAAAGGAAATCCTGCTGGGCTCCTAACTGTGGTGTCTCTCCCTCTGGCTTAGCTAATCACAGCAGTGGTGACAAAGAACTGGAAGGAGATTGTGCAGTCTTGTGACCTGCAGAACTGGAGAGAGGCCTTGGCTGCTCTGCTCACTTATGCCAAGCCAGATGAGTTTGCAGCCCTTTGTGGTAAGGATGCTGGACAGGTTGGGTGTTGTTTATTCCACTGTGCTCCTCTGTGGTGGTTTTCCTTCCAGAAAATGACTGTAATGCCTTGCTGGCTTCTCTGATGGATAATGGAGTTCTCTGGTCCTCTTGTAGAGGAGGAGAGGGACCTCTGGGTTGCTGTATTCCCAGCTCATTCCCTGGTTTTTCAGGGTGTAGAACCCAGACCCATGTGAGCAGCTCTGTCCTGGTGTTGCCTGGGTAGTGCAGAGCTGCTGGTCTCTTACAGATCCCAGATGAGTGATGTTGATGTGACAGGCATCTCAGCCAAGGGATCGGTGTCTGTGCATGGGACACAAGTGGAAAGGTTCTGGGGAAGCATTTTGCTCTTCCCAAAGCAGCTTTGACTCCTCAGGAGCCCTCTGTCATGGGCATGGCTGCCCTCAGGCCTGCTGCATGGCAGGCTGTTGCCTGGGTTTAACCCCCAGCCCACTTAGGCTGCCAATAGCCTGACACCCCTGCGCCCCTCAGACACCAGCCATGGTGTCCAGGGAGTTGTGTGACCCTTCACATGTCACCCAGACCAGTATCATGGCTTTGCTGGTCAGAGTTTCCTGACTGGTGGTGTGTTTTGGCCACGCTCCTGAAAGGAGGGACCACAAAAAGCAGGTGGGGAGGGGCAAGCTGAACCCTGGCCTCTCATCCTTTGTCACTTTGACACATGGATTGTCCCCTCTGGCATGTCTCAAGCTTGGAGGTGTTTGACAGGTCCTTGCTGCCCTGACATTAACAGCCTCTCAAGTGCTCTGAGCTCCCAGGAGATGATCCATCCTGGACACAGCTATGTCCTTTCCAAAGCAGCCCTGAGGCAGCATCCCTTCTTGCTGTGCAAAGCAGAGGCATCACAGGCTTCCCCAGCCTTGGCAGGGATAGAGGCATCACCAAAGTGATTCACCAGCATCTTCTGCTCTCTTATTTTCCTTAGATCTCCTGGGCAACAGGCTGGAGAGTGAGGGGGACAGCCTGCTGCAGACACACGCTTGTCTCTGCTACATCTGTGCTGGCAACGTGGAGAAACTTGTAGCCTGTTGGACCAAAGCTCAGGATGGAAACAGCCCCTTGTCCCTTCAGGTTGGTAACCCTCTTAAAATAGGTGTTGGGAGCCCGACACTGCAGTCATCTGGCACTGAAATGTGGCCAGAGAGGGGCAACCAGGCTGGGGAAGGGGCTGGAGGGCAAATCCTCTGAGGAGCAGCTGAGGGAGCTGGGGGTGTTGAGCCTGGAGAAGAGGAGGCTGAGGGGAGACCTTCTCCCCACCTCCCCTGCCCTGCCAGGAGGGTGCAGAGAGGTGGGTGATGGTCTCTTCAGCCAGGGGACAGGAGATGGGACGAGGGGCAATGGGCTCAAGCTGTGCCAGGGCAGGGTCAGCTCAGCTGGGAGGGCAAAGTTCTTCCCTGGCAGAGTTGTGGGGCTGTGGCACAGGCTGCCCAGGGAGGGGGCTGAGTCCCCACCCCTGGGGGTGTTTAACAGAGGGAAGATGAGGTGCTCAGGGAGATGAGTCAGCACAGGACAGGGTGGGACAGTTGGACTCCATGATCCCCTCTCAGTCTCTTCTCTCCAGGCTGAACAGCCCCAGCTCTCTCAGCCTGTCCTCACAGACTATTGGCAGATGAACAGTTGTAGCATCTTCCAGTAAGAGAAAGAAGTGAGAAGAGAGAGGAGAAAACGTTCCTGTAACTTAGCACTGGGAGCAAACCCACCCAAGACCAACCCTGGTTCTTGGGGATGTGTAAGGAAGGCACAATGTGGAGCGTTCCTGGTGAGCATCAGGAAAACCATCTGGAGGTGACAGCCAGAAATCCCCTGCTCAGCTCTGGAGGGAGTTAGCAGATCCTCTTGATGAAGGTGGCTCCTAAAACACTGCACCCCAGTGCTCAAACTAGGGGGCATCATGTTTTCCATTGGCTCTCATGGCCCTCACCAGGGAGTTGTATGAAGAATGCCCTTTGGGTGGACATCCTCAGTGCTGATGGGTCCCTGAAGTCCAGTTAACCAGAGCAGATGGGTCCCTGAAGTCCAGTTAACCAGAGCAGAGTTAAACTGGTGGCTTTGCTGTTAGAAGCCACCTTCATGCTGGATGAGAGGGGTTGTGCAGGGTGCCCTGAGGAGCAGCCCTCCATGACAGCCCTGCCTAAGGACCCCTTCACCCCCTTCTTCTCACTTGTGGCTATTTTATCCCTCCTGATCTCCCAGGATTTGATCGAGAAGGTCGTGATCCTGCGCAGAGCCGTGCAGCTCACCCAGGCTGGGGACCCTAACGCCGTGGGGACCCTCTTGGCTGAGAAGATGAGTCAATATGCCAACCTCCTGGCTGCCCAGGGCAGCATTGCTGCAGCTCTGACCTTCCTCCCCACCAACACCAACCAGGTAGAGCCCTTCAGGCCTCTCTGTTCCCTTTCTGTGTGGGAATGGGGCTGTCTGAACAGGAGTGCTTCATGGGAAGGGCTCTGCGTGGTGCACTTGGTCTGCTGCTTGCTGTGCACCTGGGGGGGTGATGAGGGGATTGTTTCCCCTCTCTGCTGGTCTTGGAAGCACCCACACAGCCTTGTTCTTCCCCCTCTTCATTCCACACCCTTGTCCTCACAGGGAGGGGCTGCTCTCCCTTCCTGCAAGCCACACACCGTGAATTATGTACCTTGACACAGCGTGGTGGGGGTTGGAGGGACCTCTGGGGATCCCCCAGTCCCACCCCTGCCAGAGCAGGGTCCCCTCCAGCAGGCTGCACCCAGGATCAGGGGGTTGGGATGTCTCCAGAGATGGAGACTCCCCAACCTCTCTGGGCAGCCTGGCCCAGGGCTCTGCCACCCTCCCAGCACAGAAGTTCCTCCTCAAGGTTTGGTGGGGCTTCCTCTGCTCCAGTTGGTGCCCATGGCCCCTTGTCCTGAACACTTGGTTGTTTCCCTTTGCTCTCTCATCTTGTACCTCTGGAGAGGCAGATGGGGGGTGGAACAGCCCCATCCAGGACACAGCCACATGTAGGGCAGTTCCAGCAGCCCCACATCTCATGGAGAATGACCTATTCCAAGGAATAATGGAGACCCAGCTCCAGAGTGAGCTCAGCAACCTGTGGCAACCTCTTGATGTGATGTGCTGGGTGACAGTCAACCACCTTCCATCTGTGCCCTCCTCTCATTGCAGCCAAACATCGTGCTGCTGCGGGACAGGCTTTGCAGAGCCCAGGGGAAGATCCCAGTGGGACAGGAGACCCTCAGGGCACCCTATGAACGAGACCCCCTGCCCAAAGGACGAGCTGGCCCTGTGCCTGGGCAGATGCAAGGGGCTCAGCCTCCAGCCCAGCAGTATTACCAGCAGGTAGGTGGGGGTTGGCACCCTGGGAGAGGGAGGTGGTGCTTCAGATCTGGAGAGTGGTGGGTAGAGGAGTTCCTTCTCCCTTCCTGAGCTGGGGCTCTGTGATGGATGTGTGGTGAAAGTCCTTGGCACTGCTTTTCAATCAGCACAGATGCTTCCTTTACTCCTCTCACCTGGAAACATCCCTTAGGCACCGTTGAGGTTGAGGGAGCTGGAAGATGAGGTGTCCCCCCTCTGTTTGCAGTTGTCCCTCAGTGCCAAGAAAGGGCTCTGCCTGGTCTCCCAGGCCCTGATGTTCTCCCACCCCTGCACACCTTGGGGGTGCTCACGCCTCTTCTGGGGCTGATTATTGCCCCCCCTTGGCTCTGCTGGTGGCTGCAGAAGTTGCTGAGCAGCAGCAGGAGGAGACTGAGGACATGGTTTGGCAGTTGTGTAGGTTCAGCTGGTTGGGGAAACACCTTCTACAGGGGGCACAGGGAGTGTGGGCAGGGGGTGAGCCGGGCCTGGGCTGGGGCACAGGGAGTGTGGGCAGGGGGTGAGCCAGGCCTGGGCTGGGGCACAGGGAGTGTGGGCAGGGGGTGAGCCGGGCCTGGGCTGGGGCACAGGGAGTGTGGGCAGGGGGTGAGCCGGGCCTGGGCTGGGGCACAGGGAGTGTGGGCAGGGGGTGAGCCGGGCCTGGGCTGGGGCACAGGGAGTGTGGGCAGGGGGTGAGCCGGGCCTGGGCTGGGGCACAGGGAGTGTGGGCAGGGGGTGAGCCGGGCCTGGGCTGGGGCACAGGCTGTGTGGGCAGGGGGTGAGCCGGGCCTGGGCTGGGGCACAGGCTGTGTGGGCAGGGGGTGAGCCGGGCCTGGGCTGGGGCACAGGCTGTGTGGGCAGGGGGTGAGCCGGGCCTGGGCTGGGGCACAGGCTGTGTGGGCAGGGGGTGAGCCAGGCCTGGGCTGGGGCACAGGGAGTGTGGGCAGGGGGTGAGCCAGGCCTGGGCTGGGGCACAGGGAGTGTGGGCGGGGGGTGAGCCAGGCCTGGGCTGGGGCACAGGGAGTGTGGGCAGGGGGTGAGCCGGGCCTGGGCTGGGGCACAGGGAGTGTGGGCAGGGGGTGAGCCAGGCCTGGGCTGGGGCACAGGGAGTGTGGGCAGGGGGTGAGCCAGGCCTGGGCTGGGGCACAGGGAGTGTGGGCAGGGGGTGAGCCAGGCCTGGGCTGGGGCACAGGGAGTGTGGGCAGGGGGTGAGCCAGGCCTGGGCTGGGGCACAGGGTGTGAGCCGGGCCTGGGCTGGGGCACAGGGCCTGGGCTGGGGCACGGGGCCTGGGCTGGGGCGCGGGGCCTAAGCCAGGCCTGGGCTGGGGCGCAGGGACTGTGGGCAGGGCCTGAGGCGGGCCTGGGCTGGGGCATGGGGCCTGAGGCGGGCCTGGGCTGGGGCACGGGGCCTGAGGCGGGCCTGGGCTGGGGCGCAGGGACTGTGGGCAGGGCCTGGGCTGGGGCACGGGGCCTGAGCCGGGCCTGGGCTGGGGCGCAGGGACTGTGGGCAGGGCCTGGGCTGGGGCACAGGGCCTGAGCCGGGCCTGGGCTGGGGCGCAGGGCCTGAGCCGGGCCTGGGCTGGGGCGCAGGGCCTGAGCCGGGCCTGGGCTGGGGCGCAGGGCCTGAGCCGGGCCTGGGCTGGGGCGCAGGGCCTGAGCCGGGCCTGGGCTGGGGCGCAGGGCCTGAGCCGGGCCTGGGCTGGGGCGCAGGGCCTGAGCCGGGCCTGGGCTGGGGCGCAGGGCCTGAGCCGGGCCTGGGCTGGGGCGCAGGGCCTGAGCCGGGCCTGGGCTGGGGCGCAGGGACTGTGGGCAGGGCCTGGGCTGGGGCGCAGGGACTGTGGGCAGGGCCTGGGCTGGGGCGCAGGGACTGTGGGCAGGGCCTGGGCTGGGGCGCAGGGACTGTGGGCAGGGCCTGGGCTGGGGCGCGGGGCCTGAGCCGGGCCTGGGCTGGGGCGCGGGGCCTGAGCCGGGCCTGGGCTGGGGCGCGGGGCCTGAGCCGGGCCTGGGCTGGGGCGCGGGGCCTGAGCCGGGCCTGGGCTGGGGCGCGGGGCCTGAGCCGGGCCTGGGCTGGGGCGCGGGGCCTGAGCCGGGCCTGGGCTGAGAAGGAGCCGTGCTCAAGAGCCACCTGGTGAGTATGGGACTGGTAGGGGAGCTGGGGCTGTGCAGGGAGGAAGAGGAGAGCAGGGGGAGGCAGATGCCTTGGTTTCATTGCCAGTGTGAGGGTGATGCTCCATCAAACCACCCTGGCTTGGTGCAGAGCTCAGCCCTGGCTCTGTGTGTGCTTCAAGAGCATCACCAAGTCCCTAATCCCTCAGCAGAGTGCTGGAGCTCCTCAGGCTCTGCTCTGCAAAGCCCCAGGGGCCCTGAGCCAGGCTTTGCAGCCAGCAGAGCTGTGCCTAGTGCTGGGGAGGAGCTGCCTGAGCTCTGCCAGCGCTGCCCTTCCAGCACCGCAGGCAGGAAGGAGGAAGGGCTCAACGCCAAGGGGGGAGTTGGGCAATCATAGAATCACAGAACCCCAGCCTGGTCTGGGTTGGGAGGGACCCCAAGGAGCACAGAGCTCCAACCCCCTGCCACAGGCAGGGCCACCAACCTCCAGGCCTGGAGCTACACAAGGTTGCCCAGGGCCCCAGCCAACCTGGCCTGGAACACCCCCAGACACGGGGCACCCACCCCCTCTCTGGGCAGCCCCTTCCAGCTTTGTCTCTCTCCTGCTGGATGTCAGCAGTTGGGGCATCTTTGCCTTCATCTCTTGGGTGTTAGGGCTGGTTTCAGAAGGGACAAAGCCTTCCTCCTCTTGGTACCACGCTTGCTAATGCCTGTGTCTGATTTTTCAACGCCCCCTTCTCAGTAATGACCCCTGCTGCTCCTTCCTGTGCCTTTGGCCTTCCTCCCTGTAACCAGTTAGTTGCCTTGGGAAGCCTGTCTCCCACCCAGCTGGAGGCAGCCCTTGCCTCATTGCTGGCCCAGCCAGGAGCACACACCTAAAACCCAGCTTCCCTTCCGCCTGGCCTTCCCAAACCCCCCTTTCCACCCAGAGAGAGTGGGGAAAGGGGACAGCAGGGTCTTCTGCAGCACTCTGATGGGTTACCCAGAGCTTCCCAGGGGTGCCTGTCAGGCTGCCCAGCCCCATCCAGGCTTAGGGACCAGAGAAGGGAGGGAGCTGGGGGTGCCTGGCTGGGAAGCACCTACCACTGAGGTGTCTGTGCATGTCCAAGAGCTGCGTGTTGGATTTTAACCTCTTGAAACTAATCTTAAGCTCAGTTTTAAGGAGGCTGGTTGGGTATGAGGCTGTGTGTTTGCATTTAACAGGGAACTGGGAATTTCCAGCTCTGGGTGGGGGTGCTCAGGGTCCCGCGGGGGTGCTCAGGGTCATGTAAGGGTGCTCAGGGTCCCACGGGGGTGCTCAGGGTCATGTAAGGATGCTCAGGGTCCCGCAGGGGTGCTCAGGGTCATATAGAGATGCTCAGGGTCCCGCGGGGGTGCTCAGGGTCATATAGAGATGCTCAGGGTCCCGCGGGGGTGCTCAGGGTCATATAGAGATGCTCAGGGTCCCGCGGGGGTGCTCAGGGTCATATAGAGATGCTCAGGGTCCCGCAGGGGTGCTCAGGGTCATATAGAGATGCTCAGGGTCCCGCGGGGGTGCTCAGGGTCATATAGAGATGCTCAGGGTCCCGCGGGGGTGCTCAGGGTCATATAGAGATGCTCAGGGTCCCGCGGGGGTGCTCAGGGTCATGTAAGGATGCTCAGGGTCCCGCGGGGGTGCTCAGGGTCATGTAAGGATGCTCAGGGTCCCGCGGGGGTGCTCAGGGTCATATAGAGATGCTCAGGGTCCCGCGGGGGTGCTCAGGGTCATATAGAGATGCTCAGGGTCCCGCGGGGGTGCTCAGGGTCATATAGAGATGCTCAGGGTCCCGCGGGGGTGCTCAGGGTCATACAGAGATGCTCAGGGTCCCGCGGGGGGTGCTCAGGGTCATACAGAGATGCTCAGGGTCCCGCGGGGGTGCTCAGGGTCATATAGAGATGCTCAGGGTCCCGCGGGGGTGCTCAGGGTCATATAGAGATGCTCAGGGTCCCGCGGGGGTGCTCAGGGTCATATAGAGATGCTCAGGGTCCCGCGGGGGTGCTCAGGGTCATATAGAGATGCTCAGGGTCCCGCGGGGGTGCTCAGGGTCATACAGAGATGCTCAGGGTCCCGCGGGGGTGCTCAGGGTCATATAGAGATGCTCAGGGTCCCGCGGGGGTGCTCAGGGTCATGTAAGGGTGCTCAGGGTCCCGCGGGGGTGCTCAGGGTCATGTAAGGATGCTCAGGGTCCCGCGGGGGTGCTCAGGGTCATATAGAGATGCTCAGGGTCCCGCGGGGGTGCTCAGGGTCATGTAAGGATGCTCAGGGTCCCGCGGGGGTGCTCAGGGTCGTGTAGGGATGCTCATTGTCCCGCAGGGGTGCTCAGGGTCATGTAGGGATGCTCAGGGTCCCACAGGCGTGCTCAGGGTCATGTCGGAATGCTCATTGTCCCGCAGGGGTGCTCCAGGTCCCGCGGGGGTGCTCCAGGTCCCACAGGGGTGTTCAGGGTCATGTAGTAGCTTGGGAGGAGCTTCTGCAGGAGGAAAATGGGATGACAGACACAGACCTGGCTCACTGGCACGTGCTAACACTGCGCCACCTCCACAGCCTGTTGGAGCTGCCTCTCTGCTGCGCTGCCTTCACTCTGCAATTCACTTCTGCTCCAGCTCCCAGTGATTCCCTCTGTCCCAAAGGCACTTCCCCCTCCTCCCCTGAGATCTGATGGCTGCCTTGGCTGCCAGCATGCAAACCTCCTTGCCTCAGCTCCTCTGCATCTCATTCAGTGAAACCCTTCAGCCTCTTTATTTTTTTTAATTGTTTTATTTTCCATGATTGGTATTTCTTTGTCCAATTCAGGTTAGAATTGCCCCTACTGTTACTACCTGGAGTAACAAAACTCCTACTGCCCTTCCCAGCCATCCTCCTCCAGGCTGTCCCTCTGACACACAGGTATAACCTTCATTATTCCTCTCCAAGCCCCTGCTCTACCCTGATACATGCCCTCTGCACAGGGAGGTGGAAGGAGCAGCTTCTACTCCTCCTCCAGTTTTACTCCTCTGTGTTTCATGGGAGTGGGGTGGTGTTTTCTTCCACCAACACCCAAAGGAGTGGCTCTGGAAAGCCTTGAGTGGGAGCCCAGTGTGACCCAAGCCCTTGCCATGTATTTCCTTTCCCTCTTGTGATTCCTAAGAGGCTCCAGAGTTGAGTTGGAAGCTGTGGATGATGACAGGGTGCTCTCAAACTGCCTGGCAGGGACCTCTTCCTTGTGTGGGAAGGTACACGGTGCTCTCAGTGTCACATGAGGTGCCTTGGTGACACCCCTGTGCTGGTGACTCCACAGGGAGGAAGAGAAGAGGGGGAGGCAGATGCCTTGGTGACACCCCTGTGCTGGTGACTGTGCAGGGAGGAAGAGGAGAAGAGGGGGAGGCAGGCGCCTTGGTGACACCCCTGTGCTGGTGACTCCACAGGGAGGAAGAGGAGGAGAGGGGGAGGCAGGTGCCTTGGTGACACCCCTGTGCTGGTGGCTCCGCAGGGCACATGGTTTCAGGCCTTGCATCACTCTGCTTTACTCCAGCTTCAGCAGTGGGTGACTGCTGCTGACTAAACCCCATCTCCCCCATCCCCTTTCCCCTGTGATCTCTTCCTGCAGGCAGAGAAGGGAGACAACCCCCCTCCTCCTGGGTTCCTCGGGCCGGGTGCTGCTGCCCCCAGCGCGCCGCCGCCGCTCGCAGCCTCTCCCAGCTACAGCCTGTACGGGCCCCGAGCCCTGTACCCACAGCGTGAGTACCAGCAGCTCCCCGAGCCCTCGTTGGGGGGTGAGGTGGTGTCTCCCTGGGGACAGCCAGCCCCCTCCTCAGGCTTGGGAGAGGTTCCATTTCTTCTGGAGGGAAAAGCTCCTGGAGGGCAAATCCTCTGAGGAGCGGCTGGGGGTGTTGAGCCTGGAGAAGAGGAGGCTGAGGGGAGACCTTCTCCCCATCTCCCCTCCCCTGCCAGGAGGGTGCAGAGAGGTGGTCGAGGGTCTCTTCAGCCAGGGGACAGGAGATGGGACGAGGGGCAATGGGCTCAAGCTGTGCCAGGGCAGGGTCAGCTCAGCTGGGAGGGCAAAGTTCTTCCCTGGCAGAGCTGTGGGGCTGTGGCACAGGCTGCCCAGGGAGGGGGCTGAGTCCCCACCCCTGGGGGTGTTTAACAGAGGGGAGATGAGGTGCTGAGAGATCTGGGGCAGCACAGGACAGGGATGGGTGGACTTGATGATTTTAAAGAGCTTTTCCAACCTGAGGATTCCATGACCTCTGAGGGTTGTGACTTCATGGTGGGGTCCAGAGGGCAGCACCCTCTGTCACACCCTGTCTCCTGTGCTGAGAAGGTGTCTGCCCACAGCTCTTGGCCTCACTCCTCAGCTGGCCCTTCCCAAGGCTGTGCTGGGGCAGAAACCTCCCAGGGAGCCCTGGGGGAGCCTGGCCAAGAGGGACCCAGCTCATCTGGGTGCTGCTGGACCGTCCAGTTCTCAATGCAGCTCCCACTGAGATTTGGGCAGGCAGGGCTGTGGGAGCTGGGGTTTGGGCAGGCACTGGGTTTTGGGCAGGCAGGGCTGTGGGAGCTGGGATTTGGGCAGGCAGGGCTGTGGGAGCTGGGATTTGGGCAGGCACTGGGATTTGGGCAGGCAGGGCTGTGGGAGCTGGGATTTGGGCAGGCAGGGCTGTGGGAGCTGGGGTTTGGGCAGGCAGGGCTGTGGGAGCTGGGGTTTGGGCAGGCACTGGGTTTTGGGCAGGCAGGGCTGTGGGAGCTGGGATTTGGGCAGGCAGGGCTGTGGGAGCTGGGGTTTGGGCAGGCACTGGGGTTTGGGCAGGCAGGGCTGTGGGAGCTGGGGTTTGGGCAGGCAGGGCTGTGGGAGCTGGGATTTGGGCAGGCAGGGCTGTGGGAGCTGGGATTTGGGCAGGCAGGGCTGTGGGAGCTGGGGTTTGGGCAGGCACTGGGTTTTGGGCAGGCAGGGCTGTGGGAGCTGGGATTTGGGCAGGCAGGGCTGTGGGAGCTGGGGTTTGGGCAGGCACTGGGGTTTGGGCAGGCAGGGCTGTGGGAGCTGGGGTTTGGGCAGGCAGGGCTGTGGGAGCTGGGGTTTGGGCAGGCAGGGCTGTGGGAGCTGGGGTTTGGGCAGGCACTGGGATTTGGGCAGGCACTGGGATTTGGGCAGGCAGGGCTGTGGGAGCTGGGGTTTGGGCAGGCACTGGGATTTGGGCAGGCACTGGGATTTGGGGTTTGGGCAGGCAGGGCTGTGGCTCCAGGGGGAAGGGGGCAAGGGGAGGAGGAGGAGTCAGGTGCAGGAGGATGGACCTGCCCCTGTGTTGGGAACAGGGACTGACTGTGCTTTCTCCCTGTTTGTAGCCCATCAGCCCACCCAGCAGTACTCCTGTGGAACAGGGGGCCCAGCCCTCTATCAGCCTCAGCAGCCTCTCTCTGCCCCTGCTTCAGCCTCTTACCCCCCCCCTGCCCCTAACACCACCCCTCCCTACCTGCCCTCCTCCACCCCTGCCCACTCTGCGCCCTCCCCTCTGTACCCTGGGCAACCTCAACCTTCTTCATCCATGCTGAGCCCTGCCTCCTCGTTCCATCCTCCTCCTCCTGGCACATCCTTTCAGCATGGCAGGCCAGGACCTCCAGCACCTTCTGGGGCTTATGCATTGCCTCCTGGACCAACAGGTACTCTGCCTGCAGCCAGGGACCCTCCTGCATCCCAGAGAACAGGTCTGCGCTGGGACAGGGGCAGCTGGGGAGGGGGGAGGGAATTGCTGTGGCTCTCTTCTCCTCACACCTCCTCTGAAGGCTCTGTTCCAACCCTGCTCAAGCTCAGAGCTCCTCAGTGGAAGCATTTCTAAACCACAGGGTCTTCCCAGTGCCCCCAGCATCCCCACAGCTCTGTTGCTGCAGCCAGGGCTGGGCTGAGCAGTGTGGGCAGTCGCCCTTCTCTTGCCACAGACCCTTTGGTCATGGCCAAGGCGAGGGGCTGCTGCCTTCTCCTGTGATGGGGGGTGGGTGGGGGGATGGATGGATGGGAGGGAGGGAGGGATGGGTGGGTGGGGGATGGAGGGATGGAGTGGGGGATGGATGGATGGATGGATTGGGGGAGGGATGGATGGGGGGAGGGATGGATGGGGGGAGGGATGGATGGGGGGAGGGATGGATTGGGGGGAGGGATGGATTGGGGGGAGGGATGGATTGGGGGGAGGGATGGATTGGGGGGAGGGATGGATTGGGGGGAGGGATGGATTGGGGGGAGGGATGGATTGGGGGGAGGGATGGATTGGGGGGAGGGATGGATTGGGGGGAGGGATGGATTGGGGGGAGGGATGGATTGGGGGGAGGGATGGATTGGGGGGAGGGATGGATTGGGGGGAGGGATGGATTGGGGGGAGGGATGGATTGGGGGGAGGGATGGATTGGGGGGAGGGATGGATTGGGGGGATGGATTGGGGGGATGGGAGGGATGGATTGGGGGGATGGGAGGGGTGGGTGGATGTGGGGGGATGGGAGGGGTGGGTGGATGTGGGGGGATGGAGGGGTGGGTGGATGTGGGGGGATGGAGGGGTGGGTGGATGTGGGGGGATGGAGGGGTGGGTGGATGTGGGGGGATGGAGGGGTGGGTGGATGTGGGGGGATGGAGGGGTGGGTGGGTGGGTGGGTGGATGGATGGCAGGCAGCATGGTTTTAACATCACAAGGCCAGCATCACCACAAACCCCTGCAGAGAAGACAATCCCACTTGTCCTCACAGAACAGTTTTGCAAGTGTAGCTTGTCCCTGTGTCCCCACCCTGTGGGTGACATTTCAAGCCTGGGATTGGTGGCATATTTAATCCAAGCAGCACTTCCCATGGCATCAGCTCACCACTGCTGTTCTCCTCCTAACCCCTCAGTGCTGTGGGGTTGCTGGAGCTGTGAATGCCTCAGAGGAACCCCAAGGGGCTTTAGAAATGCTTTCACACGTCTCTTTCCTGACTGTTTACCAAAAGCATGGGAGTGTGGCTCACACCTGAGAGCATGTTTGAGCACGTGGGGTGAGAGCATGCACCAAGGTGGGGCTTTGATGTCTTCTGGGGCTGCCTGGATGTAACTTTGCTGTGGGTCAGTGGCCTTGCCTGTGATAACAAACCTGTCTCTTGCTTAGCAGCCTGTCAAACAGCAGCTACCCCATGTTTGAGCCAGCAGTGTGGCCAGGAAGGCCAAGGGCATCCTGGCTTGTGTCAGAGCCAGCGTGGCCAGCAGGGCTGGGGAGGGGATTGTGCCCCTGGGCTGGGCACTGGGGAGGCTGCACCTCGAGTGCTGGGTCCAGTTCTGGGCCCCTCACTCCCAGAAGGACATGGAGGGACTGGAGCGAGTCCAGAGAAGGGCAACCAGGCTGGGGAAGGGGCTGGAGGGCAAATCCTCTGAGGAGCAGCTGAGGGAGCTGGGGGTGTTGAGCCTGGAGAAGAGGAGGCTGAGGGGAGACCTTCTCCCCACCTCTCCTGCCCTGCCAGGAGGGTGCAGAGAGGTGGGCGATGGTCTCTGCAGCCAGGGGACAGGAGATGGGACGAGGGGCAATGGGCTCAAGCTGCCCCAGGGCAGGGTCAGCTCAGCTGGGAGGGCAAAGTTCTTCCCTGGCAGAGTTGTGGGGCTGTGGAACCAGATACCAGGTTCCCCATAAAACTTTGGAGAGCTGTTCGTGCTCCTTGAGTTTTTCCCAGCCAGGAAACCCAGCTTGGGCATCATCTCTGATCCCAGGCAGATGTAAACCTTGGAGTGAGAGGCAGAGCTGAGGTGTTACAGCCAGGTGGCTCATGGGCTGCTGGCACCCAACTTCCCAGACCTGTGGGAAGCAGACAGGAGGTACCTGAAGATCATGCTCTGCCCAGTTTTTACCTTACACCTTCTAAAAGTAAAATAAGGAGGAAAAAGAACTTGGTTTGTCAATGCAGAAACTAAATACTTCATATGTTTAACCACCAGAGGATTTTCTGGAGTAGCTGTGTTGCTTGGTGAAGGATGCCTTGGTGGGACATCCCACAGAACTGCAGGGATCCGAGGCCAGGAGTAGGTCTCACCTGGAACTCTGAATGTGCCAGTGTAGAGCAAATAGTGATGCTGAGCTTGGAAGTGGTGTGGTGATGATCTGATGTGGGGACATCATGGTTCACGTTGCAGATGTCATCCATTTAAAGGCCAGATCTCAGGCTTGAAGGCTTGGGAAGCACCTCACCCTTGAGCTGGCTTAGACAGAAAGATGTGGTTCTGTGGATATCTGAGCTAAAGGAACCTTGCACCAGAAACACAAGTGTGTCACACCAACCCCAGGGACAGGAGTGACCTCATCCCTGACATCCCTCCTCTCTCTGAGGTGGCAAAGGCTTTACTGGCTGTGCTTTGCCATTAGGATGTGCTGCTTAGCTTGAGCAGGCAAGGTGTCCTTTCTCCTGGGTGTAAAGCTCTGGGAACACACTTTTGGGGGGAACTTGGGGGGCTGGATGCAGTGGGAGAGCATGCCTCCCTTGGTTTGGGGAAAACACTTGATGTCCAAGTACTTCATCTCCTGAAAAACCTCTCTGGAGCAGTTGGTGAGGGGTTTTGGGAAGAGCAATGGGCTGTTGGTGGCTGCTGGGACTAGAAAATGAAAGGAGAGATGAGAATGTGGACCAGGAGGCTGCAATATTTGTTGGAAACACCCAGAAACAGCGATTCCCTGTGTGGGAAGAGCCACCCTCAGGGTGGGCAGGCAGCAGTGATTCCCCCTGGGGTGCTTTGGACAAGGGAGTTGTCTCTAAACTGGCATCATGACTGGGTTAGGTGGGTTTTCTCTGGCTTTCTCCTGCTTAATGAACCTAAACCACCAAGCAGAAATTAAAATCCAACAGTTGTTTTCAAAGAAAAGCCTTTTTTTATTCCCTTTTTAGTTCTCTTTGCCTTTTATCTGCAGAAAGCCTGCCTCAGGACCTGGCCTCTCCCATCACAGGTGATCTAGGTACCACCTACCCCAAGATTAATTACAGCTGCTACCTTAACTTAATTAAACAGCCATCAATAATACACACATCCTTTGGAGACTTTAATCAAAGAGATTTTTAATTCCTTAATTAAACCCAGTATCAATTAAACCCAATATCAATTAAATCCAATATCAATTAAACCCAGCATCAATGTATCAGGAGTTTTCAACCACAGATGGTTAAATGGTAGGCTGGGGTGGCCTTTTCCCCCCCCCTTTTCCAAAGCAAATTATTCCAGGGAATTTTACCAGCAGTTCCAGTCTGGGAGAGTTTCTTTCTGGGTTTCTTTCTGGGTTTCTTCCTGTGTTACCACTGTCAGCACTGTGCAAATAGCAGGAATACTCTGGGACTCTGTGGCTAGGGAGGAGCAGAGGAGCCCCTGGGGCACACAGCAGTCTGGGCACAGCACTGCCTTTGGCTAAAGAGAAAGCAGATGCCCAAAGGGGGGTTAAATTGGGGGCTTTTTACCCCTTTAATGTGGGTAAACAAGTTTCCCCATTCCCCTGGATGTGGAATTTGTTAAAAGCTCAGGAGGGAATGAAGCTCAGGATGAGCTGAGTGAGTTCTGTAGCCATGCTGAGCTCTGCCACCTCCAGTGAATCCATCTGGCACGTTAAAAACCCCCTGGTGAAAAATCCATCCACTGGAGATTTGGTTTAGTTGGGTTTTGGGGCAAGAAATCCTGAGAGAGAACATTCTGGGCCTGATTCCCATGTGCTCTGTGATGAGATGAGGAGCTATCTCCATCCAGCGCCCTCACCTGAGCTCTGGGGTACAGGCTTTTTGGAGGAGCAGAAGGTTTGGTGGATGACAACACCCCAAACTCCCAAGTGCATCTCCTCAGACATCCTCTCTGCTTCTCCCAGTTCCAAACAAAGAGCCTTTGCCTGGAAGAACTGGGCTTTGTCCCCTGGAATCACCATGCTCCAGCAGCTCTGCTCTGTTCCTCAGGGCACCCAGCGCCTGTAAACACGCTGTAGCTGGCAGGGGCAGCCTGGCTTTATGGTTCTCTTGTGTCTCCAGGGTGCTTGGGTGAATCTGGCCTCAAACTCCTGGCTCCTGTTGCCTCTTCTGCCTCTCCTTTGTGTGTGGGGAACGTGCCTTTACCTGTCACACACGACTCTGAGCGGGTGCAATCACAGCTCTTGGGAGATGGATGTGGTTTACCAGCCATTTAATTGGTCTGTGGCTTCTGACACCCCTCTTGTTAATTAATACTTGTTGTGGTGATTGTGGGATGGGGGGGGGGGGGGGAAGAGTTCAAAACCAGAGTTCAGAACCAGTTCTTGCTTCTGTTTCTGGCACAGAGAAGCTGTCACTGGTAACTGAAGCTGCCCCCGTGGGTGGAGGCTGCGTGTGGGGCATGGGAGGGACCTGCCTGCCTTTTCAAAGGGCACATCTGCTCTCCTATTCTTCCCTGCAAGAGAAGAAAAAGCTAAAAATTAAAAGAAAAAAAGCCCAAAGAGCCCCCTGGCTGAGGTGCTGGGAGACTCTGGCTGGTGCAGGAGCTGTTCTGGCCCCAGCAAAGGGCAGAGAAGCAAGCAGGGCTGAGCCCCTGGCCTGGCTGAGCTCAAGGCACTGCTGCTCCCCTCCAAAATCCTCACACTTTCTGTTCTCTTTCTATCCCAGGGCCTCAGAACGGCTGGAACGACCCTCCTGCCTTGAACAGAGCTGCCAAGAAGAAGAAGGTACTGTAGGAAAGCTCTCCTCTTGACAGGATGGAGTGGTGACCACTGGAAAAGCTGCTCTTGGGAAACTTGTTGGCAGGAGAAAGGCAAAGAGGGGTTGGCAGCAAACAGAAGCTGCACAGTGTGGGCAGAAATGGCCTTTATGCCTCTCCAATATCCATTATCTCTCAAAATATTTAAGCCACCATCTCTTTAAAGGCTTTTTTGCTACAGTTGTGGTTGTTAAAAGCATCGTTGATCCTGGGTTGAGGGAAGAGAATACCTCAGGGCTGTTTTCATCTGCAGTAAAGCAGATGAGTTGTGCAGGGGATGATACCTTACTGATGAGGCTGTTCAGGTTGTTAAGAGATTACTGACTTTGCCAGAGCTGGAAGCAATTTATCCTGATTAAGGGCCTGAGCCTGAGAGAGCTGTTGACTGAGACAGTTTTGGTGATGGAGACCATGTAGTTCTGTAAAGCAAATGAGCCCTCTGAGCCTGGGGCACCTGGAAAGCAAAAGTCATTCTGGAGTGTGGAAAGCAGGGGGAAAGGGGGGAAAAAAGGCAGAAATAGGTAAGATAAGGACCTGCTGAGCAGGACCTGGGGGTCATGGTGGGTGAGAAGCTTCCCAGGAGCCAGCAGTGTGCTCCTGCAGCTGGGAAGGGCGATGGGATCCTGGGCTCCATCAGCAGAGGGGTGGCAGCAGGGACAGGGAGGGGATTGTCCCTCTCTGCTCTGCCCTGGGAGGCCCCAGCTGGAGTCCTGTGGCCAGAGCTGGGGCCCCCAGTGCAAGAGAGATGTGGGGCTGTTGGAGAGGGGTCAGAGGAGCCACAGAGATGCTCAGAGGGCTGGAGCAGCTCCCCTATGGAGAGAGGCTGAGGGAGCTGGGCTGGGTCAGCCTGGAGCAGAGAAGGCTGTGGGGGGACCTCACTGCAGCCTCCCCGTCCCTGAAGGGAGCAGAGGAACAGGAGGGGAATCAGCTTGTTCAAGGGCAGAGACTGGCAGGACAAGGGGGCTGGAGTGAAGCTGGAGGAGGGAAGGGGGAGAGGAGATCTGAGGGGGAAGTTCTGTGCAGAGAGAGTGGGGAGGGGCTGGAAGGGGCTGCCCAGAGAGGGGGTGGGTGCCCCGTGTCTGGGGGTGTTCCAGGCCAGGTTGTCTGGGGCCCTGGGCAACCTTATGTAGCTCCAGGCCTGGAGGTTGGTGGCCCTGCCCGTGGCAGGGGGTTGGAGCTCTGTGCTCCTTGGGGTCCCTCCCAACTCAGACCAGGCTGGGATTCTCTGAAGATAAGGCTGTGGGGAAGGTAGAGGCAGATGTTTCCTTTCCCCTTTGGGCTTTAGTCTCTGCAGTTCACAATTAAGAACTTCTCAGGGATGGACAGGGGCTGCTTTGGGAGCTCCTGACCGCCCAGTGTTGGATGCTTGTCACACCACAGCCACCATGTGCTGCATGTCAGGGCTTTGGGCTCTTAAATACATGGAGAGAAGTCAAGAGGAAGAGTAACTCCTGGGCCTGGGAGCTGAAGAAGGAGCCTTGTGTGCAGGGGGTGTTTGCCACAGCTCAGTGTGTGTCTCTGCTGGTTTCCTTTAAGCCCACTGGATGAGGAGGTGCTCAGGGTGTCACGTTGGCTGCTGTAAAACAGCAAGCACAAATGCACTCTGAGTTTGGTGTCTTTGTTTCCCCAGGTCCCTGATAATTTCCTGCCCCCAGTTCCCATCACATCTCCCATCATGAACCCGCTGGCAGACCCCCAGATGCAGCAGCCTCCAGCTCCAGCACCACCCTGTACAGGAGCTCCCAACTTCCAGCCCCCCCACCCTCTTGTGGGGCAGCCTGTGCTGCAGGGGGGCTTCCCCCCCTCTGCCCAGCCCCTGGGGCCGTGCAGCATGCCACCCACTGCTCCCAAATCCAGCACAGAGGGGGCTCCTGGGGCTCCAATCGGCAACACCATCCAGGTAACGTGGCACTGGCACTGCATGGCTTCAGTCTGTGTGTCCTCAAGAGCCATATGGGATGGGGGGGTCCCATTGGGTGGGCATTTCTTGTACCTCCAAAGGGTACAGCAGCGTTTTTGGTCACTGGCTTTGCACCGTGCTGTGTTTTTGCTGGTGTAGTCTCCACCTAGACACTGCCTTTTGATACTCCAGTTGGTGTGGACCACCAAGCTGGTTCATTCTACCCCCTCACAGCGATCTGGAGGGCACCACAGTGGTGATTAGCAGTGGCTAATTGTGCTAATGGGTTTAGTTGGAAACCCCATGGTCACAGTGACCGGGAAAGGCCTCAGCTGCTCTGTGTTTCTCAGCACGTGCAAGCACTGCCAACGGAGAAGATCACCAAGAAGCCCATCCCTGAGGAGCACCTTATCCTGAAGACAACGTTTGAAGCTCTTATCCAGAGGTGCCTGCTGTCTGCCTCTGACCCGGTAGGTCTCTGCAGGGTTCCCAGAGCATCCCTGTGTGCTGGTACCCACAGCACAGCTGACCAACCATCACAGCCTCTCCTGACACAGCCAGAAGTGATGCTTAGAAAAGCCACACACATGTAGGAGCTGGCAGTCTGGGGCTGGAGTGTAACCCAGCTGCCCAGGGACTTGGGCTCCAGTCCTTGCAGCCCTCAGAGTGGGCAGAGCACCAGCACCAGCCAGCAGTGTGCCCCAGGAGCTGAGAAGGCCAGTGAGATCCTGGGGGGCATCAAAAGGAGTGTGGGCAGCAGGTCACAGGAGGGGATCCTCCCCTCTGCTCTGCCCTGGCCAGGCCCCACCTGGAGTGTTGTGCGCAGTGCTGGGAGATGGGACAAGGGGGAAGACCTTGGCCTTCTTGGCCCCCCGGGCACACTGCTGGCTCGTGTTCAGTCCCAGTCACCCAGCACCCCCAGCTCCTTCTCCCCAGCAGCTCTCCAGCCGCTCTGCCCCAGCCTGGAGCCCTGTTTGGGGTGGTTGTATCCCATGGGCAGGACTCTGCCCTTGGCCTTGTTGAACCTCACCCCGTTGGGCTCAGCCCATGGCTCCAGCTTGGTGGGGAGGAAGGGGAGGAAGGGGTTTATCAGCAGAGCTCCATGCCAGTGTGGTGTCCTCAGCTCACTCTATTCCCATGGATTCCTTTCCCTTGCAGCAAACCAAGAGGAAACTGGACGATGCCAATAAGCGCCTGGAGTTCCTCTATGACAAACTGAGGGAGCAGACGGTGGGTTCTGGGCTGGTGGGTTCTCTTGGGTGGGAGGAGGGGGAAGAGTTTGTGGGTCAGGGGGTTTTTTGGGTGGGATTTTCCCTCGCTCCCTGTGGGAAGTGACACACACAGCTTGGCATCAGAAACACCCAAGGTGATTTGGGTGGTGGGGGCTCGCTGCCTTCACTGGAAGGTGGAGCTGGTAATTCTTCCTGAGACATCCAGGAGATGGGTGGGATGCTAAAGGACTGGGCTTCCATCATAGCCACAGCCTGGTTTGGGTGGGAAGGGACCTCAGATCCCATCTAGTCCCACCCCCTGTCACAGGCAGGGACACCCCCACCAGCCCCAGGGTGCCCAATGCCCCATCCAGCCCAGCCTTGAGCCCTGCCAAGGACCCAGGGGCTCTCACAGCCTCTCTGGGCACCCTGTGCCAGTGCCCCCCACCCTCAGAGTCAAGTCAGTTTTATTCCTGGTATCTAAATCTCCCCTCCTTTGGTTTAAACCCATCACCCCTCATCCTGTCACTCTGTCCCCATGCAACCAGCCCCTCTCCAGCTCTCCTGGAGCCCCTTTAGGTACTGGACAGCTGCTCTAAGATCTCCTTGGAGACTTCTCCAGGCTGAACAAGCCCAGCTCTCCCAGCATTGGCTCTCTAGGCTCTGCAGTACCACAGAGAAGGCATGTTCTGGTTGAAATCCAGTGGTAGAGACCTCCCAGTGACTTCAGCTTTGGAGATGGCTTCCTCTAAAGAAAGGAATGACTCCCTGTGCCTCTGGAGGGCTGGATGTTCCACGTGGGATTTGTTTCTCTAGTTCTAACATATAAGCTGGGCTTTCACAGAATCACAAGGTTGGAAAAGACCTTTAAGATCATCAAGTCCAACCATTCCCATCCTAAATTAAACCAGATCCCTAAGTACTTCATCTACCCTTTTTTTGAACACATCCAGGGAAGGTGACTCAGCCCCTCCCTGGGCAGCCTGTTCCAGCCCTGACAACTCTTTCAGTAAAAAATTGTTTTCTAACATCCAATCTAAACCTGCCCTGGCACAGCTTCATGCCATTCCCCCTTGTCCTATCACCTGTCACCTGGCTGAAGAGACCATCACCCACCTCTCTATAACCTCCCTTCAGGTAGTTGTAGGTGGGGAGAAGGTCTCCCCTCAGCCTCCTCTTCTCCAGGCTGAACACCCCCAGCTCCCTCAGCTGCTCCTCAGAGGATTTGCCCTCCAGCCCCTTCCCCAGCCTGGTTGCCCTTCTCTGGACTCGCTCCAGGACCTCCATGTCCTTCTTGGAGTGAGGGGCCCAGAACTGGACCCAGCACTCGAGGTGCAGCCTCACCAGTGCCCAGCCCAGGGGCACAATCACCTCCCCAGCCCTGCTAGCCACGCTGGCTCTGACACAAGCCAGGATGCCCTTGGCCTTCTTGGCTACCTGGGCACACTGCTGGCTCATATTCAGTCTGCAGTCACCCAGCACCCCCAGCTCCTTCTCTGCCTGACAGCTCTCCAGCCAGTCCCCCCCAGCCTGTAGCACTGCAGGGGGTTGTTCTGTCCCATGGGCAGCACTCTGCACTTGGCCTTGTTAAACCTCATCCCGTTGGACTCAGCCCATCCATCCAGTCTGTCCAGATCCCTCTGAAGAGCCTCCCCACCCTCAGGCAGATCAACACTTCCTCCTAGTTTGAGGGGGTTTCTTTGCTTCCTGCTGACCTTCCTGGCCTTCTTTCCTCCCAGCTCTCCCCAACCATCATCAGCAGCTTGCACAGCATCGTGAAGAGCATCGAAACCCGGAACTACCAGGAGGGACTCAACATCCACACGCACATCGTCAGCACCAGCAACTTCAGCGAGACCTCGGCTTTCATGCCCGTCCTGAAGGTCGTCCTCACCCAAGCCAACAAGCTGGGAGTCTGATGGGTCCCCACCTTCCACAGAGGCTTTTCCAAAGAAAGGAGCATTTCTACAGCCAACATGCAGAAGATGGACCAACCCTCTGTCTCCTGGCGGCGTGTTGCGGTAGGGTGCAGCATCACACTCTCCCTGCAGAAAAACCTTTGTCCTAGGAGGGCTCTGGAGCCCCTGGTGCTTTTTTCTTCTCCCCCTTTTAATTCCATTCTCATCTCTAATGAGCCTCATCTACAGATAGTGTATTTAAGGGGTGATGGCTCCTCGTACCATCAGTTTTTAGGTGCATGTTGTACTGCAAGCAGTGGCTTTTAATGAGACACACGTATTAAAGCAATGAGATAGGTTGTGTATCAGACCCTAAAGCAGATTTCTTCCCCTCCACCCCACTCTTCCTCCCTTACCCATCAGATTAAAGAGTCTGATTGTATTATAAGTGTACCCAGTCTCTCATTTTACCGAGCTGCTTGCGGTGCTGGTATTACAATCCCCATGTGAAATGGCTTCATGTTGCTCTGCAGCAAAGGAGCAGAATAAAAGCTGATGTGATATTTTCAATAAATGTTAATTTATTAAAATGTGGCTTTATGAAGTGCAACTTAAAGGCTTTGGAACCCAAAATATGGTGGGATGGATTTTTGTGGTGGGCTTGGGTGTTCATGCTCACCCCAGGCAGAGCTCCAGGCTGGGGCAGAGCAGCTGGAGAAGGACCTGGGGGTGCTGGGTGACTGGGACTGGACACGAGCCAGCAGTGTGCCCGGGGGGCCAAGAAGGCCAAGGGCATCCTGGCTTGTGTCAGAGCCAGCGTGGCCAGCAGGGCTGGGGAGGGGATTGTGCCCCTGGGCTGGGCACTGGGGAGGCTGCACCTCGAGTGCTGGGTCCAGTTCTGGGCCCCTCACTCCAAGAAGGACATGGAGGTCCTGGAGCGAGTCCAGAGAAGGGCAACCAGGCTGGGGAAGGGGCTGGAGGGCAAATCCTCTGAGGAGCAGCTGAGGGAGCTGGGCTGGGTCAGCCTGGAGCAGAGAAGGCTGTGGGGGGACCTCACTGCAGCCTCCCCGTCCCTGAAGGGAGCAGAGGAACAGGAGGGGACTCAGCTTGTTCAAGGGCAGAGACTGGCAGGACAAGGGGGCTGGAGTGAAGCTGGAGGAGGGAAGGGGGAGAGGAGATCTTAGGGGGGAGTTCTGTGCAGAGAGAGTGGGGAGGGGCTGGAAGGGGCTGCCCAGAGAGGGGGTGGGTGCCCCGTGTCTGGGGTTGTTGAAGGCCAGGTTGGCTGGGGCCCTGGGCAACCTTGTGTAGCTCCAGGCCTGGAGGTTGGTGGCCCTGCCTGTGGCAGGGGGTTGGAGCTCTGTGCTCCCTGGGGTCCCTCCCAACCCAGACCAGGCTGGGATTCTAATTTTATTTCCTTTCCAGTGTTTTCTGACCTCCTGACCTGATTCATTGGGGAATGTAACACATCCATCTGGAGCTGCTTTGTTGCAGGAGTTTTAAAAAATAACTGGACTCATTTTCTTCCCCTTGATGGAGGTTTGGAGGTGCCTGGGCAGCAGTAGAAGCTCATTGCATTCTGCTCCTGCCCTTTGGACAGTTTGCCTGTATCATCTCTGCCCTGACTAGAAGCTCCCTAACCAGCAGGCTCTGACAGGGGCTGAATAGCAGCCAAACCACGAAGCCTGGAGCTGCTGCAAACTGGTCAGAAGGAACCAGCAGATTGCATCAGTGGGACAAACCCTCAAGGCACCAGTCCCAATATAGAATCACTGCAGGGTGGGACTAGGTGGCCTCTAAAGGTCCCTCCCAACCCAGCACATGCTATGATTATATGAGGGACACAGGTGTTGGTGACTGAGGAGTTTGTTTCATGGAAAAAGAGACTCAATAACCTTTGTTTCCCCAGTGAAGAAGGGAACTGGGCTGACTGGCACTGAAGAGCAGCTGTAGCATGAGAACAGCTGTCCCCAGGTAAGCTGGGTCCAGGTACTGAGAGATCTGGGTCAGCACAGGACAGGAATGGCTGGACTCATGAGCTTAAAGGGCTTTTCCACCCTGGTGATTCAGTGAGAGGACCAGGTTGGTGATGAAAGAGGACGAAGCTGAGGCTGCCCTACAGGACACTGGGGAGCGGTGCCCCTGCTCTGCACGCTGTCTCTGCCATGCATCCCTCCCCTCTGTGGTTCTGGGGGGGAAACAGCTATGGCAGAAGGACACCCCCACCCTCCCTTCTGTCAACAGCCTGGTTAGTTGCTCATATGCTCCTGTTTGGGCAGAGGAAACACTGTTCCTAACCAGCAAACCCACGTTCCCAATCTGTATTTTAGGCAACAACGGCCCCTGAAAGGAGCAACAGGAACAAACCCCATGGAAACACCACACGGGCTGGAAATGCTGCAGGGATGAACAGACAGAGCTCCAACATTCACATCTACCACTGACCTCGGGCTCCTGCCAGCCAGACCAGAGCAAATCCATTACAGAGCTTTACAGGCAGAAGGTTTTCACCCTCTCAAGGACTCAGCCCCATCCTGCCCCTGTTACCCCCTCACTGACTCACCTCAGTGCCAGAACCCCATTACTGCTGCCCTTGCCTGCACCTTCTCCTGGTGCTTTCTGCTGGCCTGGCAAAGGCTGAAGCAGAGAGATACCCCCTCCTGTCAGCTGCTGGGGCACCACAGCCACACTGCTGTACCCCAGCAGCAGCGCTCCAGGCTGGGGCAGAGCGGCTGGAGAGCTGCTGGGGAGAAGGAGCTGGGGATGCTGGGTGACTGGGACTGAACACGAGCCAGCAGTGTGCCCGGGGGGCCAAGAAGGCCAAGGGCATCCTGGCTTGTGTCAGAGCCAGCGTGGCCAGCAGGGCTGGGGAGGGGATTGTGCCCCTGGGCTGGGCACTGGGGAGGCTGCACCTCGAGTGCTGGGTCCAGTTCTGGGCCCCTCACTCCAAGAAGGACATGGATGTGCTGGAGCGAGTCCAGAGAAGGGCAACCAGGCTGGGGAAGGGGGCTGGAGGGCAAATCCTCTGAGGAGCAGCTGAGGGAGCTGGGGGTGTTGAGCCTGGAGAAGAGGAGGCTGAGGGGAGACCTTCTCCCCACCTCCCCTGCCCTGCCAGGAGGGTGCAGAGAGGTGGGCGAGGGTCTCTTCAGCCAGGGGACAGGAGATGGGACGAGGGGCAATGGGCTCAAGCTGTGCCAGGGCAGGGTCAGCTCAGCTGGGAGGGCAAAGTTCTTCCCTGGCAGAGTTGTGGGGCTGTGGCACAGGCTGCCCAGGGAGGGGGCTGAGTCCCCACCCCTGGGGGTGTTTAACAGAGGGGAGATGAGGTGCTGAGAGATCTGGGTCAGCACAGGACAGGGACGGTTGGACTCCAGGAGCTTGAGGGGCTTTTCCAACCTGATGACTCTGTGATTCCATTAATTTCTTTCCATCCCTTTTTTTTTTGGGGGGGGGGGCACAAAGAGGAGCAGCTGGGTGGTGTTGGTGCCACAGTTTAAATCTCTTCTCACTCAGCAAGATCAAAATTGGGCTATTTTGGGCCGAATTCTTTTACCACCATCACTTGGCAGGGCTTCATTGCCTTCTGCAAACGAAGATGGCCATTTGCATTTATCCCATCAGCTGGTGGCTAATTGCTTGGCATTCCTTGAAGATATGAACAGATGGCAGCAAAACTGATTAACTGTTATTATTCATCTCAGCTGCTCCCAAGAGAAGAGCAGCAGATTTGCCCAACCACTCCTGGTACAGGCTTGGGCAGAGCAGCTTTCCAGCCCTGAGGATGGCCAAGGCAGAGGAGGACAGCTTTCCTTTCAGCAAGGAGAGTGAGATTACTCCTTTGCTGATGTGGTGTCCAGTGGTGGAACATCACCCAGAGATGCTGTCACCTCAAAAGAGCTCCAGTGGTTTCTGATCCTGTGGTCTCAGGTTTGACCAGTTGAATTGCTGGACATGCTCCAGGACCTCCATGTCCTTCTTGGAGTGAGGAGCCCAGAACTGGACCCAGCACTCGAGGTGCAGCCTCCCCAGTGCCCAGCCCAGGGGCACAATCCCCTCCCCAGCCCTGCTGGCCACGCTGGCTCTGACACAAGCCAGGATGCCCTTGGCCTTCTTGGCCCCCCGGGCACACTGCTGGCTCGTGTTCAGTCCCAGTCACCCAGCACCCCCAGCTCCTTCTCCCCAGCAGCTCTCCAGCTGCTCTGCCCCAGCCTGGAGCCCTGTTTGGGGTTGTTGTGTCCCATGGGCAGGACTCTGCCCTTGGCCTTGTTGAACCTCACCCCGTTGGGCTCAGCCCATGGATCGAGCCTGTTCAGGTCTCTTTGCTTCAGCGCTGTGTTGGTCTCCTGGCTGGAGACTGTTACACCTGAGAGGGGTAAAAACAATCCCTGGGTCAGATACTTCCCTCCCCTGATGTACCCCCCATCATATCTGTGGTCCCCTCTGGCTCAGCACCCATAAGGGCTCCCTGCTCTGAGCCACATCAAGCACCCCCTGCAAAGATGGGGCAGCATGTACAGAGCCAGACATGGCTCAACACTGACAGGGAAAACAGGCTTCCACGGCCAAACATCTCCCCTGGCCCAATCCTGCTCCCCCACAAGGGACACCGAGCATCCCCCAGTGTGCCTGGTGCTGAGCCGAGTCGCTCAGCCTTGAACAAGAGCCAAGGCTGCAGTGGGAGCACAGCAGAGTGTAATAAACACCAGGAAGGGTTGCACTGTGTCCAAGCATGGCCTGGGAAGCTGGGGGTAACCTCCCAGCCCTGACCTGCTGTGTGCTGCCTCAGCCATCCCCATGTTCCCACTGCTGGGCCCACAGATACATTGCCAAGGTGCCAGGCAGGATGTACAGGTCCTGTTCACAGCTCCTCACTCCAAAGAGGCTGAACAGATTAAAATTCCTACAAGCTTTAGAGCTGCGGGTTGGCCAGGAGTCTAATTAAGGGAGGATTTATTAAGGAGCATCCTAAAAAGGCAATTTGCTGCTGACCTCCCCAGTAAGCCCGTGCTCCAGCGCAGGGGGGACCTCTTGGGAACATGTTGCCCAACTTCTTAGCCAAGCTGTGGTGGTTTGGCCCTGGCTGGAGGGCAGACACCCACCAAAGCTGCTCTGTCACTGCCCTTTTTGGCTGGATGGGGGAGAAGGTACCTATTGAGAGGCTGAGGAGTGGAGCTAAGGGCAGGGAGAGATCATCCCACAAGCAGCCTCACAGGCAGAACAGACCCAACACAGGATAAAGGACAGAAGCTCTCTGACTGATGGTCCTGCCCTGCATCCCAGTGACACCAGTTGGGTGATGGGAACTGTGGCCAGATCTCAAAGCGCCTCCCCCCACCCCTCCCTTCTCAGCAGACTGAGCTTGAGTCAGGATTTCGCTCCCTTCTTCCCCCCAGTGTGGCACAGGGAGGGGCAGGGACTGGGGAATGGGGGTTTGGGTCAGTTCCTCATGAGATGTTCTCCTCCTTAGCCGGGGGGGGTCATTCCTCACCCCCTCCCCTGCTGCACCGTGGGGTCCCACCCACGGCAGACAGGCACCCACCAACTTCTCCAGCGTGAGTCCTTCCCCACGGGGCCTCAGCTCTTCCCCAGCTGCCCCAGCGTGGGGCACTGCTATGGGGGCAGTCATCAGTCACAGTGTCTCTCAGTGTCTCAGGCCCTGACTGCTCCAGCCTGGTCCCCCACGGGGTCACCAGCCTCCCCCCAGCACCCCTGCTCTGGGGCCTCTCTCTCTGTGTCTCTGTCTCTCTCCATGGGCTGCAGGTGCTGGCAGGGCCTTGCTCCAACACGGGTCACAGCATCTCCTGCCTGTGTCCCCCTGCCCCAGGGGCTCCAGGTGGGGTCTGGGCCTTGTCCCTGGGCTGTGGGGGGACACCCACTCCCCCATGGGTTTCTCCAGGGGCTCAGGGGCATCTTCCTCTGCGGCACCTGGGGTGCCTCCTGCCCCCTTCCCTGCCCTTGGTGCCTGCACAGTTCCTCACACCTTCTCTCTCCCTTCTCTGGGGCACAAAGGGGCTGCCTGGGGGTTTTGTTCCTCCTCCCTGTGACTCCCAGAGGTGCTGTGACCATCCCTGATGGGCTCAGCCTTGGGCAGCAGCGACTCCAGCCTGGAGCCGGCTGGTGTTTGCTGTGTGGGGCTGCAGAGAGCTTCTGGCTGCTCCTTGCAGCAGCCACCCTGCAGCCCCCTCCTCCACCAGAACCCACCACTCAAAACTACAACACACCCGAAGCATCAACGCTCCTTGCACCCCGAGCACATCCAGCCACAGCAGAGCACTCCTGGTGTCACCTCTGGTCACCTGCTTTCCACGCTGTGTTGGCTGCCAGGTAAATGAACCACTATGAACGGGGGACAAAAGGTACCACGCCGAAAGGTGACCTCACACCAACGCAGTTCCTGTGTGTGTTTGCCTCTTGCCAGCCTGGCAGGAATGATTTTTAGAGGCAGCTGGCTAAGTTTCAGCACCACTTGCATCTGTGTGAGTGTTCAAGACCAATATCTACCCTGGGGCCATGCTTTAGTAGCCTGCAGAAGTCAGGCCGGGATGAATCCATGCTTTCCTCCTGCCTTCTCCAACAGTCACCCTCCCCAGTCCCTGTATTCCCTCACTGCTGAGCAGCACTCCCATTTCACCCAACCTCCCTCCCTTAAACAGTCAGGGCAGCGTACCTGTGTGAGCTGCAGCGTGTGAGGTGACCCCCCCATAAACCCGAGGGGGTCACCCATGGTGCAGCACACCCAGGAGCAGCTGGTGTGTAAGGGATGGGGGCTACTTTCTGCTCTCAAACCCAGAGAGATGGGAAAGGCATCCAAAGGCCTAGTCCTCCCTTCTGCCTGCCCCCCACCATCATATGGCACAGGGGTACCACAGATTAAATCAGGAGTAGGTACACTTGACATTAGCCCAACAGTTGACCTCGGGCACCTGGAGGAAGCCAGAGCAGGAAAGCCCAGCTCAAATCCCACCAGCCCCTTCCGTGACCCCAGCACAGCACTGGAAGGATGCTGGTGGGCTGTACAACTCACAGAGGAGCTGCCCCAGCCAGGGTGGAGGGCAGCCAGCATGCCTGTAAGCTTCCATGTCCTCCCAGAAACACTCACCCCCAAACAACACGCATTGAGGGCACTTTTAATCCCAACTTAGCATCTGGTTTCCCACCGAACCAACCCCTCTCCGCATGCGTCCCCGCACCACAGCACTGGTGGCACTGAACTACTTTGTGTGCGCTGCTCCTCGGTGTTATCTGGGCCATCCCCTGGCACGGGTGAACCTGCCATGAGCAAAGCTCACCCCAGCATCCCGAGTAGCACCCCAGCATCCCAAGTAACACCCCAGCATCCCGAGTAGCACCCCAGCATTCCGAGTAGCACCAGCGCCCTTCCTCTCCCACAGCCGAGGCCGTGGTGGCATTGGGGGGTGGGGGGGAGCCAGCATCCCCAGGGAAACCCATGCGTGGCACGCTCTTAGTTCGGGTGTGTGTTGCTGATGTGCTTGATTTTGGGGAGGTTTGGGGTTTTTTGGGGGGTTCAGGGTTTATTTGGGGTTTCCAATGCTTGCCGCGATACTCCCAGTCAGACACGGCTGGTTAACTGCCTCTCCCAGCACCTTTTACCCCGTTGTCAGGGGCCCCGTTAGGCTCCCCCCGCCGTGGGGCAGCGGCCAGGAGAGGGGCCTGTCGCCTCCCCGAGAGCCGCAGGGCAGGGCGGCGGCGGCCTGTGCCCCCCGGCCCTGAGGCGAGGCGCGGCGGCAGGCCGCACGGCATCCCCGCGCTCCCTCCGGCGGGGGCCAGCCCCGGTGCCGGTGTCGGAGGCGGGGCGGGGAGGCCTGCGGCCGCCATTGGCTGTCGCTATGCAGGGCCGGCGGCCGGCTCCCCCTCTTCCCCTCCCCTCCTTCCCTTTCCCCCAGCGCGGTGCGGGACGCGGCCGGCGGCGCGGGAACTCCATGGAGGTGGCGACAGCAACAGATGCGGCGGCGCGGCCCGGCCGCCCTTAGCCGCTCCCCGGAGGGGGGCAGCCGCCGCCGCCGCCGCCCTTAACGCCCCGCCGGCGAGATGGCCGGGTCTCGGCGGGCGGCGAGCGGCGAGGCGGGCTGCGGACAGGCCATCGTCTGGCGCAATGTGGTGCTGATGGGGCTGCTGCACCTGGGCGCCGTGTACGCGCTCAGCCTGGTGCCCCGGGCGCAGCTCCTCACCCTCTGCTGGGGTGAGTTTGGGGAGGGGAGAGGGGGATGCGGAGCCGCGCCACAGGTGGGGAGGGGAAGGATAGGGCGAGGAGGGGGCTTCCCGGCGGATGGGGATGGGGATAAGGATGGGGGTGTCCCCCGCGGGCCCTGCGGTGGGGGGGGGGGAAGGCAGGCAGCCGCCTCTCCTTCTCTGCGTTCATCCCCTGGTTATTTGTGCTGCGGGGGCGGGCCGGGCTCGGTGCTCGGCATCCCCCCCCCCTTTCCCTTTCCCCTCCCCGCCGGCACCCCCCGCAGCCTCCGCCGCTTTTGTTTCCGTGCCCCTCCCCACCCCCGGCCGCTACCCGGGATGCTGCCGTTGCCAGCGCCGCGCAGGGCCCTCGGTTGCTGTAGAAACAGGAGGCGCACTCCCTGCGGCTGCCTTCAGCGGCTTTTCGGTTAAAAAACAACCCCAAAGCCCAGCCCAGCCGCCGGCGTTTCGGTTCAGAGCTCTGCCGGGGGATGCGGTTGTCTCCCCTTTGCCGTTCCTGGATGGACACCGTGTCCGGCTTGCTCGGGTTGGGGGCAGAAAATCACCCCGCTTTCCATCCCTCGGGGATGGTGATACATCTCCTGAGGGAAGATTGGAAAGCCAAGGGAAGAGCCAAGGAGAAAATGAGCCCGGCAGCGCTTCCTGAGGTGAAGGGCTTGCTGTGTCTGTCTCCCTTCCAGCCGCAGGTTGGGTTTGGGAAGGGGAACGGAGCGTCTCTGCTTCCATCCTCTAGCAAAGCCGCCTTTTCTCCATGAAGGAACGATGCTGGGAGAAGGGCTACACGACAGCACTGCAGTGTCGTGCCAGGCTGCTCCAGGTTTGTGGGACTGGGAGGTGGTGGATGTCGGCATCACCCTTCTCCAGGCAGAATTTAGTCCTGTAAACACGGGTGAAAACTTGGATGCTGCTCACAGCTGGTGCGATTTCTTGGGTGAAAAGACCCGCTTTTGGGGAGGTTTGGGGTGGAATGGCTTGGGACTGTTGTGCAAACAGAGGAAAGGAGGGTCTCCCTTGTCTGCTGTAGGTAGCATTCTCAAAAAACCCATGCTAAATGCTTTATGAATCAGGTTTGCTTGTTCTCAGCAATCCCTAAATTCCCTGGTTCAGCTTTTGGTGTTCAGTCTGTCTTAAACCTTGACAGACAGCCACCACCAGTGTTCGTGTTTGGGAGCTGAGCCCTTCTGGAAATTGCCATCCTCCAGCAAGTCTTAACTGGGAAACTGTTGCTGGGTCTCTGGTGAGGACCTGGTGTTTGCCTGGTTTGCACAAACCATGGCACTCGTGACCAGAAAAGGTTTGGGGTGTGGGTTGTGTTTTGCTCAGTTTGCTTAGCTAGTTGTGTCCAGGCTGATTTCATAGTTTACATTGGCTGTAGTTTGATGGTTGGGGAGACCAGGAGAGCCTGTGAGAGCTGCACAGCCAGGACACACAGCCTGTGGTCTGCTTTCAACCCTTCTGGGTCCTGTGACAGCAGACATGTCTTCTTGGGAAGGCAAAAGAGAGAAAAAGCAAGCCCACAAGGTGAAATCATCTCTGGTTTCACTGTGTGTTAATTACAAAACTTCCTGAGGCTGGAGCTGAAGGCTCGACCTACCGATTTCAGCCCCGCGTCCTCCAAGGTGGTTTTTCCTCATGGAAATGAAACAGATGCTAAATAATAAACAGGCCTCGGCGCCTTTGCAGCTCAGTGCCTGCCTTTCTGAAAGCGAAGGCCTCCTGGTTCTTGATGTTGTTACTTTTAACAGCCACCCTAAAGCAAACCACAGAGTTTTTATGGGAGTTTGCTGGGTGGTTTGTGTCGGGGCTCTGCAGCGGGGAGTGGAACAGCCTTGGCTCCGGCTGTCCTGGCTGGCTGGACACTGTGCTGCTCTTGTAGCTGGTTGTTGTGGGGTCTGATGTATCGTCTGTGGTGGTGGGCAAGGGGAAAATGTAGGATCTCAGGATATATCGGATAAAAGTAGCTTGCTGTCACGCTGGAGACCTGTGTCTGAGGTCCCTCTGAGAGACTTGGAGTAGACAAAGGCACCAAACCCACCTTGCTTCACGCTGTGTTGGAAGGAAGAAGTGTTGAGGGCAAGCATCCCTCGCCCTCCTCAGTTCTCCACATCTTCTCCCTTCCAGAGACCTGCTGTGAGACTGTCTGTCTGTGGGTGGTGGCTGCCAGCCAGCCTGGGGAGCAGGGCTGGTGTGGCAGAGAACTTGGTTGGCAGGTAAGCGTAGTGTCGGGTACCGCAGAGATGCGCGGCCGCCGGAGGGTGTGGATGGAGGATCTACCCCTGTTGCATCCATCTGTGGTTTTCCTTTTCTTCCCAAGCTTGCCTGGGACTTGGGAAGTTTCCCAGTGATGTTGTGCAAGGCCTCGCATAGCTCCGTGCCATGCTTCCTTGTGGGTAAGCTGCAGGGGCGAGCGTGTGGAGAGCAGCTTGATGGTGCTGGCAGGAGGTGGGCAGCTTCCCGTGACTCACTGCTGCCTGCTTGGCTTTTTCCTTTCTCTTCATGCGAGATGTCCATGTCTTGGTGGGCTCATGGCTGGGGTTGGTGCTTCCCTCCATCTGTGCAGGGTTTGCTTCCCTCCTTCCCACCTCAAAAGGCAGTTGGGGTAATCCCTGGGTTTGCTGATGCTCAGGAGCTGAAATGCCACTGTGCCACCTAGCAAACAGCTGGTGGAGCCAAACCCCTTGCTCAGCAGAGTTTGTTTCCATTGGTGATTTATTGACACTTCTCCAGCTGCACATAATAGACAATGGAAAAACGCTGCCAAGCGAAGGCTCAGCTGGTGTTTACTCAGGATTATCTGTGCTCCATGGTTCCCATCACCTCCCACTCTAACACCTTTGAGGGGTTTCTGCACCCCAGGCCAAGCCAGGGTGGCACCAGGGGTCCTGAGCAGCCTTCTGGGTGGTGCCTCCATCTCACCCAGGGGTACTGAGAATTGGGTGGGAATTTCAAGGGAGGTACAGATCAACTGGTTAAAACGTTGGCCTTTCAGGGCCGTCCCAGTGCCTCCGTGGAATTTGGTTTCAGTCCAAGCTGAACAAAAACAATAAAAATTACTCATCTCAAAATTTTCCATGAGCTGGGAGCTGCCTTGACCTGAGCTGCAGTGGATGATACAGGCGAGGCACTGAGCAGCGATGGGCTGCGTGCCCATGGACAGCCGAGTAGCTGTTCTGGCACGTCCCGTTGGCACGGTGCCTCTGTGTCCCCGACTCGGCCAGCCCAGCCACACTCCCTGGGAACACACTTGCCTTGCTTTTTGGGTTTATTTTAATCCTGATTTGTGTTTTGCTGTGGTGGTGTGTGGAGAAGATCCTGTTGCCTTCCTCTTTCCCTGCTGATCCCAAGCCAGCCGGCTTGTGTTGTGTGGTCCTCCTTATGGTGTTTCTCTGTCCGTGTCTGTGTGGTTTTGTAGCTGACAGCTGCTGCTTTGGGGCATCCCTGTGCTCTGGGTTTCCAGCCTTGGGAAGGGGTGGGAACAGAGAAAGAAACTAGTCTTTATCTGCCCCCAGTCCCACCAGGAGGCTTGCTGGGGGGGCTTGGCAGGGGTCATCACCAGCCACCCTGCAAAGCCCAGAGCGCAGTGCAGCCCAGACTCTGGGGACTTGGCATGTGAATCTTGCCCTTCAGATCTCTTTTTGTCCACCAGCTTTGGGCTCCTGGTGCTTAGCATCCCTTGTAGAGAGGTTTGAAGGTGTGGGATTGCTGCTGTCTGCTGACTTGCACCAGGAACCGAAGTAGGGTGGCAGCAGCTTGATGTTGGCAGGACCAGAAACCAAGGAGCAATGGTGGATCCATTGGCTAAGCCAGGCACTCAGGTTCCCTGGGAATGAGCCCATGTGAAGGAGTCCTGTGGCCAGCTGTGGACATGGCTGTACTTCAATGGTGGCCTTTTCTGGGCTGGATGTGCTGCATCTTCCACAGGCCACTTGATAGGAAACTCTTTGTGTGGCTCATCCCCAAAGTTATGTCCCATTAAACGATGCTTCTTAACTGGGAACCTTTTTGCTCCAGCCTGTTGCAGACCCAGGCAGCTTATCTTAGGGAAGCAAAGCAAAAAGCCTCTGCAATCCTGGTACAAAGAAAATTCCCAGCGTATTTTACTGCGGGGCCCAATGTTACCTCTGCTGACAGGGGTTTTTTTGATGGGTTTATGATAGCTTCTTTCTCTAAAAGACTTCCTTCTGGGGAATCGTGTGACATGGCTGAGATTTTGTTGGGAAAAATGGGGCTTTTCAGCCTTGGCAGGCAGCTTATAGGGAAGCACTTAAAGTAGCCAAGTGCATTATAGGAAATAGGACACTTCTCCCACCCCCCCCCTCCTCCAAAATATTAAGCTGCTGACCTGCTTTGAAACCTTTTATTTCAGACTGCCAAGCATTACTAGACTAATTATGTTAAAAGCCAGCACGGACAGGGTTTCTGAGTGCCACAAATCCACTGGATGTGTTTTGCTGAGTGTACAGCTTGGTAGGCCGTGCCACAGCCCAGTGTGGAGGAGGAGGATGGCCTTCCTCTAATGGTGCTCATAGGGAAGGGGAGACTTGTTGCTGTTGTTTTAGCAGCGTTTAGGAGACATTTCAGTGGTCCTGAGAGTGCCAGATTCACAGAATCGTAGGGGTTGGAAGTGGCCTCCAGAGCCCATGGGGTCCAACCCCCTGCCAAAGCAGGGTTCCTAGGACAGGGCAGGGCTGGAATCTCTCCAGAGAAGGAGACTCCACACCCCCTGGGCAGCCTGTCCCAGGGCTCCCTCACCCTCACCGGGAAGAAGTTCTTCCCCACATTGGGGTGGAACTTCCCCTGCTCCAACTTGAGCCCATCGCCCCTTGTCCTGTCCCCACAGCCACTGAGCAGAGGCTGCCCATGTCCCCCTGTGTCCCACCCTTCAGCTATTGATCCCCATTGCTCAGCTCCCCTCTCAGTCTCTTCTCTCCAGGCTGAACAGCCCCAGCTCCCTCAGCCTTTCCTGGCAGGGGAGATGCTCCAGGCCCTTCATCCCCTTGGCAGCCTCCGCTGGACTCTCTCCAGGAGACCCCTGGCTGTTCTGTCCCAGGGAGCCCAGCACTGGGCACAACACTCCAGGTGGCAGAGCAGAGGGGAAGGATTGCTGGTGTTCAGCCGCCGTGGGCCCTGTGCTGTGCTTGGGCACAGCTTTCCGCCATGCCGGCTGTCTGAGGGAGCAGCGGAGCTGCCTGGCTGTGTTCCCGCCAAAACACAAGCTGCTCCCCAGCATGGGTGCAATCCACACCCCACTGCCTGGATCCTTTTGGTAAGCAGGGTTACAGCAGTTGTGGTCTTAGTGGTTTAGGTTACTGCAGTGCCTGGAGGGCGGCACAGAGATCATGGCCTCTTCCTCAGCCCTTCTGGTAGCGCCTCTGTGTGATGAGGCGCGTGTTGCTGTTGTGCACTGCAGATGCCAAGTTTTATCGGTCTTGAACACTTCAGGAGTCTTGCATATTCCTGAGTGCCATCTACTGGCTTTTTGGTAATTAACTGCTTTTGGTTTCTGGTAGAAGCTCTGCCCAGGCAGATAAAAAACCCTGTCTCCAAGGCAGTTAAATGTGGAGTGTCTGAGGCAGTTCTGCTCTCCACGTCTCTGAGCATAGGGGAGTGAGGATCCTCTCTCTGTTTCCAGACGTGGAGATATCTGATTAATGCTTCTCTTACTGCCCTCTCTGCTGCCACCCTGGCAGGAGGGCCAGTGGCGGTGTCTGTGCCTGCCTTGGCAGCGTGACCTAATATGGCAGAAAGACCTTATGTCACCTTCACCCCAGCAGCCAGCTCCTGTCTGCCAGCTTGCAGAATAATCCCGGCCCTGAGCAGCTCCGGGAGGTTCCGGTGGTGTACAGGAGGCCAGCCTTGTCCATCAGCCCCTAGCCCTGCCTTCAGCAGTTCAGGGCAGCAGATGGTCCCCGCTGGATGAGTGGATGAGAGGTGGACCTTCATTCGTGACTGCAAATGATCGTCTGGATGTGCTCGTGGGGCATGTCCTCCTTCTGCCTGTCCATGAAGCCAAATTTCCAGGCTTGATGGGGCTCTGAGCAATCTGCCCTAGTGAAGATGTCCCTGCTCACTGCAGTGGTGGGACTAGATGGGCTCTGAAGGTCCCTCCCAACCCATTCTGTGATTCTGTGTTTGGCTGGATGCAAGGGGCCCGTGCCTCCTTGATGGAAGGAGGTGCAGTGCTCGCAGCCCAGCCATGAGGCTCAACCTGCCAGAAGGAGGGACAACCTGGAGAGGCTGGGGGTTTTATTTGCAACAATTTTTTCTCTGAGCTCTGTTTGCCTTTGGAAAGGGGAGGAAGCATTGTAGGAGCTGACGGCATGAGAGTGAAGCAGGTGTAATGCGTGTGGGCGGGATGCTCTGATACGCGGGGACAGCAGCATCATCTGGAGTCTGAAGTCCTCAGTGAGAACTCAAAACCACCCAAGCTCTGCTCTGGTGGCTGCTGGCTGGCCTGGGAGGGCTTGAAGAGAGCCTGAGAGCCACGAAGCTGCTCTTCCCTGGCTCTGAGCTCCCGTTGGTCTTGGCAGCATACTCAGTGGGGTGATGCCATTCCCCCCCTTACACCCAGGTGTTGGGTGGTGATGGGCAGGGGTGCTAATTAACTAATTATTCTTCCTCAAGGCAGAGCTGCCTGCTGAATGCAGGGCTCTGGAGTGCTCAGCTGATGGCTTAACCATGCTGTCCTTAGAACCAAGAGACAATCCATCTGGATGCCAACCTGTGCACCCTGTCCTAGGGACCCTGCTTTGGCAGGGGGTTGGACCCTATGGGCTCTGGAGGGCCCTTCCAACCCCTACGAGTCTGGGATTCTGTGACAAATTTGGCATTAATTCTTCCTTGGTGTTGGTAGAACACTTAAAACCCACCAAATCCCAGTGTGGGGATTGAGGATGACAGCGAGGTTGCTGGGAGAGCAATGGAATCTGCCCGTGGTTTTTTGGGATGAGTGACAGGAGATTTCACTGAGCCTAAAAAACGTCAAAGGAACCAGAGCATCTTCCAGCCTTCTCTCCTAACCTAAAAATATCTATCAACTGCTCAGCATCTTCACTTGCTGGTGAGTTCAGGGAATTCTGTGTTTGCTTCCTAAGGGAATTTCAGCATCTGCTGGCATACTTGCTGTCAGCTGGGAGTTCCGTTGCTCTGTTGGCTTTATTTCTGTCACGTTGGCCGCAGTTGTCAACGCGGATGCTTCTGCTCTTCCAACTGGAATAAAGTCTTTTGTATCTTCAGCCAAAGGGACTGGCTCTGGGGAATGTTCCTGAAAATGCATACACTGGCATGTGCACCCAGCCAGCGGCAGCGTGGATTTCACGAGCTGGTGATGGCACGGCCAAGAGGATGTGACAGATGGCTTCTTCTGGAGCTCCTCCACTGTGTTAGAGAGGGGCAGGAGAAGGGAAGGGCCTCATTTGAACTCATCTCTGCAGCTCTAAAACTCCTCTTCCCCCGTTGCCTTTTGATGTGCTTCCTCTTATCTCCTTCTCCCTGGGCTCAATTTGGAGTAGCTCAGAGAATGTGTAGATCTAATTTTAGATGAACCCGCTTCTGGCCTGAAATGTCACATGTTTGGTCTTGGTGGGGATGCATGGCTCCCTGTGAGAGCTGGTCTGGTGGGCAGCTCAGGGAGGTGATGGTAGTGCCACACACTGGTGCTTTTTAATTCCCAGTTGCTAATTTGAATCCAGACTGAGGTGATTTTGATGCCAGCCTTTGACAGCAGGGCTCAACAGACAGTGGATGGACACTTGACCCTGCTAGCAGAGTAGAGTTTCCTTCCCAGAGACCCCAGGAGCATCAATTCAACCTGTCACCTTGGCAGCAATTTAGGGACTAAGGTGGAAAATTTCCCCTCCTTAGCAAATGTAGTTCCAGGTCAGAAAATGAGGCAGTTTTTTGGTAGGATGATGTGGATTAAGCACTGTGTTCCTGCTCCTCAGGTCTCTCCCCTGTGGAGGAAGACCTCTTCATCCCCCTATGAAGATAGGCTGAAAGAGCTGGGGTTGAGCAGGACTTTGCATAGGGGATGGGCAGGAAGAGGCTGTGGGCAGAATGACTCAGAGCTGGGGAGAAAGGCAACCCCAAACCAGAAATGAGGTGGGCTCCAACAAGAGGTTCAGACAGGGAGAGTCTTTGTGGCTGGAAACCCTTCCTAGGGCTAGGCCCTTCCTAGGGCCCTTCCAACCCCTATGAGTCTGTGATTCTGTGAAATTTTGGGGGGAAGAAAAACCTGCTCCAATGTCAGCAACCACACAGAGCAGAGAAGGATTTCCTGATGCTTGCAAAGTACCTTCAGCCTGGGGCAGTATCTCCCCATACTTTCACGGGAGGCCAGTCCCCTGGACACTGGTTTTCAGAAGGGTTTGGCACTGGGTGTAGTAAAGGTTTTCTGGAAATCCAGCGATGGGGCTAACGAGCTGCTCTGAAAAAGATGCCTCAGATGTTTTATGCTGTTGATCTCCCATCCCATCCATTTTTAAAGAGTTTGCTTGGTGTCGTTTTCATTGCATCTCCCTGACAGGGAGATGATACCTCTGTGCCTGCTGTTCCAAACCACACTGATGCCTTCCTGCCTTATCATATTGCATGCTGAGAATCTTTTATGAGCTGCCAGCTATCCTCCTCGCAGGCTCCCACCTTCCCTAAGCGTCTCATCTTCCTTGTAGATCCCTCTTTACAGTTATCACCCCCTGAACTACATCACTTTTGGTCTTTCTATCCAGGCAGATCTTTACTTTGAGCCTGGCTTACCCTCCTCCTGCCTGAATCCATTCTCGTTTCTGAGCTATCTCACCTCTGCTCCAAATTTAGCATCATCTGCCATTGTAATTAATACCCTGTCTGCCTTTATTTCAGGTCATTAATAAGGATGTTGAATAAAAAACCCTTCTGCCTATTGATTCTGGCGTGTTCCCGTAGGTAGCATCTGTGCAGAAGGCAGTGTGCTGAGAAGCTACCAACCTGCTGGGCTCCCTGTTGGCACAGTGGTTCAACCTCACACGTCTGTCTGTCTGTCTGGCATCTTCCTCTCCCCATCCCCATGCCCTGGGTCTCTCACTCATCCTTTTGCACAGGCTTATTGGCTGTATTTTCTTCCCCTTCTGGTTACTTTCTGTCTCTTAAACACTTCTCCAGCTGCTCCAGTTCAGCAGCATTCTGCTTCTGCCACGTCCTGGTGAGTGACATCACCGTCAGGGATGCTCCCATCAGACCTGATGTCACCACAGGGCTCTGGCTGCCTGCTCTCCGAATCCCAAGGTTGGAAAAGCCCTTTAAACCCATCGAGTCCAACCCATCCCTGTCCTGTGCTGACCCAGATCCCTGAGCACCTCATCTCCCCGGCTGTTAAACACCCCCAGGGGTGGGGACTCAGCCCCCTCCCTGGGCAGCCTGTGCCACAGCCCCACAACTCTGTCAGGGAAGAACTTTGCCCTCCCAGCTGAGCTGACCCTGCCCTGGTGTGTGTTGGGGCCTTGCTCACCACAGGGGTGTTTCACACTGGTTTCCTCTGTTAACACAGGGTTTGTGTGCTGCAGAGCTTGCAGCGAGGATGTCAGGGACAACAGGAGAAGGAAGTTGCCTTCCTATGCTTGAGATTTGATTCTGCCTTGAGAAAGAATCAGAGGAAACAAGGAAAACCCACTGAAAACTTCTGCTTTGCTGGATGAAATCATCCTTCTTTGAAAGAGGTCCTGGTTTATCGTTTGGAGGCAGCTCCAGGCTTGGTGCAGACCCATGGAGCTCCTCGCTGTGCCATGCTGTGGCACCCAGAAGGTGCAGATGTATGGTGAGGATGCCACAGGCTCACAGACTCCAGGTTGGAAGGGACCTCCAGAGCCCATCAGGTCCAACCCCCAACAAGCTCCAACTAAGAGGAGTATCTGTGTTAACGGAGTAGCTCTGAACTCTCACATGGAACGTGGTGATGGGGAGCTGAGGCTGAGAAGAGGCTGAGAAGAGGCCTGTGTGTGGCAGGAGAACCTCACCGCGGGGGTAAGGCAGCCCTCAGAGCCGCTGAGTCAGTGCTGGGACGAGTGCCCAGCCCAGTGGCACACTTCAGCTCCCTGCCAGCGCCTCAGCAGAGCGCTGCTCTGGGCTGCCTTCAGTCTGTGAGAGAGGCAAAACTGAATAAACCATGAGGAAAGGGAAAGGATCTTCCTGCTGTCCCTCTGGCTTTCGCAGGAACCTGTGAGCTGCACGGCGACAGCTTGCTTTTCACAGCACCACAAGCACCAGCCTTAAACCCAGTCTTTCACAGCTCCATCCCTTGGCTGCTGTGTTTCCTCTCTCATTCCAGGTCTCTCCAGGCAGCTTTTCCTGCTCTGTGAGTTTTTCCTTTCTCGTTTTCCCCTCTGGATGTCCTCATTCCCCTACACCGAATATCTCCTTCTCTGCAGAGATTCCAGCCCTGACCTGTCCTAGGGACCCTGTTTTGGCAGGGGGCTGGACCCCATGGGCTCTGGAGGGCCCTTCCCACCCCTGTGATTCTATGATTCTATTTTGGGTGGTCTGGCTCTTGCCTACAGCTCAGCGTCTTCCTCACGCTGCCCAGGGGAGGAAGGTGAAACTGATCTTTGTTGTGTTGCCTGTGTCTCGTTTTACCCTCCTGGCTTTAATTCTGGTTTGAAGCAGTTGCTCATGATTGAGATGGATGGATGTGTTGAGGAGCACTTGGCCAGCTGAATGAGGGGCTACTGTGGAGAAAAGCCCCCACTGAAGGCAGGGAGAGTTCAGCCCCTGGGACTGGGCGTCAGGTTAACAAGTCATCGAGCCCACAGGTGCACCAGGCTGCCCAGAGAGGGGGTGGGTGCCCCGTCCCTGGGGGTGTTGAAGGCCAGGTTGGCTGGGGCCCTGGGCAACCTTGTGTAGCTCCAGGCCTGGAGGTTGGTGGCCCTGCCTGTGGCAGGGGGTTGGAGCTCTGTGCTCCTTGGGGTCCCTCCCAACCCATGCCATTCTATGATTCTGTGATGTTCTTGTGATGGTTCAGGACCATAATGTTTGTGTCAGCTGGACAATGTCGGTGTTGTGTGTGTCATGGATTGGTTCCCATGATTAGTCACTGGAGCGATTTGGAAGCCCTGATTCAGTGGTGTTTCTGCACAGCTCAGCAGCACACACAGAAAATGGCAGGGTCGGTTTTCCCTCGTTTCACAGAAATCCAAGTCCTTGAACTGGTGAGGTGTTAAAGGATTTCACATACAAGAGCTGCAAGGTGAGAGCTGTTGTGGTGTCAGCTTTTTTACTCATCTGAGGGGAAGCAAATTCAACATCTGTAACCAGTGTGCAGCCTGAATGCATGGTGTTCAGTTCACAGGATCACAGTCCCCAGGCTGGAAAAGCCCTTTAAGCTCCTGGAGTCCAACCGTCCCTGTCCTGTGCTGACCCAGATCTCTCAGCACCTCATCTCCCCTCTGTTAAACACCCCCAGGGGTGGGGACTCAGCCCCCTCCCTGGGCAGCCTGTGCCACAGCCCCACAACTCTGCCAGGGAAGAACTTTGCCCTCCCAGCTGAGCTGACCCTGCCCTGGGGCAGCTTGAGCCCATTGCCCCTCGTCCCATCTCCTGTCCCCTGGCTGAAGAGACCCTCGCCCACCTCTCTGCACCCTCCTGGCAGGGCAGGGGAGGTGGGGAGAAGGTCTCCCCTCAGCCTCCTCTTCTCCAGGCTTTTTGTTGGCTCTGGGTCATCCATCCCACAGGAATTCAGAGCCACGAGCAGCAAACCCAGCACACCCATCAACAGAGCAGCAGTCGGTGCCTGGATGCACGGCTTGAGCAGCTCTCATTCTGCTGCCCCAGCCATCCCCCCCCACCCCTGGATATGAGAGGTTGACCAGAGTGTGTGGGAGCATGGCCCAAGCTGAAAGGAGAACCAGAGATGTCCTGATGCTGTGATGGTGGTCAGAAAGGCACAGGGGGGATGTAGTATTTGGAATATGCTGTGGGACAGGAGCATGTACTTGGAGTGTGGGTGTAGCCTGGAGCTGAGTGAGTGAGGAGCAGAGCTGCTTCTGTGCTGTGTTGGGCACCTGAAAAAATGCTCAAAATAAACTTATTTCACCAATTTTTTAATTAAGGGAAGGAGAAAGTAGCTCCTGAAACTGAGGGAAGTGGTGGATGCTCTGATTCCTAGCGCGTTTTGTCACTGATCTGAGAGCTCCCAAAGCTAAGAGAAGGTTCTATTGTGGGAACTCTGACCCAGCTCATCTCCTTAGGGGTGGGATGTGATGCTCTTAAGCTAGCTGACAGGTCAGACTCAAGAAAAGACCTGTCTGGAGGAGGCTGGTGGTCTCCTGTTCAGAGAGTTTTGTCTTCCCACACTACTAAGGAACTTCTGGTGGCTGTACATGGAGAAGGCACGCTGTGTAAGTGTGTCAGGCATGGTGCTTCAGTGAGGCCCAGCTCCTGAACAAGGTACTGCTTAATGGGGTGGGGAGTGGAAGGCCACGTCCCCAGGGCTGCAGGGCAGAGGTGGGCTGAGACCTTCACCTCCTGTCTGCCCAGCTTTCCCCCCTGAGAGTCCCAGCAGGTAGGAGCAAGCATCATCTGGATATCAAAGAGAGCAAACAACAATGGCAGCTGGGCCCTGGCACATCCCCTGTTTTGTTTTTGTGTCTTTCAGCATATTTCTGCTTCCTGATGACAGCCCTGGGCGTGACAGCCGGTGCACATCGCCTCTGGAGCCACCGCTCCTACAAAGCCAAGCTGCCTTTGCGCATCTTCCTGGCTGCAGCTAACTCCATGGCTTTCCAGGTGGGTTGTGTTTGCCCAGCCAGAGTCTTGGCCTCTGGGCAGCTTTCTCACCTTACCCCCTGGAAGCAGTGCAAGGAGTGGAGCAGGCTGGTAGCAGGGAGCTTGTGTGTTGGGATCACGTTGCGTTCTGCTCCCCTGGGTTTTGCTCTTGGCTCTGCTGGCCTCTTCACTGCTTTGGGCAGGGACACCCCCCACCAGATCAGGGTGCCCAAAACCCCCTCCAACCCGGTGTTGAGCCCTGCCAGGGATCTAGGGGCTTCCACAGCCTCTCTGGGCACCCTGTGCCAGGGCTTCCTCACTCTCAGAGTAAAGAATTCCTTCCTAATGTCTGACCTAACCCTGCCCTGGTTCAGTTTAATACTGACTGCCCCTCATCCTGTCCCTTCCTGCCCTGGTAGAGTCCCTCCCCATCTTCCCTGCAGGCCCCTTCACCAGAACTTTGTGCTCTTGCACACATCCCTGCAGACAGAGCAGTCATACAGATCAAGGGGTTAGATTTACTCTGGAAGGCTCGTCCTTCCAAAAGGCTGAGCAAGTTCAGCTCCAGCTCCCATCAGGAGAAGGTACATTTGGTGTTCCAGGAGCTCTGTCCCATTTTCAGCACCGTGTTTGTGCCCTGAGGGTATCAGTGGTAAGGAGCCTCAGCCAGCTTAGGGAAAGGCTGCCAGAACTCTGTGCCTCTGCACAGTAAAATGCAAGCTTGCCTGTGGCAGGGTCATGAGATGACCATGGAAATGTGTGTGTACCTGGTCCTTCCAGGTCAGTGTCCATCTGTGGGCAGCAAACACCCAGGGAGGACAGCGGGACCAGGGCAAACTGATGATGGTACATCCCAAGAGGTTTGGTTTCTAACCATCTACAGCCTTGGGATGTGTTTAATCTGTGTCACTGGCTCCCAGAGCACATCCTGCTCAGTGGGCACAGACCAGAGCAAGGTGATGGGCTGGCTGGACACAAAGCTGGGTTCCCTTGGGGTGTGTTCGGGTGGTAACCTTTCCCAAGGGGCTTGTTGGTGTTACAGCATGGAGAAAGGAGGTGGTACTGCTGGAGGTGGAGCAGCAGCCAGCCTCTCTCCTCTCACCCCACCCCCCTTTCCTGTGCAGAACGACATCTACGAGTGGAGCCGCGACCACCGCGTGCACCACAAGTACTCGGAGACGGACGCGGACCCGCACAACGCGCGCCGCGGGTTCTTCTTCTCCCACATCGGCTGGCTCTTCGTGCGCAAGCACCGCGACGTCATCGAGAAGGGCAGGAAGCTGGACTTCAGCGACCTGCTGGACGACCCCGTCGTCAGGTTCCAAAGAAAGTAAGTGGGAGCTCCGGGACCCTCGGGTGAGGTGAGGTGGGGTGGGGTGGGGTCCCTCTGCTTGGTCCTCTGCTTGTGGCTGATTCATAGAACCCCAGCCTGGGCTGGGTTGGGAGGGACCCCAAGGAGCACAGAGCTCCAACCCCCTGCCACAGGCAGGGCCACCAACCTCCAGGCCTGGAGCTACACTAGGTTGCCCCATCCAACTTGGCCTTGAACACCCCCAGACATGGGGCACCCACCCCCTCTCTGGGCAGCCCCTCCCCACTCTCTCTGCAAAGAGCTTCCCCCTAAGATCTCCTCTCACCCTTCCCTCCTCCAGCTTCACTCCAGCCCCCTTGTTTTGCCACTGTCTACCCTCTGAAAAAGTTGATTCCTGACTTTTCATCTTTCCCTTTTTCCACCCAAGACACCCTTTGCCACCTTGGTTGCAGGGCTTAGGACTGCTGTCCCTCCAGCCCCCATTAGCCCATCATCTGCTGTGGTTTCACACAGGAGGCTGGTGAAACAACATCATAGCCACTGTTCACTCGCTGCCCCCCTCCCAGTGGGGTGGGAAAGGGTTGAAAATGGAAAAGGCAAAGAGAAAAGTGTGGGTTGAGATAAAGACAATCGAATAGAGGGAAAACAAGAAGTAAAAGGTGATGAGGATGGTGCTGCTGCTGCTGGGAAGAGCAGTAATAAGTACAGAACAGCAGTTTCTCACCACCTAAAGCTGCTGCTCTGCAAGACCCCAAGACGTCCTGCCTCCTAGTTATCCATGGAATATGATGCCATATGATATGGAATCTCCCTTTGGCCAGGCTGGGTCAGCTCTCCTGGATGTGTCCCCTCCCAGCTTCTTGGGTGCCCCCCACCCTCTCCATGGCAGGGCAGTGTGAGGAGCTGAAAAGTCCTTGACTGCTCAGCAACAACTCAAACATCAGCATGTTACCAGCGTGGTTCTCAGCCTAAATCCAAACCCAGCACTGCCCAGCTGCTCAGGAGGAAATGAGCCCTGCTGAACCCAGGACAGTGTCCTCACAGGCTTTGCTGCACACACAGTGAGGGCTCTCCCTGTCCTCCTGCTTTCCCAAACAGCCAGAGCTGGCTGTGAAAACAACCACAGTGGAATTTGCTGGGATCTTGGACTCCTCCTTTGATCACTGGAGCAAACGCTGTAATTGCTGACAGCCTCACTGGAGGAGTTTCACTCTGCAAACTGGGGTTTGGCACCCATGGGCTTAATAAAAGCACATGGAGAGCCAGGGGAGGGTCAGGCTGGGTGTCAGGAAGAGGGTCTGTGCTGAGAGGGGGGTCGGGCGCTGGCACAGGCTCCCCAGGGAAGGGGTCCCAGCCCCGAGCTGGGCTGAGGGCAAGAAGCGTCTGGCCGCTGCGCTCAGTGCCCTGCTCTGCCTGGGCTGGGCTGTGTGGGGCCAGGAGTGGGGCTGATGGGCCCTCGGGGTCCCTCCCAGCTCAGGGGGTCCTGGGATTCTATATGGAGGAGTGCTAAGGCTTGTGCCAGCTGATGTGCTGAGAAACCAGCACTACTCCTGGCCCCCAGGCTGAGATACATCCTTCTCCTCACCCTTGGCAGGGTGTCTGGTCTCTGGGCAGCTGCTTTGGGTCTGCTGCTGCTGTTGGAGCTCATGCAGCAGCGGTGGTATAGAAAGGAGCTGCTCCTGCCCTGTGCTATGGGTTCCTCCTCACCTGAGCACCAGGAAAGTCTTTGGTGGCTCTTAGCAGCGAAGGTGTTTCCAACACAGCTCTGCCGATGCCACACCGAGCCCTGGGCTTCCTTGGTCCCAGAGCTAGACCCTAGGGGCAGGGTGTGCAGCCAGCTCTGTGCTTCCTCAGGTTCAGAGGTGCTTAACTTTCTGTCCTAAGGAACCTGCTTTGGCAGGGGGGGCTGGACTTGATGGTCTCTGGAGGTCCCTTTGAACCCCTACAACTCTGTGACTCTGTCCCTTGGGAGGTTTGTTTTGGGACTGGGCCTCAGCTCGTTGAGCTCCAGCATTACCTGCTGCTTTGGGGTTTCTGGTTGTCTTGGTGTTTTGAATTGGAAAAACCACATCATGATCATGGACATCTGAAATGTTCCCTTCTGCCCCTGTTGTGGGCCCAGCCCAGGTTATGCCAGAGGGTTCTGGCAGAGCCAGAGATCCAACCCCACATCACCCCAGCTGTCATCCCCACAAAGGTAACGGTGTCCTTTCCTTCCCCCACAGATACTACAAGAGCTCAGTGGTGCTGATGTGCTTTGTGATCCCTACCTTTGTGCCATGGTACCTCTGGGGAGAGAGTCTGTGGAACGCCTACTTCCTGGCCTCCATCCTGCGGTACACCATCTCCCTCAACGTCACCTGGCTGGTCAACAGCGCCGCGCACATGTACGGCAACCGACCTTACGACAAGTACATCAACCCCAGGCAGAACACCTTTGTCACGCTGGGAGCCATTGGTAAGAGCCTGAGGGGTGACCTCAGCACTGTCTGTCAGTGTGTGAAGGGTGAGAGTCAGGAGGCTGGAGCCAGGCTCTGCTCAGGGGTGGCAGCCACAGGACAAGGGGCAGCGGGTGCAGCTGGAGCAGAGGAGGTGCCATGGGAACATAAGGAGGAACTTTGTCCCTGTGAGGGTGAGGGAGCCCTGGGACAGGCTGCCCAGAGAGGCTGGGGAGTCTCCTTCTCTGGAGACATCCAAACCCCCCTGGATGTGTCCCTGTGGGATTTAGTCTGGGTGACCCTGCTCTGGCAGGGGGGTTGGACTAGGTGACCCTTCGAGGTCCCTTCCAACCCCTAATGTTCTGTGGTTCTTCACGATCCAGGGCTTGGAGGAAGCTGCAGCTTGCACCCCAAGGTGGTGTGTGTCCCATCAAAGCCCATTCCTAAATTCACACGTGGCCTTTCACCTCCCTCTCTGTTTTTCAGGTGAGGGTTTCCACAACTACCACCACACCTTCCCCTTCGACTACTCAGCCAGTGAGCTGGGCCTGAAGTTCAACCCCACCACCTGGTTCATTGACTTCATGTTTTGGTTGGGCTTGGTCACTGACCGCAAGCAGGCTCCCAAGGAGATGATCCAGGCTCGCAAGGAAAGGACTGGAGATGGCTCTGCTTGAAATGTAACGCTTCACTGGCCCACCACTGCTGCACACCTGGGTGGGTGGGTGTTTGGGTGGGTGGGTGGGTGTCCACTCACCCCTGTGCCTGCGGTGGATTTATTTTCCTTTGGGTAAAATCAATTTCTTCAGACCAGTTGGGCCAAATTAATTCTCCAGGGACAGATTTAGCCCTGGCTTTTATTTTTATCTCCTTATTAGCTGTCTTACATCCAAACTTCAGACTACTAAGTGGGAAAATGTTATGTATTATTTAATATTATAGTTAAACAGGAGGAGGCTTTGAGTTTAGTCACCCTAGTTCATGTCTGAAGTAGGTTGTAATCTGCTTGCTGGCAGGTTGAAGGAACTCTCTGTCCTTCCCAAGGGTGGTTAGGAGAGATCTTGGTTTCTACTGGTGATACAGAACATGCTTTTGAGATGCATCTTGAAGAGGAGATGGGGCAAGGCCCAGAGAACTGGTCCAACGAATGGAAAGGACAATAACAGGATGGCCAAGGGGAGAAACCAGCCTAAATTTAATTAGATGTTTAGTTTGAAAACCTGCTTTCTTCTTTCCTTTAGCCCTGTTAGCCAGCCCGCTGTGCCGCTGTCTTTGCTAAATAGGAAGAAACCCCAGTGATTGCTGAGCAGGCTTTTGTGTTGAAGATTAGTCTCTAGACAGGCCAAAACACCAACCACTACGTTGAGATGACTCCTTTGTTGTTGCATCTACATTGTAATCTGTAAAGCTGATAGAGCTCAACCATGTCTTAAGCCAAATAAAGCTTCGGTTTCGGTGTTTGGAGACCTAAGTTGTACTCTAATGGGTCATGGCCATCCATGCATGCATATTTTAGCTCCTTTTTGCACAAAAGGGCCTCTTAATTATGATATTCTTTTCTTTTCTTCTGCCTTTGGCTAGTGGCTTAGAGGTTTCTAGACCTTTCTCTAAGCTGGAGACTCTGCTGATACTTCAGCTGCATGCAACATCCATTGGTTTCTGAGCAAAACATAAAAGAACAGTTATGTAGCTTCTGAATTTTAACAGTTGCCTTGTTTAAAAAAGAAAGGAAAATAAAAATAGAAGTAAAAAAATAAAAATAGAAGTAAAAACATAAAAATAGACATAAAAATAGAAATAAAATATGAAAATAGAAATAAAAAAGAAAATAGAAATAAAAATAGAAATAAGAAATGAAAATAGAAATAAAAAATGAAAATAGAAATAAAAAATGAAAATAGAAATAAAATGAAATGAAAATGAAAATAGAAATAAAATTTAAAAAAAAATAAGGGGGAGGGGGAAAGACAAAATATTCTTTAAAAAAAATAATTAAAGAAAATAAAATTAGCATGTGGAATTCCTGGGCCATGTAGCCCTTTGTGTTAGATGTTAGCCAGTGCAGGAGGGAGGCTTTGTACTGCCCCACCAGCGCTGGGGCACTTGTGAAGATAGAGGGTGTGAGTTTCATTTATAAAGGAGGTTGCTGTCTTGCCCATTAGACAGGGAATGTGTTTTCCATCCCCTGGGCAAGGCAAGGATCTTGAGATAACTGAGATTCAGGCCTGGATCTTTCCAGAAGAGATGTAGAACCACGAGATAGAGGGGAAAAAAAAAAGAAAATTTTAAAAAAAAATTCTTTTTTTTTCTTTTTTGTTCATTTCTTGGTTTTTAAACGATGCCATATGATATAAAAGAGTTGTCTTTATTCTGTATTCCATCCAGCAGGTGTTTTAACAGTGTTACTTTGCCATTAATGATGTGTAAACTCTTGAGTGATTTACAATAAACAGTTAACGAGTCAGAGCGGCTGCTGAGTTTCATCTCCGGGAGCGAAGGGATTTGTGTGTCACACCTCAGGATTCCAGTTGGTGGTTTCACTTGGTGGGTCCATCTGTTCCAAAACACTCAGCCCTTCAGCACTCCTGGTTTCCCCATGGCTGGAACAGGAGGGTTGTTGATGGGAAAGGAGCTGAGGGATTCGGTGACGTCGGGTTTAGCGGACAAGACGGGGAAAGAGAAACTTCAAGCTGAGGTGAGGTTGAACTGGGCAAGTTCCTGCATGTGAAGAGGAAAATACCAGCCCAGAGTGGCTGCAGGGCACTCTGGTCAAAAATGTGAAGTGTTCTGGTCTGGTTTTTCTCTAAGTTCTCCCAGTTTCTCCTGAGATGGGCCTGACAGGGTGGCCAGGAGCCAGCGGTGTGCACCAGGGGCTGAGAAGGCCAGCGGGATCTTGTGGGACATCAAAAGGAGCATGGCCAGCAGGTCACAGGAGGGGATCCTCCCCCTCTGCTCTGCCCTGGCCAGGCCCCACCTGGAGTGTTGTGCCCAGTGCTGGGCTCCCTGGGACAGAACAGCCAGGGATCTCCTGGAGAGAGTCCAGCGGAGGCTGCCAAGGGGATGAAGGGCCTGGAGCATCTCCCCTGCCAGGAAAGGCTGAGGGAGCTGGGGCTGTTCAGCCTGGAGAGAAGAGACTGAGAGGGGAGCTGAGCAATGGGGATCAATAGCTGAAGGGTGGCACACAGGGGGACATGGGCAGCCTCTGCTCAGTGGCTGTGGGGACAGGACAAGGGGCGATGGGCTCAAGTTGGAGCAGGGGAAGTTCCACCCCAATGTGGGGAAGAACTTCTTCCCAGTAAGGGTGAGGGAGCCCTGGGACAGGCTGCCCAGGGGGTGTGGAGTCTCCTTCTCTGGAGAGATTCCAGCCCTGCCCTGTCCTAGGGACCCTGCTTTGGCAGGGGGTTGGACCCCATGGGCTCTGGAGGGCCCTTCCCACCCCTGTGAGTCTGTGAAATCAGGGTGAATTTTTATCAACTGGGATCATGTGGGTGAGCTGGGAAGAGGGAGCAGATGCAATCTGGGGGTACTTCTTAGGGTGACAGCACTTTGTAGGCCTCTCCTGCACACCCAGAGCACACGTGTTACCACCAAAAGCCAATGTGCCTGCTCAGGCAGCATCTGTTTACCCCAGGAGCATGTGAGGAGTGAAGTCTATCACAATATTTAAAGAGCTGGATGAAGGAGCAGATGGCTTTGATGGGAGTGATCTGGCTAATGGAAATGAGGGTTAACACTTAAACTGAGACACAGCTACTTAGGCACCGTAGTCATTAGCCCACACATCAGGGTAGGAAGCAGCTCCCCTGGCTGCTCAGAGTGATTCCCAACCCCTTCCTCCATCGCTCCTGTTTCTGGGTGGTTGGTGTTTCTCTGCTCCAGCTTGGGAGCAGAAAGGGGCAGGCCAGGAAAACTGGGGTGACATATTGATTTTCAGGAGGTGTATACTTCCCAGGAATGAAAGCAAACTCAAAGCAGTTCCCTTCTCTGTTTTCCATGCCTCTCCATAATAATTCCAAGGGTTGGCTTGTCTTGGAACCAGTCCCCTTTCCAGGCCAGGCTGATGCCCAGTGCATCTCAGCAGCAAAAACCCAATGAGGACTAGGGCAGAAGTTATGTGCTGCTCAGAGTCCCAGGAGCATTGTCACCTCTGTGCCATCAGCATCATCACAGTCGTGTCTTCAAAGGCGTGGCCTGAACGGGGAGGGACATGGGTGTCAGCATCCCTCTGGCTTACCCACCCCTGGGAAGGCCAGGCCTTGTAACCCCAAACAAGACAGAGGGGGGAATGTACTTGTGGCCACTTGGCTTTGCCAAGGTAGTGTTGGTGGAGACGTAGGAGGAAAGACTTTGTTCACAGGCCAAGGTGAGCTGGCAGTGGGCTTTGGGGCACACTGTGTCACTGTGAGGGAGGCAGGTGATGTGTTGTGGTGGGATGTGGCTCAAAAGCAACACTGCCACGAGCCCTCCCACCCTTGTCCCCCACGTGCCCCTTGTCAGGGGGATGCTGCAGGACAAGGTCTGTAGTGATCTGTCCTTTAGGAGAGCTTTAGCTTTTGTCTTGCTAACAAAGCTGCAGAGCCGGGTCTGAGGCCTTGAGGCCCCTCCTGTTCTTCTTCCTCCCTCTTCCTCTTCATCACCCTCTTCTCAGAGCCAAGTTGTTTCTCCTGAGGTACCACAATGCACGCTGTGTGCTAACATCAAGGCCCTTTAGGTGGAACTTTGCCCATCCTTTACATGGTGTTGCTGACAATTAATTAACTAATATTTATCTAGGAGAGGGGCTGCTCCTCCTGTGGGACCCACATCCTGTGGAGAAGGGCTGGTAGCAAACATCCCCATGGCCCCACATACCACCACCCATGGGTGGCTGGTGCCTCCTCACAGCTCCACTGTCCCCTGTGCTGGGTGGGCTCCAGCACACGCTCGTTGTCCCCAGGCTTTGCCCTTAGGGGGGTTTGGGTTTTTTTCAGCTGTGATTTGAATTTATCAGAGGCCTCCAGTTGGCCTGTCAGCATCCTGCATCTCCCAGCGCTCGAAGGGACACCATCTGCTCAGAGAAAGAGCTGTGAACAAAATGTTTCAGACACTCAGAGTTTACCAAAAAGAAAAAAAAAAAACCAACACCAAAAACTGCTTTAAAATCCCATATGCTGCATTTTTCTTCTCCCTTCCAGCTTTGGCTGGCAGCAGAGGTGAAGTGACTAAGGTGGATTCTGATTCCTTGCTGTGTCTTCATTCTGTCCAGGTTTGCTGGGGCTGAGTGGTACCATGTCTCACCTGCTTGACAGAAGGTCTTCTCCAGCCTGGGTTGCTGAAAGCTGGAGGGAACTGAACCCCAGGACAACCCTCTGTGACTTTGAAAGCGATCTTGCTTGCCTTCTGCTACTGAGGGAAGCCTTGCAAGGCAGGGATGTGGTACTTCTTCCCCAGGCACCTGATTTTGGGGCCTGTCTTGGTGATGGTTCCTCTTTGGCTGAGGAAAGCCATGCCTGGCAGTCTCTTGTCATGGCCTGCAGCTCCAGGGGCAGTGACAGGTGCTCACAGAGGGAAAAGTCAGCCAAGATCTCCAGGTTTTGTGAGGTTGTGAGAAGCAAATGCTGCAAGGAGCCCTTTATTCGCTGAGGATAACACACGATTTGAAATGCCAGAGCAGGGAAAATGTTATTTCAGTCCTCAAAATAGGCTCTGCATTCAGTTCCAAAAGGTTCCTCAGCCTTTAAAACGCTGAGGCAGGTATGCAGTGGTTGCCTTTCTCTGTCTTCTTCTTCCTTTGCCTTCTTCTGTCCTCTCCCTCAGTAGTGCCGCTGCTGCAGTGATGTGACCACTTCAGTAAGGGCTCAGGGGACCTCCTGGTGCTGAGCTCACTCCAAGGGCCTGTACCTGGAGGGGTTTGTAATCCTGTGGAGATGAAAGAGACAAAAATCTCTTCAGGGTGGGCTACAAAGAGCAAAGCTGCAGGGCAGAAGAGTGTTGCTTGGCCAGTAGAAAGGTGGTTCAAACATACCAATGAACTGCTGATGTATGACTCGCTCACTGCTGGGGGCTGGTGCATTGACCAAGCTTGTCTGGGGTTGGTTCATAAGTCATGGGACCAGGGCAAAACTCGGAGTGAAGTTTTCAATAAACTCACCTTATTTGGGTTTTAGGAGAAGAAACAAGATGGTGAATAAGGAACATTGGTTCTATCACATCCTGGCATACAGAGAGTGGGGAGGGAGAAGAGGAAAAAGCAGTAGTGTTCATGGTGATCTACTGCCACAAAGGTCAGATAGTGAAGGGATCCCTCCACCCCAGGAAACAAAGAATTGGTTGGGTTGGGAGGGACCTTCAGAGGCCACCCAGTCCCACCCTGCAGTGAGCAGGGACATCTTCACTAGAGCAGGGTGCTCAGAGCCCCATCCAGCCTGACCTTGAATGTCTCCAGGGATGGGGCCTCCCCCACCTCTCTGGGCACCCTGGGCCAGGGTCTCACCACCCTCAGAGGGAAGAACTTCTCCCTCACGTCTCATCTAACCCTGCCCAGCTCTAGTTTAAACCCATCACCCTGCAAGTTCTTATTGCCAAGCTACCTTGCTGGGGGCGGTTCCTCTCAAACCCCCACCCAGAGATGTTTACAGGACAGAGAGCCCACCATCCCAGGGGAAAGGGGAAGACCAGGCAGCCTGGCCCAGGCTGTTCCAGGGCTCTCTTGCCATGCCTGGCTGCTGCTTTCAGGTTGGCCAAAGGGCTGCCAAGATGCTGCTGCCATTTGGGGCAGTCAGCCCTCTTCAGAAGGCACAGACAGAGCCACACACAGCGTCTGGTGTCTCCCGACGGGCCAGGAGGGGCTGTGGTCACCCCCTGACAACCCAAAAACAACATCCTGGGTGGGACAGCTTACCTTCCCCTTCCCTTCCTTTTCCCCTTCCCTTCCCTTTCCCCTTCCCCTCTCCCTTCCCTCTCCCTTCCCCCCCTTCCTTTCCCTTTCTCTTCCCTTCTTTCCCTTTCCTTCCCCCTTCCCGCTCCCCTTTCCCTCTCCCTCTCCCCCCTTGCTTTCCCCTTTCCCTTCCCTTTCCCCTCTCCCTTCTCCCCTTCCCTTCCCTTCCCTTCCCTTTCCCTTCGCCTCCCTTCCCTTTCCTTCCCCCTTCCCGCTCCCCTTCCCCTTTCCCTCTCCCCTTCCCCTTTCCCTCTCCCCCCTTGCTTTGCTTTGCTTTGCTTTGCTTTGCTTTGCTTTGCTTTCCTTTCCTTTCCTTCCCTTTCCTTCCCTTCCCTTCCCTTCTCCCCTTCCCTCCCCAGCCGCCAACTCCCGCCCTGCACGGCCGCGGCACCGGCTGCAGTCCCCGCCCGTCCGGGGCGGGGCGGGGGCGATGCCAGGCCGGGCCACCTCCCCGGCTCTCTCGGTGCAGCCCACCTGCCCCTCGCCGCCGCCACAGCCTCCGCCGGAGCCGCCCGCAGGTAGGAGCCGCCCCGGGAACGGCCGAGACCTCCTGTCCCCTCCCTGTCGCGCTGTCATTTCCCTGTCGCACCCCCCCCCCCCCCAGCCCGCCTCGTCGTTGTGTCCGTGTGTGTGTGTCCCCCCTCCCCAACCCTTATCTCCCTTCCCCGGCCGGTGTCCGGGTGCCCCCGGTGGAAGATGGCAGCCGGGAGACCCCGGCAGCGGGGAGCAGGCGGGCTCAGGGGCTGCGGATGGCGAGGGCTGCCCAGCCCGGGGGCTGCCGGCTGGGGCCCGCCCGGCGTGAGGCGCCGCAGGTGCCGCTGCTGCTGCTGCTGCAGCGCCCGGGAAGGGGCTGAGACCCCGGCGCCGCCTGCCCTGACAACGCTGAGAGACCAGAGCCGCCTGACCCGGGGCCTTGAAGAGCCCGGCTACTCAAGAGCCCGCCTGGGCGGCGGTTTCGGCAGCCCTCAGAGCCCGCCCGGGGGGCTGCGGGGCTCGGCAGGGCCGGCTGCCAGCCCCTCTTCGCCCTGGGCTCTGTAGGGAAGCTCGGAGCTGGGTGGAGGCCGTGGGGTGGAACAGGTCCTGCCCAGATGCCTTCGGGATGCTGGGGGGGTGCAGGCTGTGTCCCGCTGCACCCCGGGGGAGGAGGTTTTGGGAAGGGCTCTTTGGCAATGCTCTGGTCCCCTCTGGGTCACATCCCAGGGCGACAGACACCAGCTGATGCTGGGTGCTGATGCCCCAGGGTGATGGTGGGATCTCTTGGGATCCCAGTCTCAGCCTTTACACAGCGTGCCTGTGCCAGACCTCTGATTCAGAGCCCTTGGGCGGTAAAGGTTGGTGGAATCCTGAGCTAACCTTCCCTTCAGCTTGCTTCATCTTCCAAACAAAGCTTCCTCTGGCAAAGCGATGTTTTGGGTTACCTGCTCAACATCCCTGTGGTCCCTACACCACAGCACGATTAATTGTGGCTAGTAACTCAACATGGAGGAGGGAGGTGTCTGGAAGGTACACCCCAGCTTCTCACCTCTTCCTCAGGCTGATGAAACTGCCTAAAAACCAGGGGGGAGGCATGATTCTCACTGGCTTTTCTGCCTTTGGGTACCAGGGTAAAGAATGGAGACCCATTTGCTTGACAAACATCAGGCTTCTGCTCTTGCTGTTAAGAGTAAAACCATTTTAAGAGTAAAACTGTTTTCTTGGCTTGTCCTTTGTGCACAGCTGTCAGTGTTTCCAGAGCCTGGATGTTGGATGCAGGGCAGGGATCTGTGTGCTTGTGCCAACAGCAACGTTTTGACTTGGGTGTTTTTTCCTTGGAAGACGTGTCACATCCATGGTTTCCTTTCCTCCCACAGCTGCTTCTGGGCAGCCTGAGATTACAACAGTGCGGTTTGGGTCACCAGAGATGCTTTAAGGTCCTGATCCTGTGGTCTGAGCTGAAACAATGAGCTCTGATTGCAGGATATGCGGGAGCATGAAGCAGGGAAAAGGTCTGTGGGGAAAGGGGAGAGATGATCCTAAGCAATACATCCGGGGGGAATAAGCTGTGAGGGGGATGGCTGGTGGGTGAGGAGGCTGTTGCTGTGCTAAAGGGCCTGGGGCAGGACTTGTGATGACCCAGAGATAGATGCATTCCTTTTCAGTGTGATCTCTTGGTGAGCAGCTCGTTAGCCCCGTTATCTAAATGAGGGTATTGATTTTGCTGTCTCAAGAAGACTTGTAAAGGTGTCTGGCTCTCCTGGCCTTGGGTTGCCCTACAGGTTGCAGAAGTGGTCACCTGAGGTGCAGGATGGTCTCAGGGGTGGCAGCCACAGGACAAGGGGCAGCGGGTGCAGCTGGAGCAGAGGAGGTTCCATGGGAACACAAGGAGGAACTTTGTCCCTGTGAGGGTGAGGGAGCCCTGGGACAGGCTGCCCAGAGAGGCTGGGGAGTCTCCTTCTCTGGAGACATTCAAACCCACCTGGATGTGTCCCTGTGGGGTTTAGTCTGGGTGACCCTGCTGTGGCAGGGGGTGGGACTGGATGAGCTTTTGAGGTCCCTTCCAACTCCTGATGCTCTGTGATTCTGTGAATGAAGGTGGGATGAGACCAGTGGAAGGAATGCAAAGCACATTGGGAACAGGTGGAGAGAAAAGGGTGGAGTGAATGGGAGGAGGGAGGAGAGGAGAAGAAGGCTGAAAGGCTCCAGGAGCTGCAGAAGGCCCTGTTAAAACAGCTATCAATGACCCTGCCTGGGGTTTAATGCAAACAGTTAATGTTGAGGTTGCCTCTGGATGGTTGTGCCTGCTGGAGCCACAGTCCTTCTGTACACATGCTGTTTGCTCAGTTGTGAAGTGTTTTCTCCTTTGGCAGGCGTGCAGACCTGGCACACTCTGGCAGGGCTGGTCCTGTGTGTGAGACAAGAGGGAAGCAGGCTCCATACCCTGCCTACAGAGGTTTGGAAAAGGCATGGAAAAGCAGAAACCTCCCCAGCACCCAGGAGCTGCTGAGCTGTGCTCCCCAAGGAAAAGCAGGGGGGACTTGGGCTGGTCTGCTTCAATGGTGGGAAGAGTTCCCAGTGTCCTCCTCCTGATTTCCAGAGCTGGGGTAGGTCCAGGTAGCTGGTGGGAGGACTTCAGCTCTGCCCTTTATTTCCTCCTCAATGGTGGCTGCCTGGAGCCAGGAGCATGCTTTGCCTGGCCAAGCCACTGGAGATGGCCACAGCTTTGTCAGAGCCTTCCCACTGTGGTCTTGGCCCAGCCAAACACTCTTAGAGGTGGTTTAATGTGGCCTCTTGCACCAGAGGAAAGTGTCTCTGAAAATATTTGAAGCCCTCTGGATGTGATGGAGAGGATGGTCAGGGCTGGCTTGTAGGCTTGGTCCCTGCTCAACAGATGGGGGCTGGTTCCTGCTTCTCTCTGTCCCTTTGGTTTACATTGAAGTGACATGCTGTACAGCACCTTCCTTCCCTAGCTCACCAAGCACCCTGCAAGCAGCAGTTTATGGTTGCAGCACCCTGGGTGAGTGGTAAAGAAGTGTAACCGATTCCTGCAAACAAGGAGTGCTGCCAGGGCGGTGGTGGACACCCCAGACATGCCTCTTGCTTACCTTGTGCTTGTCTCAGGGCACCTGGTTGCCACAGGTCTAAGTGGAGCTGGAAGACTCAGGTGGTGGTTTGGCAGTCTCTGTTACCTTAGTGTAATCATAGCATGTGTTGGGTGGAGAGGGACCTTCAGAGGCCATCCAGTCCCACCCTGCAGTGAGCAGGGACATCTTCACTAGAGCAGGGTGCTCAGAATCCCAGACTCACTACGCTGGAAAAGCCCTTGAAGCCCATGGAGTCCAACAGTCCCTGTCCTGTGCTGCCCCAGATCTCTCAGCACCTCATCTCCCCTCTGTTAAACACCCCCAGGGGTGGGGACTCAGCCCCCTCCCTGGGCAGCCTGTGCCACAGCCCCACAGCTCTGCCAGGGAAGAACTTTGCCCTCCCAGCTGAGCTGACCCTGCCCTGGGGCAGCTTGAGCCCATTGCCCCTCGTCCCATCTCCTGTCCCCTGGCTGCAGAGACCCTCGCCCACCTCTCTGCACCCTCCTGGCAGGGCAAGGGAGGTGGGGAGAAGGTCTCCCCTCAGCCTCCTCTTCTCCAGGCTCATCAGAGCCCCATCAAGCCTGACCTTGACAAAAGCCAAGTCATGGGTACTGCTCACCCATTCCTTGTCCATCATCACCTTGCTGCTTCCCTGGGGCTTTGGTGGTTAATAACAAGGGGAAGAAGACCTCAGCTTGCCACGTGAGTGCTGGAGGAGCCTCAGGCTGAAGAGATTGGTGAGGGAAGAGCATCCTGAGAAAGCTGTGTGCTGCCACGCTCCCTGGCAGCTCCCAGGAGTGCTTTCCCCACGGCTGACAGCGAGCTTGGCACTTCCCCTGCTGCTGGTGTAGCCAGAGGAAGGGCTGCTTTGGGTGCAGTGCACATCATTTCCGAAGTATAAAGCTGCAGAGTGCATTAAAGGACTAAGGAAGGAGCTTTTGTTTCCAAATAATGGATAAAAGGTGGGCAGAAGGGACAAGAGAGGTGAAAGTTGAGGTGAACAGGCAGGGAAATCCCTGCTTTTGCTTTGTGGGAAGCTGTGTGGTTTCACCGCCTGCTTTGTGCTTGTCATGGGGGGAAAACCAGGGGAAAGAAAGGGAGAGAAGCCTGAAACTCTTCTGGCCTTCCAGGCCATGCACTTGCTCTTCTTACCAGGAGAAAGAGACAGTCTAACCAGGAATTAGTGCTCAGTGTAGCCTGCTCTCCTGAGCTGAGCCTGTGTTTTCTTCCCTCCTATCTGTGTCTGTCTCTGCCAGGTTTCTCCTCCCTGCTGTGTGCTCTCTGCCACTCCCAACACTTATGTTTTTCCCCCTGATAATGGGACAGATCTCCCAGTGACAGGACAAGGGGCAGCGGGTGCAGCTGGAGCAGAGGAGGTTCCATGGGAACATAAGGAGGAACTTTTTCCCTGTGAGGGTGAGGGAGCCCTGGGACAGGCTGCCCAGAGAGGCTGGGGAGTCTCCTTCTCTGGAGACATCCAAACCCCCCTGGATGTGTCCCTGTGGGATTTAGTCTGGGTGATCCTGCTCTGGCAGGGGTGGGACTGGATGAGCTTTGAGGTCCCTTCCAGCCCCAAACACTCTGTGATGCTGTGGTTGTGTGACTGAGGATGAACGTTGTTCCACAGCAGGAAGCAGCATACCAGGGACACCCTTTAAAGGACAGTAGGGTGCAGAGGGGTGATGCTGGCCTCAGGACCCAGCAGGGCTGCAGGAGTATCTCTGGGCAGGACGTTGGTTGCATGGCTTTCTTACCAGAGCCCTCAGGAAAGGTTGAATCTGTACTTTTACAGGGTAGATAAGGAATGAATCTGACACAACCCCAGGAGACATCACCCTGGGGAAGCTTAGAGGGATGGTTTGGGCAAGCAGGTGCTAATACAGCCTCTCCTGCTTTTTGGTGACAAGAAGGCTTCATTCCTTTGGTGTGCTTTGCCCTTCTGTGTTGGGTTTGGGTTGGCCAGGGCATTCCATGAGCATGCTGGGTGCATGTACAGCCTGTAGAATGAGACAACAAACATGCATGGATGGTTCTGTGGGTGACAGCGTCGCCTCTCAACATCACTGCAGGCTTGCCAAGCATCTCCTGCTTCCCCCAAGCACAACCTCAAGGTTTCTTTACCTTTGACCATTCCTTTGTTGCATAAATAAGTGAACATGGCATCTCTGCACACCTCTGGGATGGCAGGTGGGTACCTGGCCTGAGCAGAGCATCCCACCCTGCTGATGGAACCCGTTACCCCACTCTTTTAGTTATTTACAAGCCTCTGGGGTGCCTTATCTCCCCCCTTGCCCCCTCAAGCTGGGAACCTCGAGATGAAGCTGCAGGCAAGTGCTCTGCTTCATTATATTGCCATTTGTGGCTTGGCAGGGTGTGTAACGCTCTGGGTTGTGTCCCCTTGGTTATCAAGCCACTGGTGGGTATTTTTGCTTTTAAAAGCAACTGGGGTGCCCTGGTTTTCAGCTGGGGTAGAGTTAACTTTCAGCAGAAGCTGGGAGAGGACAGGGCCAGGACAGCTGATCCAAACTAACCCAAGGGCTATTCCATACCATATGATGTCATGCTGGGTATATAAGGAGAAGGAGCTGGCTGGGGAGTGTCAATGACTGCTCAGGGCTGGGCTGGGCATTGAGTTCTGGGTGCTGGGCAAATTGCATTGTGATCATGCTTGTTGCATGTCCTTTTGGTAGTGTGGTTGTTGTTTTCCACTTTGCTGTCCTAAACTGTCCTTATCCCAACCCCTGACTTCTACCCTCTTCTTCCAATTCTCCTCCCCATCCCATGGGGAGGGAGGAGTGAGCGAGCAGCCACGTGGTCCTTAGTTACCAGCTCTTTCCAAGCCACGATATGGGCTCCCCAAAAAGGCAGATGATGTTTGTCCCCTTTCAATTGCTGCTGACTGGCAGCAACTCTCTCTGACTTTCTGGATGTTTTGAACATCCTCCTCCTCCTCCTCCTCAGTGCTCCTGGCTCTGTGCCTCCTCTCTGAAGTGATGCAATGGCCTGGCACTGTGAAGCACGGGAGCTTTGCTCTGCCTTATTGTGTGGCTTGTGCACAGGCCCTTGAAATGGGGCCATTTGCTCTACTTTTATTGAAAGATGTATGAGACTGTGTCATGATCCAGCAGCTGGGTGGCATACAGCAACCAGAACTTGGCTTTCACACAATCCCCAGGCTGGAAAAGCCCTTGAAGCCCATCAAGTCCACCCATCCCTGTCCTGTGCTGACCCAGATCTCTCAGCACCTCATCTCCCTGGCTGTTAAACACCCCCAGGGGTGGGGACTCAGCCCCCTCCCTGGGCAGCCTGTGCCACAGCCCCACAACTCTGCCAGGGAAGAACTTTGCCCTCCCAGCTGAGCTGACCCTGCCCTGGGGCAGCTTGAGCCCATTCCCTTTTCCCCAGTGAGGGTGAGGGAGCCCTGGGACAGGCTGCCCAGGGGGTGTGGGGTCTCCTTCTCTGGAGAGGTTCAAGACTCATCTGGATGCCTGTCTGTGCAATATGAGCTGGGGAGCTGCTTTGGCAGGGGGGTTGGATCCCATGATCTCTCAAGGTCCCTTCCAACCCCTATGATCCTGTGGTTCTGTGATTCTCTGTGTCTCCTGGCTGTGCTAGAGGAACATTTGTAGAGGAGGGCAGAGCATGAGGAAGTGTTTGATCTGTTGTTGAAGGACTCAGGGGGACACAGGTCTCTCTGGGTTCCCAGTGCAGCAGCATTGCCCAACTCCACCTCACAGGAACTGCTCTGGCATCTCGGATGCTTCCCAGATGCTCACTCATCCAGCTTGAGCCTTGCCTGAAGGGTACAGTTTCCCCTGGGAGGTGGTGTCTGCAGCTTCCATGTGCCCTGTGTGGGGTGATCCTGGTTGGGACACCTCATCCTGACACGCTCAGGGTGCTGTGCTGGAGCTCAGCTCCGCTCTGCGTGCGGCCTGGTGCTATTTGTAGCTGTGGCCAGGATGGGCCGTGTCCTCTGTGGAGGTGAGGAGGCAGCGTGGGCGTGCTGCTTCTCCCATCCTGCTGCAGGCTCTGCTGAGGCAGCACGTGTGGAGCTGGGGAAGAGCCAGGGCAGGAGGCCAGGAAGGGAATCGGGGCTGTGGGGCTGTGGTGGCACCATGCAAAATTCTTTAAAAGAACCCCACATTGGGAACCACCCCATTTCATTGAATCCCAGCCTGGGCTGGGTTGGGAGGGACCCCAAGGAGCACAGAGCTCCAACCCCCTGCCACAGGCAGGGCCACCAACCTCCAGGCCTGGAGCTACACAAGGTTGCCCAGGGCCCCAGCCAACCTGGCCTTGAACACCCCCAGACACGGGGCACCCACCCCCTCTCTGGGCAGCCCCTTCCAGCCCCTCCCCACTCTCTCTGCACAGAACTTCCCCCTCAGATCTCCTCTCCCCCTTCCCTCCTCCAGCTTCACTCCAGCCCCCTTGTCCTGCCAGTCTCTGCCCTTGAACAAGCTGATTCCCCTCCTGTTCCTCTGCTCCCCTCAGGGACAGGGAGGCTGCAGTGAGGTCCCCCCACAGCCTTCTCTGCTCCAGGCTGACCCAGCCCAGCTCCCTCAGCCTCTCTCCATGGGGAGCTGCTCCAGCCCTCTGAGCATCTCCGTGGCTCCTCTGACCCCTCTCCAACAGCCCCACATCTCTCTTGCACTGGGGACCCCAGCTCTGGCCACAGGACTCCAGCTGGGGCCTCCCAGGGCAGAGCAGAGAGGGACAATCCCCTCCCTGTCCCTGCTGCCACCCTTTCTGAGGGTCCCTCTGCCCCCTCTGTGTTGTTTTGACTTTGCTCTTCCTTTCCAGCAGGGATGGATGGGAAGAAGTGCAGCGTGTGGATGTTTTTACCTCTGGTGTTTACCCTCTTCACATCAGCTGGGTTATGGATAGTGTAAGTTCTCTCCTGCTGGTAATTTGGGAGGGGAAATGAGGCTGGGACAGTGAGAAGTACCCCTGCAGTGTGGGTTGTGCCTCAGTCTTTTGGGGGTGCTCTGTCCTTGGGCTGGGGAGGCATGTGAATGGAGCCCATCTGTGCCAGTCCATGGCTTGGAGGGTCATGGTTTTATCCTGGAGGTTCTGTGCTGCCCAGGCCAAGCTTCTGCCCTCACTTTCCTCCTACAAATGTTACTGGGAGCTGTCTGAGGAGAGACAGGCAAAAATGCCTTCTCATCATGGTTTCTTTCAGCAGATCTCCTGGGGAAACCCTCAGGGGTGCAGACTCCAAATCCACAGCATCCAGCACTGCGCCCACAGCCTGCCTGTGGCTGGGTGCTGACACCTCACTTTCTCACTGAGGCTTCTTTACCTGAGAAGCAGTTATTTTGGAGAACATGGCTTTGCCCATGGGCTGTGGGTGTTGTTTTTCAGCAGCAGTGGCAGCTGAAGCCAAAATTGATCTGACCCTTATTGCTTGTTGCTGTTGTCTCATCATCCCCTCTGTATTAAAGCAGCTTTTGTGGAAGGGGGGACCATGATAAACCAGATGAATCAAATGATTGGGATTGGAAAGGAGAATATTCCCCTGGCTGGTTATTTCTAAAGTAGCTGGTTTGGTGGCCCTGTTTGTCCACCTGACCACACAAAACAGTTGCAACACACAAAGAAGGCACGTAGGGAGCAAAGAGGCTGCCTCAAGGAGATCCTGCCAGTGGCCTTTGGGACACTTGGTGGGTGATATTTGGAATCACAGACTCGTAGGGGTGGGAAGGGGCCTCCAGAGCCCATGGGGTGCAACCCCCTGCCAAAGCAGGGTCCCTAGGACAGGGCAGGGCTGGAATCTCTCCAGAGAAGGAGACTCCACACCCCCTGGGCAGCCTGTCCCAGGGCTCCCTCACCCTCACTGGGAATAAAATGAAGCCAGGATGAGGTTTTGCACTATTTTCATCTTCTTTTCCTTTTCTTTTTTGGACAGGTACTTTATAGCAGTGGAAGATAACAAAATTCTCCCTCTAAGTGTATCTGATAGGTAAGAGGCTGTCGTGGGCTTTATGTTCAACCACTTGATTTCTTTCAAACAATAAACTGCTGAAAGCTAAATGGGAGAAAGAAAACCTTGAATCTCTGTTCCTGTGCATTTATCTCTCTTAGGAAACCTGGTTCCAAAAGGCCACCTTATATAAGGTAAGTGACTGCTTCTCCTTCCAGTTGCTGCTCTGCTGAATGGTTGTTATTTGTGTCTCTCTGCCATCCTCAAGTGACAACCATGCACTTTATATCTTCCAAGTATTGCAGGTGATGCACCTCCTGCAAGCTGTGTGTTCAGCCAAGTCATGAACATGGCAGCATTTCTAGGTAGGAACCACAAGGGGAATGTTTCTTTCTCTCATAATTTGCTTTAAGAAGCCATCAAAACGTGACTCATGTCCCATCCCTGTTGTTCCTGAACCTGATGGTGTGAAATCATTCCAACCTCCATTGCTGCTGGTTAAGATGGTTTGGCTTTGGCTTCATCTATAGAAAGATGGGCTGAAGCTGGATGTGCTTGAACTTCATTGCTCTGTGATTTATCCTCCTGGTTTTGTGTTGTCTCATCTTCACCTTGAAGCTGTGTGACTGGTTTGCATCATATGGGGGGTTCATTTCGTGCTGTGGATGTGAGATGGGAATACTGGCCGATGCATCAACTGATCTTTCATAAAGATGTGCTGAATCCCCCCCTCCCCACTCCAGAACTCTTCCTAAATTCCTCTACTAAACCTGTGGAAGGTCACTGGAATTTTCCAGCAGTGGAATCAAGAGGGAAACACCACCAAGAGAAGAAATACCTGGAAAAAAGATGACTCTGGTTCTCAAAACTCTTTGCTACCTTCACTTACTTTGTTTTGAACTCATTATCCCAAACTGAAATGGTATCATAGAGTCATAGAATGGTATGAGTTGGAAGGGACCCCAAGGATCACAGAGCTCCAACCCCCCTGCCACAGGCAGGGCCACCAACCTCAGGCCTGGATCTATGGTAATTAATTAATTTTTTACCCTTGATTTGCTGTTCTTTAGCAGTTCTTGCATTTATCTTTCCCTGTATGCACTGATTTCTGGATGCTGACCTGTGTGCCCTGTCCTAGGGACCCTGCTTTGGCAGGGGGTTGGATTGGAGGGCCCTTCCCACCCCTACAATCTGTGATTCTGTGAAATTCAGTTGGGTTGAGCTTTCAAATTAACCCAGACCTCTGTGTGCACGAGGAAGGTAATTAATCCAAATCTGACATAATGAAAATAAGGTTTGGGATTTCAAAAGCCTGCTAAAATAACTTTAATTATTACACTTTAATATGAACTTCCTTATTTTCAAGTATCACTTCAGGGAGGAGCTTAAGCCTCCTTGTGCTTTGCTTCTGCATGTGGCTTGGTTTCAGGTTTAGATCTTGATTGACATATTTAGCCAGGGTCTCAATTAGTAGAAGTGATTCTGGCTCCAGTTGGCCTGAGGGAGGGTCTTGGCAGCATTTTATTTCTGTGCCTGGCTCCAGGCAGTGTGGGTGTGGTGGGAGCATTTGAAGTTCTCACCCCCAAACCACTTAAAACATGTTTGTAGCATCCTTCTTCTCTGATGCATCCTGAGCTGCATCAAACGGAGCGTGGCCAGCAGGTTGAGGAGGGGGATTCTCCCCCTCTGCTCTGCTCTTGTGAGACTCCACCTGCAGTGCTGGGTCCAGTGCTGGAGTCCCCAACACAAGAAGGACATGGAGCTGTTGGAATGGATCCAGAGGAGGCCATGAAGATGATGAGAGGGCTGGAGCAGCTCTCCTGTGAGGCCAGACTGAGAGAGTTGGGCTTGTTCAGCCTGGAGAAGAGAAGGCTCCAGGGAGACCTTATAGAACCTTCCAGCCCCTGAAGGGCCCTACAAGAAGCTGGGGAGGGACTTTTTAGAAGGGCCTGGAGTGATGGGATGAGGGGGAATGGGTTTAAAGTGGAAGGGGGCAGATTTAGATTGGGTATTAGGAGGAAATTCTTCCCTCTGAGGGTGGTGAGGCCCTGGCACAAGGTGCCCAGGGAGGTGCTGGCTGCCCCCTCCCTGGAGGTGGTGGCTGGGTTGGATGGGGCCTTGAGCAGCCTGGGCTGGGGAGAGGTGTCCCTGCCCATGGCAGGGGGTGGGACTGGGTGGGCTCTGAGGTCCCTTCCAACCCAAACCGGTCTGTGGTTCTGTGTTAACATGGCTGGCTGTCAGCAGTGATGCAGGCCTGCCTTTTCAGCTCCTGCCATGGAAGGCCCTGTTTCTGCAGCCCACCCTGTCTGAGCAGCCTTTGTGGGCCTACACCAAGTCCCAGCGAGTCTGAGGGCTTTGTGAAAGCACAGGAAGGTCACTGCAAGCTCTGTGTAGGGTTTCTGCTGTCTGCAAGGGCGCTGCTGAACTGCCTTGTGTCTTCAGCTGAGCCAAACTCTTGTCCAGTCAGTGCACGTGAAAAGTCCAGTCTGCTCCTCCTCATTAAAGAGTTTAAAGGAACTTGAGGAATTATTGCACAGGCTTCCTGGCTGGTATCAAAAATAGCATGGCCAGCAGGACTGGGGAGGGGATTGTGCCCCTGGGCTGGGCACTGGGGAGGCTGCACCTCGAGTGCTGGGTCCAGTTCTGGGCTCCTCACTCCAAGAAGGACATGGAGGGACTGGAGCGAGTCCAGAGAAGGGCAACCAGGCTGGGGAAGGGGCTGGAGGGCAAATCCTCTGAGGAGCAGCTGAGGGAGCTGGGGGTGTTGAGCCTGGAGAAGAGGAGGCTGAGGGGAGACCTTCTCCCCACCTCCCCTGCCCTGCCAGGAGGGTGCAGAGAGGTGGGCGAGGGTCTCTTCAGCCAGGGGACAGGAGATGGGACGAGGGGCAATGGGCTCAAGCTGTGCCAGGGCAGGGTCAGCTCAGCTGGGAGGGCAAAGTTCTTCCCTGGCAGAGTTGTGGGGCTGTGGCACAGGCTGCCCAGGGAGGGGGCTGAGTCCCCACCCCTGGGGGTGTTTAACAGAGGGGAGATGAGGTGCTGAGAGATCTGGGTCAGCACAGGACAGGGATGGGTGGACTCAATCTTGAAGGTCTCTTCCATCCTTGGGATGCTGTGATTCATGAAGATGTGCAACCAGCAAATTTCCCTGCTCAACTGAACTGCTTTTTACTGCTCTGGTTTGAATCCCATCTGAAGGCCAACCCATTGCCTGGCTTTCTGTGCTGCTCCATGTGGTATTCCCTTAGGGGGGGCAAGAATATCCAGTGTGACCATCTCCCTGGGGTTGTGGCATGTCATGTTCTATATTCTGCATCATGTATCACAGTGCTTGGGCTAACTGGGAGCTTGGGAGGAATCTTCCAGTCATTGTGGAAAATCAGGGCAATATTTTGGCTAACATCCATGGCACCAGCAGCTTGTTGCAGAGGAGGGGAAGCAGCAGGGAGCGTGCTGGGGAAGCCTGCAGAAATACCTACGTGGGGTTTGATGCTCCTCCTCCAAGAGAGCTCAGGAGTGGAGCGAAACCTGATGCAAGCCTGGCTGCTGCAGTGTGGTTGTGTGGTGTGTGTGTGTGTGGCAGAGTGACTGCAGGATGTGTATGTGACAGACTGTGTGCCAGGACCTTCACGGGCACATGGGAAAGCACTCTTCTCCTCCTCCAACCTATTTCCAACCCACCTCCTAGACCAAACACCCTGAGAAGAGGAAGCCTGGGAGCTCCTTCTGACTGGATTACAAGAGAAATGCTTCCTGTTCCTGCAGCAAGTCCTGCCTAACCATGCCCCTTGCCTTCTGCTTCCTCCTCAGCGCTCGTGGTGGCTGTCCTGCGCTTCATCCAGCTCAAGCCCAAGGTGCTGAACCCCTGGCTGAACGTCAGCGGCCTGGTGGCCTTGTGCTTGGCCTCTTTTGGGATGACCCTGCTTGGCAACTTCCAGGTACCATGCTCCAGGCTCGGGCTGCTGTGTCTGTGCTCTGAGCTTCCACACTTTTCCAGCAGATCTGATTAGGTCTTGGAGCTCCCTGTGGTGTGAGCTCATGAGATGACCTGTCTGGCTGTGCCCCAGCTCTGCCACCTCTCTGCTGCTTATGTGGCTCTGGTGGCACGTTGAGACCACCAAGGCTTGAGAGAACTCCTCATGTATCCCCAGCAGGTTTTGTACCTGCACCCTGACACCTCCAAGAGCTGGAAGAGGGAACCTACTGAACCTCTTGAGCCCCAGAATTTGGCACAGATGGTCCTGGCTCAAAGGACTGAGCTGGAATGGTTATGTGTGCATGTAACAGATGCACAGCTGCCCACACAGATGGAGCAGTGGCCTTCATTTAGAAGGTAAGGTGTTGAAATCTTCCTCCTGCTCCATCCTCAGGCTGGCTGAGCAAGTTCCTCACCAGAGGAGAGCACTCCAGCTTCTCCTAATGTGAGGAGCTCCTGGGTGAGGTCCCTCCAGCTTGGGATCTGTTAGGTAGTGCTACACAAACCACCCACCCCAAGCACCAGCCACCCACCCCAAGCACCAGCCACCCACCCCAAGCACCAGCCATCAACACCAACACCACAGTGTTGCTCTGCAGGGTTTGGTGTCCACTGCAATCACCAGTGTGCCCATAGTGAAAAATCAAGGTGAACTTGGGTTTCCTCAGCCTCTGAAGCTCTGCCTCTCACTGGGGTGTGAGTAATGACCCCCCCAAAACCAGCAGGAGCTGAGAAAGCCTGCTGTAGGCTGGCTTCTTTCCCAGCTTTGCAGGCAGGGAGCTGCTTTTCCTGCCAATCCAGAGAGATCCTTGTGTTTTTTTGTGGAGGCTGAGCCCCTGTTGGAGCTGTGGAGCAATGGCAGGAACTTTGTATCCTCTAAAGTCATCTCTTTTTTGTTTGCTTTGGGGTTATTTTTTAATGAGGTGGGAGATCGTTTGCCTGGCTTGGACCTGGTGTTCCCAACTCCCTAACAGAAGCCAAAAAACTTGGGAGTCCACTTTTTTTCCATGAGAAATTCCCAGCTAGGAACTAGGAGGCTTACAAAAGCCTCACCTACATGTCTGAGGAGTATCTTTCCTCCAGGACAGGCACTAGGAAGGATTTTCAACCTCTCCTTGAATTTTTTTCCCTCCTCAGAGCACATTATTGTGATTTAGAAGTGGGTACTTTGAATTCTGAGCTAATTATCTCCTTGTTCATTAGAAACCATGTTGTAATGAGACCATAACCCATGCTTTTCCCTGCCTGGCTGCTAAACCAAACGTGATATGAAGTCATATTCCTGGAAAATTCCAGATTGGGCATGTTAGAGAGGGATGTTATGGCTGAGAGTCCCTTGCAGTGTGGGGCACCTTGGGAAAGGCATCCTGGTTTTTTGTCTGCGCTATGATTTGGACCTACCCTTGGGGAATAAAACCCCAACCCTGAAGCTGTGGAGAAGAGGAGAGCCATCAGTACCTAGACTGTTGTCTTGCTTGATGGAAGCTGGTTAGATCAAGGCTGCAGTGATGAATTACAGACCATGGGCTTCTTTTCTGTTAAAGCCTCAGAGGCAGAGGGGAAAGGGAAATCCTTTGGCTCCAGTCTGCCCTTCCAACTGGATTTGCAGCCTCCAAGGGGTCTCTTTGTAGAGCCTTGCCCATCAAAACTGGCTGCCTGTGTCCTTGCAGCACTGCTCCCTGGGAGACATGGGAGCCCTGGGAACAGGGAAGCACTTGGCACTCCAGAGAGATTGGGTTGGTGTTGCCTTAAACCCCAGTGGTTGAGGATGGGCAGGAGAAAGAGAGGGGACAGGCAGCCAGGCTTTTTGGTGGGACAAACTGGCTGAACCAGGAGCAAGCACAGGTCTGTGTTTTGGCTGTGCCAGGAGGTGTTGGGGGGCTGGGTACCCCCTGCCCCAGGCAGTGAGCACTGAAGGTTCTGTAGGTTGGTTCCACTGCAGGGAGCTGTACAAGACCCCTCAGCAGGTCATCCTTCCCTGCCCTGGCCATACATCAAGCCAGGGGAGGGGTCAGTTGAGCTCTGTGTCTGTGAGTCTTGCCAGGAGCTGTGGAGACAGTCCCCAAGCAAGTGTGTTTTCCCCTCTGCTTGGGCTTTGGGCACAAGATCTGCTGGACTGTGACAGCTCATCTTGGTTCTCTCACCCCTCTGCCAGAAGAGATGCTGCAGCATCTGTCTCACAGCCCAGCCATCCCCTCTCCTCTGTTCCACCCCAGCACCAGCCCAAGGGAATCAGTGGCTAATTCCCATTGCCTCCCAACCAGTCACCACCTTCCTTGTTGCCAGCTGTCCAACGATGAGGAGATCCACAACGTGGGCACGTCGCTGACCTTCGGCTTCGGGACCCTGGCCTGCTGGATCCAGGCTGCCCTCACCCTCAGGATCAACCTGAAGAACGAGGGACGGAAAGTGGGGGTTCCCCGGGTGGCCCTGTCAGCCAGCATCACCCTCTGCGTGGTGCTCTGTATCCTTCTGGCCAGGGTGGCCACCTCCTCCCTGGGCACCCTGTGCCAGGGCCTCACCACCCTCCTAAAGGAAGAATTTCCTCCTAATACCCAACCTAAACCTACCCCCTTCCAATTTAAACCAAATCCCCCCTCATCCCATCACTCCTTAAAAAGTCCCTCCCCAGCTTCCTTTTGGATGCCCCATCCCTGGGGCATCATTTAATGGCAGGACAAGGGGGATGAGGTGAAGCTGGAGGAGGGAAGGGGGAGAGGAGATCTGAGGGGGAAGTTCTGTGCAGAGAGAGTGGGGAGGGGCTGGAAGGGGCTGCCCAGAGAGGGGGTGGGTGCCCCGTGTCTGGGGGTGTTCCAGGCCAGGTTGGATGGGGCCCTGGGCAACCTTGTGTAGCTCCAGGCCTGGAGGTTGGTGGCCCTGCCTGTGGCAGGGGTTTGGAGCTCTGTGTTCCTTGGGGTCCCTCCCAACCCAGACCAGTCTGTGATTCCTTGTAGCCCCTTCAGGCACTGGAAGGTGCTGTAAGATCTCCCTGGAACCTTCTCTTCTCCAGGCTGAACAACCCAGCTCCTGGCTTGAGTAGCATCCCTGATTGAAGGGTACCACTGCTTATACCTACAGAGCAGCACTTAAGATGAGACAGAATCCTGAGATAAAAAGTCTCAGGAGAACAAAAGAAGAAGGGGAGAAATCAGGGTGCTGAAGCTGAGAAGGTTTGATGTGTGTTGAGAAGCTCCAGGGCACTGCCTCCAGCTCTGCCTTTTAAGATGGTTCTGGGAGTTGAGAGCTGCTGGGCCACGTGGACTTGGGGTAAGACTAGGTGCCTTACAGGTGGGATTGGGGGTCTGTGGGCACTCAGGCTGGGGGTACCTGTGGCTTCCTCTCCACCCTGTGCCTGTGAGCCCTTGTTTGCACCCACACTTGTGGCCTGGGTGTGCTCAGGGTGGATCCATTCCCTGCATGGTTGCATCAACGTTAGTGCTGGGAGAAGCTGGGGGGCAGGAATAAATGGTGAGGGATAAGCTCATCCCTGTCTTTGCAGAACATCCTGGCCTTCAAACACTCCTTAAAGCAGTGCTTTGGACATTGAGCCAGTGTGGAGAGGAAGAGCAGATCCTTGGGAGGAAGAGCAGCTGGGTGTGAAGATGTGCCAGCAGTCGCTGCTTGAGCTTCCTTGGGAAAAGTTGTAGCTGTGTGAGAGTTTTCCTGGTTCTCATGGGGCTCCTCTCCTTGCCTTGCCCCCAGACCCATAGCCCCCCCCCTGGGGTAGAGCTGGGCTGCCTCTTTGGAGGTCTGTGCCAGCCTGGGAGCAGGAGCAGCAGGGGAAGCCAGGCTTAGCTGTGCTCCTGTGCTGACAGGCTGGGTGCTCCCAGCCCTCCCCAGCCTGTCCGGGCCTTGGGCCCTCTGTGGAGTGGGGCAGGCAGGGCCCAGGGTCCCATACACCCCCTCACCCCCTCCACTGAATTTGCCAAGGCTCAGGGCTGGCTTCCCATCCCAGGCAGCTTGTCCATAACCCTGGAGGGAAAGCAGGGCACCCTCAGAGCCAGATGCAGGGTGGTTTGTGTGGAAACAAAGCTCTGGGTGATTAAGCTAAGCCCAAAATGACAAAGCTCCACCTACCAGCTGGGTGCTGCTCCAGCAGGAGCCAGACTGCTGGCTAGTTTGTAATCCCAGACTCGTAGGGGTGGGAAGGGCCCTCCAGAGCCCATGGGGTCCAACCCCCTGCCAAAGCAGGGTCCCTAGGACAGGGCAGGGCTGGAATCTCTCCAGAGAAGGAGACTCCACACCCCCTGGGCAGCCTGTCCCAGGGCTCCCTCACCCTCACTGGGAAGAAGTTCTTCCCCACATTGGGGTGGAACTTCCCTTGCTCCAACTTGAGCCCATCGCCCCTTGTCCTGTCCCCACAGCCACTGAGCAGAGGCTGCCCATGTCCCCCTGTGTCCCACCCTTCAGCTATTGATCCCCATTGCTCAGCTCCCCTCTCAGTCTCTTCTCTCCAGGCTGAACACCCCCAGCTCCCTCAGCTGCTCCTCAGAGGATTTGCCCTCCAGCCCCTTCCCCAGCCTGGTTGCCCTTCTCTGGACTCACTCCAGTCCCTCCATGTCCTTCTTGGAGTGAGGGGCCCAGAACTGGACCCAGAACATGAGCTGCAGCCTCCCCAGTGCCAAATAACTCTTTTCCTTGACTTTCCTCTTCCAGATTTCATCCTGATGGCGCAGGGCATCCACATGCACGCTTCCAGGATCCAGTGGGGCCTGGTGATGTGCTTCCTGTGCTACTTTGGCACCTTTGCAGTGGAGTTCAGGCACTACAGATTCGAGATCATTTGCTCTGAGTACCAGGAAAACTTCCTGAGCTTCTCTGAAAGTTTATCAGAAGCTTCTGAGTACCAGACAGACCAGGTGTAACCTGTCCTCTGGTGGGGAGGGAGGGGGGGTCAGGTGTGGTCTCATGGGTGAAACATGACCTCATTTACACTTCTTTTTTGGATGCTGATTCTTGTTTCCACGTGCAATGGGAGTTGGATTGCTGAAGGGCTCTGAGGACAGCTGCCTCCTGAAGAGCCATCCACAACCAACACTGTCCATGGGGAGCAGCTCCCTCTCTGCAGCACCTTGAGGACACGAGCTGCTTAGTTTGTGCCACCAGAGACTTTTCCAAGCAGCTCTGTCACGTTCCTGTTGCTCAGAACATCCCACAGCTGGCCCTTGTGATGCTCCTCTGCAGAGACCAGGAAGGAAATGGGCTTCTCCACCTAAATTCTTCAGGAGTCACCGCTTCCAGAGTCACCAGACTGCATCTTCCATGTGTTCCTGGTGTTGTTTCCTTTGCTGCCAACTGCTGAAACCTTGGTGGGGTGAGAAGGAGCAGCATCTCACTCTTCAGGGCTTGGAGTTGGGCAGTAGAAGACCCCAACTGAGTGGCTTTTATGGAGAGCAGGTGTTTCTTCCAGCTTCCTGGAAAGCAGACCTGGATAAAGCCAGGTTTGGGAGAAACTGCTGCAATCAGGAAATGAGACCTGTAGCTGGACAGACCATCCCCAGGCTGGTGGAGGTGGCACAGTGGAAGCCAGGTGCTGAACTCTGAGCCCTGGAGCTCTGAAGATGACTCAGGAGGGGCTGCTCTGTGGACTTGGGTTGTGCTTCCACCACGTGTCACATGTTCCAAAAGGGGTTTGTGGGGTTGGTTCTTCCCTGTTCACTGTGGGAGGAGAACTGGGTTCACCCACAGTGCGAGCGGGACCGCTGTGGGTTTGGGTGGAGGGTGCTGGTTTGGGTGGAGGGTTTGGGTTTGCTCTTTGGGCACTTGGAAGCCAAACTTCAAACATGAGGTCTGGGCTCTGGATCCCCTTGGTGTGACCAACTGGGATCTGCCAGAGGTTGAAGCCAGCTCCCAAAGGGCAGGGAAGGGGTTCTGCTCCCAAGGCTGGGTGATGTGCCCTCAGGGCTGGGGGTGTAGGAAGCCACCAGCTAAACCCAGAAGCACTTCTCCCTCCCTGAGGGGAGGATTTCAAACAGAAGGGCTTGTTTTCAATGGGAAAAACCCCATCAGGAGCCCAAAGCCCCAGTTTGAAAGCTGATTTTGGGAAGGCTGCTGGGCAGGAGAGCGCTGGGAGATGCTTCTCATGAACATGGTTCTTGTTTTCATCCATGATCTGGCTCAGCTTGTCTGAGCCACAGGAAAATAAGAGATTTCAATGGTGGGAAAAGGCATTTGAAGGGCAACTCCCACTGTCCTGAGGCATTCCTGGCAGAGGGGGGGGAAGGCAGTGAGGGCATTCCCTCTGCTGCAGAGCTCAGAGATGTCTCCTGAAGGGACAACCACTTGAGAAGAAGAACTTCTGTCAAGGCTGGTGTTGAGTAGGGACCTTTCAGCCAGTCCTTTACCTCCTGCAGGCCTCAATTTCTCAGGCAGCCACATTCTAAACCCAGGGGTGTCATCAGGCTGCAGTGGGGAGCTTCCCTGGAGGGACCTGCTGAGGACACAGCCTGGAGAAGACACAGGTAGGACGCTCTCATACAGGTGCCCACTCAAGGCCAGGGAGCCCAAAATAGCTATTTAAGGGTGTTTTACTGTAAATAACCCACTGTGACTTTTTGGTTTGCTTTGGTTTAAATCACCATCACTTTATCAGTTTCTCTTTTGTGATTTTATCGAAGGAAGAAGAAAAAAAAAAAAACACCCCAAAAAAAGATGAATTTGGTAATTTTTATTCCTCCTTTTTTTCCCTTTCCTCACCTTTTCCAATATGCAAGCTGAACTTCAGGTGTTGGGTGGCAACTCTGTACCTTTCCAAGGGGTATTTCTAACAGCACAACTCAAGGCCAGCTGAGAGGCACTGAAACACAACCACTAAATAAAGTGCTTTTATGGAGAAAGTGAGGTTTATTTTTATCCCCTACCCCCATGTGCAGCTTCCTGATGGCAGCAGCGAGTCACAAAGCTATTTACAGGGTTGGGATTGAAATGAACACTTAGGGATTACTCAGCCATGCAGATAGACTCATTGGAACTGTGCTAATTAACAGGCTCTTTCCAGGAGGATCATGCTCATCACACAGCCCAGAAAGGCATCTGGACCACGTGTACCTGCTACTGCTGGTGCTTTGGAAGGTGATGCTGGAGTTGCCCCTGTCTCTCTCATTTGTCCTCTACACAGCAGCCCCTCCTCAACAAGGGGAGGTGGAGATTGGGGTTTGGGAGGGAAATATTGGGGTCTGGCCTGGGCTGAGTGATGGGAAGCTCAAGTGCAGCTGTGGAGAGGAACAAGTGGCAAGTGATGCCCATGGGTGGAGTGCTGGTGGCTGGGAGCTGCTGGGAGCTGTGGGTTCAGGCTCTGCCTCTTCTACTTCATCATGAAGTTGAATGTGACCTTGGATCTCACTCCTGAACCCCCACTCTCTGTGTAAGATGGTTTGGAATACAGCTTCCTCAGCAGGATGGGGTTCTCTGCTTTAGAGAAGGGATGTGGGAGGGTGAAAGCAGGAGAACAGTGGCCATGGGGGGTTGTTCTGTAAAGAGAGGTTTGCCCTTACGTGCTGGGATCTCTAGTGTGAGGCAGGAAGGCTGAATATGGGGATGGAGCCACCACAATCAATGAGCCTGGAGAAGAGAAGGCTGAGGGGACACCTCCCCACCTCCCCTGCCCTGCCAGGAGGGTGCAGAGAGGTGGGTGATGGTCTCTGCAGCCAGGGGACAGGAGATGGGACGAGGGGCAATGGGCTCAAGCTGCCCCAGGGCAGGGTCAGCTCAGCTGGGAGGGCAAAGTTCTTCCCTGGCAGAGTTGTGGGGCTGTGGCACAGGCTGCCCAGGGAGGGGGCTGAGTCCCCACCCCTGGGGGTGTTTAACAGAGGGGAGATGAGGTGCTGAGAGATCTGGGGCAGCACAGGACAGGGACGGTTGGACTAGATGAGCTCAAAGGGCTTTTCCAGCCTGGTGAGGCTGTGAAAACCAAGTTGTGGTTTTATTGACCACATCAGGAGAAGCTCTGTGACCACCTGATAGGAATCAGCACAATTCAGGCAGGGTGGGTGAGAAGGTCAGGGGTTAATTATTCAATGCAGCAGGATGTGTCCCTGGGGAGCAGCTGCCTGTGGAGGTTTGCTCAGTGTTCTGAATGTGTGACAGGGGGTCGGTGGGTGCTGAGAAGGGGCTCCAGGAACTTGTGCTCAGGGAGATACTTCAGAACCGTGGTCAGGCTGGATTTGGTGCTCAGCCAGTTGGATCCCACAGCCCAGCACCACAGCACAGCCATGAGGCTGTAGCAGCAGAGCTCACGGTGCTGCTTCTCACCTGGAGTGTTGTGCCCAGTGCTGGGCTCCCTGGGACAGAACAGCCAGGGATCTCCTGGAGAGAGTCCAGCGGAGGCTGCCAAGGGGATGAAGGGCCTGGAGCATCTCCCCTGCCAGGAAAGGCTGAGGGAGCTGGGGCTGTTCAGCCTGGAGAGAAGAGACTGAGAGGGGAGCTGATCAATGGGGATCAATAGCTGAAGGGTGGGACACAGGGGGACATGGGCAGCCTCTGCTCAGTGTCTGTGGGGACAGGACAAGGGGCGATGGGCTCAAGTTGGAGCAGGGGAAGTTCCACCCCATCTGGGGAAGAACTTCTTCCCGGTGAGGGTGAGGGAGCCCTGGGACAGGCTGCCCAGGGGGTGTGGAGTCTCCTTCTCTGGAGAGATTCCAGCCCTGCCCTGTCCTAGGGACCCTGCTTTGGCAGGGGGTTGGACTGATGGGCTCTGGAGGCCCCTTCCAATCCCTACAATCCTGTGATTCCATCCCTAGCTCCAGCTGGATGCTGCAGGCCTCCGTTCTACTGCACAAGGGATCCCCCCACCCCTATCCGTGCCCCCCTGCACTAGCCGTGGGTCCAGGACGACACGCTGTGGGTTTGGGTTTTAAAATTCTGATTATGGACAAAGTTACCTAACGTTACACAAGGACAATTGAGGTGGAGCAGAGTCTTCTGTGCATGCCCAGCCCCTCCCTAAGTGGAGGAAGGCAGGAAAAGTTCAGTGAAGGAGGAGATGAGGCTGTAATAGGACTTCTCATCGTCCGTCAGTCCTGCGTTGCCCGGTCTGATCACCACGGCCACGTGAGTATCCGCCTCCTCGGCTGCACTGGCTTCTGAAACACACAGGTGGGGAGAGGAGGGATGAGAAGTTCTCACCAATCTCTCTGCACGAGCATCTTTAAGGCCTGAAGATGTCCTGAGCGTAGCAAAACGCAGCAGGAAGATGATACAGGGGGAAGAGAGGACTGGAGTTCCCACACCTCTGCTGCCAGGGCTGTGAGGAGGTAAGGGCTAATTACTCCTGGGGACTGGGATCACCACCCAGTGGGGTTTAGGCAAGGAAGATCTATCCACAAAGGGTAAATTAAATCAGCTTTCCTGAGCCCAGCTTCCCAGGGGTCCAGTCTTTGCAGCCACGTAGCAGCACAGCAGATACTGGCTGTTCACCTGAGCACTGGGGATGAAAAGCCCTGACCCCCTTTGTAAACAGGGCACACCAACCCCCTGCAAAGCACTTGCTGAAGGAGCAACCCCTCAGCAAGCACTCCATGCTGCTGGAAGTCTTCTCCTTGCTGGTGAAGGAAGGTTTTCTAGCTGGCTTCGTTTTCCCCTCGTTGCATTGCTGCTCAGATGTGGGGTGACAGCCTGGATGTGTACAGGAGGAGCTGGGGTGATGCTACTGAAGCGAGCTGCTCTGCAGCATTTTTGGGGGGTGTGAGGCAAGTTTGAAGAGAGCACCTTGCCCAGGTGAGAGCCAGCAGGACACCTACCTCGAGGGACATCTGTCAGGAAGAGGATGTTGTTGGTGGCACAGCCAATACTGGCAGCGATTCTCCGGTAGCTTTCACTTTCTACCTTGGGGCCTATTTTGGTATCAAAGTGGCCATCAAAGAGCTGGAAAAGAGAGAGAAAAGCAAAAGCAGATGCTAAGTGCCACCTGAAGAGCAGAGCTAAGCCTTACTCCTCTCTACCAAGGACGTGGGGGACCGACACAGCCATGGGGTTCTCAACCAGCTGAGCTTAACTCCTGCAGACCAAACCCACTGTCCCACCTTCCTGTTCCCCAAGTGTTACAGCCTGGACAGTTGTGAGAAGCTATAAGGAAGGTGATAAGGTTATCTACCTCTAGGATATCACCTTCTGTAGAGTATCCAAACAGAAGCTTCTGGGCTTCAATGCTGCCCGAGGAGTAGATATAGACCTTCATCCCCGCTTCCCGCCACTTCCGGATGGATGGAACCACGTCCTCGAAGAGTCTGGAGCAAAACAGGGCAGCAGGTCAGGGCAAACCCCAAGGGATACCTTTAAACCCAGCACTGTGACAACTGTCCCAGTGGTTTGTGTGGGGACATCATTCTTGACCTGCTTGGGGCTCCTGCAACAGGGCTGCTGCTGTGACAGAGCCCGAGCGGCTCCGGGGCTGCTCGCAGGCAGCTGGCAGGGGTGTCTCCTGACACCTCAACTTGGAGAGGGGAGGGGAGGTTGGGGCTCTGAGTATCCACCACCCAAAGGCAAGCCCAGCAGCACAGAAGCCCCTGAGCTGGGAAGGACCCCGAAGGCCCATCAGCCCCACTCCTGGCCCCACACAGCCCAGCCCAGGCAGAGCAGGGCACTGAGCGCAGCGGCCAGACGCTTCTTGCCCTCAGCCCAGCTCGGGGCTGGGACCCCTTCCCTGGGGAGCCTGTGCCAGCGCCCGACCCCCCTCTCAGCACAGACCCTCTTCCTGACACCCAGCCTGACCCTCCCCTGGCAGCTTCACGCCGTCCCCTCGGGTTCCAGCCCTGGGCCCCACAGAGAGGAGAGAGATGGGCGCTGCCCCTTCGCTCCCCTGGGCAGGCAGCCACAGAGCGGGGTGAGGCCTCCCCTCAGCCTCCTCTTCTCCAGGCTGGGCAACCCCAGGGCCTGCAGCCTCTCCTCGGGAGCTTCCCCTCCAGACCTGCCCCATCCTCACTGCCCTCCTCTGGACACTCTGCAGTAGCTGCATGTCCCAAACCAGCCCCCAGGACTGGAGGTGAGGACAATCCCTCCCTGTCCTGGCCGTGCCGGGCTGGATGCACCCCAGGATGGGGTTGGCAGTGTGAGGTGAAGGAGGATCAAACCTGTGGCAACTGCTGTGTAACTCCTAACAGAAGAGTCCTCTGGCTCCCCTGTACCCACCCCATTTACACCAGAGCCCCCTCCAGCGCTGCTCTCACAGGTACCTCACAGCTCTTTGCATATGAAGGATGTCACAAGGTGACCCAGGTACCAGGGGAAAATGAAGGTTGGAGGATGCTCAGGAGGGACAAAGTGAGGCTGCCAGTAAGTCCCTCAGTAACACCAGGGATGGTTGGTAAGGAAAGGTCACAAACAGCCTTGGAAGGGCAGGGAGAGAGCTTGAGTTTGACAGGCCAGAAGGGTGAAGAGAGGAGCTGGAGGAGATGTGATCCCCAGCCCAGATCACAGCCCACTTGGGCTTTGAACCCCTGAAGAAAGATGCAAAAGGAGGAGGGGTGGGATGGACTTTTGGAGACCTGTAGCAATCAGCTGCCCCTTTCTCCATCCCCAGCTTCTCAGCCATCTGCTCAGGGCCTTGTTATGTTCTGTGTTGTGTTTGCTTTTCTCTGTATTTATTAAGCATCTCTGGTGTCAGCTGGACATCTGCCGTGGCGTGGTGCCCATGGGAACTCACAGCCACCCTCCTGTTTCCACGGCACCTGGATTTCAGACACTAACATACCAGATAGAGTTGGGTGAGGGGAAATTGAGGGATCTCACGCCTTGGGTGCTGCCACCCAGCAAGATTATTGATAGGTTTTGGGCTGCTGTAAGGTGATTAGTCCCTGTTTTGCATGGGAAAAGCAACAGGGTGGTCAAGCCTCTTGACTTGCTTTTGGGTTTTGTTGTTTCCTCTGGTGGATGTTTTATGTTTTCCTTCAATTTTCCTTTTTCTTCTTCCTCATTCTTCCTCTGGCAAAACACTTTGTGGACTTAAAGGTTTGTCTGACTTTCCTAGGACCTTGAAATGCAGGTTCACCAAGCATCCCTTGACCTCAATCCCAGAGCTGTAGGGGTGGGAAGGGACCCCCAGAGCCCATGGGGTCCAACCCCCTGCCAAAGCAGGGTCCCTAGGACAGGGCAGGGCTGGAATCTCTCCAGAGAAGGAGACTCCACACCCCCTGGGCAGCCTGTCCCAGGGCTCCCTCACCCTCACTGGGAAGAAGTTCTTCCCCACATTGGGGTGGAACTTCCCCTGCTCCAACTTGAGCCCATCGCCCCTTGTCCTGTCCCCACAGCCACTGAGCAGAGGCTGCCCATGTCCCCCTGTGTCCCACCCTTCAGCTATTGATCCCCATTGCTCAGCTCCCCTCTCAGTCTCTTCTCTCCAGGCTGAACAGCCCCAGCTCCCTCAGCCTTTCCTGGCAGGGGAGATGCTCCAGGCCCTTCATCCCCTTCGCAGCCTCCGCTGGACTCTCTCCAGGAGATCCCTGGCTGTTCTGTCCCAGGGAGCCCAGAACTGGACCCAGAATAAGAAGAAGATTGGGTTGAACTCCAGTTCTCCCTACTTATGGACCCTTGTGTTGCAGGTGAAACATAAGGAGGAGCCTGGAAGCCAAAAGAAGTGGAAAGACAGGAAAAGCTCAAGATAAGAGACAGATCAGGAGGAAGCAACAGGAAGGACCTGACCCTGTGACCCCAGCCTGTCTGGGCTTGCTCTGAAACGTGAGTGCCATCCAGGGATAAAGGAAACCCAAGATGGAGCAGTGTAAGAGGTTCAGTTGTGCTTTGGGCTCTTGGTTTGCCAAGAAATCTCCACAGAGAAATATTGAGGTGTTTTCTGAACTGTTAATGCAGAAGACAGTGGTCCCAGGTAAATGTTCTGCTGGTCACAGGAGCAGAATTGCCCTGTGTCACCCCTCTGTCACCTCATTCTGTCTCTCAGACCCATCTCCTTCATGCACCCTGCCCAGGGGATGGAGAACTGTTGGTTCCCCAGCACGTTCCTGTCCATTATTCCTCAAGGAGAAACGTTCTCCCTCACTTGTCATCTTCCCAGATGAGCCCACCTCTCTGCACCCTCCTGGCAGGGCAGGGGAGGTGGGGAGAAGGTCTCCCCTCAGCCTCCTCTTCTCCAGGCTCAACATCCCCAGCTCCCTCAGCTGCTCCTCAGAGGATTTGCCCTCCAGCCCCTTCCCCAGCCTGGTTGCCCAGATGACAAGTTGGCCAAAACAACATGGTCAGCACCAAGGTCACTGTAAACTTTTGGTTCCCTGAGCTCCAAAGACTAAGCTTGATGGATCTGAGTTCCACCAAGTCTGGAATGAAGTGTCTGCAGCTGGTTCCAGGACAGCAGCAGCCTGGCTTACACCACAGCTCATCCTAAACATAGCAGTGGCACCCTCAAGGTCACACTCCTGTTTGCATTTCTCCATGGGGCTCCTCCCAGGAATACCACCTGCAGAGCTTCCATCTAGGAGGACACCCCCTACCTGCCCCAGGGAAAGGGGCCTGCAGCCTCTCCCAGCCCAGTCACTCACTCTCCTTTGACGTGCCCGGTGGCGTAGGCTGCTCTCCACATGTGGCCCTGCAGCTGCTTCAGCGCTGTGGTCTTCCTGTCCAGGGACATCTGCCAGTGCACGTTGTCTGCCACAGCCTGGATGACCCTCTCCAGCTCCTCTTCCCCACTCCCGCTCTCCAAAGGGATGGGCACAGCCCCATCCAAGCTGGAGTCCTCCTGAGCCTGCAAATCACAGAGTGGTGGGGGTTGGAGGGACCTCTGGGGATCCCCCAGTCCCACCCCTGCCAGAGCAGGGTCCCCTCCAGCAGGCTGCACCCAGGATCAGGGGGTTGGGATGGCTCCAGAGATGGAGACTCCCCAACCTCTCTGGGCAGCCTGGCCCAGGGCTCTGCCACCCTCCCAGCACAGAAGTTCCTCCTCAGGCTCAGGTGGGGCTTCCTCTGCTCCAGTTGGTGCCCATGGCCCCTTGTCCTGTCCCTGGGCCCCCCTGAACACAGGCTGACCCCTCCTCCTGAGCCCACCCCTCAGGGGTTGCTCAGCACTGAGCAGATCCCCCTCAGGCTTCTCTTCTCCAGGGCTCCAAGAGCTCATGTTGGGTGACTGGGGCAGCTCAGTGACCTTGGACACGCCATGAAAACCCAGAGTGACACCTCACATCTCCAGTACTGAACCTGTTTCCTCAGAAGTCCAACGTCCTGCTGGCACTCCTCCTCCTCCCAGTGAGCACGCAGATACTCCTTCACGTTGTCTTTGATGTAGGGGAACAAGGTCTCCTGGCAGGACACAAGAGAAACAGGCAGCTCCTTTAGCTGGGCAGAGGAGAGTCTTAAAGCAACCAGCAGCACAGGCTGGTTCAGGTCTTTATTCCCCCCCCCATGAGCTGCCCCAGCTTCCAAAACCATCTGCCCATGGGTGCCAACCATCACCACGGGGGGATGCTTTGTGAAATCCTCATGCAGCTGAGACTTTTAAATTCTGGGGTGGGAAGGTGGGTGAAAACTTCTCCTGGGCTTGCCCAAAAAAAGGCTATCTCCCCATCTGTTAATCACCCCCAAGGGTGGGGACTCAGCCCCCTCCCTGGGCAGCTTGTGCCACAGCCCCACAACTCTGCCAGGGAAGAACTTTGCCCTCCCAGCTGAGCTGACCCTGCCCTGGCACAGCTTGAGCCCATTGCCCCTCGTCCCATCTCCTGTCCCCTGGCTGCAGAGACCATCACCCACCTCTCTGCACCCTCCTGGCAGGGCAGGGGAGGTGGGGAGAAGGTCTCCCCTCAGCCTCCTCTTCTCCAGGCTCAACACCCCCAGCTCCCTCAGCTGCTCCTCAGAGGATTTGCCCTCCAGCCCCTTCCCCAGCCTGGTTGCCCTTCTCTGGACTCGCTCCAGTCCCTCCATGTCCTTCTGGGAGTGAGGGGCCCAGAACTGGACCCAGCACTCGAGGTGCAGCCTCCCCAGTGCCCAGCCCAGGGGCACAATCCCCTCCCCAGCCCTGCTGGCCACGCTGGCTCTGACACAAGCCAGGATGCCCTTGGCCTTCTTGGCCCCCCGGGCACACTGCTGGCTCGTGTCCAGTCCCAGTCACCCAGCACCCCCAGCTCCTTCTCCCCAGCAGCTCTCCAGCCGCTCTGCCCCAGCCTGGAGCCCTGTTTGGGGTTGTTGTGTCCCATGGGCAGGACTCTGCCCTTGGCCTTGTTGAACCTCATCCCGTTGGATCCAGCCTGGCCAGACCCCTCTGAAGAGCCTCCCCACCCTCAGGCAGACCCACACACCCTCCCAGCTTGGTGTCATCTAATGGATGCTTCTCCTAACAAAGGTCCTGCTGAAAACCCACCTCAACTTCTCACTGGTGCTGGAGTTCTGGGAAGAGAAGTCTTAGTCTGGTGGTGCTGAGCTCCATGGAAATGAAACAGGGTTAGGGAAGAGTGCCACCCAATCACACACCTCCCCAGGTGTCCCCAGGGCAAGCAGCACTAATTACTAATTGCTCTCATTAGCGGTGTTTCACCACGGAGAAGCCACAAGCAGCATCTCTGGGAGCAGGAAGAACCTCAGGATGAGGGGAAGGGCAGGAGTTCCTTCCTTTGGATACAGAACCAAGGGAAAATCTGGGATGGAGAGGAGATGAGAGGCAACTAGCTTCAAAACAACGACCTGTGGTGGGATTCTCCTCACCAGAGCTGGTTACTCTCTTGTTTCCTTCCTTTGAGCTTAGGTGGTTTCTCGTAGAGGGAATGAAGGAGTATCCACTGGGAAACTCAACCACCTCACTGACTTGGTTTACCTCCCAAGCTGGATGTCAGAAGGCCCCAGCTGCTCTCCCTGAGCAGGATTTGATGCTCCTGTGCTGGCTGACAGGACCTTCCAAACAGGCTCCCAAAGTGTTCCAGGATTTTTTTAAAGGATAAAAGCCTTGGCCCATCAGCAAACGCATCCAACTGTGGTCCAAGGGGACACACACGTGAAGGATGGAGTGGAGGACAGCAGGACAGGTGATTTATGGATGTCAGGAGTGATCCCAGGCAATCATGCACTAAGTTTAACAGGCCATGAGTCTGTGTGGAAGGAAGACTCCTCACATCCTGCAAGGAAACACCTCCATCACCAAGACTTCAGCTTGGAGACCTGCAAACCCTTGAATCATTGGATGTGTTGGGTTGGGAGGGACTCCAGAGCCCACCCAGTCCCACCCTGCAGTGAGCAGGGACATCTTCACTAGAGCAGGGTGCTCAGAGCCCCATCCACCCTGACCTTGAATGTCTCCAGGGATGGGGTCTCCCCCACCTCTCAGGCTGTGTCCCTGCAGCCCAGGGAGGATGATGATGGAGCAGGGATCCCCCTCAGCCCCTGGAGAAGCCCCTGGTGAGGCAGGCTGTGTCCCTGCAGCCCAGGGAGGATGACGATGGAGCAGGGATCCCCCTCAGCCCCTGGAGAAGCCCCTGGTGAGGCAGGCTGTGTCCCTGCAGCCAGGGAGGATGATGATGGAGCAGGGATCCCCCTCAGTCCCTGGAGAACCCCACACCAGAGCAGGTGGAGGCACCTGAAGGACGCTGTGACCCAGTGGGAAGGACCCCACGCTGGAGCAAGCTCCTGGCACCTGCAGCCTGAGGGGATGGACCCCAACCCCATCCCTGTCCCCATCCCCCTGTGCCGGTCAGGAGAGAAATGGGGAAGAAAGCCAACACCTCTGGGAACCACATCTGGGAGGAACAAAACCCCCAGGCAGCCCCTTTGTGCCCCAGAGAAGGGAGAGAGAAGGTGTGAGGAGCTGGGCAGGCACCAAGGGCAGGGAAGGGGGCAGGAGGCACCCCAGGTGCCGCAGAGGAAGATGCCCCTGGAGAAACCCATGGGGGAGTGGGTGTCCCCCCACAGCCCAGGGACAAGGCCCAGACCCCACCTGCAGCCCCTGGGGCAGGGGGACACAGGCAGGAGATGCTGTGACCCGTGTTGGAGCAAGGCCCTGCCAGCACCTGCAGCCCATGGAGAGAGACAGAGACACAGAGAGAGAGGCCCCAGAGCAGGGGTGCTGGGGGGAGGCTGGTGACCCCATGGGGGACCAGGCTGGAGCAGTCAGGGCCTGAGACGCTGAGAGACACTGTGACTGATGACTGCCCCCATAGCAGTGCCCCACGCTGGGGCAGCTGGGGAAGAGCTGAGGCCCCGTGGGGAAGGACTCACGCTGGAGAAGTTGGTGGGTGCCTGTCTGCCGTGGGTGGGACCCCACGGTGCAGCAGGGGAGGGGGTGAGGAATGACCCCCCCCCGGCTAAGGAGGAGAACATCTCATGAGGAACTGACCCAAACCCCCATTCCCCAGTCCCTGCCCCTCCCTGTGCCACACTGGGGGGAAGAAGGGAGCGAAATCCTGACTCAAGCTCAGTCTGCTGAGAAGGGAGGGGTGGGGGGAGGCGCTTTGAGATCTGGCCACAGTTCCCATCACCCAACTGGTGTCACTGGGATGCAGGGCAGGACCATCAGTCAGAGAGCTTCTGTCCTTTATCCTGTGTTGGGTCTGTTCTGCCTGTGAGGCTGCTTGTGGGATGATCTCTCCCTGCCCTTAGCTCCACTCCTCAGCCTCTCAATAGGTACCTTCTCCCCCATCCAGCCAAAAAGGGCAGTGACAGAGCAGCTTTGGTGGGTGTCTGCCCTCCAGCCAGGGCCAAACCACCACACTCACATCCTGCCACAAGAGAAAGACGTCAAGGAGGGACCCAGCTGTGCATTATCTCTACAACACCCAAAGGGATCCAAGGTGGGTATCTCCCAACTTTGGCCCTGTTCATGGTTAGTGAGAAATCTGAGCTCTTCCAACTGTTTAAAGATGCTGAGGGGGGGAGGCAGCTGTACCGCCACCTCCACCTGAGGCTTCTTTGGGACTGAAAGGCACAGAGAGATGTAGGTCACGTTGTTCATCTGTTAAACCACGTTAGCAGAGACACTGAGAAAGCCTGGCAAGGCTTCTGCACAGCACGTAGGTCACGAAGCGCCTTCCTAAAGCATGGGCATAAAAAAGATCCCCCAAAAGCTCTAGAGGTTCGTGGAGGAATACAGGTTACAGGCAGGAAGGGAAGTATCCCCTCTGATGGCTTAGACACAAACGATTCATGTCTAAGAATGGAGCATGGGCTGAGCCCAACGGGGTGAGGTTCAACAAGGCCAAGGGCAGAGTGCTGCTCATGGGACACAACAACCCCAAACAGGGCTCCAGGCTGGGGCAGAGCGGCTGGAGAGCTGCTGGGGAGAAGGAGCTGGGGGTGCTGGGTGACTGGGACTGAACACGAGCCAGCAGGGTGCCCGGGGGGCCAAGAAGGCCAAGGGCATCCTGGCTTGTGTCAGAGCCAGCGTGGCCAGCAGGGCTGGGGAGGGGATTGTGCCCCTGGGCTGGGCACTGGGGAGGCTGCACCTCGAGTGCTGGGTCCAGTTCTGGGCCCCTCACTCCCAGAAGGACATGGAGGGACTGGAGCGAGTCCAGAGAAGGGCAACCAGGCTGGGGAAGGGGCTGGAGGGCAAATCCTCTGAGGAGCAGCTGAGGGAGCTGGGGGTGTTGAGCCTGGAGAAGAGGAGGCAGGAACGGTTGGACTGGATGATCTTAAAGGTCTTTTCCAACCTGTGAATTGCTCCCTCCATCGAAGCACACGAGCCTGGTCAGGGACCAAACCCTCTTGGCGAGGGTCCCAACCCACAGGAGTTGGAGAACTGCAAATTCCAGTGCACGTTACCAGGAGAGTCAGTCACAAACCTCTCCAAGCCTCAATTCTGGAGTTTCAGAGCGTGTTCCCAGTGCTGGCCCCAGCGCCGGCCCCAGCGCCTTCCACTGGTCCCAGTCCCTGGCTCCTGCACCCAAACCCCTGTTTCCAACAGCGTTGACCCCTTCTCCTGGGTGAGGGATGCCACTGCTCGGGATCTTTCTGGACGCCCTGTCCCTGACCTCATGCAAAGGACACGTCCCAGTGCCACACCTGGCTGTGGCGAAGGGGCAAGGGGAGCCAAGCCCCCTCCCCGGGAACCCGAGGGGTGGGTTAAACAGCTCCAAATCCCCCTGAGCACCAGCGGTGCCTGGTGTGAGGGGAGAAACGGTAACAGGGTCAGCCCCGGGTGCCGGCAGCCCCCGGGCCGGGCTGAGGTGTGAGGCGGGCGGTGACGGGCCTCGCGTGTTCCTGCTGCTCGGTGCCACACGCATCCCGCTGCTCGGTACCACACACGTCCCGCTGCTCGGTACCGCACGCATCCCGGTGCTCGGTACCACACGCATCCCGGTGCTCGGTGCCACACGCGTCCCGCTGCTCGGTGCCACACGCATCCCGCTGCTCGGTACCACACACGTCCCGCTGCTCGGTACCACACGCATCCCGGTGCTCGGTGCCACACGCGTCCCGGTGCTCGGTACCACACGCGTCCCGCTGCTCGGTGCCACACGCGTCCCGGTGCTCGGTGCCGCACGCATCCCGGTGCTCGGGCCTGCGCTCCGCGGGGCCGCAGCCGCTTCTCCCGGCCCGGGGGGCTGACAAACACACACGCACCGGGGCGGGGCGGGGCGGGGGGACATCACAGCCCCCTCCCCATCGCTCCCGGGGGGAATCACGGCAGCAACCGCGGTGCGAACGGACACCCCCCCTCTTTCCCCTCCACACGCCCGGGGCTCACCTGGACAAAGGCGATGGGGGTGGTGGTGCCCTCGATGTCCAGCAGGATGGCGCACACCTCGGCCGGTACCGGCAGCACGCCCATGGCGGCGACACGTGGAGCCCGGGCGGCACCGGCCGAGCGCGGTACCGGTAGCGGCGGTGGCGGCGGCAGCGGCAGCGGGCGCTCCGCCCTGCGGCTGCGGCTGCGCGGGCAGCGGGGGGAGAGGCGGGCCGGGCCGGGCCGGGCCGGGCCGTGCCGCCGCGGAGTGCGGGAGGTGAGTGCCCGCCCCGCCGCCCGAACGGGGTGTCCGGGTCACACGTAATCCCGGCTCGGCCCGCTTCCTTCAGCTCCCGTTCACGGCAGGGAGCGCTGTCTCGCCCCGGGCACTGCGGCGCGGGGGGGGAAGAGGGAGCAGCGAGGCAGCGGAGGGGCGAAGCGGGTCCGGTCCCTGCGCTCGGGCTGGGCGGCCGCCCCCGGGGCTCCGGGCTCCGGGTCGGGGGGTGGGAGGGGAGGAGGGCGCCGCAGTCCCGCTGAGCGCCGCTAGGGGCGCTGCGGCACCGGGGGGAGAGGGCGGCGCTGATTGGCTGTCGGCGCGAGGATATAAGGGCGGTGCAGGCGGTGCCCGGATCTCTTCCGCCGCCATTTTCTCCCCCGCGCAGGTCTCTGCTGTCTCCGCCGCTCGCCTGAGCGCTTCCCGCCGCCTTCGCCCCACCATGGAGGACGCGACCGAGATGAGCGGCGGCCAGGAGGAGTTCGCTGAGGGCTCTAAGATCAACGCGAGCAAGAATCAGCAGGATGACGGGTAAGGCTGGCGCGGGGCGAGGGGGGGTCGCGCCTCCATCTCCCTCACCCGCCTTCCTGGGCCGTGAGGGGGGGCGGCTGGGAGGGCGGGGGAGGGAGGGCGGAAGATGTCGGGCTCCGTGGAGGCGGGGCGGGGCTTTCCCCTCCGCCACGCTAATGGCCGCGCCCGCCTTTGTATCCCGGGCTGGTGACCCGGTTTCCTTGGGGTGAAGCGGTGGGGGGGGGGCTGGGGGAAGCGGCCGGTCAGGGGCGTGACGTCACCGGCTCCGGGCGGCCCGTGTGTAGCGGGGGAGGCCGGGCCCAGCCAGGCACCGAGGGTCTCCTGGCGCTGCCCCCGCCGCCCTGAGCGGCTGGGAGGGCCTGGGGTGGCCGCCTGACGGCCTGGGGCTTGCGGCGTGCTCCGGCCGTGCGAGTATCCCTATGTACTTATTGCGTTTCAGGAAAATGTTTATTGGAGGCCTCAGCTGGGACACCAGCAAGAAAGACTTGACAGAGTATCTCTCTCGGTTTGGTGAGGTTGTGGATTGTACGATTAAGACAGACCCGGTCACGGGGAGGTCGAGGGGGTTTGGGTTCGTGCTCTTCAAGGACGCTGCCAGTGTGGAGAAGGTGGGTGGATTTACCGTGGATCCGTGGTAGCGAAGCCTTGGCCCTGGGGCTGTAGTGATCTGAGACTTTGTTTCCTTGTGTTGCCGCTCAGGTGTTGGAGCTGAAGGAACACAAGCTGGATGGGAAGCTAATAGACCCGAAAAGGGCGAAAGCTCTAAAAGGGAAGGAGCCGCCAAAAAAAGTGTTTGTCGGTGGGTTGAGCCCGGATACATCTGAGGAACAGATTAAGGAGTACTTTGGCGCTTTTGGCGAGGTACGGTATGATGGGGTGTAATAACAGCTCTGTTTGTCAAGCGTGGTGCTGCCTCAGTCTTCAGGCTGAAGCTTTTGTGAGGGAAAGAGCTGGCTCAGGCTTACATAAGGCTCAGGCTTACATAAAGCTAGGAGCTGGTGAAACTGCAGGCGTGTTAAAGACTCCGTAGTGTGATGGGCTGGTTTACAGCTGTCAGAAGCAGTTGGCGTAGACATCAGGCTGCCTGATGGTAGCCTAAAAACCAGCTTGTGGGTTTCCTGTATTTTTGATGGGTACTTTTGATTTCAGATTGAAAACATTGAGCTTCCCATGGACACAAAGACAAATGAAAGAAGGGGCTTCTGTTTCATCACATACACAGATGAAGAGCCAGTAAAGAAGTTACTAGAAAGCAGATACCATCAAATTGGTTCAGGCAAGGTATGGAAGCTGTCATTCTTAGCATGTGAAAGACTCCCTCTTTAGGCTTCCCTGAAAGCAACTTGTAAAATGGCCTTGAAATTCTTGGCGAGTTAAGAATCTCTGTCTTCACAGTGTGAGATCAAAGTAGCACAGCCCAAAGAAGTATACAGGCAACAGCAGCAGCAGCAGAAAGGAGGAAAAAGCAACACTGCTGGTGGACGAGGAGGTGGACGGGGGCGTGGACGGGGTGAGTGGTGTAGATGTTGAAGTTAAAGTAAACACTTCAGCATCTGATACTTGTACCAAATGCCAGGACACTTGTAGATGTTCCAGGGTTTGGCCTGCGCAGAGATCTCATGTTTAAATTGAACAGGGAGAGAAAGCCTGTTGGTAAATATTTTGGTGGCTGTGATTGCTCGTGACAGCTTAAGAATCTTCACTGGTGCTCAAGCAGTGAGTGGCAAGCTGGACGTAGGGTGCTTTTGTATCGCCACTGTGGCTGAACGGGCGGTGTGGTTACCCTTTCACAGGAAGGGCTGCAGGGTTGGTTGGCTTGTGGGCCAGAAGCCATGAGCTGAACAGCAAGACAGTCACTTTCCATTTTACAGGGATGAGGAACAATCAGTTGTTACCTTGCAAGTTAATGCATCTCGGTCTTAAACAGCCGATGCAATGCTGTAAAGCTGGTCCTCTGGTATAATTGGTTTTGAGGCAATTAGTGATCCAAAGTGGAAGTTACAGGCAAACTGCTGGAGCACGTACCTGTGGTGTTGTGTTGGGCTTTCCCAGTCTGCTCTGAGCAGGGCTGCCTGCTGTCTCTCTAGTGGTGGTGTGGGTGATAAGATCACAGAGTCATAGGGCTTGGGAAGGGGCTTTAAGATCATCTGGTCCAGCCCCCCTGCTAAAGATCTTAAGACCTGTTTCTTGTATCTAAATGAGCTGCCTCAATTCTCTTCAGAAACTTATTGGGGGTTTTGGGGAAGTTGGGAGGATTCTTAAGCCGTAGTTTTGGCATAGAAAGGGTGCTGTAGAAAGACAGATGAAGTGGTATAGGAGAGGTGTGAAATAATGAGATCATAACTTAATCATGCTCTACTCGGTTTCAGGTCAGGGACAAAACTGGAATCAAGGATTTAATAACTACTATGATCAAGGATATGGCAACTACAATAGTGCTTACAGTGATCAAAGCTACAGTGGCTACGGAGGATATGACTACTCTGGGTACAACTACCCCAATTACGGATATGGGCCAGGATACACAGATTACAGTGGTGAGTGGATTAAATCTCACTCCAGATAATAACAGCCTGCATCTTAAACATGTTCTGTGACACCTCTTCCAACACCTGGCTCCTAGGAGGAGCCCTCTTGGGGTGCAGTATGGGAATGGTCTCATTCAGTGTTAGATTTTGGCAGGGGGGTTGGACCCGATGATCTCTTGAGGCCCCTTCCAGCCCCTGTGATTCTGTGATTTTAATGCTTCTGGGGTGTTTGTTTCCCCTCCCTCACCCCTGTGTTGCTACAGGTCAGCAAAGCACATATGGAAAGGCATCCCGTGGTGGAGGCAATCACCAAAACAACTACCAGCCCTACTAAAGCAGTACTTTTCCTTGAGGAAGCAGGTGTGTACATGAGTGCAAGGTCCACTCTGAGAATGTCTGATCTAATTTAAAGATCAATAGACAAATGAAGAGTAAAAACTTACCTAGCATGACTTTTTCCTTTAATTAAGCTTTTGTTAACTTTAAAAAAAGACCTTTTTTTTTAAACCAGCTTTGCCTACAGTGTCTATAGATCTTTAACTTTGTTAAAAACGTGACTTTATCTTCTTTAGTACTTCAGAAAAACATAAGAGTTTTTCTGTTTTGCGTTGTGTACCAGGTGGTCTAGAGGAATAATTAAAACTTATTAGAAGTTATTAACAGGTAAAGTACTGAAATGGGTACAACTTAAGGAAAACAAGAATGTTGTTTTCTAACTCTGACATTATACCTTGTTTGTACCCGCCAGCGGGAACTTCATTGCAGGCCGTGTGTCACCCTGACCACGTCTATCTCTGGGGTCGCACGTTGCAGGCAGAGCGCAAGGCATACACCAGAAAACGCTGTCCTGTGGTATGGTCTCTTCCAACTTCATGTACCAGCGTAAAGATTAAAGTGGAAAACTTCAGACTTTGGCTTCTTTTTTTTTTTTTAAAAAAAAAAATCTTTTTGGAGATTTAAAGTGTCTTTTTTAACTTAAAATGGTTTTTTACAGGAGTTTTTTAAAGTACATAAATGCCTTTACAGCTTAATCATTTGGTCTTCTGTTTAGTGTTGTATTTCAATTGTGGAACCTCATTTTAAGTGTGCATTCTTTAAGATTTAATGCTTGCTTTTTTCTTTTTATAGCTAATAGTGAAATCTGCAAACCAAAACGAACTTTTAAATCTGGGAAAAAAAAGACATTTAAAGATCATATGCACGTGGAACTAAAACCAGCCTGATGACTTGTGTTTGCACAGCAGTCATGCAGATGGATAAACAGAGAATCAGAAACCTTTCTGGCAGTGTTTCCAGTGGGGGGAAAAACCCAAAAAATAACAAAAACTACTGATCCAGAGCATGATTCATAGTCAAAATTGGATGTGTGGTGTTCTGGAACAGCTTCCTGAATGGCTGTATTTGGGAAGAGAAATTGTGGATGGGTAACAAAACCTCTTGGGTTACCTCAATTTATATATGCATATGATCTTTAACAGTGAAGAAAGGAATATATAGAAGACTTAAAGCAGTTCATGAAAATGGACCTTTTAACGCTCCTTGTGGTAGCTTGCACAGATCTGACAGGGGGTGTTTCTCTCTCTCTTGTTTTAGGTAGAGGTACTGTGACAAAGCCATCTTGCAGCGCATCCTGAGTTGAGTCAAGGGTGGTCTCCGTGAGAGGAAATGACTGTTTTGTAAAAGACTTTTAGTGTACGACACACGACTGTGTCCCAACTGTACATAGCCAGCCCACTAGTTTTCTTTTATGGTTTTTACTTTTTTCTCTTCTCTTTTTTTTTTGCCATTCATGTCACAACACAACGTGGACTTTGTGTTTATACAAACTTTTATTTGTATAATTTCATGGTAAAGGATTCTCTAATAAATGCTTACTTAAGTGAATGTGTACAGTGGTGTAACTGTACTTTTATGCTTGCATAGAGGAGCAGGTACCTTTCTGGAGGTGATAAATGGCTCAAGATGAGCTGTGGATACAGGTCAGTACATCCTGCTCTGTTTTTCTTCCTCACCTGTCTTCAGAGCACCACAGTGCCTCGAGTTAGCATTGCAGGGGAAGACAGCAGCGTTGTCTCCTGCCATCTACAGAAAACAGTGTGATCTACAACTAGAGCAGCACCTTTTTTGTGCTGATCTGCACTGCTTGATGCATTGGAGAGCGAGATCTGTATCCCCTTTAAATGCTTTCCACATACTTGGCCTTGACTGTATATTCTAAAACCTGTAAATTAATTACTTTCCCATAATTGTTCCCTGTTAGTTGTCAATTTAGCAACTAATTTCTGTATGAGTTGGGATCTATTCCTTGAAGTTAAGTCCTGCACTGGGCTCAGGCTGGACCATAAAACAGGTTTCCCATTTGTTTATGTTACAAAGTGCCATAAAAACCTCCACAGAGGCTGGAGAGGGGGAAACTGCCTTAACCAGCTGTTGTTCCCTGGGTAGGAGAACAGCTGGGCTGGGTAGGTGAGAGCTGGTGTTTCCCCCTGAGGCCAGAGAATTGCAGCAGGCTGCCCTAAGGTTGTTTTTGGAGCATGAGTAGCTAATCATGCATTGAAAATAAACTCTGCTTGTCAGCAGAGGAAAGGGAAACACAGTTAACTGGAGAGACTGGCCTTGCAAGTGTTGAAATGAGGGGTAGAGGTGTCTGAAAGCTTCCAAACCATCCTCTCGGTGTTTATTTCTCCCTCTCTCAGCCAGTTGGGTGTCTGCTGGGTGTATTTTCCTGTTGTGGGGCAGAGCAGCACCCCAAAACTGCTCTGGCTTCAGCAGGGGTGCAATGGTGTCAGCCATGGCGTTGGGTGAGGCAGCATGCTGACCCCCCCGGCTGCAAACTAGTGCTAGCACACAAAACCCGACTCCCCTAAGAGTCAAGGCTTTAGTTTAACCTGTAGCAAGCTAGTTTAAGTTTATAAATTCTATTTTAAGGTGCTGGTTACGCCGGGGCTGTTCCCAGCGTGCCTCAGGGCTGAGGCGGCCGCCCCGGCGCTCAGGCGGCCGCCCCAGGGCTCAGGCGGCAGCCCTGCCAGGCGCCCATCCGCTGCCGGCTCAGAGAGCGCCCCCCCGGCCTCGCTTCGAGCCGCCGCGGAAAAGCGGTGCCGACGCCAGGCCCGGCGGCTCCGTCCCCTCGCCTGAGGGGACGACGGACGCCGCGCCCGCCCGGCCCCCCCCGTTCCCCGCCGCCTCTCCCCGGGCGGCGGTATCACGTGGCCGCGCCGCCGCGCTCCTTCCGCCCGCCATTTTAGGTTGAGTCGGTGGCGGCGCCATTAAAAATAAGCGAACGAAATAGAGGAGGGCTCGGTGCGCTGGTCCCGGCGCCGGGGCCGAGAGCGGGGCCAAGGCCTCAGCGGGAAGGAAGCAGCGGGAGGGAGAGAGAGGAGGGGAGGGAAAAAGGGGCGGTGGGCGGTCGCCGTTCAGCCGCCGCAGCGGCGGCGCCGCCATGTCGGAGCAGCAGTTCGCCATGGACACGGCGGCGGCGGGCGCCGGAGGCAGCTCGGCGGAGCCGGCGGAGCAGCCTGAGGGCCTGGCGGGGGCTGGGGCGGGGAGCGCCGACGGGGGAGGTGGTAGCGGCGGCGGCGGCATCGAATCGGAGGGAGCCAAAATCGATGCCAGCAAGAACGAGGAGGATGAGGGGTGAGCGGTGCGGGCGCCCCGCGGCTTTTGTCTTCTCCTGCGCGGTGTCCCGGTGGGGTGGGAGCCGGGACACGGTGCCCCTTGGCCCGGCCCGGTGCCTCCCCGTTCGCCGCCCTGTTTGTTTACTTGGCGCCGCGGCGACGTCACGTACCGGGCCGGCGGGGGCGGGCCGGCGGCGGGGCTCGGGCTCCTCCGCCCTCCCGGCTGCCCGGGTACCGGGCCGTGAGGCGCAGGGCTGAGCCCCCCTCTCCGCGGTACCGCCGCCTGTAGCTGGGCTGAGCTTCTCCCCCCGGCGACGGAGCGTGTCGGCCGGTAGCCGGTGGCTTCCCGGCGGGACGCGGAGCCCGGTGTGCGCTTGGAGCGCGGCGCCGGGTCGGTGGTGTCGTTCGTTGGCTCTTGGGGGTTGCGAGGGGCCGAGCGCTCGGGGTCGGGTTTGGAATCGGCTGGAGCAGCGCTGTCACGGAGCTTCGGAGGCTAAGGGGGGTGGAGGGGTGTTTCACGCCTGTCTACACGGGTTCACGGCGGTTGGCGGTGGCTGGTGTGTGCGCGCCGGATCGCGGGCTTGGTTGGGCTTGGTTAGCATGTCTTTTCATAGCTCATTGGCTCCCAGCCTGGTTTGGATGGGAAGGGACCTCAAAGCCCATCTAATCACACCCCTGCCATGAGCAGGGACATCCCCCACCAACCCAGGGTGCCCCAAGCCCCATCCAGCCCAGCCTTGAGCCCTGCCAGGGATCCAGGGGCTCCCACAGCCTCTCTGGGCACCCTGTGCCAGGGCCTCCCTGCCTTCATAGTGAAGATTTTTTTCCTCTTGGATCTAAGTGTCCCCTTGTTCAGCTTAAAGCCATCACCCCCTGTCCTGTTGCCACACAAACAGTCCATCCTCAGCTTCCTCATAGCCCTCAGTGGAGGGAATGCTCAGGTTGCAATCACTCCCTGTCGCCCTATGTCATGACCAGAAACGAGGCACCCTGACTTCATCCCCCACCTGAATCATTCCTCTTCTCATGAAACTTGCTGTGAGAACGATGGCAGTGTAAGAACGAAGGCAGCTTTTAATCTTCTAAAGGTCTCTGCCTGGTGCTTGGCGTGGGGCAGGGTAGATTTCGTACAGCAGATGGAATTCACATGTAATAAATCCAGTTACAGGACAAGTTACTGCTGTGTGCTGTGTCCTGTCAGGGCAAGAACAGAAATCCAAGCTGCAGGCCTGGATTTTTACCAAGGGAGAAAGTGAACTGGGTAAAGGAAACACTACTGCTGTGTTCTGTAGAGACCTGCTGCGATACCTTCCTGAGTGTCTTCCTCCTCCTGGAATAACCAGGGATGCTCCTGAGAGCAAGGAGAGAGAGCAGGAGCCTTTTTTTGAGTGTTTTGCTAGGGTTAGTGAAAACTTGGGATGTTTTTGTTACTTCTCACCTGCTGCTTAGTGGCTTTAAGCACCTCTGCAGTTTGCATTTGGGGTTTGCATTCTACTTTTTGCCCTTGAATCACACCTATCAAAGGGGTTTAAGCCCATCTAGGAGAAGTTGTCACTGAGTGGTGCAGTGATGTAGGACAGGGGTTGCACACAGCATACATTGACTTGTAGTTTAGTGTTTGGACCTGTCAGTTCTTGCTGGAATGCTGGTTCTTGCTGGGTGATGCTGCACAGGAGCAGGAGTGTTTTGATGGCTTTCTTGGTAGTAGGGGGGAAGACAGCAGATCCTTGGCACATTGGTGTTTCCTTGGTGTTAGGAATTGGAGATGGTGTCTTCAGGGAAAAAAGCCAGTTTGCAGGTTCTTCTACCCTCAGATCTCCTTGGTGGGAACAGTGGACTTGAGAATTGCAGAATCACAGATTCATTAAGGTTTGAGAAGACTGCCAAGATCATCCAGCCATCCCCCTACCACCTCTGTTAGTCACTAACCCACGTCCCTAAGGAGCTCACCCAACCTTTCCTTCGACACCCTGAGGGACGGTGACTCCACCACCTCCCTGGGCAGCCCCTTCCAATGCCCAACAGCTCTTTGGGAGAAGAAATGTCTCCTCATTTCTCACCTGAACCTGCCCTGGTGCACCTTGCAGCTGTTCCCTTGTGTCCTATCAATAGTTATCTGTGAGAAGAGGCTGAGCCCCAGCTCACCCCCAACCTCCTATCAGGGAGTTGTAGAGAGCGATGAGGTCTCCCCTCAGCCTCCTCTTCTCCAGGCTGAACAGTCCCAGTTCCCTCAGCTGCTCCTCAGAAGAGTGAAAACTCCACATGTCACCAACTGCCACGCAGGGTCCTGGTGAGTCTGCTGGGGAAAGACCAAAGCCACTTGCCATGGTGGTGTCTGTGCTGTTCAGCTGAGGCTGAAGTTTGAAAGCAGCTTTCCCAGTACGCTTCTGGTTACCTACTGTGGAAACCTGTGTGTGCTGATGTGACTGACACCAGCCAAGCTGTGCTTTGGTAGAGCACAAATTGAGCAGCTGAGGGAGCTGGGGGTGTTGAGCCTGGAGAAGAGGAGGCTGAGGGGAGACCTTCTCCCCACCTCCCCTGCTCTGCCAGGAGGGTGCAGAGAGGTGGGCGATGGTCTCTTCAGCCAGGGGACAGGAGATGGGACGAGGGGCAATGGGCTCAAGCTGTGCCAGGGCAGGGTCAGCTCAGCTGGGAGGGCAAAGTTCTTCCCTGGCAGAGTTGTGGGGCTGTGGCACAGGCTGCCCAGGGAGGGGCTGAGTCCCCACCCCTGGGGGTGTTTAACAGATGGGGAGATGAGGTGCTGAGAGATTTGGGTCAGCACAGGACAGGAACAGTTGGATCTGATCTTAAAGGGCTTTTCTACCCTGGTGAGTCTGTGATTCTGTATTTTACAAGCTTTTGGCAGCACTGGGACGTTGCACCTTGGTGGTTGTGCTCATGTTTGTGCTGTAGCCTTCATCTCACTTTTGCAGTGGAGCAGGAAGTTCATCAGCTTGTGCAGTGACAAGCTGAAGGGGTTGGGTTTTGCTGCTCCATAACTGGGCATGGAGAATCCTTCTGAGGGCTGTCAGCTTCCAACATGTGTGCCTGCTCTGTCAATATGCTTAGCAATACAAACCCAAGGTTTGGTACATCAATGCTGATTGTTAATGAACATAAACCAGGTTTGGTGTGTTAACAAGTTGTTGATAACTGGAATACAGATGTTTTGCCAGTGTGAACCATCTTTTTCCATATCAGTCCTGAAGACAAGAAGATGTAACAGTAAAAAGGGTTTTTGGTACTTTATTGACAAGGTGCCAGTGGGAAAAGTGGATGAAGGGATGGGGAATCAGTGCTCCTGTTCATAGAGTTCAGGGTTAATTTTATTTATAGGAACATCTGAAGGTCCTGAACCTCCTCACTCTCTCATTCATTCCCTAAGAGCACAGGTAGTTCAGCAACTGGCTCACAGGAGCAGCTCTTGCTGTGAGAGCTTGACTTGTGGAAGTACAATGTGATAGTATGTGACAGGCAGAAATATTTGTGTCTGGAAAGTGGAGTTGGGAACGTGCTGAAGTGTCTCCTCAGGTTTTCTGGTACCTCTGAGTGTGGAGTACATGGTACAGTGAAAACAAACAGGGCTTTGGAGAACGTGTCTTTATAGAGCATCATGGATCAAGGCACCATCACAGAATCACAGAGCTGTAGGGGTTGGAAGGGACCTTAAGAGGTCATTGAGTCCAACCCCCTGCCAAAACACTGTTGGGGTTTTTATGGGATTTTTTTCCTTGGTTTGGTTTGGGGCTCTTTTTTGTAGCCTGCTCAAGTGATGTGATGATGGTTATTTGATTCCAAAGCTTCTGAAGATACAAGCTGTGATCAAAGCTCCTGGTCCCGTGGGTAGCACGTTGGGAAGATGCTCTCATGATTGCATTGGTGTTTATATCATGGTTTTGGGAGGAAAGGTAACTTTGGACCATCCAATACTTTGCTTTTTTAATGCTTTTTGGGGAAGGGGGGTTGACTAAACCTTTCTTTGAGCTTCCTAAGCCTGGCCTAGGTCCAGCCCAGACTGTACATAAATGCTTCTGTTTAACTGCGCTGCCTTACAGATCTGTTCTGCATGTGTCTTTTGTAGGCAGTCGTGTGGAGACCCTGCAGATAATGGAGTTAAGCCTGTGGTGGGGATGTAAGGAAGCAGTAAAATACCTTTTTGTCCCTCTGGAGTTGGGGTAGCAGAGCAAACAGCTTGTTGAGGTTTAAGCCAAGCTGGCAACTAAGAGCGACCCAGCAGCTCGCAGTGCAACACAGGGGAGAATCAGGAGGGTAAAAGTGAGAAAACCAAAGTAAAACAAGGAGTTCATTGCTCACTCCTCATGGGCAGGAGTTCAGCTGTCCCAGGGAGGCAGGCTCTGTCATGCCAATGGTTACTTGGGAAGATGGGCACCATCACTCCAGGTGTCCCCTCCTCATCCTCCTCCTTCCCTCAGCTTTCTGTGCTGAGCATGTCATTGTACAGTATGGAATATATATCCCTTTGGTCACTGGGGTCAGCTGTGTCCCCCAGCTACTCGCTGGTGCAGGGTGTGAGTAGCAGCCCTTGGCTCTGTGTCAGCACTACTCAGCAGTCACCAAAACAGCCCTGTGTTATCAGCAGAGTTTTCAGCACAAACCCAAACCCCAGCCCCATACCAGCTCCTGTGACAGGAATTAACTATCCCAGGCACAACCAGCTGCCACAGAAGATAGTGCAGAACTTCTGTGTACACACTAAATCCTTATCTAATCTGGCCAGGATCATTCAACCACACTCTCCAAAAGCACTGGCCTCTGTGGGTAGCATCACTGATACAATTCTGCTGCTCCTTACAGGAGGTAACTAAGCTCATTAGGGCCATGAAGATGATTAGAGGGCTGGAGCAGCTCCCCTATGAGGAGAGGCTGAGGGAGCTGGGCTGGGTCAGCCTGGAGCAGAGAAGGCTGTGGGGGGACCTCACTGCAGCCTCCCCGTCCCTGAAGGGAGCAGAACAGGAGGGGAATCAGCTTGTTCAAGGGCAGAGACTGGCAGGACAAGGGGGCTGGAGTGAAGCTGGAGGAGGGAAGGGGGAGAGGAGATCTGAGGGGGAAGTTCTTTGCAGAGAGAGTGGGGAGGGGCTGGAAGGGGCTGCCCAGAGAGGGGGTGGGTGCCCCGTCCCTGGGGGTGTTGAAGGCCAGGTTGGCTGGGGCCCTGGGCAACCTTGTGTAGCTCCAGGCCTGGAGGTTGGTGGCCCTGCCTGTGGCAGGGGATTGGAGCTCTGTGCTTCTTGGGGTCCCTCCCAGCCCAGCCCAGGCTGGGATTCTAAAGCTTGACAGCCCAGGATTTTGGGTCAATATACTGACAGATCAACCCTCTTCTTCTAACAGGAAAATGTTCATCGGTGGCCTTAGCTGGGACACCACAAAGAAAGACCTGAAGGACTATTTCTCTAAATTTGGTGAAGTTGTAGACTGCACCCTGAAGTTAGATCCCATCACTGGGCGGTCGAGAGGCTTTGGCTTTGTGCTCTTCAAGGAGTCGGAGAGCGTAGATAAGGTAACAGTGCTACAACTCAATTTTGGGCAGCAGCCAGACAGCACTTGGATGATTTTATATATATATATATATATATAGTTGCTTGTGTGTGATCTGTTAAAGGCAATTCTGGGATACAATATATTTAAGGTGCTTATTAAAATGGGTTTTTTCCTAAACCACCTTAGTCGTGATGCAGCAGCCAAGACCAGCAGCAATGCCCCAAGTATGGCTTAGGGTACTTACAGGGTAGTGTACTGGGCCTGAGTGCTTAAAAATACTGTATAAAAATGTCCTCTGCCTAAAAAAGCAGGAATTTACAAAGAGCTTCCAAGTCTTTGCATTCCAGAGCTGCAATGTGAAGCCCTAGAGTAGAACCAGATAGATTTGGGCTTTATTCAAGCAAAAAATAGCTGTTGAGCTTTCTAAAACGCTGTTGAGACAGCACACTGAGAAGTTCTCACCTTCACTGACTGACCTGTGGTGGTACCTAAAGTACAGATTATGGACTGGGTGAGGTTTGGGGTGGGATTGTAGAGGATTTTTCTCAGAAGGGTTACATTCTTGCTGCCCTAGGGTGATGTCTGGCTCCAGGCTGCTCTTGAAAGGCTTGGTCAGAACTCTGTCAGTGATTAGCAATCAAAATCATGGAACTGTTTGGTTTTGTGTGACAAATTATCACACTAATCAGACTTCTGAAATCAAAGCAATAGTGTTAACAAAGCCTGTGAGTAAGAAAACTGAGCCTTGCTCAAAACATCAGCAAAACATTTAGCAAACCATGAGTAAGATCATGTTTTTGTTTCCCACAGGTCATGGACCAGAAGGAACACAAGCTCAATGGAAAGGTCATTGATCCCAAAAGAGCAAAAGCCATGAAAACAAAAGAACCCATTAAAAAGATTTTTGTTGGGGGCTTATCTCCAGACACACCTGAGGAGAAAATAAGGGAATACTTTGGAGGTTTTGGTGAAGTATGTGGTGAAAGAAGCTACTTGCACTTGTCATGCTTGTTCTGTCCTTGTAGATTGAGTAATAAAAAGCAGCCCCCAAATGCAGCCTGTAAGCTGAGTGGCCACTGTAGCTCTGTGTGTCTCTGGAGGCAGAATTTTAATGCTAGCTGTGTTAATAACAGGTTTTGGGTCACATCAACTGGGTTAGTGGAAGGAGGAGCTGGGATAAGTCAGACTTGGGAGCTGCTTCATGGGATGTCCGACAGTCCTGACTGGGACAGGCATGGGAGGCGAGGTTTTTGAGCTGAGGTGCTCTTCCTTCACCCCAGCTGCTGTCCTGTGGCACAGATCCAGCCAGCTTGTCTGAACCCTTTGCAACTCTACAGCCTCCATCTGTCCCTGTCCCCACTTTTTGGTGGTGCAGATGAACAAAACACCACTGCAGTCCTTAAAAAACTGTGGGAGTTTGGGACAGCTGCTGCTTCCTTGTTCCTTCTCAGACGCTGCTGGTGTGGGGACATAACTCTGAGTCAGAGAATTTGGTTGTCAAATGCCTGCTGTCTCACTGCCTTAGAGTCACTGAGCTCTGGATTATCAACTTTACTGTTTGCCCAGGTGTTAGGAGAACTTTCTGGATGTTCTTGAGTGTAAAATTTGATCCTATTAAACAGAATTTTAGCTCAGAGATCATCCACAACACTGCTACGTGCTTGCACAAAGCTAATACCCTCTGAAGGAGGCACAGCCAAATGAAATGATTCTAGTGAAAAAGGATTCTAACAGGTTGTATTAAGATCCAGTTGCTGTCTTCTGCCAGGTTGAATCCATAGAGCTCCCCATGGACAACAAAACCAACAAGAGGCGTGGATTTTGCTTCATTACATTCAAGGAGGAGGAACCAGTGAAGAAGATAATGGAAAAGAAGTACCACAATGTTGGGCTTAGTAAAGTAGGTGGAGATTTCCTGAAGGCACTGAGCAATAATGGTAGAGGGCATTGCCTTACCAGTTGTATCTGTTTGGGGGTAAGAGTCTGTAAGCCTCTCAGGGTGGAGGCAGTGTGGTTAGGGGTAGGTTACTGTTACCTTCTGAGCTGAGGGGGGTTTCCAGAGAGATTTTGTACTGTGGGGAGAGGGCTGGGCTGTGGGGTGTGTGGTTGTTGTGAAGCTCCCCCTGCTCTATAGCTGTGGAGCCGGGTCACAGACTCCTAGGGGTGGGAAGGGCCCTCCAAAGCCCATGGGGTCCAACCCCCTGCCAAAGCAGGGTCCCTAGGACAGGGCAGGGCTGGAATCTCTCCAGAGAAGGAGACTCCACACCCCCTGGGCAGCCTGTCCCAGGGCTCCCTCACCCTCACTGGGAAGAAGTTCTTCCCCACATTGGGGGGGAACTTCCCCTGCTCCAACTTGAGCCCATCGCCCCTTGTCCTGTCCCCACAGCCACTGAGCAGAGGCTGCCCATGTCCCCCTGTGTCCCACCCTTCAGCTATTGATCCCCATTGCTCAGCTCCCCTCTCAGTCTCTTCTCTCCAGGCTGAACAGCCCCAGCTCCCTCAGCCTTTCCTGGCAGGGGAGATGCTCCAGGCCCTTCATCCCCTTGGCAGCCTCCGCTGGACTCTCTCCAGGAGATCCCTGGCTGTTCTGTCCCAGGGAGCCCAGCACTGGGCACAACACTCCAGGTGGGGCCTGGCCAGGGCAGAGCAGAGGGGGAGGATCCCCTCCTGTGACCTGCTGCCCACGCTCCTTTTGATGCCCCCCAGGATCCTATTTGCCCTCTTACCCACCAGGGCACACTGCTGGCTCATGGCCACCCTGTCACCCACCAGGACACAAAGAAACAAGTGCTCTTTTCAGAATGGTTCTGTGGGCAGAAGATTAGGAAGCTTGAAGTGTTTTTACTTGAAGTCTCTTACAACTATTTTCAAGTTGGAGAGTGTAAGCCATCCATTTTTGTTCAGGGAGAGAGAGCACCAGGGTGACCAAATCCTATTTTCTACTTAGGATTCTCTAAGTTTTAAGAGTGGTTTGTGGGGGTTACCTGTGCTAATTGGATCTTTGAACTTCCTTCTCAATTTGCAGTGTGAAATCAAAGTAGCCATGTCAAAGGAACAGTACCAGCAGCAGCAGCAGTGGGGGAGCCGAGGAGGCTTCGTCGGGAGAGCTCGAGGGAGAGGTGGAGGTGAGCTTGTGCTGCTGTGGTGTTGGGAAGGCAGGGCATGAAATCAAGCCTGCCCTGGCTCTGACCTTTGGTGCATTGTGTTGCAGGCCCCAGTCAAAACTGGAACCAGGGATACAGCAACTACTGGAATCAGGGGTATGGGAACTATGGCTACAACAGCCAAGGGTATGGAGGCTATGGAGGATACGACTACACTGGTTACAACAACTACTATGGATATGGTGACTATAGCAGTAAGTCTTGTTGTAAAGTCCTAATCTGCTTGTAAGGAAGTTGTTGCTACATGTTGAAGACTTTAAAACATGCTGTTCAGGCTTTTGGGGGGTGGGAGTGTTGCCTCTTTGGGTCTTAAGGGAGGTTGTCCCCCGGCTTCCTTGGCTTTACAGCCC